>CM057056.1:23347500-24597500 GCA_029948455.1 Solanum rostratum
TGTTCTATGTATGGCTAGCAAAATTTTTGGAGGTGCAATTCCTTGTTACAACTCGTTAATGATGTGGTAGATACTTTCTACTTATGGACATCTTCTTTTTATTGAATGTTAATGGGACCTTAATCTTTCTTTTCTTTCACCTAAATAACTAACAAGGACCCAACCCCATTTTGAACTATTACACCTCTCTCGTCTAAGTCCACAAGGTGAACTCCCAAGCGTACAAGCCTGTGCACTTCTTTGGCCAACTCTTTCTTCTCATCCCCAGCATAAGCGGTGCTTCCTATGGATAGTCTACTAAGAGCATAAGCAACAATGTTAGCTTACCCAGATGATATAGGACATCCATGTCATAGTCCTTGAGTAATTCCAGTCATCTCCTTTGCCTCAAGTTCAACTACTTTTGACTAAACACATGCTGCAAGCTCATGTGATTAGTGAATACATCCACATATCTGCCATAAAGATAGTGCCACCAAATCTTGAGAGAAAAAACCATAGCCGTCAACTCAAGATCTTGAGTTGGGTAATTCCTATGACTTTGCTCTCCTACATCAATACACATCCAAGCCTAACTCCGGAAGTATCATAGTAAACAATAAAATAATTTATTCCCTTGGGCAGGGACAACATTAGAGTCATAGCCAGTTTGGTTTTCAACTTTTGAAAACTTTCTCACAAGCTTCAGACCATTGGAATTTGGCCTTTTTCTGGGTCAACTTGGTTAGTGGAGCTGAAATAGATTAGAATCCCTCTAGAAACCGCTTATAGTATCCATCCAAATCTAGGAAACGTCTTATCTCTATTGGGAAGATTAGTCGTGGCCAGTTTTTTATTGCCTTTATCTTTTGGAAGTCAACTCAATGCCTTCCCTAGATACAATATGGCCTGGAAATGCCACGGATACTAGTCAAAACTCACATTTCAAAAATTTGGCAAACAATCTTTGGTCCTTAAGGGTCTGAAGGACAATTTTGAGATTTTTGGCATGCTCTTCCTTATCTCTAGAGTAGATTAAGATGTCATCGATGAACATATATAATGATAAATATGTCCAGATACTTCTTTAGCACTTGGTTTATCATGAAGGTTGCATGAGAATTGGTCAATCCAAAAAACAGAATGAGGAACTCATAATGACCATAGCGGGTTCTAAAGGTTGTCTTTAAGATGTCACTTTCTCTGACTTTCAATTGATGGTAGTTGGATCTAAGATCTATCTTAGAGAAGAAAATAACACCCTAGAGCTGGTAAAAAAGATCACCGATTCTAGGAAGGAGATACTTATTCTTTATAATGATCTTGTTCAACTGGTAGTAGTCAATGCACATTCTAAAAGAGAAATCCTTTTATGCACGAAAAGAACATGAGCGCCCTAGAGTGAGACACTCGGTCTAATGAAGTCCTTATCTAAAGGATTTTTCAACTACTCTTTTAACTTCTTTTGATTTTGTTGGGACAGTTCGATACGGTGAAATTAATAAAGGATGAGTATCTGGAAGGACATCTATCGCAAAAGTTTATCTCCCTATTAAGAGAAAATCTAGGCAGATGGTCAGGAAAGACTTTAGAAAACTCATTTACAACTAGTGCCAACTGAAAGGGGTGGTGTCTCGACACTAAAATCCTTAACTCAAACTATGTGATAGATACACCCTTTAGGTATTAAATTTCTACCCTTAAGATAAGAAATAAATTGACCCCTAGACATTGTCGGACTACCCCTCCACTTTAAGATTGGCTCATTTAGAAACTGAAACTTAACTATTCTGGATCTACAATCAATTGAGGCATAGCAAGTGTGAAGCCAATCCATCCCTAGAATGACTCGAATTTGACCATATATAACTCAACTGAATAAGCTAAGAAACTTTATTGACAATTGAGACGGAACAATCTCTATATACTTTTTGAGCAAAGATAGACTCACCAATAGGAATGGAAACATTGAAAGCTTTAAGAAGATATTCAGGATTGGTTCCAAACTTCATTGTTATATAAGGAGTCATGAAAGATACTGTAGCACCCGAGTCAAGTAACGTGTAAATATCAAGAGTAAAAACTTTGAACACACCAGTGATAACATCTGGCGAGTTATCCTAATCCTGACAACTAGTCATGACATACAGAAGATTTAAACCTCCATCTATCCCTAAAATAGTATCCTTGTAAGCCATTTTACCTAGTCGAGCCGATGATGATGATTAAGCCTTGTTGTCCCTATAATTTTTCCTTCTCATTAGTCAATCTTTCAAGAAGTTACCCATCTGTCCACACCTTTAGAAGCCATTGGTAACAATAATACACTTTCCGAGACAGGACATACTACACAATGGATGGAGAAAGGGCCCTTGGGCTACACTTCTTTATGATTGGAACCAGACCGCTGATGTTTTGAGACCTTTGTTCATTCCTGATACTTAGTGTAGGCACACTGGCAGATGATGACGCTAGTTTAGATAACCCTGGCTGAAAAGTGGGTCAGCCCCCATGTCCAGCCCTATTCTCGTCGGACTCATGGTTGGATGTCTTGTCCCTCTTACTATGGAACTCTTTCCTATCCTTCAACTTCTTCTTCTCAACCTATTGTACGTAGGTCATTAGCCTGGTTATATCTATATCCCTAATCAACATAGATCTCTTTCCCTCATTATTCGTCAACTGGGAGAGACCAGACACGAACAAACCCATATTATTCCTCATATTAACTACCATGTTCGGAGCATATGGGGATAGCTGAGTGAACTTAAGGTTGTACTCCTGCATGCTCATAGATTCCTGCTTCAGATTTAGAAACTCCCTTATCTTTGCTTCCCTTAGCTCTCTCAAGAAGAAATTTCCCCAAAAGGCCTCCTCAAACATAACCTAGCTTAAGAGTGGTGCCCCTTCTCCCTAGCCTTTTTCCAATGGTCAAACCATAGTCTTGCCTCCCCTTAAACACTAAGAAACTAACTCCACATACTTGGTATCAAAAATATGTATAACCTAAAATACCTTCTGAAGTTCATAGATAAAATTCTCTGGATCCTCATTTCTAGCTAGTTTATCCTTAGAAACTCTGGATTCTTGAGGTGTTTGGTGCACCCTGTCGGCATGCTCCTTATCGATCAACCTATGCTATCATCGCTTGAGCTAACATCTGGATAATATTGCGAAACACAACATTGAAAACTTTAGCCTAAGGTGGCTGCTCAACAGGCATAGTTGGATCCCTTGGCCCCTCAAGGACTTGCGATTCTTGTTGGTGTTCATTCTATTTGGTTAGGCATCCTCTATACCTATCTTACACAGAACTTTTGATGACTCTTCTGGGAGGCATGACTTGAAAAATAATGCATGAATGCACGAGTTCGAAGAGATTTATATAAAGTTAAACTCTGCAGCATGAACTAGAATATCAAAAAAAAGTTGACACTTTCTAATGTCATGAAATAGAATATCAAAAGAAAGTTGACACTTGCTAATGTCATGTAGCCTCTTTATTATGGATGTAACACACTTCAAATCAATAATAAGGAATCTACTAGATACGACTTCATAGACACCTTAGGACACCTTAATTCTGGGCTCTAACTCAAGTTTGTTATACTCCGAGTCTACGCCCTAGAGCTGATCTGTAATCAAAAATTATTTTTGGTCCTAAATGAACCATTTGGCCAGATTAGCTTATCAACGAAAGATCTAGTGTCACAATGAACTAGAATAGGCATAATACTTGTGATACTCAAGTCTTTTATCTAAACCAAGAAACCCAATATGCATAATATGGAAGCTTAACTCCAAACTCTCAAACAAACTCTAAGCAAATAAACTGAGCAATATCTATCTAGTTCATAAAGCCTCTAGAGTACTGACTTTGAACTAGGTAATATGACAGGCTCATGGCTATCCCGAACGGAAAGCTAGAACTGAAATAAAGACATAAGGGATCTTCTAATTTCAAAAAGGCCTAACTACAAACTAAGTAGAGAGTTGCATCGTCAACGATGTGCCTGTTGAGAATTTTAGTTACCTATGTTCGTATTATGAAAAGATGCAGGTCGAAAGACATCCGTACGTAGAATATACGAATATGTAAAATGACAAAAAGGAACTCATGTCGAGTTACTCAACTCAAAGAATTAAATTTTGAGACAACTCAATTATAAAAAGTATGCACTATAAATAAATACACAAATTCTACTTCATTAATGAATGCAACTTAATATCTAAAAGTATAATAATTAAAGCATGGGGAGTTTCTCTAACCAACAACCATCACTATGAGCTTTGTGATGATACAATGTCTTGCTCATGTTGTCAGAGCCATTCCATATCTTGCTGGAGTAAGGGACGAACTTATCTTATAGATCCATGTAATAGGCCTTTTCAAAGGCAAGTGAAGGGTCGTATAAGTTGGTATGATCTTATCGTACGTTAGTTACGTATTTTATGAGGTTTGAGTTGATTATACTCTTACCCAAATTGGTGCTTAATACTACTTCCAAAATATGAATTATTATGCTCATAAGTTAAGATTGAATTACTCAATTAACTCATTTAGTCTCTTTAAAACTCAGTTCAGCTTTGACTTTTCTCAAATCGTCATACCTCTTATAGATTACAATCTTAGTCTAATGAATGCATAAAACATAAGTATACTTCTCAACTGAACTTCAAAATATAATTTAGGATAATCTTCTAATTCACACCAATATATAGACTTGATAAACTTCATGATTTATTTAGGGTTCAGTTAAATGCAAACATGAATTCATGGCTTCACAACTCAGCTTAATAACGTAAAAATTTAATACAACACTTTGCTTCGATGAATGATAACATATGCACATAATTTCAGAGTTCTTTTTTACCCAGAACACAGAACAGGATTTAAACTCAACTCATAGTTTAATTGAATAGAAAAGAAGAATGATTAGACACTAGAACATACTTAGAATACAAAAATTCTAAAAGAACTTGAAAAATATATTCAAATCAAAATCTTTCCCCTAATCTTCGTTCTAAAAGTTTTTGAACGTTTTCTAAAGAAACTAGCATGAGATGCTGATGCGGGACGAATTTTAGTCCCAAAACGATGGGATTAAGTCTAGAAAGGGTGGGAAAAAGATTGGAGAGCCCCTCACTTAAATCTGAAAATGAGCAAAGGGAATGAACAAGTCCGCAACGTGGGCTTGTCCCACTGTGATTATTTTTTTTTTTTCAAAAATTTTCAGGATGAAAACTTGAACTGAAATTGACCAAGTCTGTGACGCAGACATGGCTGGTTTGCCAATATTTTTTCAAAAATTTCACGTATCAAAATTCTATCGTGACCTGTCGCACCCCTTTTTCGAACCGATCGAAATAGGTCGCAACATCACGTGATCGTACTCCTTTAGTTTTTGGAAAAGAAGTTTTAGAGTCGCCACCTAATTTTAAGGAAAATATTAGGAAAACCAATTAAAAATGTAATTGTAGACTCTGTTTTGATTCTGCGAAACCAGTAAAATTCCAGGTAAGGGTTTTGGTTACTCGAGGGGAAGGTGTTAGGCATCCCTCAGAGCCTATTCAAAAATAGTCCTTAAACCTAGCTTAGGAAAATAGGTTATTGATAAATTATTCATTTGTTATTTCTTGAATTTAGTGATGAGAAAATTTCGTTAGGAACAAAATACAAGGTATGTCGTATATATGTCTATAATGTTATCGCGAAAAATGGCTTTGAGTTCGAATATTCGATTTAAGACCCAATTGATTTGAGTAAAATCGAATCTTCGAAATCCGAGGGTCGCCACTTGATTTTTTAAGGGAGAATCAAGAAAACCGTTTAAAACATTTTAAAAGACCTAACAAAAATCTTTAAGAAAAGGTTCAGGTTCACGCCTCCACTTCGAGAAGGTTTTACGCACCCGAAATGGCCGCTAACATGCGGTTATCCGACGATTAAATAGTTTTGACTAACTTAAAAATATTACTAATTTATACTTTTAATTAGAAAAGATTTAAGTAAATATTTAAAGATTGGGAAAATGGAATATTTAAAATCTTAACTACATTTTATTCGATTAATATTAATTTAAATGAACCATAAAAAAAAAAAAATCAAGAAAATATAACATAAAAATTAAACCCAAATTTTATACAATTAATATTGATTTGAGTGAACTACTTAAAATAATCAAGCAAACATAATATTAAGATCTAATCAAATTTTATTTAATTGAAGGAGTTAAAGCATTAAACTACGTGATTATGATTTTAAAAATCTACTAAAATATCCAAGTGTTTTTTAAAAAGAAGCATGCTTTCGATTTATTTTTAGGAAAAGGTACTTAAGTTATGTTAACGAATATTTTGGAATCCAACCTTCCAAAAAAAAATGATTTTTATAGTCAAATTTAAAGTCATAAAATAACGTAAATGGCTAACTAGGGGAAATTTAATTAGGCTAAAACCTATAAATAATCCTAGAATTTAACTTAGTATTAAACAAATGACAACATATTTATCACAAACAAAACATGGATAAGGAACAAATAAAATAAATTGGGGTTAGGGTTGGGCTTTGGCAGGCCCAATTCAAAGCCTGCATACTTTTTTTTTAAAAAAAAAATAAATTGGGCCTGCCCAACCCCCTTAATCTTGTGGCTGCTGCCGATTGGGCCCCAGAGGCCCAATACCTTTCCCTGCAAAATGGGCTTTTGGCCCTTTTCCTTTCGCATTAACCTGTGGTATACACTGGTTGTATACCAGTGTATACGATAAGTTTATCAGTGTATAAACAATTATTTTCGGCCTCCGGAACCTGGATAGTCAGCCTACTCTCGAGCATGTACGCTGTCCCGACGAGGGACGACTCAAAATATGCGGGAGGAGGTCCAATACGGACCCCAACGATCGTCACATGCAAACAAGGAAAAAAATAATGTAAACAAAGAGATTGCCAAAACACTTAACAAGAAAGTATATTAATATAATCATATGCGGGCTACTACATTAATTCCTTTTTCATGAGAATCATATCCGATTATAAACTAGACGTGATATATTATTATTTTTTATATACGGAATAATATACATAAATAATAAGGTTAGTAAAAATAACATATAATTCATTTTCATTTTTACAGATCAAGGAAAGCATACTGAGAGTTGGTCTTGAGGAGCCATTATCACTAGATTAGACTATTCAATCTATTTAAAGCATTAGAAAGTAACAAAATCTCAAGCATGAATATGTTTAGGCTTTAAGCAATTATTTACTACTAAATTCTTCTAAAATAAAGCTCACTTGAGATATCAACTTGGATTCAAATAAACAAACTAGTAATCTCTAGAATACGGGGCAAATCGGATTATATTTCGCAAAGTCGACATACATTTCACAACTTGCATGACAACACCAAAAAATTAAAAAAAAATCAAACACTAGCCAAAAGACTTTAAAATAAGAAGAAAAAGAGAACAAAATGCACAAATTTGAGACCAGCATGTATGATATAAAACATATATAGAGAAATATAGACACATAACTATTGCTATATGATAGCGACCTTCAAATTATATATGTTCATAGAGACATAGCATATATGCATGCATACATAGGTATATATGTAGAGACATATATGTAGCCATAGCAACCAAACCACTTTTGACTTATATACATTTATAAGCATAGATGTAGAAATACACATATACGTATGTATGTACGTAAATATGGCAGTCCAACAATATACCAGACAATATTCAAATCATATACGCGTTTTTATACACATATACACAGATATACATGACATATATATATATATATATATATAGTTTATACGCTGTGATACAGCAAATCGCAGCATAACCCAGCAACCCCTCAGTTTTATACACACATATTCGTATATATACCTTCATATACACAGGTATACAGCAAACAACTACCAAAACCAACACATATATTCAACCATTCTTCAAGTCTTATACATACATATACGTATATATATCTTCATATGCATAGATATACAGCAAACAATCGCCAAAACGACATGTATATTTAGACATTCTTCAAGTTTTATGCATACATACGTATATATACAGCGATATACAGCCACCCAAACTAATGTATACTCAGCCATCCTCAAGTTTTGACATATATACGCAGATATACAGCAGTATACAACATCTAAACTAGCGATATACATCAACCATCTTCAAGTTTCAATGAGTACATATGCATATATGTCCATGTATATATATATATATACAGAAGACTAACCCAAAAAAAAAACCGATATGTATTCAACATCCTTCCGGTTTCAATTTATACATATGCATATAGATTCTTGTACATGTACATACGAAAAAATCAGCCATCAAACCCGCACGTACTCGACCTTCTTGCGATTCAAACATACATATACACATGCATTTTAAACATATATATATATATACAGATATGTATACCAACAATTACACTAACAACAAGCTTAAGATCGATTTCAACACTCGCATTCGAACATTAACTTGAGATGAAGAATATCGAGTATTACCTTTTCCGGGGCAGCGAGGCTGAGACAACGAACGAGAATTGACTTCCGATCCTAGACCCTCGGGCTCAAATCGTAACTAAGCTTCAAGAAACTCAAAGAAAAGAAGAGAAACTCCTTCCCCAAAAATCTCTTCTTTTTTTTTCGGATCCCTGTTTCAGTCAACAAAGGGGGGTTTTTATACCCTCAAAATTAGGGTATGAAATCGTCCCAAAAACCGGGCAAAGGTGTTCAACAAACTCTAAAATCCAAAGGATTTTCGGAACCCTCCACAAGTCTCAAATCCTAGCCATCGATTTTGAATCGGTGGCTTAGATTTGAGACACGTAGAGGACTCCTCTGACGTGCAAGGACGAAGGAAACGTGAAGGACGAGTTGAGTGGCCAAAAATGGCCACTGTCGGCTGCTGCCATCGCTGGCTTCGGGCTGTTCTCTTTCTCTTTTCCATTTCGGGTTGGGGTTTATGGGGAAGAGGGAGCACGCGGGTTAGGGAGATTAATATTTCTTGGCATTTGCCAAGAAAGGGACTGCCATGGCTGCCATCTTGGCTGCCATTTTTTGTCTTCCCGATTAGAGAGGGAGAGAGGCGGGTTTGGGGGAGAAAAGGAAGGGAGAGGGTTTTAATTAACGTTGGGCCGGGTCGGGTTAGAAGAAGAGGGCTGGGTATTAATTAAAAAAAAGAAAAGTGGGCCGGCTGGAAAAGGGATTGGGTTAAGGGAAAAATATTAAAAAGGATTGGGCCCAAAATGGGGTATTGGGCCTGCAGGAGGGGATTTAAAAATTGGGTTTGGGTGATTTAATTGGGTTGGGATTAAAAATTAAAAAAGAAATGGGTTCTAGATTTAGGAAAATTAAGAAGTGATTTAAAAAATTAGCTAATTAAATTACAAACTTGACCCGTTTAAAATTAATTAATTAATTCGACCACGACATGAATTCATATAAATTAATTAAGGAACTTTTTAAATATTAACGACTCAAGAATAAAGTAAAGCATTTAAAGATAGAATTTATTTAAGAAAATATTTTAAACATAACAAAAATTAAAAGATTTATATAATACGCGATATGTAAACATGAAATTCATATAATACGATAAAAGTAAGGTAAAGTAATACACAATAATATAATACGAACAAATAAAGTAAAGTATTTTAAGACAAATATATATAATAAGCAACCTATAAACCTAATAAAATTGAAAAATTCAAATATTTAAATCTAGAGTTACTTGAAAAAATATTTCTTGCATTTTGAAAGCTAATTAATTCAAATTGTTAAAATTAATAGCTCGATGATTAACTTGTACTGTGGAGGGTCAAAATTGGGTGTCAACAGCTGCCCCTTTCTTTGGGTATGATCGATGAAAGCGATCGTGGACAAAGAAACTTGACCAATCCAATTTTGAGCCGACCACATATTCATCTCGTGGAAGGGTCTTGGTGCGGGCTATAGGAAATTGTGGCCGGACCACGGTTTCGGGTTTCCCACATATCTCAGGTTACATGAGAATTCAGGCCACCTGTAGTTCGAAACGCTTGATTTTACGCACGATCTTGAAAAATTCAAAAGCTATCCAATATCGAATTATGGAGAAATTGGAATGCTTGGGATGAGATTTTGAGGGTAAACGTTGGAATACAGCCGAGTTTTCAAAGTTGAGCCCGCCTACATATCCTTGGACTTAGGAATCAGGCTGCTTGTAGTTCGACTCTATTGGCTGAAAAGGAGATCTCTTATTCTGAGATAATCTTTGGTTTAGGATGAGTGACAAACGAACGAATTATGAAAAAGAGGCTTGCAACCTCTTAATCATAAATATGGCGCGCTTCACACCTATAATTAAGAGCTTACACGGACATAATTTCCAAAATTCCTAGTGTATTGTCACTCAGATTCGAGAGTGGGATCACCTGAATGCGAAACTGAAGACTACGGACTCAAAGAGAGTACCCACATGCCTTCTGATAGGGGTGTGGTTAGATTGTGGTGGTAGTCGTTTCTCAGCTCGCGTCCAAAGAGTTTGACATTCCTCTCCGGACTATGTCCCAGTTCGCTGCTAAGATAGAGTTCCACGTCGCGATGTGCTTTCCTGTAGAACAAGTAAAAAGGTGAAAAGTACCCGTTGTAGTTCGAAATTACAAATGAAATTAATAATATAGAGAATAAAGTTTAGATATTCAAACGATCGTGGGTGTCTTTGTCTTGTGTCGTGAATGTGATGTAGGTGAAGTAGCTTGTAATATAAAGCCTCCGCCAGGCGGGTCGATTGTAATGTAACGCCTGTATCTGGCGATGCAAAGCTTGTAATATAAAGCCTCCGCCAAGCGGGGCGATTGTAATGTGACGCCTATATCTGGCGATGCAACACTTGTAATGTAAAGCCTCTGACAGGCGGGGCGATTGTAATGTGACGCCTGTATCTGGCGATGCAACACTTGTAATGTAAAGCCTCCGACAGGCGGGGCGATTGTAATGTGACGCCTGTATCTGGCGATGCAACACTTGTAATATAAAACCTCCGATTGGTGTAGTCTGAATGGCGTCTGCGATGTGTAGGCTTCGATCGGTATTGAAAATGTTTGTTATATACATCCTGCAGTTGGCGGGGTTCGGACTGCCTTTGCTATATACAACCTCCGATTGGCGGTGTTTGGACGACGTTTGCTATATACAACCCCCAAGCGGTGGAGTTTTGACGTAGTTAGTTGTAATTCTCTGATTAGCAGAATTCTTTTGACGTAGTTAGGTGGCGGTCTCTCTCCGGCGGAGCTTATTCGACGCAGTTAGACGGTGGTCACCAATTGGTGGAGTTATTCTTGAGACAAAACAAACTATCCTGTCTATTCTACGGGGCCCCTTTGTATTTTGATCTGGATTTCGAGTGTACCTGCAAAGATTTAAAATGGAACCGTGTTAGATAGAAAATACGTAGCATATCGAGAAAGTAAATAGGGAGAAGAATATTTTAGTTTATGTTTGGAATAAGCCGAATGGGGTCTCCGGTCGTGCCCCAAGACTTGATGTCAGCTTCCTTGATTTCCTGTGTTCCTGCGCTCAAAGAAAATTTTAGTTTGGGAGAGGGATGTTGACTTGTGTCGACTCGCGGAATTTGGCTTCTTCATCGAAAACCTTCAATACTTCTCCAAACCGCCCTCGATCCCATGACCTGGAGACTCGGTAGGTGGATAATAAAGGAAAATTTTGAAAGGAAAAAGTAATAATAAAAAAAACAAAACAAGTAAATAAATAAATAAAATAATAGTATGTCATTTTATAAGGGAGTATATTACGTATAGTAGATATAAGTATATGCTTATATAGATAGTAATCCTTAATTATTCTAAGGTTATGACATGTTTCGAGGTCCACCGAGCTTCTCTAGCTCTTTTCAAGCTCTCATCTCCTGATAACGTTTCTCTGACTCTTTTGGCCGATTTGCTGCTTTCCAATAATGCAAAATCAAAGGAAGGTTTCCTATGGGTACGATCGAACCATTAAAGGCTGGCGACATATCTCCAAATGGGAATTAGGTTTATATGTAGTTCAGGGGTAGAAGAATGAGAATTATGCAATGCAACGACCGAGCCTGACTCAGGCTGCCTACGTATCCAAGTGGAATCAGGTCAAAACGTAGTTCAAGTACAAAGGGAAATAAAAATATCATGTAATGCAATGACCGGGCCTGACTCAGGCTGCCTACGTATCCAAGTGGAATCAGGTCAAAACGTAGTTCAAGTACAACAAAAGTAAAATATTAAGAGACCGAATCCGACAAGGACTGCCTACGTATCCCACCAAGGGAAGTCAGGTCAGCGTAGTTCTAAATACATAGAGATAATGCCTTTGGGTTTTCTAGGGAGACCGGACCCGATGTGGGCTGCCTACGTACCCCACCCTGGGAAGTCAGGTCGAGACGTAGTTCTGTTACACAAAAATGCAAAATAAACTAGCCTTGGTATCTTCAAATGTAGTACTTCTTGATGGCGTCTGAATTGATTGGCTTGGTGCTCACCGTGCTATCCATCTCTGCTAAGATCAATGCTCCTCCAGAGAGTACTCTATGAACCACATAGGGCCCTTGCCAGTTCGGTGCAAATTTTCCTTTGGCTTCTCCTTGGTGGGGAAATATCTTCTTCAATACTAACTCTCCTGGTTTGAACTGTCGAGGCCTAACCCTTTTGTTGAATGCCTTAGCCATTCTGTTTTGGTATAGCTGACCGTGACAGACTGCATCCATCCTTTTCTCATCAATGAGCATCAACTGTTCGATCCTACTGCGAATCCATTCTGCATCATCCAAACCAACTTCTTGGATAATCCTCAAAGATGGTATCTCCACCTCAGCAGGTATCACTGCTTCCGAACCATAAACCAGCATATAAGGAGTTGCCCCTGTGGATGTTCTAATCGTAGTGCGATAACCGAGCAAAGCATACGGTAGCTTCTCATGCCATTGCTTGTGACTATCTATCATCTTCCTCAAAATCTTCTTGATGTTCTTGTTTGCGGCCTCAACTGCCCCATTCATCTGTGGCCGATAGGTTGTGGAGTTTCGGTGAACAATCTTGAACCTTTCACAAATCTCTTGCATAAGATCACTGTTAAGATTCGCCGCATTATCTGTGATGATTGATTCTGGAATTCCGAATCGACAAATTATGTTGTTGCGAACGAAATCTGCCACTACCTTCTTAGTCACCGCCTTGTATGTCGAAGCTTCAACCCATTTCGTGAAATAATCGATAGCTACCAGGATGAAACGATGTCCATTTGATGCGGCGGGCTCTATGGGTCCAATCACATCCATGCCCCAAGCAGCAAATGGCCAAGGAGAACCCATCACATTAAGCTCGTTCGGTGGGACTCGAATAAAATCTCCATGCACTTGGCATTGATGACACTTCTGCACATATCGAATGCTATCTCTCTCCATCGTCATCCAAAAATATCCGGCTCTTAAAATCTTCCTTGCTAGAGTGAACCCGTTCATGTGAGGCCCACATGTCCCTGCATGTATTTCTTCTAAAAGTCTTGTCGCTTCCTTGGCGTCGACACATCTTAGCAATCCTAAATCTGGAGTCCTCCTATATAGGATTTCCCCATTAAGAAAGAAATGATTGGCCATTCTCC
This sequence comes from Solanum rostratum, assembly GCA_029948455.1. Classification (NCBI taxonomy): domain Eukaryota; kingdom Viridiplantae; phylum Streptophyta; class Magnoliopsida; order Solanales; family Solanaceae; genus Solanum; species Solanum rostratum. Next base: position 23,361,150 of record CM057056.1, read on the forward strand.
TCAAAGTCCGTTTTTGCTTGTTTGTGGCGTTCTCAGGGTACTCTTGTGCTTCTATCAATCTTTTGATGTCATAGTACCATGGTCTTCCATCCAACTCCTCATCTACATGAAAACAATATGCATGTTGTTCGTGTATCTCCACCCCAATAGGATCGATGTAATTCTTATCTGGATGCTGAATCATTGAGGACAATGTTGCCAAAGCATCAACAAATACATTTTGAGTTCGAGGGACATGCTTGAATTCAATCTTCGTGAATCTCTGACTCAACTCCTTTATGTAATGCAAGTAAGGAAGGATCTTGACATCCTTAGTAACCCATTCCCCTTGGACTTGATGAATCAGCAAACTGGAATCCCCTATCACCAAGAGCTCTTTGATATTCATGTCTATAGCCATCCTGAGTCCCAAAATACAAGCTTCATACTCCGCCATATTATTTGTACAATCAAATCTGATCTTGGCTGAAATTGGGTAATATTGGTCAGTCTCTGAAATTAAGACTGCTCCTATTCCGACTCCTTTGGAATTTGATGCTCCATCAAAGAACATCCTCCATCCATCAAATGGTTCTGATATGTCTTCTCCCACAAACAACACCTCTTCATCAGGGAAGTAGGTTTTGAGTGGCTCGTAATCTCGATCCACTGGATTTTCTGCAAGGTGGTCAGCCAAAGCTTGTCCTTTGATGGCTTTCTGTGTCACATACACAATATCAAACTCACTCAACAAAATTTGCCACTTTGCCAATTTACCTGTGGGCATCGGCTTCTGAAAGACATACTTGAGTGGATCCATTCTTGAGATCAAGTATGTGGTGTATGCGGATAGGTAGTGCCTGAATTTCTGCGCGATCCAAGTCAAAGCGCAACACGTTCGTTCCAACAGGGTGTATCTCGCCTCGTATGGGGTGAACTTCTTGCTTAAGTAGTAAATGGCTTGTTCCTTCCTACCTGTCTCATCGTGTTGCCCCAACATGCACCCAAATGCACCATCCATGACAGATAAGTACAATAGCAAAGGCCTCCCAGGCTCAGGTGGGACCAATACTGGCGGGTTGGACAAATATTCTTTGATTTTGTCAAAAGCCTCTTGACATTCCTTCGTCCATTTTGTGGCAGCATCTTTCTTCAGCAACTTGAATATGGGTTCGCATATTATTGTGGATTGAGCGATGAACCGGCTAATGTAGTTGAGCCTCCCTAAGAAACTCATCACGTCCTTCTTGGTCTTAGGAGGGGGTAACTCGCGGATTGCTTTAACCTTTGACGGATCCAACTCTATGCCCTTTCGACTGACGATGAATCCTAGTAATCTTCCTGCGGGTACTCCAAATGCACACTTTGCCGGATTCAATTTTAAGTTGTACCTTCGCAATCTTTCAAAGAACTTTCGTAAGTCACCCAAGTGGTCCAAACTCTTCTTGGACTTGATAATGACATCATCCACATACACTTCAATCTCCTTATGGATCATATCATGGAAAAGAGTAGTCATTGCCCTCATGTAAGTTGCTCCAGCATTTTTGAGACCAAATGGCATCACCCTATAGCAATACACGCCCCATGGTGTGACAAATGCCGTCTTCTCTGCGTCATCTTCATCCATCAGGATCTGGTGATATCCCGCAAAACAATCCACGAATGACTGCAACTCATGCTTTGCACAATTATCAATGAGTATGTGAATATTTGGAAGAGGAAAATCATCCTTAGGACTGGCTCGGTTGAGATCTCGATAGTCCACGCATATTCTGATTTTCCCATCCTTTTTTGGCACTGGCACGATGTTGGCCAACCATGTGGGGTAATTCGTAACCCTTACGACATTGGCTTCAATTTGCTTAGTTACTTCCTCTTTAATCCTCAGACTCAAGTCGGGCTTGAATTTTCTTGTCTTTTGCTTGACGGGCGGGCAAGTGGGATCGGTTGGCAACTTGTGTGTGACAATGTCAGTGCTCAATCCTGGCATGTCATCATAAGACCAAGCAAATACATCAACATATTGCTTCAGTAAATCTATCAATCCTTGCTTCCTTTCGCTTTCTAAATGTATGCTGACCCGTGTTTCCTTTATGACTTCTTCATCTCCTAAGTTGACAACCTCTGTCTCTTCCATGTTGGGCTTCTCCTGACTTTCAAGCTGTTCGATCTGGTGTGGCAAATTTTCTGGCAACATGCTTTCATCATATTCTTCATGATCCAACTCGTTGATCCTGTTTTGCTCGATGAATTCGTGACATGTCATAACCGTTGAACTAGGATTTTTATTAATATGAGAGCTGAAAAGTATAAACGGTAAGTAAAGATAAATAAATAAAAATAAAAAGATAGACATTTTTAAAGTAATGAGATGTTTTGGGAAAATAAGACTTTCATTCAAAAGCATTCTAGCTTTCCAAAAGAGGCAAGCCACAAAAAGGGTCAAACAGGATTCAAGCCTCGATCATGATCATGCAAATTTTAAAAAACTACTACTTTCCACACTACCAGGAGTCCTGTCGAAATAGAGATGGGCTGATGGTCCAGTTCTGCAACGCTTCTCCAGGCTCGGCATCACGGATGGTCAATTTGACGAGATCTATCTCTTTCTCTTCTCCGATCATGGCTACGAACAAATTTTCCATTCCTTCCATGATGTCATCTCCAATTGCTGGACCTAGGGTTGGAGCTTGTTCTGGCACGAATGTCATCTTGCTCGACCTCCCGCCGCAGACTCTTCCCGATATAGGCTGATATCCAAGCCCGGCGGTACCTTTCTGATGTTTCAGCTGGATTGGTTCGACTATGCCATCACGCTTGAGTCCAAGTCCCGTCCTAGGCTGATATCCGTACTTCAACATCTCTGAAGCAACCATCTTTGCCGCGCTTGACAAATTTACCTCATCTGGCTCTACTTTCTCATCAACTTTCGCAGCTTGCATAATTTCCAGAGTATGGAAAGTGGCTCCATCCAACTCGCCAGTGACCGGAATAGAATCAATAGAACAGGTGGGGTGACTGTGCTCCCCATGGATGGTAACTTCCATGTGATCCCACTCAAACTTTACACACTGATGAAGGGTTGAAGGCACGGCTCTTGCCATGTGGATCCATGGTCTTCCCAGCAAAAGGTTGTAGTTAGACGACACGTCCATCACTTGAAACAGAATACGGAATTCAGCAGGCCCCACCTGCAATGTGAGATATGCTTCTCCAATGACACTTCTTTGTGCCCCATCAAAAGCTCTAACTTTCACACGACTCTCTCTTATCTCTCCCATGTTCACACCCAACTCCCTTAGCGTTTTGAAAGGGCAAATATTGCATCCAGAACCACCATCAATCAGAACTCGAGTCACGATCTTGTCACAACATTTGACCGCGATGTGAAGCGCTTCGTTGTGTCCAACCCCTTCTGCCGGTAGCTCATCATCATAAAAAGAAATCTTGTTAGCTTCCACAACTCGTCCGATGGTCGCAGCTAGAGTTTCACTTGAGGTCTCCTTTGGGATGCAAATACCATTTAATACTTCCATTAAAGCATTCCTATGGGTTTCAGAACTCATAAGCAACGACAAAATGGATATGTGGGCTGGTGTTCTCTTTAATTGTTCTTCAACTGAATAGTCCTTAGGTTGCATCTTCTTCCAGAATTCAGCAGCTTCGGCATCGGTGATATTTCTCTTCAAATTATGTTCCTTCCCAATAATTCCTTGATCAAAATTTCCTGGAGCATAACATCTCCCAGACCTAGTCATTCCTTGAGCCACAGCGGCATCGACCATCTTACCCATAACTTTCGCTTGGTAATCCCATGGGACTGCTTTGGTGTCATACTCAGGCTTCTCGGTGATCAAAGTGGTTACCACAACTCTTGGCAAGTAGGTTTGGACAGTCAAAGGTTTCCTTAACTGAACTGTGATAACAGGCTGCATTGGAGACGCAGTAGCAACTCCTTCGATGTCCCAATCAGGCAAGATAGTATCTTCCAAACCATATTCCCCTTCTAGTGTGACCATGTTGACTCCCCGATTCTCATGATTCGGCAAAGGGTTATTGTTCACATTCGGAGGTGCCGGAGTGCATTTTATAATACCCCTCTTGATCAGAGACTCTATCTGATTCTTCAACCCATAACAGTCCTCCGTGTCGTGCCCTTGGATCCCTGAATGGTAAGCGCATCGCTTGTTCCCATCAAAGTTGCGAGGAATAGGATCAGGGAGTTTTCCTTCAACTGGCTGCAACACCCCCTCTGCCCTCAGTCTTTCAAATAACTGAGCATAAGGTTCGGCAATGGGCGTGTAGGTGCGAGTGTTTCTGGTTTCGAGATTTGGACGCGGTCTTGGCGCATATGCTGGCCTATTTTGATGGATTGGTGCTTGGACAGGGATATATGGTCTTGGTGGATTTTGGTGCGCTGGTGCTCGAGGTGGATTATAGTGGGGTTGGGCATTATATACTGGGTATGGGATATACGGAGCATGTGCAGCAATTTGAGGATTGTTGGGGTATCGGTGAGGCGAACCTCCATGATGGTAGGTGATAGTTGAGACATCCTCCTTTCTCTTCTTGATGCCACTGATGGATCCCGATTGTATGGCCTTACTCGCAGCTTGTAACGCGGCCATGGACTGAATCTTCCCAGATTTGATGCCTTCCTCTATAAAGTCTCCCATTTTGACCAATTCAGCAAACTTTTGGCCCATCATCGACATCATCTTATCAAAGTAGACACCTTCTTGAGCTCGAATAAAGTATTTGGAGAGCTCACTCTCATCCAGTGGAGGTTGGACCCTAGCAGCCTCCGTTCTCCAACGTCTTGCATATTCCTGGAAGTCCTCAGATGGTCTCTTTTGTATGTTGGCTAGTGAGAACCTATCCGGAGTGATTTCAGTGTTGAATTTGAAACGAGTCATGAAATCCTCGGCCATTTCTTGCCAATCATGCCATTTGCGAGGATCCTGACGAGTATACCAAGTCAAGGCTTCTCCAGACAAACTTCGAATGAATAACTTCATCCTCAGTTTCTCATTTCTCCCCACACCGACTAACTTATCACAATATGCCCTCAAATGCGCATGAGGGTCACCTTTCCCATCAAATAGTTCAAACTTTGGCGGCTTGTACCCTAATGGCATGTCGATGTCGGGGTGAATGCACAAGTCATCATAATCCAAGCTCTCTGCTCCCCTAGTGACTTGCAAGCTTTTTAACGCCTTCCTTAGACCATGAAGTTGGGCGTTTATCGACTCATCTTCCTTCAAGCGAGCATCTTTCTCCATTTCTGCATATGGGTCAACCTCGTACGGGACTTTAACCACGGCCGGGGTCGTGAAAGTAGGGGCTTCAACAGCACATATAGGTGGCACATATGGCTCATGAGGAGCGGCAACGTGTGCCCCAAATATCTGCTGCATCGCGGGATAGGTGGGTATCGTATGAGCTTGTGATGGATGGTCAGGAGTGGTCCTGACCATTGATGAGGAAACCAGCGGTGCTTGGCCGTAAACTGGAACATGTTGGGTATGCCCAGGCAATTTTGGTGAGTCGGCGGAAGGCGGGTCAGTTTTTGAAAAGTAGACAGGCGCTTTAAAGGCTGGGAGAGCAGTAGCCGAAAGCTTGGCCAAGTCTCGTACTTGCCGCAATTCCTCCCTTAGGGCTTCCAACTCTTGTGCCATAAGAGCCATTCTTTCGTCATTTTGAGCAGTACTTTGAGAACCTTCAGGGTTTTCCACGGGTACTATTATATTTGCAGCAGCGTCAAATTCTTCTCCGCTAGTCATCTTTCCTTTAGATCGAAGGTTGTATCGTGAGTCAGCCAGTTTGCAAATCGACACAAATCAACGTTCTTTTCCGGGATTAATAATAACCAACAATAAAAAGGAAGAAAAGAAAAGGAAAACTATGTTAGTTTGGGAGATGTTGTAAAGAAAAGGAAATAATGTATATAGCAAATACGTAACACATATATACGCCAAATTGGCGACATTCAAGATACGTCCTAATATGGGGCCTCTTTTTGCTAGAGGTTAGCCTACGTTGAAATTAATTTGATGATAAATGATCTAACTAAACACATTCTGGATTTGGAACAACATAATTTCATTGATAGAAAATGTCTTTAGTCGTACAATAGGGCATTCGGGCAGGAAACTAGATAATAAAAGCGAGGGAAGGGAAGGGCATGCAAAAGCGGAGTCGTGTGACTCTTTGATGGAACACGACAAGGTACGAAGGATCAAGCTATGGCCAAGTTGGACCATCATCATCGTCATCGTCCCAATCATAGTATGGCCCCGGGTAGTATTCTGGAGAGTTCGAACCCGTCTCTGAATCTTCTATACGATCAAACCCCATGGACTCATACTCAGAGTGGTCCTCTCTTGCTGTCGGAGAAGGTCCATCTCCCATGACTTCTTCTTCATCTGGACCTTCCTCAGGCTCTTCTTCCGGATCTTCCTCAGGGTCTTCTTCTGGATCTTCCTCGGGCTCTTCTTCTGGATCTTCCTCAGGATCTTCTTCTATCCTTTGGATCAAATGATCCATGGATCCTGGAACTATTTGATTATACATGGGTGTTGTGAGTTTCATACGGGGAAGTACCTCCTCTTTAACCCAAGCGGCCCATCGATCATCCACAAAGCCCCTGAATCCCTCTGCACTGGGTTGGACCATGTGACCCACAGTGGTGCGCCATGCATAGTATTCTGGTGTGCACCATTTCTCATCTCCCATATTAGTCGTGATCATGTAATCCCATTCTAGCTGCAAATTCCTTATCCGTATAGTAGAGACTGAAACAAGATCATCCTCGTGCAGTGCCATGCATGACCACAGTGGCACGTTTTGGACAATTCCAAACTGTCGCATGACCCGGAGAGGTGCATATGGTTGGATACCTCTTAATCCGACCAGCTCAATGAAATATAAATGTCGAGTTCTGATGAATGCTGATCCGGATACCAAATGGAACTTCCACTGAATGGAATCCCCAGTGAGGTTTGTCAAAAATGTGCGCCACTCCTCTTCTCCGACTGGCGCGTCCCAATATCGGAGACGATCCTCGTGACTCTGGATCATATTGCGAGCGTCTACTGTATAGTCCATTTCTGGGGGTCGGCGGTAGAAATGCTCAATCGCCCAAACTTGTAGCAATAAGTTGCATCCTCCGAAGAAGTCATGCCCTCTCGTGCATGCAGATAGTGATCGAAACACCTCAGCGAGCACCATGTGCACCAAGGAGCAACCTCGTGGCGCAGCAAATAGGTCCTCAACTACGGGGAGGATGTTGATGTCGATGAAATGGAGTCTCATCGGGAAAACTATAGCACCCAAAAAGGCCAATACAAAGATCTTCGGCCGCGTGCTTATCCACTGCCTGCGAGTGCAAGAAAATTCTTCACGATATTCATCAAAGCTTTCAAGTCGGCCAAATCTCCTGAAGAGGTAGTCTAGTTTAACCTTTCCGCCTTCTACATTCCTCAGTGACGGAAAGGTGTGCAACCCCAGGAGTCTTAAAAATTCCCTCGCACTTATGGTCGACGGGCATATTGGTAACCTCCCCCTGATAGGAAGCTCTGTGAATGTGCTGAATTCCTCCAGCGTAGGGGTGATTTCAAAATCCAAAAACTTGAAAGTCACCGTGCTAGGGTCCCAAAATTCCATCAACAGGGTGAGGAGCAATCTATTTGCCTGAACCTTCATCAGCGACAGCAACCCTCCCAGATGTCTCCTGATCTCGGCTCCATGCGCTCCGTGGATGTTCTGCCACCAATTCTGTAGGATGTGCGGTGCGGAGGTGACCATCTTAATGTTTGGGAGGTTCCGATTGATGTTCATCTAAACAAGAAAAGGTATGGTGAGTATGTCTGTTCCAAATCCATCATGTGTTTTAGTTTTGATCATTCATATCGTCCTTCCCAAAAATATGTCGTCAGGTGTATGACCTTTGACAAAAGGGCGGCTTCCTAATTGCGAAGACGACGCCTTACACCGTCTCGCCTAAGGTGTATGCAACATGACCTATTTTCTAGAGTAAGAGTTTTCCCTAAACGCTTAAGAGTGGACTGAAGGTCTGCGAGAAGGCACGCTACACTTATCGCACCAACTCTGAAGCTAAGGAATCCAAATGAAGGTTTGGGGGAGTGTGAAACACTCCCCGCGTGAATCAGTGTGTGTTAGTGTACGGCCGAGGACTCGATAGAAAGTGTGAATGACAATGTAGGAAAGCAGTAACAAATAGTGTTTTCAAACAAATAAGGAACGCAAGATTGGATTTGACTTGCGACCTTTCAATCAAAGCAATATATATAGACAGATAATCCACAAACGAATAATCACAAACATCATTCCTAAACTCGGTGTATTAAGGTTAAAACCACAAATAGTCCCCAGCGGAGTCGCCACTCTGTCGCACCCCTTTTTCGAACCGATCGAAATAGGTCGCAACATCACGTGATCGTACTCCTTTAGTTTTTGGAAAAGAAGTTTTAGAGTCGCCACCTAATTTTAAGGAAAATATTAGGAAAACCAATTAAAAATGTAATTGTAGACTCTGTTTTGATTCTGCGAAACCAGTAAAATTCCAGGTAAGGGTTTTGGTTACTCGAGGGGAAGGTGTTAGGCATCCCTCAGAGCCTATTCAAAAATAGTCCTTAAACCTAGCTTAGGAAAATAGGTTATTGATAAATTATTCATTTGTTATTTCTTGAATTTAGTGATGAGAAAATTTCGTTAGGAACAAAATACAAGGTATGTCGTATATATGTCTATAATGTTATCGCGAAAAATGGCTTTGAGTTCGAATATTCGATTTAAGACCCAATTGATTTGAGTAAAATCGAATCTTCGAAATCCGAGGGTCGCCACTTGATTTTTTAAGGGAGAATCAAGAAAACCGTTTAAAACATTTTAAAAGACCTAACAAAAATCTTTAAGAAAAGGTTCAGGTTCACGTCTCCACTTCGAGAAGGTTTTACGCACCCGAAATGGCCGCTAACATGCGGTTATCCGACGATTAAATAGTTTTGACTAACTTAAAAATATTACTAATTTATACTTTTAATTAGAAAAGATTTAAGTAAATATTTAAAGATTGGGAAAATGGAATATTTAAAATCTTAACTACATTTTATTCGATTAATATTAATTTAAATGAACCATAAAAAAAAAATAATCAAGAAAATATAACATAAAAATTAAACCCAAATTTTATACAATTAATATTGATTTGAGTGAACTACTTAAAATAATCAAGCAAACATAATATTAAGATCTAATCAAATTTTATTTAATTGAAGGAGTTAAAGCATTAAACTACGTGATTATGATTTTAAAAATCTACTAAAATATCCAAGTGTTTTTTAAAAAGAAGCATGCTTTCGATTTATTTTTAGGAAAAGGTACTTAAGTTATGTTAACGAATATTTTGGAATCCAACCTTCCAAAAAAAAATGATTTTTATAGTCAAATTTAAAGTCATAAAATAACGTAAATGGCTAACTAGGGGAAATTTAATTAGGCTAAAACCTATAAATAATCCTAGAATTTAACTTAGTATTAAACAAATGACAACATATTTATCACAAACAAAACATGGATAAGGAACAAATAAAATAAATTGGGGTTAGGGTTGGGCTTTGGCAGGCCCAATTCAAAGCCTGCATACTTTTTTTTTAAAAAAAAAATAAATTGGGCCTGCCCAACCCCCTTAATCTTGTGGCTGCTGCCGATTGGGCCCCAGAGGCCCAATACCTTTCCCTGCAAAATGGGCTTTTGGCCCTTTTCCTTTCGCATTAACCTGTGGTATACACTGGTTGTATACCAGTGTATACGATAAGTTTATCAGTGTATAAACAATTATTTTCGGCCTCCGGAACCTGGATAGTCAGCCTACTCTCGAGCATGTACGCTGTCCCGACGAGGGACGACTCAAAATATGCGGGAGGAGGTCCAATACGGACCCCAACGATCGTCACATGCAAACAAGGAAAAAAATAATGTAAACAAAGAGATTGCCAAAACACTTAACAAGAAAGTATATTAATATAATCATATGCGGGCTACTACATTAATTCCTTTTTCATGAGAATCATATCCGATTATAAACTAGACGTGATATATTATTATTTTTTATATACGGAATAATATACATAAATAATAAGGTTAGTAAAAATAACATATAATTCATTTTCATTTTTACAGATCAAGGAAAGCATACTGAGAGTTGGTCTTGAGGAGCCATTATCACTAGATTAGACTATTCAATCTATTTAAAGCATTAGAAAGTAACAAAATCTCAAGCATGAATATGTTTAGGCTTTAAGCAATTATTTACTACTAAATTCTTCTAAAATAAAGCTCACTTGAGATATCAACTTGGATTCAAATAAACAAACTAGTAATCTCTAGAATACGGGGCAAATCGGATTATATTTCGCAAAGTCGACATACATTTCACAACTTGCATGACAACACCAAAAAATAAAAAAAAAAATCAAACACTAGCCAAAAGACTTTAAAATAAGAAGAAAAAGAGAACAAAATGCACAAATTTGAGACCAGCATGTATGATATAAAACATATATAGAGAAATATAGACACATAACTATTGCTATATGATAGCGACCTTCAAATTATATATGTTCATAGAGACATAGCATATATGCATGCATACATAGGTATATATGTAGAGACATATATGTAGCCATAGCAACCAAACCACTTTTGACTTATATACATTTATAAGCATAGATGTAGAAATACACATATACGTATGTATGTACGTAAATATGGCAGTCCAACAATATACCAGACAATATTCAAATCATATACGCGTTTTTATACACATATACACAGATATACATGACATATATATATATATATATATAGTTTATACGCTGTGATACAGCAAATCGCAGCATAACCCAGCAACCCCTCAGTTTTATACACACATATTCGTATATATACCTTCATATACACAGGTATACAGCAAACAACTACCAAAACCAACACATATATTCAACCATTCTTCAAGTCTTATACATACATATACGTATATATATCTTCATATGCATAGATATACAGCAAACAATCGCCAAAACGACATGTATATTTAGACATTCTTCAAGTTTTATGCATACATACGTATATATACAGCGATATACAGCCACCCAAACTAATGTATACTCAGCCATCCTCAAGTTTTGACATATATACGCAGATATACAGCAGTATACAACATCTAAACTAGCGATATACATCAACCATCTTCAAGTTTCAATGAGTACATATGCATATATGTCCATGTATATATATATATACAGAAGACTAACCCAAAAAAAAACCGATATGTATTCAACATCCTTCCGGTTTCAATTTATACATATGCATATAGATTCTTGTACATGTACATACGAAAAAATCAGCCATCAAACCCGCACGTACTCGACCTTCTTGCGATTCAAACATACATATACACATGCATTTTAAACATATATATATATATACAGATATGTATACCAACAATTACACTAACAACAAGCTTAAGATCGATTTCAACACTCGCATTCGAACATTAACTTGAGATGAAGAATATCGAGTATTACCTTTTCCGGGGCAGCGAGGCTGAGACAACGAACGAGAATTGACTTCCGATCCTAGACCCTCGGGCTCAAATCGTAACTAAGCTTCAAGAAACTCAAAGAAAAGAAGAGAAACTCCTTCCCCAAAAATCTCTTCTTTTTTTTTCGGATCCCTGTTTCAGTCAACAAAGGGGGGTTTTTATACCCTCAAAATTAGGGTATGAAATCGTCCCAAAAACCGGGCAAAGGTGTTCAACAAACTCTAAAATCCAAAGGATTTTCGGAACCCTCCACAAGTCTCAAATCCTAGCCATCGATTTTGAATCGGTGGCTTAGATTTGAGACACGTAGAGGACTCCTCTGACGTGCAAGGACGAAGGAAACGTGAAGGACGAGTTGAGTGGCCAAAAATGGCCACTGTCGGCTGCTGCCATCGCTGGCTTCGGGCTGTTCTCTTTCTCTTTTCCATTTCGGGTTGGGGTTTATGGGGAAGAGGGAGCACGCGGGTTAGGGAGATTAATATTTCTTGGCATTTGCCAAGAAAGGGACTGCCATGGCTGCCATCTTGGCTGCCATTTTTTGTCTTCCCGATTAGAGAGGGAGAGAGGCGGGTTTGGGGGAGAAAAGGAAGGGAGAGGGTTTTAATTAACGTTGGGCCGGGTCGGGTTAGAAGAAGAGGGCTGGGTATTAATTAAAAAAAAGAAAAGTGGGCCGGCTGGAAAAGGGATTGGGTTAAGGGAAAAATATTAAAAAGGATTGGGCCCAAAATGGGGTATTGGGCCTGCAGGAGGGGATTTAAAAATTGGGTTTGGGTGATTTAATTGGGTTGGGATTAAAAATTAAAAAAGAAATGGGTTCTAGATTTAGGAAAATTAAGAAGTGATTTAAAAAATTAGCTAATTAAATTACAAACTTGACCCGTTTAAAATTAATTAATTAATTCGACCACGACATGAATTCATATAAATTAATTAAGGAACTTTTTAAATATTAACGACTCAAGAATAAAGTAAAGCATTTAAAGATAGAATTTATTTAAGAAAATATTTTAAACATAACAAAAATTAAAAGATTTATATAATACGCGATATGTAAACATGAAATTCATATAATACGATAAAAGTAAGGTAAAGTAATACACAATAATATAATACGAACAAATAAAGTAAAGTATTTTAAGACAAATATATATAATAAGCAACCTATAAACCTAATAAAATTGAAAAATTCAAATATTTAAATCTAGAGTTACTTGAAAAAATATTTCTTGCATTTTGAAAGCTAATTAATTCAAATTGTTAAAATTAATAGCTCGATGATTAACTTGTACTGTGGAGGGTCAAAATTGGGTGTCAACATGACCTGGTTCACATTGATACACTTTTCAAACTTTTTCTTGATTTTGGTCCTATTTTAGCTAGGATAGCTTAGGGTGTTACATTACATAAATTACAATCATTAACAATTTTAAAATATTCTATTATGCATTTAAGAATTATATTATAAAATTATAATAATTAATACTTTTAAATATTTTTATAAAATATATAAAAATTTTGATTGACTTACCAACATAAATTGGAACAAATGAAATAACATACTATATTATATAAAATTTACATAATTATTAATATAAATTAAAAAAATTAACAACTAAAAATATACAAAAGTTTAAAATATTTGGTTGACTCTCCAAATTTCATTTGTGCCACATTAAGTACTAGGATAGAGAGAGTAACACAATAGTCCCTCCGTATCATATTAATTGAATTTTGAGATTTTTTTAAGGTTCAAAATATTTGAATTGTTCAAAGTTCAAGGTGAATGTTTGAAACTTTTTCCATATTTGTCCTTTAATTTATTGAACTTTTATGTTTTCTAGGAGATAAATTACAACATATTTATGATTTTACAAAGGACAATAGTGAAATGTATGGTGTAAATTTTATCTTTAAATGTATTTTTTAATATATGTCTATTACCACAAATTCAATTAAAATGAGACAAAGAAAATATTTAAAATGACTTAAAAAATATAGTATGCTCGTATTCGGTACTCCGATATCCAATAAACAAAAATAACAGACAACAAATGCTATTTTTTTTAATTTAAAAAAAGGGGGCAAAAATGAACACGGCATGCTAACATTAAATGCTCTTAATCTCTGTCTACTTCTGATTCCATTGTCAATCAACGTCCCGCTTCTAACCTCATTCATTTATTATTTTGCCGTTTTTCATATTTTTAATGTTTAACTAGATATTTGATGTTTGTTTTGGAATTTTAATTAAATTTAAATTATGTTGGGTAAATTCATTTGGAGATAATGCTTCTAATATGATTTTTTAATATTTAAACTTTAAATTTAAAACATTTAATTAAAATTAAAATAGTATCATTATTGCATCACGAGCTATATTAATGTTGAATATTTATTATTTTACCTGCTGCACCTAATTCCTATAATATTGCATTACTGTGTACGTAATTTTCACCTATGATCTTACGTAAAAGGGGTAATAATTAGTTACTTATTCATTAGAATATTAAATTACTATATTAAATTAATGCGTGTATTATTTTTATCAATATATTTTATCAAATGACCCCTTACTTTATTATTTATTCGTTTTAATTTATATGATAATGTAGCATAATTTTTTAAAAAAAGTATATCGTCTAAATATTTCTTAATTATTTGTGTTTCTATAAATTATTTGATTAATAATAAAAAGTATAGTTAAAGTTAAGTTATTTTTAATTATGAGAAGATCATATTTTTTGGATACGGATTTTAGAGAAAAGGACAATTATAATACAGGGCCATTCAGCTAAAATAATTACCAAAAAATAGTCATTCGTTGTATAGGTATGTATAGTCAAGATATATCAGTTTTTTAGTATATCATAATGTATATTTAATGTCTCTACTTTGGTGAGGTAATGGTAAGATCTGCGTACATTCTATCCTTCCCAAACCCCAATTGTGGGGTTCCACTGGGTATGATGTTGTTATTGTAATGTATATTTAATGTATAGCTAATGTATAAGCAATCTACATTGTATAGTCAGTATATACTTTATATGACTTTTAACAAGTTATATTATATAGTCATGTATATTTTTTATAATTTTAGTTATTCTTTATGTAAATAAATAAAATTATATTTATTTTAAATAAATTAATTTATTGTATGTATTTAAAAATTATTCTTTAAAAAATGTCAGAGAGATAATATTATACCACGTGCTTCTATTTTTTCACATAAAGTAAATAATAAATGTTAAGTCAACTTCAAGATCCCCGAGTTCTTTTTTCTTATTAAAAAAATCTTTTGGCAGTATTGTATTACTTTTTCTTTCTTTATTTTGTGACAAGGATTAATTTGATACAAAAATAATTTAAACGGATTTTTGAAATTTATAACTTAAAATAAATTTTAGATATATGTAATTATAAATTATTTTATTAAAAATAAAAAATTTTAAAATTAATTTTTTATTATAAAAATAATTTTTTCTGAAATAAACTAAACTAAAATAAAAATGGGAATAAAGAAGTAAAGTATAAAACACTACCCAGGAAGACAATTGCATCGGTTGGAAGGTTAATTTTAGTTTATTATATACAGCATTATACCAACATGGATAATGGTTAAATAAAGCAATTGTTTTATACATAAATAGAATT
The DNA here is from genome assembly GCA_029948455.1 of Solanum rostratum. Taxonomy (NCBI): domain Eukaryota; kingdom Viridiplantae; phylum Streptophyta; class Magnoliopsida; order Solanales; family Solanaceae; genus Solanum; species Solanum rostratum. The sequence continues at coordinate 23,376,406 of CM057056.1, forward strand.
CTCCAGTTTAAGCCTGGACGATGAAAATTTTTCTATTGAAAATGTCACCTTCAAAATGAAGTGCACTTTCCAAATTTAGTTGGGCTCTTGTGAAAAATAAAAATAAAATTGCTTTTTATTTTTTAGATTTTTTTTCTGAAAATATTTAAGATTACACAATTTATTTATTTATTTATTTTTGAATAAACTTGGTGTGAAAATCAAAATTTTTACAAAGAAAACTGAAAGGGATATGTATACGGTGGACGATAAAAGTATACAGTTATTTTAGATTTTTTTAGCTTGTATTTGAACCTTCAAAGTGAGAAGTAATTTGTTGAAGAAAGAAACAGAGAGGGAAAAAAGTTATGGCTATGGAGGCGGCGCTACTGGAGAAAGAAGATGTGGCGGTGAGAGGGAAAGTGTTTGTTGAAGAACTGAAAGAGGCGAGTCGCATAGCTTTGCCAATGATTGTGGTGACGGTGTCACAGTACCTTTTGCGTGTTTCGCCCATGATAATGTTAGGTCACCTTGGCGAACTTTCACTTTCTAGTGCTTCTATTGCTACTTCACTTTCCAATGTCACCGGTTACAGTGTTCTCGTAAGTCTCAATTTTCGCTTCCAATCATTGATATAGGCGTTATACATCTTTTTCTGAGAAATACAAATGACTTTGACCATAGATTCTTAAATTGGATCAGATTTTGAAAATATCATCTAGAATGTTTTCAAATCTCTGGCCAAACGGAGTTTGGTTAGTTTAATATGACAAGGTAATTTTCGCAAACTTTAGTATTGGTGTAAAATTTCTTACCCGAGAACCGCAACGTGATAATGAAAGAAAGTAGGAGTTTTGAAAGCATTAGCACATATGGCTTGCTCGTATACCTTTGTTATCCTTTGTATAGATGAAGACTCATCATGGACTTACTTTGTGGAACAGTTTGGAATGTCTAGTGCACTGGAGACTCTATGTGGGCAGGCCTATGGAGCAGGACAATATCGAAAACTTGGAACCTATACTTATAGTGCTATTATTTGTTTGTTTCTGGTATGCATACCAGTCTCTGTTCTGTGGATCTTCACCGATAAACTTCTCATATGGATGGGCCAAGATCCTTCAATCGCGATTGAAGCTGGAAAATACGCGATTTGGCTCATTCCTTCACTATTTCCATATGCTATTCTTCAGTCACTGGTTCGGTATCTGCAGACACAGAGTTTGATCCTACCAATGCTTTTAAATGCAGTTGTATCTTTATGCTTCCAAGTGACGATTTGTTGGGCTTTTATATTCAAATTGAATTTAGGGATTGTCGGAGCAGCATTGTCAATTGGTTTATCCTATTGGTTGAATGTGATCTTGCTTATGCTTTATGTGAAGTACTCATCGGCTTGTGAAAAGACTCGAGCTTCATTCTCTCGGGATGTTTTCCTGGCTATTGGGGACTTCTTCCGCTATGCAATCCCATCTGCTGTAATGGTTTGGTAATCTCAATAGTAAACCATACATATATGCTTTGTGATTAAGTTTACACATGATTCTTGTCTTTCAACCTTAATGTATTGCTTCAACTTTTTTATTTTTCTGGACATGGTTATAGCTTGGAATGGTGGTCATTTGAGCTAATCATTCTGCTCTCTGGTCTGTTGCCAAATCCAATGCTAGAAACTTCCGTTCTTTCCATCTGGTATGCTTCCTTTTATACCTGATCTTCGTTTTTTTTCCTTTAGATGTTTGAAATGATTATATACTGATGCATTGTCATGGTTTAATGGAGAACAGCTTTACAACCACTTCTGTGCACTACCATATACCTTATTCTTTCGGTGCTGCAGCAAGGTTTGCTCATGTCCTATAAACGCAACATTAATCTGGTATTGTTAGTTGCATATATATGAACACACAAAATTTGAAGTATTTAATATTGTATATAGTACTCGGGTTTCAAATGAGCTTGGAGCTGGGAGACCACAGGCAGCAAAAATTGCTCTTGTTGCTGTGGTAGTTCTTTCTGCCACAGAGGTTGTTCTTGCAAGTACAACTTTATTTGCGCTCCGCAATGTATGGGGCTATGCATTTTCTAATGAGAAAGAAGTAGTCACTTATGTCGCAGAAATTACTCCGATTCTTTGCATATCAATCATCATGGACGGCACCCAAGCTGTACTATCAGGTTATCTATTTGACCATCCTCATTTGCTTTATTTTCACATTGCAAATTACACTGTCACCAAAAGAGTTATTCCAGCTTTTAAATTTTGAAATAGAATAAATGGAAATGATCAGCGCGAAAACAAGAGTTGTCTCCCCATGCCTATTAGTGTTGCTTGCTCATTGCATCAGGAGCAGTGGCAAATTTGTAGTATAATGGTTGCATTCAATTGAGCCCACAGTTTTTATTTTGATTATAGATATATAAATGTGAAAGCTCTAAAAACTAGTACGAATTTATTATGTTTTGAATTCACACTTTTCAAGAATTTAAATCCTGAAATCTGTCTCTGCTCAGGAGTTGCCAGAGGAAGCGGGTGGCAGCATATCGGAGCCTATGTGAACCTTGGAGCATATTATTTGGTTGGAATTCCCTCAGCTGTATTACTTGGATTTGTCTTGCATCTAAAAGGCAAGGGGCTTTGGGGTGGATTGGTGACTGGAACAACGGTGCAATCTATTTTATTCGCCCTCATCACTGGCTTCACCAATTGGGAAAAACAGGTTCGCAGCTATTCAACTCCTTGATTTGTAATTGGTGTTGCCACTTTCTTTTGGTTTGTTGACTGTCTTGCATTGGATGACATAATAAAAAATTGTCTCCTTCTATCATCTTGGGCAATCCTTACTTCATGCATAACTTTTACGGGTGAGTTAAGCCCAACTAAGAAGCTGGAAACTTTTTTTTCGGATATAGAAACTACCTTATGGCTTATGGGACTTACCACTCGTGCATTTGTATATTACAGGCCATTGAAGCAAGACACAGAATTTTTAGTAGCGAAAATCAGTCCATTGAATGACAGGACATGCAGATACGCTATAATAGAGTGAAATAAAGGTTTAACTTGGTGAGAGGATCACCCCTTATCATAGTCGTACTGATCGGACAATTTTGAACGTGATCCGTCTCTCATGGGTTAATTTATTGTTCTTTTTCCTGCTTTTAGATAAACAGATCGATTATCCCTTTCAAGGAGATCGTTTTTTTCTTCTGCATTTACCTTTTATTTTCTTCGGTGGAATGAGAAAAAACTTTAGCAAAGCAGTTTCAATGTTGTTACATTGAGGTTTAGTTACAAACTCAATTTCTTGTTCTTGAATCTGCTAAATTGTAGTACTTCATTTCAATGATTTGGTTATTACTCGATCTTCAAAATGCTTTTATAAACGTGTTTTTATGTCTTCATTGTGGGAACTATTTATAGCTAATGGAAAAGACAGTTCAAATACCGGATTTGATCGTGTCTTCATTTAATCATCACACCAACCAATATATATAATTTAGTAAAATATGACTTAATAATCTTATTTTATCATTTAGTACCCTACTTTCTTTGTAGGTTTATATGTGTAATATGTTATAATAAGGATAGAAAATAATACAATTTATCTGAACGTTATATTCATTAAACAATAAAAAACAATACAATACACTGCATATATTATAAAACCATAAGTACCAACATCTCACATGTCCCCACTTGTGGAATTTCACTGGGTATGTTGATGTTGTAAGTACCAACATCTAAATAAAGTGTTAAAATTACCTCACCTATTTTATTTTGGGAAAATTTCATTTATATACAAAAATGTAAAAAGTTTACCCAAAAAATAGCCAATTATATATATATATTTATATATATATATATATATATATACACACACATGTATGTATGTATGTATTCAAAAAAGTAAAGTTTATTTGGTAAAAAAAAGGAGGACGTACTTTGTATAATTCGATTCTTATTGTAAATTCTCTACTTTTTTGAAATTGTATATCATATTAGTAGATTCGCTTGTGTATCCGTTAGTTTGTATTAGTATAGATGTACACGAGACTTAGTTTGTACCAAAAAAATACAATTTATATTTATTTTTTATATAACTTCTTTAGTTGTATACATTTAATTATTTATGTATAATTTGGGTAATTGTATACTATAATTTATACATTTTTGATACTTTGTATAAATGAATACAAATTTATCTATAATCGTTGTTCATATAATTATTTTTACACATATTAATGATTTCTCAAATTTCGTATATTCTTGGTTATACAAGCTCGTTAAGTTATTTTGTTGACAACTTTATATATATAAGAAGTTGAATTTATCCTAAAAAAATGCCCCTCACATACAATGATTTACAAATATTAGCATGATGGATGCTATATACACAAATTAATTGTTGAAAACGACACAAATATTCATAAATATAAATACAAACATAATTATACAACCTATAATTAGACCAATACATATACAATTATTCATAAATAAGAACATATATACAATTTATGTTTTCTTTAATAATTTCATTAGTTGTATATATTTAAGTATTTTTGTATAATTTGAGTAATTGTGTCCTCTAATTTATATAGAAATAGTTGGTTGTTCTTTGAAAGGAGTGAAACATGGTTGTCCTAGAATCATATTTTTGGGTTCTTCTTTACGCGCTCTAGAAGCACTACACTTTTTTTGGTGTCATTATCTGTATGTATTAAGTCACCTAGGGTGTTTTACACTATATTTGTATCAGGATATGTGTGTTTCCCTGCCTTTCCAATTTTGGTTAAGTTTATTTTTCTTTAATTCCTAAGGCATTTATGTTTCTTAAAGTTTCAACATTAAAATCTGGATTTGGAAATCCTAACTTTTAAGTTATCCATATGAAATAGCATTTCTACTTTTATGAGGTAGCGGTAAGATCTGCGTACATTCTGTCCTCCCCAAACCCCACTTGTAGGATTCCACTGGGTATGTTGTTGTAAGTTATCCATATAATACACATATCCATCAATATGTCTCTTTACTTAGAGAAATTTTGAGTTAAGACACAGTTAACAACCTGCAGAGATGGAGAGGTTACATGAATGAAATTAGGAAATTAGATGGAATAAAAAGCACCATTCTACAACACATTGAAGTCTAAGTTAGGAATGAAATACGGTTTAATTGATTATAGTGGTACTTTTCGCTATTCTATTCTTACCACTATTAAACAGAAAGAGAGTAATACTATAGACTTTTTTGTGATTATTACGTTTTACAGAATTTTGATTCAAAGTTAAGGGACTATGGTCAAAAAGTGTCAGGCTCAAAGGTTGAAATGAAGAAATTTAGTGAGAGGCTAGAGAATGTAAATGGTACTGCACAGTTATTTGAAAGAGAAGCTAAAATTTTGAAAAAAGAAAAGGTTCATCTGGAGTAGAAGCAGGGGTCGAAGTTCAATAGATTTGAAAATAATTAGGATAAATATAAATCAGCTAAAAGAGTAACAAAAAGGGCAACTGAGTTGGCTGATAAAGCAAGAGCTGAAGCAGCTACGACCCTAAAAGAAAAGAACGAAATTCAGCAGTTTGCTATAGAAAAATTAGTTTAGATTGAGAAGACTGACCACTAAATTTTGGACCTAGACCACTAAGTATTTTGACAATGAGTTCAGGATTGGACATAGGAGCACCAACAACAGCTAACTCATCCACAAGAGACCGAATAGTGTGAAGATATTCGGTGATGGCGCGAGAGTCCTTTGTGACACTAGCAAGCTGATCATGTAAACTAAAGACTCAAGTTTGAGATCGGTTCGCATAAGTGGTATGCATTGAATCCCAAGATGATTTAGCCGATTTAGTGGAAGCAACAATAGAGGCAATGGTGGGCTCGAGGGAAGCCATGAGGGCATTCTGGATAAGTTTGTCCCGACGGAACCAAGTTGAGAAGGCCGGATTAGGAGATGTGTTTGTGCCAAGGACAATGGTGGGACTGGGGCCGTAGTGGTCCCATCAAGATGACCAAATAGGTTGTAGCCATACTAAGCATGGAGAATTGGGCTTTCTAGGTGGCAAAGTTGTGACCACCGCTTAGTTTGATGGGCAATTGGGGTGCAAGATTGAACTAAATGATAACGTTGTTACCTGTCTTGTTATCAACATTGACAACTCTGGGAGTGCTACAATTGTGATGGTCATTGTTGCTGATCTGCGTGAAGAGAGGGAAAGGAAAAAAATTTGGTCATTCTCGTTAGAGCGTGAAGAGCCCTGATATCATATAAAAGACAGAAAGTGTACAGGAAAACAATTGTCTTATTAATGAAGTAATAAAGCGCTTAAATAGAGTTACAAAGGAAAGACTCCTAAATGAACTAAACTAAGATAATCTAATTAAAAAAGGACTTTATTTCTACTTGTGATGTTCCTTCTCGTGATGTTCCAATACTTGGGTGGATTGAAATAGGAGAAATCTACTTAGTTTTCTTTGTGATTCGATCAGTTTCATCCGCTATCTATCAACTCGTTTACCCAAGGTGGACGCTCGATCCAGGCTCTGTTCTATATAACAAATATTAAAATTAGGATAAAACAAACACAAAATAACAAATTATATTTATTTTAAATTTACAATAATTTAGAAAAGTCAAGGAGCATACCCGCCCAATGGTGGATATGTGAAAGAACAATAAAATCATTAATTGATTTTATTGATTCTCGAAAATTAAAGAGCATTGACATTCCTAGAAGAGATGGATTTCAGTTATAATATTGGAAATTGTACTTACAGACATGAATGGAATATCTTTATCTCCGCTGTTTAATTCTTTTAAGATTGTTAGCTCTTAAAAGTTTTCACCTAGGCTGCAATACAGAAGAGCTAGAAGTTCAAATGGATTAGTCAAAGAAATTGAGCTAAAGCTCAAGTATGAAAAACCTCTTAATCTTTATGCATTAATTGGTTGTTACAGTAGATAGGTACAAATTTGTTAAGTTCTTTCAAAATAAATGTTGAGTAAATATGTGTCTACTACAATAAGGGATCTGGTCCCTCAAAATACTAGAAACTAAAAGAAGGTAAATAGCAAGAGACAAACAACCAAGGATTTAACGTGGAAAAACTCCTTGCTCAAGGGAGGAACAACAACGACCTATCTAGATAGGATTTTCGAAAATCCAAATCACTAATGAATGAGCAAAGTAAAGAAATACAACACACATGACTTATTTCTCTCACTTCCTCACCATTCCTACTTGCAACCTAGTTACAAGCAATGAGCAGCAACAACAATACCTAGTCTACACTCTCACCACCCCGATGAAGTTAGACTACACTACAACACCACCTTAAGACTACACACAGCCTACAAGGTATACAACACTCAAAACAACAATGAACAACAATGATCATATTTCTTTATAGACTAGGAGTGATCTTACAATTTGCAAACCAACACAACAACTAACAAGCAAAGAAACTATAGAAGTATTCCATCAGGTCCCTTGCACGCAGCAGTTGTATCTTCACACACTAGGATCCATGGGAGAACTTTTAGAGAGAAGAATATTCAGTTGTGAAATTTCCAAAAGCTTGGTTTATTCCTTGGACAAACTCCTTTTATACTACAATAGATGCAGTGCATGGACCGTTGGTCCTTCAGTATAGTTGAGATTGACATCTCATTAACCATAGTAGCTTTTAAACTAGTTGTATCCCATGTTCAACTCAGCAGAGCGATCCGATAGTCTACCTGGTCCTTGAGTTAGTTTGTTAATCATTAAAATAACAAAGCCATGCATTTAACATTACCCCCTTTTTGATGATGACAAATTGTGATCCTCAGTTCCCCATGAAAGTATGAATCCCTACCTGTTCCCCCCGAATGTATGCTTCCCTTTATCCCAAACAACTGAAAGTATGAATCCGTTCCCTATGAATGTATGCTTCCCTTTATTCCTAACAACTATACTTGTTCCCCCTTAATGTAATCTTCCCCCTTTTGGCATCATTAAAAAACCAAATAGTAAACTAAGAGAATAGTCACAATTAAGAAATACCAGGTACATGAGATCGCATAAATAGAGCACAAACAAAGAAATTAAAGAACAGGAACCAGAAAAGAGAGTCAACATAAAAGATCATTTCATCTCTGATAAGCATTCTGGTCATAACAATCACAAAACATAACATAACATGCCCAGGACCAGGCTACAAACGTAACAAACTAGAACAGGATCATAAGAACAAAGGGGGAATAACAGACACAAGTTGGATAACCTAGGAACCAGAGGACTTAGGGAAAAAGACTGGATAAGCATAGTTATTCTCGTATTAAAGTACTGGTGCACCTAAAGAAGCTGCTGAGTGAGAGATTTGATTTCCAGGGCCTGCTTTGCATTTTTTCCCTTCAGCTTGATTAATTCTACAGAGCCTAGTCCCTCACTTATGCCTTGGACCAGCTTGGCCTTCAACAAGATTACCTCAGCGTCCTTTCTTGCCAAGGCAACAGTCAGCTCCTCCACCTATCCCTTCAGTACTTCCTTTTGATCCAATAAGCCTGACATGGGAGACTTCCTGGTCCCAGCCTTTAGCTCACCGCACTCACACTCTATCAAAGTAGTGTGAGACAGAGCCTGTTTGATTGTTCCAGCTATTTCCCTACCCAGCTACACTCCATAGTACTCAAACACATAATTGAGCAGGTACCTGTAAGCCAATCCATGCCTACCCTCACTCATGTTTAGCACCTTCATCATATGTTCCATCTTCAAAGCTGGTAGGTTGATATCCTCCAGAGTGCTAGACATTTCCATCAAGTACAAATCAGTCATAGTAGTTATGGTCCTATTTTCTGTCCTTGGCAACAAAACCTTGTTGACAAACTTGAAATACAATTGATACTGTCCCTTAAGAAACTTCTTGGCAACAGTTGAGGCGTTCAGGTCTGCACATTCCCAGCTAGTTACAAGAAGTTCTTGGTAGGGGATTTGTCAACCACAGTTCTGATGCCTCTCCTTTGAACTTTCAGAATGGTTCCTAGTATTTCTTCATCTACCCTGAAAGAAATATCCCTCACAGACGTCACAATACCTCCATCTTTTTAGATTTCCAAATTGAGGTAAAATTCTCGTACCTCCCACTCATGCAAGAAAGGAACTGGCCATTCAAATAGGTGTGTCCATCCTTGGAAATCTACAACATCTGCTAACTCCCTCATATCTGGGCTTTCTTTGGCCGCAATTTCAAACACTCTTCCACTCAATACTTTTTTTTTCAACAATCTGATCCTCTCCTCCTTGGTAAGAACTTTCTCAACTTTCTGCCTTTTAACATATGAACCTGGGTCCTCGAGTGGGAGCAGGGCCACCCCTATTACTTTTTCCAACTTCATTCCTTTGAGTCTTAAGGTCCTTTGTGTTGTAAGGTCCCTGAGATGAGGGCTTGGTCACCTCAAAGTGTAATTTGAGACCGACCAGGTCCTCATCTGACTCAGTCCAACTAATCTCTTTCTTTTCATCTACATCTACCACCTGGTCCTCAAACACCTCTTCTTCCAATACTGTAGTATGTCTCAACCTCTTCTTCTTTGTAGTCTTGGCTCTAGTGGCCTCCATAGCATCACTAACTAATTTCTTGTGTGTTCTCTAAGTAGCGTAACTCCTGACCACTCCCTGTGTCTCTTCAGTCACCTTTTCTTTTCCCTTTGTTGTCCCAACCTGGTCCTTCTCAAGAGTAAGAGTAGGAGGGGCAACGGGTTTCTTTATTTTCGAAATCAAGGGACGATTATCCTCATCATCGTTCCTGGTCTTTTTCCTCATCTACAAGAACATTGACATGCCTGAACTCATTGGTGGGGGTTTGGTCGAATACGGGAGTGCCTAGTGCCAGGTTGAGATCAGGGGAGGCAGGCTCATCCCTGGTAGTCTGTTCATGTTCCTTGAGATCCAACAGTCCCTTTGCAACCCATTCATGCCCTACTGCAAGTATGTTTAGGTCCCCCTTAAAGTACTTTTCAGATATGGGGGAAGAGGTAAGTCTAAGTGGGGGGAATTGCCCTGTTCCTCAGCAGTACTTTGTGGTGGTTCCACAGGAGAGACATCAGGTACTATATTGGGTGATTCTAGACCCAAAAGTACAGGCTCAGAAGAAGATGAAAGAGTTGGTGAGGAAAGTGAAAGGTTCTGAGTTAGAGGGTGTAACTCTTCAGGCTTTGTCGGAGTATGAAAAGGAGTAGATGAGGGTGTATTGATGCTAGGGGAAGGAATAGACTCTTCTTTATTGGCCATTTGTGAAAGAGATAGTGAAGGACTTCCAGACATGTTTGAACTTTTCACAAGAAAACAAGAAAACTCAGGCAAAAAGATGAAGAAGGAGATGTACTTGGTTTTGATTTCTGGGAAGTTGATGAGAACAAAATGGTGGATAAGGGTCCATGTAAAGTGTCAGAAAAGAAGCGTCCAGTCCCTAATTAGTTGTGTCGCTTCGAGTACCGGGACGGAATAACGTCGGTTCAGAAAAGTTGAACTGACAAGATAGGTCCTAAGCTGATACATTAATGCTGCAAAAGCTATGAAAACAATACCAACCTGGTAGGGAGTTAGGTCCTTGATGAGCAGATACTAGAGTGAAACCATGTAAGTTCAGATTCTTTAATTACTATGAAAGTGTCAATTTCTACAAACCTGCAATATACATATAGGCATTTAACTTATTGTGAATGATTTCTCAAATACCTGCCTTAGCATTTCTAGCCGAAATCTTGGAGAGGATCACAATCATGGAGACACTGAGTGCTTCTACTTGATCAACCCTAATCTCAGCATATCCCTTTCAAACTAATCCCTGCAAAGAGGCTTAGTAAAGATGTCAACAATTTGATCTTTAGTACTACAAAACTTTATGTATATATTCCCCTTCTCAACCTGGTCCCCAAGAAAATGATGTCATGCATCAATGTGCTTTCTTCTTTTATGATGAAGAAGATTCTTGGCCATGTTCAAACCACTAAGTATTGTCACACATCAAGGGAATTGTATTTGTTAGCACTCCAAAATCTTCGAGTTGTTGTTTGATCCAAAATAATTGCAAACAACAAGCTGCAGCAACTACATATTCAGCCTCAACAGTGGATAATGCAACTGAATTTTGCTTTTTGGTCCCCCAGAAGATCACTGAAGAACCCAGAAAGTTAGCCATACCAGAAGTACTTTTACGATCAACTAGGTACCCCGCAAAATCAACATCAGCATATCCTACAAGATTAAAACGATCTCCAGCAGGGTAGTACAGTGTTAAGCATTCGTAACCTTTGAGATATCTGAGTATCATTTTTGCAGCCTTCAAATGTGATTCCTTTGGAAAGGATTGGAGCCTCGCATACATGTACATGTCAACACTAAATACTATATCAGGTCTGCTTGCAGTCAGATATCCAATAATCTCTCTATACATAGTTGTATTTACCATGCTACCAGATTTATCTGCATCCAACTTAGAACTTGACCCCGTGGGAGTATCAATTGACTTGTGCATCCATCAGTTGATACTTCTTGAGCAGGTCCCTGGTATACTTTTCTTGACTGATAAAGGTTCCACTAGGGGCTGTTTGATCTGAAGCCCAAGAAAGAAGCTAAGCTCACCCATCATACTCATTTCAAACTCACTGCACATCAAGTCCCCAAACTCTTGACATAGTGAGTTTTTTGTATCACCAAAGATGATGTCATCAACAGACACTTGCACAATCAATAGATTCTATCCTCTAGTCTTCAGAAATAAAGTGTTATCATTTTTACCTCTTTTGTATCCACGACTGAGCAAAAATCCAGATACCCTTTCATACCAGGCCTTTAGAGCCTGTTTCAGCCCATACAGTGCCTTGTCTAGTTTCATGACATGATCTGGAAATTCAATATTTTCAAACCCAGGTGGTTGCTTCACAAGGACCTCTTATTTAAAGCACCCATTTGAGAAGGAACTCTTTACATCCATTTGGAACAATTTAAACTCCATGTAGGTAGAAAAAGCAATCAATATCCTGATAGCCACTGGAGCAAAAGTCTCATCACAATCAATGCCATCTTCCTGGTTGAAACCTTACACCACTAATTTAAACTTGTTTCTTGTGATTGTCCCATTTTCACCCAGCTTGTTTCTGAACACCCATCTGGTCCCTATGATAGTTCTGTTTGAAGGTCTAGGAACCAGATGCCACACTTTGCTTCTTTCAAACTGAAGCAACTCTTCCTGGATAGAGTTCACCCAATCAGCATCCTTGAGATCTTCTTTGACATTTTTGGGTTCAATGGATGATAGAAAAGCACTGCAGGACGTTGAATTTCTAGTCTTGGATCTAGTTTGGATCCTAGAGTCCAAAGGAGAGACTAGATTATCCATAGGATGCAATGATTGATGTTTCCATCTGGAGGTCTTGCTACAGACTGATCCTGACTCCTTGGGGCATCAACATTATCTTCTTGTTGTTGTTGAGCATTGTCAGGCATTTTATCATGATCAACACTATCTACCTCTAGGTCTCTTGAAGAAGTACCGGGTCCTTCTGATGAGTCTCCATTAGCATCACCCTCATTTATTCTGTCATCATTTTGTACAATAACATCAGTTAAAGGATCATTAATCAAGTTGTCCTTTTGATGTTGGAGTAGCTCATCTAGGTCTGAGTCCTCTCTATCACTAAGACTTTTCATATCACCAGACTCATCAAAGATGACATGAACACTTTCTTCAATACAGAGAGTTCTTTTGTTGATTTTACTCTATAAGCTTTGTTGTTTGTAGAGTATCCAACAGAAACACCCTCATCACTTTTTGAATCAAATTTCCCAACTTTCTCCTTGCCATTTATGAGTACAAAGCATTTGCAACCAAAGGCCTTCAGGTGATTGATGTTGGGTTTCCTACCAAACAAGAGTTCATAGGGAGTATTGTTCTTAAGAGGCCTGATCAGACACCTATTTGTTATATAACATGCAGTGTTGACAGCTTCAACACAAAAGTTCTTGGTCGGTCCAGACTCAATCAGCATGGTCCTTCTAATTTTCACCAGTGTTCTATTTTTCCTCTCTAGAACTCCATTTCCCTGGGGAGTTTAGGAGCTAAAAAAATTATGATGGATTCCTTGCTCTGCACAAAAACCATCCAGCTTTAAATGTTCAAACTCAATACCATGATTAGACCTGATCCCTGCAACCCTGCTTCTAAATTGATTCTGAACTTGTTTGATGAGGTTGATCAACAATTCAACATTTTCATCCTTTGATCTCAGGAACCTTGCCCAAGTATATCTTAAGTAGTCATCCACCACTACCATAATGTATCTCTTTCCAGCATGACTTTGAGCCTTGACAGGACCACAAAGATCAACATGAATAAGCTCAATAAGTTTGGTGGTACTTACCTCATTTTTGGATTTGAATGAGCTTCTTGACTGCTTTCATTTAGCACATGCAACACACACTTTAGAATTACTGAAATTCATCTTGGGCAGATCCCGAACCAGGTCCTTGGAAGGTAGCTTGTTCAGCAGAGAAGGGCTAACATGAACAAGTCTCTTACGCCATAAGTCATTTGAATCATCTTGGACCTTGAGACATATGAGATTATATCCCTTTGTAGTTCTAAGATCTGCTACATACATGTTTCTGCACCTTTTTGCTGTGAGGATCACTTCATTAGTGTCTGATAGGAATTTAACCTCATTGCCTTTGTCAAATATTTGAGAAACACTAAGAAGACTGTACTTAAATCCTTCAACATAATACACATCTTCAATAGCTTTCTCAAAGCACTTACCAATCTTTCCTATGCCCATGATGTACCCCTTCTTACCATTACCAAATGAAACACTGCCACCTTCAATTTCTTTTAAAGAGATGAATTTTTTAGTCCTTCTAGTCATGTGCTTTGAGCATCCACTGTCTATAAACCAAAACTAACTGCTTCCTCTAGACTGTTCCTGCATGTGATCTCTTGTTATTTTTGGGAACCCACTTTAATCTAAGTTCCCAGTAATAAGATAGAGGACTAATCATAAATTTTTTAGTCCAACTAGGCAAGGGTCTCTTACTTAGTTTTGACTTAGCACCAAGTCCCTCATTTACACTTTTGTTTCCTGAGTAATCAGACTTCTGCCTTTTCAAAGTTCTCTTGAGAACTTTATAGTTTCCCTTTAGATGACCATTTCTGCCACAATGCAGACACAACAAATTATCAGCAACAGAGATATATTTACTGTGGGGATTATATGGGGGATCAATCTTGTTGACATATCCTAGACCTCTCTTTTCAGGACCCCAGCTACTGGATATATCACCCAACAGTTTTGAAGATACAGTCCACTTCATGGACTTGTTCAAGTCCTCCTTAAACTTTAGCAGGTCCTTCTCCATCACAACATTTCTTTCTAAGGCTAAATTCAACTTCAACTCAGCCTCCTTCAGTTTCTCTTCTAAAGCAAGTTCATTTTCACTTATTTTACCTTTTAGCTTAGTATCAGACTTAGCATCATTCTCCATCAATTTCAAAAGTTTATCTTTTTCAGTTTCAAGAGCCACAACCTTTACTTCCAGATTAGATACTTGACTTGTCAAAACAATTTTTTCATCATGTGACACATCCACACTATTTTTTAACAAGTCCTTTTGAATAGTTAATTCACAAATTGAATCAATAAGAACACATGCGAGCTTTTTCAACTGTTTGGTAGAGTAAAGATTTAAGTTCTCTTTCAAGTCTAGCAGTGTTACCTGTTCTTCCTTTTTTTCTCATCATCTGATTGAGCCATGAGTGCAAACAAGTTGTCAAAGATTTCTTCATCATCTTTCACGACAAGCATGGAGAATCCTCAGGTTGTTCTTCATCATCAGAATCACTAGAGGAGTTGCCCCATACCCCTAGAGCCTTTATCACAATCTGATTAGTTGCAACCTTCTTTCTGAATTATTCTGGAACCTGGTCCTTCCTTCGATCTTTTACAAACATTGAACCCTCAACCTTTCTATAGGCACACTTTCCGACATAGTATCCTCGTTTTCCACATCCATGACATAACTCAGCATTACCTAGTGACCTTCCTGCATTACCTTTCCTTGCAAAACCAGGATTTTTCTGATAATCTTCTTGAATCTTTTGGTGACATATGCCATGTTTACACCATCAACTTTATCATCACTGTGAATAGTTTTCAGTGCCAAAGTCTTATCCTTCTTTCCTTGCTTCTTATTCAGCTCATGATTTTGAAGTATTCCAATAAGCACATCCATGGTCAACGTCTTCAGATTCTTTGACTCTGTAATAACATTAACTTTGCTTTCCCAAGACTTGGGAAGTACTCGGAGAATTTTTCACCTGTTTGCTTTGACTAGCAGGTTCTCCTAAGCATTTCAACTCATTTGTTATAGTGAGAACCTGATCTCCATGTCGCGTATGGATTCACCTTCCATCATAATAAAGTCTTCATACTGAGAAGTCAACATGTCCACTTTAGACTCTTTCACCAGCTTAGTACCTTCATGATCATTCCTCAGACAGTTCCAAATCTTTTTGGCAGATTCACAAGTTGAGATTCTATTATACTCCTCAGCTCGCTCCCACACACAACCAGTTTTTTTGCCTTGTAATTTTTCTCAATCTTCTTTCTATCAGCCTCTAAGTATTGTTGCCAGGTCTTGGGAACCAACTTAGTTGTTTCTCCATCCTTTACTGCAGTTATAGGAATATATGGTCCATCAAGAATGATGTCTCATAGTTCACTATCTTCTGCCATGAGAAAGTCGTACATACGACCTTTCCACCACCCATAAAACTTATCGTTAAATCTTGGTGGCCTCGTAGATGATTGTCCCTCTTCTAAGTTGAGTAGAGCATCCATATTCACTAGAAAATCTCTAGGTGTGAATCTTATAGAGATCCTTGCTCTGATACCACCTGTTGAGTAAATATGCATCTACTATAGTAAGGGATATGGTTCCTTGAAACACTATAAGAAGAAACTAAAAGAAGGTAAACAACAAGAGATAAACAAGAAAGGATTTAACGTGGAAAAAATCCTTGCTCAAGGGAGGAACAACAATGACTTGTCCAGATAGGATTTCCCAAAATCCAAATCTATTAATGAATGAGCAAAGTAAAGAAATACAACACGTACGACTTATTTCTCTCACTTCCTCACCATTCCTACTTGCAACCTAGTTACAAGCAATGAGCAACAACAACACCGCCTAGTCTATACTCTCACCACCCTGATGAAGTTAGACGACACTACAACACTACCTTAAGAATACACACAGCCTACAAGGTATACAACACTCAAAACAACAATGAACAACAATGACCACATTCCTTTATAGACTAGGAGTGATCTTACAATTTGCAAACCAACACAACAGCTAACAAACAAAGAAACTATAGAAGTCTTCCATTAGGTCCCTTGCACGCAACAGTTGTATCTTCACACACTAGGAGCCATGGGAACTTTTGGAGAGAAGAATATTCAGTTGTGAAATCTTCCAAAAGCTTGGTTTTTTCCTTGGACAAGCTCTTTTTATAGTACAATGGATGCAGTGCATGGACCGCTAGTCCTTCAGTATAATTGAGATTGTCATCTCACCAACCACAACAACTTTTAAACCAGTTGTATCCCATGTTCAACTCAGCAGAGCGATCCGATAGTCTACCTGGTCCTCGAGTCAGTTTGTTAATCATCAAAACAACAAAGCCATGCACTTAACAATAAACTGTAATAGCATTACAACTATGGAGAACCACTTGTGAAATCTATTAGTGTTAATAACCTAATAGCAACTCCAATGAAATCTATAGATTTGGTGGTACGAACGAAAAGATGATATAGTAAATGTATACTTTGAAGTACTACTATTATCGTGCAACAGAAATAAGCTTCTTCTTTTTCTTTTTTTGAGGAAGGGACAAATGTGAGCTTGTAAAGTGCGTAAACAAACAATTTCATGAACTCAACATCACTGAAATGGAACTATAACGGAACATACAGAATAGAAAAAAATGAGAACTTACCTCTATCAGTCAGAGTATATTTCTGCTTCTATCATATTCATCATCAAGAATTGGCTTCAGGCTTTCCTAAGCCCTTTCTCATTAGGGGAGTTTTCAAAAATACCAAGTTTTTGGATAAAAATACATGCCCCTACCGAATCATTGAAAAATACCATATAAAATACCAACTTTATTTACAAATTTAGGAGAGAGAGTGTTTTGAGTGTGATTATTGTGGTGTGTGGTATGATATAATAGTGTTGGAAAATGAAAAAGAGTGTGTTTTTTTGGTATTTTGATAAATAAATTTTAAAGTGTAATTTTTGGGGTGAAAGTTGTTATTTGTGTAAAAATTTCTTCTCTCATTAAAGGTTGAGCTCACCAGTTCACATGTATAGTGGCGAAAAAACTCACTCTATAAGAAAAGCTTGAAACACCACCGAGATGATACAAAAACTCGAAAGATGAATAGCCACAAGAAAATATCGATTGAAACCAAAATCACTAAGGTTCAAATTGAAACATTGAACCAAACATTAAAGAAATCTAGCGACAGAAACCTAGAAGTAGGAGAGACGGAGAAAAAGAAGGTGAATGAGAGAGTTAACACTGAGCCGAAGTGAAGCAAAAGGAGAAAGCTAAAGGCCATGAATCAATTATGGTTTAAACCATGTGGAGAATGTTAATACATAGTTTAGAAGTAAAATACAGGAGTAACCTTGGCCGTCCAAGAGAACTCACTCTTATATAGTATAAACCACGTGGAGCATGCTAATAGGTCGTTTAGAAGTAAAACTACAGGAATGCCTTTAGTCGTCCAAGGGAACTCACTCTTATATAGCATAAATTTCATGAAACACTTTTTATTTTTATTAAGAAACAATTAGAATTAGTTTGGTCTAGAAATTTTCCACAAAAATTTTGAATTAGAATGCACCATTACATTTTTGGGCAGTCTTACAAATTTTCTCATGAACAGTAATCAACTGACTATTTTGGTGATATATGATCCGTTTAATATTGATTATTAATGACAGTCATTAGTCAAAAATATATACATATTTAATAAGAATGATGATTTTGCATATTTTGTTTGAGTAATTAGTTATTTATTTGGTTGACATCAAGTTTCCTCCAATCTTTATCAAGTCTATAAAGTTGCTATGTCATATTACATAAATATTGTAGCATACTGAAACACCATTACTTTACCCTTAATGGACCCATGACCCAAACTGTTTACCAGCTTACCCCACTTTCTCTTTTTATCTTTCTCGCATGACATCGGCATCACCACTAAGAATTAATCATTTGTGATACTTCGTCGGTATATTGATACCATATTACTATCATATATTTCCTCAGTATATTGATAGAATCATATAAGATTGAGCTTTTTTTAAGAAACAATTATCTTATTTATTAAACTCTAAATTAGTAGAAATTATATTCTTTGTGATACTCCATCGGTATGTTGATACCATATTGATGTCATATAAGACTGAGCTTAATCCTATATGATACTCCGTTCATGTTTTAATCAGAGGCGGCTCAAAGAAATCGGTGGCCTAAAGCCAAATCTTTATACGAGGCCTTAATATCTAATAAAATTTGATATGTTTTTATTCTAGTTTTTTTTTAAAGATGGTATATGGTCGTTTTGTACCTATTTTGATTCACTCTATTCTCTCAAATTTAAATAAATATTTATATAAAAAATATAGACTAATGGTTATGAGATATTTAGTCTATATTTTTACGAGTTCACATAATTTAATAATCTCAATTTTATACCATTAAGTAAATGTCAAACTAGTTTCATACATTTAGAATTATTCAAGTTCATTTTGAAGTAAAACAATGGTATAATAAACTCTAAAAGAGGCTTCATTGAAAAATCATAATAGTTCACTTGGTTGACTATCTGAACTTTCACGTTGTCGGTGAGGATTTGATTCCCACCTTGTGATCTTCTTCTGATTTTTCCTTTCCCAAGTAAAAAAGTTAATAAGAGAATATATATATATATATATCATACAATATTTATTGTCTTTAATTCATATTTTTCTAGCAATAAATTATCTTATTAAGGTTAAAACAAGAGGTTTAAAATCAGTTTTTTTATTAAATATGAAAAGACGGCATTTTTTTAGTAAAAACTATATATTAAAAGAATCACGTAAATGAAAATAAAAAGAGTATAAAATCTGAATTGATATTTTAGTAACGTTTATCACATTTTAAGAAAGCAATGTAACATTTAGTGTCTTTTTTATTCATGCTTTTATAACATAAAAATTAAAATTTTGGGGGGCCTAAAGCAATTGCTTTAGTGGCCCTGATATTAATACTCTATTGCTATCCTCTATGACACTCCTTCAATATATTGATATCTTGTCGATATCCTTTGTGATACTTGTTAATATATGATACCCTGTTAATATTCTTTGCGATAATTTATAGATATATTGATTCCCTATTAGTATCATGTAGGATAAGTTCTGATGTCAAATATCATCAGCGTGTGAAGTTTAAAATAAATCTATGCTATTTTGAAATTAGAAAAGAGCATGAACGTAATGAGACATTTTAGGATAATCTCTTTTTGGAATATAAGTATGATTTCTAAGAAAAAGAATATATATGTATATCACATAAACTGAAACAAAAATAGAGTAGTATAATTTATTGGGCCCGTACGGCACGAAAATTTGCATCTAGTTTTCTTTTCTACATGGGAGTCCTGAATAGTTTCCGTTTGGTAGCGGGTTGCTTCTCAAAAGCTAGAGAAAACTACTCACGTAATTTGTATGGCGGCAGAAAAGGAAACTGAGAGAAGGAAATTGTTTGTTGAAGAGTTGAAAGAGTCGAGTCACATAGCTTTGCCAATGATAGTGGTCACGGTGTCACAATACCTTTTGCGTGTTTCACCAATGATCATGTTAGGTCACCTGGGCGAACTTTCTCTTTCTAGTGCTTCTATTGCTACTTCACTTTCCAATGTTACAGGTTACAGTCTGCTCGTAAGTATCATTCTTCCAATCATTCATCTCTTTTTCTATTACGTATGAGAAATACAAATGAATTTGACCCGTTGATGCAATTTAGCTAGCATTTGACCATAGATTTTGGCAGCGAAAATTGGATAAGATTTGGAAATATGATCTAAAATATATCTCTGGCCAAACCGAGTTTGGTTAATATAATATGACAGAGTAATTGTTGCAACTTATACCTGAAATATTTTCTGGCCAAATCGTAACGTGATAATGAAAGAAAGTAGGAATTTTGAAAGCATTAGCACAAATGGCTTGCTTGCATACCTTTGTTATCTATTGTATAGATGAAGAATGTTTATGAAGAATTATCATGGATTTGCTTTGTGGTAATGTTTATGAAGAATTATCATGGATTTGCTTTGTGGTACAGTTTGGGATGTGTAGTGCACTGGAGACTCTATGTGGGCAGGCCTATGGAGCGAGACAATATCGGAAGCTTGGAACCTTTACTTATAGTGCTATTATTTTTCTGTTTCTGGTGTGCATACCAGTATCTATCTTGTGGATCTTCACTGATAAACTTCTCATATGGATGGGACAAGATGCTTCAATTGCAACTGAAGCTGGAAAATACGCAATTTGGCTCATTCCTACACTATTTCCATATGCTATTCTTCAGTCACTTGTCCGGTATCTGCAGGCACAGAGTTTAATCCTACCAATGCTTTTAAGTGCAGTTGTATCTTTATGTTTCCAAGTGACGATTTGTTGGGCTTTTATATTCAAATTGAATTTAGGGATTGTTGGAGCAGCATTATCAATTGGTTTATCCTATTGGTTGAATGTGATCTTGCTTATACTTTATGTGAAGTACTCATCGGCTTGTCAAAAGACTCGATCTTCATTCTCTTGGGATGTTATCCTGGCTATAGGGGACTTCTTCCACTTCGCAATCCCATCTGCTGTAATGGTTTGGTAATCTCAACAGAAAAACATACATATAGTATTTGTGATTTGACGTTAAACATGATTCTTATCTCTTGATCCTTGATGTGTTACCTCAACTTCTTTTTTACAAACATGGATATAGCTTGGAATGGTGGGCATTTGAGTTAATAATTCTGCTCTCTGGTCTGTTGCCAAATCCGATGCTAGAAACATCTGTTCTGTCTATATGGTATGCTTCCTTTTCTACGTTATCCTTGTTTTCTTTTTCCTTTGATGTTTGAAATGATTATGTACTGAATGATTGTCCTGGTCTAACTTCTTGAAGAGCAGCTTTACAATCACTACTGTGCACTACCATATACCTTATTCTTTCGGTGCTGCAGCAAGGTTTGCTTCTGTCCTATCAACCTAGCATTAATTATCTGATATTGTTGGTTGGGTAAAGATAAACATGCAAAATTTCATGTAATTAATAACGTAGTACTCGGATTTCAAATGAGCTTGGAGCTGGGAGGCCACAGGCAGCAAAAATTGCTCTCACTGCTGCAATAGTTCTTTCTGCCACAGAGGTGGTTCTTGCAACTATAACTCTATTCGTGGTCCGTGATATATGGGGCTATACGTTTACTTATGAGAAAGAAGTGGTCTCTTATGTTGCAGAAATTACTCCTATTCTTTGCACAGCAATCATCATGGATGGCACCCAAGCTGTACTATCAGGTTATATATTTGAATTTGACCATCCTCATCTGCTTTATTTGCAGACCACAAATTATACTGAGACCAAAAGAGTTATTCCAGCTTTTTAATTTTGAAATACAATAAATGAAATTGATCAACGAGAAAACAGGAGTTCTCTCCCCATGTGTCTTTTAGGGTCGCTTGCTCATTCTATCAGGAGGAGTACGCTCAGTTGAGCTCACAGTTCCTTACTTAGATCATAGATATCTAAATGTGAAGGCTCTAAAACCTAGTACAAATATATTATGTTTTGAATTCATATTTTTTTCAAGAATTTAAATCTTGAACCTGTCTCTGATCAGGAGTTGCCAGAGGAAGCGGATGGCAGCATATTGGAGCCTATGTGAATCTTGGAGCATATTATTTGGTTGGAATTCCCACGGCTCTGTTATTTGGATTTGTCTTCCATCTAAAAGGCAAGGGGCTTTGGAGTGGATTGTTGGCTGGAACAACTGTGCAATCTATTTCCCTCTCCCTTGTCACAGGCTTCACCAATTGGGAGAAACAGGTTCACAACTATTCAACTCTTACCTTGATTTGTATTTGGTATTGACACTTTCTTTGGGTTATTGCTAAGTGGTCTGCATTGGATGGCATGGTAAAAACTTGTTTTCTTATACAAACTCAGGCAATCCTCATCTCATGCCTAGCTTTTGGGTTGAGTTAGGTCTAACTACGGAGTTGGAAACTTTTTCTTTGGATATTGAAGCTACCTTATGGCTTATGGGACTGACTACTTGTGCATTTAAATATTACAGGCCATTGAAGCAAGACACAGAATTTTTAGTGAAAATCATGCTGGAAAAAATCAGTTCATTGAATTACAGGACATGGAGATGCTATAGAGTGAACTAGAGTTTTAACTTGGCGAGGATCACCCCTCATCATCTACTGATTGAACAGTTTTGATTTTTGAACGTGATCCGTCTCTCAGGTGTTCTTTTTCCTGTTTCTAGATAAAAAACCATATCAATTATTCCATTCAAGAGAGATTTTTTTTTTTTTAGCAGAACAGTTTCAATGTTGTTTGATACAATTTTCCTTTTTTTCCTTAGACGTGTTCATTCTATCATACAATGATCAGGTTATGTTTATGTTTAGTTGCGGCTTGTACCTTGTCCCACAAATTTCTTGTTTGTAAAAGACAAGAAAATTAGTAACGCAGTAATATTTGGAAAAAAAAATCCTCTGGAATATCTGCCTTCATGGATGCTGACTCAATTAAGAATTGCTAACTCAATTGCTTGTTCTTGAGTTTGGTCGATTGAACTTTATTTCAATGGTTTGGTTCTAACTTGATCTTGAATTTTTTTTTTAAAAAAAACGTGTTCTTATGTCTTCAGGTAGAACCTATTTAAAACTATGGAAAACACAGTTTAAATGCAGATACAAACTTCAACTGGATCTGATTGCCAATATGATTTAATAATTTTATTTTGTTAATAGTAGGTTTATGTCTAAAATAATACAATCTACTTAAATATTATAAAATAGAATACAATAGATGAAAATAATACATACCAACATCTAAAAAAAAAGGTGGACGTTGGATATTTTATTAATCGACTACCGTCATATTTTCAGATAAAATCAACGAAAAAGAGATTCCAACATTCAAAAAAGAAAAAAGAAACAAATGTTATCACTACTAGAAACCAAAAAAAATAAATTCATCACAAATCAATGAAAAATTTGTAATTCCGTGATTGAATTGAAACCTTGAATTCACCTCCGCTACAGGTGACTAATTGTTATTATGGTGTCTGGGAAGACTTGAAGGTGGAGCTGGTGATGGTGGTGGTCCTTGAGAACGTGTAAAAAATGGTCGTAAAGTGCCTTTTCAGTAC
Organism: Solanum rostratum; assembly: GCA_029948455.1. Classification (NCBI taxonomy): domain Eukaryota; kingdom Viridiplantae; phylum Streptophyta; class Magnoliopsida; order Solanales; family Solanaceae; genus Solanum; species Solanum rostratum. Next base: position 23,399,943 of record CM057056.1, read on the forward strand.
ACCCTCAAGTTTCCAAGTCTTATGCATTGCAATTTTTTTGCTAGCAACTAATATTCAGTTGGGCGAATTGTTCTTTTTCCACCTAGCAATTGTGCATTTACGTGAATTGTTTCTATATTATTGACTGTCGTCATGCATCAATAAATAAAAGGTCTCCAATTCTCATCATATCCTTTTGTTATTCCTTAATCTACGTTCTAAACTTGCCAATGAATTTATGATTTTTCTTGATTTCAATGCCCTAAAAATGAATTTTGTTTATATAGTTTTATTTGACTAACACAATCATAATCTCCATGAACAAAGAATTTTTTTAGTTAAAAGTTCTTGAAATATATTAACAATGTCAAAATTTTTAATTTTTAAATATTCTTTATATCTTTAATTTTTTCTAATTTAATTATTTAAATTCATAAATTTAATGAGGTCATTTATAATCGCGCGCGGATAAATTATCTAATTTTTTATAATTATTAATTAGTAGAAGAGGAAGAATGAAACGGCTATTTAACCATTGATATATATATATATAGGAGAAGTAAGAGAATTTTCAAGGGAAACATCATAATCCGAGTTGGAGAATACTTCTAACAAGGTTAGGTCATCTTTTGGGGGTTTCCTAACCAGTTTGGGGCAGATTAATACAAATTTCCACCTCAAGTTCCATACTTGAGGATAAAATATTGCTTTGTGGTAAAAAAAAAAAATTGACACTAATTTTTGAGATAAAAATTGTTCAAATTTATATATATGATAAAAAAAAAACTATCGATTTGTTTTTAAATTTATGTAAGCTTCTTTCCACTCTACTGCCTATCAAAGGTATATACACTTGTGCTCGAATTTAAAAAATTTAGTTCAGAATGAAAATATATTTATCATCAACCACAATCGTTGATGGAATTTGAGAAAATATATTTATATATTCGTGAATGAAAATTTAAAAAATCCAATATAATACTATAAGCGTTATCATTCACATCGAGAAAATAATCAGTATATATAGAAAAATTGAGTTACAAATAGTACTTTTCAAGTATGGTTAGCATTTCAATATTTATGAATTATCTAATTCTTCTTTTATCTCAAATTAATTCAAAGACTTTTAAGTTGATCTTGACTTGTACCTGAATGAAACTTGTTACGTCATGATTGCTTGAATCTTGTAACTTGTATTTGCAAGTTATTTTTGTCTTATGTTGATGAGCAGAGTTAGTTGCAAGCTATATGGTATGATTAACAAACTAATGATGAGTTAGTTAGAGAGTGGCGAGGTGTCACAAGTTAGTTATGGTTTGTTAGAAGAAAAGTGTGCACATGTATAAATAGTGGTGCTTGGTTCACTATTGTAACTAACACACAAATGTAACCAACTTTAATCTAGAAGCTTGTTCTTTCTCTCATTCTTATTCCTTGATTTTACTGTTGTCAATCTCCATTAATAGAGTTAAAAACTTCTTCTTTGAATTCTGGTCCCGTTTCTAAATTGGACTTGTACGTCGAAGCAAACTAGGATTTATCGATGTTAGATTCCTTAAATCTAAATTTGAGCCCGAGTTACATGATCAATGGAAAAAATGCAATGTTGTGATGTTATCTTGGATCATGAATGTTGTTCGACCAGGTTTACTCAGTTCTATTGTGTATGCATTAGATGCTCGAAAAGTTTGGCTTGATTTGAAAGAGAGATTTGATAGTGTTAATGGTTCTAGAATTTTTCATCTACATAGAGAGATTCATACGTGTGTTCAAGGAACAATGGCTATAGCTGACTACTTTTCCAGGTTAAGAGAACTATGGGATGAGTATGATGCTCTCATGCCTTGTTTTGGTTGTCCTTGTCCTGAATCAAAGAAACTTAGTGAACATTTTTGAGTATCAAAGGTTATTGTAGTTTCTAATGGGCTTAAATGAGTCCTATTCACAACGTAGAAGTCAGATCTCAATGATGAGTCCCACTCATTCACTAAACAAGGCATATGCATTACTTGTTAATCAAGAGAGTCAAAGGAACCTGACATCCAACTCAAAAACAGATTCCATAGAAGGAATGGCTATGTATAGTCATAAGAGTTCTAATCACAACCATGGAACAAACTTATATAGATGGAATTCAGGGAGTGGGTCTAGTGGAAACTATTGTGGTAGTGCAGGTACATCTGGAGAAAGTAGCAAAGTCAGGAAGTCACCTTGTAATGGGAGCATTGTGGATGCAAAGGTCACTCAAAGGATCAATGCTATAAAATAGTTGGTTATCCTATAGAATTTTAATCAAGGAGGAAGCCTAGTAGTTGAGGAATGTATGCACGTCAGGCTGAGCTTATACAAAACACCAAGCAGGAACTCTTAGGAAGCAACAACAAAGGGAAGTCAGTCTAATCCCCTGGAGCTTTCTTTTTAAAGGATCAATATCAGCAAATTCTACAGCTTTTGTCCAAGGCAAGTAGAGAAGTGGAGAACAAGGCAGATTTCTTAGCCAACTTAGCAGCAGCTGAAGCAGGTAGCTTTCCTAGAGCCTTTTTATGTATGTATGGTGGTAATGAGTGGATTACAGACAGTGGAGCCACACATCATATTATATCTAGACTTGATTCACTAGATAGAGTTAAGGAAGTGTCTGATTATACAAACAATAAGGTACAATTACCAAATGGGAAATATGTTGGAGTCTCACATGTTAGTAGCACAAATGCCCTGGCAAATCACACTATCTTGAATGTACTCTATCTACCTGATTCTAAAGTTAACCTACTGTCAATATCAAAGATCACTAAGGAACTACAATGCATAGTAGGATTCTTCCCTGACTTCTGTATTTTTCAGGATCTCTATACTGGTCAGATGAAGGAGATTGGTAAGGAAGAACATAGACTCTACATACTTAGGAAGGGCCAATTAAAGCTCTAAAGCAGTTGGTCAATGTATGTAGTGATCAACCTGTTAGTCCTGCTAGTCCTATCTCTATTTCTAGTACTAGTTATGTTGAGGTTTGGCACAAAAGACTAGGCCATGCCCCTGTTGATATAATAAAAGGCATGACTGTCTTAATCACTTGAGAAGTCAAGATCATACCCATTGCATTGTCTGTCCTCTAGCAAAATAATCCAAACTACCTTTTCTTGTTAGAGTTCATGAATCAAAAACAGCCTTTGACTTGCTACATTGTGATGTATGAGGTCCCTATAGAGTACCTACTCATAATGGAAAAAGATATTTTGTTATCATTGTTGATGATTTTAGTATATATACTTGGGTATTTCTTATTGCTTCAAAGGCTGATACTTTAGAAGTCCTTAAGAGAGTTCAAAATATATTTTCAACTAAGGTTAAGAGTACTGATAATGGATGTGAGCCTGCATGTCAAAATCTATTAGGTGATCTTGGTGTTGCCCATCAGAGCACATGTGTATACACACCTCAGTAAAATGGTGTTGCTGAAAGGAAACACAGAACCATCCTAGATATGGCAAGGTCTATCAGGTTTCAAGGGTCTATTCCACTCAAGTTTTGGGGTGAACGTGTATGTGTTGCAGTTCACATCATAAACAGATTACTATCCAGAGTTCTTATCTTTAAATCTCTCTATGAGAAGCTCTATATGCACCCTCCACCCTTGTCTCATCTTAGGATCTTTGGGTGCCTATGCTATGCATCTTTCCTAAGGTCTTGGATAAATTTGCACCTAGAGCCATTCCTACAGTGTTTATGGGCTATGCTTCTACATAAAAGAGGTATATAATTTATGATATTCATGCAAAATCTTTCCTTGTAAGTAGACATGTGCTGTTCCAGGAAAATATATTCCCCTTCAAAACCATGCAAACATCTCCTAATCCTTTATTTTCAGTACTTGAGTTGAATCTGTCCTCTCTAGATTCCTCATCCTCACAATCTTTATCTGAATCAACCTTAGTTCCTCTACCTAATCCGCCTACAACATCTACAAATTCAACTCCTACATTTGAAAATACTACAACACTATCAGCTCCACCAAATGAACTGCCCTTACCTGAACCTACTATTTTTGTACCTCCTAGAAGATCTAGTAGGCATAGTAGACCACCTTTGTGGTTACAAGACTTTGTAACTAAGCCCTCAACCAGTACCTGTACCTATCCCTTGAACAACCAAGTCATTAATTCACACATATCCTCTCCCTATCAGAGGACCTTACAAGCATACTCAGTTCTATCTGAGCCACTCTCATTTAAGGAGGTTGCAGCTGATCCTGCCTGGATCAAAGTTATACAACTGGAGATTGCTGCTCTAGAAGACAACAAGACTCGGAGTATAGTTGACTTACCTCCTGGTAAGAAACCAATTGGATACAAGTGGGTATATAAGATCAAGTTCCTGGCATCAAGTGAAGTAGAAAAGTTCAAGGCTAGACTAGTAGCCAAAGGTTTCAACCAAAAGGAGGGACTTGACTTTGGTGAAACATTCATCCCTGTGGCAAAGATGGTCACTGTCAGGTCTGTGGTTGCTCTTGCAGCTTCTAAAGGGTGGTATATTTATCAAATGGATGTCCATAATGCTTTCTTAATGGTGATCTGTTTGAGGAAGTTTACATGGAAATCCCTCCTGGTTTTGTTAGACAGAGGGAGAATAATATGGTATGCAAACTACACAAGTCCTTGTATGGACTAAAACAAGCACCAAGGCAATAGAACTTGAAGCGGACTGAGGCATTGGTTCATATGGGGTTCAAACAAAGCCACTATGACTACTCCACTTTCACAAAACTTGTTGGTTATGACACTATAGCAGTTCTAATCTATGTAGATGACTTGCTTATATACAAGAAGCAATCATAAACTCCTACACAACACAAGGTAGGAGATCAAGATGAAGTTCAAAATGAAGGACTTATGGGAGCTAAAATTCTTTCTGAGAACTGAGTTCTCAAGGTCTAGCAAGGGGATCTTAATGTCACAAAGAAAGTATGCATTATAATTGATCTCGGAATCTGGTCTAGGGGGAGCAAAGCATGCCAGCACACCACTTGAATTGAATCAAAAGCTCACATCAATCCAATATGACAAGTGCATTTCTGTCTTAAGAGAAGAAAATGATACTATTCTATCAAATCCTACAAGTTATCAAAGACTAGTAGGCAAGCTCTTGTATCTGACCAAGACAAGGCCTAATCTAGCCTATTCTGTTCAAGTACTAAGTCAGTTCATGTATTTTCCTAAGAAGTCACATATGGAAGCAACATTAAGAGTGGTCAGATATATCAAAGCGGCTCTTGGGTTGGGGTTGTTCATGCCAGCAAAATGTATACAAGTTACGGTGATTCGAATTGGGGAGCACGTCTAGAGACTAGAAGGTCTATAGGAGGATATCTAGTGAAGTTCGGGGAAGGACTTATATCCTGGAAATCTAAGAAATAAGAGACAGACTCAAGAAGCTCAACTGAGGCAAAGTTCAGAAGCATGGCCACATGTGCTGCTGAGATAACATGGCTTATAGGACTCTTCAAGGAACTGGAGTTAAAATTGATCTACCTGTGAACATGATTTGTGATAGTAAGGTTGCCATTAAATAGCAATCAATTCAATCTTCCCTGAAAGAACTAAGCACATAAATATTGATTGCCACTTTGTTAGAGAAAGGATTTGCCAAGGAATGTTGAAGACTGATCACGTCAGTATCAAGAATCAACTAGCTGATCTATTGACCAAGGGCCTGGGAAAAGTACAACACAACTCACTATTCAACAAGCTTGGAATGAAGAATGTATTTCAACCATGAGCTTGAGGGGGAGTGTTGATAAGTAGAGTTAGTTACAAGCTATATGGTATGATTAACGAACTAATAATGAGTTAGTTAGAGAGCGGTGAGCTGTCACAAGTTAGTTATGGTTGTTAGAAGAAGAGTGTGCACATGTATAAATAGCGGTGTTTGGTTCACTATTATAACTAACACACACAAATGTAACCAACTTCAATCTAGAAGCTTCTTCTTTCTCTCATTCTTCTTCCTTGATCTTACTATTGTCAATCTCCATTAATGGAGTTGAAAGCTTCTTATTTGAATTCTGGTCCCGTTTCTAAATTAGTAGAATCACTATTTATAATTACAGGATCGAAGAGTTGTGATTTGTGATGATGGTAAACTCTTTTCGAGATTTAAGTTGACACGACAATATCACTTATACATGTTCTGCGCTTTTATTCTTTGATTTGACTGAGCGTACTATGTCATTTGGCAATAGAAATAAATAAAACAAATTCTTAACTTTGAACATGTCACGACCCGAAAATGGACGTGATGACACTCACCTAACCCACCAAGGCAAGTCAGCCCAATACCTATTTATCAAAACATAACAATAATAGCGGAAGATAAAATAGCACATGTACAAGCTTCTAAATACATAGTAGTGAATAAAATAAATGTCTCAAATGTCTAGTCCTCAAATAGAACATAACATTATAATGGATTTCTTGAAGGTCCACCGGTGACATAAGCAGCTACCTTAAGGATAATCCGGAAGCTCGATCCTGCAAAGAGAAAATTCTAACTAGAGGGACCGGGCTCGCAACCTACAAAAATGTAGCAAGGGAGTGAGTACCAAAACAATGCGGTACTCAGCAAATGGTAACCTAGAGTAAAATAATGAAGAACCAAGTAACTCCTTCACACCCAACCACATACCGTCGAACTACAAACCTGCACTCAGAAAAGTCCCAGCCCAGCAACACATAATACACAATAAAGATAGTTTTTCAGTATATCACAATTATCAAATCACAAGCCATAACTCACAAGTGATAACATAATCAATCACATGAATAACACCATGTCACATAATAGTATGCAAGGATGAGATGCAATGCTTATGCAATAATTGTCGGCAATGACTTCGACATCACAATATCAATATGCAAGGATGAGATACAATGCTTATGCAATAATTGCCGGCAATGACCTCGACATCATAATATCAATAGCAAAGATCTTAGTATCACAATATCGCCAGCAAAGACCTCGGCATCACAATATCACTATCACAGGTTTTAACATCGTAATATCGCCGGCAAAGACCTCGGCATCACAATCCCACTAATATCGCCAGCAAAGACCTCGGCATCACAATCTCACTAATATCGCCGGCAAAGACCTCGACATCACAATCTCACTAATATCGCCGGCAAAGATCTCGACATCACTCTCGCTAATATCACTGGCAAAGACCTCGGCATCACATCTCGACCAGTAAAGACCTCGGTCCCAATTTCTTTTCTTTTTCTTTACCATCTCACTCATATCAATATCCAGAACCAATGCAAATTATGTGTGACATAGAATGAATGAACATGAGATGAAGTCCACAAACAAATCAACTCATAATCACCAACCACAACAATATATCTCAAAAATAGAATTCTCATCACTTAGCCACATTTTCAATTCAAGTGTCACAACACCACACCAACTCACGTTTATATTTAATTGCCTCATTTTTTTATAATATTAAAATATTTCATGAAACACACATAGAAGAAATTACAAGAATATGGGTATTACCCAATACCATAAATGTTGCAATATCCTTAATATCTCAATACCATCACAACTTCAATAACAGTGACATCTCAGAATAAGTACCAATTCGATATCAATATCAAATAATTCATTATTTCCTCTAAAATATATTTTCACAATTAATTCACAAGTGAAATATCACCATAGGAATAATTTATTCAATTCAAAATATTTTGATCAAAGCCTACATTAATCCATCTCTATCCCAAAATACTCAATTCTATACACATTAGAGCATACAAGGTTCAACATATTTAACAAAAGATTAGAAACCCACTTGTCTTATATAAAGTCTCGAATCATGTCAATTCCGAAGCTTTTCCCTCTCTACGATACTCCAAATCACCAAAATCTATTCAAGTATAACATCACAATCACATAACGAATCTAATGACACTAAAATCAATTAATTCGGTGAAAAGGGCAAAATGGTCCAAAAATTTTGTTATCGAAAAAGTCGTCGGAAATCTGGAAATGTATACATGAAAATATTCTCCCAGTAATAAGGAATTCAATGGCGAAAACCATTTAAAAAACTGAGCTAAAACGAGGTAGAAATTTTATGTTTAAAGTTTCCAAAAAAACACCTAAACCAGCAAAAACAACAAATTTTACCTCAAACAGCGTGCCAAAATTAATTTCTGAAACTCCCATGGTGTTTCTCTTGGAAAAATACACAATTTGGCCTTTTGAATCGCCAAAATCGGACCAAAATCGAGGGAGAAATCGTTGATGGAAGTTTGTGAGAAGTCTCAAAAAATCTGAAAAGAAAACTGCCATTTATTTACTGTGTCTGCCACATGGCAGCGCCTAATTGGGCCACGTCATCCCCGCTTTAACATTTTCAGCAAACTCTCAAACTCAAATTCAATGCTCCGGCCTCATCCGGAGTCGAAAAAATACATTCCATTTATGAAATCTGGTCGGAAACGATATTTCGGACTCAACGGTGTAGTCGAAATTCCCACCGGAGGTCGTTTTATTCCAATGTGGGTCCCATTTTCCAATTTCAAAAACTATCGAAAGGACCAAAACACACTCGGAAGCTTTGGAAACTGAACGAAGGGTCCTTCTAGACCAAAATCGATGTTCCGGATCCAACGAAATCATCAGAATTTGAATTTGAGGTTTCCTCGGCCCAAAACCCGAGAAAGCTCATTTAAACTAATTTCGGGCTCAAAAACTCAAAATATTCTCAGAAGCTCTAAAAATTGCAAATGAAGCCATTTCTAGCATTAGTTTCACCATTTGGAATTATTGGAAGTGACGGAATTTCGATCCGAACCTCCGAATTTTATCAAAAATACAAAAAAAATGACTACAGAAGATCAAGGAATAAATTCGCGATTAGGATGGACATATGCTAATCGGCTTAATTATCATACAAGCAATTTAAATGCATATTTACTAATCCTAATTTTGTAGACATATAGACTTAGGTTAACATGAATATAGAATAGGCGATCAGGTATTCGAGAAAGCAATATTAACCATGTTAATCAGTAATTTAGAGAAAGCAATATTAACCATGTTAATCAGTAATTTAGAGAAAGCAATATTAACCATGTTAATCAATATTAACCATGTTAATCAGTAATTTAGAGAAAGCAATATTAACCATGTTAATCAATAATTTAGTTAGATTGATTGATTAAATCAATCAAACATGATTGTTTGATAGCCCATAGCTGTAGACTGATTTCATCTTATTGACAACATAAAAATCTATGTTTTTCGGATCGGAGTTTGCCATTATTTTTTCTTTATTTCGTTGGATTAATGTTGAGATTTGTACGTGTATTTAATCTCACTTCATATATCTTTGGTTTAAAATCATAGAATTCAGAATTTTTTTTTACTTTTGTGTTAAATCAAAACTGAACAAACAAATTGAAATGGAGATAATATTATTGCCTATTATATGTATATGATTTCTAGCATTTTGTAAATATCCCTCTGGATGATTAATGATTGTTGATAATCATTTTAAAAGGAAAAAAAAAACGTGCACAATTTTCATGAACTTTATTATTTGTGCTTTCTATCTTCTGTCAACATCTTTCAATGCCTCCTTTTGTAACATATAATGTGAACGACTTGTATAAAGATGGTACTTACTAATATTATAGTTGAGGTATGGCAATTTAAATTTTTTAAATGAGATTTTTATATATCTCAATGGATATATTTTACATTTTAAATGAAATAATGGTTACACATTTTAACAAATATATCTTATATTTTAAATTAGCTTTAAATTCTTCATTGATCAAAATACAACTGAAAATAGAAGAGCACTATGACTATATATAAATGAAGAAATATATAGCAACATGATAAAAACATAAAGGGCTGAAGATAGTGAAAGAAGAAGAATTGTGGTGCAAACAATCTTCCTGCAATTTATGGTCTTTTTCATTTTATTTGATATCTTTTTTTTTATTCTATCTTAAAAAAATATCATTTTACTGTAATTGAAAATAATGTACTTTAAAAAATTTTCTTTTATCGATAATATAATAATTCTCAATGATACAAATATCTAAGAATTATTTTAGACCATAACTATCAAAAGTCTTCTTTGTTTTTTTAACATCATGCTTAGTCAAAGAATGCAATAAAAAATGAGACAAGGGAAGTAATATAATGTGGATTCCTTTGTAAGGAAATGGTACTAGCTAGTATTGTAGTCTAGGTCAAATAATTTAAATGTTTAGATGAGATTATTATTCACTTCAATAGATATATTTTATATTTTCATGTGAAAGATTATACATTTAAAAGAACTATAGTTTATACCTTAAAATATCTTAAAATTCCTCATTGGTCAAATTATAGTCAAAAATAGAATAGCATTTTGACTTAATATAAAATAAAATAAAATATAGTAACAATTTAAGCACGATAAAAGAGAGGGTTGAAGATGATGACAGAAGAATAGAGAGCACAAATGAGTGAGGTGCAAACAATTTTCATGCACGTTATCATTAGTGCTCTCTATCTTCTGTCAACAACATCTTCCACCACTTTCATTTTTAACATGTAATATTTACCATTTCCATGAAGATGTTATTCCCTAAAACTATAGCCGATGTACAACAGGTTTTTTTTAAAAAGAATAAGATTTTTATACCTTGTAATAGATAATTTTTATATTTTTAATAAAATAATACACACTTCACCAAATAAATTTTATACCCGAAATTGTATATCTTAAAATACTCCATCGATCAAACTACGGTTGAAATAGAATAGCACTATGAGTTAATATAAAATGAAGAGATTAAAAATATAATAATATAAACACAATAAAAAACGAAGAGTTGAGGATGCTGACAGAAGAATAGAGAGCACAAAGGAGTAAGGTGCAAACAAATTTCATGCACTTCGTCATATGTGCTCTCTATCTTCTGTCAACATACATCTTCCACCGCTTCCTTTTTTCAACATATACTAGTATAATTTGGATGACTTGCAAAAAGATGGTACTAGTTAGTATTATGGTTGAGATACAATAGTTTAAATTTTTTAATTAGATATGATTTTTTTTTTTTTGCTATGCAAAATTTTTTGTGATGAAATATGATTTATAAATGACAAAATTATTTCTCCCTGATACTTGAATTCATCGTAGTAAATATATTTTATACTTAAAAATATCTTACAACTCTTCATCGTTAAAATTGTAATAAAAAATAAAAATAAGACTATATATGAATTAATAAAAAATAAAGATATATAATACACTATAAACATGATAAAAAACGAGAGAGTTAGGATGGTGACAGAAGAATAGAGAGCACAAATGAGTGAGGTGTAGAATTGCACTTTATCATCTGTGCTCTCTATCTTCTGTCAACAACATCATCCACCACCTCCTCTTTTAATATATGATATAATGTGCACGACTCACAGAAAGATGGTTGGTGCTGATATTGTCTTTGAGGTATAATGATTTAATAATTTTAGATGAAATTGTTATGCAGATATAATTTATATTTTCAAATGAGATAATTACACATTTATATTTTTATATTTAAAAGTTTTTCACTGGTCATATTACATTCAAAAATAAGGATGGTGATAGAAAGCAAGAGTAAAAGCAGTGAGGTGCAGACAATTTTTATGACTTCATCATATGTGCTCTCTCTATCTTTTTTCAACAAATTTCCATCCCCCTTTCTTTTGAAAAACTAATATGAACGACTCGCAGGAAAATGGTAATAACTGATGTTATAGTTGATACGACAATAACAATAATAATATATCCAGTGAATCTCATAAATGGAGTTTGGGGAGGGTAAAATGTTCGCAGATCTTATCACTACCTCATAGAGATAAAAGAGATTGTTTCCCTCGTCTAAAATGAAGAAATATGGAATACTTCATATAAACACAATTAAAATGAGGGATCTATCGAAAACAGTAACATTTGAATAGCATGCATGAAGGAATAAGGTGTGGATAATTTTCATGCACTTCATCATAGAAATAAAAAAAGACGCACCTCTCAGTTGATAGCATTTGCTAGACCCCAAAATAAGGGGATTTACTTTAAATGGACAATAGAAGAATAAACTATGTGCACAAATAATGCAAATTAAAACTAAATTTTTCTTCTTTGTTTTTGGGGAAGGAATATAGATAGCTAGCTTTGGATGATATGAGGGGTTTCTAGCACTTGTATTTATAGATATCAAGTGGTATACACTCATGAAATATGCTTCTTTCTTTTTCCCAATTAAAGTAGATTGCTTCAAAGTGAAAAAAACAAAATATTACTCTTTATAAGAGTAATTTATTATTATGGATTAATAAGCCAGAAAAGAACATATGTAATTAAGCTGTTACTATAGTCAATTTGAATTCCCTTTTACACGATTGAGATTCTTAGTGTAAAAAATTACTCCTTCGGTCCTGTTACACTTTTTGATTTGGCACGATGTTTAAGAAAAAAAGAAAGACTTTTAAAACTTTTCTATTAATTCACTACAGTTTAATGATCTGCATTCTCAATTTAATAAATGATTTTACGTTAAATGATTTGATTGGATTTAAAAGGTTATGACATTATATATTTCTTCCATTTTATTTTATCTCTTAGCTTGACTAAGCATGAATTTTAAAAATACAAAAGAGATTTTTTAAATTTTATAATGATAAATAAAAAATGAATAACATACTAAATGTATTTTTAGATACCATAGTCTTAAATATGTCATATCATTTATTTTAAAAAAGAAAATATTTGTGATAAAATTAAAAGTATAGTAAATGTAGAGATATGACATCTTTCTTAAGCACACCAAAAATAAAAGAAGACATTTTAATTGAAATAGATGACATTATTCATAAATTAACAACGACGATAATAATATATCTAGTCTAGTCTAAAGAATTGACACAAAAAATAATGGATTTACACTACTATTTTATTTTTCATTAACCGAAAGAAATTAGCATTAAACATAAATTTGTGAATTTATAAATAGAAAAAATAGTGATGTAGCTCCCATGTTTCTAGCCTGCTCCGCAATAACCTACATTCACATGTACAGGAAATAGAACGAAGTAGCTAATCTAATGGCAAGGAAGGATCCAAATTGAGTCTTTTTGAAGTTTCTCCGATATTTGTGCAAGATCAAATAGGCGCATACAACCTAGGAACTAGTTATTCTAGAAAAAACTCTGGCAAAGTACGTCCTATTGGGGCTGGAATGTGGCCCAACTTGACTGCTTTGTAACAAATCATATGGCTGCAAATTTGCCGAATGGCAATGGCTAAGACATATAGTAGCTACAACAACAACATACCCAGTGAAATCTCACAAGTGGGGTCTGGGGAGAATAAAATGTACGCAAACTTTATCACTACCTCATAGAGGTAGAAAAGTTGTTTTCTGAGAACCCTCGTCACAAAAATACATAAACAGAATAAGCTAGATATGGACATACAGTAGCTACTAAGTATTAAAATTTCTTAATCAACAAAATAAATAAATAGAAAAAATAAGATGACAGAATCTCCCAATGGTGCTGAAGAGATAGGGTAAAGCCTGCCATTTCCAAAAAGGGCAACTCCAAGAATTGGTGCCAATCCCCTTTCAGGCAACTAGCTTTTGATTCCATTTCAGAATTCCCTTATTTGACTATATTTATAAAAAAAGAATGGTTCTTTTTATTTTAAAAATAATTTTATTTTTTCACAAACTTGTATATAGTCATACAAATAATGTTATATGCGAAATACAGCTTATGAGTAAATTTTCATTCAGACGTTTAAATTACATCCTATTTTAAATGACTTTTGCTCTTGTTCTCAATCGTTATTGCGTAAAATAACGTAACAAATCACCTCCTTTAATTGTATATATTAATCTCAATAAACAATAAAAATCTCATGACTAAAAAAATATTGTATGATTACCAAAAGATCATATTCTAGTGTAGTCTAGAGAATATGTTGGGGGAATAATTTGATTATTCTAAAAAAAAATATAAAAAGACCATATTCTAGTGTAGTCTAAAGAATATGTGGGAGAAAAATAATTGAAGGTTATGGGGTTAAGACAGGTGTAGAGACTCACCTTTGAAAATGGAAAAAGAACATATTGAATGGGGGCAAAGTCATGAGGATAAGGAAGTTGTGGTGGGGGGAAGGGGATTCTCCAACTTTGCTTTATTCTCAAAATTATTCGTAATTCAATTCACCATTTGTTGGGGCAATATATTCACACAAAAGTATTTCTTTGGTTAATTGGATAATAAATATCATTCCTTTTTGTTCGTCTGATTTTGATCATTTGATATAAAATATTAGAAAGAAAAAAAAATTAAGTCGTATATTTTAAACTAAGGATATATGGAGTATCAAATATTCTTTAATCTTGTAACTGTAAATATGTCATTTAAAAAAATTAGAATTCAAAATCATAAAAAAAAAAATGAAAGAGACTATTTTTAAAATTAACTTAAAAAAATAAAATAAATAATTTGAACCGAAGGGGAGTACATTTACTAGAGAAACAAGTTTAGCACACAAAGTCAGTGATAATGTATGCATTAGCTCTTTGTATATTAATAATATCTTGTTTGATACACTTTTTCATATTAGTTATACACTCTATTGTGTATAAGATGCGCATTACTAATACTATAGATTTTTAGGTATTAGTATATGGTTAAAGATCATATTACCCCTCAAAATTATTTTTACATCTTTTTTAAACTATAATTGTGAAGAATATCTTTGTAAATAAATTTTTTTATGCCATGCATACTATTTTGAATACATCAAATTAAATTATACATAATAAATAGTCTATATATAAATAATGCAAACATTATTAATACGAATATTACTAGTATACTCTATTTTGACTTTATTGTTACACATTCTACCAAACTACCCTTATCATATGAGGCCTTAATGCAATCATAAAGCAAGATATTACATTCAATAGGCTTTTATGAACGTTTTATATGAACAAAAAATTCACATAAATTATAAATAGTGAAATTTTGCACGATGTTGAGTTGAAAATAAAGATTTCGAAAAAGAGACGAGAGCATGTCAACATTGTGTCATTTATCATAGGAGACATCCCGTTGGCCGTTGTGCTTTTTTTTTTTTAATTTCTTCTTGTATTCGATATTTATATTGAGACTTTTATTTACTTTCGCTTAACATAATTTCTTTTATATCTATAATTCAAATATGAGTTCTATAGTTAAAGATAGAAAAATTCTAATCGTTCCACCATAATTTGTGGTCCATTGTGCTTATTCTTCCGGTTTCTACTTGTTTATTGGAGTTATAAATTAATAATACACATGTTACTGATTCCGTTTGACCCTAACTTTATTAGTTTTTGCTTTTAGACACTAGATATTTATAAATATTAGTCTAACTAATCTGAATTCATGCTATATACAAAGAATGAAATCATTAAAGAATGTCTTGTATATGATCATGAGAATTGTGAGGTTTTCACTGATCATACGAGTTTTTAGTATATATCAAGTGGAGAGATTTGAAGCCGATGAATTAAGACATAAATATCTAGTATGGTTCAGAAAAGACAAATGTGGTGAATTATAACATTTTTTGCCATTTCAAACTTGACTAGTCTTAAAATATTCAAGAAAAAAGGTAATTTTATTCTTTATTGGTGCATTTGATCATAAAATAATTTTGATAAAATCTCTATAATAGTTTTTTTGCATAATATCTTTTATTCTTTTCTTTCTCTATCATTTTCTTATATTATACCTTTATTTTTGTATAAATTATATGAAGTATAGGAGTTGATCATAAAGGCTATATTTGTTTTTACTTCAAAAATAGTACTAGTAGATATGAACATTTAAGTAATTTCAATTAAAGTTTTAAAATATTGGACAAAATTAATGACTATATAAGAAAATAATGAAAATTTTAGATATTAGTTATAACTTTGTGATCATAAGCATAGTAATTTTTTATTGATTATAAGAAAATCTTTTGAAATTACTTTTATTTGAAATATTGAAATAAAAACTTGATATTATGAAAAGAAGAATTTCTTAAAATATTTTAGCATCAAAATCATTTTTTTTATAATATGAAACTCCCTTTGTTTTCTTTTATTGATTAAAAAAAATATTAGAAATTAATATAATAATTGAATCTTTCAATCATGTGCATAGAAATGCTAGTGATGTATGTCATCAGAGCCAGGATATTGAGAATTAATCAGTGGGAAAAAAGTTAATAAAATATTGGGCATAACCTATGCTTGGTGCAAGTTGAATATTTGATAGTTTTAAAATATCCAAGGAAAAGATAATAATATTCTTTATTCTTAAATTTGATTATGGAAACCAAAATAAATTTGATGATATCTCTAAAATTTTCTTGTACTATACCTTTTTATTTTTCTAATTATAGAAAGTATACCTGGGCCGCAATGGAGTTGATGGTAGAGACTTTGGAGGACACTAGATACTAATAATTAGACATGAAACTAAAGTTAGGATAAAATACTTTTTAATTAAAAACTCATATGGTATGAGAAGTATGATAGAGTATAACAGGATTTTTAGTTATAAATCTCTTTCAATTTTACAAAAGATACTTTTAAAAAAGGAGTAAATTTCATAAATGGCAAATATATAAAGTCTAATTATATTTTATAATTATGGTAACATTTTGTAACTATAATTATAGCAATATTTGTATAATTCACACAACGTTTGTATAATTCGTTATATAAATTTCAATTTTTGTATGGGGGTTGTATATTTTGCTATACAATTCATACACAACGTTGATATAATTTGTTATACAATTCACCGTGTTTGTATATTTCACTATACAATTTGATTCGCTCACAGCTTTTGTATAATCACGCTATAAATCATGTGAATTATACAAAATTTAAACTGTAATTACACCTAAATATTTGTTGTGAACTGTAATTTATTCAAACTGTAGCTATGTTGGCTGATTAACTAATGCATATTTGCTTATCCACATAATTTTTTCCTTTAAAAAATATCAAGGAGACTGTTGTAGAATTTTATTTTTTTAAAAAAAATGGAATCTAAATATAAATATTTTTTTTTAAAAAAAGTGAGGATATTTTGGGCCTCATCTTCGTTAACCCAACAAGTATTTTGTTAGTTGGTCGGCCCATTGAGTAGATTAATTTTCAAATTATTATTATTTAAAACACATTGGTAGAGTGAATTGAGGCCAAGAAGCAATGTTCCACCCTTACTTTCACTACATCCATGCTTAACCCTACTAACTCCGTATTGAGGCGAAAGAGGGCGGGGCGGGTCAAGTTCAACCCTCGAATTTTTTGAATCGTCTTGTTTCAGAGATTCATTCTACGTAAATTTATTCTGTTTAGATTTTTAAGTTTTTTTATTTTTTTAATTAAATTTAATATGACAAATAAAAATTCATATTTTTATTTTAAATTTTTTACTAATTAACAATTTAGTTGACATTTCAACAATTGTTTCTTAATCGTTAATTACAAGTTTCTAACTAATATTTTAACAACTATCAATTTACCAGAAATGTCTAGTTTAAATTTTAGAAAGAAAAAGAACTTAAAATCAATGTTTAATATAAAAAATTTATATCATTGATTTTTACTAGTTACAATGATTTAATTTTGTTTGAATTGATCCTATTTGATTCTTTAAACCCGCAACCCGCCCCGCTCCGCTCCGCATTAATTTTAAAAATAGTTACTTCAACCCGCTCCACATTGCCCCGTTCCACATAACTTTAAACCTACCTCGTCTTGCCCCATCGCCAACCCTATATCTAATTTCTTCATCAAAATATCATCAAATTTTTGTAAGATTGAGTATTCGAATTTATATCAATAGGACGGAAGGAAAAAGTTTCATCAGTATGCATAAAATCTTTCATAATTAAATCTAATATTAGGCATAGATCCAGAAGAACTACCACTCTTACTATTTTTTCTTTTTAGGAAGTGCCAAACATATTAGGGATAGACATGCCTAACAATATCTTTTGCCAAAAGTTTTAAATAAAATATGAAATATAATTAAAAGAAATAAAACACAAAAACTAGATCCGGGAATAAATAAAGGATTTATTACAAAAATATACATCTTTTGTACCAAATTTACACACTTCCATTTATTTACAACAATAGCACCAAAATTATCATAATATACATGTCCTTTTTATTCTTTTTTTTTTTAAATGAGTGCAGGTGCGCCGTCAGCATTAATTGCTGACGTGACCTCACTGCGATGGTGCATTTAATGGTGTCCGACGTGGTATTTAATTGGTGTCCGGTCAAATACAATATATATATATATATACATATTTTTTTTAAATATTTGAAGAGACATTATTTAATGTGACTGGACGTGTGTCAGCCTCGACTGACGCGCCGGTTAAATCACCCGGCGCGTCCCCCCATGCCTTCATATATACCCTTCCATATACCATTTCATATCATTTTCATTTTTGTTGGTGTTTTGGCTTCCATTTCTTCTCCTGCAATCTATCAGGTATGTTCATCTATTTTTGTTGTTTTTTTCTAATCTTTATGCTTTGTAATGCTTACATGGTATGCATATTTGTTAAGTGGATTATCAACCTTGTTTTTTTGGGTTGTATGTTGGTGTGCGGGTTGGGTTGCGAAATGGCTAGGTCACATTTTCTTTTTGTGATTTTAATGTTTATTGTTTGAAATGGTGAAATCTTATACTTTATTGGTAGGCCGTATGTTTTTTTTTTAATTTTGATGTTGTTTTTAGGGTTTTGGGGGTGCCAATGTGTGAATGTCTATCCTTGTATCAACGTTTTGAAATGCTTTTTTTTTTTGCATTTTTGTCTTGGATATAACTGAAATTTGGTTTTTTCTAATCTTTTATGCTTTATAATGGTTATATGATATGCATATTGTCAAGTGGATTATCAACTGTGTTTTGTTGGGTTTCTATAATGTTGATGTTTTTTGGGTCTGAAATGGGGTAGACCCCCTTTTTTTTGTGATTTTTAATGTTTCTTATTTTAAATTGGGGAATTTCATAATTATTGGTAGGCCATATGCCCTTTTTTTGTTTGGGTCTGTTTTTACTTTTCTTTTGGGGATGTGCCAATGTGTGAATCTCTACCCCTGCGCGAATGTTTGAAATGGTTGTGTTGCAATTTTTTGCTCGTAATTACTGAAATTTTACCATTACATATACCGAAAGGAATGTTTATTCCAATGTTTGTATCTTGTTGATACCCATGGTAGATGGTCCCCTTTTTTTTTTAGCCCTATTTTATATTCATTTTTTTTCCCAAAGAATTGTAGTGTATAACATTAAATCATGGACGTTACACCCACGAGGAAAAGCCCAAGGCTTTCAAATCTGAAAAGGGATCGTCAGCAGGTTTGGTGGTCCAACGAGGCAAGCTGTGCACGTAGGTGAAAGCAAAATGGTCTCGGTGTCTAAGTATGTTCCTAGGAGGAAGACATAGTTTTAATATAAAGTTGGACAAAAAAATTTTGTACATCAGTGTGTCTTTTGCGGTGTAATTTTTGTTTCAGATATTTTTGTTAATTTTTTATTCCCTTGCGGTAATTGTTATCACGTGAATAATTTTTTTCCATGCCCATTTATTCTGGTGTCATTTTGGTAACACCCCTAATTAACCTTTAATCAACTCATGGATTACGTTGAATTACTATTATGTGCCAACAAGCAAGATTTGTTAAATTCATAATTTTAACTACATTCCATAAAATGTTCGGCTCCAAATTCTCTTTCCCCTTTTTAAAATATATGTAAATTCAAGTAAAACCATGAATTTTAACTACATATCAGAAATTCAACTTTTTTAAGAAGTTACATAAACATCAATAAACCATGAATAAAACCAAATGAAACACCAAAACAGAAATATATTTGAACATATGGACATTTCATAACTTTCCACAAAACTTTGTATTATGTTATTTAATACCATAAATTTCATATTAACTTATAAAAATGGGGGAGAAAATTATTTTACCGGTTTACTTATTTTCATATCGTAGTGGCATATATATATATATATAAATAATTCTGTGCACATTTGGTATTAAGGTCTACAGGTTTTACGGCGTTCTTTATGGTTATTCACACTACGGTGAACAGGAAACAGTTTTCATGGTGTCGGAGTTGTTTTTTGCTAGAGGAAACCATGACTATTACCAACCCATGAAACATAGCTCTCACATAATAACTGTAATATCAACATAGTACCATAAATTTCATTTTTTTAATATAAAAAAAATAAAAAAATTAAAAAGTTTTTTCACTTTTTTAATTCTCCTATATATATATATATATATATATATATATATATATATATATATATATTTGTTGTTGTGCATAGTTAGTTGAAGGTCAACAGCTTTAATGGGTTTCTGCATGGTTTTTCATGGTGTTGGAGTTGTTTACAAACTCCCCTTAAAATATGACAAACTTGCCATCATGGTCATCTTCCCACAAGTGTACAAAGTACACCACCCCAAAAAAATTATAGTAAAAGTACCCTTTTCAAATCATCCAAGTCACATCACATTAATTTATTTTTATATTTTTGAAATCAACACAAATATATTTGAACATATGGACTTTGTATCACCTTATTTAATAGTATAAATTTAATATATACATATTTATATAAAAAATAATTGTGTGCATATGGGTACTCTATGGTTTTTTGGGGGGTTCTCTATGGTTCCTTTTTATGGTTAATATGTGTAATATCAACATAGAACCATAAAAAATGTGTTTTTTTAATTAAAAAAAAATTTAATGGATTTTCATGGTTTTTCATGCTTTTCATGGGTTTTCATGGTTTTTCCATGGTTTTTCATGTAGGGTACTTGCATCATTTTAGGCACATATATATATATATATAGAGCCTTTTTTTTTTTTTTGGGTTTTTGGGGGTTGTGCAGATTTGGTTAAACATTCTTAATTTTCCCTTTTTACATGTATATGTGGCTACGGTTCCAAGGAACCCACTCATGTATGGTGGTTTTGATGGGGTTTTCGACCGTGAATTTTATTACATACAAACTCCCCATTAAATATGAAAAACTTACCATCATGGCCATTTTCTCACAAGTGTACAAAGTACACCACTCCAAAAAATTTATAGTCAAATTCCCCTTTTCCAATCATCCAAGTCACATCACATTTATTGTTTTTTATATTTTTTTTGGGTCAACACAAATATATTTGAACCTATGGACTTTGTATTACCTTAGTTAATAGCATAATTTCATATATGTATATATATATATATATATATATTGTGTGCATATTTGGTATTAAGGTCCCAATTATTTTCGGGTGTTCTCTATGGTTCTTTTTATGGTTAATAACTGTAATACCAACATAGAACCATAAACATTTTGCTTTTTTAATTTAAAAAAAAAAACATAACATTTTTTTATGGTTTTTCATGGTTTTTTCATGGTTTTCCATGGTTTTTTATTTTAAAAAAAAATAAAAAAAAATTGGGTGCATACTTACTTGAAGGTCAACAGTTTTTAATGGTTTTCCGCATGGTTTTTCATCGGGCTAGACTTTTTTTTACAAAGGAGGAAAGCATGAATATATATATATATATATATATATATATATATATATATATATATATATATATATATATATATATATATATATATATATATATATATATATATTACCCGTATGGTTTCTGTATGGTTACCCGTATGGTTTCTGTATGATTTCAACGCAGCTTTGAACCAAATACACAAAGGTTGGAATATCATGTCCATTCTTTTTCACCATTTCCCAATACTAATATATCACATCAAACAATAAATAATTTTCCATTCACTACTTTCTTCCAAATCCCAACACATTACATCACATCAAATACTATATTAATTATACCACAACATTCTCTCTCCTACTTTTGTAAAAAAAATTGGTATTCTTGTTATAATTTTTTTGGGTTGGTAGGGTAAATGAAAAAATGATTTTTAGATGTATATTTATGAAAAATCCCCTAAATAAATTAGGAGATGGAATGAATATCCTGAATGTCTATATAAAAGCTGACCCACTATAACCAAAAGTCAAAATTAATATTGAAACTTTACGCTTGAAGTTTGCTCCCAAATAATTATTAAAACGTGATAATACAAATAAATTCAATTAGAGAGATTAGGGCGATACAAGAGTAAATATAAGAGAAATAATGAAGGATGACGGAGTATAAGATTAAAGTGTATTTTGTTAAAATTGAGGGTTAGAATAAAAATCTAAGATGGGAGAGGTTTTTAGGGGATGGAAAGGGCCAAAATAGCATATTTATTTCTCGTGTCATCAACATATTTGTCTTCGAATTTTAAAAAATTTAATCATATTTATTCTTGTACTCTAAAGCAAATGTCATATTTATCCGTACGCTATTAAATCTTCATATATCTTAATCTTCTTATATAATTCATGGGGATATTTTTTGTAATTAGATATATTATTTCGTTTATTGAAAAAAGGAAGAAAAAATATATATTAGCACATTTGTTAAATAAGTTATTATCTCATTCATCAAATAAATTAGGAAATTAATTGGGAAGCAATGTCTCGAAGAATTCATATATCCGGATATGTGGATCCTCTAGCACCTATTTTTCAACAAATATTTAAGAAATGTGCTAATAATTTATTTATTCGAGACGTACTTTTCCCAATTAATTTACTAACTTATTTAATAAATGGGCGAATTACTTTTTTTTAATAAATGTGCTAATATTCTTCATTTTTTTTAAATAAACTAATTTGTATCATGATTCAATCAAAATTTCTTGACTTCTTCTAATTTGTAACTTCATCGAAATTGAAATGGCTAATATATTTTAATTGAAAAAAATATACACCATAAATTACATGGTGGAATATGACCCTTATGACATTTACTTTTAGAGTACATGGGCAAATATGATTTTTTTTTTTTAGCATACAAGAGCAAATATATTAATGACATGAGAATTTAATATTGTAGAAATAAATATGATCTTTTTTGAGAGTATAAGAACAAATATAACCCCGAAATTAGATGAAAACAACAAATATATTGAAAAAATATAACCCTAAAGTTATATGAAAACGACAAATATATTGAAAAAGTACAATGAAGGAATTTTTTTATGTACAATATGAAAGTAGAATTTTATTAACGTTCAAGTAAAAAAAATTTTATGTAATAAGTAAAAGTAGAACATGTTATTCATTAATCCAAAATTCTGCATAATAAATAATACGCCTCATGTCACCCGTATGTATAAGAAATAAAGAAAGGTTTCTAACACGCAGTAAAAATATCTTAGGAGAAGATTGAGAGACTAAGGGAAATTTTATTAGTTGGATCATGAGTTTCCCGAGAAAAATCACAGAGATTTGTAAGAAATTAATATCTTGTCATATGTAATTTTCACTGTTTATGTTATAAATAGCAATTAGGATGACATAGGTTGGCTCGTAAATTAGAGAAAAGATCCTTACAATATAATGACACCCAAGCAAAAGAAATAATTTTGTAGTAAGCAACAACGTTTAAAGGTAATTTCAGTTTGTGTTTCTTCATTTAATCATCCAATTGTTCATTACATTATATATTTAAATTGATGATTCAGATGAAACATATGCACGTTCCCCGAAACTAGTAAGAAGGGAAAAGAGATGATTCAAGAAGCATGGGCGCTTAAATTTTGTATAATTTCATCACAAGGGGAGCTGCATTGCTTGGGCAACAGACAACTCCTCGCTAATTCTGGTAACTTCTCCAATATGAGTTTCCCATCCAATGCCAACACTCTGCCACACACACAAAACTAAGTGAATCTACATCATTGCACCAACTACTCTTCAACACCCAACCTAATATAAGTAGGATTTGTCTTTTTTTTAAAAAAAAAAAAATCAATTATGTACATATAGAATTCCAATAAAAGATACTGTGATTATGATAAAAGAAATTATCATAAAACTTGAATTCTATGATAAATTAGAATAACGTATCTAGTATACTCTCATAATAAATCGTCATCTGTTGTGTTTTTAAAAGAATCTCGACTCAGAAAAGTATGATAAAAGACATGTACTAGCATAAGTAAGCCTTGAACTCTGTTGTTAATATGTGTTCTTTGTCAAATTAAAAGTGGTTATATAAAAGGTGATCATGAATTTTAGTTCACATACCCGTTAAGTTTGCAGGCAATGTAAGAGTCCACAAAGTGTTGAGTGCTTCTTAGGCTCAAACTTTCACAAAGCCTGTAATGCTTCTGCAGATAATATTTCTGATGTTGGTTCTCCGCAACAAAAAACTCACAATTACTACTTTCTTTCGACATCAGAATTATTTTTGTTAGAATCCTCCTATTTAGCTTCATTTGACGCCTTATCTTTGACTCTAATGCTTCTTTCCTTTCTTCTTCTGTTGAACAGAATATAGCAGATCTCAGGTGCGTACTGAACCCAAAATTCTGCATAATAATAAGCAGCCTCGAGTTAATTAGACTTTTAACATGTACCAAAAATATCTGAGGAGAAGATTGAGAGACTAACAAGGGAATTTTTATTGGTTGAATCATGAGTTTCCCAGAAAAAATCACAAAGAGATTTGTAAGAAACTAATCTCTTGTCATATGTAATTTTCACTGCTTCAGTATGTCCTGTTTTTCCTTGAGAAACCTCCTTGTAAGAAGGTTTTCTTATAGTTCCTCCATAATACCCAGTTGCACTTCTTACAACTCCTTCCAATCGACCATATGCTGCTTCAACGTCATAGAAACTATCTACAATTTCCAACAAATTAACTGCAAGCTGGTTAAAAATTTGTGTATAGAAATTAAAAAGATAGAAACAGAGTATGTACCTCCAGCAAAAATTGCTTGACAGATGAATTCTGGTGGAACATTATTAGCAGTGTTTTCCGAATGAGAGTTGTCTGAATCGTGAGAATTGCTGCGTTCAAGTAATTTGTAATAATGCATAATTCACAAATTTGTGTACTTGATAGAAGAGGACGAGTAATAATTATGCCTTTGTTTTAACAAAAGTACGTGTGAATGCATATAATCTATCGTCAAAATTTCGTATGAACGTAGAAAATCCACTTTGAATATCGCCTAATTAACAGAACCTATTGGCTAGGGTGGTCAGAGACGGAACACCTTACAATTTATACTTATTTTTTCTCCTAAAAAGTAAGCAGGCGTATAATAAATTCTTGTGATCAGATTCTTTCTCAGACTATATTTAAATTTTTATTTTTAAATATTAAATTAATATAATTTAATTTTAAAAATTAAATAAATTTATTCTCAAAACGTAACTCTATGCATTATAAGAATTTTAGTGCATTGAGCTTTCTCAGATTTTTCCTTTTTCTATATTTTTAAATATTTAAATTTTTTATTTTTAAATATTAAATTAATATAATTTAATTTAATTTTAAAAATTAAATAAATTTATTCTCAAAACGTGCGACATAACAATTAAAAAGGCATGAACAAATATATGTTAAATCTAGCTATAAATATCTTTATGTGTAATTTTTTAAAGCTAAAAATAAAGCTCTAATATGTGAAGGATAAATATAACTAGTTTTAATAAACATGGATCTTCACGTTGTTTGGATAATTATTATGTATTGTTTCATAATGTGTTATATTGTGTTATAATGTATTGTATTGTATCATATAGTATTGTTTCAAGGAATACAATATTTGGATAGATTGTATTGTTCTCCATCTTTACATAATATCATATATCCATAATTTAAATGATAAACCTACAAAAAATTATATGATATGTAGTAGATACCAGAAAAAAATAGGGTGAATTATAAAATAGAATAATTAAATAATAAATAAGTGTAAAAAAATGAGAGAAAAAGATATTAAAGTAATGACGCAACTACACCAAATTAATCGTTACATAAAATGAATTTTTTCATCATTACCTAACAATGAATTTAAATGATATAATATAATAAAATATAAATAATAATTAAAATAAATATTATACTTAAACTAATAATATAATACAAACGGATAACAATCCTCCAAACCAGAGGTTAAATAGGATTGCAAAAGTTATCCTTATGCGTGTAAAAGATTACAATGTGAATATAATCCATACTGAATATCAATTAAGGATAAGACGTGAAGTCTTAAAGGAATTACTATAGTCCTAAGTTTAAGTTTTACTCTCTTTAGTTTATATTAAATGATAAATTATTGAAGTTTGAACTAAAAGAATAAGAAAATTTTACATAAATATATAACTTTCCCCCATAAATTATACTTTAAAATTTATTTACCAAAATATCAAAAAAAAATACACCCATTCATTTTTTTTCAATTTTCCAACACTATTATATCACATCACACACCACAATAATCACACCCAAAACACTCTCTCTCCTAATATTGTAAATAAAGTTGGTATTTTACATGGTAATTTTCAAAGAGTTCAGTAGGACATGTAATTTTATCCCCAAACTTGTATATATATGAAAAATCCCCAAGAATAATCCCGGACATCAAGTTAATGCTATTTTTCAGTATTTTATTTTTTAAATTATTTTTAAATTATTCTTTAAAAAAATATAAAATAGATTAAATTAAATTAGAAGAGATAAATATTTTAAAAAAAAACTCGTAATAATTTTTGAAATTTTTCATATAATATTTTATTTTAAAGTATGAAAAGACTTCCAATAATTTACATTGTATGGAATAGAGGAGTGGAACTAAATTTTTTGAATATAGATGACTTGTTAAATGGAATGGTGTGGGGTGATGTAATGTGAAAGGCGTGTCGAATGGTAGTGGTAGAAACACATGACTAATGTCTAATAAGGAACACACGTGCCTTCATTTTGTTTGGACGGTCATCTTGTCCACACTTGGTCGGATCTTGTCTACTTCTTCAAAAATAGTACTTTACTTGTCCTTATTAAATTAATATTAAAATTATTAAGCAATAAATGATAAGATAATTTGATCAAATTATCATTTGAATATAATAAATAAAATATCTTACAAATATAAAAAAAAATAAGATTTTAAAATTTATCCCTAAAAAAATTAAAATTTCTTTTAAAATTGTCGGGAACTTTTGTTAAGTTCCACATTTGTGGAATGAGGAGATTTGAGACTTTTCATAAAATAGTTAAACAATTAAATTTTTTTCTAAGCAAGCTATTAGAGTTGAGTTAGATTTAAGATTAATATTTTTACATGACACTTAGGTGGAGGTAGGCCTCAAATTCTTTTCTTTGAGTTATCTCAATTTATTTATCGATGTTAGGACCCATATTAAATTATTCATATTCTATATATTCAATTGATTTGAGACGGAGCGTTAAGAGTCTCACATTAATGAAATAAGAAGATTAAGACTTCCTATATGGATTTGAACAAGGAAAATTTGTTTGGGGGAATTGTTTTAACAAAAATTATATATATTAGCAATACTTTTTATTCATTAATATTTATAACAATATCTAGCAATATTATGATAAATTTGTACTTATATTAACAATAACTTATACGTACAATATAAATCAATTAAAGTGTTTAAAAATATATTGTGTTTGTGCCACAATCTGAAAATGAGTGTGATGGAGAACTTATCTTTAACCCACTGAGGCAAGTCAGCCTAAATAAGAAATAATAGTGAAATACGGAAGCTAAAATGATAACACAATCTAAAATAGGAAATAACAAGCATAAGACATGAATATCACAATCTAAACCATCCCAAAACTTGGTGTCACATTTACAAACCATTACTTTAACAGAATTCGAAAGAAAATAATATAGGTTTCAATGTCTTGCTTCTCAAATAGAACAAAATATAAAAACAGAAACAACAGAGTTTGTTGGGACATAACAACTACCACTCTAAGTCTCCCGGGAAGCCTCAAATGATCAAGAAAAAGTGCTACTCATTATCCAGGTTCAGAACCTACACAAGTGTAGATGCAAGGGTGAGTACCCAACAACAAGATACCCAACAAATGAATTCTAGATCTAAGTAAAGCAATAAAGAACGCACGTACTCCTTCCATCCCAACCACATACCTCCGAAACTACAAAGCTGTAAGCAGGAAAATCCTACACAGACAACATATATATTATATACATATATAGGCATATTCATACTCATTGGTACAACTCAGTTAGTACTACAACTACATGGAAACATAATCAACAAGGAGCATACATTCATAATTTATAGGCATAAACAAGAAACTCAATATTCCACTTACAATCAAGATGGATAAAGTGCAATATGATGTAAATGCAATGTCAGATAATTGTGATGCATACCTATTCTATGATAAACATCCGTTGATCAACTCAGGCCTGAACCCATGGTGATCTCACTTAAACCATGTATCTGAGGGAATGACTTCAGCAATATCATACGCCGAAATATGACCTCTATCGCCAGAATTGACCTCAACAATGATACATGCTGAAAATGACCTCGATTGTCGAAATATTACCTCGACAATATCACGATCGATAGAAACCTCAGCCCCCAATGTCAGTATCTCTCTCAATAATCTCGGCCGGTAGAGACCTCAGTCCCAAGATCAACATCCCTACTTTATCTTATTTCCACAATCCAATGCAAATAAGCACATAAATAATAAGTGAATGAGATACGAAATCATATGATGCCACATAATATAACTCCACAGAATGCTAATCAATATAGCTCAACAAAATGCTACTCAATATAGCTCAATGATTACTTCACCGTTCATCAATAATTCAACACACAATATGGGTATCATATTTTATGTATGATTTTCCACGTCAACTCATCAAGTATTACATCAATGACAATACTTCCTCTTATTCCACAAGTCATATCACGTAATATACATTTCAATCAATTCACATTTCATTTCAAGCAACAATTAAAAAATACAAGGCTCAACACACTTAACATAGGTTAGAAATATACTTGCCTTAGCTACAACGCCACGATCAATCCCCACTTGTAGGATTCCACTGGGTATGTTGTTGATGTTGTTGTTGTTCCCTTCCGATTGTACTCCAAAGCACCATAATCTATTCGAAAATAAACTCATAATGACAATTTAAAGCTAATGACACCCAAAGCATGCAATTCAGAGAAAAGGTCAAAATGGTCTAAAATTTTAATACCAAAAAACGAGATGGAAATTTGAAAATTTTTACATAGAAATGATCCTTACGATTTTAGGAGTCTAATGGAGAAAACTATTTCGAAAAAGGAGTCAAAATGAGCTCACAATCATCATTTTTATTTTGAAAAATCAAGTTCATGGAATCCCTGAATTCCCCAATTAAAATCCCCAATTTTGATGTTAGAAACCTAAATTAATCAATGAAAATTAAAGGAAAGAGTTGAAAATAACTTACCCAAATGATTTCCCACAAAAAATCCTTGCAAAATCACCCAAACCCGAGCTCAAAATATTGAAAATGGTAAAAAATTTATAAAATCCATCGGTTAAATGAGTTACTATTCACTGGTTGTTTAACTGTGCGATCACGACTTAGGGCCCGCGAATGTGGTGGTCAAGTCCATGCAGACCTTCGCGAACGTGGACCAGCCATCCGCAAACGAGAAGGATCAAACATCTGCCCTTTGCGAAAGCGGAGGTCAAAGTCCATGAACGCGGAAGGCATTGCCACGATCGCAAAACTTTAGGCACCAGATATCAGCTACTCGAAATCACATAACACAAAAATTATAGAATGGACCCTTGGAATTCATTCAGAACTTAATACACACAAATTATATATGTAACCCTATTATGTTCAACATTTCGGACTTAATGAAATCATCGAACTCGAATCCCGAGGTCTTCTTGACCTGTAATCCGATAAGTTGCAACTAAGCTAACATAGGCCACTTGAAATACTAAAATGCTACCGGAACACCTAAAAATTATGACAAAGCTCGTTTTAGCACTAAAATCACCTTCTGAAACCACTGGAACCATTAGAAATCTTATTCAAGCACCGAAACTCAAAATGTTGACCACAATCAAACTTTAACTCAATTTCCATCTTTGGACCTATAATCCATATAACAACTCCAAATCTTATTCCGACAACTCTCCTATACTAATTTTTCCATCTCGGAACAATGGAATTGGTGGAATTTCATTCCGAGACTTGATTCTCCAAATGACTTAAAAACTCAAAATTTTACAACTTAAGCCTTCAAAACTCACTTTGTTTTTAGCAAAAACTCAACTTTTTACAAAATTTTCAAAAATTAGCTTTTCAAACTAATCAAACATGACTTGAGGGAGCTATCTGGAGGGGTAAAATGAAAATTTTATCACAAATTCCAAAAAATCACCTTCAGGGTCATCACAGTTTGTTTGATAAGAAATTGACATAATGTGTATTAAAGTGTGTGATAAAGGTATTATCCATTAATAAAACTTATATTATCTTTGTTCTATAAATAGTTCAATATGTATTATAAGTGTTTATAAAATTCCTATAAAAGGTAAATATTCTGTTAATATAGTATATCTATGTAAGTTTCCCTTTGAACAATCCTTCCCTTATAAGTTATAAATTTTTGAGGTGGAATTAGGTCTAAGATCCATTTCTATAATATTTTGAGGTGGAATTAAGTCTAAGATCTATTTCTAAAACTTTTTGAGGTGGAATTAGGTTTAAAAACTCCATTTCGTTTTAACTTAAAATTTTATTTTTGAAGATAAATTTTCAAAATGTGATCAAATTTGAAGGTAAGTGAGTTGGTTAAGTTGTCTTTATAGCTTTCCTTAAATTATTTGACTTCTTTACACTTATTAAATATTAAATTTATTTTTTCTATAGTTGAATAGTGGTTGCAAGTTGGTTGTCAAACTCCAAATTTGGAAAACTTTAGTTTGTAGCTCATCTATAGAAGTTTCAAAGAAGCGGATCGAGTCGAATATGAGTCAATCGAAAATGAGTTAGACAAAAATAGACAGAATACTCGATTTAACTCATATTTTAATAGATAAAAATGAGTTAGCCCAATGAATAATATAAGTAAATAGGGATACTCTTGTTATAGTAGGGATCCTATTAAAAGATTCAAAAGCAAAATCTTTTTAGCCCACTCCCCACCCTACCAAAAAAAATTAAGGGGTCGTTTAGTAGAGTGTATAAAAACAATGCTACATAGTGTGTATCAATTGCTTACATTAGTAATGCATGTATTAGTTATGCTTGCATTAATATGGAATATTTTTATGCATTATTTGGTTTGATACATTAAAGATATATGCATTGCATTAAAAAATCTATTTATAAAGCTATCCTCTATGATTATATAGTGAAAAAGATGTAAAAAAAGGTTTTGAGGGTTGGATCTCTAATCTTGCTAATGCATGCATTAAGATTATTGCATTACTAATACCTAGATTTCATGGTATTAGTAATATACACATTAATACTCAATAGAGTGCATAACTACTAATGCAAACATTAATTATATATGACATGAAAACGAGTACTAAACTAATACAAAAAGTTAATGCCTGTGTTATTTTTCTTATACACTCTATTAAATTACCCTACGATTTTTTAATTTTCTTTTAGAAAAATATATATTATCGCCCCCACGCCACCCCTAATCCTCTCTCCACTCCCTACTCACCCTACCCTCCCCCAAACCTCCACCCCTCTTTCTTATATTTGTTACTTTGAAAAAATTAAATCTAATTTTAACAACCTCCTTCCCCCCTCCCCCCAACCCCCACCCCCACACACAATATATACATATATATATTAGAAAATTTTAAAATTTTTTCAGATCCTATCCACCTCCTACCCCAACCATCTATTCCTAAAAAAATATTAATATGTTAAAATATATTTATATTATGTAGGATTTTTTGGTGAAGAGTTAAAAATCCTAACTAATTAGGAACCAAGTTGTTTCTCTTATAAACAAAGGGGTTTATAGATATATAAGTTATCCATTTTGCTACCTAACTCATCCGGATGTGAGAGAACTTTGAGTGTATTTAAACACGTGAGAGGAAAATTTATTCTTTTTAAATTTATATATCACATTACTCTATACTAATATGAAGATCCGTTCCAAGATGAGGAATAAAATTAAGTTATTGTGTCTCAATGATTTATGTACATTAAATACAATAGAATATTGAAACATAGTTATAACACTCCCAATATCATTAATTCAATTTGTTGGATAAAATAGATCAGACAAAGAAATGGTTAGATGAAGTCCCCGAGAATCATGAGAATGAACTAGTATATGAGAGAGTCATCTCGATTGGATTACTATTGCTACAGTGATTGGAGTTGAGGAAAATATCTATGGTTTTAGACAAAGTTTATGTTGGAATGTTGGCCAAATTCCATGAATAGTGGTTCGTAATTTCCATAACCTTCGTGGATGTGGTTTGTAACTTTCATGGAAGTTGCAACTACCACTACATTCACTACCCATGGAAGTTACACAACTACATCTACTACTCCTTTTATCTTTCCACTACTCCATTACTTCCCACTAACTCCCACTACTATTCTTGATGGTAAAATAGCGATAAATAGAGTTACATCTGGTTAAAGGTCCTTAAGCACAAATCTCTTTCTACACTCCACATCATCTTAAGTGAGGTTTGAATACTTAGAAGACTTATCAGAAGGTGGAAACCAAACGACGATGATTCCGACTACATCACCTATAAATCTTCCTTGTTGCCCTTTTTTTGAGCTGCACCAAATTAGTAGTATCTACTATCTACTTTTGCTTTTTGAATTAATATATTTGCTGATACGTTGTTGCTATTGACAATTTTAGTTATTTATATATGCAATTTTTTTTTTTTTAATTGCCTCACTTCAAAAAGGCAATCACTTCACCTCTCGCCTTAGCGAAGCCTTTTTTTCGCCTTACGCCTTCCAAAAATATTGGTTTGTCACATGTGATTGAACTAGGCCGTTGAGATCAGATTCCAGAAGGGAAAACAAAGTTTTGCTGGCTTTGTGAGAAGTCACAACAACTTATCATACCATTTGAGATATGAAGGGTCTAAGGCGTTTATAAATTTGAAAGATAGATATATGAAGCTAAAATCTGAGGTATTTAAATCCCCTTTCCAAATTCAAAGTTTATCTCTCTTTGAAACTGAGATCTCTTCTTGCTTCTTCCCTTAATACCTCAAAGGTATATCAATCTGAATATATCTCGATGCTGCACTAGTTGGTACTCGAGCAACTGCTAAACAGTTCTTTTCCTGAATAATTATTTTGTGTAAACATTAAAAAACCACTAGTAAGATTTACATCCATGAAGAAATACACACACGACAAACTCCACTCGGCTTTACGGAGATGAATGTTACATTTTCTTGACTTCATCTTCAACAGGGTCACGGAGAGTTCCAAACATCCAGTCCATCCATATTGTGTAGTGACCATAATTATGGCGGTACGTGGTATGGTGGATGGTATGGTAACCAGCACCCATTACAGGCCAAACCTTCGCATGTATGCAATCATGAATATTTGCAGTCCATATGGCTTCTATGAATAAGAGAGCTATGTGTGTGGTAAAATGCACAGGCAACAGAAAAAGAGCTACTACGTGTGGCACCGCCTGTAGTATTCCATCCAATGGGTGGAATGCCAAACCTGATTCCCAAAGCAGGAACACATTCATGTTAGTGATTAACTTGGAACATAACTCCAGAATTAAGAGACATTTGAATATCGTAAATACAGAGAAAACCTATCATTACAATTGACTAAATTAATGTGTTAGCTTGCAATGTGGTGAAGATTTTTTTAATAATCAAAGGTGTTAGAGTTTAGCTTTTGCTCTCCTCGACTAATTCCAGTGGATACCTTTCCACCTCCCACCAGTAACAAGGTACCCGGTAAAATGTGGTGAAGATTTGACAACCAATTTCCTTGAACATTTAAGCTTTGGGGAAATAGGTAAAACACTTTCTCATGTCAGAAAATCCTAGCATGGTTGCACCAGGGGAAGCAGTCGTCTTATGATGTATCAATATCTAATCTCAATGCCATGCAGTCAGATCTTATAAACCATTGGGATGATGATGAGATGTATGAAGCAAGTTAAGCTTTTCGAAATTAAATTTTATCTCGGTCAAAAAATAGTGGATGAAGAAATTCCAATAAACCATTTTCTTCGAATGCTCTCTAATTCAGTTTAGCATTAATATAGAGCATAGAGGGACCAACAGAGTGCTTTTAACTTAGTTAACAACATGTAACCACTTCATCCCCCCTTCAATCCCCTCTAACCAAATAAGGAAAGAGCATATAACCAATGATTGAGATGTGAACATTCACACTGTGAGTTTATTGGCAAGACTATTTTATTTTAAATCATACAGGAAAATGTAGAAGCAAAATTAGCAATAAGTTATCGACAAAGCATGAGCAATAAGACGACCTAATGAGGCAAAACTTACCAGCAAATGGGGAGAGTGTATTTTGCTTGTTATATATATGATGTGTAGCATGGAGATATTTGTACAGAGGTTTTATGTCATGCAACTCTCGATGCATCCAGTAGATACCAAATTCTACTATTACCAGATAAACTGCAACATAGATAAGGTAGGAAAGCCATCCGACATCGCTTATTCTTGAGAAACATTTTGTCCACCCATTTTCAATCACGTACTCAGAAAGTGATGGAAGGGCACAGTACCATGGCATAGCTTTCATTGCAACTCCGATTTGCAAGAGCATAGCTCTATTTGATGGGATCGCATCTGCAATCACAATGTTCATGACGATGAAATTTTCGCATTTTCTTCCATACCAACATCAGATGAGAGTAATTGAAGCAAAGATACAAATTTACCATTATCAAAGCACACAATAAAATGAAGTCATATTCATCGAGAAATTGATGGCTTAGATTTTAAAGAGATCATCAATCAATATGAATTTATACTTAAAGGTTGTCCCATCCAAAAAGGTTAAAGAAAAGTTATGTTACCTTTCGGTAGATAAACATTGTGCTTGAAGTAATAGATGTAGAAGCACCAAAGAAAACCAGAAACAAAGTAAAGCAAGACGCCACCAATGTAGTTGCGGAGCCATCCTTGAAACCAATGAGGGAGTGGTCCCCACCACGATTCCGGCAAGAAAGTGCCCAGAACAATCCTATTGTAAAACGACGTCTCCTCGACAAACAAATTCAAGTAGTCGTCCATCGGATTTTGCAGAATCCGATGGGTGATGATTGGAGAAGATTTAGAAAAAGAGACAGAGTGGAGAACACAATTTTTATTAGATTCCTTGGTTGACTCATCACAAATGTTAAGAATAGTAAAGGTTGATTTGGCCCTGAATATCTGTCAATGGTTCTGATCTGGCTGTCTAGCTGGACGCCGCCGGCATTCATTGCTTTGGGCCCATGTAAAAAAAGTTAACAAATATGCTCATCTAGTCATCTACTATATGACACTCTCTTTCCTACTCAATTTTATTTATCATAATATGTTTTGACATAAAATAAAATTAAGAAAGTAAAAGAAATTTTTGAATTTTGTATTATAGTCAAAGAACGATTTGGTTTTCTTTTAAAATTAATTTCTTACATTATATTTTATTTTTTTAAAAACATAACATTCTAGATATGATAATAATGACATTATGTCACACTTAAAAAATTATTAGTTGTGAAGTCAATTGTTAATCGATCCATAATTAATAATATTCAGAAATAAAATTAGTTATGAAATGAATTAAGTTTTAAAAATCAAATTTTATAAAATCACAATGAAAATGAGGAAGAAAACAACTCACTTCCAAAACTTGATGACAAAAGTACAAACTACTACAATATGTGAATAAAGTTCTACATATATTATGTTGTCGAACAACAACAATAGCATACCAATGGAATCTCACAAGTGGGGTGAGGGGAGGGTAAAATGTACGCAGTTCTTACCACTATTTCATAGAGATAGAGAGATTGTTTCTGGAAAACGTTTGTCTCAAAAATCAAGTCCCATAAGCAGAAGATACTAGATATATAAAAAAAAGGGAAAACGACTAATAATGAAAAACAAATGATAGTATGTAAATACGCTAAAAGTAACAAATATAAGACGGATAATGACAATACATGATATAAAGACACGATTAATTCTACTAATCTATTATATCACAAGATAAGACATCAAGCTATCCCTACTAACCTATTAGCCTTCTAACCTAATACGCGACCTTCATTCCTTTCTATCTAAGGTCATGTCCTCGATGAGTTAGAGTTTCACCATATCTTGTCTGATTACCTCCAAAAAATACTTCTTTGATCTACCTCTACCCCTCGTGTAACCCCTATATCCAACCTCTCGCACATCCTAACAGGAGCATCAGTACTTATTCTCTACACATATCCAAACCATCGCAGTCTCGCTTTCCTCATCTTGTCAGCTACAAGGGCTATCTCTAACTTCTCCCCAATGGTCTCATTCCTAATCTTATCACTCCTAATATGTCCACACATCTATCTCAACTTTCTCATCTCTGGGACTTGCATCTTCTGAATATGTGAGTTCTTGATTGGCGAATTGTCACGCCCCGGGAGGGTACCCTAGACGTGGTCGGCACCTAGAGACTATTGCTAGTTCACACTGAAC
This sequence comes from Solanum rostratum, assembly GCA_029948455.1. Lineage (NCBI taxonomy): Eukaryota > Viridiplantae > Streptophyta > Magnoliopsida > Solanales > Solanaceae > Solanum > Solanum rostratum. The sequence goes on from CM057056.1 coordinate 23,436,733, forward strand.
CACTTGGCCTCATCACATTCATTCAATTAAATAACTCAAGACAATCAACGGAAGACTAAGAAAAGTAACGGGCACATTTCATCTAGTCTCAAAATAATATCAATAAATAAAAGAGCTAGTAGAAAGAATTAGCTCGACAAGTTTTGACATCAACATTTGACTCTAGTTTATGAAGCCTCTATCACTATCAAACGGTGCCAATGACAGACCTATGGCTACCTCAAATAAAAAATAAAGCTAATCAAGTTTAACTCTATAAGCAAGATGAGATAAATGTAGTGAGCCCTCCAAAGTAAGAGAGGCTCACCAAATTAGCTGGACTGCTCAGATCCTCAACGATTCACCTGTTGACAATCTCTAACACCTGTATTTGCATCATGAAACAATGCAGCATCTAATGGCGTCAGTACGTGGAATGTACGATATGTAAAATAGCTGAGTAAAATAGTAACAGGTAGAATAATATGCAATCATCAACTCAGAATAATAACCAATCAGAATGTCAAATGTCTATCTAAAGCAAGAATAAAGACTAGACAAGTAACTCATCAACCGGTCAAACCTTATCAATCAAATCAGACTAATCTCCAAGGAACTCAACTTATCTCATCTCACCTCATCTCGACTTAGAGTACTCAATATGAGAACTTTTTGGGAGTTTCTCTTATCCGACAATAATCACTTATGAGCAAGTGATTGTACAACATCCCGCTGGTGTTGCCACGACCATTCTGTACTTGCCAGGTAGAGAACGAATCGAATCCACTAGGGATCTAGCTGATCAACAAGTCCTCTATTATTTCAGGGACTCTATCAAGAGGGAACCTCAATGTAATGTAATGGTTCTAATCCTCACCTACGCTTAGCAACGTAGTTAATGAGTGTAAGTTGGCTTTACTCTTACCCATTTCGGTGCTCAATACTCCTCTCAAGACTCAATGCTCATAAGACTCATTTATCTCAATCAAATCATCTCAAATCAGCCTCATAGAGGCACACATCATTCAATCAGTCTCATAGAGACTCTCAGCATCATCAATTCAACTCTCGGTCAATAGGTCAAGGCTTAGATCAATCATTAGGGAACAATAGATTAGACAATTTATTAGAGTTCATTTTTGGAGACTCACAGGACCATCAAGTTCTATCAACTCATCGTCGAGATCACATCACAATCACAATCAACATTCTCAAATCAAGGCTCTAAACTCAATTCCTAAGTTCATCCATGCATGCTTTTAAAAGTTATATATATGGTTTATGCAATATCTCATGAAAAGTTTCAATTCAAAAAAACAAGTTTATGATGATCATCAACATTTGTAAACACATATATTAGATATAATTTTTAAGAAAATATTCAAGAAACCATTCAAGAAATATGTATGGGGAACTCTCAATTCCTCTATGCCCATGTATGGAGCACATGGGAGAACAATATCATGCTTTAATTTAGCCTTACATACCTAGTGTGAAGCTTTCAACAATCAACTCTCAAGGATTCTCCCATGAACTCTTCAATCTTACGCTTCTCTTCTCTTTTCTCAAGCCCCAGTCTTTTTAAGAACTTAGAATGAGGTTTTAGAATCCTTTTTACCCTCAAAATGACCTATTTTGATCGTGTTTTGAGTTCAGGAGGGGTAGGGAATTGTCTAGAATTTCCCTCATGAATTTTAGAAAATATTTCACTCCGGAATAGTTCAATCTACAATGCGGACTGGGTGCGCACATATGTAATTTTTTTCGAAAATTTTCCGAACGAGTTTTTCTAATCCCCATTAAAAAAATTGAAAAAAATAGGCCTGGGTCCGCTACATAGGCGCAATGCGCCTCTGTCGCACACTTACACTGTTAAGGGGTTTCGCATAAAAAATTATCTTTTGATCCGGTACCATTTTTCCACTCAATTTTTAATGCATATGCATATCCGGTCTTGAATTTGCCATCTGAGCATGGGAAGATGTATTACGCGCACATCTCTTCTTTAGGGGTATTTTGATAATTTTACTGAGTGTTACATCATCTCCCCCTTGATATCATTTGACTCGAATGATGAGTAAAGGTGGATATCAAGGCACGAATAGACTCAAGACTCATCTCAATGCTCACATCGATCAAACAAACTTTTGACTCCTCATCCATCTCAACAATCTTTACTCAGACTCAAGAATAGACATATCAACTCAAGAATAGATTAATCAATTTTAACTCAAGGGTACGAAAATTACCTTCAATATTCTCATCATTGGTCACAAATAGGTGCGGATATTTGGCTCTCATCTCTTCCTCAGCTTCTCATGTGGCTTCCTCAATGAATTTATTTCTTCATAAGACTTTGACTGAGGCAATCTCTTTGGTTCTCAATTTGTGAACTCGACGATCAAGAATCTGTACCGGAATTTCTTCGTAGGACAAGCTATCCTTCACTCCAATACTCTCAACAGGGATCACGAAGGCAGGATCTCCCAAGCACTTATTCAACATTGAAACGTGGAATATAGGATGAATAACGTCTAACTCGGAAGGCAACTCCAACTCGTAAGCAACCTTCTTAATCCTCTTCACAATTTGATAGGGACCAATATAGTGAGGACTCAATTTCTCCGTCTTCCCAAATCGCATGACACCCTTCATAGGTGAAACTTTTAACTATACCCACTCATTTACCTCAAGCTCTAAGTCCCTTCTCCTCACATCGATATAAGATTTCTGGCGACTCGGTGCGGTCTTCAACCTCTCTTTAATGATTTCTGGTGACTCTGTGCGGTCTTCAACCTCTCTTTAATGACCTTAACCTTCTCTATCAATTGGTGGACAAGATCAGGCCCAATCAACTCAGCTTCTCCAACCTCGAACCACCCAAGTGTTGATCTACATATCCTCTCATACAAAGCTTCATATGGAGCCATTTGAATGCTCACATGATAACTATTGTTATATGAAAATTCAATCAATGATAGGTGATCATACTGTTTCCTTTGAAATCATGAACACAGGCTCTCAACATATCCTCTAACTTCTGAATTGTACACTCTTCTTGACCATCTGTCTATGGATGAAAGGTTGTGCTCAAATTCACTTTAGTACCCAATTCTTTCTAGAAAAATCTCCAAAATTGGGAGGTGAATTGAGCTTCTCTGTCCAAAATGATGGATAAGGGAACTCCATACAACCTCACAATTTCCTGGATGTACAACTTGGCATACCCCTCCGCAGTGTTGGTTGTCTTCACTACTAAGAAGTGAGTCGATTTGGTCTTCCTATCCACAATCACCCATATTGAATCATGTTGCTTTTGAGTCCTCGATAGGCCAATGATGAAGTCCATATTGATCATCTCCCACTTCCATTAGGAATCTCAAAGTTCTATGCCAATCCGCATGGCTTTTGATGCTCAACTTTAATTTGCTGGCAATTCGGTCACTTTGAAACGAACTCAGCAATATCCCTCTTCATTCCATTCCACCAATAGACTTCTCTTAAGTCGTGGTATATCTTGGTAGATCCAGGATGAATGGAGTATCTAGAACTGTGGGCTTCATCCATAATCCTATCTCGAATACCATCAACATCTGGGACTCACAATCTACTCTGGTATCTCAACACTTCATCTCCCGCTTTGGAAAAGACTTATCACTTTTTGTTTGTGGACAACCTCCTTCAATTGAAGTGTGATAAGATCTTGCTCTTGCTTTTCTTTACCTCTGCCACCAAAGATGAAGCAGACTCGTTTTAAACATTTACTCCTCCCTCATCGTTCTCCTCAAGTTGAACTCCCAATCGAGCTAATCGATGCACTTCCTTTGCTAACTCCTTCGTTCCTTCCTCAACATGGGTTGTGTTACCCATTGATAACCTACTAAGAGCGTCAACAACAATGTTAGCTTTACCTAGGTGGTAGAGAATGCTCATGTCATAATCCTTAAGCAAGTCCAACCATCTCCTCTGTCACAGGTTGAGCTTTGTTTACTGAAGATATACTGCAGGCCCTTGTGGTCAGTGAACACATCCATGTGCACTCCATACAAGTAGTGGCGCCAGATTTTAAGTGAAAACACCACCGCTGCCAACTCAAGATTATGTGTCGGATAGTTCCTCTCATGAACCTTAAGTTGTCTATCAATTTCTCCCTCTGCATCAGCACATATCCCAATCCAACTCTCGAAGCATCACAATAGATTACAAAGTCCTTTGCCCCATTAGGCAAGCTCAACACTGCTGCAGTAGTCAGTCTTGCCTTCAACTCTTGGAAACTCTTCTCACATTCGTTGGACCACTGAAATTTGACCCCTTTTCTGAGTCAATTTAGTCAATGGTCCAGAAAAGGAAGAAAATCCATTGACAAATCGGCAGTAGTAGCCCGCCAACCCCAAGAAACTCCTTATGTCAGTTAGAGAAGTCGATTTGGGCCAGTTCTTAACCGCTTTAATCTTTTGGGCATCCACTCTAATACCATCATTAGAGATAACACGGCCTAGGAAAGCTACTGACTTAAGCCAGAATTTAGGGAATCTTGCATACAACTCATGGTCCTTAAGTGTTTGGAGGACAACTCTGAGGTGATTGGAATGTTCCTCCTCATCTCTCGAATACACCAAAATGTCGTCGATGAACACAATCACAAACATATCAAGATATTGTCTAAATACCCGATTCATCAAGTCTATGAAGGCAGCAGGTGCATTCGTCAACCCAAAGGACATAACCAAGAACTCAAAATGGTCATATCTAGTCCTAAAGGCTATCTTTGGAATATCACATTCCCTCACTTTCAACTGATGGTAGCCAGATCTGAGGTCTATCTTTGAGAAACAAGAGACACCCTGAAGTTGGTCAAACAGATCATTTATCCTTGGAAGAGGATACTTATTCTTTATGGTGACCTTATTTAGTTGCCTATAGTCAATACACATTCTGAGAGACCCATCTTTCTTTCGCACGAATAGGACAGGGGAACCCTAATGAGAACACTCAGCCTTATAAAGTCCTTCTCTAATAGATCTTTCAATCATTCTTTCAATTAAGGGGGGCCATCTTATAAGGTGGAATTGAGATAAGCTGGGTATCAGGAAGAACATTGATCCTAAAGTCAATCTCCGTATCAGGAGAGACTCCAGGCAGATTCTCAGGAAAGTGTCACGCCCCGAAAGGGTACCCTAGACGTGGCCGACACCCAAAGACTATTGCTAGTCCCCAAGCGAACCACTCGGTCTCAAGGTAATCATTCAATCATCAAATATAGCGAAAAATATTAGAATAAGGAGAATAAGATAGTAGGCAACTCAGATACTTCTACATCAATGAAATAGGGTCGTAGGCCAACAACATTAGTCTCAACATCTATGACATAATAACTGGTTTAAGGAACTCAATTTAAAAAAAAAGGAAAGACCCCGACATCAAATCCTCATCTCTAATCTATGAAGCCTCTACTTCTACAGTCTAAGAAGGTACCATGACAGGCCATGACTACCCAACTCAAAGAGAAATAAACAACGAGTATACTAAAATAAAGGCTCCTCCGAATGGCAAGGAAGGCTCACCAAACTCAGGAATTAAGGAGCTCTGAACCTCAACATTGCGCTTGCCGAAGTCCTCTATCTCCTGTATTTGCATCATGAAACAATGTAGCGCCGAGTGGCGTCAGTGCGTGGAATGTACGGTATGTAAAATGGCTCAAGAAACAGATAAAGCTCAAACTCAATCAATCAACTCGACTCAAGACTCAACTTCTCATCTCATAACTCAACTCAAGTAAATCATCCAAGTTTAAGGTTTGAAATCATGCTTTTAAAATTAGACTCAGTGTTTAATGCAACTCAGTTCGAAAATCATGATTTGCTCAACTCAAGTGTTGCTTGGAAGTTTCTCTAACCGACAACTCTCCACCCCACCATGAGCTTCGGTGATATACAATGAAAAGACGTGATTGCCATGTCCGCCCTAAACTTGCCAAGGAATAGGACGTCAACCTCTACCTCTCTCTTGGATCCAAAGAGAATGTCCATCTATTGGGACATGGGCCACCTGAATTATCCTATGCGACCATCCTATGCTGGCAACGTAGTTCTGGGGTGATCCTAAATCACCCAACTCGATGCTTAATACTCCTTCCAAGACTAAAATGTGCTCATAGAAATTAACTCAAACTCATCTCTTTGACTCATCTTGAACAAGTCAACTCAATTCTCAATAACTCAACTCAATAACTTGGAACCATTATTCATGCAAATGCAAGACTCTCGCTGATTTCGATCAAGTACATCATATCATCCAGGCTCAATTTGAATTTCAATTTGAATATTTTTAACATTTTAATGTATAAATTTGAATTTTTTAAACATATGATTAGATGTTGGCTCAATAATTTAGGAGGTTCAAAATTTATAGGTTCCAAATTCACAAAGTAAGCTGGACAAAATTTAAAGTGATCTCAATCCTAAAGAAATACCATAAGTTGCAAGTAGTTCATTAACTTATGTGTTAAAAGGACAACACTGAAATTTTAAGAAAACAATTGGGAAGTTAAGACCAACATTCGTTGCTCTTTCTATCAAAATTGGGCCAATTCTCCTTGTCACGCCTAAGACCCGTTTAACTTGTCACCACCATCATAAAAATTTCACGACACATCCTAACACTATCACTTCTACTATACTACTATATTTATTATTAGTTTAAAATGATTATATATTATCTCATTAATTAATAATTTCATATCAAATCTTAAGTTAGACATATCTAAATACATATATTTTTGCTGCCAAATGCACTCTGAAATACAAATAAATAAGGTGAGAGGCGAACGAGAGAGGGATAGAAGCGAGACATATCCCGGATACACGCAAAACATATTACATACATGTATCTAGTATCCCAAATACACAGGAAGAGAGGTGAGATGCGAGTGAGAGAAGACGTGTATCCTGGATATATGTAAATCCACTTGAATATAATATATTTAGAACAAAATATATTTAATTTTAAAATCATATATATGAGATATATGTATTTGGAAACACGCGAAACTTGTATTGTCTACCTTTTATTCTATACCTATTTTTTTTTTTAAAAAAAAACATTTAAGTGATATCCAGTACAATCAAAAACTCTATTATAATAATATATCACGCACTATAAAGGTGTGATTTTCCTCAGAATCAATTTATCTTGTTCTGTTTCACTTCTCTATAATAGCTTTCTACTTGAAGCAGACAACCAGACATGACATTTATTATAGTAGCACATTCTTTGTAATTCTATAACAATCATATTCAAATATTATGTAATATTATTTCGTAAAATATATATTATGTATTAAAAATTAAAATATTAAAATGGGATGAATGGAATACTTGGTTACTTCTTCAGAATCAATTTGTTATGTGATGTAACTTGCTTGAGTACGAAATTTAAAAAATATGAGAAGATTTTATTATATTTGTAAATCTTCTTAAAATAAATGTATGTTTACATAAGAAAGGAACAGTTATAAGAATTGTCACTTGATATGTAAGAATTACCAGGAATTTTTTATTTACTAAATAACAAATTAATTACCAAACTATACCATATATGTGCTGACTATACAGCAGTTTTACCATAAATAATGCTAAAAATATTGTACTTTCAATTTTTTTTTTAATAATGGTAATTCCAGCACAACACTCCCCCTCGTGTCCCTTAACAAATCATTTAATTCATTTGATATATCACATAACTCGATTGACGCGCCTCATCAATCAGAAGGCGCATCTACCAATCTCCTCATTGTCACCTTTTTCATATTTTGAACCAAAAAGTCTTCTACTTAGCAAAACCCACTTTTCATCAAAAAATTTGTTTTCAATCCATCTATATTCCAGGTTAGTATAACAAAAGTTTTTTTTTCTTTTTTTCTTGTATTGAAATACAAGATTTTGTTTGTTTGAATGATTTTATATGCGTTATAATTTATTTTTTGGGGTTTTTTTTTTTTCGTTTCTATGTAGTGTTCTTTCACAAGTGAAAAGGAAGAATAACTATGGAGGGCACACCTACTAGGAAAAGCCCAAGGTTCCAAAGTAATGTTATTTTCGTTGAGAGCATTCCTTGTTGTTGCTCTAGACCTAGTTTTGAGTTGAATGCATATACACCATCACCACCAAAAAAAGATGACGAGAATGGTGTTAACAAAGAGAAGGATGAATGCATAAATATTATTTCTAGCAAAAGCAAGGTCAATGTAAGTCCGAAAAGGAAGGGCAAGGAGCCTATGCATGAGAGCAATTTACCACATAATAGTGATTTTGAGGATGAAATTCCAGTTTTAAAGAGAGCCAATATGAACAAAGGGCTTAATTCGTCCACTCCTGTCAATGCAAAGGTATTTTGTTTGTTAAAATATTTAATTCTAAACGAGAGAATCCTTTTTTCTTCATTTTTTTTGTTAGAAATTCGTTGAGAATAAAGACAAGATCGCTTCCGATTCCCAAAAAAGAAACCTGGGAAGAGAAGAACTAAGAAATTGAAACATCACCCAAAGGTATTTTTTTAATGTTTTTATGTGTATTTTATTGTTTTCAGTTATTTGTTAATTTTTTGGTTCATTACAAATTAGTTTTTTTTAAATATTTTTTTGGACCATTTCAGAACAATAAAAAAACTCTCTTGTTGGTATTAGTATGTTAATGGTAATGTGTTTGATGAAATAATTGTGTTTTTATCAAGGTATGATATGCTTGATTTGTTTAAAAGTGATCCATTTGGGTATTTATTTGGTCTTCCACCCTTGAATGTGCAATCACAATTCATTCGAGCGTTGATTCATCATCTCACAAACAAGCATGATGTTGGTGAAGTGTTTATATTTAATTTTAATGGCAAAGAGCTAAGATTTGGTCTTAGAGCATATAGGGTTGTTACTGGTTTGAAATGTGGTACAATTGATGATTACACTCATGATTTGGTTGGAAAACCAAAGCTTGTTGAGCGATACTTCCCGATGGCATGTGACAAGGGTGTAGGAAAGTACCATTTGATTAGTGCCTTTAAGGCAAATTTGTTTGGGACTAAGGATGTGTTTATACTTGGGACAGTACATTGATCACCAACAACAGGGACTGTACATTGATCACCAAAGACCATGATGTTGCACAATATATTAGGGGTTACAAGATATTGACAAATACGCCATGGGATAAAGTGGACTATGTTTGTATCCCTATTCATGTTGCTGTGAAATGTCATTGGGTGTTGGTAGTATTTTCTATACAAAGTAGGTGTCTATTCATTTCTTATTCACTGAGCGCGTTTGGGTCCACCCACACTGGTTCTGTGCTAATGTTGGTGAAAAAATTGTCTGAGATTATTCCTCTATTTTTTGTTAGGACTGGGTTTTAAAGGGATGACATTGACTGGAAAAACTCAATAGACTATGTTGATTATGCCTTGTCGAATAACCTCACGTTTATTACTTGTGACAACACTCCACAGCAAGTTGAAGATACTAAGTAATATTTTTTTTATTTTTTGTCTTCCGAATTTTTTACTTTTTGGTTTTAATCCTTTTTCTTATATTTTCCCCCCAATTGTGGATTGTATACTTTGTTTTTGCTGAGCTCATCTGTCACACGTATGATTATGCCGAGATTGGAAGAAAAATATTTGATCTAGAATTTTATTGACAGAGGTATGACACATTATTATGGGACTATGGAAATAAGAAGATTGATTCTCGGTGCAATTAGTGAATGTGAGGTGATCGGAAAGGTTGTAAGCAAGTTTGGTGAACCTAGGAGTAATCGTAAGTATGTTGTGAAAAGTAAAAGAGTGTCGGCGTCTAAGTATTTTCTTAGGAGGAAGTCATAGTATGTATTGGAATGATGTACAAAAATGATTAGTAATGGTGTAGACACTGTTTTTTATGTTTTGGGATGCTGGGTATTTTAGATGTATTTTTTTTATTATTATTTTTGGATGCTTTTGTGTTAATTTTTAATTTTGGCATGCCCAATTATTCATAAGCTTTCTTTGTATCCTCTGAATGTTACCATAACCCATACAATAACTACGTTAATTTCTTACGCATCAACAATCAGAACACCATGTTTCTTTTTTTTTTTTTTTTGGGGGGGGGGGGGGGAGAGTTTAACTCCAATTACCATACCAAGACATTAATCAACAGAAAAATATTTTATACTTTAAATTTTAAAAACCCAAATAATTTTCCTATGTAATTGCACAAAGATATCATATCACTGTCACAAAACTTACACCAAACAATCTAATTGTTTCCAACTTAACTCATCCTTGAATTTTTTTCATAAAAAAATTACATTGGACCATTCAGGAAATATTCGTAAACACCAAAATTCGTACCAAATCACTGTGCACAAATAACCCATAATTTAAAATACAAAAACTAACATAAGCAAAAAATATATATCATAACAATAATCACAATTAGTTACCAATGCAAAAATATTAACAACTTCTTGTATAGGTTAAGTCATTCAAATAATAAATAATGCAATAGTTACTAAACATAACTATGAGCATGTTATACAATAAAATTGAATAAACACACATACCCATAATTGTTAATACAAACCATAACCTTCACAAATGAACCCACAAAAATTAGAAATTCAGCATTGTCACTCGAGACATGGTATTTCGGGGCAATTCTTTTTGTTGTGTCCTTCCACATCACATAAACTGCAGGTACCTTTAATTTTTTTTGCATTTCATTTCTCTGAAGCTATTTTACCAGTCTTTGTTTGATGGTCTTCCTGGTCTTCTTCTTGTATTGGGTGGCAGTATCAATTCATCTAATACATGACTTGGTATCACCCATGTGCTTTCGCTTGGTAGTGATTCGATTGGTATTACATAAGTGTCCATAAAGTTCTTGTTACTATAGTAGATTGAGCAGAAGGACTCCACGTGCTTATTCCTATATTCAATAGCAGCTATTGCATGACTACATGGAATTTCATCATGCTGAAACCTTCCACAGCTACACATATATATATTCAGACAAACCATAAATCTCTTTGCACCATCTGTAACGGTACGAAGGTGTTCTGTTGATGCCCGTACTTTAAAAAAATAACCATGATTATGTTTTTTTCTTGAACATAACATTAAAAAGTATTACATTGATGTATTAACTGTTATACTATTGGACAATTGCTTATTTTCCACCAACATTTGATTGTATTTCTTTGTTAAAACAGTTGTTGTTTTCTTACCCTCCTCATTGTGTTTTTCATTCCAACATTGTATTGTTTTCCTCATATACTCCAACATAGGAACTACTGGTAGCTTCCTCTCAAGTAAGATTGCCTTATTTATGTACTCAGCTATGTTACTTGTCAAAGTCCAATTCTTTACTGTTGTATGACAAAGAGACCACCTTTCAAAATCGGCCTTCATCAGATATGACCAAATTTTTGGATTTATTTCATCCATTCGATCCATCAGTTCATTAAACTCTTGCACAGTATATGCCTTTGCCAAGTTGAAGAACAATTTTCTAACTTCCTCGACATTCTTGTGTGTTTTCTTCTATAAATTAGCCCACAAATGGTAGATATAAGTATAATGTTTGATATTTGGATGAACAGTTGTTATAACATTCCAGATGCTTTTATTTTTATCAGAAACAAATCACATACCATTTCTATCACCAAATGTTATTTTGAAATTTTCAAAGAACCAACTCCAATCATTGTCATTTTCTGAATCAACAATACCATACACCAGCGGCAAAATATGTCCTACATGATTATCGAATTTAATACCGTAAATAACACCTATGCGCATTAATTTAATACTCACACTTCCTTTTGCTTTTAGTATAAATTCAAGTTGCTTTTAGTTGAAATACTAACCTCCAGGATCCAATGTGCTAGCTATCAACATGGTTCCTTCAAATGTTGACCGTATGTGCGTCCTATCAACTACAACTATTGGACGGCAATATTCCCATCCTCTTATGCTTGCATCAAGTGCAGTAAATGAATATAGAAACTTATCTTCTTCAATTTTTTTAAGATTTACATTTGTCCCAGGATATGCTTGTTCCAATATATAATGATATATTGGAATTTTAGAATATGACTCTTCTGGGTCACCCCACAATATCTTCATTGCCTTTTGTTTATCCCTCCATGCTTGCATGTACGTCAACGAAATACCATATTTCCTCTTCATGTCTGCCCGTATATCACTGAGTATGTCAATTGTTTTGGTGTCGTATACTTAGGCAGCAACATGGTACCAAGCACACAACTAGTTGATTGACGTTTTGACTGCAACCTCTCATTTGCTGGGCAATTGTGTTCATCGTTGAAAACTCTCACTTTGAATAAATCAGATTTTCCTAGGGACGAAGACTTAAAGAACCATGAACAATGATCATCTGGGCATTTCAAAGTAAAACGGCAAATAACAAAGAAATCAACTCAATGATCGTTACAATCATCATCACGGTACCAAAAAAATAATCATTATTATATTTTTCACCTGGTAGTACATGATCTAACAACTTTGAACCAAAACTGTCTCAATAGAGCATATCTCTCCATAATCTCTACCAATGTACGCTTGTTTATGTAAATTTGTCCTTCCGCCACTATAACGACCCTAAAGGTCATTTTTTTGTATTTTGACGAAATTCGGAGGCTCGGATCGAAATTCTATCACTTTCAATAATTTCAAATGGTAAAACTAATGCTAGAAATGGCTTCATTGCGATTTTTAGAGCTTCTGAGAATATTTTGAGTTTTTGAGCCCAAAACTAGTTTAAATGAGTTTTCTCGGGTTTTGGCCAAGAAGACCTCAAATCCAAATTTTGATGATTCCGTTGGATCCGGAGCATCGATTTTGGTCTAGAAGGACCCTTCATTCAGTTTCCGAAGCTTCCGGGTGAGTTTCAATCCTTTCGATAGTTTTTGATATTGGGAAATGGGACCCATAGTGGAATAAAACGACCTCTGGTGGGAATTTTGACTACACCGTTGAGACCGAAACATCATTTTTGATCAGATTTCATATATGAAATGTATTTTTCCGACTCCGGATGAGGCTGGAGCATTGAATTTAAGTTTGAGAGTTTGCTGAAAATGCTGAAGCGGGGATGACGTGGCCCAATTAAGTGCTGTCACGTGGCAGACGCAGTAAATAAATGGCAGTTTTCTTCTTAGATTTTTTTAGACTTCTCACAAGCTTCCATCAACGATTTCGCCCTCGATTTTGGTCCGATTTGGCGATTCAAAAGGTTAAATTGTGTATTATTTCGAGAGGAACACCATGGGAGTTTCAAAAATTAATTTTGGTGCGCCGTTCGAGGTAAAATTTGTTGTTTTTCGCTGGTTCGGATGTTCTTTTTTGGAAACTTTAAATATGAGATTTCTACCTCGTTTTAGCTCCGTTTTTAAACGGTTTTCGCCATTGAATTCCTTATTACCGGGAGAACATGTTCATGTATAAATTTCCAGATTTCCGATGACTTTTTCCGATGATAAAACTTTTGGACCATTTTGCCCTTTTCACCGAATTAATTGATTTTAGTGTCATTAGATTCGTTATGTGATTGTGATGTTATACTTGAATAGATTTTGGTGATTTGGAGTATCGTATAGAGGGAAAAGCTTCAGAATTGACATGATTCGAGACTTTATATAAGGCGAGTGAGTTTCTAATCTTTTGTTAAATATGTTGAACCTTGTATGCTCTAACGTATATAGAATTGAATATTTTGGGATAGAGATGGGTTAATGTAGGCTTTGATCAAAATATTTTGAATTGGGTAATTATTCCAATGGTGATATTTGACTTGTGAATTAATTGTGGAAATGCATTTTAGGGAAAATGATGAATTATTTGATATTGATATTGAATTGGTACGTATTTGAGATGTGACTGTTATTGTGGTTGTGATAGTATTGAGATATTAAGGATATTGCAACATTTATGGTATTGGGTAATACCCATATTCTTGTAACTTCTTCTATGTGTGATTCATGAAATATTTTAATATTATAAAAAAATGAGGCAATTAAATATAAACGTGAGTTGGTGTGATGTTGTGACACTTGAATTGAAAATGTGGCTAAGTGATGAGAATTTCTATTTTTGAGATATATTGTTGTGGTTGGTGATTATGAGTTGATTTGTTTGTGGACTTCATCTCATGTTCATTCATTCTATGTCACACATAATTTGCATTGGTTCTGGATATTGATATGAGTGAGATGGTAAAGAAAAGAAAAAGAAAAAGAAATTGGGGTCGAGGTCTTGACCGGTCGAGATGTGACGTCGAGGTCTTTGCTGGCGATATTGTGATGCCGAGGTCTTTGCCGGCGATATTGTGATGCCGAGGTCTTTGCCGGCGATATTGTGATGCCGAGGTCTTTGCCAGCGATATTATGGTACCGAGTTCTTTGCCAGCGATATTGTGATGTCGAGGTTTTTGCCGGTGATATTGTGATACTGAGATCTTTGCTATTGATATTGCGATGCCGAGGTCATTGCCGGCAATTATTGCATAAGCATTGCATCTCATCCTTGCATATTGATGTTGTGATGTCGAGGTCATTGCCGACAATAATTGCATCTCATCCTTGCATACTATTTTGTGACATGGTGTTATTCATGTGATTGATTATGTTATCACTTGGGAGTTATGGCTTGTGATTTGATAATTGTGATATACTGAAAAACTATCTTTATTATGTATTATGTGTTGCTGGGCTGAGACTTTTCTGAGTGCAGGTTTGTTGTTCGGCGGTATGTGGTTGGGTGTGAAGGAGTTACTTGGTTCTTCATTGTTTTACTCTAGGTTAGTTCCATTTGTTGAGTACCGTGTTGTTTTTGGTACTCACCTCTTGCTACATTTTTGTAGGTTGCGAGCCTGGTCCCTTTAGTTAGAATTTTCTCATTTCAGGATCGAGCTTCCGGATTATCCTTAAGGTAGCTGCTTATCTCATCGGTGAACCCGTCCTATTTGAGGACTAAACATTTGAGACATTTATTTTATTCGAGTACTATGTATTTAGAGGCGTGTACATTTGACACTAGTTCTGGGATGGTTATAGTTTGATCTTCCTTTTGTCATATTAGACTATTTTTCTCTTCCGCTATTATTATTATGTTTGGATCAGTAGGTATTAGGCTGACTCGCCTTAGTGGGTTAGGTGAGTGCCATCACGTCCAAATTTCGGGTCCTGACAGTTGGTATCAGAGCCCCAGGTTCATAGGTCTCACATGTGTACAAGCCCAATCGAGTAAAGTCTTAAGGATCGGTGCAGAGACGTCTGTTACTTATCCTTGAGAGGCTACAGAGATTGTTAGGAAATTTTCTCTTATTCTTTCGATTCCTGCCGTGCGTGGTTGTTATAGGTTTCGGTACATTGCGTGGTTTGAAATTTGATCCAGCTTAGAGGTAATGGATTTAAGGGATGAACGTGTAGTCATCCTTGGATTGTACCTTGATTCGAAACGATTTGGGTGTGGATGAGGTCCGATGAGGTGTGTCAAATATTAGTATCGAATAGAGAAGTTGAATTGAAGGAGCAACTTTGATATCTCTTGAGTTAAGAGTTCATATGCCCTAGTGTGTCTCTATGGGGTGCCCTGTTTTGTTTGTAAAGAAAAATGATGGTTCTAGGAGAATGTGTATTGATTACAGATAGTTGAAAAAGTGACCGTTAAGAAGAAGTATCCTCTCCCTATAATTGATAATCTTTTTTACCAGCTTCAGGGTGAAACCATGTTTTCTAAGATTGATTTGAGATCTGAATATCATCAGCTAAGGATCACGGATTCTAACATTCCTAAGCCAGCATTCGGACGAGGTGTGGGCACTATGAGTTCCTTATGATGTCCTTTGAGATAACCCATGCCCTTGCCGCATTTAGAGTGTTGATGAATGATGTATTTCAACTATATTTGGGTTCCTTGTTTTTTGGTTTTCAGTAATGATATATTGGACCACTTCAATGCCAAAGAGAATTATGAACGGCATTTGAGGATTGTACTTCAATAGATTAGAGAAGAGAGGTTATATGGCAAGTTTTTCCAAATGTGAGTTCAGCTGAGTTCGGTGGCATTTCTAGGTATGTTGTTGTTGTATCTTATATCATCTGGGAAGGCCAATGAGGTGGAAAATGTTTTGAGTAGGAAGGCCTCAAGCTTGGGGAGTCTCATAGCTATTCAGGTTAAGCAGTGACCATTAGCTAGATATATTTAGAAATTGGTCAATAGATTGGTAAGAGTGTAGACTTCAGCGTCGAGGGTGGTGCTTTCCTAGTCTACTAGATGTCCAGGTGATTCGTAAACGTGGTATAGCGTCATTAATGTAATGACTATATTATCGATGTTAAGTTTTCAAATGAGGGTTGATTGGTATGGACAGAGGATGACATGTGTTCATTAAAATCAGGACCTCTACTAAGTCTTCATGGAGTGGATATATTGCACGAATGACTATGATACAACTGCTATGGTGGTGTCTATGTCTATTTGGATAGGGCTATAGGTTGTGCTGCTTCTGCTACCCATTTTGTCTGTGGAAGAATCTATATTGTTTGATGAGAGATGAATTCAAGGAGACAAAAGTGTGGACCATTCGAGTAAAAACTTCTCGGAGAATATGGTGCATTCTAGTGGTGAATATGGTGGGACTTTTGATGTGGTACGGATAATATACAAGGACAGAGGCATTGATCATTGAGTGCAGACACTAGTTACTAAGGAGTTATGAATTGTTGTACTTCCTCAGGTAGTGGAGTTTGGCATTACCATTATATTTAGGGAGAACCAATTGGTTGTTACTATGGATGCTTGGGTTTGGAATTAGTTACAAGGAAAGTTGTAGTGGTAAATCATAGAATGAGTATTAATATGTTTAAGTGTGATTTTATTCCATAGATCTATATGGGGATTGGTGACCTCATTGTAATCTAAGAGGAGTGCTTTGATATCGAGATAACAAGCATATGGACTAATAAGGTTTCGACAAGTTCACTTGTATAAATGAAAATGGAAATGATAGTGAGAAAGTACATATGGATAATTGGGTGAGTCAGTAAATTTTGTTGGTATGACTTGGGACAGGGCTACCATATCAATCATAACAACAGTTTTATTATATGTCATGACTTTAATTGCCTGATTCGACTATGGTAAGATAGTTACACTGGTATCAGCAAGGTTAAGAGATTATTGGTAAGATATGAGAGAGAAGTCTACATGGGTTGGCTTGAGTGTGAGAATGAATTTCTTTATGGTATTCAATTCAGTGACTAGTATGACTTGGGTTGCGAGTAACGAGTACGACAAGGTATATGAGAAAGCGATTGATGAAAAAGTAGGGTATGCAATCTCTAAAGATCTTCAAGATGTATATTAACCATGATTGAGAAGGAAATCAATTGTATAGTGTGAATTGGGATCCAGGGTTTCATAGTACGTTGCGTTCACGATAATTGATTTTGTCAATGTATGGATTAGTCTATTGAGATAATCGGTTATGTTGGTTACCGAGCATTTTTGAAGGGTTTTGAGCTTGTCTTCGATTATGGATTCTATTACTTTTGACGGTGAAGGGACTAAATAAAGTTTTATTTAAGCAGTTTGGTGTAAAGTAAAAGACAATCTGTTGTGGAAGTTTTTCTAAGAAAGTATAACAATAAATGGGTTAGGAGCGAGTACGTAAGCCTTGGGCATCAAAGAGTTTGAGCACCTAGGATTAGGCCATGAATATGGGTTTAGCATTCAAACATCCTCGCAACATTTATGACAGATACAAGTCAAGAAAAGTAAAGGAAAATAGACATTATATATGGGTCCATGGTTCAGAGTTGTAAATTATATGGATTTTCGCTTTGAGTTCGTGTGATAATGTGAGAGGGGTTGACTCATCAACAGATTATAAGAGACTATGAACTTCTTTTTTTGAAAGTTTGGTTTGGGTTGGAATGACAAACAGTGATCTGTGAGAAATTTTGCAGTACATGTTAAGTTGGATTGCTCAATCATAATAGGTGACTCATGGAAGCAATATAGAAAGGACTCACGATTTGATATGTGTCACTGATGACTTTGGATCAGATGGACACTACTTCATCGATGGAGGTTAACGTAAACTATCATGATGGATTATATTGGTACTTAATGGTAAATGGAGGTTATGTGCTCATGGTATGCAGAATTTCTAGGGTGATCAAGAATTTCTTAAGTTTGGCATGAGGGAACGATTGTTGGAGTGGACATTGAGGCATTTTTCTCTTCGAAGGGTTATATGTGGTTGAGGTTGATTTCTAATTAAATAGTTGTAGCTCGTGGAAAGGGAACCATACTTGGTTCAGCTATTGCTCCAGCATTCGAATAGTATTATTTAAGGTTTTATAATCTTGGGAGTGTCATTCACTAATTGTCAAATTTAATTGGGTTCTCTCTTACGAATATATATTGTTGAAGTATTGGAATTGCGCAACTTAATTTTAGGGAGGATTATGTTAAGGAAATGGGACTTGGACGAGGTTTTCGATGGTTGGTATATTGCCTGTCTGCGAAAAAGTACAGAGTGGGCAAGTGACACATCATTATCTCAGACTCATCAAAGTCTCAACTCATCACATGGATCATCTCAGAGGAGTTCACCCCCCCCTCTCATCACATCTCATCTAGACTCAGAATAAGGTACGAATTTTTTTCCCGGGAGTTTCTCTTAACCGACAACACTCACTTATGAGCCAGTGAATGTACAACACTCACCCTGATGTTGCCACAGTGGTCCCAAACTTGCCAGGTAAGGAACACTGGATCCCATATCAATATACCCGACATGGAATCAAACTGAACAGATCCTCTATTGCTTTCAGGGACTGTTAAACCTCGAGGGAAACCATATGTATGTATGTGATGGTTTAAGCCTCTCCTACGTTTGGCGACGTAGTTAATGAGTTCGAGTGGGACTCACTCCTGCTCATTTTGGTGCTCAATACTCCTCCCGACTCAATGCTCATAAAATCAACCTCAACCAGTCTCATAGGGATTCACTCCCCGTCAACGACTGCCAGTCTCATAGGGACCCACTCCCCGTCCACGACTGATATTTCACCGGGACCTTGGCCCCTTTTCATCAATTATCTCATAGGGACTTCCACCCTATCATCAAACATCTCGTAGGGATTTTAACCCTATCATCAATATCTCATAGGGACTTTAACCCTATCATCAACACCTTCTCAATGACCCAAGAGTATATAACAGTCATTAGGAAACAAGTGAATAAACACACCGGTAGAGTTCATTTATAGAGACTCATACAACAACCAAGATTTCATCAACTCATCATCACAGCCAACAATCCCAATGCAAGGCTCTAGGTTCAAGTCTTAAATTCAGTACGCATGCTCTTCAAAATAGTCATGTAGGGTTATGCAAATTCCATGAAAGTGTTCAATTTAAGAGAACAAATAGTATGATGATCATCAACATAGAAAACATGTAATTTCAAATATAATTTTCAAGAAAATCCATTAAAGAAATCATGCATGTAAACCCTTCAATCATCAATTCGTCTATGACCTCTATGGGGCACATGAAAGAACAATCTCATGTTTTAGTTTAGCCTTACATACCTGTGATGCACTGTTCAACCGGGTGATGTCGAGGATTCTCTTCTCGTGTTCCTCACCCCAAGCCTTTCTCTCCTCTCCTCTCCTCAAGCCCTAGCCTTGTTAGATTTTAGAATAGGACTTAGAATAGGTTTTGTTAGGCTCTTTTCGTGTAGAAACGACCTTACTAGCTGTGTATTAGTGTTTAGGAGAGGTTAGGGATTGACCGGAATGCCTCTCGAAATCAATTAGAAATTTTCAGTTCGGAATTTACACGGTCCGCGACGCGGACCTATCGCGCACTGTGTATTTTTGGAAAAAGTATTCTTAAACGAGTTTTCTCCATCCCGTCGAAAATCTGGAAAAATATATAAGTGTCCCTCCGCGGCAGGTGCGCGTCGCGCCTCTGTCGCGGACAGTCACTGTTTTGTGACTTGGATCGAAAATTTATCTTTCGTCGGGTCGTCCTAAAATTCAACCCGGACCATTTTCTCACTCCATTTTTCATGCTGATCACGATTCCGCTCTCGGATTTTCCATACGAACCCCGGAAGATGCATTACGCGCGTACCCTCACTCTAGGGGCCTTTCGGTAAATTTACCGGGCGTCACATCATCTCCCCCTTGGGATCATTCGTCCTCGAATGAGGAGTGGAGGTGGGCATTAAGGCACGAATAGACTTACGACTCATTCCCACACTCAATTCAATAATAGTAAGTCAGATACAAGAATAGGATACTTAGCTTAGTGAAGAGCAAGGATTTACCTTCAGTGCTTTCACCATCAGTTGGCACGAACAGGTGCGGATACTTTGCCTTCATCTCCTCCTCAGCTTCCCATGTGGCTTCTTCAACGAATTGATTCCTCCACAGGACTTTGACTGAGGCTATTTCTTTGTTCCTTAGTTTACGAATCTGACAATCAAGAATTTGAACCGGAACCTCTTCGTAAGATAGGTTATCCTTCACCCCAATTCTATCAACAGAGATCACCAAGGCCGAGTTTCCCAAGCATTTCTTTAGCATAGACACATGGAACACCGGGTGTACCCCATCTAGCTCGGAAGGCAACTCTAGCTCGTAGGCCACCTTCCCAATTCTCCTTACGATTTGATAGGGTCCAACATAACGTGGACTCAACTTTCCCTTCTTCCCAAACCTTAG
The DNA here is from genome assembly GCA_029948455.1 of Solanum rostratum. Taxonomy (NCBI): domain Eukaryota; kingdom Viridiplantae; phylum Streptophyta; class Magnoliopsida; order Solanales; family Solanaceae; genus Solanum; species Solanum rostratum. The sequence goes on from CM057056.1 coordinate 23,457,507, forward strand.
GACACCCTTCATAGGTGACACCTTCAAGTACACCCAATCATCTACTTCGAACTCCAAATCTCTTCTCCTCACGTCACTGTAAGATTTTTGGCGACTCTGGGCAGTCTTTAACCTCTCTCTAATGACCTTGACCTTCTCCATCGACTGGTGAACAAGATCAGGTCCAATGAGCTCCGCTTCTCCAACCTCAAATCACCCAATGGGCGATCTACACCTCCTTCCGTACAAGGCTTCATAAGGAGCCATTTGGATGCTCGCATGATAACTATTGTTATATGCAAATTCAGCCAGAGGCAAATGATCATCCCAATTCCCTTTGAAATCAAGGACGCAAGCTCTCAACATATCCTCTAGTGTTTGAATTGTACGCTCCGCCTGACCATCCGTCTGTGGGTGGAAAGCCGTACTCAGGTTCACCTTAGTACCCAAGCTTTTCTGAAATGACCTCCAGAATTGGGAGGCAAATTGAGCTCCTCTGTCCGTGATGATGGACAAGGGGACTCCGTGCAACCTCACAATCTCCTGGATGTACAACTTGGCATACTCTTCGGCAATGTTCGTTGTCTTGACTGCCAGGAAGTGAGCTGATTTAGTCATTCTGTCCACTATCACCCATATCGAATCATGTTGCTTTCGAGACTTTGGAAGCCCAGTGATAAAGTCCATATTAATCATCTCCCATTTCCACTCCGGAATTTCAAAGTTCTGAGCCAATCCACATGGCCTTTGATGCTCAACCTTCACTTGTTGGCAATTTGGGCATTTCGAAACGAACTCCGCGATGTCTCTCTTCATTCCATTCCACCAATAGACCTCCCTTAAGTCATGGTACATTTTGGTGGAGCCAGGATGAATGGAATATCTAGTGTTATGAGCTTCTTCCATGATTCTGTCTCGTATGCCATCAACATCTGGGACACACAATCGACTCTGATATCTCAACACTCCATCTTCCCCTTTGGAGAAGACCATCACCCTTTGATTTTGGACATCCTCCTTCAATTGGAGTAGGACAGGGTCTTGGTCTTGTTTTTCCTTCACCTCCACCACTAACGAGGAAGCAGACCCGTCCTGGACATTAATTCCTCCTTCGTTGTTCTCTTCGAGTCAGACTCCTAATCGAGCCAACCGGTGCACGTCCTTGGCTAACTCCTTCTTTCCTTCCTCCACATGGGCTGTGCTACCCACCTGCTAAGAGCATCAGCCACGACGTTAGCTTTACCTGGGTGGTAATGTATGCTCATATCGTAATCCTTGAGGAATTCTAACCACCTCCTCTGTCGCAAGTTGAGTTCCTTTTGGCTAAAAACATACTGTAAGCTCTTGTGGTCAGTGAACACATCCACATGCACTCCATACAAGTAGTGCCGCCAAATTTTAAGTGCAAACACCACTGCTGCCAACTCGAGGTCGTGGGTTGGGTAGTTTCTCTCATGAACCTTGAGCTGCCTGGAAGCATAAGCTATCACTTTCCCCCTTTGCATTAATACACATCCCAATCCAACCATCGAGGCATCACAATAGATTACGAAGTCTTCGGTCCCGTCGGGTAGAGTTAGGACCGGTGCAGTAGTTAACCTTGTTTTCAATTCCTGGAAACTCCTTTCACATTTTTCGGACCACTGGAATTTGACCTTTTTCTGAGTCAATTTGGTCAGTGGCGCGGATAGGGAAGAAAATCCCTCCACGAACCTGCGGTAGTAGCCTGCCAGCCCCAAGAAACTTCTGATATCAGTTGGAGTGGTCGGTCGGGGCCAGTTCTTAACCGCCTCAATCTTTTGGGCATCCACTCGAATACCGTCACCGGAAACCACGTGGCCTAGGAAGGCCGCTGACTCACGCCAGAATTCATATTTAGAGAACTTTGCATACAACTCATGGTCCTTAAGAGTTTGGAGGACCACTCTGAGGTGGTTAGCATGCTCCTCCTCACTCCTTGAATACACCAAAATGTCATCGATGAACACAATCACAAACAAATCAAGATATGGCTTGAACACTCTATTCATCAAGTCCATAAAGGCGGCAGGTGCATTCGTCAGTCCGAAGGACATGACCAAGAACTCAAAATGGCCATATCTAGTCCTGAAGGCTGTCTTTGGAACGTCACGCTCCCTCACCTTCAACTGATGGTAGCCAGATCTAAGGTCTATCTTAGAGAAGCAAGAGGCGCCCTGAAGTTGGTCAAACAAATCATCTATCCTTGGGAGGGGATATTTGTTCTTTATCGTGACCTTGTTCAGTTGCCTATAATCGATACACATTCTGAGAGACCCATCTTTCTTCCTCACGAATAAAACAGGGGCACCCCATAGTGAAACACTTGGCCTAATGAAGCCCTTTTCCAGCAAATCTTTTAATTGCTCTTTCAATTCTTTTAACTCAGCGGGGGCCATTCTGTAAGGTGGGATCGAAATAGGCTGGGTATCTGGAAGAACATCAATCCCAAAGTCAATCTCCCTATCAGGAGGGACTCCGGGCAGATCATCAGGAAAGACTTCTGGAAACTCGTTGACAACCGGAACTGACTCAAGAGTTGGGGACTCAACATCGTCAGATTTCACTCTCACCAAGTGATAGATACAGCCTTTGGAAATTAACTTCCGGGCTTTAAGATATGAGATAAACCTCCCCCTAGGTGTCAGTGAGTCACCCTTCCACTCTAGAACTGGTTCATTTGGAAATTGGAACTGAACCGTTCGGGATCTACAATCCACAGAGGCATAACAGGCGTGAAGCCAATCCATGCCGAGGATCAAATCAAAGTCAACCATTTTGAACTCGATCAAATCAATAATGGTGTCCCTATGATGGATGGACACTACACAAGCTCTATAGACTCTTTCAGCTTGAATCGACTCACCCACCGGAGTAGAAACATCAAAGGGTTCAAGAAGAATCTCGGGGGTTTTATCAAATTTACTGGCCACATAAGGAGTTACAAACGACAATGTGGCACCAGGATCCATCAAAACATAACAATCAAGAGTAAAGACTCGGATCATACCCGTCACGACATCTGGAGAATTTTCCTGGTCTTGGCGACTCCCCATATTATACAAGTGGTTTGTGGCCCCGCCTGCACCTGACGTAGTGGCCCTTGGGTTCCCTCTAACCGGTGGGGCCGATGCCGCAGACTGAGCCTGGCTAGCCCACTTTGGACAATCCTTCTTGTAGTGGCCTACTTGGCCACACCCGAAGCATGCGTCATTCTTATCACGACATCTCCCCCAATGCACCTTCCCACAGTTATCACACTGTGGTATACTCTGAGAACCTTGAGCCACACTAGCTTGGGACTGAGGTCCGTGGTTCCCTGTATTCCGGAACCTCTGATCATACGGGCCTTTAGGCACAGGTGCGCTAGCAGCTGAGGGTGCTGGAAATCGATTCCCATTACCCCTCCTTCCACCTTCGTGGCTGGATGTCTTAGCTCTCTTGCGCTTGAACTCTTCCCTGTCCTGTTGTCTTTCTTCGTCAGCTTGCTGCACGAATGTCATCAGTCGCCCGATGTCCATGTCACTCACAAGCATAGCTCCTCTTCCATCTCTCTTGGGTCCTCTGTTCAACCCATCTACATACATTCCCATCCTTCCCCGCATGTTAGCAACCATGTCTGGGGCATAGCGGGATAGTTGCGTAAATTTCAATCCATACTCCTGCACGGTCATGGAGCCCTGTTTCAAATTCAGGAACTCCCTCACCTTAGCCTCTCTTTTCTCCCTTGGGAAAAAGCGTCCCAAGAAAGCCTCCTCAAATACCGCCCAAGTTACATATGAAGCATCGTCCCCTTGGCCCTTCTTCCATTGGTCGAACCACAGCCTGGCCACCCCTTTGAGTTGATAGGCAGCCAATTCAACCCTATCAGCATCAGCCACGTGCATCACTTGGAACACCTTCTCAAGTTCCTCCATATAGTTCTCGGGGTCTTCAGTAGATGCCGACCCCGTGAACTCGGGCGGGTTCATCCTCAGAAATTCTCGGACTCTAGAGGTGCCATGAGAGTCTGTCCCACCCGCACCTTGCCTCACAGCAGGTGCTGCGACAGCCTGGGCCAAAGTTTGAATGGCTTGGCGTAGCTCAGCATTCGAGATCTCAGCTTGAGGAGGTTGCCCAACAGGGACAGCTGGATCCACGGGCCCCTCGGGTACTTGAGGCTCAGGTGGGTTAACAGCTTGCCTGGCAGGACGTCCCCTTCCTCTGACAGCTCTTCTGGGAGGCATGTTATCGATTCTGCACGTGTAACGCACGAATTAGAGGATAGTTTTCATAGAGTTCAACTCTATCGCACGATTTAGAATAAGAAAGAAGTGTAACCATTCCTAATGTCCCATAGCCTCCTGCTTATGAAGTGTGGTCGACAACACACCCATAAACAAGACTCTACTAGACACGGCTTCATAGACTCCCTAGGACACTTGAACTTGTGCTCTGATACCAAGTTTGTCACGCCCCGGGAGGGTACCCTTGGCGTGGCCGGCACTCGAAGACTATTGCTAGTCCCCAAGCGAACCACCTAGTCTCATCACATCATTCAATCATACTTCTACTGATCAGCGGAAAGTATATGCAAGCAGTGGACGCAGTTCATCTAAAGTTCTCAATATAATATAAGCAAAATAACGAAGACTAGTAGAAAGAACTAGCTCACAATATCAACATCAATGCTCGACACCGATCTATGAAGCCTCTATCACTAAATCATGTGGTGCCAATGACAGACCCATGGCTACCCAAAAACAAAATAAGATAATAGTCCAATCCTAACTCTAAAGCATGATGAAATAAAATAATGGTTCCTCCGGAGTAGGGGAGGCTCACCAAATCAACTTCGGATCTCTGATCTTCAACGGAGCGCCTGTTGAGGATCTCTAGTACCTGCCTCTACATCATAAAACGATGCAGTCCAGAGTGGACGTCAGTACTTGGAATGTACTGGTATGTAAAATAGCTGAATGAAACAGAAACCGGTAGAAAATATGGAAAATAATATCAAGTCAAAATAGACATCATAATCACATAAACCGCCAGCTTGCCTGTCTGCGAAAAAGTACAGAGTGGGCAAGTGACACATCATTATCTCAGACTCATCAAAGTCTCAACTCATCACATGGATCATCTCAGAGGAGTTCACCCCCCCTCTCATCACATCTCATCTAGACTCAGAATAAGGTACGAATTTTTTTCCCGGGAGTTTCTCTTAACCGACAACACTCACTTATGAGCCAGTGAATGTACAACACTCACCCTGATGTTGCCACAGTGGTCCCAAACTTGCCAGGTAAGGAACACTGGATCCCATATCAATATACCTGACATGGAATCAAACTGAACAGATCCTCTATTGCTTTCAAGGACTGTTAAACCTCGAGGGAAACCATATGTATGTATGTGATGGTTTAAGCCTCTCCTACGTTTGGCGATGTAGTTAATGAGTTCGAGTGGGACTCACTCCTGCTCATTTCGGTGCTCAATACTCCTCCCGACTCAATGCTCATAAAATCAACCTCAACCAGTCTCATAGGGATTCACTCCCCGTCAACGACTGCCAGTCTCATAGGGACCCACTCCCCGTCCACGACTGATATTTCACCGGGACCTTGGCCCCTTTTCATCAATTATCTCATAGGGACTTCCACCCTATCATCAAACATCTCGTAGGGATTTTAACCCTATCATCAATATCTCATAGGGACTTTAACCCTATCATCAACACCTTCTCAATGACCCAAGAGTATATAACAGTCATTAGGAAACAAGTGAATAAACACACCGGTAGAGTTCATTTATAGAGACTCATACAACAATCAAGATTTCATCAACTCATCATCACAGTCAACAATCCCAATGCAAGGCTCTAGGTTCAAGTCTTAAATTCAGTACGCATGCTCTTCAAAATAGTCATGTAGGGTTATGCAAATTCCATGAAAGTGTTCAATTTAAGAGAACAAATAGTATGATGATCATCAACATAGAAAACATGTAATTTCAAATATAATTTTCAAGAAAATCCATTAAAGAAATCATGCATGTAGACCCTTCAATCATCAATTCGTCTATGACCTCTATGGGGCACATGAAAGAACAATCTCATGTTTTAGTTTAGCCTTACATACCTGTGATGCACTGTTCAACCGGGTGATGTCGAGGATTCTCTTCTCGTGTTCCTCACCCCAAGCCTTTCTCTCCTCTCCTCAAGCCCTAGCCTTGTTAGATTTTAGAATAGGACTTAGAATAGGTTTTGTTAGGCTCTTTTCGTGTAGAAACGACCTTACTAGCCGTGTATTAGTGTTTAGGAGAGGTTAGGGATTGACCGGAATGCCCCTCGAAATCAATTAGAAATTTTCAGTTCGGAATTTACACGGTCCGCGACGCGGACCTATCGCGCACTGTGTATTTTTGGAAAAAGTATTCTTAAACGAGTTTTCTTCATCCCGTCGAAAATCTGGAAAAATATATAAGTGTCCCTCCGCGGCAGGTGCGCGTCGCGCCTCTGTCGCGGACAGTCACTGTTTTGTGACTTGGATCGAAAATTTATCTTTCGATCGGGTCGTCCTAAAATTCGACCCGGACCATTTTCTCACTCCATTTTTCATGCTGATCACGATTCCAGTCTCGGATTTGCCATACGAACCCCGGAAGATGCATTACGCGCGTACCCTCACTCTAGGGGCCTTTCGGTAAATTTACCGGGCGTCACAGCTCATAAGTATTACTCTTGCTGGTACGTTTTGATGTTATGGCTCTTGAGAATAAGGTCACTTGGAAGCAATTAATGACTTGAGAAGGGTATGTCAGACTCTTGGTTATTTCTAGTGAGGCTCCTCTCTTTGTCTTATGTTTGAGGACGAACATGGTTTTTAGTGGTGAATAATATAACGACTGTAAAGGTCAATTTTTGTATTTTGACAAAATTCGGAGGCTCGGATCGAAATTCTGTCACTTTCAATAATTCCAAATGGTGAAACTAATGCTAGAAATGGCTTCATTGCAATTTTTAGAGCTTCTGAGAATATTTTGAGTTTTTGAGCCTGAAACTAGTTTAAATGAGTTTTCTCGGGTTTTGGCCAAGGAGACCTCAAATTCAAATTCTGATGATTCCGTTGGATCCGGAACATCGATTTTGGTCTAGAAGAACCCTTCGTTTAGTTTTCGAAGCTTCCGGTGAGTTTCAGTCCTTTCGATAGTTTTTTATATTGGGAAATGGACCCACAGTGGAATAAAATGACCTCCGGTGGGAATTTTGACTACACCGTTGAGTCCGAAACATCATTTTTTATCAGATTTCATATATGAAATGTATTTTTCCGACTCCGGATAAGCCGGAGCATTGAATTTAAGTTTGAGAGTTTGTTGAAAATGCTGAAGCGGGGATGACGTGACCCAATTAGGCGCTGTCACGTGGCAGACGCAGTAAATAAATGGCAGTTTTCTTCTTAGATTTTTTTTAGACTTCTCACAAGATTCCATCAACGATTTCGCCCTCGATTTTGGTCCGATTTGGGTGATTCAAAAGGCTAAATTGTGTATCTTTTTGAGAGGAACACCATGGGATCAGAAATTAATTTTGGTGTGCCGTTCAAGGTAAAATTTGTTGTTTTATGGGTTAACGTAGGCTTTGATCAAAATATTTTGAATTGGGTAATTATTTTATGGTGATATTTGACTTGTGAATTAATTGTGGAAATGTATTTTAGGGGAAATGATGAATTATTTGATATTGATATTGAATTGGTACTTATTTTGAGATGTGACTGTTATTGAGGTTGTGATGGTATTGAGATATTAAGGATATTGCAACATTTATGGTATTGGGTAATACCCATATTCTTATAACTTCTTCTACGTGTGATTCATGAATATTTTAATATTATAAAAAAATGAGGCAATTAAATATAAACGTGAGTTGGTGTGGTGTTATGACACTTGAATTGAAAATGTGGCTAAGTGATGAGAATTCTCTTTTTGAGATATATTGTTGTGGTTGGTGATTATGAGTTGATTTGTTTGTGGACTTCATCTCATGTTCATTCATTCTATGTCACACATAATTTGCATTGGTTCTGGATATTGATATGAGTGAGATGGTAAAGAAAAAAAAAGAAAAAGAAATTGGGGCCGAGGTCTTTATGGGTCGAGATGTGATGCCGAGGTCTTTGCCGGCGATATTATGATGCCGAGGTCTTTGCCGGCGATATTGTGATGCCGAGGTCTTTGCCGGCAATATTGTGATGCCGAGGTCTTTGCCGGCGATATTGTGGTACCGAGTTCTTTGCCGGCGATATTGTGATGTCGAGGTCTTTGCCGGTGATATTGTGATACTGAGATCTTTGCTATTGATATTGTGATGCCGAAGTCATTGCCGGCAATTATTGCATAAGCATTGCATCTCATCCTTGCATATTGATGTTGTGATGTCGAGGTCATTACCGACAATTATTGCATAAGCATTGTATCTCATCCTTGCATACTATTTTGTGTCATGGTGTTATTCATGTGATTGATTATGTTATCACTTGGGAGTTATGGCTTGTGATTTGATAATTGTGATATACTGAAAAACTATCTTTATTATGTATTATGTGTTGCTGGGCTGGGACTTTTCTGAGTGCAGGTTTGTTGTTCGGCGGTATGTGGTTGGGTGTGAAGGAGTTACTTGGTTCTTCATTATTTTACTCTAGGTTAGTTCCATTTGTTGAGTACCGTGTTGTTTTTGGTACTCATCCCTTGCTACATTTTTGTAGGTTGCGAGCCTGGTCCCTTTAGTTAGAATTTTCTCATTTTAGGACCGAGCTTCCGGATTATCCTTAAGGTAGCTGCTTATCTCATCGGTGGACCTTCAAGGAATCCATTATTATGTTACGTCCTATTTGAGGACTAAACATTTGAGACATTTATTTTATTCGAGTACTTGTATTTAGAGGCGTGTACATTTGACACCAGTTCTGGGATGGTTGTAGTTTGATCTTCCTATGATTATTTGTCATGTTAGACTATTTTTCTCTTCCGCTATTATTATTATGTTTGGATCAGTAGGTATTGGGCTGACTCGTCTTAGTGGGTTAAGTGAGTGCCATCACGTCCGAATCTCGGGTCGTGACAGCCACCAGATCTATTAAAGTGTTGCTGATTACATATGTTCTTCATTTTCTTCAGCAAAATCCACTAATACTGCATCACTCATGGCCAACCCCATCTCTATTGATGTTATTACATTATTTGATCATTTCGTTCGTGCGTTATTGTCTCCACATCTCTATCAATATATGTTACACATAATGGATATTTTGAAAAGAAATCAGGGTTGAACCTTTTCTCATCAAAATTGACTTTTACCCCCATGTCATTGTGGATTTTCAATGGTGGTGAATGCACACTCACGACATATTGTATTACCAACTCGACGTTCGTCGTGTCCAACCCTATTTGAGAAGCAATGACTCTAACCAAACTATCATAATTTGATGACGTATCATATAACACTCCTTCCATTTTATAATCAACATAGTTACCTGTGCAACACATCAAATATATACTACATTAAACATCATATATTGTGCAATTAACATTTCAATGTTGCTCCCAATTAAAATACCATCCCAAATATCAACTGAAACCAAATGTTAATGCCACCATTATATACACCAACTTAAGCCACAACAATTGGATTAAAACAATTAAAATACCATTCAAAATACTAACTTGAAACCATTTGTTCATGCCACCAACTTAGCCCCACAACTGTTGGATTAATTCTTCACAATTTAATTTATTTTATACTTATATTTATATCGTATAATTGACCTTCATAAGTGTTGCAAAATATGCATGGTTCACGTCATTTTAACACCACCATCGTACCACTTAAATGTTAACTAAAACAATAACTAATTTCATCTTATATGCGGTTAAGCAAAACCTCACGTTTAAACATCAATAGTCATGAAAGAAAATTTTAGAGCACCATTAACGAAATATTTAAAAACATTCTTTTTACCACACACACACAAAAAAAAACCTTCACCACTAGCTAAGTTGTAACTAATTAAATAAAAAAAATTCACCAATCTTTAATATTTGCTAACCAAAACTAAGATCATTTTTGCTACTATTACATACTTGTTAGGTCCCATCTTTCATCATATTGTACCAAAATCGACATAAACTTATTATTATCCATGGATTTAATCTGGACGAACACCTCTCACACTCTCCAGCTCTTTCTTTTTGGTAATGTGCTTAATATGTGAGTCAAAATTTTTATACACAACCTTTGGTAACTATATCAACTTTTTTCCCCTAATAATTATTTATGTACATGAAACAATGAAGACTTTTTCTATATACACAAGGTATAAAAAGTAACTCCTCCATCTTGGTGGACACGCCTGTCAAAAAGGTTGTCACTATGCAATCTAATCAAATAAATTGATTTGATTGTTGTTGGTAAAGGGAAAGCATTTTTCAAATGTATTAAAATATAATACGGAAAGGATGTATAAGTAATGTTCACTAAGGTAGAATAATTGATTTTCTTTGTGTTGATAATGATATACATCAACAAATACTTTTTGTCTATTTTGTAATTAAAAATTAATATATTTATATAAATAACAAAAAATTGATAGGGTCATATAATTTTGTATATATTTTTGTAAAGTTATATTTTTCACCCGAGAAGAAACGTACACGTTTATGAGTGAGATGGACTTTGGGGTCGTTTGTCTTTGGGATTTTAATGCCAAATGAAATGGCCAACAATCTCTCAATCATTAATGCATAACTTTATTTCTCTTTAGGGTTATTTCATAAGTCTGGCTTATCTTATTTTTTACTAATTTGGAATGGAATAACTTTGTTTTTCTTGTTTTCACTTTGGTCCATCGAACATTCATATACTATGATTATTAGTTAGCTAGAAAAGTAAATTTAAACATAAGAACATATTTAATTCTAAATTGTACTAACTGACTTAAAGAAAGTAATTAAATTTTGTTACACTCGAGGTGGAAAGACCCTGTAAGATGCCAAAAGGTACCCATAATGAAAACGTTATACATCAATAGTCCTTTAAATTTTTCAACCAATTTTAGCTTTAGAAACTAAAACTATTTTATGATTTAGTATCTGAACGCATGATTAAGTATTCATATTGGATGCTTTAAATTTAAATTCTGAAGCTTTTTTCATGTAACTTCAAATAGTCAATACAAATATTAGTTAATTATTTAAAATATTTTTATATTATTTGATTATACAAATTAATTGTAATAATAAGTCGTAGAACCTCAGACATATTTCAATTAAAAATAATGTGTATTATTAAAAAAATATGATACATTTTAAATGATTAATTCATCTACGCAACATAATTTAAAGAAAAAAAATAGGAAAACATAAAATCTCACCAAAAAATATTCAATAAAAACTTTATCATATTGATATTTTCAGTTTCAATTTAAGCAGGAGTAGTTGGCAAGTTTGAAGGGTTCCCTATCTATCATGTCTGACAAAAATATAAATTGGGACATGATACTGAATTCACTATATGATGTAGATTTATTTATTTATAGGCATGTGTAAGATCTTGAGTGTCAGTACTACCCTGACTAAAGAATTTCTTGAAAAGAGACAATAGTTGTGAGTTCTCTGACATTATCAGTAAGCAGTTACACAATATTTGGTAGAAGTTTGTTTTTTTTATTTGTATCCGATACTCATATTAAAATTAGATTATATTTAGATTCGTGTTTAATATGATCCCATTTGAAGAGAAGCACTCCCTTTTAGAGTTTTTTTCATTTTCTGGACTTGAATCTGAAATTTTTGATTAAAGAAAGAGAAATTTCATACGTTGCATCGTATTCTTTGATGGTATTTGATAAAAGTTGAGGAAGAAGTATTTGCAGTTTAAATAAAAAACTGTTATTTGTTTAAATATGAATTTTACTTGTTTTTTTAATTGAAGATTAGTGAGTGAATCAGGTGGTGATTAAAAAAAAAAAAGTAAGTGAACAAATACTCTTCACACGATAACAGGAGAATTGGTTTTCTAACTTTTATAATTTTTATTTTATTTTATTTCCCATTTTATTTTAGGTAGCAATCTTTTTTTTTAGTTTATCTTCCAAAAAAATGTCATCTTACAAAAATAAAATATTTTAATTTTAAATTTCTCTTTTACTATAAATAAAATAATTTATAGTCACACAAATATTTAAAATTTATTTTAAACCATAATTTTTTTTTAAAAGAAATTCATAAACTGATGTCATATGAAATGGAACAGAAAAAGCATTACTTTTGCAAGAGATATTTATTTTTACACATTTGATATTTGAGAAGGTCATTTTCCTATATAACTTGAGTATATGAATATGTTTCATTATTTTCTTTAAAGACTAATTGATTTAATAGTATTATGTTTGAACTATATTCAAATTAGTATGTGCTGGGAAGTATATTATCATATTTATAACCAAAAAAATCAACAAAAACTGGTAAAAAAAAAAACTAATAAAAACAACAAAAACCAAAGTGAGGAAAACAGACTTACTCTCTTCGTCCAACAATAATTATCCATTATTAACTTAACATAGTATTAAGAAGTAGTAAAACGATAATGATAGTTTTACCAAATCACTCTTGAACATAATAAGTATAATGTCTTGAAAAATATGATAAGAAAATGACTACGATTAATGATAAGAATAAATTCGAAACTAATTATAAAATTATCTTTTGATTTTATAAAGTAGATAAATATTATTGAATATCTATTTTTTTTAGTATAATGAACAAGTAAAGATGTTGAGAGGAAGTAGTTGATTTGATTTTAATTCCAACTGAAAAAAATAAAAGGTATTTGAGAGCATGATCAGTTGAAGTACTGGTATACTTTATTGTGAAAGAATGAGTAGTAAAGGAAAAGCAAAGAAGAAAAGATATAGATGCATGTGTAAGGCAAACCAAAAGCACAAAAACAAATAAAAGCATAATGGGACAGTGGCCTCTCCTCTGCCACTTCATACCAAATGTTACCTGTTTCTTCAAAAAGCATATGCCATCAAATGAATTATGCTCCATCATGCTTTTGGCCCCAGTTATCCTTTTCTCCACTTTTTCTTTTTTGTTTCCTCTCAAATCTCAATCATGTAAACAACTTAATCACACCTTACTAATTTTGGAAACTAATAAAGTTACTTAATTCTTTAATCACTTCTTCTTGTTCTTGCTGGAAAACAAAGTGCTTAATCCAAACAAATTTGCTGGAGGGACATTTAGTACTGGGCTGACTTTAACTCCATTGTTGTATGGGGCCTTCTTCAATGGAGGTTTTTGGCTGTTTGAACCATTAGCAGAAATTGATTTTGACAAGTGTCTCTGGGAATGGTGCTTTAGATTATCTTTTGATAATGTTGAATTGCGCTTCACACTTGGAGATGAACCAGTTGAATTGCTTCGAGATAAAAGTGGCAATGGACATAAAGTTCTTGCATAGCCGCTCCCACAGCTACTACTTCTCTTGAATCTCCAAAACGACTTGGAATTGGAATTGGGATTCTGCTTTTCATCTGAATGAACCCCTGTTTGGGTTTGGATTGCATCTTCATTGTTCGATGTTTTGCCACAATGAAGAGTAGTATTGCATGGAGGCAGGGGAGGCAGTGGTTGCTCTGTTTTCCTTGGCGGAGCAGAGGGAATTCTTCTCTTGATTTCAATTGGAAGTATCTTTCCATCAAAGAAAAGCTCATCAGCGGAGGAAGATTCAAGATCGAAGCTTTCGCGAAACACACAAAAATCAAAATCAATACTCGAGGAAGGTGATGTTGATCGAATATATTGCTCCACAGGAACAGAGCCTGTTTGCGAAATATCAAAGGAGATCCGAGCTGGACTCATTGTGCCCAAGCTAGACTCGTCAGATGAACACAGCTCAATTGCCATTGTAACTAAGTTAACAAAAAATGAATCAAAGTGGTGCGTAGGTCATAAAGACTTGAGAGAGAGTTTGAAATTTTCAAAAATTAACAAATAAAGACAAGAATAAGAATCCCCAAGTATAGTAAAAGCTTAAAGAATAGAATTTTAAATAGTGTGTTAAAGCATGGAAAATGATGAATGATGAGAGAAGCGTGAGGAGGAATTCATGGAGACTTGGAGATGAAGATAATGGAAGACATAGATATGTACATGTGGAAAGTGGCAGGGCTGGTTAAGTGATAAGTACATGGAATTGGTCGACCTAAATTTTGAAGCAACGTGGGTGGGGATGGAACCGTGGAACCTGGAATAGAAATACTTTTCGGGAAAGTAATGTTAAATTCTGAAACTTCAACCATTTAACATGAAAAGCTTTCTCCTTTAATGGAGTAAAATCCACGATCTAATATTTTCAGCAATCTTTACCAGACGATTTTAAATTACAACTTCATAATCTAATACACTAACTCTAGTATCTTAAGTCAAGGTCAACTATAACTATTGAAATAATTTTTAAACTCGCACAAACCTCGTAATAATCACACCTTTTAACAATGCTAGAATTTATTACAAGCCTATTATAATGTTAGTACAAATAACTCTTGCCTTTCATTGCCCAAACATCACACAAAATGATTCACCAATTTACTCCGGTTTGTGAACTCAACAAAATAATAATTCTAGTCTAACATAACAAGTGCATCAACTTTCAGTCTTGTCGTGACAAAAGTCCTGCAATTTTGATTCAACGATTATTGCTCTCAAGATGATGAATTTTTTTAATATCTAATAGGTAGCCGTTTGGTAGGAGGTATTAGACATAGCAATTCATATACCTTATGTGATATATAACTAATACACACTATGTTATTAACTAATACCTTTCATTTGGTGGTATTAGCCAATACCTTCTATTTAATACCATGATATTAGATATATAAAGACAAAAATATCCCTCAAATTCTTTTACATTTTTTTTTAATTTCTTGATTTTATGTTTTATATTTGTAATTTTGTACTAGTAAAATTATTTAAATTAATTAGCTTACAAATTTTATTTATTTGTGGATTCATATTTGCATAATTAATAAATTTTTCTATGTCAAATTTTTAAATTTTATTTATTTGTGGGTTCATATTTACATAATATACAAAAAATATTTTGACATGCCAATTTTTTTAATAATTGATTTAGTTAAGTGATTTTGTTGATATAAAAGCCTAATTAAGTAGTTTTATTGATACAAAACAAAGTGCAATGGCTATGTTAAATAAATTCTCATAGTTGAGTGACCTTTTAAGATATAAACTCCATATTAAAATTACAACTTACAACTTTTTATGTGTAAATATAGATGGTTTGTTTATTTTTACAATTGTTTACTATCTTTTCGATTTTAAAATTAGATGGCCTATATCTATTAAATTGAAAATTGACGTTTTATGAGTGACCAGTTTATTAAGATCACAATTATTTATTCTCAAATAATTCAAGTGGGAAAATAGCAAATATGACGACAAAATTGTTGTTCTCCTAGCTAGTTAGAAGTCACAATAAAATAATCTGTTTTGACCCAATTACATGAAATAGAAGTTTTCATTATAATTCAAGGATATAATTGGAAAGAAGTTTTTTGTAGAGTTTTAAACCAAGCACAAAATTAGATAGAAAGCAATGAACCGAACACTAGATAAAAAGTAATCCCTATATTATTAATACCTACAATGTTAATCTCTACATTACTAATCTCTATATTATTCATTTTTTACCAAATAACCCCTTAATGATGTTCATGTAAACATGTCATGTAATATCATGGACTTGGACTTCTACTTCAGATAGAATTTGGCCTCATACTAGGGAACTTATGATTTTCTTCCTTCTTTATGTCTATTTTATTGACTCTTACTTGAGCTCAATATTCTCCTCTTTCTTTCTTTCTTTCTTTCCTTCTATATTTCTTGTATTTATTTCCTTCTTTATTCCTCTTTTTCAGTTAGTTATTTTTTCCTTTTTTGCTTCTTTATTTTATGCTATTTATTTCTTTTCTTCTTGCTCCAATCCTTCTTATATGTACTGATTGGCCTTGTGCATTCACGTCATGTTTGGAAGGGTGCTCTTGATAGAGTATACATAAGACAACAAGTAATGAATCAGTTTTATTTTGTCAATCATCAAAATTACATACGTGTTCTCTTATTTTCTAACAAACACGGAGTTCGTCCATCACTCTTATAAGCATAGGCAGACCTACCACTTTAGAAGAGGTTCACATGCCCCCCATTAGTGGCGGAGCCACTTTGTATTTAGGAAGTTCGATGAAATATTATAGTATTTATATATGGTAAAAATAATTATTTATTTATCTATACTACATTAAAAGTGTGAAAGTCCTTAGAAATGTTGTTTGAACTTTTTGCCCTTCATTAAAAATCTCTTTTTTAGATAAAATTGTCTTTTCACCATTTTTCTTTAAATTATTATTTAATTATAGAGAGAAATTAATAAATAACAATTTAGAAGTAGGTTATAATAAATAATGACAATAGAATCTAATTTTCAAGCCATAACAATAGAAAGTTTTCATAAACTAACAAAAAGGGGAAAAAAAACCGTGTAGGTGTAGAAAACCCGAAATCAAAATTAAAACAAACAAATCTTCACCTAAATAATGTGGCTATTAAATGATCATATTAATTATAACACATTTTTTTTAATTTTTGATTGTAGTGTAATCACTATTACACCTTTTTATTTTTGGTTATAACATATACATTAATTACATCCTTTTTGCTTCAATCAAAATTGTAAAATCTCTATATTTGAATCTATTCTAATTCTTCCATCTCTCTGAATGAATTTTGGGCAGTGATGTGATTTTAGATTTCGAATTTTTCGGGATCTAATTTTTCTTTTTTGGAAATACCATGGAATCAAATTTTTGTTCTATTTTGATTCAACAGTATGGTAAATGAGATTCTTCATGTTCATAATTTTTTGTTCTATGTTATATCTTAGTTTTTGTTCAATTTTTTTGTGATGAATTTTTTTTTTTACGATTTAAAAAAAAATGATATTTTGCAGTGTTATATGTGTATATATTTGATTTTTTTTTTTGCATTTTATAAGTTTTTGACATGACTTTTAAAGCGGGTAGATATGTTGATTCGTCACTACTTACGGATATTTAATTTATATTAGGTTAAGGTATGTTGAGTTTTGTTTCCTCCATGCTGTGGCTGATGTAGCGAAAAGTTTCACTGTTTGTTTAAGGACCAAAAATTGTAGCTGCGGTCGTTTTCGGAAGGACGAGATAGATCTCATGTGCTCATGCTATGACTACTATTAGGTACCGGAGCTTACATGGCAAAGACTATACTTCTCGTTATTACAACAAAAGAAATTTTGAAGATGCTTATGCAATTCCTATTGAACCTCTTCCATGTGAAAGTAATTGGGATATACCATTCGAACTTCTGCAACCATTCAAACGGTGGAAATCATTCGGTGATGTCGTAAAGTTTTGCTGCTTGTGGTATTGCCAACAGTTTTGAGTTTTTTTTAATGGTATTGCCAGACTGTTTAGAGTTATTTATTTTTTTTGGATGACTGTTGGATATTTTTTTCCCAAAAGCTTAACGGATTTACAATATGTGTTTTGTTATGAGATGATCCTTGGTTAAGCAATATATATTTCAATTTGTAGTACTATGCAAAATCTATATATAATTGTTATTTTTATTTTTATTTTTTGGGTGCGGAATTGATATATAACTGGTATATTTAGTGTTTAAGTGATATATACTTGGTATATTGATAAGGGCTTGACATACCATGAAATGATACCAATGATATACTTGAAAAATGTCACGCCTCAGGAGGGTACCCTTGGTGTGGCCGGCACTCAGAGACTATTGCTAGTCCCCGAGTGAACCACTTGGCCTCATCGTCACCTCATACTCAATAGCGGAAGGAACATCCTCAAGGAAAAGATTGTAATATAATTAAAGTAATCAAGTCTTTATATGAAAAGTTAATTTCCTATAAAAAGGAGTTGGAAAAACAACAATACATAACACCTTTTACTCAATGTCTATGAAGCCTCAAACTCAAACATCTAGATGGTACCATGACAGGCCATGGTTACCCAACTCAAGGGGAATAAAGTACTACTCAAGCTAGATGATAATAATATGGAAATCCTCCAAACAAGGAGTTCTCACCGATCAGTTGAATACGAATAGATCCTCAACGAAGCGCCTGTCGATGATCTCTAATACCTGCCTCTGCATCATAAAACGATACAGTCCCAGAGGGGGACATCAATACATGGAATGTATTAGTATGTAAAATAGCTGAATGAAACAGAAATAGGTAGAATAATATAGGATTAACATCAACTCAACATCATACTCCATCAGAATGTCAAATGTCTATCTAAAGAAGGAACAAAGAGTAGACAAATGACCCATCAACATCTCATCAATACATCATCAATAAAAGAAGGAATAAAGAGTAGACAAATGACCCATCAACATCTCATCAATACATCATCAATACATCAGACTCACCTCAAGGAAACCCGACTCGACTCAACTCAGCTCAAGAAAACTCGACTCGACTCAACTCAAGGAAACTCGACACAACTCAACTCAACTCAGCTCAAGGAAACTCGACTCGACTCAACTCAAGGAAACTCGACACAACTCAACTCAAGAAAACTCAACTCAACTCAACTCAAGAAAACCCGACTCAACTCATGGGAACTCAACTCATACCATCACATCAACATCAACATCAGAGTACTATTAAGTAAGACCTCACTAGGAGTTTCTCTAACTGTCAACCATCACCTATGAGCCAGTGATGATACAACGAAGCGATGTCGTTGCCATATCCATCCAGTATCCTACCCGGGGTAAAGGACATCAACCTCAGTGGATCCACAAGAAAAAAACCTCAGTATTCTATTGGGACAAGAAAGGAGTCATCCGCATTGCGGTTCAATCCTCTCTTCCTACGCGGGCCACGTAGTTCATGGGTTCAAGTGGGACTCACTCTCACCCATTTTGGTGCTCAATACTCCTCCCAGAACTCGACATGCTCATAAAACATCATCATCATCAGTCCCATAGGGACATAGCACATCATCATCAGTCCCATAGGGACATAGTGCCTCAACATCAACATCAACTCATCTCATCAGCATCATGGACTCGAAACACTCTTTTTAGAATTTAGTTTCAAATTTTAAGACTCATGAACATCATTCTCATCAACATCATCATCAAGACTCTCATCAATTTGAAACACAATCACAATATCACAGACATCACCATCATCAAGGCCCTAGACTCATCCCCCTAAGTTCATTATGCATGCTTTTCAAATAATCATATGGGTTATGCAAAATCTCATGAAAAATGTTAACTTCAAGAAAACAGTTAGTATGACGATCATCAACATAGAAAATATGTAATTTCAAATCAAATTTTTAATGAAAACCCTCAAGTACTTATGCATATAGACTCTTCAATCATCAACTCATCTATGAACTCTATGAGGCACATGAGAGAACAATCCCATGTTTAGTTTAGCCTTACATACTTGGGAAGTTGATATTACAATCAAAATTTGATGAATACTCATTTTCTTACTCATTTTCTTGGAGAAAATCCTCAATCTCGGTAGTTCTTTTAGAGTGGAAGAACTTGTGAAGACATTGTTTGAAAAGCTTTTCTTTGATTCTTGAATTCTTGGCTTAGAATCTTTAGAGTTCTTGATGAAGAACACTAATTCATGAAAAGAATAATCAAGAAATCCTTTATTGGGATTCTTGAATTCGTTTTCTTGAAACCCTAGGTTATGATTTAAGATTCTATTAGGAGTTCATGAATAGATAAAGAAATTTAGGTTGGGTAGCTTAAAGCTTATGAAGAATAACTTACCTTGATGATGAATCTTGAAAGTCAATCCTAACTTGATGACTTTTGTGATGATTCTTGAGCGTTTATGTTTAGGAGTGAAGGAGAGGGTTTTACTTGTGAAAACTGACGTTTTATGCGTTTTGAGACCTTAAATAGACCCCCAAAGGTTTTAGGATAAAAGTGCCCTCAAAATAAAATAAAGGGACGTCGCTTAGCTTATCCAGAAAGGATTCGCGATATGTCCGCGACGCAAAGCTGTCGCGGATCTTCGGACAGCTCTGCATGTCTTCAGTAAAATGGTCATAACTTTCTACTCCAAACTTTGATTAAGGCGAAATAAGATGCATTGCAAAGCTAATTCAAAGATATTTAATGTGATATATTATGGGTCACCAAACTCATTACACTTTAGGAGATATAGTCATTTGAAGTTGACCTTCTATCAACTCATATGAAAACTTAGTCGGTAGAAATTCTTTGGACTTTTAATGTAAAAGATCCTTTTATCATCTCCAATTCTATTCCCACTCTAAGAAATTAACTTTAACATCTATGCTCAATTAAGAATTATCAATTAAGATCGTATATAATATGAAGGATGGCTCAATTTTAGAAAAAAAAGTTGGGGTGTTACTAAAAACTCGGTATGATTGCTTTTTAAAATAGTTGATATATATATTTTTGGTGTTTAAGTGAAACAACGATCTTAAAAAATACACCTAAAAGAGATAATGATCTTTAAAAATATACTTAAAAGAGATAGAACATTACACTTAAAAGAGATGTTTTGTATTTATTTTACTGATATATAATTGGTATATTTGGTGTGTAAGTGGTGTGTGTGTATATATATATATATATATATATACACACACATATATGTGTGTGTATTTATGTATGTATATATGTATGTATTTAATTGATATATTTGTAGGGACTTGATTTACTCTTAATAAAACAAATATATACTTTGGATGTTTAATTGATATATATTATTGATATTGTCACGCCTCGGGAGGGTACCCTTGGCGTGGCCGATACCTAGAGACTATTGCTAGTTCCCAAGCGAACCACTTAGCCTCATCACATCGTTGAATCAAATAAGCTCTGCTAAACAACGGAAAATATAAGTAAGTAATAGACACATCTTATCTCATCTGAAGTCTCAAAAGAATATATAAAATAATGAAGGTTAGTAGAAAGAACTAGCTCACAATCTCAACATCAACGTTCAACCATCGTCTATGAAGCCTCTATCACTAATCATGTGGTGCCAATGACAGATCCATGACTACTCAAATCAAAATAAAAGAATTGTCCAAAATCTAACTCTAAAGCAAGATGAAATTATCATAGTGGATCCTCCAGAGTAGGGCAGACTCACCAAATCAGCTGCGAATCTCAGATCTTCAACGGAGCGCTTATTGATGATCTCTAGTACCTGCCTCTGCATCATAAAATGATGCAGTACAAAGGGATATCAGTACTTGGAATGTATTCGTATGTAAAATAGTTGAGTGAAATAGGAACATGTAGAATAGTACGGAAACAACATCAACTCAAAGTAATCATCAAATAACATCAAATCGTCAAATGTCTATCTATGCAAGAATAAAGAGTAGACAAGTGACCCATCAACAACTCAAACTCATCAATCATCTCAGACTCATCTCAAAGGAGCTCACCTCCTCTTATCTCATCTCAATATCAGAGTACTCAAGGTAGGAAATTTATGAGAGTTTCTCTTATCCGACAACACTCACTTATGAGTCAGTGAATGTACAACAATCTCACTGATGTTGCCAACACCATTCCAAATTTGCCAGGTAGGGAACGCTTCGAAACCATACCAGCTCACCCAATATGGAGTCAATCATCAATAAGTCCACTATTGTTTCAGGGACTGATACTCTCGAGGGAACCAACATATATGTGATGGTTCTACATCTCACCTACGTTTGGTGATGTATTTTGACGAGTTCGAGTACGACTAACTCCCCTTCTTTCGGTGCTCGATGCTCCTCCCATGACTCAATGCTCATAAAACCTTCATCGGTACTTAATAGGGACTCAAACCTTGTCATAATTCAATCTCATAGGGGCTTAAACCTTTTCATCAATCAATCTCATAGGGGATTTAACCCTTTCATAAATCAATCTCATCAATGACTCAAGATTTAGAACAAATATTAGGAAGCAATCGAATAGACACATCGGTAGAGTTCATTTATAGAGACTCATAAGACAATCAAATTCTATCAACTAATCATCATTCTCTCATCACAATCAACCAATCTCAACTCAAGGCTCTAGACTCAATTCTTAAGTTCATTATGCATACTTTTTAAATTAGTTATGTAGGGTTATGCAAATTCTCATGAAAATATTCAATTTAAGAAAACAATTAGTATGATGATCATCAGCATAGAAAACATGTAATTTCAAATAAAATTTTAAGAAAAACCATCAAGGATTCATGTATGCAGACTCTTGAACCATCAACTCATCTATGACTATCTATGGGGCACATGAGAGAACAATTCCATGCTTTTAGTTTAGCCTTACATACCTGAAATGAAGCTATCAATACGTCACGCCAAAGATTTCTCCTCAAATCTCTCAACTCAACTCTTCTCCTCTTTCCTCAAGCCTTAGCCTTGTTAGATTATGGAATAGGACTTAAAATGGGGGGTTTTAGACCCTTTTTACGTCGAAATGACCTTATTAGATCGTGTATAGAGTTTAGGAAGGGTGAAAATTGACCAGAATCCCCCTCGTAATAATTTAGAAATTTTCAACTCAGAAAAAACCCAGTCCGTGATGCGGGCTGGTCGCGCACAGTGTATTTTTAGAAAAAGTTTTTGAACGAGTTTTCTCAATCTCATTGAAAATTTTTAGAAAAATATAAGTGCTGGTCCCCGATGGGGGCGTGACGTGCTCCTGTCGCGCACCAACAATGTTTTGTGCTTTGGATTAAAAAATTATCTTTTGATCGGATCGCTCTAAAAATCGACCGAGACCATTCAATTTTTTGTGTTGATCACAAATTCGGCCTCGAATTTGTCATACGAGCATTGAAAGATGCATTACTCACATACCCTCCCTCTAAAGGTATTTTGGTAATTTTACCTGGCGTTACTGATATATTGATATCAGTGTTACATGCCCTGAATGTAAGCCAAAAAAATACTTAAAAAATTATATATTTGAAAGCCCAATAGGAATCTGTAACAAAAAACTTAAGATGTTTGTATATATATTTACATTATAACAAAAAATGTGGTATATTTTTAGTATTTGGGAGGTCTATGACTGGTGTGTATATATATACACACATATATATATAAAAAATTGGTATATAATAGGTATAATAGTAAGGACTTAGTGTTTGTGTGTGTATATATATATATATTAGTGTTTAAGTGATATATACTTGGTATAATTATAATGACTTGACATACACCGAATGAAACCCAAATAATATGCTTAAAAAAATTAGATAATTAGTGTATTCATAAAAAAGCTAATTGTAACGACTTGGTCTATCACTGTGAAGTATTGTCCCGCTCTTCGGCCTAGCCCATCACGGATTTGTCCCTTTAGGCTCACCCCAAAAGGCGCCTCACTATATATAGACCTATCCTTTACTTATATACCCAGCATCTCTCCTGTGTTATGCCGATGTGGGACTTCTCATCCCAAAATGGGTTGTTACATACACCCCCTTTATGGACTCAGTGTCCTCGCTGAGGTTTGCTCCACCATATGGGATTCGCCTAGATCAACACTGAGGTTTGCCCCGCCTCACCAGGATTCGTCTAAACTCAGTGGAACTCTGACCCACATCGACAAGGCTGACACAAGAGTGGCTCTGATACCAAGTTTGGTGGTATCAAAGCATGAGTTCAAGAGTCCTAGGGAGTTTATGAAGCCGTGTCTAGTAGAGTCTTGTTTATGGGTGTGTTGTCGACCACACTTCAAAAGCAGGAGGCTATAGGACATTAGGAATTATTACAGTTCTTTCTTATTCCAAAGTCATGTGATAGGGTTAGACTCTACGAAAGCTCTCTTCTAATTCGTGCGTTACGTGTTTACAGACTTGTGACCATGTTTCCAAGAAGAGCTGATAATGTGAAAGGGAGTCCAGCCAGACATAATGCTAACCCGAGCCCCAGAACTAGGATGGACCCATTGGCCCAGCCCTCCCTGTCGTGCAGCCACCCCAGGCTGACATAATCGATGCTGAGCTTTGCCAGGCTGTCTAGACTTTGGCCCAGGTTGTGACAACACTGGTTGAAAGAGAGGGAACAGGTAGGCATAGTGTTCCAAATACATCCGGAGATCATGAGTTCTTGAGGGTGAACCCACCTAAGTTTAAGAGATCGAGGAGGAATAGGAACAAGAGTCACTTAGCCTCATAACTTTAAAGCTCAGAGATCTAAGTCACAAGCTAGTGTGGTTCAAGATTCCCGAGGTAAGCCACTTTGTAGCATGTCTGGCGAACATCACCTGGGAGAATGCCGTAAGGGAAGTGATGGATGTTACAAGTGTGGCCAAATAGGTCACTTCTAGAGGAATTTTCCTAAGTGGGCCAAAAGAGCCTAAGCTTCTAGCCCAGCACCCACAGTTAAAGAGGATTAGAAAAGTTCTCCATATGTCACCCCAAATGTCATGATGGGTATGATTCGAGTCTTTACTTACATTCGATGTTATCTATGAGAGAGAAACTTATGTCTTTAAAGAGTTTAATATTACCACCTAAGAGTAACATGTGAGGTCTTATACTACCCTGAGTAGAGCCGTCATTCTAGAGCTAGAATGATGACGATAGAAAGGAAATGACGAGACAGTGAGAGTGATAGTCGATTCGGGCTTGTAATTAGTGTTATATATCCATTGGGTAAGTAATGAGATGACGAGTCGATTGCCACAAGTTTGATGAAAGAGTCGTAAGTACCCTATGAGTGTCATGTTGAGGTAGTTAGAGTCAGAATATGTTAGGGTGTGCTCAGAGCTAGAAAGAGTTCTATGTGTATGCATCTCGATATTTGTACTATGAGGGTGAGGCGTAGATGTTGAATAGAGAGATGGAGTGCTTCCAATGTGATAGATCTACACTAGGCTTATAATTCTGAAGAAAGACCCCCACGAGGTTTATAGAGTTATGAGCTAGCCAGGGAAGGGGTATAGTGAGTGGAGGAATGGTACTTGAGTTGCGAAGAGGGGATGTGTTGAGTGAATACCTACTATGAGATTTTAGTGGGCTTATGCTCCAAAATTCGCCTAGTAATTGTATGATTGGTGTGATATTGGAGAGGTGTGTGATAGATGCACGTGTTAGAACCAGACTCTAAGCTTGAATTTTGAGGAGTAGTGGTAAAGAGGAGACAACATCATGAGACTGATAGTTTTAGTTGGAGATTCGCCTAAGAGGTTGACCATAGTGTGTGTTTAAGATTAAGGTGTTGGCCTGCAAGGGGTGTGATGTTATGAGTATGGCATAGGTGTCGTTAGATAGAAAGAGAGAATTGAGGATGAAACATTTAATAGGAAAGGTTAGATTGTAAGAGTTGTTGTAAATGGTTATGTACGCCATTAGAGCAGCAAATATAGAGAGATTTCCCTAGCAACATGAGGAAGCTAAGAGTGGCATCTTTGAAGAGACTCTTAGTCGCTATTTTATATATGCGACTATGGTATGATAGAAGAAGTTCGAGACACACATTCTCATGGATAGTGATTCCTTGACCATGTGGAGGTATATGTTTATAGCCTAGTAGAGGAAATTGATTTGCAAAACTTGAAAGATGACCCTTGATCTAAGGGAGAGATGATGAGATGATAGACCTAAGTAAATCTTGAGGTTTCGATAGAGATGGGTTGATCGAGATGAGATGTCAGTTCCTTGTCATATAGAATGTGCCTTATTCTTCCGTTGAGGTGACGTTCTATTCCCATCTGGTATACGACTGCCATGCCCATGACCTAGTCCTATATACCACTTGTTGATTGTTATTCATGTTGAGTTGTAAGGATGAAAAGCGATGAATCCATTCATTAATTTTTATCTTACCCCATGGATCGGAGAGTTTCCACTCCTAAGTTAAATGAGATATGACCTGAGTTTTATACTATGGATAGTTCCGTGAACCCAAAATAAAACTCGATAGATGAAAGGGATTGTACTTCATTATGAATGTTATCAAGTAAGATTTCTCGATTGAATTGTCCTAATGATCTTTGTTCCAAGTTCATTGAGTGATCCTGTTTTCCCTAACCGCGATAGAAATGTTGATGAGAATAGAGGAGTGATGGCTGATGAGAGGGAGTGAGGGTTCTTCATTCTGATGTCGTCTTATGCATGCCCGACCTTCGGTATGTTATGCCATTGTTGATGGTAAGATGTAGAGTATCAAGTTTTAGATGAATAATCGTGCTTATTTGGCATATGGAGGTATTAGTTGGGGTTTCGCAAAGGGGGGATGAAGAGTCCCTCTAGGCCCAAGTAGTGATGCTGATAGTAGTAGACGGAGAATGGGGGTAGATGAGGAGGAGTGGATGTATCCTTAATATGATATTGGTGTTGTACTTGTGTCATGAAGGGATAGAGATAAAGAGGAGGGGAGAGATGAGACATTATGATATACAATAAATAGGTAAGGGTAAATTAGAGTGTCTCTAGATAAGAATATATTGGCGTGTCTTTGAGTGGGAGCTCATTCAATGGCAAAGTTGGAAGTGCTTAGTAGGCTTGAAATTTCTTAGATGCAGTTGAAGTGGTTAGATTGATAGGCTTGAATGCATGGTTGTTATCATGCGAGTATTGATGATAGACGATTGAAGACTTCGTGATGAGGGTTTCAAGTAAATATAGTGGGGTAGTGAAGAGGACTAGTGATCTTCTAGGGAATTCCTTGTGAGAGTCTAGGGCTTGAGTATTGAGGGTTAGCCTTGTACAATTATGATCATCTTAATAATAGCACCGTGAGGCCTAAAAGTAGGCTGGAATAAAATAAGAGGATGCAGACATGTAGGGAGTTGAATAGGAGCTATAAGTTTAAGTTGATGGGGTGGAGTGCTATGAAAGGGAGCACAATTGAGGTGGAGAGTGGAGCTTGAGAATGTGCATAGAGTCTTGTATATTACGATGGTCCCCTTTCTCGATTAGAGTTGATGACTTCCTTCTTAAGTTCAAACAACTAATTGACGAAGTGTTTACATGATTCGAATTGATCAAGTTTTGATGTTCCATTCATGCCTAATGGTGAGGATGTTAAGATAATATCTCTACTCTTGATCTGGACCAAATTATCTACCCGAGTTGATGTATTTATTCCTGAGTCTGAGTGAAGTTTGTTGAGGTTGATGAGGAGTCAAGAGTTTGATTGATTGAGTGAGAGTTGAGATGAGCCTTGAGTCTATTTGTACCTTGATGTCCACCTTTACTCATCATTCGAGGAAAAATGATCCCAAGGGGGATAATGTAACGCCCAAAAAATTACCAAAATACCCCTAGAAGAGAGATGTGTGCATAACGCATCTTTTCATGCTCAGATGACAAATTCGACTCCGAATATATGATCAGCATAAAAATTGAGTGGGAAAATGGTCTCGGTCGATTTTTAGAGCGATCGGACCAAAAGATAATTTTTCGACCCCAAAATTAAAATTGTGTCAGTGCGCGATGGAGGCGCGTCGCGCCTCTGTAGTGGACACACACTTATATTTTTTCAAAATTTTCGACGGGATTGGGAATACTCATTAAGAAACTTTTCGAAGAAAAATACATTGTATGCGACCATTTCGCGTCGCGGACTGGGTTATTCCGAAGCTGAAAATTTTTAAAATTTTGTGAGGGGCATTCCGATCAATTTTCCAACCCCTCCTGAACTCAATATACAATCTAATTAGGTCGTTTTGATGTAAAAAGGGTTATAAACCCTATTCTAAGTCCTTCAAAACCTTTGTCAAAAAGACCTAGGGCTAAAGAAGAGAGAAGAGCAAGGATTCGAGGAATTTAAGCCGTGTTCGTGCCAAGTTAATCGTCTACCTTCATCCCATGTATGTAAGGCTAAACTAAAAGCATGAGATTGTTCTCTCGTGTGCTCCATAAATGGTCATATAAGAGTTGAAGGTCTAAAGAGTTTACATACATCATTCTAGATGGTTTTTGTTGAAAATTATTTTAATTATATGTATTTTACTATGTTGATGATCATCATAAACTTGTTTTCTTGAATTGAATACTTTTCATGAGATATGGTATAACCCTATATGATTATTTTTGAAAGCGTGCATGATTGAACCTAAGGATTGAGTCTAGAGCCTTGATGTGAGAATGTCGATTGTGATTTTGATTGTGATGAGAGAATGATGATGAGTTGATAGAACTTGATAATCCAATGAGTCTCCATAAATGAACTTCAATTATTTGTCTATTCGATTGTTCCCTAACGATTGTTCTAAGCCTTGAGCTATTGATTGAGATGTTGATTGATGAAAGGGTTACAATCCACATAATTTGATTAGTTTGATTGGATTGATTGTCTTATAAATATTGAGTCATGGGAGGAGTATCGAGCATCGAAAGAGTAAGAGTTAGTCCAACTCGCACGCGTCAAACTACGTAGCCAAGCGTAAGAGAGGATTAGAACCATCACATTACATTGTGGGTTCCCTCTTGACAGAGTCCCTGAAAAATTAGAGGACTTGTTGATTGCAATTTTCCTAGTGGATTCGAGTTGTTCCCTACCTGACAAGTATGAAACAGCCATAGCAACACCGACAGGATATTGTACTATCACTGGCTCATAAGTGATGGTTATCGGATAAGAGAAACTCCCAAAAAGTTCCTACCTTGAGTACTTTGAGTCGAGTCGATTTGAGTTGAGTTCCATTGAGTTGAGTTGAGTTAATTGATGAGGTTGATTGGTTGATGGGTCACTTGTCTAATCTTTACTCTTTCTTTAGATAGACATGTGACATTCTGATTTGGTTATTATTCCGAGTTGATGTTATTTCCATGTTATTCTACCTGTTTCTGTTTCATTTAATTACTTTACATACCGTACATTCGACGTACTGATGCCACTCCGCACTGCATCATCATTTCATGATGTAGATACAAGAGTTAGAGATCGTCAACAGGCGCACCGTTGAGAATCCGAGATGTTCAGCCGATTGGTGAGCCTCTCCTACTCCGGAGGATTCATTACCTTTATTTCATATTGCTTTAGAGTTAGACTTGATTTAGCTTTAATTTTATTGAGGTAGTCATGGGTCTTTCATTGGCACAACTTGATAGTGATAGAGGCTTCATAGATGATAGTCGAACGTTGATGCTGAGATTATTGTGCTAGTTCTTTCTTCTAGCCTTTACATTAAATATATCATTATTTTGAGAACTAAATGAGATGTGCGCATTTACTTTTCTCCTGTCTTCCGCTGTTTAATAGAATTTATTTGATTGAACGGATTTGATGAGGCCAAGTGGTTCGCTTGGGGACTAGCGATAATCTCTAGGTGCCGGTCACGTCTTGGGTACCCTCCCGAGGCGTGACACTGATATACCCCTGAATAAAACCTAGATTAATGATTTTAAAAAATACACCTAAAAAAGAGTTATTTTTGTGTTTTTTTTATGTGGAACTGATATGTAATTGGTATATTTGGTGTTTAAATGATATATACTTGGTATATTAATAATGGCTTGACATGCCATGAAATTATACCAATGATGTACTTGAAACACTTAATATGCTTGCTTCTGATATATATATATAAGTATATATGTGTGTGTATAATTGAAGTATAATTGGTATATTTGTAAGGACTTGATATACCCTTAGTAAAACAAATTATATGCTTGGAAAAATCAGTATGTTCTGTTTTTGAATGATATATCTTGGTCTATTCGTAAAAATATGACATACCCCTGAATAAAACATAAAAAAATAATGATCTTAAAAAATACACTGAAAAGAGATGTTTTGAGATAAATTACTGATATATAATTGGTATATTTGGTATTTAAGTGATGTGTACTTAGTATATTGGAAAGGCCTTGACATACAATGATTGACACCAAGATAATATTCTTCAAATAACAAAGCACACACATAAAATAATGATATCATTTTAGACCCTCTATTGAAAACCCAAAAACATATACTGAATATTTCAGTCAGAAAATATGGGATCAGTAACCAAAAACTTTCCCACATCCATCATACCCCCTAAAAAATGCCTGGTTTGGAAAATACCAAAGTACTTGTTCACTGTACTAAGAAAAACAGACAATGATAAACTCCCACAAATCCATCATAAAACAGTGGGTTTTTTTAACATGAGAACCCCACTGAACGATGGTTAACAAACTACTAGTTTAGTCTAGACCTTGATTTTGGTTGTTGATACTTTTGTGTATTCGGGAAACGCTCTCTTAAATTGCTTGGACCTCCAAATTTGCTTGTAACCATTCCAGTGACTTCACTATCAATGATTGCACCATCATTGAATTTCGATATTGCGTACTCCCAAGGAAGTGCACTATACCGTTAATGGTGAAATTTGGGATCAAATTCTTGCATTGACATAGGGGTACGATGTATGATAAATTCTGCAAACACACATGTAAAGAGTCCTCAATCGCTAAGAAAACCAGCAACAAAAAAATGTGTTGAAGAAAATGCAGAAATTACTATACAAAAAAATGTGTTGAAGAAAATGTAGAAATCAATATCGCAAAATTTTTTTTAAGAAAACATACTTTGAAAACAAAGAAAGCAAGTACTTTCACATAGAAGAGGTTTAACAGGAATTGCATAAGCATTTTCTTCAACAAACAATGTGTTGAAGAAAATGCAGAAATTACTATCACAAAAAAAAAGGTTTAAGAAAACATACGTTGAAAACAAAGAAAGTGAAAGGCCCCGGATCCTTGACGTCACTTTGATGGTCCCCGAAACTGCCCAGAAATTTTGCCAGGCATCACCTCACGGAAGGGCCTACACGGCCCGTGTGAAGGCACACGGACTGTGTGGCCTCCCATGAAGTGGCACCTGGGAAACTGGAGGGTAAACGGGCCACCACACGGTCCGTGTGAAGCCACACGGTCCGTGTGGCTGGTAAACGGGCGGGGTCATGGTCCGTGTGACCCCAGACGGTCCGTTTATCGGACCGTGTTGTGGTACTTGGTCCGGAAAATTTTTGGGAGGAAAAATTTAAGGGTAGGGCCACGATACCGTGAACGGTCCATGTGAGCCCAAACGGACCATTTATCGGTCCGTATGGCTCAGACGGACCATTTTCTGCTCCGTTTCATTAATGGCATTTTTGAAATATTGGTTTATTCTAACAAAAATTTGATCTTTTCCCACCCTTCCTAAGCCCCCTATATAAGTAAACACTCTCATTTTTCAGCCATTTTACACTTCTACTCTCTATCTCTAAAATTCATCCCTCAAGAACTCTCCAACATCTCTCTAGATCATTCAAGCTTAGGATCAAGATCTTGAGTCTAATTTTCCTTCTCAACTTTGTCTACAATCATGTATGTGGGGTTTGATTCTTGGTTCCTTTCAACCAAGAAGACCCAAATTTCCTTTTAAACTAAATTATGAACTTGACTCCTTAAAATGTAAATTTTGAACCATGCATGTGTTAGTTAAGACTCCTTATCATGATTTATGTTGGTTTTATGGAAACGAACTATTTGGACTATGAAACTACGAACTATTTGGTATTTTGAACCATGCATGTGTTAGTTAAGACTCCTTATCATGATTTATGTTGGTTTTATGGAAACGAACTATTTGGACTATGAAACTATGAACTTGCATATCCCTTTAATTGTGTTGTTATGCATGGGTGATATTTACTACCATTTCTATTAATTTTATTGAATTTTCTAGTTTTTACATTATTTCATGTTTTAACTATTCTCTAAATTACACATGCCATTCCTACATTGTGAATTGCATCACATTCATGACATTGACACAAGGAAATTTTGGAAATGTGGGGTTAAGCCCAATTTTGTCCTAAAAAGGAATTGTGATATGAATTTTGGTAAGACATGGGATATGACAAGAAGGTGATCATCGGTATGTCTAGAATTTTGGCTCTTGGAGCATCTTGGGTGCTTGCACCATCTTGTACTTGTAGATGAGCTATTCCTTGCATTGGCATCTTGAATATGATCTTGTAAATTGGCGTTAAGCCCAATTATGTCTTGAACGTTATGAACTTGCACTTGACTCTCTTGAAAGCATAAGTATATATACATATATATATAAATATTCTTGTGGGATGTGTAAGACTTAGCACCGATGGATTGGGGGTCCTCCCCCTTTTCTTGAACTATGTGCTTACATAGGGACGGATGTAATTCGTCTATCTGTATATGATTATGATTTGTCTTGCTTTGATTCTGTAAATCCTTCCGAAAAGCGGGTCGTAAGGAAGGTGTCCATCCACTGAAAAGCGGGTCGTAAGGTGTGATGTAGATTACCCTTGGCAAGTAATCTTCTCCCTACCAATGGGAGGTCCAAATCGGTCCAATTCGTGTAATAACTCACATGGATTTGATTTGTCAGTTATAGTCCATCCCCGTTATATAGGAGCATTATCGCATTGCACGCATCACGCATTTCATGGCATCTTGTATATTAAAATTTTTATTGTTTATATATTCCTTGTATATTATGTGCCCTTGCCACTTAACATGATTATGCAGGTTCGGTAAGTCACGTGCATTACATACCCACATACTTGGTACATTCAACGTACTAACGTATACTCTATGCCTGCATGATTTTACCATGCAGGGACCGAGCAGTTTGAGCAGTACCCGCCGGACGAGTAGTCTTCCCCTTCTAGATATCCTGTGGTGAGCCCCGTCTTTCGAGGGCATGCTTTTGTTCTTGTACGCTTTATCTATGTATGTATTTTGTTGAGGGTGAGCCCGGAAGTTGTCCTGGCCCCCGTCCCTTACTTAGAGGCATGTGTTGGGTGTTGTAAAGACTTGTTATTTTGTTATCTATAAAATATGCTCTTCTTTGGATTTAGAATTTTCCCCTTTGATACTTGTCTTTAGTTTTCTGAAAATTTGAGGCTTGTTTGGGGGCTTTCGGGTCCCCATTCGCCGTGTCACATCTAGGCCCCATCCCAGGTCGTGACAAAAGGTGGTATTAGAGCCTTGGGTTTATAATGGTCCTCGGAGCCCAACATGCCGCGTTGAGTAGAGTCCTATTCATGGGTGTGAAGTGCACCATACCTATGAATGGGAGGCTACGAAGACGTATTAGGAAATTCTCCCTTCTTTGTGTCTTATATCGTGCTATGGCTAGTTTATGAATTCCCGGACTTATGGTGTCGTTGATCCCTTTTCAGAAAATGCCTCGAGGAAGACCTCCACTCCCTAGGCCGGCTCCGGTTGCCGAGGATCAGGCCCCTCCCGAGCCTATGGAGGAGCCTATCTCTAATGGCAAATTTCGTGCCGCTTTCGCCATGCTTGCGCAGGCGGTGACAGCTCAAGCAAGGCAGGCCAACTTGCCGCGGGACCCTGCACCCGCTTCTATTGTGAGGGATTTTATGCGGATGAATCCTCAGGAATTCTACGGATCGAGGGCTGATGAGGATGCTCAGGAGTTCATCGATGAGCTCTCAAAAATACTGAATATTATGGGCGTCTCTTCTGAGGAAAAAGCGGGGTTGGCTGCCTACCAGTTGAAAGATGTGGCCCAGGTATGGTATACGCAGTGGGCTATGGAGCGGGTTAATGATAGTGATGTTAAATCGGGAGAGTTCAAAACTGCCTTCCTGGACCGCTTTTTCCCACTAGAGCTGAGGGAGGCCAAGATGATCGATTTTATTAACCTTAAGCAGGGGAGCATGAGTGTGAGGGATTACGCCCTCAAATTTACCAAGCTGTCTAAATATACTCCGTCCCTGGTGGCCGATCCCCGTGCAAGAATGCACAAATTTGTTTCAGGTATTTCTGACTTGCTGGTGAAAGAATGTCGTACTGCTATACTGATTGGGGACATGGATATTGCCCGACTCATGGTGTATGAGGGGGAGAAACTCAAGGAGAAGAGAGCATACGATCCCAAGAGAGCCCGTGTCGATAGTAGGTTCTCTGGTCCGAGGAATGTTGGTTTTGGTCGCTTCCAACAGAGCCAAGGCTCGGGAGCTCAGGTGGCTAATGCTCGGGCACCCCCTCTCGGAGTTCAAGTAGGTGGTGGATCGGGATATTTGATGTGTGACAAGTGTGGGAGGCCCCACACAGGTGCCTGCCGGAGGGAATTGGGACTCTGCTTCGGATGTGGGAGTAAGGACCATAAAGTTGTTGATTGCCCGAGGGGCGCGTGTGGAGGTCGAGGGCAGGTAGCCCGAGGAAGGCAAGGTCAACAAAGGGATCCCCAAGGTGTTGCCCCAAGGAACAACAGGTTTTATGCACTCCATGCTCGCCAGGATGTCGAGGAGGCTCCAGATGTTATGATGGGTATGTTAAAAGTTTTTGATTTTAATGCTTACGTTTTGCTTGACCCAGGTGCGAACTTATCTTTTGTCACTCCGCTATTGGCCGTTAAGTTCGGTTTGAAACCCCAGATTCTAAGAGAGCCTTTCTCGTTCTACACCCCCGTGGGTGAATCTATTGTTGCTCATAGGGTCTATCATGGGTGTCCTGTTACCGTGTTACATAAAATCTTTCCATGTGATCTTGTGGAACTTGAAATGTTTGATTTTGATGTGATTCTTGGAATGCACTGGCTGCATGCATCTTATGCTTCCATAGATTGTAAAACCCGGAAGGTCTTGTTCCAACCTCCCGGTGAGCCAGTTGTTGAATGGAAGGGTAGTGATTCCTCGGTTAAAGGTAGGTTTATTTCCGACCTCAAGGCGCAGAAAATGATTTCTAAGGGGTGTATCTACAATTTGGTAAGGGTCCGAGATGTAGATTCTGAGGTGCCTACTCTCGAGTTAGTCCTTGTGGTGAATGAATTTTCAGATGTGTTCCCCGAGGACTTACTAGGCATACCTCCGGATAGAGAGATAGATTTCGGCATAGATCTTCTTTCAGATATTTAGCCTATTTCTATCCCTCCGTATCGGATGGCCACGACAGAATTGAAAGAGTTGAAGAAGAAGTTAAGGGACTTATTAGAGAAGGGCTTTATTCGGCCTAGTACATCACCGTGGGGTGCTCCCGTGTTGTTTGTGAAGAAGAAGGACGGGTCTCTCCGTATGTGTATTGATTACAGGCAGCTGAATAAAGTGACAGTTAAGAACAAGTACCCGTTGTTGAGGATTGATGATTTGTTTGACTAGCTACAAGGTGCCACCCACTTCTCAAAAATTGATCTCCGCTCCGGATACCATCAGTTGAAGTCAGAGAGTGTGATATCCCCAAAATAGCTTTTGGACAAGGTACGGGCACTTTGAATTTATGGTGATGTCGTTTGGTCTAACTAATGCTCCGGCCGCATTTATTGATTTAATGAACATGGTGTTTAAACCTTTCCTGGATAGCTTTGTGGTGGTATTTATTGATGATATCCTCGTTTACTCTCGTAGTGAACAAGAGCACGGGAATCATTTGAAGATGGCCCTCCAAACTTTGAGGGAAAGGAAATTGTATGCCAAATTTAGCAAGTGCGAGTTTTGGCTGGGCGAAGTGGCGTTTCTCGGGCATGTGGTGTCCGAGGATGGTATCAAGGTGGATCCAAGGAAGACGGAGGCCGTGAAAAATTGGCCTAGGCCGTTGACTCCTTTGGATATCCGCAGTTTTCTTGGGTTAGCCGAGTACTACAGAAGGTTTATAGAAGGTTTCTCCTCGATTGCATCTCCGTTGACCAAGTTGACTCAGAAGCAGACTAAGTTTGTATGGTCGGATGAATGTGAGAGGAGTTCCCAAACTTTGAAGGATCGGCTTACATCGGCTCCCGTCTTGACCTTGTCGAGTGGCTCAGAAGGGTTCGTGGTGTATTGTGATGCCTCTTGAGTCGAATTGGGTTATGTGCTTATGCAGAATGGTAAAGTGATAGCGTACGCATCAACACAGTTGAAGGTGCATGAACGAAACTATCCCACTCACGACCTTGAATTGGCAGTAGTGGTGTTTGCTTTGAAAATTTGGAGGCATTATTTATACGGGGTCCATGTCGATGTATTCACCGATCACAAAAGTTTGCAATATGTCCTCACCCAAAGGGATCTTAATCTCAGGCAAAGGAGGTGGTTGGAGTTTTTAAAAGATTACGACATGAGTGTGTTGTATCATCCGGGAAAGGCCAATGTCGTAGACGATGCTCTTAGCAGATTGTCTATGGGGAGTGTGGCGCATGTTGAAAATGAGAAAAGAGAGCTAGCAAGGGATGTTCACCGGTTGGCTAGGTTGGGTGTCAGATTGACTGATTCTAGCTCGGGTGGTATACGGGTTCAGAACGGGTCAGAGTCGTCAGTGGTGGATGAGGTGAAAGCAAAACAAGACCTAGATCCGTCGTTGTGTGAGTTGAAGAAGTTGGTTGCTGCAAAAAAGATCGAGGCTTTCTCCCAAGGGGGAGATGGTGTGCTTCGGTACCAAAACCGGCTTTGTGTTCCCAACGTGGATGGCCTTAGGAAGGTGATTATGAGTGAGGCCCACAACTCTCGCTACTCTATTCACCCGGGGTCTACTAAGATGTACCGGGATCTGAGAGAGATTTATTGGTGGCATGGTATGAAGAGAGATATTGCCAAGTTTGTGTTTGAATGCCCGAGTTGTTAGCAGGTAAAGGTTGAACACCAAAGGCCCCGTGGTTTGGCCCAAGACATTGGAATTCCCACTTGGAAGTGGGAGGATGTGAATATGGATTTTGTGATTGGATTGCATCGGACCCAAAGGCAATTCGACTCCATTTGGGTTGTCGTGGACCGGATGACGAAATCAGCTCACTTTCTACCGGTCAAGACTACCTACAGTGCCGAGGATTATGCGAGGTTGTATATCCAAGAGATGGTGAGGTTGCATGGCGTACCTAGATCTATCATATCGGATCGAGGTGCTCAATTCACTTCCCACTTTTGGAAGTCTTTCATGAAAGGCCTTGGGACCAAAGTTAAGTTGAGTTCCGCTTTTCATCCCCAAACAGATGGCCAAGCGGAGAGGACTATTCAAACCTTGGAGGACATGTTGAGGGCATGTGTGTTGGAGTTTAAATGGAATTGGGATGATCATCTTCCACTCATCGAGTTTGCCTATAACAATAGCTTCCATGCTAGTATTGGCATGGCGTCGTTTGAAGCCTTGTATGGGAGAAGGTGTAGATCCCCGGTAGGGTGGTTTGAAGTGGGGGAAATGGCCTTGGTTGGCCCGGATTTGGTAATGGATGCTATGAAAAAGGTGAAGGTGATTAGGAAGAGATTGAAAGCGGCCCAAAGTCGCCAAAAGTCCTATGCGGATAGTAGGAGGAGGGACCTCAAATTTCATGTAGGGGATTGGGTCTATGTGAAAGTCTCTCCTATGAAGGGCGTAATACGTTTCGGCAAAAAGGGCAAGTTGAGCCCCCGGTATGTTGGCCCTTATGAAATTGTTGAGCGGATTGGAGATGTGGCTTATAAGTTGGAGTTACCTCCGAGTTTGGGGTCCATCCATCCGGTCTTTCATGTATCTATGTTGAGAAAGTTTGTTGGCAATCCTAGCTCCATTGTGCCTTTGGAAGGGATTGAGGTTGAGGACAATTTGACTTATGAGGAGGTGCCGGTGGCAATTTTGGATAGGCAAGTTGAACGGCTTCGCAACAAGGATGTGGCTTCGGTAAAGGTACTCTGGAGAAATCAGCTTGTGGAGAGTGCCACTTGGGAGGCAGAGTTGGACATGATGAAATGATACCCCTATCTTTTCCAATCTACTCAAGCCTAAGGTACTAGGAATCTTTCCTGATCAATTGTGTCATTTTCTTGCCCTCATGAGCCTCATGGCATGACATGCATATGTGTACATTACAGGATTTTCCTTTCTTGGCAAATGAGTTGAATACAATTTTGACATGAATTGGTTTTGAACTATAATTTGATTTGTGACAAAAGCTATTATGTACAAACCTTGTAATTTGAGTTGAGTTGTGCATTGTGTCTTGAGTCGGAACTATCTTGCTAAACTCTAAATTTTCAAGCCTTGATCTTGCACATTCAAGGACGAATGTTCCCAAGGGGAAGATGATGAAAGGCCCTGGATCCTTGACGTCACTTTGATGGTCCCAAAACTACCTAGAAATTTTGCCAGGCATTACCTCACGGAAGGGCCTACACGGCCCGTGTGAAGGCACACGGACCGTGTGGCCTCCCGTGAAGTGGCACCTAGGAAACTGGAGGGTAAACGGGCCACCACACGGTCCATGTGAAGCCACACGGTCCGTGTGGTAGGTAAACGGGCGAGGTCACGGTTCGTGTGACCCTAGACGGTCTATTTACCGGACCGCGTTGTGGTACATGGTCCGAAAAATTTTCGGGAGGAAAAATTTAAGGGTAGGGCCACAGTACCATAAACGGTCCGTGTGAGCCCAGATGGACCATTTACCGATCCGTATGGCTCAGACGGACTATTTTCTGCTTCGTTTCATTAATGGCATTTTTGAAATATTGGTTTATTCTAACGAAAAATTGGTTTTTTCCCACCCTTCTTAAGCCCCCTATATAAGTAAACACTCTCATTTTTCAGCCATTTTACACTTCTACTCTCTCTCTCTAAAATTCATCCCTCAAGAACTCTCCAACATCTGTCTAGATCATTCAAGCTTAGGATCAAGATCTTGAGTCTAATTTTCCTTCTCAACTTTGTCTACAATCAGGTATGTGGGGTGGGGTTTGATTCTTGGTTTCTTTCAACTAAGAAGACCCAAATTTCCTTTTAAACTAAATTATGAACTTGACTCCTTAAAATGTAAATTTTACTACTTGTTCTTGGTATTTTGAACCATGCATGTGTTAGTTAAGACTTCTTATCATAATTTATGTTGGTTTTATGGAAATGAACTATTTGGACTATGAAATTGTGAACTTGCATGTCCCTTTAATTGTGTTGTTAAGCATAGGTGATATTTACTACCATTTCTATTAATTTTATTGAATTTCCTAGTTTTAACATTATTTCATGTTTTAACTATTCTCTAAATTACCCATGCCATTCCTACATTGTGCATTGCATCACATTCATGATATTGACACATGAAAATTTTGGAAATGTGGGGTTAAGCCCAATTTTATCCTAAAAAGGAATTGTGATATGAATTTTGGTAAGACATGGGATATGACAAGAAGGTGATCACTGGTATGTCTAGAATTTTGGCTCTTGGAGCATCTTGGGTGCTTGCACCATCTTGTACTTGTAGATGACCTATTCCTTGCATTGGCATCTTTAATATGATCTTGTAAATTGGCGTTAAGCCCAATTATGTCTTGAACGTTATGAACTTGCACTTGACTCTCGTGAAAGCATAAGTATATATATATATATAAGTATTCTTGTGGGATGTGTAAGATTTAGCACCAATGGATTGGGGGTCCTCCCCCTTTCCTTGAACTATGTGCCTACATAGGGACGGATGTTATTCGTCTATCTGTATATGATTATGATTTATCTCTTGTAACTAAACCGTTCTATACTCAAATTTACTTTGATTCCGTAAATCCTTCCGAAAAACGGGTCGTAAGGTAGGTGTCCATCCACCGAAAAGCGGGTCGTAAGGTGTGATGTAGATTACCCTTGGCAAGTAATCTTCTTCCTACCGATGGAAGGTCCAAATCGGTCCAATTCACGTAATAGCTTGCATGGATTTTGTTTGTCGGTTATAGTCCATTCCCATTATATAGGAGCATTATCGCATTGCACGCATCACGCATTTCATGGCATCTTGTATATTAAAATTTTTATTGTTTATATATTCCTTGTATATTATGTGCCCTTGCCACTTAACATAATTACGCAAGTTCGGTAAGTCACGTGCATTGCATACCCACATACTTGGTACATTCAACGTACTAACGCATACTTTATGCCTGCATGATTTTACCATGCAGGGACTGAGTAATTTGAGCAGTACCCGTCAGACGAGTAGTCTTCCCCTTCTAGATATCCTGTGGTGAGCCCCTTCTTTCGAGGGCATGCTTTTGTTCTTGTACGCTTTATCTATGTATGTATTTTGTTGAGGATGAGCCCGGAACTTGTCCTGGCCCCCGTCCCTTACTTAGAGGCATGTGTTGGGTGTTGTAAAGACTTGTTATTTTGTTATCTATAAAATATGCTCTTCTTTGGATTTAGAATTTTCCCCTTTGATACTTGTCTTTAGTTTTCTGAAAATTTTAGGCTTGTTTGGGGCTTTCGGGTCCCCATTCGCCGTGTCACATCTAGGCTCCGACCCCGGGTCGTGACAGAAAGCAAAGAAAAAAAATCCTTCTCCATTGTTGTTGATCGACGAAATTAAGCAAAGAAAGAAAAATCCTAAAATTGAAAACAGAAGAAAAGCACGTTGGTTGATGTGTAGAGGGCTTGGGAACAGATTTTAGTCATTAATGATGGTTTATTTGGTAAAAGCAAATAATAATTACTTTTGGGGATATGGTGAAGATAATTGCACCGGTAGACATAGAGTAAACTTGGGGACTTGAAAATAAGAATTAAAATAAATAAGTGATAGTTAACTATTTCGAAAAAAAGCTGAACACATCAATTTAAAAAAATTAATCTAAAAACAAAATTAATTAAATACTTGTTAATTAATACTAATCTGTCATAACTCGTAATAATTTTGCTATTTTCATAATACTATACAACTACCTATATAAATTGTAATAAGTAATCTAATAATGACATATGGATTAATTTTTCCTTAATTATATTTAAAATATTGACTTTTAAAATATATGAAAAGAAGTAATAACATAAGGACTTCTAGCTATGGAAAGACTCCTAAGTCTTCCTTTTTTGATAGACTTTTTCTTCCTTATTTGAATTAGAAAATACCCTATAGTCGCTAAGGATAATTCTAATTTACCATGGTTTTAATTAGTGATAGAATCTCTAATATAGGAACTTTATAAATAAATAATATATCAAAATTAGTGAATTATCTATCTATTTATAAGTTCATAATTAAATTTAATTTTTTTGTAATGTTTGTTATCAAATGAGATACAAGCTTTGATCACACGCACAATAAGACTAGTATATAATAGATATCTAACCCCTGACTAGTTCATGTCTGTACTGATTAAAATTTTGAACCCCATTAAAAAAAAATTCTAGCTCCATCACCGGCCAACCCTTGCTATTGCAT
The DNA here is from genome assembly GCA_029948455.1 of Solanum rostratum. Taxonomy (NCBI): domain Eukaryota; kingdom Viridiplantae; phylum Streptophyta; class Magnoliopsida; order Solanales; family Solanaceae; genus Solanum; species Solanum rostratum. The sequence goes on from CM057056.1 coordinate 23,498,735, forward strand.
CCGATGCTCTAGAGGAAGGCAAATTTGATTTATAACCTAATTCATTAACGTCTATAATAGATGCAATAGATTATACAGAGTGCACAAATGATCCTTTAGTGCGCCCAAAAAAAAAAAAGAAGAAAATTTCCGACATTTTTACTATTTTTACTAATTTCAAATTTTGAATCTGTCTCGAGTATCCCTTTTATGAGAGGCATCCCTTTTTCCATCTAAATTTGTTGAATATTATATCAATTTAATTGAGAACGATTAATGATGAAAAGTTAGATTAAAATTATCTACTATTTCACATTAAAAATATTAGCACATCCACGTTTAAAATAAAACTCATATTTTCACCCCTTCATGGAGGCAAGATAAAGTATGCGCAAACTAATCGACTCCGTTCAAAATATCCTTTTAAAGTAATTGGAAAAATTGATTTGTGAATCGTTGTTTAATTAAAATATTTCAAAACTATAAAAACTTAACATTCATGCATTAACTTTTTTAGAAAAGGTTCAGGTTGTTAAAAGAATTCTTTTTTGTAATCGTTTTTAAAGAAAGAAATATTTAAGTTCTATAATAATGTCAAACGAAATGGAAGACTTGGTATAATGCAGTGCAAGCCCCACCTCTCATTTGTGTTGCCAACTGTGTATGTGTATAGAAAAAAAAATTAATAATAGTAGTACATTTGCTCTAGAGGATTTAACTTACATGTAGGCCTTTGGTATGAGATTTGAGATTCAAATTTGAAGTTTTAGTTGAAATTAATAAAATAGGAATAAAATATTAAATTTAATTCAAATCATGATTTGAAATTCTAAACTCTCTAAAAAACATAGGATTTTATTAATGCATGACGGCTTGGAATATGTGATATCATGTTTAGTTAATACGATTTGCTCATTCGGTAAGATTATATTATATAAGAGCTGAATAAGTTTTAATAAATTTCACAATATTATGGGATTTTCATATTTATGAAAAAGATATAAATTAAAAAATTCAAATTATTTATCTATATAAAATTTTAATTTTGAATCAACTTGATTTCAAATTGTAATTTAAAATCATATCCAGCTGGGCCCTAAAATTTTACATATAAGTATAATTTCACCTATTGAAGCGGGTAACTATCATATATTTAGGCCAGCTACTTATCTCATGTTTAAGGAAAAATTGCAAGAATATACACTTTAAGAGCTTATATTATGAATTATATTAATTCTTAAAAATATTTATAGATTTAAATTTTTATTTACATCCCTACACATCTTATGCTATTGTTATACATTAATTTATTCTTGGTATTTTTTGAGGTAAAAGTTAATGTTGACTTTTACATTAAGTGTGATCTATTAACTACTTCCTCTGTCCCATAGATACTTTTCATTTTACATGGTTATTAAGAAATTATTAATGCACTAGTGAACTTTATCATTTTGTCCTTTATTTATATCAATGTATATTAAATTAAGTTAGAAAAAATCATTAATACACTACTTAATGGTGGGGGAAAATGGGAAAAAATAATTAATTCTATCTTAATTTAGTAAGTGCCATATAATATGAGACAAATATTTATAGAAAGATCTCCATATAATATGGGACGGAGGTAGTATAATTACAAAAAATAAAATACATTATATGTTGAAATATCAAATAAATTGCTTTCTCGTTTGATGATATTTACCGTGTTTTCTTTTTCAAAAATAAAATATTAGTGAAAAATAATTTTGTGATTTATAATTGTAATAATGATGGTAAGATTGTTCATTATAATTAGTATTTATATGGTGAAATTTAGTTAGTTAGTGTTCTTTGCTGTTATTATGTTTTACATTTGATATTATTATGTTTTATGTTTAATTTTTACTGGACGAAATCATGTTGTTATATTTGGTATGTTGGTGTTAACTTTCTTTAATTTTATTAGCAAATATTAATAATGTTAGTAAAAATGTTGAATTTCTATTAACCAAAATAATTACTGTTTTTTTTTTTTTTTGGTAATTTCTTGATGGCATGGTTGGTTGTTTTTTAAGTTGTTTATTTAGTTAGTTGTTGTTATTTTGGTGTTACTTGGTTTCTACATGGAGAAATTTAGTTATTTTTATTAGTATTTGGATTATCTAATATTACTAATAATTGATAATATCAATAGTGAGATGTTGATTTTATTTAGTATTTGTAAAAAAACAAAAAATAGTTACTCGCTGGTTGGTGTTTATTTGATAGCATAGTTGGTTGGTTGATTGATTTGTTTAGTATTGTGTGGTATCTATAGGGATGTAAATAATAAATTAATGTGTTTGATGTTTCAACATATAATGTGTTTTGTTTTTGTTAATTATAGTTAATAGATCACATTTAATGCAAAAGCCAACATTAACTCTTACCTCAATAAATAGCAACAATAAATTAATGTGAGAGAGTAGGGGTAATTAATAAATGTGGCAGATTAATTACTATTCTAAATCAACAAGTTATTAATTCGTTTTACTCCCTTTTTTTTATTTTGCTTTTTTCATGTATTTGTATTTTTGTTAAAAAAGTATTGACATTTGATTGTAAATAAAATATGTTGACATATTCATGTAATTTATGGTCTTAAATTGTATAGAAATATCTTTTTCCCTTTAATGAAGGATAGGTGATCGGTAGTTTATAGTTATTTTTTAGGTGACATGATATTATACTAATTCGTGTTGTAAGTCACCTTTTTATAAAGAAAGTAATGTCAAATTAAGCTCTACTCCATAGCCTATGGCAAGTGAAAGGAAACAAGGGGTCCATGAAAATTGACATGTGAGGATAATGGTTGTAATAAGTTGTGGGCAATAGAGATTGTATTCTTTTTTGGTATCACTTTCTTACTTTGTTCAACCACTAGCCATGTGACCAAATGCTAAAAAGAATAGCAACTCTACCAAAATATCAGTTTCATATCTTTTCACTCTTTCATTATTAAGGTGTTGTCTCTTTTTCACCATCGTTGCTTATGTCTATCTTATAATAACCTCTTGCTGGTTAGCCAACAAAAACATTAGTGAAGACTAGAGGTTCATCTATTGCAAAAAATGACTTTTGTACTAGCTAGCATGTTTAATGTGCATCCAAATTAGGTGTGGACCTTTGTCATCTTGAACCATTATTAAAAAATCACCATTTTCTCGTTGAATTCATAATTGTTCAACAATTATTTCCACAAATATTTTGATGGAATTAGTGCAAAAAGAGAAAATGTTCAATAGTTATTCTCAATATTTCAATGAAAGTTTGTTTCCCACGTGTGTTTTCACATTGAGTCACTACTAAAAAATTGCCAAAAAGCGACAGACTAAATGACACAGTCCATGCTTTTTTGTTTAATTTTTTTTCAATATTTGATAATTAAAAGCGACAAACAGCGTCTACATGTCCATCGCATTTTTTTGGCGAAATTTTCCACCATTTTTTATTTAATATATAATTATTTAATCGCACAACGACGCTGTCCATTGCAATATTTTTTTTAATTTTAAAAATTGCAACAGACAAGGCGACTTTGTCCATCACTATTTTTATTAAAATAATTCTATTTTTTTTAAAATAGCAACGAACAACATCGCCTAGTCCGTCGCTATTTTTGGTAAACGGTCAAAATTTTTCAATGAAGGGCGACAGACAAAATGACCCCATCCGTCATCCCTAAGCCTATATTAAAAAAAAAGTTGGCCGACACTCAATTATTTCTTTTCCTCTCAAACTTTATTTTATCTCAAAAAAATCCTAACCCCCCTTCCCCAAACTCGTCGGCCCTCCCCTAACTCCGTCGCCGGTTGTCACTGCCGCCAAAGGTGGGTTCCTCCTCCCCCACACCTAAGGTACTAGTTTTCTTCTTGTTTTTGCTCCATTTTTAGTATTTGTAGGTATTATTTTGTTATTTTAAGTTTATGAATTTTGTAAGTTCTTAGGTAGTCCATTTCACTTTTCTTGTTGAAGTTATGATATTACAAAACTTATTTTGTATATTGTATTGTGAATATGTGAATGCTTCTTTTTTTTTTTTATGACTAAACTTTAAATTTGATTTTTTGAAAATTAGTTTATGAATTGGGTACTTTTGTGTTTGAATACTATTGTTATGAAGTTACAATGATATTAACATAGTTAATTTGTATATGTTGTGTGAAGTAGTGAGTAAATAAAAATTTTAGGGTTTTACTTTGAATTTGGAGTTTTTCGAATGAGATTGTAAATTAGGTATTTTTAGTTGGAATTGAATTGTTGTTGAAGTTAGAATGTTGGAATTGAATTGAATTGAATTGAATTATTGGTGAAGTTAGAATTGTTGTTGAAGTTAGAATAAATTGTTGTTGAAGTTAGAATATAGGAATTGAATTGAATTATTGTTGAAGTTAGAATAAAGAGTAGTTTTTACGTAGAACTTAGATTTAATTTTGAACTTGAACTTTGGGATTTTAGAACTTAGTTTGAATTTCAAGTTGGTGAATTTTTATTAATTATATTAAAACTTGAACTATAGTATTTGTACTTAAGTTGAACTTTAGTAGTGCTTAACTTAAAGTTAGATTTAATTCGGAGAACTTGAATATTTTAATAAGATGTGAACTTTGAAGTTGAATGTAATATAAAATCTGAACTTTAATTAGGATTTCTCAAGTTTGAAGTTTAGGATTTTTTATTTAAGTAAAACTTAGATTTAATTTCATTTGAACTTGAATTTATACGATTTTAGAAGTTGAACTTTATTTGGGAATTTTGAACTTGTATATAATGTAGAACTTGATCTTTAATTTAGGATTTGTTAAGATTATGGGTTTAATGGTGTTTAACTTGAACTTAGATTAAAATTGAAACTTGACTTTTAAGTTGTGAACTTTAAAGTTGAATGTAATATAAAAATTGAACTTTAGGATTTTTTTTTTTTTTAGTTGAACTTAGATTTAATTTTTTGAACTTGAACTTTGGGATTTTAGAACTTAGCTTGGACTTCAAGTTGTAAATTGTGATTAGATATAATTAAAAATATGAACTATAGGATTTGTACCTAAATTGAACTTTACTAGTATTTAACTTGAACTTAGAATTAATTTGGAATTAACTTGAATATATTAAGTCATGAACTTTGAAGTTGAATGTAAATTTGAACTTTTAATTAGGATTTCTTAAGTTTGAAGTTTAAGATCTTTTATTTGAGTAGAACGTAGATTTAATTTCATTAGAACTTGAATTTATACAATTTTAGAACTTGAATTTTATTTGTGAACTTTGTACTTGTATATAATGTGCTTTAATTGTACTTGAAATTTTAGATTTTCAATATTCGCCTGCGTCAGCAATCGAAGTACCATCTATCCCTCCATCTTCGAGCATAACTGAAAATTAAAAGTCGAGGTATTATTTCGTTAAGGGCCAATGTACCTCAGACTCAACTTTCCTTTCTTTCTGAACCTCATCACACCATTCATGGGCGACACACTCAAATACACCCAATCATTGACCTCAAATTCTAAGTCTCTTCTTCTAACATCTGTGTAGGATTTCTGTCGACTCTATGCAATCTTCAACCTTTCTCGTATGACCTTGGCTTTCTCCATAGCCTGATGTACCAATTCTGGCCCAATCAATTCCACTTCACCGACCTCGAATAGAGAGCCTCATAAGGAGTCATTTGGATGCTCGAATGGAAGCTGTTGTTGTAGGCAAACTCAATCAAAGGCAAGTGGTCGTCCCAATCACCTTTGAAGTCAATGATGCAAGCCCTCAACTTACCATCCAACGCCTGAATAGTACGCTCTACCTCGCCATCTATCTGTGAGTGAAAAGTAGTGCTAAGGTGCACTTTCGTACCCAAATCCTTCTGAAATGATCTCCAAAACTGGGTAGTGAATTGAGATCCTCTATCTGAGATGATAGACAAAGGGACTCCCCGTAGTCTAGCAATCTCCTTTATGTATAGTGCGCATAATCCTCGGCAGTGTCCGTCGTCTTTACTGCCAAGAAGTGTGCAGATTTTGTCATCCAATCAACTATCACCCAAATTGAATCATGTTGTCTGCAAGACCTCAGTAACCCTGTGACGAAGTCCATGTTAATTATCTCCCACTATCACTCTAGAATCTCAAAGTTTTGGGCTACTCCACATGGCCTTTGGTGCTCAACTTTAACTTATTGGCAATTCGGGAACTTGGAAACAAATTCAGTAATATCTTTTTTCATTCCACTCCACCAGTTGACTTCTCTCAAGTCATGGTACATCTTGGTAGACCCTGGATGGATGGAATATCTAGAACTGTGGGCCTCTGCCATGATCCTCTCTCGAACATTATCAACATCTGGAACACACAGTTTGCCTTAATACCTCAATACCCCATCTCCCCATTTGGCGAAAGCCATCACCTTCTGCTTATATATATCCTCCTTCAACTATCATGAAACAGGATATTGATCTTGTTTCTCCTTCACCCACTACTAGAGATGATGCAGACCCCTTATGCGCAAGAACTCCTCCTTCGCCCGATTCACCTAATTGAACTCCCAATCTTGCCAGTCGGTGAACCTCCTTGTCCAACTCCTTTTTCTCTTACTGCACATGGGCAGTGCTCCCAATGGATAACCTGCTAAGAGCGTCAGCAACCACATTAGCTTTACCTGGATGGTAGAGGATGCTCATGGCATAGTCTTGGAGCAACTCAAGTCATCTCCTCTGCTCAAGTTAAGCTCCTTCTGGGTGAAGACATATTGCAGACTCTTTTAGTCTGTGAATACATTAACATGTGCTACATACAAGTAGTGGCGCCATAGTTTGAGAGCAAACACCACTACTACCAACTCCAAGTCATGAGTGGGATAATTCTTCTCATGCACTTTAAGTTGTCTAGAAGCATAGGCAGCAACTTTCCCTCACTACATCAACACACATCCCAACCCCACTCTCGAAGCATCGCAATAGATAACAAATCCATCCGTCCTATCAGGCAAGGTCAACATGGGAGCAGTAGTTAACCTCGCCTTCAGTTAACCTCACCTTCAGCTCCTAGAAACTCCTCTCATACTCATCAGACCATTGAAACTTGACCTTCTTCTGAGTCAGTCTATTCAAAGGTGCAGATATGGAAGAAAACCCATCAACAAATATTTATTTTTACAATTACATAAATAAACACAATCAAGAACATGTCAAGATACCGCCCGAATACTCTATTCACCAAGTTAATGAAGGCTGCGGGTGCATTTGTCAACCCAAAAGACATTACCAAGAACTCGAAGTGACCATATTAGGTTCGAAAAGCTATCTTCGGGATGTCACTTTCCCGCACTTTCAATTGGTGATAACCTAATCTGAGGTCTATCTTAGAGAAAATAGTGGCACCCTAAAGTTGGTCAAACAAGTCGTCGATCCTCGGAATGGATACTTATTCTTGTCTGTCACCTTATTCAACTGGCGGTAATCGATACACATCCTAAAGGAACCATCCTTCTTTTGCACGAACAAGACCGGAGCACCCCATGGAGAGACACTCGGCCTAATAAATCCCTTCTCTAACAAGTCCCTTAACTGTTTCTTTAACTCTTTCAACTTTGCATGAGCTATTTTATATGGCGATATAGAAATAGGTTGGGTATCGGGAAGAACATCAATTCCGAAGTCAATCTCCCTATCAGGAGGGACTCCAGGTAGATCCTCTAGAAATATATTAGAAAACTCGCTCACGATCGAAACAGACTCAAGAGCAGGAGGCTCAACATCATCAGGCTTGACTCGCACGAGATGGTAGATACATCCCTTAAAGATCAGTCTTTGGGCCTTGAGGTAAGAAATAAACTTACCTTTAGGTGCAACAGAATCACCCTTCCACTTAATAACACGTTCATTCGGAAACTAGAATTCGACAGTTTGAGTTCTATAATTAACATATATAGGCATAACAGGGGTAAAGCCAGTCCATGTCAAAGATCACGTCGAAATCGACCATCTCTAATTCAATCAAATCAGCAAGAGTATTCATATGATAGATGGACACCACACAATCTCTATAGATTCTCTTGGCTCGAATAGACTCACCAACAGGAGTAGAAATGGAAAGTGGCTCAAGTAAGCACTCAGGAAGGATCTTAAATCTACCAACCACATATGGCATCACAAAAGAACAAGATGCACCCCGATTAAGTAGAGCATAAAAACCAAAAGTAAATACTCGAAGCATACCCGTCACAACATCTGGTGCGACCTCTTAGTCCTATCGATTCCCCATCGCATATAGACGATTTGTCCTACCTCTTACCCTTGGTGCAACACCTCTTTGGTTATCCCTTATTGGTGGTGCAGTGGTAGAAGACTAGGCCTTATTGACTCACATTGGACACTCCCTCTGGAAATATCCCGGTTGGCCATACTCGTAACAACCATTTCCTCCATCCTTACATTCTCCCAAATGCATCCTGCCACATTTTCCACAAAGTGGCTTCCCTCTAGAGCCAAGGGTCACACTTGGTCGAAACTGTGCACCCGGTGCCCTAAAGTTTGGTTGACCTTAGGACCTCTAATCATACCTATGGCTCAGAGCTGGTGCACTTGCTAAAGATTGTGCATAGCTAGAGGATCTCTTCTGGAAGTAGGACTTATCTCCTTTACCCTACTTAGTCTGAGTGGGCTCAGGCCCTACTGACTTAGCCTTCTTGCTCAGATGCTCCTCTCTATCTTTTTTCTTATCCTCCTCAATCTGCTAGGTGTAAACCATAATTTTGGAGATATCCGTACTTGGAATTAGCAATTCGCCTTGCACTCCCACTTCACATATCTACCCAACCCAGGTATGAATTTCCTCATCCTTGCCCTCATATCCTGGACCATCTCTAGGGTGTACCTGGATAACTGGACGAATTTCAAGTTGTAATCTTTAATAGTTAGCCTCTCCTGTTTTAGATTCACAAACTCCTCAATCTTCGCCTCTCTCAACTCCTGAGAAAAGAAGTGATCGAGGAAGGCACTCTTGAACTCATCTCAAACAGCGGGCTCAGTATCCTCACCTCGACTTTCTTCCCGCTGATTGTACCAAACATTAGCCACATCCTTAAGCTGATAGGCAGCAGCTCAACTCAGTCTTGGTCGCATGCATGGTTTTTAGTACCTTCCACATCTCATCAATAAAGTTCTGAGGGTCCACCTCAACCTTTGACCCAGTGAAGACTAGTGGATTCATCCTCAGAAAATCTCTCAGTCTAGTGGATCCCGTTAGCTCCTAAGAGCTAGAACTAGGAGTCTGTGAACTCTGATTCCCACTCTGGGCAGCTACCAAACTGTGTGAGAATAGTGATAGCTTCTCTGAAGTCAACCTCTATCGTAGGAGCAGGTGGAGCAGTAGGTGTCGCAGGAACACCAGTGGCTCTGGCCGGTCGACCATGACCCCTTGTTTCTATCTGAGGAGGCACCTCTGAAGTTGGGTTCTCAGCATTGCTGCTGAAGCATTTCTCTAGGTCACATCACATTTAGGAGGCATGATCTTAAAGCGCGTAACACACGAGTTAGAAAGAGCTTTATAGAATTTTGACCCTATCGCATGAACTCACAATACAAGGAAGTGTATAAATTCCTACTATCCTATAGCCTCCTGCTTATGAAGTGTGGAACACGACAAACCCATAAATAAGATTCTATTAAACTCGGCTTCATATACTCCCTAAGACTCTTGAACTCTGTGCTCTGATACCAAGTTTGTCATGCCCCGAGAGGCTACCCTTGGAGTGGCCGGCACTTGAAGAACCATTGCTAATTTTCCAAGAGAACCACCTGACCTCATCATCATATCAACTCGACAACGGAATAAGATGCTCAAAATAATAGGATATCATATGAATAAATATAACTCTTATTTAAAATATAAGTTTCCAATGAACAAGTTTGGAAATCCAAAATGCTCAACAATCCTCTACTCACGTCTATGAAGCCTTTACTCAACAGTCAAATGATGCCATGACAGGCCATGACACCCCAAATCAAAGAAATGAACTACTCAATCGAAGTAAAAGATAAAAGGGTTCCTCTGAGACGCAAGGAGGGCTCACTAACTCTGGAAGTGCATTGAACTGGACCTCAATGATGTGTGGACTGAAGTCCTCTATCACCTGTATCTGCATCATGAAATGATGCAGGTCGAAATTAACGTTAGTACATGAAATATACTGGTATGTAAAATAGCTCAAGAATGTAAAGCTCAACTCACTCACCTCGACTCAAACAACTCATGCTCATCTCAATACATGCAAGTTTAAAGTAAATCATGCTTTTAAAATAGGCTTAGTAAAAATAAACCCAGTTTAAAATATCATGCTCAATCAGTGTTTGCTTAGGAGTTTCTCTTAGTCGACATCCAATCCCATCACCTTTAGATTGGTGATGCACAACGAAGGCGACGTCGTCGCCACACATGTCCTTAACTTGCCACGAAAAAGGATGATCAACTCTCTCATGGATCCATAGTAAATGTCCAACTTTTGGGACATGAATCGCCAGAACGTGTTGTACGACTATCCTACTCTGGAAACGTAGTTCTGTGGGTTAGAGTAGTTATTTACTAGTTCCCAGCTCAGTGCTCAATAATCCTCCCAAGACTAAAACATTCTCAGCTCATCAATCAACTCAAATCTTAATAGTACTCAGTCAATCAACTCAAATCTCAACCTCATGGGTTATCTCAGCTCAGCTCAGCTTAGTGTATCATCAACTCAATCAATCAAGAGAATCAATCAAACTCGAACGGTCATTAGGACTCATCAATTAAAATCATTATGGAATGCATGCAAAATGCATCAATGGATATGCAGTCATAATGGATATGCTCCTCATGCTCAACTTACTCAACTCAGACAATCAAACTCGAATCTCAACTCAATTCATGCATAGATTTTGTAAAATCATTCACTTTAGGGTTCATGATATCAAGTATAAATGTATATATGTCAATTTCATATCAGTGGTCATGCAATACAATAGTTATCTCATCGATTATCATAAGATACTCATAATAGATGCAAAAAATTTGATAATTGGATGATAGAAATTCAAAACTCAACTCTTGTTCTCAATTTCGACTCAAGTCGGTGAAAAGGGTGTGTGAACAAGGATGGTTTTGCATTTTAGTAAGCCTTACATACCTGGAAATAGAAGAAACAGTCAAACTCTAGTAATCTTCGTGTTAGAATTGAAACCCTTGCTCTTCTCCCTCCTCTGGTGTTTCTCAAGAAAATCCTGTGTGAAGAATGGTGAAAATATGCTTAGGGTTTTGTTTTAGGACTTTAATTAAGTCTAAAATGTCTAAGGGTTTAATTAAGAGGGGTAGGAATAGATAAAATTATCCCTCCTAAAAACTATCACCTCGGTCTACAAGACCCCGTCTACGGCCCATAGACCATTCTACGAGCCGTAGATGACCTCTCGTAAACAACGGGTCCTAAAAGTTACTGAAATTTGGCACAAAACCTCCTCTATGAGCCGTAAAACATTTTACGGATCGTTTGCTAGCTCGTAACTCAAGATACAGAAAGTTAATTTTTGGACCTCCAATTCACGAAACCAATCTGTGGCCGTATGTTATCTCTTATATAGGCCTCAGACTTAGAAAATTTCACCAAGTCAACTAGGGGGTTTACGAGACCTATTTTACGAGTCATAGAAGCCCTTGCAGATTCTCTTTTCAGCCATTTTTGTCAGCATCCTCTATACATCTACTCTAGATTAGGTAGAAGGAATTAGGGGGCAGACTTGAATGAAGGGAAGTTGATAGGTATGAAAAGTCATGATTGTCATGTATTCATGGAAACTTTGCTTCCTACTGCTTTTTGCCACCTTCCTAAGAGGATGTGGAAGCCAATCGCAGAGATAAGTCTTTTCCTTAGAGATTTATGTTCTGGAACATTGCTTGAAAGTAGTTTAGACAGGATGGAGGAAAATATTCTTGTTATCACTACAAGGTTGGAGAAGATTTTTCCGCCTGACTTCTTTGATGTGATGGAGCATCTTCCAATCCATCTTGTACAAGAAGCTCGCCTTGGAGGTCCAGTTTAAATAAGGTGGATGTATCCTTTTGAAAGGTAATGTTTTTATGACTAATTAAGTACTTAATTAGATATAATGAATATATAAACAATAATAAACTTCATGATTAACACATTTGAATTGGTATGTACGGAAAAATTGGAGGTTGCGAACAGACAATTAAACAAAAGGGTCAGATTGAAGGATTAATTGTTTAAGCTCATACCGCAAGAGAAACTGGTGCTTTTATTCTTATTCCTTTGAGGATGAAGTGTCATGCCGGAAAAATAGGCCAAATTGGAATGATAAAGGTGAGAGTGATCCGATGTTTCCCCCGATTTCAATTTTTAATCAAAAGTGGCCGAGGATCTAAAAGGCGTGGAAAAAGAGACTTCACGCCCTTGGAAAGACAATCGGTGATGACCCATATTCTACTTAATTGTCCAGAAATTCAACTATATCTTGAGTAAGTGTTAAATAAATTATATTATCAAATTACATAATAATTAGCATTTACTAAATAACAAAAATGTACATATCAATACAGATTGTTCGTAAACACCTGGGGCAATGGAGCCATATACACGAGGTTTGCCAAATGGTTAAAAGATTATGTAAGTGCGAAAGCCTAATCATATTGAATTAGTAGGAATAATGTATTTATTTAAGACTAAATTGTATTATTTTGGATACAATTTGTAGGTTTATGACGAATACTCAACTGATTAGCATTCACCATTAGTGAGAGAATCATACTTGGGCCTAAATCTCAAATTCACACAATGAGTAAATATTGTGTGAATGGCTTTAAGTTTCAAACTAAGAAAGTTTCAGCATATAAGAAAATCAATAATAGCGGTGTCTTCATTCAAGGTGATGTTGACGGTAATGGCCAAACTATTGAATATTATGGTGTCATTTAGGAGATTATTGAAGTTCGATATTCAGGTTGGCCTAAAAAGAAGATGGTATTATTTCGGTGTAAGTGGTTTGACCCATCACGTAGAGGCACAAGGGTAGACCAGCAACATAATATAATTAAAGTTAAGCATACCATACAATATGGAAGTTATGATCCTTTTATCATTTCCTAAAATGGTAAGCAGGTCTACTATGCTCCATATCCATTGCGTAGAGATAAGGTAGATTGGTGGATTGTCGTTAAGACAAAGCCTATAGGAAGAATTGAAATTGAGAATGTATTAGATGTGGCATACCAAAATGATCTTGCACTTATTCAACAACAAGTAAATGTTGAGTTGGAGACTACACTAGAACATCTTCAACACATACTAGAAAAGGTGTCTGATAATGAATTAATAATATCAAACTTTCAAGAAGAAGTAGATGAAGATAATGAATCATTGGAGAAGGAGGGATAGGATGAGGATGAATTATTGCAGAAGGAGGGATGGTAGAATGATGAATATGAAACAACTGAGTAATCGGAACAAGAGGATGAAATAAATGAAACAAGCGAGAAGGAATAGACGGAATAGACTGGTAAATTCTAACTAGCATATAACTTAATTTATCTGGCTAATACAAAAATTATTTCATTTGTTTCTCTTATATATTGTGTTTGATTTACTTTACATTCAGATATCATCGGGTGATGGTGATAGATCTCGGGATCGTCTTGGAGTTACTTCTTCTGGTAGGACGAAAAAGAAGAAGTTTAGGGGACCGATTGATTCTGAGGAGATCCCAGGCTATATTTCTTCATCACCTGATATTTAGGTTACCCCAGGTGATAGTCGTTATATGTCTTCTAGGACTATGATCCTTAACTTTTCAAAGTCAGCTACGTCGACCACGGGGCACATCTTCTTCTGCATAACCGAGATTTTCTTCGTATGATCAGATTGCGCCTCGACCTACAGTACCACATCATCGATCCACACCTTCGATTACTCCATCTCCTAGTGTTGCATCTCCTACTTCTTGGTCTCCCCACCTATCTAATCTGAGACTTAAGGATTCTTCCAGTACTGATATTGTCCCTACACCACTGACTCAGCATCACACACATCTTCCATCAGCAGCTAGACCTTCTTCTATTGTTGCATTTGAGCCTGCAAATGTTGTGCTTGACTTAGCTCCTGGATAGAGGGACAGACATAGGAAAGTCATGATTGAGCCTGATGGAACATCGTAAGTTTATCTTCTTTATTAATTTATTTTTGCTACCTTAACAAATTATAGATGAACTAATTACATGTTTATTATCTATCTTGTAGGTGGTATCCTTTGAAACAAGCTGCAGATGCTCTTAAGGAGAGTGTTAGGAGGTTATACACGGAGGCATACCACTCTTGGGGGCAGATTCCAAATCATACTCGGCAAGCGGTGTTTAATGAATTCAAAGTATATATAAGATTATATAATATTTTGAGTATTACTTACTTAACTTATTTTTTAACACTTGTGCTTTTTCTTCTAGACTTCATGTACTTGGCATCCCAAGTACAACTTGGTCATTGCGACCACATTTGAGAAATAGGCGAGCTCCCGACTATCTAACTAGCTAAAGAAAGCAAGGGATGATCGAAAAACCAGTACTCGGTTACTTCTGCATGTATATCAAGATTTGGTCCGATAATGGGATACTGATAATTCAAGGCTATGTCCGATCAAGCTAAAAAAGCTAGAGGAAGCCTAAAGGCTGGCTCATTGCACAATAAAGGTGCAAAGAGTGTCAAGACCATTACGAGGGAGCTGGTAAGATTTTTGAAATTTTAGGTATAAACTAACATATTATTCTTAAATAAAGTATTTAATTTATACAAAGTATATTTTTATTAATTATATTTTAATTTATAGGAAAAAGAATTGGGGCGGCCTCCTTTATGTGATGAAGTTTTTAGGAGGTATTATATGAAGAAAAAAAAGAATGACTCGGATTCGGATTAGTGGGTGGAGGAAGGGGCCGAACAAGCCTATGTAAGTTATTTAACATAACTTTAAGTATAGTTATTTTGATTCTAACTTTTTCTTTTAATATACACATTGAGTCTAACTATTATTTTTAATGTGTAGCATGAGTATGAGCGACAGATACAAGAGCTTGGAGATTCGATCAAGCTAACCCCTGAGTTGTCCAATCAAATTTGGATGGAAAAGGTTACAGACGGGAGCCATAAAGGTCGTGTTTATGGAATGGGTTCCCAAAATAATATACGACGACTCCAATCCGATTTACAAGGCATTGGATCATCACGTCAAGTTGAGGCTATTGACAGGGTTCAGATGTCTTCCGTGACTCAAAAAATTGAAGAACTTACACATGCATTAGAAGATTCTGAAGCACAAAGGACCCAAATGGAATGCAACATGACTCAGAAATATGATGAACTCAAGGAACAATTGCTCAACCTAAGCTGACGGTCCTCCCCCAATGATTCTGACGAGAGTACCGATGAATTTGAAGCAAATAGCCCCTAGTTCCCTTCATTTAAGTTTTGGAAAATTTAGAATTTTTGTTGAACTTTGAAACAATTTAAAACTTTGTAAATTATGAATTTCTATGTTTTTTTATGTTTGATTGTGCTTATTAGTACATATTTTGAATGTTTTAGTTGTTGTTGATTGTGTTGTATTGATATATATTAGATTTGAATTTTAATGCAGGTGCATGTTTCTGCTATCAAAAATTATAGAAAAGCGACGAACAGGGTCCCTAAGTTCGTTGCTTTTCTGGATTTTTTTTAAAAAAAAAATCAAAAAAGCGAAGGATAGGATCACCTAGTCCGTCGCTTTTTTTTTAAAAAAAGAATATTTTTTAATATTTGCGATGCAGTCCGTCTCAAAAAATAAATAATTAAAAAAATAAATAAAGCGATGTCATCCATCACTTTTTTTTTGTGACATCGTCCATTGTTTTCGGTGATGTTGTCCCTCGCTTTTAGAAAAGCGACGAGTAAAGAAGCGACTGAACTGACTATGTCGCTTTTGACCAAAAAGCGATGCAGTCCGTCACTTTTTTGCATCGTTTTTTGGCAGTTTTTTAGTAGTGAGTTGGTTCGGTGAGAATGGAATGAAATGGAAAAATCATGTTTTATAATAGAAATTTTTCATTGATTTGTGGTGAGAAAGATCATTGTTCCTAGTAGTGAAAGTTTAAATAGATAGGTGCGAGTGTTTCATCATACTTTATCTCTACCTATTGAGATAGAGGATATATATGATATACCTTCGGCTCAATTTATATACTTAATCAAATGAAGTAATTAGCATTTACCTTCTTTGATTCACATTCTATAACTGAAAAACTACACACATATATATAAGTTCTGCTTTGGTTTCCATTCGATGTCCTAAATATATCTAGAGGTCGACTATTTTGACTTCATGCTGCATAGGGCCTCATTCTGGGGGAAGGACGTGATCATGCTCGGGAAGGTAATGAGGTTCCCGACTTTCTCCGCTTTCCTCAAGGATTTCTCTATAGTCAGGACTCGAACTGAGACTTTTGGTTAATGAAGGAGCAATCTCATCCACTGCACCACATCCTTTAATTTAGTGATTATATATTTTTATAAGCATGCAACCTCTATTCTTGATCATTATCATAAATTTCATAATACATAAACTCCAAAAATATTTAAAGGCTACAAGCGTTACGGTATCTTTAGACTTCAGTATAAGTTTTTATAATTTGTTCCATTATTTCAACTTCACACTTAAATAGAAATTTGAAAGAATATGTTTGAGGAGTATATCAAATAAAAAAGGGAAAAAAGGGGAGTATTTCCAGTTTCATTTTATAC
Organism: Solanum rostratum; assembly: GCA_029948455.1. NCBI lineage: Eukaryota > Viridiplantae > Streptophyta > Magnoliopsida > Solanales > Solanaceae > Solanum > Solanum rostratum. The sequence goes on from CM057056.1 coordinate 23,515,532, forward strand.
AACTACAATTTTTTCTTTCAAATGATCATTAGTGTCCAGACATAAACCTCCAATTTTCAAATATTTGATTTGTTTTTCAAACTTCAAACCAATCTTGTCAAAAATCATAGTTTTGTAATCATCTCTGCTCCCAATAATTAATATGGTGCAATTGTTTCTTCCTAAATACGTTATTGGAAGTTATTAAAGAAACAATCTTTCTACCACTGTGAGATAGTGGTAAGGTCTGCATACATTCTATCCTCCTCATACCCCACATGTGAAATTCCACTGGATATATTGTTGTTGTTGAAATTTTCAAGGTTATTGCAAGGATTATATTAAATATGTTTAATCTTAAATTATATATAGCATTACTACTTAAAACAAGAGTCTACAAGCAGACACATCTCATAGACGATGTGTGTGCTTGCAACCAACGGTGATTTGTTGCTCCAACTGTGTGGGGCTCATTTTTGGCTAGAAGTAGGCAAGTGTTCATCGACATGCCTATTTCTAGCCTAGGATATTTCTTGAAAAGTTTAATACTTTCTTTGTTTTAATTAATTTTTATTTTTTCTCTAAATATTTCTGAAAAATTAATTTATGGTAACTTTCAAATCTATTATAGATTCGAACATACGTTAAAAATACAAATGTATATATTATCATAATTATTTACTTTTTAATTATATCCGCAGTTGCCAAGTGGAGACAGAAAATTATGGGGGATTAACCAAAGTGGCTCCAAAGATATATTAGGTATATCTGTTTATTTAATTAAGCAATTTATTGAATTATTGTGAGGAAAGTGTATATGGCTTTTGGCCTGTCAAAAGCTCTTTTGTAGTCTGACAGAGCAGTTACCACTAACCAATGAGGCCAAATTCTCCATTCAATTCATGCTCTATTATCATTATGTTGAAAAATTATCTAAAAAATAAAATAGTACAATCATTAGTAGTATAATATTTTGTTGTATGGACAAAACTTTAGTTAACAAAGTTTGATGAAATAAGAAGGGATCAAAAATTTCAAAATCACTATTTTTTAGATCATTTCCTGTATTAAATACAAATTATTGGGCTGTCGATTACTGCATGGGCCTCTTTCCACTTATGCAAGCTGGGCCCATAAATAGAGTGGCCCAACTAAGTTTACATCAACATATATTGGATATACATATCGTGTAACTTACCAACTTGCCCTTCTTAAATCTTCCATACGTCAAATTAAACTTTTTCCAAAACAATTGAAACCTAAACATATAGATGTGAATATGACATTGAAACATTTTTCAGAACATCATTAAAGATAAGTGAAATTTGATTCGAAAATATATTAAGGAATATCAACTTGGGGGTTGTTTGCAGAGGATTTGACCTAATTTTAAGTCAAAAACTTGATGATAAAAGACAAAACATACATGTCCTATGTATTCGTGTGTGTATATTCAAGTGTATCTACATGTATATCATGTATATCAGATAAATGTCTTCAACGGAAGAACGCACATTTGTCATACTTATCGGGTGTTATATGTGCACATTAGCTGCCTCTTAATTAGTATAAATATTAAAATGTACTTTTTCTCTAGTTATATATTTAAACTATAGTACTGTATAGAAATTAAATTTTTTTTTTCTTCTTTATCTTTTTGTTTTGATTTTTAAAACGTCGAACTTTAAATTTTAAATATGTCTTGATCCATTTTGTTACTTCTACTATCACAAAAATTTAACTTGAACTAGTCAATTTTGCAACATTACCAACATGGGTTGTGGTGTGGTGGTGAGACTGTTTTACCCTTAATCAAAGGTCTTAGGTTTGAATACTGATTACTGAGTATGGAGAAAATTTTGCGTCACCCTCAAATAGGTCTTCCAATGCACGATCCGAATTTAGTCGGAACTTCAAACACAGGATGGAAAACCAATAAATAAAATAAAATCCACAACATTATTCTTACGTATTCAGATGTCTAATTATGTTTCAAATATTTCGTCAATAATTATTTTGAAAATAAAAAGGTACAAAATGAAGTGTCAAATATAGGTCATGAAATGAAAATTTTGAAAATTATATGACAATGTTAATTCAAAAAGGTTTTCAATTTCATGTAAATGATCATTTTTGATGTATTATTTTCTTACCCTTAAGTATTATGAATAATTTGGAGATTTCAGGATCTTTGATAAGCCTCTTTTTTCCTACAAAATACCCATGACCTGCCTAATTCACTTTCATAGGAAAATTTGTAGATGAAACGTAAACTGCATGAACCCTTACTGCAAATTCATACCCCTCCAGGATTTTCTCAAGAAAATTTCAACTTATTATGTCATATGCTTTCCTAAGATCAATATTCAAATACGATATTTTGAGATATCTTTCTAATATAACGCCTAAATAAGTCATGATAGACCAATCCATTATGCATCATCACTACCAAAAAAGAAAACCTAGCAGCAATTTACTAGCGACAATAGTCTAAGTGCCGCTAAATATAATTTTAGAGACAATTATTAGTCACAATGACATTTTATTATGTTAAAGCCTATATATTTTTGGAGTGTTTGAGTAAAAAATAAATATATTTACGTACATACTTTTAACTAATTTTGACTTTCATCTCCCAATCTAATTTAGGTGGCTTTTTTTCCCTATTGTGGCAGGTACATCTCTACTAGGTACAAAGTGTTGGGACTGAAATAGTAGTAAAAGTTGATAATTGTAAATTTTAAATGATAAATTAGATGATAGAGGAAAAACTACAAAAAGACTTTATAATGTGATAGGTATAATTGATCAATATATATTAATATTAATAGATAAATATTCTAAAGCTGTTGAGAAAATAATTCTTTTCTGAATAAGATTCTGTAAACAACCATATCATGAATGCTAGTATATACTTTTATTTAAGGGAAAAAAACTGAGCATGTACTTTTCCAATTTTGGAAGTTTACACCAACTTGCCAACTACTAGTGCTACAATTTTTGCTCCAAAATGTTGATATTTTCCTGACTAACATGAAACATTTCTTATTTTTTGAGGTTGATTATTTAAACTTACAGTGAAAAATTTACTTCAGATGGCGTGTTCCCAATAAAAAATAATTTTACACACGACATATTTAAAGAAGGTTTTTGAATTTTATCATTTTAAATGACACATATATAAAATATAATAAAGTGTTCTTTATTATGAAATGGAAACTAACAACCAATACAAAGTAACTCGGTTAAGAAGAGTAAGGAAAAAGAGAAAATAGTAAGAAGAGTAGAGAGAGAAATTTAGCTTTTCTTTCTTTCATTCGTATTCTGTATATGCATCCTCTATATTCTGTATATCCATATGATAAAGGACTAAGACTATATCTATGAGCTAAGGAAAGAGCTTCCCCTATAAGCTAAGGAAAGAGCTTGCTCAACAAGCTACATGGATTTCTAATACATATATTATTATTTATAACACTCCCCCTTAGAAGTCCATGTTATTCTATGCATCACTTGCTGCCTCATTAAAAATCTTATCAGGAAAATCTAGTGGGATAAAACCTTGGTTAAGGAAAAAAGAGTATAACACGTATTCTACTTCCCTGATCAAGACCATGATCGAAGCGATGGGGTCTTTGCTTTCCAATTTTGTGTACCATCTTCTCAAGTGTTAACGCTAGTAAAGATTTGGTGAGTAATCTGTTGGATTATCACTTAACGTATTTGTTGTATGTCAATATCACCATTTTTCTGGAGATCATGTGTGAAGAATAATTTTGGCGAAATGTGTTTTGTCCTATCTCCCTTTATGAAGCCTCCTTTTAATTGAGCCATGCATGAAACATTGTTTCCAAATATAACCGCAGGTACTTTAACATCATTCTCCGGGCCGCATCTTTCTTCAATGAACTGTATAATTGATCTCAACCACATGCATTCATTAATTGCTTCATGAATTGCGATTAACTTAGCATGATTTGAAGAAGTAGCAACAATGGATTGTTTCATAAATTGTCATGTCCCTCCATAAGTGAATAGATAGTCCGTTTGAGATCAAAGCTTTATGTGGGTTCGATAAATAACCTGCATCTACATAACCAACAAGATCTATACAATTTTTGCTAGTATAAAACGAATTCATATCAATAATCCCCTTTAAATATCGCAAAATATGCTTGATACTATTCCAATGTCTCTGCATTGGGGAAGAACTATACCTTGTTAGCAAAGTAACAAAAAATGGTATATCAGGTCTAGTTGTATTAACAAGATACATAAGTACCCCTATAGCACTGAGATATGGCACTTCAGGGCTAAGAAGTTCCTTATTCTCTTCTAGAGGTTGGAGCGGATCTTTATTAACTTCAAGTGATCGAACAACTATTGGAGTACTCAATGGATGTACTTTGCCCATGTAAAATCGTTTTCGCACAAAAAATCTTTTATAATCAACTAATTTTACACTATTAGGTGTTTGGACTACAGGTCCAAAAATTTCACGTTTAGCAAGTGAAATTCAATTTTGATTGAATTGCCTCTTGCCAGTTTGGCCAATCGCATCTTTGTCGACATTCTTCAATAGATTTAGGCTCAAGATTCTCACTATTTTGTATGAGGTCGAGCACAATATTGCATGCAAATATATCATCGACAAAATATCCTTTTTGTTGGTTTGTAATGCGACATAACTTGTTGAGATCTCATCATTTTATTATTTTTAGGTAGCTACCCCTCTCATGAGGTTTCATGAAGTGTTATATCATAAGCTCTTCAGGAGCATATTACCTCTTAATTATGACCATTTTAATCATTTGCCCATTTTTTTCAAGAATTATTTTATTTGGGATTGATAGCATGTCATAAACGCTATCCTTCAGTGATATCCAACAAGGGCATTTCTCTTTTATGTTAGACAAACTAATATATATTTCAATTTATCTTTGGAGAATCCATTTTTATGCATCATCATAATTTATTCGACCGATGCATATCTTTGTCTATAATTTATCATATTTTAGACCATGCAGTTTTGGTCTCATAAGCAATGATTAACCATCTATCTGAGGCATTTAGTGTCAATCAACATGGATATTTATCAATATTATCAAGATGAATTATCTTGATTATGTATTTTGAAAGTTGTGCACTTAACTTAATTATCTGGCAAAAACAATTTTGTGAATGGCAAACTTCAAGTTGACAATGAATACACATGTGATTATCTTATAGATGCATCTATTTCACATATCACATGATCATGAGCAGGACCATATTCACTTTTTATTCTTTCAGAATATAGGAGATTAAGCCCAACATTAGTTGATCCCATCAACTTATCATAAGAACAAGAAATATATAGGATTCTTGAAGAATCTTTTATCTCTTCATGAGGTTCTTTTACAGTGTTATCTTTATCATTTTTCATACTTTTTTTTTAGGATTTTTATCCTTTGAACTCAATGGTCTATCACGCTTCAAGCGTGTTTGGGATTCAGAAGTTATGACACTAGTAGATGGTCCTTTTGGGATGTCAATCCAAATAGGCATATACATTGCATGGATATATGATTTAGTTATCCATTTCAAATCAGTAAATGCATCTAGCATTTGATTTTCTATTTTCTATAAGTGGATGATCTTCTGGACCGTCTGCTCACATAAATGGGTACGTGGATTAAATGAGATAGTGATCAAACTTTTCATGCAATTTCCCTTTTGGGGGTCCTTTTTCTCTCCCCCTAATTGTGGGAAAGTTGTTTCATCAAATCGATAATCTTCGTTGAAGGCCCATCTTATTACGTTGTGGTGGTGCTATAGGCATGTATACTGCACAATCAAAGATTCACAGATGAGCTATATTTGACTCACGATCAAATACTAATTGTGACGAAGAGTATGCGTTATAATTAGTCGATCTAATGTGAACAAGTGCTGCCACATGCAAGATAACATGACCCCAAATAGTAGTGGGCATTTTTATTTTCATAAGCAATGGTCTCGCTATCAATTGTAGTCGCTTAATAAATGACTTTGCAAGGTCATTTTGATTATGAACATGAGCAACATTATGTTTAATTCTTATCTCAATTGATAAATAATAGTCATCAAATATTTGGATGTAAGTCTCCAACATTATTGATGCGAATAGCCTTAATAGGATAGTCTGAGAATTGCGTCCTTAGTCTTATTATTTGTGCTAATAACTTCGTAAACTCCAGGTTGCGAGATGACAAGAGACACACATGAGACCATCTTAAGGATGTATCTATCAGGACAATAAAATATTTGAATAGTCCATTAGGTGATAAATAAGCCCACTTATATCCCCGTATATACGTTCTAAAAAGTTTGGGGATTCGACACCAACCTTCAGGGTTGATAGCCTGGCAATTAATTTACCTTGATAACAAGCAGCGCATGAAAATTCATCATTAGTAAGAATCTTCAGGTTCTTTAATGGATGTCCAGATAAATTTTCAAGGATTCGCCTCATCATTATTGAATCAAAATGACCTCTTTGGTCATGCCATAGCACAAAAGTATTCAAATTAGTAAACTTCTAATTTACGATTGAATGCGCTTCAATTGTATTTATTTCTGCATAATATAGGCCAGAAGATAAGGTTGGTAACTTCTCCAAAATATATTTTTTGCCTGAGACACTCTTAGTTATACCAAGGTATTCAATATTCATTTCATTTTGTGTCTCGACATGATATCCATTTCAGCGGATATCTTTGAAACTTAACAAGTTTCTTGGGGATTTAGAAGAGAAAAATGTTTATTCTATAACAAGTTTTTTCCCCTTAGGCAAAAATATAATTGCTCTTCTGGAGCTCTTCAATTAATTTTGAGGTATATCTATATTTTCTTAAAAAAATAAAATAAAATGAACATTACTATTAAATAGAGCCATTTTACATACTTTATTTATTTACAGAAACTAGAAAAATATAAACATGCCAACTAGTATAACTAAATAAGAAAGAAAATTATCTAGATTATAGCACACTCATCACTGATCATCTCTCCTTTTGGAAGATCAAAGAAGTTAGCTACATGCAGATGCATCAGCTCAACATTATCTTCAGAGATAGAGTTTGTCTCCGATTATTATGACTCATTTTTAAGGATGCCTGATAGAGCTGGACCAAACACTTTGATTATTGACAAGTATGTGACCAGTGCCATAATCCTTCCATATCTATGTCATATACTTTCTGAATTTTTCCTTTGCACAGGTTCTTATTTTTTACCTTTCTTTTTATATTACTGGTCATTTTTCGGTGCAAGACGATCATTATGATTGTAATTTCTCTTTCGACCATGTCCATGGCCATGACTGGGGCCACGATCCTCTTTTCGTTGGTGATAATTTATCTTATTCACTTCAGGAAGTGGCGTAGAACCAATAGGTCAATTTTCATGATTTTTCATTAATAAGTTATTATGTTGTTTAACAATAAGAAGGTGTTGAAAATAATTCAGAATATTTTTAAAGCCCGTCTCTTGATATTGCTGTTGCAGGAGAATATTTGCAGGATGAAATGTGGAGTATGTTTTTTTTCAAGCTTAGCACGTTCAGTGACATCTTTTCCGCATAAGTTTATTGTGATATAATTCTATACATGGAAGAATTATATCCATTTATGCTTTTAAAGTCTAGTAATCTCAAATTAGACCAATCATGACGTGTTTATTGAAGGATGACCAACTTCAGGCAGTCATATCTATCTTTCAGATTGTTCCACAATATAAAGGGATCTTTCAGAGTGAGATATTGCATTTTTAACCCTTCGTCAAGATGGTGACGGAGAAATATAATAGCTTTGACACGATCTTGGCTGGATGCCTAGTTAATTATTATTTTTTGATGGTGTCTACCACCCATTGCATCCAGGTGGATTTTGGCATCTAGTGCCCATGACGAGTAACCTTTGCCCGATATATCCAGGGCAACAAATTTAAGTTTAGAAATATTAGACATTTTAGGAAATAAAACCTATACCTCTTTTTACCTGTTTAAAGTAGCTTGAAATGATAGAGCTTTATGTTGATAACGTGTTATGAAATAGAAACTAACAACCAATACAAAGTAACTACGTTAAGAAGAGTAAGGAAAAAGAGGAAATAGTAAGAAGAGTAGAGAGAGAGAAACTTAACTTTTCTTTCTTTCTTTCATTCATATTCTGTATATGCATTCTTTTTATTCTGTATATCTATATTACAAAGGACTGACCATATATATAGGCTAAGGAAAGTTTTTCCTATGAGGTAAGGAAAGAGTTTCCTCTATAAGCTAAGGAAAGAGCTTGCTCAACAAGCTATCTGGATTTATAATACATATATTATTATTTATAACATTCTTTAATTAATGATTTCTTTAATATATTATGTGAAAAGATAGAATTATAGATATCTTTTTAAAAATAGATTAAGAAAAGAATAAAATAAATAAAGTGGAAAAAATGAAATATTTATGACGATTCCAAATTATTATTTTGAGATCAAAACACCAAAACTTTAGTCAATAATCTACTTTTTCCGTTCACTTTTACTTATAACTATTTTATTTATTAAGGTTAAACTATATGACTTTGACCAACATTTTAAGATGTATTTTTCATCATATTAATATGAGAAGGATTACAATTTATAACATTTTTCGCATAGTTTTCCACCATCTAAAAAATTTAAAAATTAAATTTATCTTTGAAGTATAATCAAATTGATTTTGAAAAATGAAATAATGACATGTAAAAGTGGATAGAGAAAGTATACAATATTGTTAAAAAAAAGGGGGGGAAAAGAAGAATAAATACTTGAAGTTAGATATTTTGCATAAATACGTAAAGGTCCAAAATTGTCTCTCAATATGTATAAAAAAAACAAGAAGCAAATTAAAGAAAAGGAAAGTTGCATGTGATGATGACCTCAGGAGGAACACTACCCACCCACCCATTGAGATCATAACTCTTCAGCAATTCCCATACTTATGTGGCCTTCTCGGTACCCCTACTTTAAAGTTATCTACAAATTTTTTTTTTAGAAGAATAGAATATATGATACAGATATAAAATAGAATAATATTTTTCTCCCTCTTTTTTATTTTTTTAAATTTTATATAAGTCAAACTAGATAATTATTTATGAAGAAAGTAGTAAAAATTAAATTAGCAAAATAAGTACTATGTATGATGATGTATGTTAACTAATACTATAATGTTCAACTATATGTTATTTTTTCTTATTTTAACTTCAGTCTTCAAATGTTTCTATCTAGAATTATGTGCTTAATAAGTCGAAGATAGTTTTCTTTGACTAACCTTTATCTCTCCAAGTTAGATGATGTTGACCTCTCAAACTCGCTTTCATTATCATATTCGCTCTATATAATTTCATTCGTAATCTTATTTATTTTCTTGTAATCTGCTCACACATCCATCTAATAAGCATTCGAATCATGTAATTTTCTTGATATGTATGCTTGAAACAAGATATCAAATAATCAATCAATTACCTAAGTATCCATTAATTCCAAATTAATTAGAGCAGTTGAATGAATTATTCTTTAACCATTTTTATGTCATTGGAGATTACAAGTTTAAATGGTGGAAATAATTTGTAAAAATGTAAATTAAGGCGGGCTACGGAAATCAACTACTACGACCTTTTTCCAACCAATTGCATGCCTTTCAAATTGAATTTCGTATCAACTATTTTTAAGTTGACAAAATCCAATCTTCTAGTACTAGTATTCATTATTTCTATGTTGACAAAATCTAATTTTATATTCAATTTATTTATTTTATTTTGATGTAACATAAACTTTAACATTTTTTTTAGAGTAGTACTAATAACATTTTTGAACTTGACACGAATTATTAATTTCGTCCCTAAACTATTGATAGGCTTAAAAATATCTTTCAACTTGGCGAATTAAGCTTAAATACACCCTCCTGTTTCACACAAAAAATTGTGTCATTCACGCACTAGACATGGCTTAAAAACATCCCTCAACTTGACAAACTAAGCTTAAATATGCTACTCAACTTGACGAATTAAGTTTAAATACACCCCTTCTATTATATATATAATTTTAAAAATAAAAATAAAATAAAAAGATTTGTTATTAATTACTTCCTTGGTTCCAATTTAGTTGTATTTGACCGGATACAAAATTTAAGTAATATGAAAAAAAAATTCCAAAGTTCCACAAATATTTTTAAATAAAAAAATTAAATTTTTTTTAGACTTTTTGTGAAAGAAGTAAAATTAATTGAAAATAACATTAAATAATTATATTCTAACGGATTAAAAAGGAAAAAATGGGTGATTTAAGTTGACAAGAAATATTTTCCCTTATTTATATTTGAAAGGGGTGATGAAGAATAAGGCCAAAAGTTATAAAAAAGGGTCATCACCATTTCCTCTTTCCCTCCTTGAAACCATTTGCTTGAAATAGAAGCACCCCTTCACTCTTTTCGCAACATTCATGTGCTCCTCTGCACCTCTATAATTCTTCTTCACATTATTCTCAACTGAAGCTACTGTTTCCCTTGTCTTCTTCAAAGGTTTTCCTTTCTCTCTACCATACACAGAGACTACTAAGCCTTTTGCAGGGGGAAGAAGAGAGGGAAGTTGATATACTATTTTTTTTTTGACATATTCCGTTTTATGGAGGCTGACTTGTACGGTAAAGTGGGGCTGGTGAGGTTGATGGGTTGTGTGATGAATTACGATTGGGGACGACCCGGGAAGGAATCTCGTGTGGCGCGGCTGTATGCGTCCAATAGTGGCGACTATGTTCATCAGGAGAAGCCTTATGCGGAGTTTTGGATGGGGACTCACGATTCTGGGCCTTCCTATGTAGTACTGGAGAATGATGGCGGAGAGACAAACAAGTTGACATTGAAGAAGTGGATTGAAAACAACCCTAGTGTTCTTGGACACAAGGTTGTCAAGAAATGGGGTACAAACCTTCCGTTTCTCTTCAAGGTAAAGTCATTTGAAATGTCGGCGGATTACTTTGTGGGGATAATTTAATCAGTTTCTTCTCAATTTACGCTCTTTGGTAGCATTATACTCAGGCAGAAATAGCTGTTGTTTCCTTCCTTGAAGATTGACATCGATAGAAACAAATTGTGTAATTTCGGTTTCTTAGTCATAGTTTTTTATATTTAAAATCATTTGAAAAAAAGTTTGAGCAATGGTGTTTAGGAAATGGGTAGTAGAAATTACTTGAGTATGTACTTGTTATTTGAAGGTTCGCATTCTCATAAAATATTGTATAATGGGAGCAATGGAATTTATTTTAGTTTAACTTGATGCATTTCGAGTGAGTTGAAGCTTTTTATACTTGGCTGTCAGTATGGTTTGATAAGATTCTAACATTTCTAGAGTTTTAGGTACTATCTGTTGCAAAAGCTTTGTCCATACAAGCCCATCCAGATAAGTATTTGGCGTCTCGTCTGCATAGTGAGCTCCCAGATGTTTATAAGGATGACAATCACAAACCGGAGATGGCATTGGCGTTGACAGAATTTGAGGCATTATGTGGATTTATAACTCTTGAGGTACTGAGGTCTAGTTAATTTTTTTTTTTAATTATGTTAGGCTTCGAAAACCAGGACATTTGAGGCGCCCATAAATTTACAATCCCCTTAAAATAGAGTTAAGTAACTTGTTTTTATTAGCTTAAAGTAATAATTAGGTTGTATTCTAGATAAATAAATAGCCCACCTGGCTGCTGCTATGTTCGTGGACCTGTCTGATTTTAGAGCAAAGAGAGTTGATGGAATTGTTTAGCTGGAAATATTGTGTCTGTGTTTAGAATGTTTGCAGTTTTTTTCTCTTTTGAACAATAATCACTGGAGCTTATTGTGTTCTCCTCCAACAACCAGAAGGCAAAAAGTTTTAAAAGGAAAAAAATATTTGATATCTGGAAAGGAGGATAGAAGCTACTTGAAGTCTTGAATGGGTGAAACAGAAGGTTTCTTACTTCTAGTTCTTGTGCTTAAAAACTGGCATAGTTACTTCTGCCTCCAGTTTTGTCATCCATATTTTTTTAGATTGCAACTCTAAACTGAAGAAGCTTATCCAGGACATCAAGCTTATGATTTTAGGTGGTTGATTCACTTAAGAATGTACACTTTACCTTGAGATGAAAAATGAACTTAGAATTCAGTGACTATTTGAAAAAGTAAAAGACGTGTTCAATGTGATTTAACAATTACTTATGGAATATTTATAGGAGCTTAAGTTGATTGTACAAACTGTGCCCGAGATTGTTGAATTGGTCGGTACTGCACGTACAGAGCAGGTATTGGAATTGAATGAGGATGATGAGAAGGAAAAAGGTAAAGTAGTGTTACAATCAGTATTTACTGAGCTGATGTCAGCCAACAAGGATGTGGTTGCTGAAGTGATATCCAAGCTGATTAGTCGCCTACACGTTAAAAATCAGGTAAAGTCAAAGTAGTCCCTGATCAGATAGAAGTTAAAATGTGTTAGTCGTATCCACGTATTAGTTGTGGCCTTTTTGTACTAAAGCATGGTCGACATTTATTCATGTGTAGTAATTCATTGTGGTGTTGGAAAACCATGCTCTTCATTATCTTGGTAAACATTTTTCATATGAAAACTCCTTTTTTGCTTCCCATCTCTAAATGCACGGACTGACTTGCATAAAGAGTTCGGTTCTGGAGGAGGCAATTGAGAGTATCATCAAAATTCAGTTTCCGAAAAGACAGTATCATCAAAGTTATTTTTATCTAACAGTTCAATTTCTATCTAAGCAGATTTGTAGTGCATCCCCAACCTTTTGTGTTGTGCCTATTTTCTCTCAAAAGGACACTTCTCCTTTCAATTGATCCTTTCTGGAAATTGGATGCCAAATTAAAATATCAATTCACGATTCAGCAACATGAGCATCTCACATAATGCAAAGGAGTGGATGTGGCAAAAAGTAGAGTTTTGAAACCGCTTAAAATAATACTAATAAAAAAGAAAGATCGAGAATCAATAGAAGAACAAGAAAAAAAAAAACATTTTCAGAAGAGTTGAGTTAGAATTGACTATGATGAATTGACCTTTATGAGCTGGCTTTAGTCATGTTTCAATTTTTGATATGTTCTTTTCGTCAGTTTTGTGATAGATTTGGATGGATGGGCTACTGGTGGTGGTACAATGATTAAATTACTTTTGAAGATGGGAATTATGGATTTTAATACAACATCTGATCTACTTCATCATAAAAAAAGAACATCTGATCTATTTTTGCCCTCTTTACTGCCCCACTAGAATAAAAGAAGAGAATCACTCCTTTACTCTCACATTAATGGTAACAGGGTAACCAATACCCTACATCAAGTTGTATTTCTTGTTCAATTGCCACTGAGGAGATAATTTTTTTGGTTTGATTGGCATCTTAGTTGCTTATTATGTTATTTCTACTTGATGATTTAGTTTTTCTTTGATTTCTTCTTTGTTATGTATGAAATGAAATGTCTAGAAACCAATGTTGCATTCAGGAAAGTGAAATGTGATGGGGCTGAACTGCACTTAAACCAATCTTGGTCATTGTCATTTATTTATGATATTTCATCCTTCATGTTGTAGGCTAGGGAGCTGACTGAGAAAGAACAAGTGGTGCTGAGACTTGAGAAGCAGTATCCAGCTGATGTTGGTGTTTTGGCTGCATTCTTGTTAAATTATGTGAAGCTCAATCCTGGTGAAGCCTTATATTTAGGAGCTAATGAACCTCATGCTTATATGTATGGTGATTGTATTGAATGCATGGCAACATCTGACAACGTGGTACGTGCTGGCCTAACGCCAAAGCACCGAGATGTTAAAACTCTATGCTCAATGCTCACTTACAGACAGGTACTGTTCTAGGCACCACTAGGGTTATTCTTAAAAGAAAAAAATGGTCAAATTTGTCCTTTTACTATTTCAAATTGAGCAACTTTGTTCTTGATTAGATTTATGGTCGAATATTATCCATGCCATCAGGAAAAAGTTCTCTTTTGCCCTTGATACCTTACAGAGCTCCAACTTGAGGGTATTTTTAACCCATAATCAAAGTTCAAGGGTAAAAGTGGACCTTTTTTCACAAAAATATTTGGACACATCTAAACACCCATTTTACACCTGGAGCTCCTTAAGGGCAAAGACAAATATGAGACGATTTGTTAATGAAAAATTGACAAGGGTATGAATGAATCAAAAGTGAAAAGGAAGGCATATAAACTATTTTGGACAGTACAAGGACAAATTTGAATATAACAGCAACCTTCTTATCTGCTTCGAAAAATTGGAGGTTGAATAGACTAGGAAAGAGTTGAATTATTCTGACATCAAATTATTGACTAAAATATTTCGGGGCATTTAGGATTATGATTGTTAAATTGAGCTTCTTTCAAGGTTCCAATTTCTATCAAGAATGTTTTAGGTTCTTGTGTTCATACACAAATTTAGTTATGCTCCTGGAACTTGGTCAACAATCGTTGGAATATTACCTGGTCCGAACATCACACCGTTATTTAAAAATAAAAGAGAGAGAGAAATCATCAGAACATCTCCTTGTATATCCTAGTAGTAGTTTTATTGGCTTATGCAGGCAGAGTCTAATATTTTGCAAGATTCCTTTAAGTGGAATTAACATGACATTTGGGTCTATGTTTATATCTGAATTGTTTCTGTTCTTGTTGCAGGGTTTTCCTGAAATTCTGCAGGGTACTGCAGTAAATACTCATGTTAAAAGGTACATTCCTCCTTTTGATGAATTTGAGGTCGATCGGTGTATTCTTCCCGAACAATCAACAGCTGAATTCCCTGCTATTCCTGGTCCATCCATTTTTATGGCCATGGAGGGAGTGGGAACAGTGACCACATCATCAAATGAGATTATCCGTGAAGGTGATGTCTTTTTTGCACCTGCAAACACCAGCATTACTGTTTCGACATCTTCTAGTTTGCACTTATACAGAACAGGAGTAAACAGTAGGTTTTTCGAGGAGTGAGAGTTATGTATGTATGTAGTACGTAAAATAGTTCATTAAGTTTCCTTCTATACGAAAGTTGGCTGATCCAACCTTGTAATATTAGCATGTCCATGCCATTTCTGTAAATCAGGTGTACAAAATAAATATGACTATTCATATAGTCGCCTCATGGTACCAGTCTAGTGGTTCACAATCTAAATGGAATTGGTGTATATGTGGAGTAAAACTTCAAACATTAATGGGAGAGTTTATGTTCAGGTTTTGTGAGAAACTCACAATATTTTTGGTTGTGCTTTAATTCAAAACATAACATTAAATAATTCCCAGCAAAAGAAAAGAAAAAGGAAAACAGATTGGAGCAGACTATACAGTGCTTATTTTAATCTTTTGGGCTGTCAACTATTGTCTAATTGAAAAATCTTCCAATCATTGTATTTGTTTGAACTTCTCGTAATATCTCAGCTTGAATTGAGAGCTAGATATAATAATTAATTCATCTACAACAGAGTCCTTCTGTGTCCCACATATTTCTTAACTTAGTATATTACTACTGGCGTGAATTTCAAAGTATTAACCTCAAAATTATCACAAAAGTCGTGAAAAAAGACAGTTAATAGTAATGCATAAAAATTTATGTATGGCACAAAGAAACAGACAAGAAATTCAAACCCCTAGGAGAGAAAAAACTTTTTCCCTTAATCAATTTTATCTTTAGACTTTTCCCTTATTCATTCTCCATTCCCTCCATTTTTCAAACTCCCTACGTCTCCAAACGCACTTCAAGCAAAAAGTTTCTCAATTTGTAGAATCAATCTTGTTGGACTATCAATTTTTTCTTGTTCTTCCTGCATCCGACTTCAAAGGTATTGATATGTAGCTTTTAGTGAATTGAATAATTCTATTTGGAGGAGACAACATGTCTGTCAGATTTAGCGAATATATATATTTTTCAATTGGATGTGTTATCAGTATTTTTCTCTTTTTTTGAGAATTTTTTCTAACGAACGTGCAACATTCTTTCCCCTTTTTATGCCTAGAATATGAATCCTATTAAGTCACCAACTTTGGCCAATCTTTCTACTTTCTAGCTTCGGACGAGCTGGAATTTGCTAGTGTTTTTATTGTATATGAGAAATTAACTTATATATGTTTATCATGTGTAAGTAAGTGTTAGTAGAGCGTTCAAATTCTTCTCCGTTTTTTCAGTTTTGATAGATGCTCTACTTTAGTTGTTATAGACAATCGGTTACTAATCACGTTGTTAAATCAACAACTCAGCATATATAGCAAAGTTGCATTATGAGGACTCTTCTTTTAAGGTTTGAATTATAAAACTACATGACTTTATTTATCGAAATCTTCAATATTCCCTACCTTTTATAAAAATTACAAAAAAACCCCTATTTTTTATCATTATCCTTTTAATTTTGATCCTTAAAAAACAAAATTTTTATAAAAAAACTATAATTACTCCTACTTTATTGTGTAGGAGTCTAATTAATGTCAATCACAATTTCATTTCTCATATTTCCAATTTTAAACACTATTTTAAAAAAAAATTAATTTTGTATTTCTCTCTCTCCTTTAAGTTAATATTTTCCAATTAAATACATATTTCAAATTCAAACTTTTACTTTCTCTCTCTTAGCCGCCTTCATCATATTCCGACTTCCATCATCCCACCTCTCTAAGCAATTACCCGCTTTCATCAATAAAATTATCCTTTTAATTTTTGTAATTTCGTCAATCAATAATGGAATCGCTGTCATCTTTTAGTCTGGGGCTTACCCAAAACGAGATTGAAAGTGGAGAAGACGCCGACACAGCAAAGTCGATGACCACCACGGTAGCAGCGAGTCAATAGGTGAAATCGCACATGGAAAAGAAGAAATATTGAAGGATGTAGCGTCAACTTCAAGATCCCCAAGTCGAAAACGATATGCAAGCCGGAAAAGTAAAGCACATATTTTACGTATTGTCCAGGGGACATGCATCTGAATGTTGATACCTACCTATTATATTAGTGGTATGCATCTAACTGTTGATACCTGAATTTTAGGAGATATATTATTTTGATACAGTATAGTTGGTACAGTACTTAGGTATGCATCTGACTGTTGATACCTATATTTTTAAGATATATATTGTTTTGATACAATACAATTGATACAGTACAGGGGGCATGCAACTGGAACATTGAGCGGTAATTGAGGGATCACAAAATCAGAAGGGGAAGTTATTTTCCTAATTTAGCGCAACAACCTTAAAAAACCAGTTATTTTTAGTAATTTCGGAAAGAATAGAGATTTTAGGGAATTATGATAAAACAATATGGGATCCCTATAATTTATACTTTGTTTTTTGGTGTCTTTTTAACTCTAGAAACTTTCCAAATCTTAGTGAACGTCAAGAGAAGCTCAATAGAATGGGTGGCCTAAAGCCAATTTATTTTTAAAAGAAGTTACGTTTATTTAATTTATTTTATATATTTTATTCTCATATATTTTTAAAAAACATTGTAGCTGATTATAATTTAATAATTTTTTTTTCAATTGATAGTTTAGAAACTTTCTCAATTCAATAACATCACTAAGCATTGGCCATTTTCTCAAGTCTTCACTTGAAGTAGTCTCAAACTTTTGACACTTAATCGTATCTTAAATTTGTATAGTTATTCATATTTACATTAAGATGGTGTGTTGTTGAAGTATGTACAGTAAAAAACTTGGTAAGTTGAATAATTGATACACCAGTAGAAATTTTATAAGTGAAGGTTATAAAAATAATTTTTTTTTGTGTATAATTAAAAATATTATAATGTCCATTAACACCATAAAAACTTTATTTCTTCCCAAAAAAATGAATGATATTCTTTAAATTTCATTTGATAGAAAGTCAAGTATAATTATAGTTCTAATGGTGTTAACTCTTGATCGAATAGTGTTACCATGAGTTGTATTTTTTCCTTTAACTTTTGTGCAACTCATAAAACACTTATGCTAATTTATTTATGTTGGTTTAAAATGTTTACATCAATTAGCTTAAAAAGCACATGCAATGCACGTGTCCAGAACAAGTATATGCGCACACACACATATATATACATATATATACACACGCATGTATGTGAATTGTGGTTGAATTCAATTGTTTCTTTATTTCTTTAATTAATCAAACCATGAAAATTCCTACCTTTAATCGTGCTGATTTACTAGCGTGGATTCCAAAGTATTCACCTCAAAATTATCGTAAAAAGTCATGAAAAAAAGGCCTCAATAGTAATGCACAAATAATCTATGCATTGTGCAGAGAAACAAACAAAAAAATCAAACCCCTAGGAGAGAATAAACTTTTTCTCTTAATCAGTTTTATCTCTAGACTTTTCCCTTATTTGTTCTCCATTCACTCTATTTTTCGAACTCCCCACATCTCCAAATGCACTTGAAGCAAAAAGTTTCTCAATTTGGAGAATCAATCTTGCTGGACTATCAAATTCTTCTTATTCTTCCTGCATCCGACTTCAAAGTTATTGATATATAGCTTTGAGTGAATTGAATAATTCTATTTGGAGGAGACAATATTTAGGTCAGATTCAACGAATATATATATATTTCGCAATTTGGTAAACTAAATTCTTTCCTCATACTTATAAGTGTGTTATCAATATTTATCTCTTTTTTGAGAATTTTGTTAACGAACATGCAACATTCTTTCCTCTTTTTATGCCTAGAATATGAATCCTATTAAATCGCCAACTTTGGTCAATCTTTCTACTTTCTAGCTTCGACCGACCTGCATTTTGCTAGTGTTTTTATTGTATATGAAAAATTAACTTAGATATGTTTATCATGTGTAAGTAAATATTAGTAGAGTGTTCAAATTCTTCTCCGTTATCTCAGTTTTGATAGATGCTCTACTTTAGCTATTATGGACAACCGGGTACTATTCATATTGTTAAATCAACAACTCAAAATATATAGTAAAGTTGCATTATGAGAACTCTTCTCCTAAGGTTTGATTTGTTTTTTGGTGTCTTTTTCTCTAAAAACTTTTCAATCTTAGTGAACGTCAGGAGAAACTCAATAGAATAAGTGGCCTAAAGCCAATTTTTTTTTTTTTTAAAAAGTTATGTTTATTTAATTTATTTTAAATATTTTGTTCTCATATATTTTTTTAAAATATTGTAACTGATTATATTTTAATAAATAATTTTTTTCAATTGATTGTATAACGTTTGTTCCAATATTTTGTACGGCAAAAATAAAAATATATAAATTATTGCATGTTACATAGCAAATAGCCAAATACAATTGTTTAAAGCTCTCTTATTAATTATAATAATATCATAGCAAAAATATTATGTAACCACTAAGAAGGAATAATTCAAACATAATTGTCAAAATGAGTCTTTTCAACATTACTAATCAACCATATAATGTAGTAATAAATGTTGTGTATATCGACTAATTCAACGATGTTGAAATGACATGCAATTGCATAAAACATATTTGTCATGTAATGGTGTGAAGTGCACTTGTATGAAACAACCTAAGATCACTACAAATAGATAGGAGCAAAATGAATGAGTTCTACCAACTTGCTTCTTAGCACTACGTGAGAGTCCTCCCTCAGAAAGGATTGTCAACACTCACTACATCAGCTCATGAAAAGGCAAGATGAAGATCTGAAAAAACGAAATAATATCTCAAAAGGTCCTTTTCACGGGAAGTCACTCAAATTTCGTTTATAACCTCCAGCTAAATGTTTTTCTTACAAAAAGTCACTCAAGGTTAAACACAAATCGTTAGCTTAACCTTGGCAGGTTTTCATCGCCCCCCAACCCAGCCCTGACCTGACTTCACCGTAGACCAGAAGTTGCATCATGTGTAAAATAAGCAAATTATAATTCTAACTTCATAAACTAACTTTTGTGGTTGAGTAGGTCTAATGAAATTGTATTCTTCCATTCAAGAAAAGTAAAAGGAATTGAATTCTTCCAACCACCACAAGACTGATCAACACAATTTCCACTGTTTAAACACTTCTCTTTGTGAGAGCAAGAATCCCAAATCACTAATTATGAACATTCTGATTAAGTTTCTTGCATTTTTGTTCTTTTATCCACCTTGTTTAGCTGAAGATAGCAACTTTATCAGTGACTATGCTGCTTTACTGGCATTTAAATCGAGCCTTCGATTGAAACCTCACAACATTTTATCCACAAATTGGAGCTCAGACACGCACTTCTGCAGCTGGTCCGGAGTTTCATGCTTGGACTAGAGAGTTGTAGCTTTGCAACTTTCTAATTTGGCCATTCAAGGCAGAGTTTCTTCAGAAATTGCCAATTTGACTCAACTTGCTGTTCTTGATCTTAGTAGCAATGACTTGAATGGCAGTTTGCCTAGTGAAATGGGCTTCTTGCAACAACTGAGACTTCTTAATATGACTGGGAATTCTCTTGATGGAACCATTCCTCTAAACATAAGCCGTTGTCATTTGCTGC
This sequence comes from Solanum rostratum, assembly GCA_029948455.1. Taxonomy (NCBI): domain Eukaryota; kingdom Viridiplantae; phylum Streptophyta; class Magnoliopsida; order Solanales; family Solanaceae; genus Solanum; species Solanum rostratum. Next base: position 23,536,021 of record CM057056.1, read on the forward strand.
AAGAACTTCATTTATCAGAGAACATGATCAAAGGAAGCATGCCTCAAGAACTTGGCGTTTTGAGCCAACTCAAATTTTTGCGTCTCAACGACAATAATCTGACAGGAAAAATTCCATCTTTATTAGGAAACTTATCAAAGTTGGAATATTTTTATCTGCATGAAAATGATTTGGAAGGTGAAATACCTGATGAAATTGGTCACCTTTCCAATTTGAGGCTCCTTTCCTTTCGGGGAAATGACTTCACTGGATCGGTACCTACTTCAATTTTCAATATTTCAAGATTGCAAATTGTTGATCTTTCCATAAATGCCTTCTCAGGGGAACTTCCAAGTGAGTTGAATTATCTTCATATTCTTGAACATCTTTTTTCTGGACAGCAACAGGATCACTGAGAAAATCCCGATTTCTTTGTCTAATGCATCAAAGGTTACTCATCTCTTCTTCACTGAAAATGATCTGCAAAGATATATTCCAAGTGAATTTGCTAAGTTGCATGAGTTGGTCTGGTTTGAATTTGAATATATCGAATTTTTGGTGCTATTCCATCTAGCTTATTCAATATTTTGTCGCTTGAAATCCTAAAAGCCAGGCATAATTTCTTAAATGGAAACCTTCCACATGATCTTGGTACTTGGCTACCTAACTTGCAGGAGATTTTCCTTTCACACAACCAATTCAGTGGATATCTACCCTCTGCAATATGCAACGCTTCAAAGCTTGAAACTCTTGAAGTCGCAAACAATAGTTTTACCGGACGGATTCCCATAATGTTAGGTAACCTGGTGGACCTTGTAACTCTCAATCTGCAACATAATCTATTGGAAAACAAGCCTGGAGCCACACAACTTGACTTCTTGAATTCATTGGTAACTAGCAGGAATCTGGTGTACCTGATTCTTGAATCTAATCTTTTGAATGATGTGTTTCCAGAATAAATAGGAAATTTATCAAGCAATATCAAGGTCCTTGATGCAGAAGACTGTGGTATCAGAGGCAGTATGCCAACAAACATTGGAAACTTAAGTAGCTTGGTTTTCCTGGGATTAGCAAATAATAACCTTGTCGGCAATGTGCCCCCTTCATTTTTTGGCCTGCAAAACCTGGAAAGGCTGTATCTAACTGGAAATAAATTTCTGGAGATTAGTAAAGCTTGATGGTCTCAACTTATCGAGAAACCTGCTGTGTGTTCTTCCCTTCCGACTGTACAAAAATATAGCAGAAGAAAAGTATGATCTGGAAACCTTCTACTAGTCCAAGATCGTTAATTAAGATTGGAAGATTCAACTAAAGAAGAAGAAACTTTGTCATGAGAGAAGACTACTTGAATCAGATTCAATTTCGGTTTTTGGGTTTTTGGTTTGGGTTATTTACACATGACTAAGGTCACCCCTATTTATACTTGTCTAGGGATGGTTCTAGATACCAGATAATCTAGACTATCTATGATTTTCTACAAAATTCTAGTAACTTTGTCTTCTACTTTAAATATCTAGATATATCTATAAGATATTTATCCTAAATACTACACTAGACTATTGTAGAAACTAATCTATAATATTCTAAAAAAATCATGTTATTTTTCACTCCCTCTTAAAATGATTTTTTGGAAGCTACCCCATGGTTATCATAAAGAAACTTAAATGAAGCTTTGAATCTTTCTTTAGTGAAGATCTCAATAGTTTTCTTTTGACTCATCTTAGTTCTTCAAGTGATGAAGGTTTTTTGTAGTTAATTGGCCCTGCAAAAATATGTATTGATAAAATTTCTATCTCTATAGTAGGCTGGTTTGATAATATTTTTGTGTGACCTTTTCGAACCATGTGAATTATTTTCTCGGTGAGTTCCTAGACTCCCCCTTCTTTTAGCTTTTCTATATTTGCACTATCTGGAGAAACATTTGAGTTGATAATGACCTGAACATCAATTTTTTGTGAAGCCTCAGCACCATAATAGGATCTACCACCAGATCCAATAACATCTTTATCAGCTTTAGAGCTTTAGAGCTTTCAGAAATTATGTTGTTTGTCTCTCCATCTAAAACTTCGCATTCAAGATCAGTTTTATTATCCGTTTGATCTTTACTTTCTCTATCTTCTTCTATAATTTTCTCTGAGCTGTTGATTGGCTTTGATATTGTAGATGGTTGACTAGATACTTCAACTTTTACTATATCTTCCTCAATGCTTTCTCCGTCTTGATCACCTCCGACATCCATAAATTCAGACATTACTTCGTCGGGATTTACTTATTTGATTTCTTTGATAGAAGCTATCATATCACCAATATGAACATCTTTGGAAGTTTCTTGTTGTATTTCGGTAACATCAATGTCTTCTTTCTCCATGTGATCAACTGCATTATATTCTAAATATTCAATCCAATCTCCTTCAAGATTGATAGAAACCATGGCATCCATTTCTCGAGCTTCAGCTAATAAGCACTTTCCCCAGTCTTTTTCTTCTTCAATAACTTTCTCAAGTTGAGGTATATTACTCTCCTTGGTTCGGCAATATCTTTTTATGTGGCTTATTTTGCCACATTGATAGCAACTGAGAGGTTTCTTATCATAATGGTTCAAAGGCTCTTCCTTCTTTCCAGGTGAGCTTGAACCACCTGCGAACCCATTGTGCAACGTATCTCTTGCTTTTTCTTTAAAATTCCTCTTGTTGGCTGCAAGAGTATTTCCTTCTCCCCCATTAACAAATACACTAGCCAACTGTTTGGCTAGTAACTCTTGTGACGAGAATAAATTCTCAAATTCTTCCAAGGATGGTTGTTGAACCCATCCTTGAATTGACATCACAATGGAATATATCCAAGCTCCAAACCACGAATGAGAATTCTTCTCATTCTTGCTTCAGAGAGAGCCTCCTCTGGATTTAACAAACATATATCAGAACATAAGTTCTTAATCTTTTAAAAATACTCGGCGATAGAAAGATTACTTTGAGTGGTGTTAGCTAATTCATTCTCCAATATCTGTAGCTGAGCTTCATTCTTCTTGTTGAATAGTTGATCGTAAGTCTTCCATATTTCATGAGTTGATTTACACCTTATAATATGATCAAATAAACCGGAAGAGGTTGTCCTCTTCAAGATAAGTTCTGTCTTTGCATTAATCTGCTCCCATTTCTTGTATGCATAACTACTTTTCGGTCTGTCATCAGGAGTACTTGTGTCACTTCCATTAACAATATCCCACAAATCCTCACCCATAAGGTATGACTCCATACATGTTTTCCATAACTTGTAATTGGCTGATTGAACAACTCCATCCCCAGTCCATTAACATGACCGCTAAAGTCCATCTACACAAACTAGTTGAATCAATTACCAACCCGATCTTAAAATAAATCCACAAGCCAATATATGGCTATGACTATGATACCATATAGAGAAATATAGCAGAAGAAAAGTATAATCTGGAGACCTTTTGCAAGCGGAAGATCGTTAACTAAGATCGGAAGATTCAACTAAAGAAGAGGAAGCTTTGTATGAGAGAAGACTACTTGAATCGAATTCAATTTTGGTTTTTGGGTTTTGGTTTGGGTTGTTTACAACTGACTAAGGCCGCCCCTATTTATACTTGTCTAGAGATGGTTCTAGATACTAGATAATTTAGATTATTCTATGTTTTTCTATAAATATTTTCTACAAAATTCTAATAACTTTATCTTCTACTTTAAATATCTAGATATTTCTATAAGATATTTATCCTAAATACTACACTAGACTATTCTAAAAAATTATTTTATTTTTCACACTAACGTGGGAGCCTTGAAAGCAATGAACATCATGGACCTCTCTTTCAATAAGTTTTTTGGTGAAATACCAAATTCCACAGGGTCCCTTCAAAATCTAGTTTCACTTAGATATGTCAAGAAATGCATTCCAAGGTCCCATACTGGACATACTAGCAATGTAATAGTTCCTGAGTATCTGGATTTGTCTATTAATGCTTTATCAGGGGATGGGGTGATTCCCAAATCTCTCGAGCTACTGCAAGATCTCAATGTTTCTTTCAACAACTTACAAGGAGAAGTTCCAGATAAAGGGCTATTTGCAAATCGTAATTACCAGTTCTTGATGGGAAATCCAAGACTTTGTGGAGAACCTGACTTAAATATTCCTTTATGCCCAACTGAAGGTAGAAAGACAACCCTTATCCTTAAAACAACAGTACCTGTTGCTGCAACCTTTCTGATATTGGCAGCGTTGTTTTTCATATGGATGATTTGGTCAAGGAAAAAACATGTCGTTGGAAACAATTCTCCCCCTAGAATGGAACATCACAAATCACTTGCTCCAAGCTACAGAAAATTTCAGTCAGTCCAACCTAGTAGGAAGTGCAAGTTCCAGTACAGTATACCAAGGTACATTTTCTGGCCGTGCTGTCTTTGCAATCAAAGTTTTCAATATACAATGGCACAGAATGTGAAATTCTGAGCAATGTAAGACACAGGAACTTGGTCAAGATAGTGTCAACTTGCTTAAATGTGGATTTCATAGTGATTGTGCTGGAGTACATGCCTAATGGGAGCTTAGACAAGAGATTATACTCCGATCAAAATTGCTTGAGCCTGGTTGAAAGACTCAATATAATGATCCATGTAGCACTGGCTCTTCATCATGATTACACAGTGCCTATTGTGCATTGTGATCTGAAGCCGGCTAACGTGCTTCTCGATCAGGATCTCACGGCTCATGTGGCAGATTTCAGAATTGCAAAAATGTTGCACAAAAGGAAACATGATTTAAACCAAGGCTCTCGGAACTATTGGTTATATTGCTCCAGGTATGATAATGTCCTGAACTGAAGGTTCCTATACTGGTTACCTTTTACCTTTATGTCTACCATAACTTTGATATTTGTCCTACTTTCCTTTTCAGTTCATTTAAAATATCTATTTCCTTTTATGCAACTTTTTTATTCTAACTTTTCACGTGACATTGTTTAAGATCATAAGATTAAGTGATATTTTGGTACATTTTACATGTCTTTAGTTTAAGACCACAATATTTACACGTTTTTTCATTTTCTTTAAACTCCATGATAAGTCAAAATTATACAAACAAATTGAAATGGACGGAGTAATTGATTTCTCATGGAAAACTCACATTGTCAAGAAACTTCTACTTTTATGATAGTAGCAGAGCAACATTTTCCACTACAAGGGTCGTTTGGTATGATGAATAAAAGAAGTTAATCTCGGAATAACTTTTGTGTGTCTTTTAATTTGTTGTTTGTTTGCAAAAGTTGGGATAACTTATTTCAGGATTAACAATTAGTATTGAGATAAGTTATTCCTCCTTAGAAGTGGAATAATAATCGTAATATAACTTATCCTGGATAAAGGATATAAAATAACAAAAATACCCTTAAGTAAGTTAAATAAGATAAAAAAAAATTTTATTTAAAGCTAAATAAGATGGAAGTTCTATTTTTAAGTTAAATAAGATGAAAGTTTAATTTTTTACGAGCATGGAAATGTATACACAAAAAATATTTAAGTTAAATAAGATCAACGTTTTATTTGTAAGAATAAATAACTAAAGTTTGTAAAGAAAATGTAAAAAAAGAAGCTAAATAAGGTGGAAGGTATTTTTATAAACAAACAACTTATTCTTAGAAATTATGCAATGAATACAATTTTGAATATGATAAATCAAACAATCAATAAAAACTACTCACAGAATAACTAATCCCAGCATAATTTATTCTATCATGACTTATCCCAGCATATCTTAACCCAACATAACTAATCACTACAAAACTTATATCCAAACCAAACGACCCTAACATGGGTATCTACACTTTGAGTCCCAAAACTAAACCTATCGTTGTAAGAATCATGGCTAAATAATTTCCAATCATTTCGTCGTGGCATATATCTATCACACTTCTAGCTCCATCTACTTGAGGTAGGATAAGTTTGCGTACACTCTTCTCCAACCCTGCTCTTGGGACTATACTGAGTTTGTCGTTTTTGTGTATATCTATCACACTTAATTGGGTGTTTATTGCAACAGAATATGGTTTAAAGGGGCAAATTTCCTCCAGCAGTGATGTTTATAGCTTTGGGATTTTGTTGCTCGAGACCTTCTCAAGAAAGAAGCCTACGGTTGACATGTTTAGCGGAGACTTACGTTTACATAAATGGATCTCTCTCCTTTCCTGATGCTATTCTGGACCCTGACCTTGTTAGTGACATTGGCTTTACAATGGATGAAAACAAAAGCCAAATCAAACAGTTGCTGGTTTTGATAATAAATGTTGCATTCCTGTGTTTGAAAGAGTTACCACAGGAAAAGATAAACATGAGAGAAGCTGTGGTGCAGCTAAAGAAGATAAGAGCAATGCTTTTCACTCAATTCTCATACAAAATATGAGAAACAGGATTGATGCAGCAACAAGCATATTCAGTTTTTACATATCCTGCATATGCATATACTAACTATCTGGATATTTTCTACCACTGTCAAAACATCTAGTCTTTCTTAAAACTTTCTTTCTATATATATTTCAACATGTGTAATGTGTTAATATGATATTATTGAAATGCTTTTATGATAAATTAAAGTCATAATTTTCTATCATATGAGTATATATGAGTTGAACAATGTGTTTAATTGAGAAATGAAGCACGTATACCCTTTGTTAATTTGAAAGGGTATAACAATGTGACCAAGGAAAGGTTGAACACTGTGTTTAGTTTCAAAATAGGTTAAAAAAATGAGAAGAAAGTGGAGAACTCCATTTTCAATAGTTAGAGATATTTTCGATCTTTTATTTCTTAATTTAATACTCATAGACTATGCCAAGTCAAAAGGTGTCATATAAAATGAGACAAATGGCCTATGATAATAATGTAGTAAGTGGTATTTTTAAAATGGAAACCCAAAATTACCAACCCTATATTTCAAATATCTTCTTACTGTACCGTAGCTTACCATTCCATTCCATTGCCAAGACCCCATGTTAGGATCATCAGGAATCAAGTGTTATGTGAAAGCTAGCAAAGCAACCTCAAAAGGCCATAACTATGAAGATAAATGAGAAACATACCATAAAGAGACACAAATATTTAATGTGGTTCGTTCAACCGACCTACATCCACAAGAAGAGATAAACAATCCACTATATAAAAGAGAGTACAAAAAATCGAGAGAAATAACCTCATCAATTCACTCTGAATACAAAGAGGTTCACCAGTTGTTAATATAAACTTATGACTCACCATTTCTCTCCCTACACAAAACTCTCAAACCCTTATAGCTATATTGTGAATGCTAGCAAGTTAGAAGGAATGAGCCTCAATTTATAAAGTCATAAACTTTTTTCTACTGGAAAAAGGATTCGCCAAATATGGAGAAATCCTATTTTTCTTCTCCTAAAAGGAAACCCCCAATTATGGTAAGAAAATGAGGACAAATACCCAACAAAACTCCCCCTTGGCCTGAATTTCTGACAAAATAAATTTGTTCCACCTACGTCCAGAACTGAACTCGCCAAGACTCGCCAAGATGAACACTTGTTCTTAGCCTCGTTTTGACTCGTTTTGATTCTACTTGTTAGGACTGCACGTACCGCCACCCTAACTCCATATTGGTATGATATTGTCTGCTTTGGACCAAACTCTCACGAATTTGATTTTGGTTACATTCCAAAAGACCTCATACTAATGGAGTTGGGTGAGCACTTATATATTGGTACATTTCTTCTTCTTCTTCTGATGTGGGATGAGTTTGTCATACCCACCAATCTTCCTCTCGAACCAAGACCACACAATTCGTAACCTCCCCTTCAGGAATACTACATTTGATCTACTAATCATCTTGCTCCGCCACTACCAACTAGTAGGATGCGCCACTTGACCACTACTTTGCCAAGAAGACTTTTGACACAAGATATTAACCGCAAATCTCTGGTCTTGTTGTTACACCAGGAACTTCTCATAAGACACAATCCACTAGTTCGAAATACCTGAACCTAGGCTATAATATTACTTATTAGGACAGACAGGAATCAAGTATTATGCGAAAGCTAGCAAAGCAACCTCGAAAGATTATGACTATGAAGATAAATGAGAAACGTATCATAAAAAGACACAAAAATTTAACGTGGTTCAGTCAACCGACCTATATCCACAGAGAAGTTGAACTATCCACTGTATAAAAAAGAGTATAAAAAATCAAAAGAATTAACCTCACCAATTCACTCGAAATACAAAGAGGTTCACACAAGTGTTAATATAAACTGATGACACAAGTGTTAATATAAACTTATGACTCACCATTTCTCTCCCTGGACAAAATTCTCAAGCCCTTATTACATTATGAATGATAGCAAGTTAGAACCTCTATTTATAGAGTTATAAACTTTTTTTTTTAAATACGGAGAACTTCCATTTTTCCAAGGAATCCGAGGACAAATACCCAACACCCCGGCCCTACAACAGGGGAATGCCGACCTAACTCTTCTCTTTACTCTGCTATCATTGCCCATCAGTAAGAGCCATAAAAACCGACCATCAAGTAAACCCCTTTCCAATGGCGTCAAATATGGGAAACTATCAACTCCCTCTAAAACCGCTAAGAAAGTTGCATTCTTGTCATGTTCAGAGTAGCAGCTGCAGCTTCAACAAGCAAGAACCAGCTCAAAACTCAACTGGGTTACAGTTTATCCGCAGGAAGAAGCTGCTCAGTGATCTCAGCACATGGGGCATTGGAGGCCCTTGTAATTACTTCGTTCAAGTGTTTAATCAAACCCAACTTGTTTCGGCTGTCAGGTTCCATTTCTTTATTACACAAGGTTGGGAAATTGATTGTCTTGCAGTTTAAGATCTTCCCTAATCATACAATGCAGGTATTGTAATGAGCAATCCATGAGATTTATGATCTTGGGTAAAGGCTCAAATTGTCTGTTTGATGACATGGGTTTTGATGGTTGCGTCATTCTCAATCGGATTGAGTTCTTGGAAAAGATAGAATCTGGAGTTTACCGGGTCGGAAGTGGGTACCCATTTAATCGCTTGGGAGTTGTGTCTGCAAATGAAAATCTTTCGGGGCTTGAATTTGCTGCTGGAGTTCCCGGTACTGTTGGTGGAGCTGCTTACATGAATGCCGGAGCTAATGGGCAGGTAAATTAGCATGAAAGAGAACTTGCTATAGATGTGATATTTTTTCTTTACGTAGTTGTTCTTATTTTTCTTTTTTCTGCATGCTTTGTATTGCTATCTGTATTAGTTGTCATGTTTTCTTCATTCATAACTATTTTGATTTTATGTAATTGGAAACAAACTCTCTACTTCTGCAAGGTAAGGATAAGGTTTTGTGCTCTCTATCCTTCTCGGACACCATTTGTGGATTACACTTAGTATGTTGTTGTTGTGGTGGTTGTTTCAAAGTATCTCCGCAGATAAATATTAGTATCGGAATGCAATAATATGGGATTGAGGTGATTTGTGCAATTCATGTCCGATACTGAGAGTGCAACCTTCTTTTTTTCTTGTTCTTTTCTTTTGACATTGGTTATTAAAGGAAACAGCTGCTGCTATTGATAGCATAGAGATCATCACAAATGAAGGAGAATCTAGGATGCTGAAAAGAAGTGAGCTAAATTTTGGCTATAGATTATCACCATTTCAAGAAATGAAAGACTTGGCATCCATTGTTGCAGTTACATTCCGGCTAAAGTTCTCCAACACTGCACGAGAAATGCAGCAAGAATTCTTGACTAGGTAATTGTCTATAAGGTGATGTTCTTACTTGGAAACATATCATTTTCAACCACTGTAAAGATGGTTTCTTTGCAGAAGATGGAAGACACAACCTTTGGGGCAGAGAAGTGCTGGTTCAGTTTTTCGAAATCCGCCTTCTATGGGTGTTTCTGCTGCAGAATTGATAGAGAAAAGTGGGTTGAAAGGGTTTAGAGTTGGTGGAGCCATGGTCTCAAACAAGCATGCCAACTTCTTTATAAATCGTGGTTCTGCAACTTCTCAAGACATGCTTGAGCTCATAGGCTTAGTTAAGGATGCAGTGAATCAGAAGTTTGGAGTGGAACTAAAGGAAGAAATCTTGTACATTCATCCATCTTAGAACAAGTTATTGAAACAGGTTATGTTTTCATTGACTGAAAACCTTTACACTTTCTGAAGTGCTGATCATTACAGATAACATAAAAAGGCCTAAAATATTGGTTAATGAGTCCTATGATGTCTCTTTTCTGGGCTGCTAGTGAGAGCTTTGGTGATGCAGTGAGTAAGAATTCCAACAGGGCAAAACAGCAAGCACAGAGACACAGAGTGGCGGGTTTCGATATCATTCTGCAATCCGTCATGATAAACCTGCCTGTTTCAAGTGAAATACTCTAGTTAGAGGTCTAACAGCGGCATCCTCCTCATGTTATCCCAAAAAGAAAGCAAACGGGCATAGCCCAACAAAGATAAGACGCCTAGAGATTGACCTTGCAGCAAAAAGATCTATGGCTAACAGATGAATCCACGCAGAAGCTAACGTCACCTCGTTGGAAAACATCTTAGCTATACCAGACAGCTGAATGAGAGGAAGTGTTAAGATCCGACCATGCGATTTGTACAAATTATTATGTAGTCGAGCACAGACCTCAGGAAGCCAATATTTGCTAGCAAACATCAGCCGAATTGTATCTGGTGTCCAGGAGAGGTATAATAGATATGCATACAGAAGTCCAAGCACAATGTAGGGTATGCTGCTTTTCATTGCATTTCTGGTCTGCATTTGAAATTATGTTCAGGTACAATTTCTCTTTTAGATAAAGCAATGACTTCCATACACATAAGATAAGGACTGAAGTTGTGCTCCAACTGTTCTACTTTGTCTGAAGCTGATAAGTGTTTAATTTAAGGTCTTTTGAATTCATTATTTGAGTGCTAAGTTTGATCTCTAGTACACTGGAAAATGAATCGCTTAAGGAGTTCAGATTGAAAGTTCCATAGAAATCTTACAAATTCAGCTTTAGGAGCCACAACCATGACGGTATAAAAGGGAAGAACGGCTGCTGTTCCCACTGTGAAAGCAGTGGATGCAACTTCTGAACTTGGCAACCCTGCAAAAGATTATAGAAACTTAACTAAAAACTGGACCAATGTTAATAGTTGGCGTAAAAGTCGGCCAAAACCAGAAGCTAAACTGTACAAGAGGGTCAAGGAAGCTGCATGAAGATTACTCTCAAAGCACCTATAGCAAGTTTTACTCTTAACTTTGTTCAGTAATTTATAATTCAGTAAAACTAAAGGCAAAAATAGTAGTAGCTTTTTAAACAATTTTGCTCTGCAAATAAACAACAACAACAACCAAAAAAAGGAAGAATGGATGAGATGATAAATCTTAAGTACAGCAAGAACTTAATTAAGCACACATTTAAGATTGCTTTGTCATAAGCATTCAACACCGGAGATATTTTATCACAAAGAATGGAGTTTGTAAGAAAGTTATTACAGCAAGCATACACCCTAGAGCTTTTTCTTCGCGAAAGAGTTCTTTGAAGATTTAGTTGAATAATGACTCTTGACTCTCCCAGAGAACTCCCTCCACTGCTAAGCTTGGTTCGAAATCCACCAATACGTTGCCTTATAAGTTCAGACTTCATTTCTCTAAGAGCAAGAAAGGCAGTCTGGTTTCTCTGGGTACTCAATGACACCAAGGCTGGTGCCCTGCAGTTCATCTGCACCAAGTAATTGTTAATTTCAGGAAATGAAAATTTAGATTGCATAGACACAAATGACTGCCTAAAAAGCAGTTGAATTTCATTGTAGCCTCAGACACTAGCATGCCTTGATCTCTAATATCACCACATCCATGTAGGATTAATAGTGAATCCAGACTCCCTGCTTATAGATTTAAGATTAATGACTTGAATAAAAAGAAAGATGTCGAGAGAAAGTCTCTGAGCTTAAAATGTATTGCGATGAGAGATGGAAGCCAAAGATGTTGGATTTCACCACCATTACGTGTGTCACATCGGTCTAGATGATAAAATGCCCTTCTTTCTCGTGAAGGTGTAGAGACTTAGCTCTGTGCCCTATGCCCGCAATAATGTCAACCTAAGAGCTTTACCCTGTGTGAAAAGTACTTGTGCTAGTGCCAGCAAAGGGAAATGTGTTGCTCAATGTATACACACTTCTTGTATTTTGCGCAGAAGCAATTTACACTTCTCGTTGTATTTTGCAAGGATTGGAGGCATTCCGATAAGCTTATAAGCTGATCAAATAACTTTGTAAATTATACTTATAATTCAAGTGCTTCTTACACAGCCAGCCAAAAGTCATTAGTTGATCACCTGAACATATGGATTTTCAGCTAATAATCACTTTTGGTTTGACCGACACTTTGCCCAATTTTATTCCTAATATCTTTTATATCTCTAAATGTTATCCTAAAAGAAATACTAATTCTCTCTCCAGTTATTTAATACTTTTTGACCTAACAGGCCAACGAGTTATTATCAGTTTTAACGGTTCTATTCAAACATGCAGCTTTTTATTCATAAATTTTTTTTTCTTATCAAGCCAAACAGGCGTTAACTTAACTGCTCTGTTTCCATCTGCGATGGTCCTTAATTCTTGCTGATCAAATTCAGGTCCTCTTCCAAGTTTTAACAGTGACCTACCAGCACTAAAAATTTGGATATGCTAACAGCTATTTTTATCCCAAAGCAATAATAATTCGAACAAGTTATGTTTAATTTGTGAGATTAGAAAAGAAAAATCTCAAATTAGACACTTTGAGGAACAAAAAACTACAATTAACAAAACCAATGAGAAGTAGCAAAAAGAAGAAGAAACAGAGAAGCAGAAAAGAAAGAAAGAGCCTACCGTGAGTGAGATTTGGGATTGGCAAAAGCAAGAAGAAGAGAAGCCCATATTTTTTGCAACAATAAGAAAAGAAAGAAGGCGGCCTCATCATGTTATAATAATGGAGGATTACAAAGTTTGGGTGCAAATAAAGAAATGAGGTCACTAATATATTTTGATGAGAGATGTTAATTGAGAATTTGCCAAATCAAAGCAGACAAAGCCTTATTGGACGGAAAGTTGTCAAACCACTTTCTCCTTCGTGCACAGCCGGACCCATTTCCACACCCATTAATCTCCTATTCAATTAAATATATTTATACACAAATTTTATTATTATTATTATTATTTAAAAAATAATGACTTACTAATATTAAATAAGTTAATCTAATTAAATTAATTTTAAATAATGAAAAACGAAAAAGTATTAAGTTAAGACATTTAATAGTGAAAATCGGAAGATTCTGGTAGTGGTTGTTGCTCCTTTCCACCTATTTCTCTTTTTCATAATTATGTCTTCTCATCATTGTACACCAGGCGCACATGCATATATAATATCGCTGCCTGGCTTTTATTTCACGGAAATATTGGATTTAATTATACAGATGAAATTAATTATTTATTTACCTAAAGATTTTTAACCTTATTTAATATGTTTTTTCAGGCTTTAATTCTTCACTCTTAAATGTAAAATGTGCATTTTTGTGATTATGTCGTGTGAGTTTAAAAACATAACTTCATTTCTTATCTAGCTAAATAAAACTTCCATTTTAGTTTGTAAACTAAAAGAGATTTTATTGTATGTAATTTTAGTTAAGTACACATCAATCTTATATTATAAAATATCAAAATTATTTTTTATTTTTAATATATAAAATATAAATTTTGAAGTGACTAAAAAACTATTTAATTAAAAATATTTGTAATTAAGCAGTGAAGTCAACATTTTTTAAGAGAGATTGAAATATAAATAAACATAGAATCCGTCAAATAAATTTAATGTATAATATATTCATAAATAAAAATTATATAATACATCATAATTTATCATGAAAAAAATATGTTATCATAAAAATAATGAGTTGTGCATGTCATAAATGATACTCCTTCTATTTCATTTTATATTGTACACTTTCTTTTTAAGCCGTCCAAAAAAGAGAGTTACTTTACTCTTATTAGAAATAATCTACCTTTAAAATTCTCATTAGACTCTTAATGAAATGATTTACAATCATATAAATATCTAAGGATTGTTTTACACCACAAGTTTCTAAAGTTTTCTTCTTCTTTTTTTTAAACGGTGTGTCAAGTCAAAGGATACCACATAAAATGGGATAGAGGAAATATAAAAAATTATGTGAATATACATAGATGTAAAAGTGACGTATAAAAAAAAGGTTTTAAGCAGGTACTTTTGTATATCTATAAACTTATCCCATGATAAGTTATTCTCAGGACCGTCTCAACAAGTTTGGGGGCCTAAACTCAAATTTCGTAGAGAGGTTTTATTATTATTTTTAGTTGTCATATATTAATTGAATAACTATAACATACTCAATATATGCAAACTTTATGAAGTAAGAATGAAAAATATGAAAAATTTCAAAGAGAAAATATAATATAAAACTAAAATAATCAAACCCGGCTCAAAATTTTAAAAAAATTATATAATGATATTGAAGTAGTTGCGTTGAATTTGATAAATTGATATATTAAAATAGTATTAATTTGTTGCGGTGCTTGAAATTTAACGAATACTCCAAATATAAATTTGATCTTTTTGTAAACACACAATAATATATTTTGCATACTGAAAAAGTTTTACCGTTTAATAGACTTTAGATATTCAATAATGAGTGAGTAAAAATAGAAACGAAAAATAGAAAAAATTTAGATTGCATGTAAGAAGAATAGTTTAGGTTCGCCAAGATATAAATAAATCAACAAAATAAGTAGCCACATATGAAAGGATGTTATTATTAAGTAAACATCATTGCATTTCTTAATTATTACAATGATCTTCATATTAAATAAAGTAAATAGTTACTATTATATTTTCTACCCAAAAAATTCTTTTCAAAATTATCAATAAATTATAAATAGTTTTTTAGAAAAAATTGTAGGCTCTGAGAAATTGATGGCCCAAGCGATTGCTTTAATCGTCTTATAATTGAGATGGCCCTCGACTTATTTTAGTTGATGGAATAGCTTGTCCCAATACTATTAATTTTAAAATATATTATCCTAAACTTTATAACCAAACAAAGAATCAAGAAGCACTACAAACTTATCTCAAAATTATCGTTCCTTATCCATCATATCAAACAACCCCTCAAAGTTACGCTTCCTCAAAAAGAAGAAGAAGATATAGTTGAATTTGTATTCCAAATTTAAAGAACATGTAAATTAAATTGATGGAGATAATGAAATGAATAAGCAAGAAAAGCGTATATAAGAAATAAGCTAAAATAAATTGAAGGAATTTAAAAGACTAAGCAATTGTAACTTGTTTGGGCTTGATTCTGGTGATATCTTTACTGAGGATAACTCTCGACAAAACTTGGTAAATATCAAAACAGACAAATATACAATGATATTAATAAATATTCAGTGAGCACGTCATTAATTATCATGATTAATAATATTTTTTAACATTAAAAATAAGACAAACAAATTATAATGGAAGAAGCATAAAAAATTACGAATATACCCTCAAGTTGTTCAAAGTAGGCATGTTGATCTGCTGCCTGCTTGAACAACTTTAATTATCATGATTAGTAGAAGACAAACAAATTACAACAAAAGAATCATAAAAATTATGGATATACCCTTAAACTGCTCTAGCAGGCATGTGAGCAACTTTAATTATCATGGTTAGTAGCATTTTTTAACACTAAAAATAAGACAAGTAAATTACAATGGAAGAGCCATAAAAAATTACGAATGTACTCTCAAGCTGCCCAAGCGAGCATGTCGACCTACTACCTGTTTGAGCAGATTAACTGCCTCTTAATGACCTAAAATAATTGATTAGGATGATATAGTACAATCACAATTGAAATAGTTGAAAAAATATTTTATCAGGACTAATATTATAAAAACATATGTGACACTCGAAATAGCTTAAAAAGATTAAATTAAATTTCATGAAATATTTTTATGAGTCTCATATAATATAGGAGTGACTACACGCATCTAAAGCATGCATGTTGACAGAGAGCTGCTTGCTATTCCCTGCAGTAATTCTTACTATAGCATGAAGTAACTAATATTCTTTTACACAAATTGATACAGTACACTTTACTTGACCTTCAGATCAAAAGGGAAAAAATAAAAAGCAAACCAGGAGAGAAACCTTGCTATTCCAAATAGTTCATAAAAATATATTTCTTCATTTCAGTACAAACTTTTGTATTAGTAGTGAAATAGCTCCTTTGAACTTAAATGCATCTTACATGAAAGAGAAGTTCACAGAGTTGAAAATTCTAATGATGAAAAAAACGAACTTAAGATTTTCAATCAACATGCATAGATGCATTGCTTTTTGTTTCATATAGAAGATTTATTTTTTCTTTACAAAATAAATGGAGGGGTAGGAAGGACATCAGGCTACCATGTAAAAGTTTTAGTTTTTTACTTCAGTTGCCCCTTGTCTCCCTAAACCATGGAAAAATAGGCAGAACAAATAATGAAAAAATAAAAATTGGACAACTATTTATTAGGAAGTATGCTCATCCAACCAAGAAATTATGTCACCAAGAACTCGAAGTATCATCTCATCCGGCTCACCCTCGAGCAAAGAATGATAAGCATCCTTATAAAGGATCAGTTTCTTGTCCGAACTACTTGCCTTCTCGTACAATGCTTTACTGATGGATGGATCAGTCAGACTATCATTTTCTCCATGCAATATTAGCAATGGCAGGGAGACCTACAAAATCGCAAAAGTGTTAGTCATTATTTGTATTTCTTGCCTATTGACGAGTAAGGTTAGAGAGAAGTATATCACCCATGAGTGACGACAGATGTTTCCATGAAGCAGGAAAAAACCAAGTTAAACAGGCATCACAAGGATGAAGAGCAACAAAAAGTGACTGAACAAGGTATATTTGAAAATCTAACATAGGCAAAGGTTGCCATCATCGCTTAGAGTTTCAAATTATGGACTTACTGGCACGCAAAGGCACGAGTTCCAATCAGTAATAAACACTAAATATGTACAGTTATAATCTACATGTGACACCTTATCTAGTTGTTTCTCTATCTCTTGGGTGGTATTCAGTAACTCCACTGCAGTTTTGAGACGGGGTTTGTGCTTGTAAGCAATGATATTGTAAGCAGCCTGCATGCAGAAGAAAACATACATTATAACATGAAACTGTGCAAGATAAACACATGTCGAAAATGCTTTTTCAGGCGAATGAGATAGCTAATGGTGACTGTAAATTCCTAAACGACCCCAGAGCTACTAACCTCTAATATCCTGTATATCCTAAAATCATCATACGTCTAAGAGCTGTTACGGACTAGAAAGACCACATACCTGTTCTCTCTTCTTCACTTCTCTGAATGCTAACTCTGCTAGATCCTGCTGCGGTACTAACTTTTGCTTTGGAAGAAATTTTGCTAAGCCAACTAGAATTTGTGTAACTAACCATGGTGGTACCACGTCATCTGCAATCTGTATGACAATACCAGTCATCACTCAAAACTATGGATCTAATTAAGACGATAACATCAATTAGAATTGAGAAAAATCTCCAGAAACTTACTTTGCACATCGGTGCGAGAAGAACAGCACCATTCCATGCATCAGGTTGCTTCAGGTGCACCTTCAGAGCAACTGCTCCACCCATTGATTGCCCAAATAGGAAGCTTGGTAGGTTACATATCTCTGGATTTTCTACAGTCAGCATTTAACTGTTAACTTCTTTTTCAGTAGTGTGTCAAGAAGAATAAGATATAATTAAGTTATTTCCAATATTTGATTTTGGGACCTCTTTCCCAGAGCATGTCACAATATCAACACGTATATGAGATGTCATTTCCTGTAGACAGTTCTACTTCTGTATAATACATACATGGAGACATAGAATGAAGAACTTGGTTGATACAGCTTATGTTTTATGTTTTTGTCCAATGTAGGACAACATATGTGCCGTAACGCTTTATTCCCCCATCTCCATAAATAAGGAACACCCTGCATATGGCATACCTAGAAATCTAATTTTTCTGGGATGAAAGATGAATTATTCTATTTCACTATCTGATTGTCCCAACAGATGACATATCACAATGGTTTGACTTGACTAATAGTGACCAAGTTCCAACAAGGTCAGCATGCCCAATGCTCAAAGCCCCTGCTAATACTAAGAAGATCGGCTCAAATGACTAAAACTAATTTGGTTTCATTCAACTGCCAAACAAGTTCTCCTCTTTTCATGATGAGTTTCCACACGCTCCTTTCTAGGTTTTCTCAATATAATTCTCGCTTTCCTCAAGGGGATTCAAAAAAATGCTCTCGTGTCTAGGGGATTCAACAATTTATATATTTGTGCATATAGAGAATACTTTTTATGTAGCTGCATAGTACAATTTTTTGGCAAAGGGGATTCAGTTGAACCCCATTTGGTGACCATGGCTTCGCCACTTTCCACTTTGAGACCCTCTTATTTATAAGTATATTTTCAAATTTACTCTTAAACTACATACCTAGTGTCAAAGTAGGAGCAGAAATATAAAATAATAAGGGAGGGATGTTTAATTGGTGTACATGACACACTTCTTCATACCCTAAACATTTTAGAATGGGGAAGGAATGCACGGGGGCTTAGCCGTTCATCATTTAATGCCCTAGGCATCAACATTTCTTGACAAAAATGAAGGATGAGAGAACTTAGAAGCATGAGTTATACTTCATGTTTCGAATAGATAATGAATCTGTGAGTTCAAATTTGCTTTGGAACAAAGATATGATCATTGAGTTTGTGGCACAGTTACATAGACTGTCAAACTTTGAGCATTTGTTTCAATCTACAAGGAAAAAAATCACAACATGCATATTTTAAAATAGTTCTCTCTCGCATTCTCACTCCTTGTATTCTTTCGCTGAATTTGAAACAGAAGAAAAGGTGATACTATCACAGTGCATGATGAATCACCCATTACTGATGTCCTATACAGACGGATCTAAAATTTGAACTTTATAGGTTCAAATTCAGGATTCCACCATAGTCCATTTAAGTAACTGGGTTTGAAATCTATATTTATTCTAATTTAGTGGAATTTTAATACATACAGGGTATGAAACAAAGTTACGGGTTCAGATGCACCCATAGGTAATTATCAGCCCTGATGCACACCATCTCGGCCGAGCTAAAAACAGGGAGACTTAAACTTCAACCTTGAATGAATAACACAGTGTAAGATCTTCTTACTGTAAGTAACATTGCATATTGACTAGATGGACTATTCATTTATGATCATAATAAGCTGAATGCAACATATTCTTAGAAAGAAAGTGCCAGAAGTTAAATCAAACAAATGAATGTTTACTCCATTAGCAAGAAACTTTAAGCTCATGAATTGCTTAGCTCAATAGGATAGTCTCTTCCAGCTAAATGTTTGATTTAAATATCGTCTTTTGTTTCTTCATGCCTTCAAAGCTTAGCTTTTGCATTCATCAGATTTTTTTATTCTTTAGCTGGTACAACTTTTATTTAAGTAACTAATTCTAGCTTCCACATTTTACCAGAGTCTCGGACCTATCAAAAGAATCCATGAGATGAAAAAGATGATAAATAAGTTCCCTGAGGCAAGTCGTACCTTTTGCCTTCGAGTAATGTTCAATGACATCATCGACTAACTTGTCAAAACTTGGTATATAGCCATGAAGACCTTCTGAAAGACCAAATCCAGGATAATCCATGGCAAAAACTCCATAACCAGAAGATGCTAATTTTCTTGCAATGCCTAAAAAGGAAGACAAGTTTCAGGAACAATCACCCAAGAAATACTAATCTGAGACTTAAAATGTATTTGCCAACTACAAACCTTCAACAAAAAATGTGCATGTATCACCATAACCATGACAAAAGTATACCATGGCTTTGGGGGGGCTTGTCTCTGGAAGCCAACTTTTGGAGAAGATCTCCAGTCCTCGAGAATTAACCTCATATGACTGCACCACCAAATTTCACAGAATTATGTAAGGTAGAACACATAACAAATCATGAATACTACACCAAAATGCTAATACTGGTTGCTATAAATGATCATATACTTATAGAGAAGACTCTTCTCATGTTGCTTGCACTACTAGAAAAAGGAAGACAATATCCAGTAATTAGCACCTTAATTCAATCTGTTTCACAAAAATAGAACTCTTTGACCAAAATGGATCTTTCCCCTTTAAATTTTTAGAGCGACACATTTTTCTTTCACATGACAGAATAACTAGATTTAAAGTGATTTGTCTCTCTTAAATTAGTCAAATTTTTGGAAAACAAGTTCCATTTGATGTCCTGAAAATAATATACATACTGCATGGTCCTCCATAGTCTTAGGGAAAAAAAACCTTCTTGACTATTAGAGAAAAAAGATGACTATATTTTGTTGTATTCTAATTCGTAATTTTACAAGATTCTTTCATGAAACAGTCCCATTCTATTGGGTAATGCCAACATCCTGCCTATGGCAAGGCCCATGAGGGGGTTGGGATAGCCCGGGTCGAAGTCATGATCGAACATGCGCTTGCTTGGTGGACTTGGTTAAGAAATAAAGTTGCGTCTTTGCTATGAGCTATAGCTTTTGGCATAATGGTAAGCGCTTGATCCTAACAAGTGGTATCAGAGCCAAGGTCATGGGTTCGATTCCCACGAGTAACATGCCGCATGAGGTAGGTGTTGGGAGGGGGATTGTTGGGTAATGCCAACATCCTGCCTATGGCAAGGCCCATGAGGGGGCTGGGGTAGCCCCGGTCGGAGTCATGATCGAACATGACGCTTGCTTGGTGGACTTGGTTAAGAAATAAAATTGTGCCTTTGCTATCACTATAGCTTTTGGCATAATGGTAAGCGCTTGATCCTAACACATTCTATTAAGATAACTTGTAGGTGTTAAAAGATATCATTGCAGAAAGTGCACACATAAGTAATTACACGAGAGATCATTTTGTTTTAGCAAGGAAATAGGATGCTTCAAGAATAGCTTGAATTTTGAGTAGAAAATGAGGATGTAAGAGCAACGGTGTACCTCCTTCATCTTCAATCCAGCATGTGGCATCTGCATGAAAGCAAACAAGCAATCATTAAATCAATACAAACAACACGTAAGCAACATGAAACTTTCTAAAAGGATTCAGTTCCTCATGAGCAACAATCCGTAGTCACAGAAAAATTAGAAAATTGAAGAAGTGTTTATAAAGTCTCAACTGTCATAACTAGATTGCACATACGTAAACAAATGTTTGATCACAAAAATGATACCATTCCTCAGAATACATCAACAACAAGTGTTCTATAATTATTTTAAGAACTGAAAAAGGAAAGAGAACAGAAACCACTAGATTTCCATTGGTTTGTAACCTTGATTAAGGCAATTGACTTAACTGTGTTTTTGAATTAGTAAAGCTTTAATTTTTCTGGCCTTCGATTAGGAAAAGAATGTAGAACTGCTGTCTTCTTTTAAATTAGTGAAATTTATAACTGCTGTTTTAACCGACTAACAACAGAAATAGGTAACAACTAGTCTAGTTATGCCCTCTGAACTCACTATCTGCAAACCACCAACCTAGTTATACAATCCTATCAAGAGGGGGGGATTGCAGTCTATAGAGCAAGATTTTAGGTTCCACACTACTAGGTCAATCTCTTTGAAGTTGACAAAATCGATCTCCAAGTCCTATGAAAGTGTTGAACACTTTCTATCTACTTCAAAACATACCAGTCTGTTCAGTCAATTAATCAATCAATTGACTAAAGCTCAATCCCAAACATCATTTTGATACGTAAAATATCTATACCTCAATCACAAAAGCTTTTCTTGATAAGTAGCTATACCTCAATCCCACACAAGCTGTGTGACAATATGAATTCTCTTCTATCCAGAGACCATTAAGTCAGAAACAATCAAAATCCAATCTTTGAAGCTGACAATGAATCTTTTTCTATTAACACCATCAAATAGGGATCTCTACACAACTATTCGGGCAGATTTACTGTTTACATTTCTAGCTGGTATACATAGATTATACACATATTATACATCTACTTTTAGCTTAATAGGATGGGTGAGTTAATTCTTCAATCAAATAAGCAGTACCTTAAAAAGACAATGATCAATTGACAACTGAATATCCTTAAAAGCATCCCTAGCACGACGCCTGGCTTCCACTTTGTCCATATCAGCATCTATTATCTTCTGCAATTCTATACTTATACCTTCAAACTTCACTGGCTTACCCATTACTGCTTTTTCACTCCTTGCACAACTGGGTTTCCTTGTTTTCAATGCTACAAGAAATAAAAATCAAATCTTGAGAAAACCCAATGAGGGAAATTGAAGAAAGGAGGAGGACAATTGGGCATACCATCAAATGATTGCCTCCTGAGAAACTTCCCAGGCTTCAACGCCATGACATCATAATAGGAGTCAAGAAAATTTATTTAATTGGGATTTTCTTTAATTTTATTCTTTTTCCTTTGGGTTTACTTTTCCTCCGTCCAGAGGATTTTTCTTCATAAAAGAATTGGACTATCCAAAAGCATAATCTATGAACGAAAGGTGACTCTGACCTGTAAACTAATTTCCTTTACTACTCTCTAATCTGATGAGTCCACGTGACTGCTAGTTTTTAATCATATAAATTTGGTTTGATTTGACATTAATTTTCAATTATTGTTATTTTTTTCTTTTTAAAATTTACAATTTAAAATAAGCTAAAGATATTTATATATAAATCATTTCATTAAAATCAAAATTAGCATAGGTATAAATTAAGACCTGTTCGAAAGTTGACAGACAAATATGGACCACAACTCTAAACGGAATAGGAACACTAATATTGATGTTTAAATTTGGTGTTTGTTTCTTTTCTTTCTCTTAAATAATAAATCCTTTTCCATTTTTTTAAACTGATTGTGATAGATTTATTTTTTTTCAAAAGAAGTCTGTAATTAAAGATTAATCAGAATATAATAATATTTTACTATAGAAAGTGTAACCTCAAAATTGGCAGTTTAGTATAAATGTTAAATACATGTGATCCTTTTATAATCGATTGATGTTTTATATGCTCGCTTAATTGTTATTATGTTATAAATCATTATTTTCAATTTGCTTTAATGATAAAATATTTTTAAAAAGTAATTATTAATTAATTGATCATTGAAAAGTCAATTATTTTTTATTAACGGTATACATAGCCCTCTCATTAGAAATTGATTTAAATAGGTTTTATAAGGACTTGAGCAAGGTGAAGCAGACGATATGTTATTAATTAATGATAAACTAAACTATATATATAAACAAAATAACATAGTTCCACCTAGGGTAAAAACTATCTAGAGATATCAGAGAATCTAAAATTTTAAATGGAGAAGGATTATCTTTATTTTATTTCTCTCATGTTTCTTCAAGTTTCTATTTTAATAGATGACAAATGACATAAATTACATTTAATAGTTAAGATTTAACCAAATTATGTTAGAGATGTATTTGATCAATTAATTTTTAGCGTTAAATCTAACTTGTAGATACAACAATAACTATGGGAAATAAATAGTAATAAATAATGTTTTAATACACCCCAGCCAGCTGATCAGAGCTAGGAATATGCTTGAATGTGAAATACTTATTGTTAATCTGTTGGCACACATAGTGGAAGTCAACAGTTATATGCTTCATATGGTTGTGTAGATGATTGTTCTCACATAAGTATGTGACACCAAGGTTGTCACACTAAATGATAGGTGACATGAAGATTTTGACATGGAGTTTCTTAAGAAGATTTTTCACCCAAGTAGTTTCATCAACGGCACAAGCAACAACTCGGTACTTTTACATTAGTAGACTAGTGGGCAATGGTACGTTGTTGTTTTTATGACCAACTAGGTTGATTAAGCCCAAGAAAGATAATAAAACCTGTAGTGAAACTGCAACCAGAGAGATTTTCAGCCCACTCAACATCAGAAAACACAGAGAGATTAAGATAGTTGCTTGGAAAAATTCTAAAATCAAAGTGCTTTTGAGATATCGAATGAGACGTTTAACGGCTTGAGTTTCAGATGAGACATGCATAAATTGAGACAATTTATTCACTGAGCAAGAAACATCAGGCCTAGTAAAAGATAAGTATTGCAGCTTGTCGAAGACCTATGTATATTCAGTAGCATCATATGATGGAGTACCATCATTTAGCATAAGACTTTGAAAAGAGCTCATGGGTATGAAAACACCATTACTGTCTTGTATCAAAAGATCGCGGAGAAGATTTGAGACATATTTTGTTTGTGACATCAAGAGGCCTTTGCCATCTCGATGAACCTCAACTTCAAGAAAGTAGGATAAGGGGTCAAGACCTTTAAGGCAAAAAAGGGAAGCCAAAGAAGAGATAACCCCTATGAACTATTGACGAACTGTTTCCTTTAAGGATGATGTCATTAACATAGACTAAAACTCACACCACCACCATTAGAGTCATTGCAAACAATAGAGAAGGATCAGAGTGAGACTTAATAAATCCCAAATGAAAAAAATAGGATGTTAGTTAATGGTACCAAGCACGAGGCGCTTACTTCGAACCAGAAATAGCTTTACACAAATGACAAAGATGTGAGGGATGAGATGCATCCTCAAATCAAGGTGGTTATTTCATGAAAACCTCTTCTTCGAGTGGGCCTTGTAAAAAGGCATTGTTGATGCCCAATTCATGTAAAACTCAATTGTGTCAAACTAAAAGTAAAAGAACAACACAAATGATCGTAGGCTTGACAATCAGACTAATTGTGTAGTGAAGACTTGGACGTTGAGTGAACCCTTTAGAAACCAATCGAGCTTTGTACTTGTCAATCGAACTGTTCGCTTTCTTTTTAATCCTGTAAATTCACTTACAATCAACAACATTCTTATTAAAATTCTTAGGAACCAATCCTCATATTTGATTCTGAATTAACGCATCAAATTTAGCTTTTATAGTTGACCTCCACTCTGAGTGATTTTAGATTCTACTTGAAGGTATAAGGGGCAATAGGAGGAAGTTGGACAAGGTAATCAAATGATTTCTTGGGACAAAAAATATTATTTTGTGATCGGATAGTTGGGCGGGCTTGAGGTGGAGGTGGTGAGGGTGGAGGATATGAAGGCAAACTCACTGGTTGTGGTGGATAGATTGTAGAAGCAGGTGACAAAATTTGTATTTTATTTCAACAATGGTAGGTGATAAGATTGAGGGTTGTAGTGTGTGATGGGACAAAAGGCTGGGATTGCTGCAAAGAAGTAGGGGAATGAGTAAAATTTTAAGATGTGAGAATATTGTTTTAAAGGAAAAAAAATATTTTTTAAAAATCTACATCATGTGATATAAAAATTTAGAGTTAATGGGATCAATACATTGTGTGCATAATGAGCTTGTGAGAAGTCCAGACATACACATGAAGTAGATCTAGGCTCAAGCTTATTATTCGTGTAAGGCTTAAGCCATGGATAACATAGACAATCAAAAATTTTAAGTGAATCGCATTTGGGTGCAACACCAAGTAATTTTTCATATGGGGATGTATTGTTTAAAACTTGGATGGACAATTGATTAATAGTTCCAGATTATGGGTTTAGCTTACTTATCAACGAGTTATGGTAGGTGCCATTATGATCGAGAAATTGGATCGTGACAATTTGTCATTTTTATTTCATTTCCTTCTTATTCTCAACCTTTATTTCTTCATGTGATATCATGCAATTTTTTATATTATTTATTTTTAAAATCTTGTTCTATTTTTTATTATTTTCGTTTTGTTAGCATTCTAATTTTTTAGTTAAAGTAAAATTCATTATTGAATAAAGTTATAGCATTACGTTTTTCTTTTTCTTTAACATTAACATTTTTGTAACACATGCATCTCATGATATTCATTCACATCTTGTACTTTAAATTTTTATGATTAATTTGATTAAAATATAAAAATTTAAAAAATATAAATTATTTTGTATAATGTTAATTAGAATTTACTAATTGATGTATTTTCAAAAGATAATATGTATCTTAAATATATAATTTAATATCATATATGAACGTTTTAACACCAAGCCAAAATAACCAAAATACCCCTAGGAGAGAAAAGTGTGCATAACGCATCTTCCAATGCTTGTATCGAAAATCTGAGGTCGGATTTGTGATCAGCACGAAAAATTGAGTGAAAAATGATCTCGGTTAATTTTTAGAGCGACCGAATCAAAAGATAATTTTTCGACCCGAAAACGAAAAACAATGTTGATGCACGACAGAGGCGCATCGCGCCTCTGTAGCTTACACTTACATTTTTTAAATTTTTTTGACGGGATTGGGAAAACTTGTTTAGAAACTTTTTGGAGAAAATACACTATGCGCGACCAGTCCACGTCGCGGACTGGGCTATCCCGAAACTGAAGAAAATTCAAATTTTGTGAGGGGCATTCTGGTCAATGCCCAACTCCTTCTAAACTCTATACACGATCTAATTAGGTCGTTTTGATGATAAAAGAATCTAAAACCCCATTCCAAGCCCTTCCAAAACAATTGAACAAGACTACGACTTGAGAGAAGAGGTGGAGAACGAAAGATTTAAGGATCCCGGGGGGGATTCTTGAAGGTGATTGTTAATAGTTTTATCCCATGTATGTAAGGCTAAACTAAAAGCATGAGATTGTTCTCTCATGTGACCCATAAATGGTCATAGATGAGTTGAAAGTCTAATGAGTCTACATGCATAATTCTTGATGGTTTTTCCTATAAATTATATTAATTATATGTATTTTCCTATGTCGATGATCATCATAAACTTGTTTTCTTGAATTGAATATTTTTCATGAGATATTTTATAACCCTACCTGACTAATTTTGAAAGCATGCATGATTGGACTTAGGATTAAGTCTAGAGCTTTGGATTGAGTATGTTGAGTGAAGTCTTGATGTGAGTATGAGGTTGAGTTAATTGAGCTTGATGATCCTATTAGTCTTCATGATTGAGTTTTTGAACTAAACGACTTCTTCTAATTGATGATCTGAGTCCTTGAGTTCTTGAATGAGAATTGAGTTAACCGAGATGAGTTAAAGTCCCTTAAATAATATAGGACCCTTAAGTTTGATTTAATGAGATAATGAGAGTCTCTACGAGGCTAATTTGAGATAATTGAGTTGAGATGAGGATTCTTATGAGCATTGAGTCTTGGGAGAAGTATCGAGCACCGAAATAAGTAAGAGTAAGAGCAAGTCCAACTCGCACTCATTAACTACGTCGCCAAGCGTAGGAGTGGACTAAGTCCATTAAAGTCGGACAAGTCCCTGTCTTGAGGCCTAAGTCCGTTGAAGTTGGACAAGTTCTCATTAGAGGCTAAGTCCGTTAAAGTCGGACAAGTTCTCACTGGAGGGCTAAGTCCGTTTGAGTCGGACAAGTTCTCATTCTATGGATTAAGTCTGTTAAAGTCGAATAGGTCCTCACCTTATTGTCATGAAATGATAGGACTTAATATGTTAATTATCCGGATCCCTTGTGGATCCTAGGCATTCCTTACCTGGCAAGTACGGAATGATTGTGGCAACATCAGTAAGATTGTTGTACAATCACTGGCTCATAAGTGATTGTTGTCGGATAAGAAAAATTCCCAAAAAGTTCCTACCTTGAGTACTTTGAGTCGAGTCGAGTTGAGTTGAGTTGAGTTGATTGATGAGGTTGATTGGTTGATGGACCACTTGTCTAATCTTTACTCTTTCTTTAGATAGACATGTGACATCCTGATTTGGTTATTATTCTGAGTTGATATTATTTCCATATTATTCTACCTATTTTTGTTTCATTCAGCTATTTTACATACCATATATTCTACGTACTGACGTCACTCGGCGTTGCATCGTTTCATGATGTAGATACAGGAGTTAGAGATCGTCAACAGACGCACCGTTGAGGATCCGAGACGTTCAGTTGATTGGTGAGCCTCCCCTACTCCGGAGGATCCCATATTATTTATTTCATCTTGCTTTAAGTTATACTTGATTTAGCTTTATTTTGATTGAGGTAGCCATGGGTCTGTCATTGGCACCACTTGATAGTGATAGAGGATTCACAGACTAAAGTCGGATGTTGATTGTTAAGATTGTGAGTTAATTCTATCTACTAGCCTTTTCTATTATATATATTATTTTGAGAATTAGATGAGATATGTTCATTTACTTTCCTTAGTCTTCCGCTGATTGTCTTGAGTTATTTGATTGAATGAATGTGATGAGGCTAAGTGGATCGCTTGGGGGCTAGCAATAGTCTCTAGGTGTCGGCCACGTCTTAGGTATCCTCCCGGGGCGTGACAAACTTAGTATAAGAGCACGAGTTCAAGTGTCCTAGGGAGACTATGATGTCGTGTCTAGTAGAGTCTTGTTTATGGGTGTGTTGTCAGCCGCACTTCATAAGCAGGAGGCTATAGAACATTAGGAATTATTACACTTCTTTCTTATTCCAAATTTGTGCGATAGAGTTAAACTCTAATAAAGCTTTCTTCTAATTCATGCATTACGCATTTTTAGAATTTTCAAAAATCCCATCTTTTTCGTCCAGATATATTAATTCAATAATCCGAATTCATTAATTCAATAATCCGGATACATTAATTCTGACTTTTATATTGTCTCTATGTTTAATGTATCATGCTTTAAAAGTTACCTATTGATACGTAAAAATCCTAATTTTTGTATCCGAAACTAAATTAATGTATCTGAATCACTGAATTAATGTATACGTATTGCCACGATTTTTAAGAACTTTCTGTGAATTGAAAAAAGATAAAGAAAAATAATAATTAACTCTTTATACTATATGATTTATGTAAACTCTACTAATTTAAAATGTAACGGAATATATTGAAAATTCTTGTTTAGTCAGGATGTTATTTTAATTTCCTTTGGTACTTTTTCAACCCTTGTTTTGACTTGGTAAATTACATCTGAGTTTTCTCCCCCGTGCAAATAAAATATATTTTATTCATGCTACTGTATTATAATTACTTATATCATCATCGAGAATTATCGCAATACAAAAAATCACTTATATGTCACTATAATTTATGAAATACATTTATATTTCAGATTTGAAATAAGAAAACATGTGTATTGAATATATCTGCTATTAAACTCAAACTCAAGCCATATAGTTTGGATTTTTTATGACAAAGTTAAAGTTCGTACAAGAATATCAATAAGATATCAAGTAAACACTCAAAGCAAAATATGACACCGTACACATGGACTAAAAATAGGAGATTGTGAACTTTCAAGACTTCTAGCTTCATTAATTAATGTGTCAAGCAGTAAAATCTACCTGGCTAGCTAGCTTGCTACTTGGTTGTGTTGCGCAGTGGTGGCAGAGCCATGATTTTAATTAAAGGATTTAAAAAAATAATTTTTATTTTTTGGTTAGTAAATAAAAATATTTTTTAGAAAATATCTTTTATTATTTATTAGAGAGTAAAAAATATATTTTAGGAAAATAGTTTTTAACATGAAAATTAACTCCGATTTAGAATCTGACCCCAAAACCAAATGCGAGACCTAACTCAACTTCCAACCCAAGATTTGACTTTTAAATTTAGACTCGACCCCGACTTTTGAATCAAAATCCAATCCTATATGACTCCAAACTTATCCTACTCGACTCCAAACTTAACTTTCAAATAATTTGATTTTTAAAAAAAAAAATATTTTTTGGGGTTGATTTGGGGGGTGGGGGTGGGGGGGGGGGGGGTTGATTTTTTCAAAATTTGAATCTTTTTCAAAAATAAAATTCTTAATTATCTTTTAGGGGCAGGGGGCTGGTAGAGGGTAGTGGTATGGATGGGGTAAACAAATAAAATTTTCAAATTTAAAATATTTTTTAAAAATAAATTTTAAAATTTTTTGTCGCTCGGGGGAGGGGGTGGGTTGTCCTCGTAGGGATGAGGTAAATAAAAATGAAATTTTCAAAATGTGAAATATTTTTCAAAAATAAACTTTTTATTTTAAATTTTTTTGTTTTTTTTTTTTTTTTGGGGGGGGGGGGGGGGAGGGGGGGAGGGATGAGAATTAAAAATATTTTAATTTGAGATTGGAAGAACGTTTTAGAAAATATTTTCCTTAGTTTTTGAAAAGAAGTCATTTTTCTTATATTTAAAGAAAATGAATTGATTTTAAAAACACTTTCTAAAATATTTAAATAAAATAAACATGAAAAAATTGAAAAATGTTTTCCTCCTGTACCAAACGCACCCTAAATATGAGATTTGAATCGGTTTAATAGTGAACAATACTAGAAAAGAAAGTTTTGAATAATGTTATTCAAAAAAGTTTGGATTTTTCGAGAGTAATAGTTATGTCTCGTTTTTTAACAATATTCTTTCTCATTGTAAATAGAATTTTTCGTCTTATTAATCTCGATATTATATGTGATTTATTGTGTTTATGTGACTATATCATAGTGTTATACTTACGATTAACTTGCATTTATATTTCACATTACTTGACTATTAACTGTCATTTTTTTTTTAATTAGTGCTTTAAGGCGGTCTTTCGAAAACTTTGTTTTTTAATACAGTAGTAAGGAAAACCCAAACAATACCCTAAAATAACTAAGTTGACATTATTTTGTCCAATCATACTTTCTTGTCTCAAAATATTTGTCATTTTTATGAAAAATATTTTATTAGGTCAAAACAAAATAAATTGTGTTTTTTCATTTCACCCCTTAGTAGTAATTATTGTTAAAGACTATACACTTGAATTATGACACATAAATAGAGTAAGTATTCAATAAAGAAAGATTGTATCTTAAAACACAAGGATAAAACAGTTAAGATACTCCTGATTATTATATTTCTTAAAGGGTGTATAAATGAAAAATACGAAAAGTAATTTGAGACGGAGGGAGTGCCATATATTTTAGAGCTTCACAATCTCTGGGATATGGACTGGATACTTGTCAATACAATGTTGCCATGGTCCATCAGTTGGTGTCTTGATTGTTCTGTTACACTTCCAAACAGCACTGTTGCACTTGAATCCACTCCCCAATGCTATCTGCCAAACTCTATCACCTCTCTTCATCCTTCCTTTTGCCTCTATGTAACTCATCTCATACCACAATGATGATGAAGAAGTGTTGCCAAATCTATGCAGTGTCATTCTTGACGGCTCTACATGTTCACCAGACAATTCTAAATTCTTCTGGAGCTCGTCGATAACTGCCCTGCCACCCGCATGGATGCAGAAATGTTCAAACGCTTGTTTGAAATCTGGAATGTAAGGCTTCCATTTGAGATTGAAAATCTTGCGTCCAATAAGAGTTAGTAGAAAGAGAAGTTGTTCTGAGGCGGGAAGAACCAGAGGACCAATTGTAGTAATGTTAGATTTTAAAGCTTCTCCTGCTATAACCATAAGGTCTTTTGAAAGACTGACACCAACTTTCCCTTTTGGATCTTCTTGTTCAAATACACATCCAAATGCCTTGTCGTCTGCACCCTTATGGGTGCGGACCAAGTGCATCAGTCTGTACTTGGCTCTGTATCTGTCGCGTGTTTTGTTGGATAGCAGTATGGCTGCACCACCCATTCGGAACAAACAATTGTAGGGGTGGGTCCGTAAAACCAAAAACCGAAAACCGAACCGAAACCGATCAAAAAATACCAAAAAAAAAACCGCACCGTAAAAAACCGAAACCGAACACAAAAAACCGAACCGAACCGATTTTGTGCGGTTTCGATTTCGGTTTTGGTCTTCTAAAACCGAACCGAACCGTCAAAAACCGATTTGTTTTGCTTTACTTAAATTCTACTACATCATATCATTTAAAGTTATCATTAAGTAAGCCGAAAAGATATATTTTGTTCAACAATCTATTTGGTGTGATTGCATCGTTGCTTTAATATTTTTTCTTATTTTGTCTTTACTTATTACTATTTAATAATTTTGTGTTATTATTTATCCTACCTTTTCATAATAGCTCCATCCCATATCCAACAATTTCTTATATATTTATCATTCAAATTATGAATATGCCCACATTATATAACAACAACGAATGATATAATCCATCAAAATATTATATTCATTGAAATAATACAAAATAACACATAATAATCATCCAAACAAAGAATAAGTTGCAATATCAAAATGAAAAATAGAGACAAACTTTGATGTCTATGGAATTCTACCAAGGGAAAATGCATAAAATCGCTTTTAAATTTCTCGATATAACTTAATTTAGCACTGTAATTTTATGATATTTATTTACCTCGTCATTCTAGTAAAATTAATATATGAATGTGATTTATAGGTAAATGAATATATCAACATTCTGTAAAATTTGCAAGAATATTTTATTTAGATAATGGTTGAATCATAATTTGCTCCAATAGACCATCCGAACAAATGATAAAATATTATTTTAATCTTTTTATATATTTTGACTGATATTTAAAAAATATATTATGTGTGTATGCTCATAAATATTTATTAGGTAGATAAGTTAATTATATAAATTATGTCTTTTCTTTTAACTATACACTTCAACATCAATTGACTTGAACCTTCCAAGGAGTATTTGATACTTGTTTTTCTAGAACATATGTTTGCAATTTTCTTGGTGATAATTGTAGTTCTTATATTGTGATACTTGTACTAATCCAAACTTTACTCTTTACCAATTGTTTAGCATATCTATACGATGATACGTCTCTACCCAACATATTATTTTACTTTAAAAAATTATTTTTAAAAACCGAAAAACCGAAAAAAACCGAAAACCGAACCGAAAAAAACCGAACCGAAAAACCAATGGTTTACTTTTTTTTGGGGCAAAACCGAACCGAACCGAACCGCCAAATCACCTTCCGTTCGGTCTTTGGTTTTAGGGAAAAACCGAACCGCAAAAACCGAACCCACCCCTAAACAATTGGGGAGGAGCATTGCTCTTTCGGTACCTTCGTAATACTTGAGGGTCATGATTTCAGCGCTTACAACTAAAGCATATGAATTCGGATGGAGTTGAAGAAGGTCTCGAGCTAAATCGATGGAGATTAAACTAGCACTGCATCCCATGCCAGAAAGGTTGTAACTTTTTATGTTACTTCTTAACTTGTATTTGTTGACTACCATAGCTGACAAAGATGGAGTTGGAGAAAACATGCAGCAGTTGACAATAAGAATATCGATGTCTTTTGGCTTGAGCCCTGTTTTGTTCATTAAGTCATCAATAGCTGAGAATATAATCACCTCAGCTTCAATTCTGGCACCTTGCATTGTTGGTGTTGGAGGGATGTAATGCATGGAAGGGGGCAAGCAAGTTTCTTCTCCCAGTCCAGACCTGTAAGAAATAATTGCGTGAGAAGAAGGGCTTTCATGCGCCACAACAAGGAGCTCAAAGGGCGTAAAACAAATTAATTGTACCATGCAAATTGAGTTATTCATTTTCTAAAGAAGGCATGATTATATGGTAGCGGCAGAGCTAGAAGGTCTGGTTAAGAGAACTAAAATATGATGGAATGCAACATTTTTCTCTTGTCAAGGGAATTCAACAATCTAAGTACACACAAAAGCAACAATTTTACCCAACATAATTTTTGAACCAAGGAACTCAATTGAACCCTTTTTCAATGGGTAGCTCCACTAATATTCAGAACACGTCTTATGTCATAAACAAACATTTTACTTTAAATTCAAAACTTAAATTTATATTTATATCCAAATTCTAGTTTTAAATAAAATCTTTCAAACTCATGTTTTTCTTTTTGGAACGTGGGATAATCTCACTGCATATGATGTCAATGTTTAAAAAAAATAGTTAAGTCCATCAAGTAATCCAAATGATATTTACAGGAAAATCACTTTGAAACGTTTGGAATTAAAATCTTGAAAATAAGATATGTTTTCAACTACAACATGTAAATATGATCAGATTATATAAAAATTGTTTAAACCAACTGTTGATAATAACTACTTGAACTCATAACGGATTGTTTGGTACGTGGGATAAGGATAATAATTTCGTGATTTGAAATTAACTTTTATCTCATATTTGATTTGAAGTGCTAACTAATATTGAGATTATTTTATTCTACATATAGAAGGTGGGACAAAATAATGAATAAACTCCTTTACTAGTTATATTTCTCCAAAACAAAAATATGCTTGATGCACATGAAAAATATCCTTGTTTATCACATCCCATACGAAACGACCCATAAATATGTAACAATACCTTTCAAGAATACGCATTTGGAACTCCACAC
Organism: Solanum rostratum; assembly: GCA_029948455.1. Taxonomy (NCBI): domain Eukaryota; kingdom Viridiplantae; phylum Streptophyta; class Magnoliopsida; order Solanales; family Solanaceae; genus Solanum; species Solanum rostratum. The sequence continues at coordinate 23,570,355 of CM057056.1, forward strand.
TCTTGGGATTATCCTTCAAAATGAGCCTGGAATGCTCCATGAAAGTTGAAAATGGGACTCGACAAGTAACTGGAGGCTTGTAACATGAATAATCTACTAGGTAAGTTGATCGAGGTTTCGACATGAAGTAAACCGTGGCTATGAAAATGATGAGAAAAGAAGAGCACAAGACTTGTAGAATATCAAAGTGTAGTGAATTCCATATGTTTAGCAATACCTCAGGGCCAATGGTTAATACCTCTATGGTAACAGTAATTATAATAGGCACAAGCAAAAATGTTAAAATGTGATTAACAAGATATTGGTAGCCAAGTTTGACATATTTCAGATTTACTGAATTGGAGAAACTTGGTACTGCTTGAGGCATTTTAGGTGGAAAATGAAAAATATTACAAGGGAAGAATAAGAAGAGAGGATGAATAGAGCCAAGAGAAAGAAATTGGAAATTTAAAGAGTAAAGAGAGAAAGGGAAATGAACGGAGGGCAGATGAGATGATTTAATGAAGCTACGCTGTCTTAGCTGTAGGTTTTTCTTTTTGTGTCCTAACCTCCCTGTGATCATTAATTTTCTAATTACTTTTCTTTTAAATAGAAAAATTTTATATTAATAAATTTGGTACCACTATCATGTAAAGTTTGAAAACGCGCGTTGGCTTAATTGTAAGAGTTGTCGCGTGACTAGTAAATTACAGGTTCAAGTTATAAAAATAATCTTTTAACTTGCAGAAATGTGAGATAAAATGAACAACATTTACTACACTTGGAGTTGGTAACATTTCATGAACAAAGTTCATGAAAAAGAAATTGCTAGAAAATGTACAATGTTGTTATTGAAGTAAATAATTGTTGCATAATTGGGAAGCTTGAAATATATGGAGAACAATTTACCTCTTTGAAGGAAAGAGAATCTCAACTTGATATATTATTGATCCTTTAGAAGTAAAGGACAGGATTTTAATTATGAAAAACTGATTTCCTATATTTTAGGGATATTAAAACAACTCTAAAGGTTTATAGGACAAAAATACTCTAAAAATTATTAAAAGAGACATCATCTTGCCGACCCCATTCAGATTTGTGCTCTTCAATAAACGGTCATAACTTTTTACTCCAAACTTCAAATGTGACAAACTTGATGACACACTAGGGATATGTACCGGGGTTGTAATTGTAGTTTATTTTGTATTTATATTCTCTTGTTAATCTTTCTATTATTTCTTTTTCTCAATGTATTTTATGTGTAATTGTATGCTAGTTAACCATACAAATCATATGAAGTTCAAAAAAACATCAAATATTACAATGATCATGAACTATACGTACAAATCTGATGAACCATTTGACCGTGAAAGTTAATACTCCCTCTATTTCATTTTTACGAGTAATTAGTTTAATTTTACACGAAATTTAAGAAAGAAAGACTTTTAAAATGTGTGATCTAAAATAAATGCATGGTCAAAATTTTTATTAAAAATGATCAAAATATAAAAAAATAAAATTAAGGTTGACATCTACTATAGATACGTAAGAAATAACTTAATCGTGTATAAATACTATAAATTTTCAACCAAAAAATAACCCCCTTGGCTCTATCTAATTTCGTCCCTATTCTTGTTTCAAATTTTTTATAACAATCCAAAACATCAATTATAATGGCTTTTGAAGTTTGGAGTAAACTTTTCCTTCAAATCTCATTAGTTATAATAAAATCATTTATCATAACGATATTTCACTATAATGGCTTAATTTTGTATTATATTTTACTTCTCTATAATATTATACTAATAACAGAAGTTACAGTCATTATAGTTGTACTCTTGGTAAAATCATCCCCTTGTATTTAAATAAACCATGCATCACTTACTGTCATATACTTCACTTTGAAAGATACCACATATCATCATCTATTCTCATTTGTAATACTCCCTCTATTCCATTTTAATGTAATAGCTACGAAATGTTCAGAAAAATATTATCATTATAACGAGGTTTGATTGTATATTGTCTAGGTCTCACACTGGCAATCGTTGGGGTAGTTGTAAGTTAGGGTGATATCGATTGCCTTCTTTTTCTCAAAATTAAACTCCCTTCCAGGTCTCCTACTTTATGTGTGCAACTTCTCCTGTTATATATATATATTTTTTTTTGGTAATTTTTTTTTTTTTTTATTATTATTATTATTATTATTATTATTATTATTATTATTATTATTATTATTATTATTATTATTATTATATATATATATATATATATATATATATATATATATATATACACAGTTAGATTTCTCAACTAATTCAAATTACAAATTATTGAGTGACTTTATAATTGAAAATAAATGTGGAGTGATTTTCTGAAATAACTTAATTAGTTGAGTGATTTAGTAAAAATTATTAGTTAAGATAAATTCATTTGTGATTTGTTATAACTAGTGACAGGTCAAGTACAATAACAGATGATTCCTCAACAAACACACAACTTGGATCTTCACCAGCACATGCTGAAGTAATGGCAATCCAAGATCATCCTATATCAGAGGGTATTGAGGAGCAACCAATAGCATCAGAAGAACCAGTGATGCCACCACCAGTTCCTAGAAAGACCAGCTAGACATCTAGACCTCCAATTTAGATCAAGGACTATATAGTCCCTTCCAAGACTAGTTTGTATCCCATTGCTAACTATGTGAGCTACCAGCACCTATCGCACAACTATCAAAAGTATGTCAAGTCTTTCTCAGCGGTCCTTGAGCCACAATCTTTTAAAGAAGCTTCTCAGGATGATAAATGGATTTTAGTAATGCAAGAAGAGATTAAGGCACTAGAAGATAATGACACATGGTGCATTGTTGACTTACCTTTAGGAGCAAAGGCTATAGGATCAAAGTGGGTCTACAAGATCAAATATAAGTCCAATGGTGAGGTGGATAGATATAAAGTCAGGTTAGTGGCCAAAGGATACAATCAGAGAGAAGGTTTGGAGTATCATGAGACATATTCTCCGGTTGTAAAGATGGTGATAGTGAGGATAGTTATCAGCCTAGCTACCTATCATGGTTGGAAGATGCACCAGATGAATGTAAGCAATGCATTTCTTTAGGGAGATTTGAATGAGGATGTTTATATGGAGCTGCCACTTGGATTTCAAAGACCAGGAAGAAACAAAGTATGTAAACTGCAAAAGTCATTTTATGGCCTCAAACATGCTTCAAGGCAGTGGAATATCAAATTCACTGATGTTCTATTGCAGACAGGATTCTGTCAAAGTGCTCATGATCATTTTATGTTCACCAGGAAGGAGGGGGTGACATGGTTATTCTCCTGATGTATGCATTTCAAAATAAAAGACCTTGGGAAGCTTAGATACTTCTTGGGAATAGAAGTGATGCGGTCAAAGGGAGGCATGTTACTAAATCAAAGGAAGTATGCCTTATAACTTATTGCAGATGATGGTCTTAGTCGTGCTAAGACAATCAATACCCCTGTTGAATTCAATCACAAGTTTACTAGTTTGTCTTTTGATCAACATGTAGGAAATGATTCTGATCCAGAATTAGAATTAGATGATGTCACAGCATATCAATAGTTAATTGGGAGACTACGTTATCTAACTATCACCAGACCAGATATATGTTTTGGAGTCCAAGTCCTAAGCCAGTTTATGCAACATCCAAAGAAGTCACATTGGGAGGCAGCCCTTAGGATTGTAATTTCATCAAGAAGTCACCTGGACTTGGAATCTATTTGAGGAAAGGTGGTACTATCACAGAACTGACAGGATATTGTGATTTAGATTGGACTTCATGTCCCAACACTAGGAAATCAGTGATGGGATACATAGTCAAATTAGGAGATTCCTTGATTTCATGGAAGTTTATGTGAAGCATAATATAGGAGTATGGTTGGAATAGTCTCAGAATTGATCCGGATTGCAGGATTATTGAAGGAGCAAGATGTGAATGCTTCGACTCCCATTACTCAGACAGCAAAGCAGCAATTCAGATTGCCTTGAATCCAATCTTTCATGAACGAACTAAGCATATTGAAATAGACTGTCACTTCATCAGAGACAACGTGAAATCCGAAATTATAGACCCTCAATAATTGTGTTCTTCTATGCAGTTGACTGACATATTGACAAAAGGACTTGGGACAGCACAACATGAAATCCTCCTATCCAAGCTTGGTGTGTTAAATGTATTCAAACCACCAGCTTGAGGGGGAGTATTGAGTTAGGTCAGTTAGCCAGAAGTTAGTTGAACGTAGTTAGGAGTTTGTTAGAATAAGTCACATGGATGTAGTGTGATAAGTCACATGGATGTAGTGTGAAGCTCAGTCGGTTACAACAGAATTAGTTAGAAGAGATCTGTCAAGTCTATAAAAGAGATGTACAGAACTCATTGATAGAATAAGAAGAATAATTCAATGGAGCTAAAAATGTAGCTACAAAGTTTCAGATTCAGTTCATCTCTTCTCTTCTTCTTCCTTTCTGTTTCTTCTTCTTCTTTTTTGTTTCTTATCTGCTAGACACCATAGGAGATCAGAAATTTCACAATTTTTAATACAAGTAAAATTAAAAAAAAAAGTTATAAAATAGACATCATTTAAATATGACTCAAAAAATAGATATACTTCGTGAAAAAATTCCGATCAATGGAAAGTGTTTATCTAATTTTTTTCCCTTTTGGCTACAACGTAAAGTAATTTTTCTTTGGCATAAAACTTAGTGTGCCTACATTTTTATCCCATTAATTACAATTTCATTGTTATCATAACATCGTCATTATTGTTATATTTGTTCATATCCTTTTATTCGTTACACAATCCTAGCTGTTATTATTGCTTATATGATTATTTATGTTCACTTATATTAAGAACATATTTATAACAATTATAAATATATCGTATTTTGGATGTCCATTCAAATACATAATTCTAGAGATAAGTTTGTAATTAAGTATATATCATACAAGTAATTCAAGCACACAATTTGCAAATAGCTTAAATAAACAATTTTCAAGTAGTTCTAAGCACGCAGAGGTGTCATGATGCTTTGTGCATGATACGTAGTGACTTTCCTTTTTACAAGCAACTTTTTTTCTTCTATAAATAGAAAGTCAAATCAGTTTATATGTATATAGTTCAAAGTTGAATAATATAATATATTAGTCTATCTCTTTACTTTTGTTCTTGAATATTTCTCTTTTTGATCTTTACTTGTTAGCACCAGAATCTTCTGGCATATCGAGCAAATATTTTGAAAGCATCCAAGGTACGAACTTTCTTTTCTTGATGACAGGCAAATCTTTCTCACCTTAAATTTACTTAAATGTCTTTATTTCATAACAAGTCATTGTTACTTATAAGGTTTTAATACTACTAAAAGAGCACATACAAGGTGCAAATTGTTGAATTATGTTATAATCCCATAGAATATTCACTCCATTATATTTTTTATGGATAAAATTATCTAATATTTAAGGGTTGCGTCAAACCTTCTCATGACAAATAAATTAGGACGGAGGGAGTAATTCTAGGATATCAGGCACTCCCTTCGATTCCTTTTATATGTCGTTTTTATTATAAATAAAGAACTATTAGAAGAATTAAAAAAACAATTAATATACATTAAATAAGGATAAAATAATAAAAAAAATTCTTAATACAAGTGAAATCACAAAAGATAACATATAAAAAAGTTATTACCACGCCATCCCCCCACCCCCTAAATAATGTCACAATGAATGCATTCATTGAAGATTTGAAGTGTATAATTTGCTTTGGTCCACGTGTAAGAACGACAAAAGGTAGTACATTTTGTTCGTTACATATTACTTGGCCTTTAAATTTGCATATTCTTGAAAAAGAATCCATTAAAGATATATTTTGTAAACTAACTTTATTTACGAAGCTTTAGAATTTTAAATTTATCTATTACGGTGATATGAATTTCTTGGACATCTATAAATAGATTTTATTCTTTATTGTCCACCTTGACAGGCCCAACATGAACACCACCCCAATTAAGCTGAGGAGGTATGCTAGTTGAGGTGCACATAAGTTGATTTAATTAAAAAAAATCATTAATCAAATCTAATTTAATTATGTTAGTTTTTTAAATTTATGAATTCAAAATCACTCTTTTATCAAGATTTTAAAAAAAAAATTACCGTGCAAAATGGGGCAGAACAATTTAAAAAAATATGCAAGTTGAACTTAATTAGCCCCATTCCCTCCATGCTCCACCTAGTTCCATTGCCATCCTATCAAGAGGGAGCATCAAGTTTTTTCCGCTTGATTTAATTATGTTTCTACTCTTCCTCGTGACAAAAAGGTTGAGAACTTGTGATGGGATAATAACTTAGCATTCTTTTATTTATAATTATAATCTCTAAATTTCGAATATACTTTAGGATTCCTTAATTTTAAATATTATAACAAAATAAAATAATAGTTTGAGAAGAGCATTGAAAATGATAATTTTCTTTGCTGTATTATGTGTGTATCACATTAATTAATAATAAATATATATATATGCATACACAAAAAAAAGAGTAAATTGATGTATGTACAATATATTATTTAATAGTACTATATTAAAAGCGTGAAGACCTTTAGAAATGTTGTTTGAACTTTTTGACCTTCATTAAAAATCTCTTCTTTAGATAAAATCATCTTTTCACCATTTTTCTTTAAATTATTATTTAATTATATTTATAATATTGAATTTTAAAATACATGGAAAGAAGAGATAAAATTGATAATGACTTCTGACCATGGAAAACTCTTAAATCTTCTTTATTTGATAGACTTCTACTTCTTGGTCATTTGCATCAAGAAAATACCTTACCACCGTTAAGAAAAATTCTAATTTACCATGAGTTTTAATTAGTGATAATTATAAATAAATAATTTATCAAAATTAGTGAATCATTTATCTTTTTTATAAGTTTTTAATTAAATTAAATTTTTCTCTATAATGTTTGTTATGTACATGCTTTGATCACCCGCTTTTGCGCGTACATCAAGACTAGTTATTTAATATTTAGAATAAAAAACATATTTTACAAATTAGATAAATAAATGAAAATAATTATTTTTAATATGTTAATTGTTGGAGTAGTAAAGTTTTGATGGCTGACAAAAGATAATTCAACAGGATGCTTAAAAAGAGGAATTCTATGAGAAGAAGGAGTTTAATAAGAAGAAGGAGTTCTAATTCAACAGGATACTTAAAAAGAGGAATTCTATGTGAAGAAGAAGTTCTATGTAAAAAAGGACTCCACTGGTGGTTATCAGTAACGAGACCTAGAGTCACTAAAATTCAGACAAAGGAAGAAGTTATAAAAGGTGAAGGGCTGATACAAGAAGCTCAGAGATTGAGGCGCAGAAAAAGAAAGAAGCGAGAGAAAAAAGGGAGATTTGCAGATACAGAAAAAAGAAAAAAACAGAGGCGCTGTAGAGGTACAAAAAGAAGAATCATTAGAGCTAATAAGTTTTTTTCTGCAGCATAGTTTTTTTTTCTCATTCTTGATAATTGAACAATGTAATTTCTCAGTACTTATAAACTGGGGACATAATCCTTGGGAGGTTTATGTGTAGCAAATAGGCTAGCAAAGTTGAGTTGAAGTTTAGATTACTAGAGATTGTAATCGGTTGTTGAAGGTTCATATTGAAGTAGTGAAGTTGAAGTAAATCCTGTAGAGGTACAGGTCGTGGTTTTTTCACCTTTTGTGAGCCGGGTGTTTCCACGTAAAATTGTTGTGTTCCAGTTTATTTCTACATCATTGAAACACGTCGGTTAACCTGTTCCAACGATTAGGCAAATCCGTAGGGGGTGCAAAACCTAACAGTTGGTATCAGAGCGGGTTTTCTTATTAAAGGCTAGTACCTAAGAATTGATCCAGATGAATATTGCACCACCTTTTGGACATGGAGAAAGACAATCATCTGTGAGGCCTCCTCTTTTCAATGGAACACATTTCGGTTGGTGGAAGGCTAGGATGGAGGACTTCATTCAAGGAGAAGACTACGAACTCTAGGATAGAATTATTACAGGGCCTACTATTCCTATGAAAGAAGTGGAGAACCAACAAGTGCCGAAAGAGAGAAGGGAGTTCAACGCTAAGAATTTGGTGGCCATGAGGAAAAATGCCAAATCTAAAAATATTTTGATTTATGGTCTTGGTCCACAAGAGTATAACAGAATTTCAAATTGCTCCACTGCAAAAGAAATCTGGGATGCTCTTACAATTGCTCACAAGGGAACTGCTCAGGTCAGGAAGTTCAGGGTTGCCATGCTATTTACGAAATATGAGACCTTCAAGATGAAAGAGAATGAGACATTGCAAGAGATGATGGCAAGGCTCACACTACTTATTAATGAACTGGTTTCTCTGGGAAAAAAGTGCTTACCTCTGAAGAACAGGTAGACAAGGTTCTGAGAATTTTACCAAAAGCTAAGTGGGATGTAAAAGTTATTGCTATTAGGGAAGCTAAGGATATTGAAACCATGACATTGAATGAGCTGGTTGAAAATCTCAGAACATATGAGATGAACATGGAAGAGCAAAAGGAAGAAGTGGGAATGTATGAAAAATCACTCGCTCTTAGAGTAGTTTCTGATGATGAGGGATCAGATCTTGATGAAGATCAGATATTATTTTTAGCTAAAAATTCAAAAAGTTTCTAAGGAACAGGAAAGGGAAGGATAAGAAAGAAACAGATAACAAGAAGTGGTCCGATGACACTGGTAACAGGAAGTGGTCCAATGACAAAAGCAACTCTGGATGTTACAAATGTGGAAAAACTGATCATCACATCAAACAGTGTCCTCTATGGGAGATTGAGTGGAGAAAAGAAAGGGCTGAAAGAGAAATCAAAGAAAAAGCTGCTAAGCAAAAGGAGAAGTAAACCTATGCCATGATGGCCGCTTGGGGATCAGGTCTGGAAGATTCTGATACTGAAAATATTGATGAAACTGCTTTCATGGCTGCTGGAGATTCAGATATAGAAGAAGATGACAGATCTGAGGTAAGTATTTCTGAATTGAAAGAAAAGTTGTATCTCTTTTCAAAAAGGAAGCTAATCTTGCTGATGAATGGACTGATAGACGATTTTCAAGAAGTAGCAAATGGAAAGGATCAACTAATTAAAGATTTTTCAGATCAAAAATTTGAAAATCTTGAGATAAAAAATTATCTGGATAAAGCAAAAGAAACAAATGACAAGTTGAAGAAACAGGTTAAACAACTTGATTCACTTGTGTTGAACCTAAAGTCAGAAATCCAAAAGTTAACTGCTGCTAATAAGGGTGAAAGTACGATGAGTGAAGAGCATCAGAAGGTAGAAGCTGAGTTGAAAGAATGCAAAATTGAGTTTTTGTGTGAGAAAGAAAATGTGAGAAAATTGACCCAGGAAAACTCCATTTTAAAACTGGATTTAGAAAAGGCAAACAGATGGATTCAGTTATCAAGAATAGTGAACCATCTAGGAAGCAGGAGTCACATTAAGAAAGCTGGAATAGGGTTCTTTCAGGAGAATGTTACTACTACTGATTTGTGCTACCTCTGTGGAAAAATTGGACATCCAACTACTGAGTGTCCAATTGCAAACAATGTTAGGAGTAGAAACACATATCATGTGCACAAAAGGAGGCATGAAAATGATAAAAGACACTGGTCAAGGAACATGTTGCCTACTTGGGCAAGAAGGGATCTCATTCATCCGTTTTACAACTGGAAAGGACCCAAGCTAGTCTGGGTTCCTAAAACTAACCCTTGATCTGTCTTACAGGTTGCAGTGAAAGAAAGCAAGCATTGGTACATGGATAGCGCTTGCTCAAGGCACATGACTGGTTATAAGCACAAGTTTCTTTCACTTGCACCTTTTAAAAAGGGGAGGACAGGATGAATATGAGCTGGATTAGAGGAACAAGTCAGGTTACCTGGTCTATCTACTGGACAAGCAGAGGGCACACAGTCAGGGGAAACTATGGAAAGTTGGATCAGAGGAACAAGTCAGGCTACCTGGTCTATCCACTCGACAAGCAGAGGGCACACAGTCAGGGGGGAACTATGGAAAGCTGAAAATAAATCAGAAAAGATGGCTAGGCCTGACACTCAGAAAGTTTGTCATCATCAAAAAGGGAGAATTTGTTGGAGTGGCAAAGTTTTGATGGCTGACAAAAGATAATTCAACAGGATGCTTAAAAAGAGGAATTCTATGAGAAGAAGGAGTTTAATAAGAAGAAGGAGTTCTAATTCAACAGGATGCTTAAAAAGAGGAATTCTATGTGAAGAAGAAGTTCTATGTAAAAAAGGACTCCACTGGTGGTTATCATTAACGAGACTTAGAGTCACTAAAATTCAGACAAAGGAAGAAGTTATAAAAGGTGAAGGACTGATACAAGAAGCTCAGAGATTGAGGTGCAAAAAAAGAAAGAACCGAGAGAAAAAAGGGAGATTTGCAGATACAGAAAAAAGAAAAAAACAGAGGTGCTGCAGAGGTACAAAAAGAAGAATCATTAGAACTAATAAGTTTTTTTCTGCAGCATAGTTTTTTTTTCTCATTCTTGATAATTGAACACTGTATACTCTCTGTACTTATGAACTGGGGACATAATCCTTGGGAGGTTTATGTGTAGCAAATAGGCTAGCGAAGTTGAGTTGAAGTTTAGATTACTAGATATTGTAATCGGTTGTTGAAGGTTCATATTGAAGTAGTGAAGTTGAAGTAAATCCTGTAGAGGTACAGGTCGTGGTTTTTTCACCTTTTGTAAGTCGGGTGTTTCCACGTAAAATTGTTGCATTCCAGTTTATTTCTACATCATTGAAACACGTCGATTAACCTGTTCCAACGATTAGGCAAATCCGTAGGGGGTGCAAAACCTAACATTAATCAAGGGATTTATATAGGGGCACGCGTACAAGAAATAAAAAGGTAACTAATTAATGAGTGAAGAAGCCTAAGAAGATAAGCTGGAAAAGCTACTATACTGCAAGACAAGAAAAGTTTTGTCGTAAGTGTAGAATCCTTAATAAATGCAAGCGCCGCTCCTCTACCAAACTAGGGACGCCACTCCTATGCTTCATTGAAGCTATAGAAGTTATATATTACAAGTAATAGTTGTTTTAGACAAAAATAGTCTGGCCAAACAGCTTCATTGACATATATTGTCAAAAAGGTTTTCCCACCCGACAAGTGCTCAATTTAAGAAGGGGTAGCTTCGGTCAACCCTAGAAAAGGAGGAATAGGTGGGTGGTCCTATTGGAGGATATATGGGTTATGAGAATCCCTTAATTGCTTACTACGGGTGACATTAGCACGTCCTGGCCTCCCATCAAAACAAGACTTTCGATAACCTGAGATCATATACGAATCACCAAAAATGGGAATGTTTTCAATAACATAAGACACACCTTAACATTGCTCATACCTTGTGAAGGAAAGGGATGTCACCGTTGGATGCTTATTCCAAAAGTTTTAGGCATTAGGGCATTGACAAAAATATACCAGGAGGGTACCCTTGGTGTGGTCGACACTTGAAGACAATTGTAAATTCATAAGCGAGTCTCTTTGCCTGATCACTAGTTCAATCATACATTCAATATAATCTTAGTGGACTATCTCAATCAATAATCGAACTCAATAAATAAGGGTCATAGGCCAACAAGTCAAACTCCAAATCCATATCATAGGAATAATCTGACAAGAACAAATCAAGAGATAATGACATCATTCAAATCATCAATGTCTAGTCTAATCTATGAAGTCTCTATCACTACTGTCTAGATGGTGTCAATCATAAGTTCATCGCTACCAAAATTAAAATAAAATACTAATTCAGAAGCAAGAAAGACACAAATGGCCCTATCTTTTAAAGAGATTAAAGTGTTTTTGTTAATTGGAAAAAGGACTTTTTAGATGGCGAGGACCCACGGAAAAATCCACCTTATTCATGCTCTACATAACAACTTGCCCAGTCAACATTATATGTCTATGCTAAACTTAGTACGCCAAGCCTGATTAGCTAGAGTAGAGTGAAGTAATTGCCTTTTTTCCTCTCGACGACAAAACTTAGTTTAATTTAAGAAAAAAAATCAATTTTCAAAAATAGAGTTGCCGCTTAATTTTTAAAAAAAAATTAAGAAAACTTTAAAAAGATTTTAAGACCCTAACGGCTCATTTGCTGTGAAGGATAAGTGCAAATAATCCCGAGATAAAATATAGTGGCCCTTAAATTGTTGTTTGGTTGGCAAATCTGAGATAACTTATCCCAGGACTAATAAATAGTACTAGGATAAGTTCTCCCTCCTCTTGGTTGGTATACCAATCCCGGGATAACTTATCCCTGGATAAAAAAGGTAAATGCCAAAATATCCTTTTAGACCGCTTTTTATACTCATTTTTATACTTATGTATATTTATAATAACATTCACAACCTTCACTCTTTATTTCTATGATACTTCTTCATATTTTTCTATTAAAAAATTACACTATATAATATATTTTGTATTGACTAACTATTATGTTTTTTATACTTTGATCTTTCATAAATCCTTGTTTACTTTAACAAACTTAAAAATGGAAGTACTATTTTTTAAATTAGATAAGAAATTTTTATTTTAAATGCATAGGTATTATCATAAAAATACACACATAAAAATATTTAAGCTAAATAAGATGAAAGATTTATTTTAAAAATGAATATTGAATAACTAAAACTAGCAAAAAAAATGCATAAAAAAAAACTAATAAAGTGAAGGGTATTTTTATAAACAAACAAGATATTTTTAAAATTTATGCAACAAACCAAACACTCAATAAGAAATAATTTTAGCATAAGTTATCTCATCATTACTAATCCCAACGTAACTTATCCCATCAACTTGTATTCAAATCAAACAACCCTTAACTGAAAAAGTCTTAAAATTTCAGAGAAAAAGGTAAGGGTTCTAATTTTCACTTTGAGAAGATATTAATCACTCAAAATGACCGCTAATATGTGGTTGATCGACGATATAAATTTAATTTGACTAACTATTAGGAAAAAAATTGAAACTAGAAAAGAAAATTATTCAAGTAAACAACTATTTTAAGTTATTTAAATAATTTAAAAGAGAGTTCAAAAATTGTCAAACTTTGAAAATATGACTTAGAATAATGATTTAAATTTCTAAACTCTAGCGGACTAGAACTTGTGAAATCACTTAACTAAAAGAAATTGAAAGGGAAAATTGAAAATATGATAAATAACCTAAGTAAAGAAGACAAATAAGTAAAATAACATTTGTTAAAGCTTGACTTGAAAAACTATTGGAAATTTTAAAAGAAACATTTTGAAAGGAAATTGACAAACTTGACCACTTTTTTTTTGGAAAATGTAAAATTTTGTCAAAAATAACTAAGTAAATACAATTGTTTACAGGAAAAAATAACATAAAACTGATTTGTCATTTAAGAAATTTAATTAAGTTAATTAAATAAATAAAGGTTAGATTTAACAATCAAATAAACACAACGATTAAAGAGTAGGAAATAGAATCAAATTTTTTGGGCTTGACAGGCCCAAATTACCCCTGTCCTAATATATTCACAAACAAATAATATTGGAAAAATTACACAATTGAGCAAACTTACACTAGTAAATAACATAATATAGCTATAGTTTAATAATATTACGTTTTAGAACTAAAGTTTATTGAATTTGGTTATTAGATTTTATGGCCCCACTCATAATATGTATAGAATTCTTGAACAACAAACAATCATTTCAGATATTCACGACCAAGAAGTACTGGATTCTCTTTCGATAGGCCCTGAAAGGAGAAGGAAGGCTAGAACGCCAACAGACGTCTATTATATTGAATTTACCCGATAGTCCCCATTTTGGGAACGTCCAGTGCCAAAGTCACTGAATGGGTAATTTGACCTTTCACCTTTCTCATCTTACTTTCTCTCTCCTATATACAATTTTCAAAATTCTATTTCCATTAAAATTCTCCTAAATTGTCTCCTAAAATCACTTTGTCTGGTCATTCACACCGTTTTCATTTTCAATTTCTTTTTTTCAACTCCCTTATTTCATCAATTTAAGGTTTAATTTTTTGGGCGATTTTTTGAAGATGAGGTATTTAATATAATTCAATTTTTGTATATTCCATATATTTTAGAATTGTGTTTTGTATAATTCAATTTTGTATATTCCATATTTGTTTTTGATTTTTTTTAAGCAGTAATTTTGTTTGTATATTAATTACTTATAGTATTAATTATAGATGTACAACAAACCTTCTTTGTACTAATAAATATATGATATATGATTATTTTTTGTATAACTTTAGTAATTCTATATATGTAATTAATTTGTATAATTTCACTGGTTGTATACATTTGAAATAAATTAGAAATATAGTTTGTTCGTATTAAATGAATTCTATATTTTCCAACAAATTACAGTGGATACAAATTTAATAAAAAATTTATTCTACACAAAAAATCAGTGTAATTATACAATAGATACCTATGGATTACCTCCTCTTATTTTGAGCAATTCTTAATAAATACAAATTCAAAAAATAAATATAACTATCATATTTACACAATTATGCCTAAAACAATTTTAAGTAAAATATACGCTACATACTACTCTAATCATCACAAAATATTTCATTAACCATTTATATATACACACACAAATGGCCATATACACCAATGCATTAATTAATATTTTCAACTAAAATACATATACAATTGAACGTATGACGACGACGAACATAAACACATATCTACTTTGGTATAACATGTATATTTCTCAAAAAAAAAAAAAAGACAAATTGGATGACATGTGAACATGTTATACCAACACAAAGATACAGTAAGGAATCTTTTCCCATCACTTTTCTTGTCATTGCAATTTGGCATTTAGACATAATATACAATCAACAAAATCAGTATCATTATGTATGTAATGCAAAATAATTTTTCTACATCTATAGACACAATAAAATATAAAGTTTTTACACAACTTAACATCCATAATATACAAATCGACAATATATACAATTTCAGCACGCAGACTCCATTGTATAGAATATCAATATCAATTCGATCAATATACATTTTTTCCATCGAATACGCATGTCACTCAAAAAACAAAAAAGAAAATAAAAAAAAGAAAAGCAAAACAAAACTCACCAGTAATTTTTTCCTAAAAACACAGAAAATAATCCTGTTTTCCGTTTCGCAATTAGTCCGCAAGAAACTACAATGGAACTTTTTTCTTTTTTTTGACAAAAGAGTCACATTAGGAAAGAAAATGTATTTTTTATTGACAATGGAATCCCCTTTTATTTTGGGGACGAATGAGTTTGATTAGGAAAAAGAATTTTATTTGTTATTGACTTCCTTTATTTATGGAACCGTTTTCATAATTAATAGCTGAAAAGTCTCTATTTTAGTGAACAGGGAGTTAAATTTTTGGTTTTATACATATAAAAAAAAGGCTTTATACATTTCCTTTGGCATGACCAAAGTTAAAAAACGTAATTTTAGAAACATTAACTATTTTAGCCTATTATATTTTACTAGATTACTGTTTATGAAAATTCCTCAATAATAATTGAGCTTGCTCAGCCCATTTCTGCGACTGCTGCAGTTGGGCTTTAACCTATTCGGTCCTTGTATCACTGGATTGTATATACACTGTATATTAGTATATACAGCCTTTCCTTTGCTTCCAACAAACTTGCAACAGCTTCCATTTTTAAATTGGCCCGAAACTCAATGACATGAGAGGCTAGAGTCCCAATGGACTCAGATTATATATCACATGCAAAGAAAATAACATCACATTAGCTAAGTGAGATGGCTACATTTTCAAAAATAACATGCGCTATACAAAAACATTATTTCATATTTTTAAACATTAGTTTGATAGAAGCACATTGATGAGAAAACAAGAAAATAGCAAAAGTATAGTTGGAATCGCAATAAGAGAAAACAAAATCCATCTAATCTTAACAACAAATGGACCAAAACTGCTACACTTAACATGTAATGAACGTGCCAGTCATTTTTTAATTTATCTGTAAAAATTATTATTTTGCTCTTTCGTATGTTACTTTGGATCCATTTTAAACTATTTTTGTTATTGGAATTGAGATCTTGTATTTAAAAAGTGGAACATGTGAGTATTGACATTTTTGGAAGCATAAGTTGTTGGAAAGGTGAGTTTTTGTACCATTTAGAGTTTCGGGTGCCAGAATAGAAATCTTTCGATTCCTTTCGCAACGTCAAATTTGGACTAGGAGAACTGACGGATGTAACACCCACCCCCCTAATTCTTTCTACCCAGTCAGAGTAGATGCACAGAGAAAACAAAGAAAAACAACTGAGAAAAAGCCACTAGAAGAAACCACGAAGGTCATCTACGCCCCGAAGAGGATCTATGGCCCGTAAATGAGGTCTCGTAGGTCATCCAGCTAATTTCGTGAAATTTTCTAAGTCTGAGATCCATGCACGAGATTGTCTACAGCCCGCATGAAATTCTACGACCCATGGATTTTGTGTCGTAGCTTGTTGGTTCAAAAATCAACTTTTCTGGATGTTGAGTTACGAGTTGTCAGATGGCCCGTAGAAAGAGGTTTCGTAGGTCCTATGTCAAATTCCAATAACTCAAACTTTTGGACACCTTACCTACGAAAGGTCACCTACGGCCTGTAAGAAGATCCATGACCCATAGACGGGTTTTTGTGGTCATGTCGGCAGTTTTTAAGGAGGGTTCATATCCATTTTAATCAAATCTCATGACGTTTTGGACTTAATTTAAGTCCTATATCGTAACCCTAAGTGCATTATCCCTTAATACACACTTAGGAATTCTTGAGAGCACGGGAGAAGAGAGGAAAGCGAGGGTTTCAAGTTCAAATGTGGGGATCGACAGAGGATTGGCCGTTCTTCAAATTTCAGGTATGTAAGGCTACTTAAAGTGTTGGATTGAGTTCATCCTCGTGTCCCTTCATCTACTTGAATCAAGTTTGCAGGTAATGACTGAGTAATGCAAATTCGGTGATTTTAAGTTCTAGGTTTCTTGCACTTGTTTTGAGTCCTCATGAGTATACTTAAATAAATTGGTGAGTTGCATTGTTGTTACCATGAAATTTGAATACTAATTGTATGCTTGATAGCTAGCCCTAAATTGTATTATTTTTTTGTATGCTGACTGAATTGAGATCATGAGTCTAGTTTTCTGAGTTGAGTATGAGGAGTATATGTTTTTGTTTTGTATGTATACATGAGGAGCATTTAATGTGTCTTATGTGTTGAGCATGAGTGGATATGATTGTTGACTGACCTTATAAGTGAGAGTCTTACATGATGTGAGTTGGAGTCTTGAGTTGCATTGCATGAATGATAATCCCGAGTTACTATGACATTAAGGAATTGAGTTGAGTTGTTTTGAGGTGAGTCAAAGAGATGAGCTTGAATTGGTTTTCATGAGCATATTTTAGTCTTGGAAGGAGTATTGAGCACCGAGCAGGTGAGAGGATAACACCCCAGAACTACGTCGCCAGTGTAGGATAGTTGTGTAGTTAACTCTGGTGGCTCATGTCTCAACAGATGGACATTCTCTTTGGATCCGAGAGAGAGAGATTGACGTCCTTTACCTTGGCAAGTTTAGGACGGGCATGGCAATGACGTCTGTATCGTTGTGCATCACCAAACTCACGATGATGGGAGTTATGTCGGTTAGATAAACTTCCAAGCAACACTTGACTAAGCATAGTATATTTTAAACTGAGTTGCATGAAAACTAGGCCTCTTTTCAAAGCATGATTTTAAACTTTAAACTTGCATTATTTATTGAGTTGAGTTGAGTTATGAGTCGATGAGTTAAGTCCTGAGTCGAGTTGATTGTTTTAAGTCTAAGCCTTATCTGTTTCTTTGAGCCATTTTACATACCAGCATATTTCATGTACTGACGTTCATTTGGGTCGGCATCGTTAATGATGCAAATTCAAGTGATAGAGGACTTCAGCACATACACCGTTGAGGCAGTTCCCTTGCATCCAGAGTTGGTGAGCCCTCCTTGTTACCCCGAGGAGCCTTTCTTTCCATCTTTTATTGGTTATTACTATCTTCTTGAGTTGGGTAGCCATGGCTTGTCATGGTACCATCTAGATGTTTAGATGTAGAGGCTTCATAGACTGCTCGTCTAGGGTTGTTGAGTATTATTTATTTATTCATTTCCCAAACTTGGTCATTTGAGATTAGTTTATAAGAGTTGTATTATTTCATTGATATCTTTTATTTGAGTATTTCTTGATCCCTTAAACTTGGTTCAAATTTTCATTTGGACACTTCAACCTTATTTTTATGTGCAAGTTAGTTGGACGACAAAGTTGTGCTGTCGAGTAAGATGTGACAATGAGGCCAGGTGGTTCTCTTGGGGAATCAACAATAGTTCTTCAAGTGTCGGCCGCGCCAAGGGTACCCTCCCAGGGCGTGACAATGGAACAAATTTAGAGTTCGTATGTGGATTTTAGGTCAAAAGTTGCATAAATGAGTTAAAAAAGGAACTAAGTTTGACTTTGGTCAATATTCAGAGTTTGAAAGATCTAATTGAAATTCGAACAGTTCTAGATGGTGAAACTAACTCTAGAAATGGTCTCGTTTGTAATTTTTGGAGTTTTCGAGGACAATTTGGGTATTTTGAGTTTTAACGAGCTTATCGGGTATCGGGTCGAGGAGACCTCGAAATCAAATTCTAATAATTCCATTAAGTCTGTAACGCCATTTCTAGTAGAGATACATGTCTAGTTTGTGCATACCGGATTTCGAATGGACCCCGGGGGTCTGTTCCGAGAATTTGCAATAGTTGGTTTGAAAGAGTCTGGTGTAGCTCCTACTTCTTTTCCTCGTTCATAGGATTGACCTCCGCATTCGCAGAGGGTCAGCTTAATTAACCTCAGCCTTCACGGAATGATGATTCTCAGAGCCCCGTGTTCGTAAAGATTGGGTTCGTATTCGCAGAGTGTTGACCTGCACCAATAATTTCTGCATCAATTGAAATGGAATTGGAAAACGCTCTAACGAGGTGTTCAAGATTCGCTTGAGACTCCATGCACGCAAATAACTATGCTACCCAACAAATTTGGCATTCTGAATTCAATGGCGCGGTTGAAATTTTCATAAAGTGAATACCACACCGGAGCATTATTTTAAACTAAAATCCACCAAATGGCTCGAAATGAGTCTAGAAGTCTCGAAACACGCACAAAGAGTCATTCTAAACTAAAGTCAACGTTTTGGGGCTAACCAAACTAACAGAATCATCATTTGAGCGGGTTTTCCAAGAATGTTGACCAAAGTTAACCTTGAGCCAAATTTCAACAAACAAAACACTAAATGATTTAAACTTGCACCGAAGGCCTCAGTACTTGAGCCGACCATACGTTCAACCTAATTTGGCCATTCCAGAGTTGATGAAATTGTTAGAATTCTGTTTTTAGGTCATTTACCTGCATTTTTGTTTTACAAAAGTCAACTTTTCAAGTTATAAGGACCTCTAAACACGGATGTTGCACATAATGAATGATCAGGCTGCCGAACTGCAGTGCCAGTAAGTCATAAATGACCTGGGGTCACTACAAGAAAGTTCTATACGTTGAAAAGAACAAACAACGAAGAAAATAACCTAGAGGATCATTACAAAAACTTTGTTGATAGTTACACAACTTTTATAATAATTTTTTAGCTTGTTATATTCAAAGCGTGAAAGTTTTTAAAAATCTTGATTGAAAATTTTATACTTTGTTAAAAGACTCTACGGTAAAAAAATATTCAAAATTATCATTTACTATTTTTTAAATAATTGTTATTCAATTGTTATATGCTAATATATATGTGGGCCTTTAAAATTAATTGAAGTTTATAGCTATTAAATATTTGCTTATTTGTAAGATCTAAGACCTCACAATTTTTAGTATTTAAATTGTCTAAAATTTTAATTCTTAAATCTTTCCTTTTTAAACTATACTAGAAACCCTATTATGTAATTTTTTGAAATTAATTGTATTTTTTTAATATTGTTAATTTGACATCAATCTTTATACAAAAGAAAGAATTATTAGTTCTGAATTAGAGATAATTAAATTGTATGGGATTTAAACATTAGTTGAATTCTAGGTAAATAAGAAAAAGTTAAAAAAGATATCTCTAAAACTTTATACAGAAAAAATAGAGTAAAGTAAACTATTACATTAATATAAATACAAAGTCCTTTAGGATTATGCAACCTTTTACAGAAATTTGAAGGATTTATTGTTTAGCTTTTCATCTAATTTTAAGTGAGTTAAGTTTTTATTACTATTAAGGTTTATATTTTTGTCTAAAACTAGATACATCAACACGATCAATGTAAGGTTATTCGCTTAAAATAGAAAAATTTGCATGAAATTTATCTGCTTTTATTCCAGAGCTTCTTTGCTTGTGATGTTCCGAATCAAACCGATAACACAATTATTGTAACAACAAAAAGATATATACTATGTTATTAGAAATATAGATAATATACTACTTACAGAGCAATAATCTAGGTTAGGACAAATTCTAGTATCCATAGAGGTCCACGTTTGAAAAAGAGTGAATTCAGAAGCTAGAGTTGGTATGCAAAATGAAAAATCTTATATACATTTTAGATTAGATTTTCATATGTGTTGGATAGTTCAAGCAGAAAGTGATAGGTTCAATTGCACCCATAGAAATTGATCTATCTTTGGTCACAAACAACATTATGGTAAAAGCTTTTACCTATAACCCCATTCGTTGTCATACCACGAAACAACCTTAACAAAGTTCCCATTGAGAGCGATTCCAAGTTTGGCATCAAAGATACTTGACCTGACACATGCCACATATCAAAATGTTAAGCAATGACAAACTTCAAATTTAAAGTCAATGAATGAATTTTGTACCTTCTCTCTCTCTTTATATATATATATATATAAAGAGAGAGAGAGAGAGAGAGAGAGTCAGTAGTACAATTCTTATATGCAATCACCCACAAAGTCAGATGAGACTACATCGTCTATGGTGTAGCCCAGAATTCCCTTCATGCTACCATTAGACTCAACCCTGTACAAAGAATAAAAAGCAGTTTATAAAAAATAACTACTAACTCCTAAATTTTATAACTTGTAAACCTCTCCAATATGCAAAATCTCAATAGTATTTGTACTTGAGAGCTACTTTGATTTGATCGATTTCTCAAGTCTTATCGTTAGATCAACCGCTGAAATATTAACAGTCTGAACATGAAAAACCATTTCCCTTCAACTTTCCAATCAGTGCTGACAGAACTCTGCCAACAACCTATATTATCAAATGTAAAATGTATGGTAACTATACAATTTCCACAGGAAACACAAACTTATACAATTGCATACTATATATGATGAAATAGAGTAAATTATGCTACGCCTTTTGGAGCATAGACCGCCTATCAGAAATGAGTGTAATTTATTTTTTTGCTATTGAGGTCATAGGCCAGAAAATATGAACTTACCTTATGAGAATTGTTAAACTGAATGGGTCATTTATAATATGAAGCTCCTATGCTCCATCTCTGCACCATATGTTTGCAATTATATCTTTTCTCCTAGAAGTAAATGCAAAGGCCTATACATGAAAAATTAATAAATTGAAAACTCAGATTTATCAATTATCAGCAACAAAGCAGAAGAAACACTAAATTCAATAATCAATTGTTTTTTATCTGATATCCGATACTTGCATTGGAATTCGACTAACTCAGGTTCACATAACATAGGGTTTTATTTGGGGGAGGCTACCAAGGATTCATCTTCAAACACATTCTATAGAGTACTACAGTCTCCTTAAAACAGATTCAAAATTCACAGTCAAAACTTAAAGTTCTACAAACACACAAACGCTAAACTTCATTCCACTAGAAAAAGGGAGGAAAAGAAACACACATATCGCAAAATAAGATCAGTAGGTTCTGGACTACTTTGCAACAAAAAATCTTAATTTAAGAAAATCATAAGCATAAAAATAAAAATTATTACCACTAATTATATCCTCAAAACCAGCAGACTCTCAACCAAATTTCAGAAATTCAACACATAATGATTAATGATATAAAGAAAGATTCAATCTTTTCGCTCTCTGCCCCACCCACTGACCCATCCCTACCCCCACTACCCATCTACACAAACAAACAAAATGAAAGCTAAATTTCTTTGATTGGATGTATGTAGAAGTACAAGAATACAAATCTTAAAAACTGAAACACAAATATTCAAAAGTAGGAAAAAAGTATATCCTACCTCGAGGAGATCGAGAGATTATTTTCGAAAGAACCTCACTTCAAGAAACGCACATCAAAACAGTTCAAAATACAAAGTAAAGGAGATATACCAAATTATAGAGATGCTTAAAATAACCCTTAGAAATGCTTGAATTACCATACTTTGTGGCTTCTACTCTGTCATACTCAATGCTGGCTAAGTAACAAAAATCTACAACTTACAACAAATTAATCTTACCTAATGTTCCTAGAATCAAGAAAACTGCAAAGTTCAGCAGCATTTGCACCAAAATCAACATGTCAAAACACTAACAAACTAAAAAAAGATTCAATTTTTTCCCACAAACATAAAAATTACAGATAGAAAATCTTACCAGGCATAATGTGGCATCAAAGTTAATTAAGCATAAGATAATGATAGTATAAGTTTTACAACACACAGTATGTACAACTTATTTATAGAAAAATTTTATCTTTATCGGAAGCTGATTCTAATGCAATAATTTTTCCGATAATACGTTATGAGGAGTGTCAATGATGCATTCTCTATTGAAATATTTGATTCCACATATTGTAATCTTGCTATCTCTTCATCTTTCTGCTTCTTCTTGCTAGAAGGAGATGGGGATGTAACTACAGGTTGCAGTTGAATTTCTTCTCAAAGTGATTTTACTCGATTCGCTGATAAAGATTGCTCCACTGCAGCCCGAAAAGGAAAATGACAACAGAAAATTGCAATTAGTTAACTGAGTCATATTATCAAACAAATTACATACACAATCCACTTTCAATTTAACACATCTTTGATATCTTAGATTTCATAAGACGCCTAACATTGCAGCAAGTAATTGATTGCCAAAACATTAAAAAGCACAATACGTGTGCAAATCAGGCAATTTATTAACATGCATATAGAAACTACATCCACAAGAATTAGAAAAGTAAGATACACATACCGAATTGTGATTTATTTTGACGACAAAGCAAGACAAAGAAAATTTTAATCTATGTTCTCCAAAGTTAGCTCGAATCTCAAAGAAATGAAGGGAGCAACAGAAAAATAACTCAAAAAAGAAAAATCAAGGCAAATATCATACCGAAGCAAGAAGAGAAAGGATGAATTTGGATAAAATATCAAGAAACTATTTTCTTAAAATTGTCGGAGACTGAGTTCAATATTTTTTCCCTTAACATTATAAGGTCAAAGATACAGTACAGGTGTTTCATGGGGGAAAAATCATGAACACGTGTCTCGCAATAGGTTAGTACATTTCCTCAACTTCACTGTTATAAATTTGAATTGTGGAACACAACCTTTTACAGTAGAAGAACAAAGAAAATTCAATTATCTAATAACATGTATCCAAGTTGACAGTACTTTTCACATTATTGCTACTTTAAAAGTACAATTTATGTTGCTTTCTGTACAACTATTTGTAGCTGTGTTCGTCCCTATCCTTCTTGGCTTATATATAATAAATAATAAATAATAGAAATGTACTATTCTAATTGTGTCCCAAATAATGAAATAATAAACAATATAAAAGTTGTCCAATATTTAAAGCATATTTTGGTCAATTAATATTATTAAACGTGTAACTCACTCCTAATTTACTTGAAATAGATTCAACCATAAACTCCTAGTATTAGTAGGATAATATGTATCCTTCAAAAAACTTAGTCCTAATAAAAAAGTGTTTTGTTTAGTTCTAATACAAAATTACATTTATACCCATCAAAAATTTTTCGTTTGAATTTTTTTTTAACTTAAACAGACAAATAAGTCACTCAGTTTTTAATGATTTTTTTTGTCAATCAACATTTATATTCGTGCTTTTATAATTAGTCTCTATGTTGGTGCTTTGTACGAATATTCCATGTAAACACCATTCAATTGAAATAATTGCACGTTAATTAGCTCTAAATTGAATCGTATTTGATTAAAATGAGAAGAAAAAAAAACTTTTTCTCCTTTTTCATTGGTAATAATATCAGTAATATAACGTTCAATAAGAAATAGGAATAATAATATTAATAATAACAAATATTATATATTAAGTAGTTTAATAAAAATAAGATTAGTAATGTTAGTACTAATAGGATAATCCTTAGGTTAAGTAGTTCATTAAGAAATAAAATTACACCATTTAATATTTTAAGATTCATCTGATTGCTTCTATATTAAATAAAAGTAGCTTAAACAGACCATAGTATATGTTTAATTAATTTTGATAGAAAAAAGGAAAAATAAAAGTAGCTTAAACAGACCATAGTATATGTTTAATTAATTTTGATGGAAAAAGGGAAAACAAAATTTATTTAGCTAAAACTTGTATAATAAGATTGGAGTTTACTGAAAGCATAAAAAAGTCCGTCAAAAATTACCTACTGCGGTCTACCAACACCAGCTGTACCTGACGTGGCTTCACATTATTGGCTTATTCTGAGCTGTCACGAGACCTAGCGGTAACCAAATCATTACCCTTCTTTTTTCAGGTATATAAATGGTGATAAAGACATTAGCAACCCTTTTCAGTGTAAACTTTATGCTTAAGCCCTTCTTCTTTCTGCAAATTTTTCTATAAACACAATCGTTAACCTTCGTATATCCTTTTACACCGGAAGTTGCAGACGCCGGCGCAGTAAGTGGAAGGACGTGTAAACAAGCGTTTGAAGATGAAGATTTTTGTGAAGACTTTGAAAGGCACGCACTTCGAGATCGAAGTGAAACCCGAAGACACAGTAATCATCGATCTCTATATATCTTTCTGTACTGTATGATATACATGCTTTCGTGTGTTTATGTTTGTGAACTGTGTTCAATTATCAAATTGAATTATTGTAACGGCGATTGGACTCTGATTAGGGTTTCCTTGCGGCCGACGCAGATTCTAGGTTTTAAGTCATCGACTACTTAAAAAATTCACTGAATTCTCCTCTGGAGTAATGAATGTGGGCTTGTAACCAAAAAAAGTAAACTCTTTATATAGTTCCAGTTAAAATTAGTGGCTACTTTGTTTGCCAATTTTAGGTTCTAATGGCGCATGGTGTGAGAGGGGTTGTTTCAAGTATTAATTTGTTTTGATTCCTGAATTGATGGTATTGAATGCTGCTGAGTAATTTTTATGCAAATTCCCCGAAGTAGAATCGTATTTGGATTTGGGTAAGTGATTATTTACTATTGGAAGATTATGTAGTGATTTATCTGCATCAGAACCTTGGTTGCAAAGAATGCTTCAAATTATTATTTTCCACATCTTCCCATTTGTCCTAGCCTTAATAGACAGAGGTACGCGGTACTGATGTTGGTGTGAGGTGGCAATTATCTACCACAGGTTATCAAAAATAAATAAATTTGTTTCTACATAAGTTATACTGTTGGAAGCTTTGTTGCAAATCCTTTACTTTTTAAGGAAACAAATTGTTGTTTTTCTTGGGAGTGAATTTAATTGTTTTGTTTAATGTTAGCGGTGCCATTGGTTGTGTTAGTGGAGTATCTCTATTTCTGAGAATGTAGTATTGTCCAATTCTTGTTCAGTTCAAAGCTAGCTTTTAGGGTTGAATTAGGGTCACTGCCCCTTTTTAAAGCACTTTATAGGACCCACTACTAGTATAAGGCCTTTATGACTGCAATTCTGTCTTGACCCGAGTTGTCTCGAAGCTACAACTACTCGAGCCAACTTTTCAAGATGTAGAAAACAAGAGAATTAAACTTACATTGTATGAGATGGTAAAACCTCGTGCATGCAGTGAAATAGAGGACACTGCTTTGTTTTTTCTTTTCTGTTTGGCTTTTCGTCGATTCTGCTTTTAATTTTTTTCCCCTTTTGGTCTCTTTGTGGCTTCGCACCTTTCTTCTAGTGCAAAGAATAGTGTGCAGACAGGGTTGAAGAGCTTGTGCAGCAGTTACAGCTAGTTCAACCTTGTCTTCCTTAATTGAAGTCCTTGTTGTGTACATTCACACATGTGTACATCCTTGTCTGATGACAGAGTAAATTTTGCAATAAATACAAAACCACAGCATCCCAAGCATTGATCTCATCATTTTACTTTTAAACAAAACCCGATCTTAATCATGTTTGTAGTTTCTTTGTCAATGCTTTCTCTCTCTTTTTCCACTGTTGCACAAACTGATGTGCTCCATATAAATAAATATTTAGATTGCTGATGTGAAGAAAAGCATAGAAACAGCTCAAGGTCAAGATGTCTACCCCGCTGCACAACAGATGCTTATCCATCAGGGTAAAGTTCTCAAGGACACTACCACATTGGAGGAAAACAAAGTTGCTGAAAACAGTTTTGTCGTTGTAATGCTTTCCAAGGTACCAATTCTTCAAAGTAACTTAAGCATGTGCTCTTCAGAGGGATTGTCTATTGTTTTGTTAGAAATAGCTGTTCTTCCCCGATGATTTTAGGGGTACTTCATGTCATGAGCGGTGTGAATGCATATTTTTCTGTTTCTTTTGGCTGACAGTCGTTTATCTCCAATTTTTGTCCTCCCATGACCATTGTAGAATAAGGCTTCAGCAAGTGGAACCTCAGCTACACAGCCAGCACCTTCGAATTTGGTGAGAGCTTATTTACTTGCTGACTTCTTTAACGCACTTTCTTCCACTGCTGGACTTGGCTATATCTGTTCTGGTTACACCTTTGAGATTGAATTCAAATTCCTTTGAATACTATATATACATTTGTTGTTGTGATGATTACCTACCTTTGATATTTTATGTTCTCCTGTTGCAAACATGTGATGAATGAATGAATGAAGGATTGTTTTTGTAGCCTACACCTGTAATTGTATGCGTGGAGACAAATATTTGGTTTATGTGTTTTGTAGCTGAACCATGTGGTGATGAAAGAGAGTGATTTTGATGACTCTTGTGAAATAGGTATATTACATGTGCTATTCTGGGGCACTTGGGTAACATCTTGGCCTGTGAACCATTTGAAGATGATTATGAGAATCTATGATGGTTATTGGGGAGCTGATGATTTCTGTTTGATGTTGTCCTTTTGCTAAAAACATGTGATGAATGATGATTGTTTTTGTAACCTACACTTGCACTTCTATATTTGGAGACACATGTTTGGTTCATGAGTTCTGTAGCTACCTATGGCCTATGGGCTGAAAATGTGACTTTGCTGAGGCTTTTGTAATGATGATTACATTACTTGTGCTATTCTGAGGTACTTGAAGTCTTAACATCCAGTGCCTTGAACCATTTGAAGATGATTGTATTAATTCGTAATGTTTATTTGGGATCTGATGGTATCTGTTTGACTAGGCCCAACCTGCAACATCCACAGGCCAACCTACACAGACAGTAGCACCTCAAGCAACTGCTGCAAGTGTGGCACCGTGAGTTTCTGTTCCCGATTACTTTTTGCTGTTGATTGGAAGATACATGGAATCAACCTTTATATCTGTGATTAGTTAGCTTAAGCTTATCTGTTTTTTTAGTGCACAATCTGCTCCAGAATCTGCTGCTGCTGCTGCTCCTGCTCCTGCTCCTGCTCCTGCTCCTGCACCAGCTGCCACTAAGTGAGTACATATCTGATATCTTGGGTTAGAAAATCACTTTTTGGTGATGCTATGTGATTAGTTTGGTCATGCTTTATATTTCTTTCTTTGTCAAACAGCCCCTCGACAGATGTGTATGGCCTAGCGGCGTCGAATCTTGTTGCTGGAAGTACCTTAGAAGCTACAGTTCAACAGATTCTTGATATGGGTGGTGGAAGTTGGGAACGGGATACAGTTGTGCGTGCTTTACGTGCTGCATATAACAATCCAGAGAGAGCTATTGAATACTTGTACTCTGTGAGTTTACAGTTGATTGAATTGTTCTTTACTTTGTACATCGGATGCATTGCAATGTCCTTCTAGGGTAACATTCGTGAAGCTTCGTATTCTCCTGTCGTTACTTTGCCCAGACAATTTATGTAGTGCAGAAAGTAGGAAAATATTCACCTTCTGTTGGCAGTTAGTGTTTGTTTGTTATGCGAGATTCTAGTATTTTCTTTCGCCTTTTAATGTCATATCTTTCTATTGACTTTAAAGTACACCCGATATTATTCAGGGTATTCCTGAACAAGCAGAAATCCAACCTGCTGCTCCTACCAGCGGACAGGCAGTAAATCCTCCAGTTCAGGCTTCACAGCCAGCAGTTCCGTCCGGTGGGCCAAATGCCAATCCTTTGGATCTCTTTCCCCAGGTGGTGAAATCAACCCAGAAAATTTAAGTTTGTGCTATCACTTGTAATTCAAAATGCTAAAAATTATCTCAAATTTACCTTCAGGGCCTTCCAAATGTGGGTTCAAATGTTGGAGCTGGAAATTTGGATTTCTTAAGCAATAGTCCACAGGTGCACGTCCTGCCTTTGTAAAATTGGTAATTAAATTTGTAAGCATAATTTTATAGATTCTCTCTCCTCAACAGTTTCAAGCCCTTCGAGCAATGGTGCAAGCAAATCCGCAGATATTGCAGGTATAACTCACAGAGAGACACGCATGGCTTTTAATTTTGTTTGCTCAAAGCTTTTACAAATATTTTCTGGAACCTGGAAATGTGACTTTTTTCACTATGCAGCCTATGCTCCAGGAGTTGGGTAAGCAAAATCCTCAATTGATGCGGCTGATTCAAGAACATCAAGCTGACTTTTTGCGCCTCATCAATGAGCCCGCTGAGGGGGGAGGGTGAGAACTTGTTTTGCATCAAGGAACTGGATGCATATGAAGCACAGTACTTTAGCTTCTAGCTATCCAAAATATTCTTTCTTTGACATCTCCGTATCTGTATTTTTGTATATGGTGCTATCAGGAATGTGCCTGGGCAGCAGCTGGCAGGGGCTATACCGCAAGCTGTGACTGTCACACCTGAAGAGCGTGAGGCTATTGAGCGAGTAAGTTCTTTATTTATCTTTTAGCTTGTACCGCATGGTTACAGGTTCAGTTAGAATTAGTACATTTCATAACAGTTTTCAGAGTGGAACGTCAATGTGGAAATTCAGAGTGATTGCTGATGCCTTTTCACGTTGTTGGAATTATACTATTCTAATACAAAGCCATAGCATCTATAAATTGAGTTTCCAATGATATAAAATCATGATGATAAAGGACAAGCCTATGCCTTGTTCCTACTTTTTACTCGACAGTGGTAGGATTTGCAAATTATTTCTTGATGGGTGAAGTGCTGATGTGTTTAAATAACTGAGCTTGGAGAATTTCTCTTACATAAAGATCCTTTATATTTAGGAACACCATATTTAACAACTATGTCACTGTGTTTAGGCTTCAAATGTGCTTAAACTGTGCCTTGTTCCTACAACTTTTGTACACGATAGTGATAGGATTTGCAAATTATTACTTTACCTAGATGCCTCCTACTATCACAGCTATTGGGTTATTCTGCCCACCAAGACTTGGGCAAATGTGAAGAAATCATTTTTCGTCTTCGCCAGAATTTGAACCAGTCTCCCATGATTTTCATCTCACATCACAGACTACAACCTCACCTTTGGGTGCCTAATACCATTTAACACAATTTGCACCCACTGCCCTACTCCTTGGGGGATCTTGCTGTTTTCTCATAACATTTCCATGAAAATTTCTTGCTTGGGGGGTTCCCACATGAAAAATAGATCTAGGTAAATTCTTGCCTCGGGGGTTTCCACACGATAGTTCATTAAAAAAAATAGATTTAGGTATTCTCTATTGAATCCCCTCAAACCTGTAAAGCAAGATAGCCTTCTCTAACTTGATAGAGAGCATGACTATATTTTCATGCTGCTTTGCATGTGATTTTACCTGGAAGGACTATTGGGTCTGTGCTATATTTGTTTTCAGCAAATTCAGCTGATTTATTATATCCACAAAATTGATACTACAGTAGAAATAGCCGCACACGTTTTTTGATCTTCCACTACCTTCCTATCCCCTTTGTATCTAGAAAGCTGAAAAAGAAGCAAACTATGATGTATGTTGGTCTTTCAAAATTTACATTTTCACTTTTGATATAAATATATATTTAACTGAGCTTTAGTAGACATGAAATATTATTCTGATGTGATAATGTCCACTTCTGCTTTGTTGGTGTTGATCTTAACAGCTTGAAGCTATGGGTTTTGATCGAGCTTTGGTATTGCAAGTATTTTTTGCATGCAACAAGAACGAGGAGATGGCTGCAAACTATCTTTTAGATCACATGCATGAGTTTGATGAATGACATGGATGAAACAGAGTGCACTTCAACCTCTTAGAATTTTTCGTTATACTTTGTTTTTATTTTTCTATCTTCTAAATCCGGGTGACATACTTTGTTTCTTGCCATGTGGAGTAATTCAATGCCCTGATTCAGAGTCTTGGATCTAAAACTATTTCTTTAATGGATATGTTATATATTTAAGGACCAGCAAGTTGTAACCTATTCGGGGGCTTTATACTGCGAGCCTGTTAGCAACTGCTAGGTGTTCTGTTGTTTTTATTTGTTCTAATAGAGTCTACTAGCTGTCAAAGGTTTCGAAGGACTTCCCTTCTACGGCACCACTAGGGCTTTTGTTCTGGCTCTTCTCTTTTTCTCTCCCGGTGGTCTTTTGTGCATCCATGACTGGGAAGGTTATTCTACTTTCTTCCTTCAAGTGTGTTTGTGCTTCCTTAGTTTAACACTAGAACAATCATCCTACCAAATAGCATATGGCAAACTTACTAGATTTCACCAATAGTGTCGAAGACATTCTAGAGCAAAGAATCCAATATATCTGTGTAAAGGCGAGAGTAGGATCGTGAATAAATATTACTCTACTAGTAAAATCTTGAATTTAGTTGCAAAAATGTAGAACATGAACCCGGCAAACTTAAATTTTGGGTCTCAGCTTTCAAAGGTACACATTGGATCAGACTAAGATCGTTACCTTTCACAACTGGTCGTTCGTCTAATAGATCCATTAGCTTGTAATGGTTAGACATTAAGGGGTCGTTTGGTTTGAATAAGTTATGATAGGATAAATTATGTTGGGATTAGTAATAATGCGATAAGTTATATTGAGGTTATTTCTTATCGAGTGTTTGGTTTGTTGGATATATTTTAAGAATATGTTGCTTGTTTACAAAAATACCCTTTACTTTATTAGTTTTTAATGTATTTTCTTTGCAAACTTTAGTTATTCAATATTCATTTTTAAAATAGATTTTTCATCTTATTTAGCTTAAATATTTTTAGGTGTGCATTGCCATAATAATATTGTATGCATTTAAAATAAAACACTTTATTTAATTTATAAATAAAACTTGCATTTTTAGGTTTGTTAAAGTAAAAAATGATTTATCAACAACAATAACTACATACCCAGTGGAATCCCACAAGTGTGGTCTGGGGAGGGTAGAATGTACGTAGACCTTACCACTACCTCGTCTCAAAAACCCATAAGCATAACAAAACTACTAATGGAAAAAGGAAAGGAAAAAAAAGGAAATAGAAAGAGCGACTACTAAGGAAAAACACATGATAGTATAAAAACACGCCAAAATTAATATATATAAAAAAATAAATATGCTAAAAGTAAACAAATACAAGACTAATTATGACAACATACGATGTACAGACCTCATTACTCCTGCCAACCTACTATCACAAAGTCATATACCGATTCACCCCTACTAACTTATTAACCCTTTACTCTAATATGCAACCTCCACTCTTTTCTATCTAAGGTCATGTATTCAGTGAGATAACTTTCGTTACACCTTGTCTGATCACCTTCCCCCAATACTTCTTTGGTCTACCTCTACCCCTCTGCGTATCCCTTAAATCCATCCTCTTGAACCTCCTAACAGGAGCATCTATTCCCCTCTGCACATGTCCAAATCAACGCAGTTTTGCTTCCCTCATCTTGTCAGTCACAGGGACCCACCTCTAACTTCCCCCGGATGATCTCATTCCTAATCCTGTCACTCCTGGTATGTCCACACATCAATCTCAACATCTTCATCTCCGCAATCTGTATCTTCTGAACATGTGCATTTTTAATTGGCCAACACTCTACCCCATATAGCAAAGATGGTCTAACCACTATTCTATAAAACTTGCCTTTAAGCTTAGGTGGTATATTTTTATCACACAATACTCCATAGGCAAGTCTCCATTTTGTCCATACTGCCCCAATACGATGTGTGACATCAGCGTCGATATCGCCACTACTCTAGATGATGGACCCAAGATATTTAAATTTTTCTCTCTTGGGGATAGGTTGAGTGGCAAGCCTCACATCAATGTCTGTTTCATCCCCCCGCGACACTGAATTTGC
Organism: Solanum rostratum; assembly: GCA_029948455.1. Lineage (NCBI taxonomy): Eukaryota > Viridiplantae > Streptophyta > Magnoliopsida > Solanales > Solanaceae > Solanum > Solanum rostratum. The sequence continues at coordinate 23,602,986 of CM057056.1, forward strand.
ACTCCAAGTATCCTATTTTGGTCCTGCTCAGTTTGAACCCTTTGGATTCTAAAGCGTGTCTCCAAACTTCCAATCTAATATTAACTTTAGTCCGGGTCTCATCAATCAGTACTATGTCATCTGTGAATAGCATACACTATGGGATCTCCTCCTGAATAGACCGCGTCAACTCATCCATCACTAAGGGAAATAGAAAAGGGCTCAACACAGATCCTTGATGAAGTTTCATCTCAACAGGAAAATATTCTGAGGCTCCTCCCACAGTTCTTACCCGAGTTTTGGCTCCCTCGTACATGTCCTTCACCCTAATATATGCAATTGGGACACCTTTCATTTCTTGACACCTCTATAGGACATCCCTCGGAACTTTGTCATAGGCTTTCTCGAGATCAATGAACACCATATGAAGGTCCTTTCGTTCCCTATATTTCTCCACTAATCTCCGAACAAGATGTATTGCTTCAGTAGTCGACTGGCGCGGCATGAATCCAAACTGGTTCTCTGAAATAGAGACTACTTTTCTCACCCTCATCTCCACCACTCTCCCAGACCTTCATAGTGTGATTTAACAACTTGATACCCCTGTTAAAAAAAGAATGTTATGAAAAATCAAAATATAAAAATGATAAGAATTAGTCAATAAAAATTATACTATATAATGTAATTTTTTAACAGAAAAATATGAAGAAGTATTATAAAAATAAGGAGTGAAGGTTGTGAATATTATTATGTATTGTATTAAAAATAATGTAAATAAATAAAGTGGGGTATAAAAAGGGTGTAAAAGGATATTATTGTCGTTGACCCTTTTTATACCGGATAACTTATCCCAAGATTAGTATACCACCCAAAAAGAGGGATAACTTATCCCAGTACTATTAATTAATCTCGGGATAAGTTATCCCACATTTACCAACCATACAACCATCTAAGTGCCACTAAATTTTTATCCCAGAATTATTTTTAGTTATCCTACACACCAAACGACTCCTAAACTGGCAGTGGCTTATTTACAAATCTGCCCCCACAGTTACTACGCCTAGGTCCAAGCTTAGGACATTTTTTCATCGGATGCCCCCGAAGGAACCAAGCTAAGGACATCAAAGTAGTATATTTTAGGAGGAAAAAGTAGTTGTTTTTTCCGTGTGTGATTTTTTTTTTTTTAAATTGTAAGTAGAAGTAAAGATTTAATTGGTACAACAATACAACATAGAACCATCTGGATTGTTCCTGAACCAAAAGAGTCCCATAAGCTCAGAAAAATAAAGGAAAAGAACATAACTAGGCAATTTTTTTTAATGTAATTATGTATGAACTGTCTTACCACGTTAGTTTTCCCAAAATAAAAGGGATCGGGGTATCAAAAATCATGATGTCATCTTCTATCATTGGATGCTGATGCTTTCCAAAAGTTGCAAGTTTTATCCAATGACGTGGAAGAGGTTTGATATAGCTCCTTCATGCCAATTGAAGAAGGCAAATCGAAGCGTGCCTAGAATTTGAATTTTATGGATTTTAAATTTTAAAATAATAATATCAGATTTTAGTAATCTAGTTCTAAATTTAATTTGTGAATATACTTAGTAAATGTTTTAATAGAAAATATTAAGTTTAAAGTAAAATAGTTAGACTCGATTGAACTTGTATATTGGCTTCTACCTTCGCCCCAATATTATCTGACAATGTTTAAGTTTGAATAAAATTTAATGATCTCATTTTTCATGACCATTAGAATGGGGACTATAAGTGTATTTGATAAATGTTTTTCAAATTTTTCATGTTTGGTTGATTAAAATATTTAGAAAATATTTTCTCTGGTAAAATAAGTTCCTTGAAAATTAGAAAAGGTAAAAAAAAACAAGTTCAATAAGTAATTTCCAAGTTTATTGTCTACTTACTACCCATCGAACATCCCAAGTGACTTTAAGCTAGAGTGAATCTTGTCAAAGACGTGTTGCATCAGTCAGTATTGGTGATAGAATAAATAACTGTAAAAAAGTAATACTGAAGATAATTGAAAAATAGAGAACCAAACCATATCAAATCTACCTCATATGATATTGGGATATTAGAAAAAAGGAAGACCAAAAATGCGGAAGCAAAATGTTTCAAAACAATACCAAACTGACCGATGAACACCCTACTCTCTCCATGCCGATTTCATCTACCCTCACCTTCGTTTTTTCTTCAATTTTCTCCCTGATAATTCCGAAATAATAGCAACATGAAAACTACAGGAGACAGAAAAGCTAATTTGGTTTCCTCATGTTTCGTCCAGCACGAATTACTTCATCAACAAGTAACAGCTGAGATGCTATAACAGGTCTGCAAAGAAGAAAAAGAGTAATAGTCAGACACATGAAAATAAGAACAAAAGGTCATCTCCCTTCTGTCGGATTGTCAAAAGCAAAGGGATACCACAGAAGGTATATATACAGCACAGCAAACAAAAAATGAATGAAAAGTACCCAGAATTAATAATCTGACGCTTCACGGAATAATTATCAAATATCCCCTCCATTTGTGGATCTACAGGTTCTCCAGTGTGTTGATTAAGTCCGACAACGTTTCCTTTGTCATGCTCTCCCTGAAAAGAGTTGAGATGTTACAAAGACTGATTTAAAGTATCCAATGTTGCATGCGCAAAAGATGGGTTAGAAATAGTGAGATACCGTTAGAGCAATGATCACATCTTGAGTATCAAGGCCAGAGTTCTCGGCAAGTGTCTTTGGTATAACAAAGAGGGCATTAGCAAAAGCTTCCACTCCAAGTTGGGCACGCTGTACATGTATTGTCGAGAGAAACATATACAGAGTGAGAAGACAGATGTGGTACTTGAAGATATTTAACAGATGAAAGTAGCGGATAGTGATAAATCCAAATACACACCCCCTTGACAGTCTTTTTCACTTCGTTAATCAGGTGTTGTCGAGCCGCAACTTCAAAAGCTCCAGCACCCTGAAAGCCAGCATTCAAGACTACAACTTAGAAACAGCATATGATAGCCTCAGTTCTTCTAGAATACAAACGAAAATTGTGCTTCAACACTTTGAAACAATGAGAAAAGCTTAAATTCCATAATCAGACGTAGGCATGCAGGAATTGGATTATGAAGTCAATAAAGCCTTTTTCCCCCATACATCATTGTTTGTAAATGTTCAAAATAAGACGCTACCAATTCCTTAGCCCCAACTGAGAAGATACCAGATAATCCACAGGATTATAATGATATCTAGCAGTACACACACATAAACTAGATTCTGTTCCTACACATTCAAACTAATTTTTTCATAACCTAGAAATCCCAGAGCACCAGTGGCACACGAGTTGAAACTCAGTGGATGATCACCCTGCCCCTCTACCCTTTTCCACTTAAATACCACACTTGTTTTTACAATAGGGTTCAAACCCATGATATGCGCCTAACCCACATATCACAGTACTAAAGCCCTAGGAGCAAACCCATGCATGCACATCTTGGTCATCAAAGATGAACAAGCAGCAAAAACAACAGAGAAACAGGTACAAACATCATGTTAAGGAGCTTCCATGTGAAGCACACAGATATATCTTGCTGATCAAATAACAAAACGATTGTTTTGTATTGGTGAAAGTGTTACATACAAGTACAACTGCTTCATCTTCAATGGTATTTTTTACTGCCCTTAGTCCATCACGAACTGCATCCTTGATTTGAGCTATTGTGTGGTCATTAGGCCCTGTAAAGAAAACAGCACTGCAGGTTAAGATCAACTTCTCCAGCTCACTAAGATGAAAAGCAACATGAGAATGAACGATTCAATTTGATGAACCTTAAGTACCTAAAAGTACCTTTGATAAGAATAGTACATGAATGCGGATTTTTGACATTTTCTACAAAGGTATACTTCTCTTCACCAAGAACATGCTCGTAGACCAGCCCAGCCCAGCCAAGGCACTCAGGAGTTAAGTCATCAACAGAGTTAACTGCCTCCCCGCCACAAGCCAAAACCAAACGTTCCATGTTTCTCCTCTTTGCCCTCCGAAGTGCAATTATCTAGAACATGAAACAATTATGATTACATAAAATGTTTAGCAAAGTCAAAAGAAGACAAGTCTTTATGTTCATGTAATCCATTTAATTCATGCAAACTCCCATTAAACTGCTCATATTGCAATCTTAGTTTTAAGGGAGAAAATACTTTGGTAAAGAAATCCAGAAGTACTATATGGTTACAATGTCCAAACAGAATGAGAACTTTATGTTGTGAGTTGTGACAATGAATCAAAGAGAAGTGTCAAAACTCCATGCTTTGTCAATAAACCAAAAGAGGAATTGCTAAAAACAAGAGCTAAAGGTGTAAAAACTTGCATTTGCATTCAGGTAGTTGAGCACTGTGTTGTAGGAAACAGGAACCTTGGATAAAAGGTTTACCAAGTCAAATTATCTTTGCTCAATATTTCTACTAACTTGAGCTCTTGCACACGATAAAATGGAGAGAGAGCTTATTGCATGTGTTTTCATGGATCCTTTTGAGTGTTACAACTACAAGTTGGGGTCAGCGGATACTTTGACTGAGTACTGAAAACGAATTATTCAAAAAGACACAGAACTTATCTAATAAAGTGAGCCCATTTGCATTGCTCTCACATAACCTTTTTGAGTGTTGAAACAAGTGATTTGAAAAGGCACGGAGCTTATGCAATAAACCAGTTCTGAGTTCTAACAAAGAACAAGAGAAGAGACAAGCAAGCTACATCCAACTGCTTCGTTGTACCGAGCAGTTTATGACGAGTTCCACAAGTTCTAAAATGCCATCATTGATCTTTTCATGAAGATATTTGGAGTCTTTTGGATCCATTCAAGCATTTTTATTACCATTAAGCCCCTGTCCCCCCAGCGTTCCTCTTGTATATCTAACAAAAGAACGAAGAGAGGATGGATTAAGGGGGCTCTAGGAAGTTCTCTCTATTTTAGCAAGACAAGCACAAGTCGTATAGGCATAATCAGACCAATTAGTTCTAAAGGTACCAGCACAGCAAACAGAGAAACCAAAATGAAAAAGGTTCAAGCTTGGTTAATTGAATGATTCAGCTACTAGAAACTGGATAAAGAAAGCAACAACTTACTCCTGCCCGAGCAAGTTGGTCAAGAGATGGTGGATCAATCCCTTTCTGATTGATAACAACGAAATTGTTGTCAGTTCCAGCGCAGACCTGCAAAGAACCAGCAGCATTGAACGTTATAAAGATTTTCTAACACTACAGTAATGGCAAATAACCACCTGCACAGTATACCTTGTTCTTTAGGTCAATTATCTTTTGCACCCTCTCATCAACAGAACGCCGTTCTGCAGCAACCATTGCCTCTCTTTGCTCTGCATTTGAGTAGAAAAAACCTGCATTTACTTCACTGAGAAAGGAGAAGATTGATCAATGGTATGAATCCATCAAGACCAAGCAAATCTAAGCAAAGTGAATTTGGAATAACAGTATTACCTCTTCTCATATTCAAGAGAGACATTAGAAGTCAAAATGTAACAGTTCTCTGCTCGCCTTTTCATATCTGGATGTCTTGAACCATGATCAAGCACAAGGCCCTCAACCTGATAGCAACAAGAATTAATGAGGTGACACATCAAAATTTGCATGACAGTTTCTTTGGCACCCCCCACCCCCTGGGAAAAAAGATGAAGGGAAGAAAAAGCACAACTTTTTTGCTCTATATACGGCAGCACAAGAAGTGAGGACAAGTGCATCCACATCTAGGCATTTTGACATGCTTAGTGAAATTTACATGGCTGCATGAATTATGCATTATACCATATCTTTCCTTAACCCACATGCTAATGTATCTTCAAAACCTCCAACGCAGTCAGAATTGTCGGCATCTTTCACTGTCCGTGACTATCTTTAGATATGTAAGGTTAATTTTTCACTTTCTCTACCCTAAGTACTGATTTATTCTTTTTTCGTTTTTCAAATAAGTCCAATCAGACTTTTTCTTCTACACCATACTAAATAAAACTAACTTCAAAAAGAAAAACTGCAAAAGTTTACCTTAGAGTTAAAATATTTTTGGTAGACAGCATTCTTTATTTTACAATCGCCTAAACATAGAATACGGTACATTAAATTGGTTTTCATACATTTTAAAATTTTATGCGAACAGTAGTATCTGCTCCGGAATCACCAATAATTTTGAAATTTATAAAATCCTCTTCTCCAGTCAAGAAGTTGACTAATCAGAATAGGATGTTCATTATTCTGCTCAGTGATGTTATGATTGTCGTAGCTGACAACTCTTTTTAGTAACATTGTTATTTTATAAAAATGCCAACCAAAATGTAGAAAGGCCAAGAATAGCAATCCACATACCAAACGAGTGTCCACATCGAATTTGTGACGCATATGCATTATCTCAACCATAAAAAGATCAATAGCTTCATCAGGCTTGCGAATGCAGAGCACCTGTGGCACAAAGTTGCAAAGAATGAATTTTATTGCCAGATTAGGGCATAAAAACCGTTAAAAAGCTGCAAAGAATGTAATGAATGATGATGACGAAAACAACTAATAGTTCATCATGCATCATTTCACCAAACGAAAAAAAAGTCATCACAACATTAAATCTTAGGCGTATTTCTCCCCTACTACAGAGCCTATATCTGAATAGATCAATGAAGAATCTCTTTTCAGACACTGTTGATACATCTAACTTTCAAACATGATAAAGATCAGCATCAGCTGGTCCCCTCTTCACCAAAACACCGTGTCACAAAGAGAAAAATAAAACTAGCCAAATAAGGACTAATATTTTGAAGACTAATAAGAGTGGGTGCTCACAGCATTTGAAACAATGTCTGTCAGCTGATCAGCCAGTGTTTCATACAACTGCATCAAGACATTTAAATTGGCATTAGCACCAGAGAAAGGAAGAACATATCAACAACAGAATCAAAATATTTGTTAAATTAAAATTGCAGAAGAAACCTTTGTTCTCAAAGTCGTTCTTGCAACCATCTTCAATATCTCTTTATCTGGCTCATTACCCATAACTACAGGAGTCTTAAATTTTTCAAGAAATTGTAGAGCTGCTCTTTTTGCAATTTCAAAACCATCAACTAGCACTCGAGGATGCATCCCTGCAAGAAAGAGACAAGCATTGGTTACCTAATATAACCCAAAGGAGATACTTATGCATGAGATTTCATAAGGATCGCACAGGTGTAATACTAAAACACTGAAATAGTAAGTAAAAAGAACGAAATGATTCATTCAATGTGTTTCCATTTCTGAGAGTTTCTCTACCAATTATATTTCTGTTTTCTGCCAAAGCAGTGCTTAAACCATCATAAACTCGAGGGCTATTTTTAAGAACAAGAGCGGCACAGTTTCCTGTTTCGGTTTTCTTTCCTAGAGTCAAATGGCTGCACCAAAATATAAGGAAATAAAGTTGTTTGGAGAAGTGTGTGTATATATATGTAAGCCAAACCTTCATCTATGCATCGCTCAGATTGTTTCATGAGCTCCCCAATAAAAAGCACAGTAGATGTAGTACCATCCCCACTGGTATCATCTTGAGCTACAGCAGTCCTAGCAATCATTACTGCGGTTGGGTTCTGAATTTGCTGCAGTTTTAAGTTCAAAAAAATAAAAATGAAAAATCAATTACATGAGAGCAACAAGAGTTATCTTCCATTTATTCTCCACAAGGACAAAATCTTATCTTCAGATAAAGATACTTAATTTAGATTAATTTCAACCAACTCATCTGTGATATGCTCACAAGAATAAGACAAGCTTTGGTTATCAAAAAGTACACAGATTTTGTTACAAGACAGTTTCCCTTTCTTGAAAAGATTGATTCTTGTTCTTGACTTCTGAAAACACAAATATAGAAACATTGATGCCTTATTACCAAACTGATTGGGGTTGGCTATACAAATCCTCTATATCCATTCCTCTCCTTTTGAGCCCATTTCACGTCAGTAATCACTACTCAGAAGTTTTTCTTTTCAAACAAACTAGGAGTCCTCTAAAATTTGAAATTCCCTAAATTCCAGACTTATCCCTGCATCTACAAATGTGCAGCCAAGTTTGCAGGACACTGCTAAGTGACAGCATTAACACATGCAACTCAATGTGTTTGATAAAATGAAGAAGCAAAATACAGAAACAAAAATAAAATAGATAAAACAGGTAAACTTCTTATTGGAAAAAGGTACTTTGGGCCTCTGCTGACCACGAAAGTTAGCTAAAATGGTGAGTATTGCCGACTCATATAAGGAGACGGCAGCTCATACACTAAACCGATGTGGACTTCTAACCGTCCCCCCATGTCAGGCACTAGACATGTGAAGCTTTGAGTAAACATGGGCGATCCAACATTCAGTAGCCAAGCACCATAATTAAGTCTGGTTGCTATACTATGTGGAAAAAATGCACCTTGGGCCTACAGCTAGCTAGGAGGTAAGTAATTCTCAAGGCCATATATTATAGCTCATGAATTTTAAGAGTTATCATTTTGCATCATTTTTGTCAGTTGCAGCATATACCTACACCCTATGGCAAAGAGGACAAAAATAATGGTATAATTCTTGAGCAAAGGACGAGCTCACCATTTCTTTCAACAATGTATTACCATCCTTTGTGAGCTTAATGTCACCAGCACCGCCAACAAGCCTGTCAATTGTTTTTTTAACATTAGACTCATGCATATATCAAAATCGAAGACTTTCAACAAGATAACTATCAAGTAGTAAAGGAAAAAAGTAAACTGACATCTTGATGGTGCCTTTAGGACCAAGATTAGTCTTGAGAACATCCTGTAAACCCTTGGCGGCGTTGATGTTCATATGAAGGGCTGCAGATTTATTGAGCACCTCCGCATTTGGATTCAAAACCTTAACAGACATCTTCGTCAAAAGAAATGGAAGTTACACCACAATCCAGATCGATCGCCGGGGAGTTTACAAAGAAAGCGAACAGGTTATTTTTGAACTGAGGGTTTAAGGGCTTGTGGAAGGGTATTTTCCTTTTTTTATCGTATTTATGAAAAATTGCTTCTGTTTTTTTTTTTTTAATTGGAATTTCACAAATAAGGCATACGAAGATAGAATGTATGCAGATTTTATTATTATACTGTTTTGTGAGAATTCCTATCTCAACAACCTATATATATCTGTCGGAATGTATATCTATAAATTTTAATACAAAATATATTGTGTGAGTATTCATTTTATAACGAAAGTGTTAAGTATGAATTGCTATAAGGAAATGTCAACAATTGGGATTCCTTATTCTCTAAGCTTTGGTAGTCCACATTAGTGGCTACCATTGCTTATATATATAATGCCTTCATTTAGTATATTCTTGTACAGAATAGTGAAAGAGAAAATTACACTGCAATATATTATTCTCCCTTCTTCTCAGTTTTAAGCTTTTGATTCCCCTTACATATATTCTAGTTAATTCTAGATTTATTTTATAACACATATATTCTAGTTAATTCTAGATTTATTTTATAACACGTTATCAGCACGAAGCTCTGCCCATTTCAAGCTATTGCAAACAGGTAAAAGGGGTAAGAATTTATTTTATCAAAATGTCTAATATTTCAAAAGTTGAATTTACTGTGCTTAATATTTCTGGATCTAATTATTCATCATGGGCACTAGATGCTGAACTACATTTAGAATCAATGGGTCTGGCAGACACCATTAAAGATGAAAATAAGGCATCCAGTCAAAACCGTGCCAAAGCTTTAATTTTTCTCCGCCACCATCTTGACGAGGGACTAAAATTACAATATTTGACAATAAAAGATCCCCTGAAATTGTGGAAGAATCTAAAAGATAGATACGACCACCTGAAGTTGGTCGTCCTTCCACAAGCGCGTCATGATTGGTTAAATCTAAGATTATTAGATTTTAAAAATATAACTGAGTATAATTCAGCAATGTTTAGAATTATATCACAGTTAAATTTATGCGGAGAAGAAATAACTGAAACTGACAAGCTTGAAAAAACATACTCCACATTTCCACCCGCGAACATGCTCCTGCAGCAGCAATATCGCAGTATGGGTTTTACAAAATATTCTGAATTACTTTCACACCTTCTTATTGCTGAAAGGCATAATGAATTATTGATGAAAAATCATGATAGTCGGCTCGTTGGTTCTTCGCCACTCCCTGAAGTGAATCAGGCGAATTATAACCAACGAGAAAGAAATTATGGCCCCAGAAGTGGTCGTGGCCGTGGCCGAGGTCAAAGAAGAAATTATGATAGTCGTCTCGCACCGAGGCACGACCAGCAATCTAAAAAGAAGGAAGAAAAGCCAGAAGCTTTTCCAAAGAAAAATTCAGAAAGTATATGTCACAGATGTGGAGGCAAAGGGCACTGGTCAAGGACATGCCGGTCATCTAAACGCCTTGTTCAACTATATCAGGCATCATTAAAAAGAGCCGAAAATCCAGAGACAAATTTTTTGTCTGAAAATAATATGGAACATATGTATCTGGATGTAGCGGACTACTTAAATTTTCCAGAAGAAAATTTAAATATTAATGAAAATGTGAACGATGATGAGCATGATAATATATAAAATAATTTTCTTTATTTATATGTACGCTTATGTTTTTATATCCCGTGAAAAATAATAATAATAATTTGTATCTTGTCTTCTTTATTCTTATATATTTAGCTTATGCAAGGCTTTTTATTAAATACACATGAGGTCCAAATAAATATTTACTTTATTATTTTCCTCTTTGAAGAATGGATATGCCTCAAATTTTGTTTGGATCAATAATCAATCGTGAAGATATTTGTGTTATTGACAGTGGAACGACTCATGCAATTTTTAAAGACGAGAAATATTTTTCTTCTTTACTTAAAAGAAAGGCAAATGTTACTACAATATCTGGTAGTGCAAAAATAATTGAAGGCTCCGGAAGAGCTACTATTTTTCTGCCTAAGGGGACAAAAATTGTTATAGAAGATGCATTGTTCTCTTCTAAATCCTCAAGAAATCTGCTAAGTTTTAAAGATATCCGCAGAAATGGATATCATGTTGAGACACTAAATGAAATGAATATTGAATACCTTGGTATAACCAAGAGTGTCTCAGGCCAGAAATATATTTTAGAAAAGTTACCAACTTTATCGTCTGGCCTATATTATGCAGAAATTAGTGCAATTGAAGCACATTCGATCGTAAACCAGAAGTTTACTGATCCAAAAACTTTTGTGCTATGGCATGATCGAGTGGGTCATCCTGGATCAATAATGATGAGACGAATTCTTGAAAATTCAAGCGGCCATCCATTAAAGAACCTGAAGATTCTTATGAATGACGAATTTTCATGTGCTGCTTGTCATCAAGGCAAATTAATTGCCAGACCATCGACCCTGAAGGTTGGCATTGAATCCCCAAAATTTTTGGAACGTATACATGGGGACATATGTGGACCTATTCACCCACCTAGTGGAGTGTTTAGATATTTTATGGTCCTAATAGATGCATCATCAAGATGGTCTCACGTGTGCCTTTTATCATCCCGCAACCTGGCGTTTGCGAGGCTACTGGCACAAATAATAAGATTAAGGGCGCAATTCCCAGATTATCCAATTAAATCTATTCGTCTGGATAATGCTGGAGAATTTACATCCCAAGCTTTTGATGATTATTGCATATCAATTGGGATAAAAATTGAACATCCTGTAGCTCATGTTCATACTCAAAATGGCCTTGCAGAGTCATTTATTAAGCGCCTGCAATTGATAGCTAGACCACTGCTCATGAAATCAAGATTGCCCATTGATGTGTGGGGTCATGCTATCTTACATGCAGCAGCACTTGTACGTCTCAGACCGACTAATTATCATAAATATTCTCCATCACAATTGGTATTTGGTCATGAACCAAATATAGCTCATCTACGAATTTTTGGTTGTGCGGTATACGTGCCTGTAGCACCACCGCAACGCACTAAGATGGGCCCTCAACGGAGGTTAGGTATACATGTTGGGTTCGACTCACCCTCCATAATTCGCTACCTCGAACCGTTGACAGGAGATTTATTTACTGCCAGATTTGCAGATTGTCGGTTTGATGAAACAATTTTCCCGCAATTAGGGGGAGAGAAAAAGGAACCCCGGAGAGAAATTGGAGAAATTGCGTGAAAAGTTTCATCACTATCTCATTTTGATCCACGAACACGCACATGTGAACAGGAGGTCCAGAAGATCATCCATTTGCAGACAATAGCAAATCAAATGCCAGATGCATTTACTGATTTGAAACGGATAACTAAGTCACATATCCCTGCAGTGAATGTGCCTATCCGGATCGAAGTCCCAAAGGGACCAGCTACCAGTATCACAGCTTCCGAATCCCAAACACGCCTGAAGCGTGGTAGACCAGTGGGTTCAAAGGATAAAAATCCTAGAAAGAGAAGCATAAAGAATGACAAAAATGATACTACAAAAGGACTTCCTGAAGAAGATCCAGACTTGAGAAATCCTGATATTCCTGAAGAAATCAGTGAACCCGAGACTCAAGTGAATAAAGAACTTCCAATAAGTTCTATGGATGATGAGATAAGTTTAGATCGATCGAAAATTACAGTGGATAATGTTTTTGCATATAATGTTGCACTTAGCCTCATGCAAGACAGTGAAAGTCTTGAGCCTAAATCTGTCGAAGAATGTCGACACAGAGATGATTGGCCAAAATGGAGAGAAGCTATCCAATCTGAATTGAATTCACTCTCTAATCATGAGGTATTTGGACCTGTAGTCCAAACCCCTGATGGTGTAAGACCAGTTGGCTATAAATGGGTTTTTGTGCGAAAGCGAAATGAGAGAAATGATATTGTGAGATACAAGGCACGCCTTGTTGCACAAGGATTCTCTCAGAAACCCGGTGTCAACTATGAGGAAACATATTCGCCTGTTATGGATGGAATAACCTTTCGATATCTCATCAGTTTAGCTGTACATGAAAATCTTGAAATACATCTGATGGATGTAGTTACAGCTTACCTCTATGGTTCACTTGACAGTGAAATTTACATGAAAATCCCAGAAGGATACAAATTGCCCGAAGCATGTACTAAGTCTCGGGAAATGTTCTCAGTCAAATTACAAAGATCATTATATGGTCTGAAACAATCAGGGCGTATGTGGTATAATCGCCTTAGTGAGTACTTGATAAATAAAGGATATATAAATAATGCCATTTGTCCATGTGTTTTCATTAAGAAAACAGGATCGGAGTTTGTAATACTCGCTGTTTATGTTGATGATATAAATCTCATTGGAACTCCTGAAGAGGTCCAAAAGGCAATTGAATATTTAAAGAAAGAATTTGAGATGAAAAATCTTGGAAGGACAAAACTTTGTCTGGGTCTGCAAATTGAACATTTAGCAGACGGGATCTTTGTTCATCAATCTGCCTATACTGAGAAAATCTTAAAGCGATTCTATATGGACAAAGCACATCCGTTAAGTACTCCAATGGTTGTTAGATCACTTGAAGTAAATAAAGACCCATTTCGTCCTCCAGAACAGGATGAAGAACTTCTTGGTCCAGAAGTACCATACCTCAGTGCCATTGGTGCACTTATGTATCTTGCTAACTCAACCAGACCTGATATAACATTTTCTGTTAATGTGCTAGCAAGGTATAGTTCTTCCCCAACGCGAAGGCACTGGAACGGTATCAAGCATATTTTGCGATACCTAAAAGGTACAATTGATATGGGTTTGTTTTATACTAACAAAAGCTGTGCAGACCTTGTTGGTTATGCAGATGCAGGTTATTTATCAGATCCACATAAAGCCCGATCTCAAACAGGCTACCTGTTTGCATATGGAGGAACTGCTATATCATGGCGATCTACAAAGCAGTCAGTTGTTGCTACTTCTTCGAATCATGCTGAAATAATTGCAATTCATGAAGCAAGTAGAGAATGTGTGTGGTTGAGATCAATGATACATTTCATCGAAGAAAAATGTGGACTGAAAAATGATATCATGGTACCCACGGTCATATTTGAAGACAATGCTGCGTGCATAGCTCAACTAAAAGGTGGCTTCATAAAAGGAGACAGAACGAAACACATTTCACCGAAATTATTCTTCACACATGATCTTCAGAAGAAAGGTGATATTGATGTACAACAGATTCGTTCGAGTGACAATCTTGCAGATTTATTCACTAAGGCATTGCCAACGTCAACATTTGAAAAACTAAGACATAAGATTGGAATGCACCGTCTCCAAAATATCAAATGAAGTCTTCATTAGGGGGAGTAAAATACGCGCTGCACTCTTTTTTCCTTAACCAAGGTTTTATCCCACTGGGTTTTCCTGGTAAGGTTTTTAATGAGGCAGCTAATGATGCGTATTAAGGTCACCTAAAACTTTCCTTTACATAGACAATTCAGGGGGAGTGTTAAGTATGAATTGCTATAAGGAAATGTCAACAATTGGGATTCCTTATTCTCTAAGCTTTGGTAGTCCACATTTGTGGCTACCATTGCTTATATATATAATGCCTTCATTTAGTATATTCTTGTACAGAATAGTGAAAGAGAAAATTACACTGCAATATATTATTCTCCCTTCTTCTCAGTTTTAAGCTTTTGATTCCCCTTACATATATTCTAGTTAATTCTAGATTTATTTTATAACACATATATTCTAGTTAATTCTAGATTTATTTTATAACAGAAAGCAATTTGTTAAATAAAAAGGTATACATAAGTATAAACTTGAACATAAAGTATTTTGTGTGGATATCCATTTTTACAATATAAGTAACTTGTTAAATAAAAAGGGATATATTTGTATAAATTTAGACACATAATAGATACTTATTTTACAACCTAAAGTAACTTATTATCAAAAGTAGATTTATAAAATATTTTGATTGTGTAAATTGAAATAATACTTTAGTATATACTTATAATAAGCTCCACACAAATTCATTTCTACAATAGAAATCAATTGATATTTGTTTAAACAATTCCTTTTTGCGAACAAATACGTAGACAAAAATTATAATGGCAAAATTGATTCAAGTTAAATATGAACTTTAGCGAATATGCCAATGAACCTTTAAAAGGATAGAATTTTTTTAATTATTTTTTACTCGGTGTTTGATATTCATATTATAGCACAAAGTCTCTAATTAGAGGTAAAGAACACTCTAATAAAGATAACTTGTACTCAGAAAAACTCGAATCCGAAATTTCTAGTTAAGAATGGAATACTTACCACTCTACTATTATAATACGTGATTTTCAAATTCGTTGTTAGGAGTTAAATTTTGTTTTAATTCAGTTCAATAACATTTGGTTCCGGTTTCTAAATACCAAACAAACAAAAATGGGTTTCTTTCCGTTAGATTATTTTTTCCCCTAGCGGTCTGATTTATAATTTGAGCTCCTAATTTATCGCGCAAATTATAAAATTGACTTAAATTGTTTTGGAAAACTAATTGTCTTAGTATCCACCACTCACAGGTGTAAAGAAGAGTGACCTCACAAATACTTGAAGAGTGAAAGAAAACTAATTTCACACATTTACTTTATTTATTTATTTGGAAAACTGATTGTCCGTAATTGGATTTTGTTACCGATTGACAAATACATTCTTTTTTTAAAAAATGTGATGTCCGAATCAGTTTATTTGTACCTTGACTAATTCCACGTGATACCTCTCACATCCATTATCGCACTATAGAGTACCAACAGACTTGAGAATATAGATGAACTCGTCTCAAAATGACATGCATAACTGAAAGAAGTCACTAGACAATAAAACGTTTCTCCCAATTTGAAAATTAATGGCAAGTGTAGCATGTATAACTAAAGAAACCACAAATTTATTCAATTTTTTGTGAGTTCCACCAGGAAGTAAATGCACCCAAACACATACTGCTCGTACACAAATCACAGCCAAAGCCTGATAAGAATGTAAAGGCCTTCTCAAGTGCAGAAGATGGGGAGACAACTTAATATCATATGAAAGGCGTACTCAAACTCCAAGTGACCCCTGTTCATTCTGTTGGAGCATGTACGCTTTCTTCATTTCTTCCAAAACAGTCTCATTTGTGCTACACGAAAGGAAACCAGGGAAAAAAAAGCAACTTCAGAGGGTGTCATAAAATTTAAAGTACCAGAAATTTCAGTCAAAAGGGGTTATTTTGTTCACAGGTACAATAAAGGATGAGTCAGGTTAGTGTCCTTGAACACATTTATCCTACTTTTGGTTCATTTCCAAAAGGTGGTGGAATTAGATGGACTAACAAATCTGAATTTGGTCCGAAAAAGCAGAATTTGCACGTGCCTATGTTATCCCCCCTGGATGCATAACCTTTTCTATGAGAAGGAAGTAGAGCTTTACAAGTTCCTTTTCTACCACTAGACCAACAACACACTTTTATATGCGTTCCCAACTCGTAGTTCTTACAATTATACTGAATTTGTATATACAAATATAGGATCTGTGCAGAAGTTCCTAAATCCGCCACTGTTTTTATGTTATGGATAATAGTTATACATCAAAACACATGGTATATGATCAAAAGATAAAAAGTTGAGGACTTAAACAAATTTCACCTTTGCTAGCACATAAGGAATAATGACTTACTTGCAGAGAGTAACAGCTCATCTGCCAGAAAATTCCTGGACTAACCCACAACAAGATACCAAAGAAAAATATGATGAAATCACTACAACCTCGAAGCCAAAAAATATTTAGGATCGACAGTTCACCCTTCACCAACCATAAATTAGTATACAGCATCCATATTATTGTCTTTCTAATTTCTAGTACCTTGAGTACTCACAATTTGCAGTTTAGCCAGTTTCTCTGGAGGACTAGTTGAGAGAATTTCTCAATTGAGTGTGAGAACAAATAAGTGATTACACTTTAAAGGTCGGTACATACGGAGATGCCAAACCAGATACAACTATAATTGGACTCATCAGCAAGAAGTTCAAAATCCATTTTTGCAAGGGGTTGGGTGTATTAGGGGTAAAATCAACAGATACCACATTCAGGTATCTACCATGTCATTTGAAAGGCACCTTTTATGACACTTATTAAAGTTTAAACTAAGCAAGAACCAACAATAAATTACCGGTTTTCAGTGCATTTACAGCCATAGCTTGTAATATTAATTAGAATCTTTTGTTGGAAGGATCGAGTGCCAAAGTATCGTTAATGCCCCTCCAGGTAATTAATTTGTAGTTCCCTTCCCATTATTTGTGGCAAGTTTGCCATTTATCTACTTCAACATGTAACAAATTCCCCCAATTTATAGAAATAGGAAAGGTCAAGAGGGGGTGCATTAGTGGACCGGCATAAGAGGAAATGGTGGAAAGGAGGAGGGAGAAGTGGTGATGTGTTTGAGATATTGAGAACAAAAAAGTAGAGAAAGAGCAAGAGGGGAGAGGAGAACAAGGATGGTACGGGCAGTATTATTAAGGGTAGTGGTCAACTGGTAAAGGAGAAGAAAAGACAGAAGATGAGCAGGGCAAAAGGTAAAGGAGAACAAGGATGAGGTGCAGCTCCTGCTGCTAGGCGGAAGATTGATGAAAGGAGGAAGAGGAGGATTGTATGGAGGAAGGAGAGGTGGCAGTGAAATAGAAGAAAGAAATTGGGATGGCTGTCTATGAAAGATGATAAACCGAAGAAAGAGAAGAGGATAATAAGTGGGAACTTGCCACATAAATACTGGGAAGCGGAACTCGTCAGAAATTAGGTAGCTGGAGGATGGCATGGCACTTCTCCAGATCATACTTCATTGTGCAGTCAAATTGTTCAACAAAACACAAGAGTAGTAACTTCCTATCTTACTCCTCATAACAGGAGATGTGAATGAGAAGGGTTTTGCAAAACAACTGCACACAAGCCTGTAAATTAACAAAAGCATCTCCAAACTGTGGTCCATGATTTCATTTTGCCCTTGTGGTTTCTCTGTAGCCTACTTGGCTTTTCTTATCATTTGTTTTGTCTACATTCAACAATCAAAAGAAACATAACGAAAGCATCCTTTTTGTTTGTATAGCAAGCATGTATAAGAACAAAATTGCCATGGTAACCTCAGGGACAGAGAAACTTTTTACTGATAAGCAAGTCCATAATTAACCGTTAAGTTGAATCAGAGACAAGGAACTTACTACTGAT
The DNA here is from genome assembly GCA_029948455.1 of Solanum rostratum. NCBI lineage: Eukaryota > Viridiplantae > Streptophyta > Magnoliopsida > Solanales > Solanaceae > Solanum > Solanum rostratum. The sequence continues at coordinate 23,621,172 of CM057056.1, forward strand.
GAAGACACTCATTTAATTCCTTAGCTTGTTTGCGACACTGCCAAACAATAGATAATGTTCTTCCTGAGGCACACTCAGCGTATTTTGCAGTATATTGATCACATTCTTTGAGTGCTTTCTGCTTCATTTTACTGCGCAAAGCTGAAATATTTGATATATAAAAAAGTTCAAGTAGAAAGGAAAACTTATGACAGAAATAACCATAACAGATAATTGTCAAAGTTTCATGACAGATATTCACAGATGTCAGATAGCATATGTAATAACAAAAGAGTCGCACAATGTAACATAAGTGACGTTTAAGGAAGAGAAAAGAAAGTCAGACACATCAAAGCCCATGCACAATGCACATGGCCTGTTCCACAAAAGCATGAAATGGACTTTTTCTCAAGTTCGAGCAAATACTCTTACAAGAGATTGTGAGACAGGAAAAGGAACAGTGAAGAGCCCATACTATATATACGTTGAAATGCAAAATTAATCAAAAAGCTTTTAAAGTAAAAAAATCTATCCTTGGTAGGCAGACAGATTCTCATTAATAGTGTCCTTGACTGCTGCCACTTATCTCATATCTCTATTTCCAATGCCTGTAAGTGTGAGAAAGAAGCTAGATACAATCGAGAGAAACTTTTATGGGAGGAGAACAAAGATGGGAGGTCTTTTCATTTGGTCTTGTGTATTAGTGAGATGGACTGCAGCAGTCATCTCTTTTTGCAATGTCCAGTGGCTGGTCAGGTGCAAGCTCTCTTTTTTAATCTCTTCAAGATGACTACTGTTAGCAAACTCTTAAGAAGATTTGGTATACCATTCCTGACTGCTTATGCAGGAGTATATGGAAGGAAAGAAACATCTAACTAAAATACAGATGTCTGTCGCTTTTAGTTTTTTGGTGTAATCTAAAGGATGTAAAGGAAGTAGATGGTATGTTAGGCTTCATTGACTACTTGCATGTTAGACTTCATTGACTACTTGCAAGTTTAGGACCATCACGGATATCCTCCTCCTTTTTAATTTTGTTCAGAAGGATTGTTGATTCTTGTACTGCCTAGCTGGAAATTTCCTTTTTTTTTCCTTTTCAATATGCTAGTACTTACCTTCTCAAAAAAAAAAAAAAAATTCAGCTTCAGACACAATCACATACACCTATTTGTTCCTATCTCTAACCGTTTCACATGGAGTAAACCCCTTGATTCTCATATAAGAGTTAAGACATCAAAACAAAAAAGCCAACCCAATATACGACATAATTCTCATCGACCTACTAAATCTGGCCCTTGGTTTACATTTCGACCGCCAAAACAAAAATGACAACCAAATATACCACATAATTTCCAGTCATCTAAACTAAGGCCTTGGTCCATCTTCATTCTAGAAACCAGATGAGAGAAAAAGAATCCTAAAGCAAAATGGATGATGACCTTCTTAATGCAGAAACTTTCTAGAAGTTTAGAGGAAACAATTATTGATAAACATACTCTTACAGTCGGGAAAATTCAAATAGTACTAGATTTTCCCAAAATCCACATTCAATTAATAGTAAAACAGAGGATAAATACCTTGGAAGGGAACATGAACGAATGGTTGGTTGTAAAAACTTTTCATTTCTCTTGGTTAAAGAAATAAAATGTGCTCACTCCCTTCATTTTTACTTTGTCACCATTTTGTTTCATGCAAGTCAATTTCACTAATTATATATAGATGTTCGAAAACTATATGAGAAACAATATAAGTTGCAATACTTCTCATACTCATACGAAATAAATAAACAACAACATACTCTGGGGACTCATATGAAATAAATAAATTCTTAAAATTTAGGTCAAAGTTCAAGCAGTTCTGCCCAAATACTATAAAAAGTGTTTAACAGCTACTCCCTCCATTTCTTTTTAGTAGTCACAGGACCCTTTTTTGAGAGTTAAACTATATGAATTTTGACTATCGTTATAAGATATATTTTTTAACATACTAATATGAAAAAACTTGCAGTTTATAGTACTTTTTATATAGTTTTTGAATATCTAGATTTTTATATTAAAATATCAAATTAATATGATATAGTTGATCATTGAAAGTTACTCAAATTGACTCGAAAAATGCAACTTAAAAAAGGAATGGAAGGAGTATTTTGGCTTTAAAAACCCCCAATCCAAAGATGCTCTTAATTAGTTCTATGAGAAGTAAATGGCCCTTGTTGTCAAGTTTCAAAGCAATCAGAGGATGAAGATGACTAGATGAGTATGAAAATTTTCCTAATTTTAATAGTGAAAATGAGAAATTGACATCTAGGGTTTTGAGAATATACCTTCTTCAACCTTCTTTTTGACGTGATTTTCTCTGGCTTCTTGCACGTATCCCATTACCAACTGATACTTGGAACTCCTCTCCTCAACACCCTAAAACCTAAAACCTCACCTGCAAAAAATGTGCAAGTATTTTACTTCCCGAATCTATAATACATATAATATAATATAATATATAAAAATAAAACGGGGAAGGAATTAAAAAAAAAATGATCATGCGAATTTAAACGAAAATGGCTTTAGTTAATATTTTGGTTTTAAAATATTTTTGTGGTCAGTTTGATCCATAAATATTTTATTATTATTTAAGAGGTTGTTTGGTTAGGAATAACTTTTTTTCAGAATTAGTTATCCAGAGATAAGTTATCCTCATGTATATGGAATAACGGTATAAATAGTGGGATAAGTTATCTCAAACTTGGCAGCCAAACAAGATATCAAAATTTTATCCCTTCACTATTTTTTTGTCCCATGACTATTTATTTTTATCCCTCACATCAAACGATCCCTAACAGGTAAAAGTATCCTTAAATAAAATAGTTATCAGGTTTCATTTCTTCGAGAAGCTAAATTAGGTTAGATTGATTAAGTATTTTAAAATAAAATTCAAAATACGAAAAAATTATAATTCACTCTAAATTATAATTTTTTCTATATAACAAAAAAGTAAATCTTAAAATATTGATCAATATTCATATTATTTATTATTTAATTCTTTAAAAAATTTGTGAAAACTATTTCATGCTAATCAAGTAATCTAAGCTTATTTGAATCAAAATTGAAGAACCTAAATCATAATTTGCATAAATCCCGAGCAGCTTGTAAGTAAAACTCAAGTAATTCATGTGATTTATGCAATTCAATGTAGTTCATACATAATTTAGCAAATAAGTGCAATTTAGATCATAATTCATGTAAATGGAAGTAATGCCATCAAAACCTTATGGTATCATGCTTGAATTTGATGAGAAAAGGTGTAAGTTAGGCTCTATAGGTGAAAGGTATTCATTGATGAAATCATATACCTTGGGCGATGAATTTGATGAAATTTCACTTGAACTTGATAGGTCTTAAATGAATTATTTATTTGGAGTAGAGAGAATTTTGAAGGATAAACTTGTGATTTTTGAACTGAAGAGTGAATAAAGGACCTTGGAATGGTTAGAATAGGCAATGAAGGGTAATTTGGTCCAAAAGTTATCTAAAATATTTTTTCTTTAATAAGGAAAAAGACCTAAATAGCCTCACTTAAACGCTAAAACTTTACCTAAACATACCCTTTCAAGACACTCCACCGCGGCTCGTTGAGTGCGCCAAGGGTCATGGAGGGTGTCGTGGGGTGTAAAGGAAAGATTGCTCGAGAAGAGTGCACTTTACGAGACCCCTTCATAGCTCGTGGCACACATCATAGCTTGTGAAGGATGTCATGGTGCGCACCCTTCCAGGCAGCCTCAAAAATCCCACTAAAGGGTCCACCCACAAGACTCCTTCATGGATGGCGGTGTGCACCACGGCTTGTGAAGGTTCTTTGATGTGACACATCTATGGTTTTTCAAAAAAAAAAATTCACATTTTAGACCTTGGTTTACACTTCCAACTTATAAGGTCTTACAACTATAGTCGCCACAAAATTTCAAAATATTGCCACTAATTTCACTAATTTTTACGTAGGAAGGGACACTTATTTTTAGTGGCGACTAATTTTTCAACAAAAAAATGATAATTAATTTTTAATTCACGATTTATTTTTCTAAAATCAATATTAAAAGGGGATTTTTCATAAATATACACCAAAAAATCAATATTTACATGGCCCCTACCAAGCCTTAAAAATTACAACTAGAATACCAATTTTTTTTACAAAACTAGGAGAGAGAATGTTTGTGGTGTAATTAATATAGTATTTGATGTGATATAATGTCTTGGGATTTGGAAGAAAGAAGTGAATGGGAATTTATTTAGTGTTTGATGTGATATAATAGTATTGGGAAATGGGAAAATAAATAGACAAGATATTATAAATCCATTGTGTAATAGCTGCAAAGCTGCGTGAAAAATCATGCAATAAACCATTAAAATTGTTGACCTTCAACCAAATGTGCACAACTAATATATATATATATATATATATATATATATATATATATATATATATATATATATATATATATATATATATATATATATATATATATTTCTACTATATAGAAGCATGAAGAGTAAGGACGACCACAGCTTAAAATTATTGTACATTGTGCAGTAAAAGTTAGACATGTTTCTAATTCTGATATTTAAATCAAAGGCGAGGGTATATTTGTCTTTTGACGTGTTCTTTTCCAGAATGACTGTGCTTCTGGATCATTCTTCGCTTTCTTTCTTTCTCCCTTGGCCTTCACAATCTCTTCAACTTCTCCAATCCAACTCTCAGTTCATAAACTTTCAAAATTGATTGGGTGTCAATCTATTTAATCCTAAGAGATTATCTCAAAGAAGATTAGCTTCCTTCACACAAAAAATCCCAAAATAGAAAATCGAATCTCAGGACCCAGATTTAACAATAGTGTATTTCAAAAAATTTCACCACAAAATCTTATGAATAATATCTAAACTTCAATCCCGATCTCAAAAGACCACACAAAATCAAATTTAAAACTTCCTCTTTCGTCAACCTCCTCCTCTTCGTGACAAAACCCTTGGAGACAAAGCGCGCGAAACACCATTAGTTTTTCCACAGAAACTCGGGTAAGCTCGAAAATACCAGAGCTTCCAGAGGTAGGGGCAGCTCGAAGAGCCATTGAGAACAACTGCATAGGCAAGGAGATTGTGAGAGCTATCATCGCCGACGATTCCAAGGTTATCGACGGCGTGTCTCCCGTAGATTTGAAGGCCTCTCTCAAGGGTAAAACCATCGTAGCTGCTAATCGCAAAGGGAAAAACATGTGGATTGAGCTTGATTCCCCTGCTTTTCCTACTTTCCAGTTCGGTGAGGCTACTGTTCTTTCTAAGACCTTCCTTGCATCTGAAAATTACAATAATAATTATTAAAAGTAACTTGTATCCTTTTTTTTAAAAAAAAAAAAAAAAGAAAATTCCATGGAGGGTATAAATGTCTTTTATATTCTTTAGATATTATTTAACTATCCATTAACTTGTCTACACATGGCAACATATGAAACACAAAAATATTTCTCTAGACATTTCTACTCACCTCTATAAATAGCAGTAAAATTTCATTTTTTTCAATAGATCATCTTGCTCCAAGAAATTTGTTAGCTGTGTTCTTTAAGTTTCAGGTAAATTCTGGGTACTTTTAATGTTTCTTAATAGTTATTTTATGTTGTAGATAAAGAAACTTATTGTTCCTTCTACTTATGCTTCATATAAATAACAGTAACATTTTTTTTCCCAAATAGATCATCTGCTTCCAAAAAATTTGTTAAAAGTGTTCTTCAAGTTTCAGGTGAACTCTTCGTACTTTTAATAATTTCCTAACTTTAGTCTCCTTTAATGTCTACCAATTTTTTAATATAGGAATTCTCCTTAGAACCTTAATGAAGTAAGATGATATATTAGAAAGGCACCTGGGAGTATAGTAGTATACTTGTGTATGAAGTACAAATAAGCTCTGACTCTACACTGTACCACATAAAGTCAAACTACAATATGTGTTTATATGAGTAAAATGTAAACTAAATTAACAAGCTGGAAGTCGAGAGAAACTTATAAAAAGATCACAAGAACATTATACATTTCTCATTCCAAAACTTCTGTCCATATAACTTCTCCTTCTCACTTTAGTTATATAACTTCTCTTTCCCAGGAACCACACTATAAGAAACTAAGCAAATCTTATTGAGAAATCGCAAAGCTTGTTCGTTGTCATTTTCTCTTGTACTTCTCTCGAAAACATCACTTCTTAGTGGAGTATATATTCCCCTATCCAATACTCACCCCTGGAGCTTGCCTACTCATCTATTGTCGTCTCAGTGATTTTGGCTGCTCATACTATGTGCTACTCCTTTTATATGTTCTTCAAAAGGGCAACTCCCCTTCTCTTACTATATCTAAAACTCTTACTAAGATATGAATTTGCGTATAGCTTACTCTCATCGTCATGATTTCTTGATCCATTTACTCGTCGCAACAGTTCCTTGACAACAGGAGAATATCCCACATGTTTCTCAAATTCATCCATAATAAGTTGCTTCCCTGTCTGAATATCACTCAACTTATTTCCATGTTCATTCGACTCTTTGACGATGAACTCCTTTCCGGTGTCCAAATTCTTTATCAAGGAAAAAAAAAAGGCAAATCCCAATCAGGACTCCTATTTGACAATGTAGATGACAACATATCATCTCCATTTTGCATCGACGATCTACTTCTGTTGTTCTTCGGGGACATTCTAACAAAACCTGCTAACTGACATGTCCCTGTACTCGGTCCTAAAACACCCGAAAAATGTCCTGGTGAGACGTTGTTTGAGAACCTCACCAATTAACGCTTCTTTCCTTTTCTTTGTATTCACAGAAAATTACTGTACACTTCTTTACTGATCTCAACGTCCTTAATTCTGGCAATGGATTTCATGAAATTCTCACTGAACAAAACCTGTTAGGCTGTAACAGCAAAGAAACTTTTACTTCTCCAATTGATGAGTTATGCAACAACCGTTAGTATAAACGTCCAGCTTAGTGAAAGGTAGTAATATACCTTCCACTTGGCTGTTTCGAATAAATGGGAGTCTGTTCTGAGTAATGTATCTATCTCTCCAAGCTCAACGGTAGCACTCAAAACCGCCTGAGTTAACCTCTTGTCATCAGTAGCATCAAAGTAACAACAACATACCTTCACTGAGAAATCAATCTTAACATCCATGCTATATCTAATTGCCAAGATTTTGTTGAATAGCAAAAACTTGAGCTTTGTAAGAAGATATACAACCAACACAAACTTTCTGATTCGATTAGACAGATTCTGTATATCACATTATAATATCGGTATCAGACGCAAACCAAGAGTCCAAAAGTTCATGAAAGATAAAGAGTATTTACCTTTATGAAGGTTTGTAACAATCTCAGCTACGACGCGAACTTCTGCCATATTTCTCGTGTTGTTTTGGTCATCAGGCACCTCTTTTCCGCTACTCACATTAGTGAATTAGGAGCCAAATTGTTAAGTCAGCAACTACAAATCAAGATAGACCACTAACTTTGACTAATACCATCTCCGTGTGTTGGAAAACTAAGCTGAGAAATAATTTCATGTGAAATTTCTTAAACAAGTTCTTACCTTGCTCTGAAGAATCCATCTTGATGAAAATGTCTTGTACTGTTTCCGACATCTTTCTGACATCAACCAATTCCCCAAACCATAATAAGCAACCTTTGTCTCCATCACTTATATTTAGACTTGAATAAGCTGTGCAGGAGCAGTTCCTCGAGCATACTTGCCTACACCCTCCGAGTGTCATGCTTTCATCATACTGAGAGTGCTTAGCATCTGGCAAATAGTTTCATGTGAAATTTCTTAAACAAGTTCTTACCTTGCTCTGAAGAATCCATCTTGATGAAAATATCTTGTCCTGTTTCCGACATCTTTCTGACATCAACCAATTCCCCAAACCATAATAAGCAACCTTTGTCTCCATCACTTATATTTAGACTTGAATAAGCTGTGCAGGAGCAGTTCCTCGAGCATACTTGCCTACACCCTTCGAGTGTCATGCTTTCATCATACTGAGAGTGCTTAGCATCTGGCAACTTAATTTCAAATATCTTATATATGTATGTTCCTTGTTGCAATCTAAGGGTATCCTCCTAACACACCCTGTTGTCCAATCTCCCTTTTCCCATTGTTGTGGATATTTTGGTACAAACTTATCCAAACATCCAAAAATAGGTTCATTATCTATTACACAACTCCCATGCACACCACACAAGTTATATGTATCACAATTATCCGCAGGTAACTTGTAGTGACTATGCCATGTCTTTGTCTGATCCACCCACATGAAGCGTTGTATATCACCGTCGCTACTTATGACCATTCTTGATAAAATCGAGCTGTGATTAATGTGATAAAAAAAATAGTAAACCCCTTCCTCATTGAGAACAAATTGAAATCTATAAAGTCTGTGTTGTGTTAGTAGTGGTATGGGTGCCCCACTAAATTTTATACCATTCCATGGTCCTACACGAAATACTACATTTGTGCCACTTCTGGTGAGCATCTGTGGATATCCTGTAGGATCAACATTACGAGTGAATTCTCCTGGACCAGGATCATTATTGTTCTTCCATGATGAAAGGTAAACCTCCTGGCCAGTTTTAAAATTCTTGCCATTTTTCATACCAGGCAAGTGCGTATCAGCTGGAAAATCAAAGCTCTGCCAGAGGAAGTCTTGTGGATTGTTATCATTTGCATCTTTTACAACAAGATTACCAGAATCTAAAAGCACTACCACTGGATTTTGGACTGATCTTGAGGTGCTGGTGGACCATATAGTTTCATTCTTGTCATTGAGAAGAGCGAGTATTCCCGGCTTGTTGACCTTCAAAACGACTGAAGATGTATTGGTGAGTGGTTTTTCTCTGTTTGCAACCCATACAACTGTTTGAACATAAGGGAGAATTTGCTTGTACCATATCCCAACATATTGATTTGAGGAACCGCTGGGGTTGAAGAATCCTAGCTCAAAGGTTCCACCAGATGAAACACCTGGAGCAACCCATTTGACTTCCTTCAATCAAATAACATCATATCGATCTCATGTTAACTTTCCTGATCGGGCCAATTCATTAGAATACTCAGCTCTCGGAGTTTCATATTCGACCCTCAACTTGTCGAATTATATCTACGCATGGTTTGAGTAATTCAACTAATCCACAATCAAACAATTTTGACTTATTCGTACAATTTATTTATCCAATTCTTTGCCCAAAATAACCTAAATTTGTGCTTAAAACACACTAAAAAAACCTTCCTATCCAACCTACTTTTCTTCGATGTATGCTGAAATATAAAAGTTTACAGTCCAATCATATAATGTATCCACTCAATTCATGAGAATTTAACAAATTCCTCTACTTCTTTAACTCCTGTTTGAACTCTCGACCCCAATTCTATAGCCATGGAATATATGAATCAAATCTATAAACACAGAAATTTACCTTCCTCTTCTCCTTCTTCCTTTGATTATTTATCTACTATGCCTCGAATTCTCTTCGGCTCCTTCACTGGAATGAAAGCAGAACCCTCACTTTCTTTTCTCTGTTTCCGAAAGTTGTCGGCTGAAAACTTTCACTCAAATCTCTACAGCTCTTCTGGCCTTATATGTGTGTCTGATGGGCTAAACAACACTTTCTTCTTCTTTTTAAATTGCTTTATTTCATTGTATTTTTTTTGTTTTATCTCTTTCTTTTACATGTCATAAGTAAATTAAGAACTTTATGATGACAAACTTCAGCAATGTCATAAGCTAAAGTAGCAAACTTTTACATGTCACCAAATACTTCTGAAAGCAGTCATTTCCAAAACTAATCCATTTGATCAAGCCATGAGAATCATAAAGAAAGAACAGATAAGGAGGGATTAGTAGTCTGCAAAGACGTCGTAAAAGCAACTCTAAAAGAAAGATGATGTGCATCTTACCATGAGGAAATTCCCAGTGTTTTGTCCATCTGCACGGAAATAGTTATTGGAATTCCGCACCTGGATTCCAGCTGGGATCTCCTTATTAACACTTGGAGCTGATGCTTTCTTCAGTAGTTGTTGCCTTTGTCATATCCCATCTCGACCTTGCTTATACTTAAATTGCCGAAGGTGTTGAAAGAGGGGGTTCTCTTTTTTTTTTTTTAATCAAGTAAAAGATTTCATTGATTCTACTCAATCACCTCATATATGCAATTGTGCCTGGGGTGCATGATATCCAAGTCATGCAGTGACATTCATAATCATGAACCAACAGATGGCTGATGCATTTTAATGAAAAGAATGGATAATCAGTTACATGATTTAGCTATCTGGTGTGTATGATGTTGTCCAAGTTGAGACAGTTGAATCTAGCAGGGAAATTGAGGACCATGTTATCGATTGTCATTGTCAATAGTTATAAATAAAAATTATGAAGTACAAATAAGCTCTGACTCTACACTGTACCACATAAAGATGAACTACATTATGTGTTATTTCTCCAGGATCATAACAAGCTGAAAGTCGAGAGGAACTTATAGAAAGATCACAAGAACATTATACATTTCTCATTCCAAAACCTCTGTCCATATAACTTCTCCTTCTCACTTTAGTTATATAACTTCTCTTTCCCAGAAACCACACTATAAGAAACTAAGCAAATCTTATTGAGAAATCACAAAACATACGATGGTCTAGGAAGGTAGTGTGTATGCAAACCTTACCATGAGGTAGAGAAGCAAGGATAACATTAAGATGCATAAATATTTTGTGAATGAGCACTCTTAAATATAAGTTTGTCCTATTCAGATCCCTGTAGATACATAATAATGAATAGCTGCAAAAGTAGAGCTCATATCTGTCTTCGATTATAACAGTCTATTGTTCATTTGTATTTTATTGATGATGACTAATTAAAATTAATATACGCTTTGAATTATTAATTTTACAGTTGTTTTTGTTTGCTGGAGTAGCTGTCCATTTCTGCATTTCGTTCACCTTGCAGTGCGTTGTAAGTAGAATTCATTCAACCCTTTTTTCAAGTTATTATTATTAATTAATTACTACATAATAGAATAGTCTATCTAAAAGCAAATATAATTTCACATTTTGTTTTATGCAAGGCATCATAAATAATTCAAGCTCCAAAGATGTCAACCAATAGAAATAATAAAAACGGAAGTACTTTTCCAAAATCAAATGCTGACAGAAATAGTTATAGGTTGATGCCACTTGAAGAAAAACGGAACCTTTTGGCACGACGACGAGCAAATAGAGCTGAATTGAAAAGACAACATATATCTAAAAGTTCAATAAAGAATGACCTGGCTACTACATCATCTTCTGGATCTCTTAACATTTCGACTGAACTCAGATGTTCAACTACAATTCCATCAGACATTAGTTATGTCAAATTAAAAGATGTACCAAATTGTCAATTTTGTAAAGCTGTAAAATTTGAATTTGAACCATCTGCATTTTGTTGTAGCAATGGTTATATTCTCTTAGCTTCACATGAAATTCCAACAGAATTAAAAAATCTTTATTTGGGAAATAGTGATGTAGCAAAACACTTTCGAACTTATATTAGAACATATAATAACACATTTGCTTTTACTTCTCTAGGAGTAACTTATGACAAAGAATTAGCAAAAAACAAAAATGGCATTTATACTTTTCGGGTTCAAGGACAAATGTACCATTTTATAAATGACCTAATACCCACCAACAAAAAAAGTAAAAACCTTCAACTGTACTTCTTCGATAGCGAAAATGAAATAAGAAATCGAATGGCATGTTCAAATAAACTAAATGAATATGTTGTAAAAAATTTAATGGACATATTGAAAATTGATCCATACTCAATATTTCTAAAATCTCTAATAGATATTCCACAACTGAATGATTTTTACATTGCTCTTAAATGTGATTCTGGTTTAGACCAGCGTATATATAACCTACCAATTGTATCAGAAGTTGCAGGAATATGGGTACAACAAGATATGAATAATTCCAAATCTACACCACATATTCGGATATATACGAAAAGTGATACAAGTCAATTAATAAATTATTATTACGGTTGTTATGATCCATTGCAATATCCATTGCTATTTCCATATGGTCAAGGTGGATGGCACTGTGCTATTAAAAAAACTAAACGTTCTTCAAACACATCAACACAAATATATTGTGAGCAAGAACAATTATCAAGTGTACTGAATACACAGTCAATTGATGGCTTGCTTAATATGGAGGCTGAACTACTGCAAAAAGGAAAACACAAACGAGATACCGTTTCTTGTCGTGAGTATTATTGTTACAAGCTTCAAATAAGAGATGATGAGAATATAATTTTACATGCAGGGAGATTATTTCAACAATATATTGTAGACGAATGGATAAAAATTGAAACCCAACGATTAGACTTTGCTTCTTATAATCAAGATTTATTTAGAGGTGACGTACTAGATGGAATTGTAGATATTTTGTGTCGAGGAGAAAGAGAAGCATCACATATAGGAAAACAACGCATACTTCCACTTAGCTTCACAGGAGGTCCAAGAGATATGCGCCGGCGATACATGGATGCCATTGCATTAGTGCAACACTTTGGAAAACCTGATATATTTTTAACCATAACATGTAATCCTTCTTGGCCTGAAATAGAAGAAAATCTTCTGCCAACAGATGAAGTACAAAACAGACCTGATCTTGTAAGTAGAGTATTTCGAGCAAAATTAGAAGAATTAAAAAATAATATACTAAAAAAACATATATTTGGTAAAATTGCAGCATTTATGTATACAGTAGAATTTCAAAAGCGAGGCCTTCCCCATGCTCATTTTCTTATAATACTTAATGAGAATTACAAATTACTAACCCCAGAAGCATATGATCGATTCGTATGCGCGGAATTGCCAGATGAAAATGTAAATCCCTATTTATACACACTTGTTACACAACACATGATGCATGGTCCTTGTGGTAACTTAAATCCAACAAACTCATGTATGAAAAAGAAAGGACATTGTAAAAATAAGTATCCTAAAGAGTTTGTAGATCAAACAACTAAAGGAAAAAATTCATATCCAATATATAGGAGACGAAACACAGGCAAAAGTGTGAAAATCAGAGGACACTTTCTTGATAATTCATGGGTTGTTCCTTACAATCCATCCTTACTTTGTAAATTTAATTGTCACATGAATGTAGAAATATGTTCAGATATTAAAGTTGTTAAATATATATATAAATATATATGCAAAGGACATGATAAAATAGCTTTTCAGATACATACTAATGATGCGAATTTAGAAATAGATGAAATAAAAGAATATCAATCTGCTAGGTGGGCATCACCACCTGAGGCCGCATGGAGAATATTTGCTTTTCCTATTAGTGAAATGAGTCCAAGTGTATATCATCTTCAACTACATCTTGATGGACAACAGTTTGTGTCCTTCAAAAGCACAGATAATATTAATAAAATTATAAACAATCCCATGATTCAAAAAACAATGTTAACTGAATTTTTTTTTATGAATAAAACAAACAAAGATGCTGTAGACCTAAATTTACTGTATCGTGAATTTACAGAACACTTCGTGTGGTCAACAACAAATAAAGTGTGGACACGCCGTAAAAAGGGTCATGTTATTGGTCGTGTAGTGACATGTCATCCAACTGAGGGAGAAAGATACTATCTTAGATTGCTTCTAATGAATATAAGAGGGCCAAAATCCTACGAAGATCTACGAACTATAAATGGAGTACAATATAATTCATTTAGAGAAGCTGCAGAAAAAAAAGGATTATTACATTGTGATAACAATTTGATAGAATGCATGTCTGAAGCTGCTAGCTATCAAATGCCATCCAGTTTAAGGCAATTATTTGCCATGTTGTTGATTTATTGTAATCCAACAAATCCTAGAGCATTATGGGAAAGATATGAAAGTTCAATGTCAGAAGATTTTAAAAAGATTTTAAACATAAACGAAAGGGAAATTCATTATAGAGTTTTAAGTTGTATTAATGATATTCTTCATTCAATGGGTCGTGACATCAATGAATTTGAATTAATTCCTGAATTCATAAAACCATCATCAATAGCACGGGAAGCTAAAGATGTTCATTATGAAAGAAACATTGTTGTTAGTAAGGAAGATTTATTATTAAAAGATAAATTAAACACCGAACAAAAAGAAGCTTATAATATAATTCTTGATAGAGTGTTATCAAATAAATCAGGTGCATTCTTTATTGACGGTCCTGGTGGAACTGGTAAGAGTTTTTTATATCGTGTTTTACTAGCTACAATAAGACACATGGGATTTATAGCTTTAGCAACTGCAAGTTCTGGCGTTGCAGCTTCGCTTCTTCCTGGAGGTTGAACTGCTCACTCCCGATTTAAAATTCCTATTGAAGTTAATGAACATTTCAGTTGTAACGTTAGCAAACAAAGTTCACTAGCATCTTTAATACGAGATGCAAAATTAATCGTTTGGGATGAAATTTCAATGGCCAAAAAAGGAATGATAGAAGCATTTGATTTGCTTTTAAAAGACTTAATGGAGACAAATATACTATTTGGTGGCAAAGTAATAGTTTTTAGTGGTGATTTTAGACAAACTCTTCCAGTAGTTCGCAATGGAAAAAAAGAAGACTTCATTCGTGAAAGCTTATTGTACTCTGAAATTTGGAATCAACTTGAAAAACTGATATTATCAGAGAATATGCGTGCAAAAAATGATCCTAAATTCTGTGAGTATTTAATGAGAATTGGTGATGGAAAAGAAAAACAAAATGACTATGGAAAAATTGAAATTCCTCATTCTCTTCTTATTCCTTTTACTTCTGAAAAAGAATCGCTAAATGTTCTTTTTAAAAGTACATATCCTGATTTATATAAATGTGATTCAAATTCTTCATTTATTACTTCTCGTGCCATTCTAACAACTAAAAATGATTTCGTTGATGAAATAAATAATATGTTAATTTCACAATTTTCAAATATTGAAAAAATTTACATTGCTGTAGATGAAACTATTGATCCTAAAGATCAGAGTGAGTACGAAGATTTCTTACATACTTTAAATCCTGCTGGTTTACCTCCGTATAAATTAACTTTAAAAAAAAATTGTCCTATTATGTTATTAAGAAATTTAAATCCTCTGAAGGTTTATGCAATGGAACACGATTAATATGTAATGATTTTAAATCCCACGTCATTAGTGCAACAATATCTAGCGGTGATTTTAAAAATACATATGTATTTATTCCACGAATACAACTCATGACATCAGAGGATGAAAAATTACCTCTTCCTTTTAAAAGGACACAATTTTCAATACGATTATGTTTTGCCATGACTATAAATAAAGCTCAAGGACAAACATTAGATTTTGTTGGAATATATTTGCGTGAACCTGTTTTTTCTCATGGACAATTATATGTTGCTCTATCACGAGCCAAAAATTCTAATAATGTTAAAATATTAATAAGACCACCTATAGCTACCGATAATGATGATCACTCCACATATAATATTGTCTATGATGAAATTATTAAAAAAGCCTTCTCCTGAATTCATTTTATACTTTTCAACGGTAAATTTAATATCCAATTTATTTATACTTTATCTTATTTAATTAATTTATATTGTGTTCTCTCTATTCATTATTCATTATTATATATTTATCTTTTGTTCATATAGTTGTAACACAATATTTAAAATTATAATATCTAATTTAAATGCAGATTCACTCACATGGCAAAAAGATTTGCAATCAATATGATCACTCCTGATACAGATGATTGGATTTGCAAGGTTCAAATGGTCGATAAATCTCGACCAAAGGATAACAAAGAGAAAACAAAAAAATATCAGATTTTAATTCTACAAGACGAAGAGGTATTAATATTTTTATTAACATTTTTACTATAATTTTTTTTAGAATAATAAGGTAATGATAAATTTAATATTTATTGCTAATCAATTTTCTTTAAATTATTTTACAGGAAAATCAAGTTCAAGGGATTATTTTCAATGCTGATATAACATTTTTTGAAAATAGAGATGTGCTTCTTCCGTTTAAAACTTATTTGATATCAGTTGCATATGTTAAGGAGCCACCTCTTGGATATGAAAATCCTCTTAACAAATTCACTTGGACCATTGATAAAAATACCATTATCGAACCAGTTGAAAAGGTTATTCCTCCTGAAGATCCATTACCACCACCAACCCGGTTAACTGTTGCTACCTTTGACACTTTGGAATATCAATCCAGAGAACATGAGTTTGGTATTCATTTTTAAAAAAATTCTATGATTTTATTATAATATGATCATTGTCATCATCTAATAACTCTTTTTTTTTATTCATTTATGATTTTCAAGATGTACTTGCTATTGTCGTTAATGGCGGTCATCCAATAAGAACTATAAATGGAAGAAAAATTCAAGAGTTTATCCTCATGGACAAGCTGTAAGTACAAATTTAATTATTTGTGTTTTATTTTGAGTTTCTTCTGTGGTTTAGTTATGTTGAATATCCAATTTGTTAGGATGACTCCATACATTTTCTACATGTCTTTTTAAAAATGATACATATCATTAATTATAGTATGTCAAATTACAAATCTTATAGTAGTAGTATATATATTCTAAATACTAATAATGATATCTCACTTAAACTTTTAAAATGAAACTATTTTTTCATCATATGTAATACAGGGAAAAACCAACAAAATTGACACTTTGGGAGGATTATGTTGATAATGATGGAAATAGACTTTTTGAACAACTTCATGAATATCCAATCATTCTTGCTAGGAGAATTGGAAGAGCATCCCCAGGTAAAATTGCAAATAAAATTATTTTCCCTTTTAAAATATTATTACATCAATAAAATTAAATTAAATATTTAAATTTATGTAGGAACATCAAATAAATTCAATGGTTTGACGAATAGATTCAATACCACAATTGCAATCAATCCTCCATACCCACAAGTTGCCACATTGAGAGCATGGTATTATTCATTTCTTAATTTTATTATACTATTAATTTTATTATATTATATTATAAGTATAATACAAATATAAATTGATCTTCATAATTTTTCTTGTTTATAGGATCAAAACAATTGAACCAAAGCTTATTGATTATAAGATGAAAAGTACAACAACAATGGGTTCGATTTTGTTGATTCCATTTGAAGAAAAGGTCATATCTATCGCTAATATCCAGATGCAACCTCCCGTAAGAACAACAATAAGTACAATATTTCGCTATATTTATATAATTTTTTTTTATCTATATCTATTTCTATTAAAAAATTAACATTATTGAATTTCAGGGACAAGTATTTTACATCGAAGCTGAATTGTCTCTTGTGAATAATGATCAACACTTTTGTGTTTTAGTATGCTCAAATTGCAAACAATTGTTCACAAGATGTAATGTTCGGAGGGAAATCTATTGCATAAATTGTGATCGATCCACACATCTTATACCCAGGTTTTGATGTTCTTCCATAAATTATTTCACTGATTAAGATCATATATATTATTAAATCATAATATTAATTTAATCTAATATCTTTTACTGAATTATCTCTATTCTATTTATTTTTTATCTTATACATAATAGATGTCAATTTGAAGTTGTTATTAAGGACAACAAGTGGTGAGACAACAGCCACCGTTTCAGATGAAATCGCAGAGAAAATGTTAAACCTCACTTCGGAACAAATTTATGAAATCAGAGTTGTCAAGGTATTCATTATTTTAAACTCTGGTCAACCTTTTTCCTACTTTGAAGGTAATCTAATTAAATTTAATATTTCCACGGATAATGATGGCATTGGTTCTTGAATGAACAAGTAGGCTCTTTGCTCCAAAAGAGCCTTCTTTAAAACCCATCAAGATTGTTTTTTCCGGAATTAATTGATGAAAAGGATCTTGTTAACTTCCCTATAGTTATATCTTTGGCTTGGGTTTATTGGAATTTCTTATTGATATCACATTGTTTTAGTGATAATAATAATAATACAATGTCCCCAAACATGTATCTTTAGAAGTCCATGCAATGTTGTAACTTTTGATGTTGAAATTCAATACAATTGTTCGCTTCTATCTATGTTATTCTGGTCTTGACTTGGTTGTTCTATAAAAATTTAGATCTTTGATATGAAATGGAGGAAAAAAAAGATTTCACATGAAATATGAAATACAAGGGGTGTGTTTTTTTTTTCAAAAAAAAATGGTCATTTAAGAAGGTTACATGATGAGAAAAATAAGACGTAGGAAATTGGAAAAGATTTTTTTCTACTCTCTGAAGATTTATTTCTAAATCTTTTCTCCAATTCTTAGTCATATTATTAAAATTAACCAAATTTTCTATTTTTTTCAGAAAGAAACATTATCCTTTCAACACATGCAAAATCAGTTGAACGGTAAAATATTCAACATTCAAATGAAAAGGCTATTCACAAAAAATGTGGATACATCACTGAAGTTAATCATTTTGTCTTACATGGAGAAACAAGTTGTGATTCGAAAATCACTACCATCTTCCACCATCGATGTTTCAGATGTAAAAAAAACGCAGCATCGAACATCTTGATTCAGAGGGAAAAGAATATCCAAGCATGAGAAACAAAGGCAGTTCATCCTCACACAAACATGGAATGGAAATGAAAACTCCTCCCTCAAAAAAGAACTAAAAGGTATTGAAATTATTTTTCGATCCAATACATTAGTTGTTTGTTTAATTTGATTGTTGACATGACTTTGATTATGATCTGAAGCTTAAGATCTGCTTTGGTAGTAATAGTTGGAGTTCATTTTGTTACTCTAAATTAGTAGTACGAATCAACAATTTTGATGCTTGAGATTGAAATGATATCTACATGATTAGTTATGCTCAAGTTTCTTAGTATACAAATTTTTCCTCAAACGTCAATATTACAAAACCCAAAAAACAAAAAAGAGGAATATTACACTAATGGTAGAATAATTTTTTACATCATTTTTAGTGATTAATCAATGTTCTCTACACCTTCTGAGAGATTCTGTGACACCCTCTTTAGTACTTTTTATTTTTTTGGAATGTTCTTGATATTTGGAGAATTATGAGTTCTTTTATCCACTTGTGAAGTGTGAAAGTCGACATGAGCGACTAATTTTGAAAAATAAGTTATATTCAAGTATTAATTTTTATTTGTTGAGTAAAAGATGCAAACTTTGCTATTATTGTAGAAAACAAATTTGATGTATGCTACTGAGAATGATTTGCATTTAGGGGCAAATTTATGGGAAAATTTTCTTTAGATTTGTCTTCTATCGTGGGAAATCTATTTGCTGCTAATGCAGGCAAAAAGTACAGGTTTCTTTAAAAAAAGATTTTCTGTTCAGTAAACGATTTTGAATTGCTAATGGTATATTTTCTACTTTTTTACTCTTATTGCTACTTGGTAATTTCTTTCAAGCTGCCTACTCTTTCAGAATTTCCACATTTATGTTGTAGATATTTGTGCTCACTACTTTTAGATTGCCAAATAGCCATCAACCTCTTGCAATATCTTAAGTTCTGTTTCCTGAAGTTTCAATGATGTCCTCATTTGAAACACCTATACTTCTTATATTTTTCCGAATATTCTCTAATAAATTCACTTACTGTTTCACAAATTTACAAACTACAGGATCTTTTGAAAAAATCGTTCTTGTTGCTGCTATTGGACATCATTTTGCACTCTTTTGCTGCTGCCAATGGATATCAAGTTTGGCGTTGTTTTGATATTACTATTGGATGGATTATTTTTTGGGTCTTTTGGACAGATTGAACATGTTATTTGCTGTGATATTAGGTTAGTTTAACTAACTACTATCTTTGTTTTCTTACACTTATATCTTCTTTCAATACATATAAGGTAATATCAAAGTAATATGTTGTTACTTTAGTTTTCTATGAACTTTTTTCTTTTCTTTTACTTGGTTATACTAAAATACCTTTATAATTTTTATATTATTTTGAACTTTGAGTTTCTAAACTCATTAATAGGTACTTCTGGTTAAAAATGTGTTTTGATGTTGTTATTGGATGGATTATTTTTTGGCTCTTTTATGCAGATTGAACATCTTATTTGTTGTGATGTTAGGTTAATATCAATGTAACATGTTACCTTAATTTTCTATGAACTTTTATGTTTTATTTAATTTTTACATTATTTTGAACTTTGACTTTCTAAAATTATTATGATACTGACATTTCATTCTTAATTTAAATGTAACAGATGCTTATGATTAAAAATGGTGCAGGAAAAATTAATCACAACATGATAAATGCATTTATTACTGCATCTATTTTGGTCTACTTTGTAAATAATGTATTGATGTAATTAGTACTCCTTAAGTATCTTGTGTATATGAACAATAGGTTTGGCAGCTAAACTATGTTTGATGATTAAATCATTTATATTGCGTTATTTTAAATTTCTACTAAGATTTTGCGTAGCACGGGCCATACTAATCTAGTATATATATATGTATAAAATGATGCGACTACCATATGAGAATAAAAAAAGTGGAAAAATATTTTTTTGGTTTTTTTTAAAGTTTTTTTTATATTAAAATAAAATGAAATTTATGGTACTGTGTTGATGTTACAGTTATTATTTGACAGCTATGTTTGATCGGTTGGTAATATTCATGGTTTCCTCCATCAAAAAACAACTCCAACACCATGAAAACTGCTTTCCTGTACACCGTAGTGTGTTCAAAAAAATAACAATTGTGTCTATTTTTAAATAAAATTGCCTTGACCTCAAAAAGGAGAACAATCAATATGATGTGATTAGCTTAAGGTGCTTTACACAAATGTGGAAAGGGGTCATCATGATAAGTTGGTAGTATTTGGAGGGAAACTTTGGTATATAATATTTTTTTGGCCATGTAAAATTCCTGGTCTGTAACCTTAAGGGTTTGACCAACGGTAGTGAATAAGGTTTTTTTGTGGCCACAGTGTAATAACCGCTAAGCTGTGTGAATAATCATAAAGAACGCCATAAAAACTGTGGACCTTCTACCAAATTTGCACAGAATTTTTATATATATATATAAAATGATGCGACTACCATATGAAAATAAGAAAATCGGTAAAATAATTTCTTTTTCCGTTTTTATAAATTAATATGAAATTTATGGTATTAAAGTATGTAATACAAAGTGTTGTGGAAAGTTATCAATTGTCTATATGTTTAAATATATTTTTGTTGACCTCAAAATATAAATCAATTAATGTGATGTGATTTGGATGATTTGAAAAGGCTACTTTTACTAATTTATTATTTTAGGTGGTGTACTTTGTACACTTGTGGGGAAATGGTCATGATGGTGAGTTAGTCATATTTTAAGGGGAACTTGTATGTAAGAAGATTTTTCCGATGATAATTTTTTGCTTGGAAACGATAATATTGTATCAATTTGGGAGAAATATAATTGGAAGTGGAATTAACTCGTACTAAATTTGATTTTTTTTTTAATAATGATAATATTTAACATGTCGATTTCATAAATACTAGTGGGAAATTAGTGGTAGTATGTTGATGTTACAGTTTATTTGATAACTTGTTTGGATGTGCTGCTAATATTCATGGAGTTCACCGTCGAAAACCCTGTCAATACCACCATACATAACGGGGATCCTGGACACCGTATGCACATATATATAAAAAAGAAAATTAAGAATGTTTAATATTCTGTAAAAACTATTATCAATTGTGTCCATTTTTAAAAAAAATAAAAAATCTCTTCTCCTAAAAATGGAGAACATTTAATATGATGTGATTGGAATACTTTTGGTAGGACCTATTTTTTCCTAGGTTATTATTACTTTAAGGTACTTTAGACACATGTGCAAAGGTGTCATCATGGTATGGTGAGTTGGTACGGTTTGGAGGGAAAGTTTTGTATATAGTGCTATTTTGTCCATGTAAAATTCTTTGTTGGTAACCTTAAGTGTTTGTCCAATTGTTGTGAAGAAGGGATTTTGTGGCCAAGACAAAGGTATCCTATTAGATAAGTAAGGGCATGGGTACCGAAAATATTGTATCAATCTTGGTGAAATATAATGGGAAGTGGAATTTTGCAGGTAAGGTGGAAACATTGGTGTATGTGTTTATTTTTATTTTTTATTTTTTTTACAGAACAGTGAGCCAATCATTGGTGTTAGTATGTTGATGTTAAGGTTAATATTTGAATATTTTGTTTGTTGGTTATGAAATGTTATGGTACTCTAGTTGGTGAGATTTTTTTTTTTTGTTTTTTGGGTGAGCTTAGCGACGGTACGTGTGTTGGTAGTATTTATGATTTGCGTGCTGGTATTACAGTTGACCGCCTGTGATATATAGGTCTGCATGATGGTTCTGATACATGGTAATTTCTGTGGTGTATATCTGCGATTGTAAACAGGTGAATACGTGGATTATATAGTAGAAAGAGTATTATATGACACTTCATCAAATTATAATGGTTTATTGAGCGTAATTGCTTCACAAATAGGGTTGGACAGACCATGATCCGAGATGGTGATACAATATGTTGTAGATGTGAATTCACCACCGTTGAGGATCCATAATGAGATGGGGGTAAAAGTCTATTTGGATCAGAGAAGGTGTAACCCTGATTCCTTTTCAAAATATCCCTTATGTGTGACATACATTGATCAAGATAGTGAGCGGCCTGGTGAAATTCAAAGTACTAAAATAGTTGTGCGTAGCCCTATACCAATGTCAGACACTGGGTTTGCGGGCGATGACACTGTGTCAGTGGATTTGTGTGACGAAAACGTAGAGCAATTTATAATAAACAACCCGTTGACTGATGTAGCTGTCGTAGGACAAGTCTATGAAAACAAGCAAACTTTGGTTGCCGTTATGCAGAGGTATGCGTTATTGAGGAAGTTCAAATTCAGGGTTTTCAGGTCGTGTACAGCAAGGTGAAAAATGAACAATTGATTCTTACCATTACGGTGTTTAACATGCAATTCTAAAAAAAGGAGAATGCTCTAAATGTTTGGTTCTTGTTTTTGTAGTTTTTCGTTGAAATGTGCATGTGATGATTGTTCGTGGGTGTTAAAGTCATCATCGCTTGGTAAGTCTGGTTTATTCAAGGTGCGGATTTTCGACGATGAACACCAATGCGGGAGCGATTCCAGGACATACTTAAAGCGGCAGTCGTTGAGTTCTGTGCTAGGTGCAATGTTATTACCAAAGTATGCGAACGCCAAAACAGTTTACAATCCCACCGACATACAAACCGACCTGAGGAGGGAACATGGTATTTCATTGACATATATGCAGGCGTAGAGGGGTAGGCAAAATGCACTAAAGATTTTGCGTGGCGACCCCGAAGAGTCATACTCTAAATTACCAATGTATCTGTATATGTTGGAAGAAGCTTATCCTGGAGTATTGTTAACCTTAAAAAAACCGCAAATGATAGGTTTCTGTACTCATTCATAGCGCTAACTGCAAGCACACAAGGGTGGGAATATTGTCGTCCCATTGTTGTAGTCGATGGGACTCACATACGTTCCGCATTCGAAGGGACGCTGTTGATAGCTAGCACAATGGATCCTGGAGGTTCGTTTTCGAAAAAACGTGTTGCACCAACTATGCTGCAAAAATATTTTTTTTCATTGTAATTTTCTTTGTGTCGTAGGGCACATTTTGCCGCTGGCATATGGAATTGCAGATTCTGAGAACGACGACGCATGGGCTTGGTTCTTTGAAAATTTCAAATTAGCATTTGGTGATAGGGATGGCATGTGTTTTGTTTCAGACCGAAATAAAAGCATATGGAATGCTACCGCATCAGTTTACCCCGACATCAAACATTACGCATGTATCTACCATTTGTGGGCTAATTTGTTAGAGATGGCACACAAAAATACAGATGAAGTTAGAAGGTTATTTTTCGCGTTGGCTAAAGCGTACACACAGTCCAAGAATTTGATGAACTGATGGGCAAAATAAATGAAATCAGTCCAAAGATTTGTGCCTACCTGATTAAGGCTGATTATGAGAGGTGGTCTCGCTGTCATACAACAGTTAAAAGGTCGTGGACTTTGACAAGCAACATAGCTGAGTCCATCAATAGCGCAATCGTATGTGGGAGAAAACTGCCAGTAATACCAATGTTGGAGTACGTGAGGGAAACAATGCAACGCTGGAACGGAAAAAACAACGAGGAGGGTAGGAAAACAACAACTGTTTTGACAAAGAGATATAACAATGATGGTAGGTGCATTAGAGAGTTGTTAAACTTAGCTTATAATTGTTTTTGAATTGTTACAAAACATTATATTTCGGTGCAGGTGCGAGCTTCTACTGAACATCTTCATACCGTGGTCGATGGTGCTAAAAGATTCGTTGTTTGTCTAAACACGCATATGTGTAGCTGTGGGAGGTTCAAACACGACGAAATCCCGTGTGGTCATGCAATAGCAACTATTGAATACAGAAAGCGGCGCGTAGAAGACTTCTGCTCGGGTTACTATAGTACAAAAAACTTCAAGGATGCTTATACAATACCAATAGAGCCGCTGCCCTGCGAAACCGCACGGGAGATACCAACCCATGTGTGGAATGATGTATTGCTGCCACCCACCACAAGAAGGAGACCGGGGGGGCCATCAAACAAGGAACGGAAGAAGGGATTCACTGAGAAGTACTCAAAAAAAAATGATCAGTCCATATGGTGTGCAGGGTGACGCAAAGAGGCATTGTGACCAGAGAAACGGTGGGATTTAGGCATATTACTTGTGAACACCACTTGGTAAACTGGATAAGTGGGTAAATATGACTTTTGTTTGATGGAAATTTCAGGACATACCATGTTGGTTCTACTGTTTTGGTGTTTTGTAGTAACATCCCCAGTGGTTTGGTTATGCGTTTGGTATTTCGAATGGTTGTACTTTGGGGTTTTGTAAGTGTTCAATTGTAGGTTTGCTTGTAAAAGTGTTTTTATAGAAAATTCATCGTATTGGGGCTCAAAAATGTTGACTGTTCGTGTTTTCTTATTTGGGAATATTCACGGTATACCATGTTGTTTTCATTCTAATTTTGGTGTTTTGAATGGGTTTACATCGACCAGTGGTTTTGGTTGTACGTTTGGTGTTTCGATAGATGTATATCGTAATGTTGTTTTGTATTATTCTAGGTATCAGAAGTGGTCAACTCCAACCATTTGTTATTTGGTAATTTGATTGGTGTTGTGCATACTTTTAGCTGGGAAAGTATTTTCCGATCAGTTGTTACTTTACACCATATTTTCATGGTTATATTGACAGTGTTGTATATGACTTCAAAGGTTCATGGTTTTTGCTTGAAAATATATTTTTTACTTGGAATATTTTATAAATAATGTAAAGGAATTTAAAACCCACCATTTCCCTTGAAATTTATGTAAATTCTTAGAAAGAGATATTTGGAAAAAAAATAAATTAAAAGTCAATACAAAATGAACAAAAACTGTCCAAAATGCACTTACACCACCAGAAAAAACATCCCTGGTGTCCCATGGAAAAAAAAAAGAAAAATTGTTCAACTTTACACAAATAAACTACGACTTCCTCCTGGGGACATATTTAGACACCGGTACCCTGCTGGTTTCACCAACCTGTACGACCTGCCTGATCGGGCCACCATATCTGCCGACAACCTTTCCGGTGACCTCGCTTTCACTAACAGCACCAGCCTCGATTTTCTTGTTACCATAGTCCCATAGTAAAGTAGCATATCTCAAGCGATGGAATTCCAGATCAAGAGGTTTCGCCGAAATCTCACCGTAATCATAGCCTTGGCAAATAAGCTCGGCAAAGACGCTGATAAACAGACCGCAATCGTTGCAGAAATAAAATTAAAAAAAATGAAAAGGAAGCCTTCACATAATGAATAAATAAAAAAAATACTTACTTGGAATCACCGCACTGCTGGGGGACATTATCCAATATAATAATCGACAAGCTGTCCGACGTTGCATAGTTCGCATAGTCCCGTGAGTTTTGCCAATCAATGTCGTTCGTTTTGCCATAAAACCCAGTACTAACCAAGAACAAAGGGATGGTGTCTGCCAATTTTTTCCCCAACTGGATTACCACCATGTTGTGAATCGACCCAATCTCGCTGAGTGAATCATAAACAAACAGACACTTATTGGGGATTGAAAAAACTACCAAGACCCAGTGACATTGTTGTGGGACATGGACAGGGATGCAAACGTAGTCCACTTTATCCCAGGGGGTATTCGCCAAAATCTTGAAACCCCGGATATATTGTGCTACGTCATGCTCTTGGGTTATAATGGTATTATCCCTATTGTTGGCATCCCACGTGTCGTGAATCTGTTCAACCCAATTAACGAAAAAAGTATCGGACGTCGTCACTCTATTCTGGGTTGCGTCATCGTACTTGCATTTCTTCCGCAAGTAGTACATGAAAACATTCACATGTTGTTATTTTGCAAGAAAAGGGATGGAAAAAAAAGCAAAATTAAGAAAAAGACAGAAAATGTAAGGGCGGGGAAAAAAATACATACACAGAAACTGGCAAAGAGAAAAGGGCTCAGATAGGGAAAAATTACCGCATCAGTCCAGGCAAATCCAGTGGTAACCATGGTATAAAACCAGTCCATCAGTCCAACAGATTCAACACCAAAATCAAACGGAGGGGGGGGTTATCTTGTTTGACTGAGCCGTAAAGGCACTAACTCTCCTAAAAAGAGGTAATTTAATAACATTGTAATTAATTACTTAACAAAAGTGTAAAGACAAAAATGAATTAAAAAAAATGCATACCTGCAAGACAAAAATGAATTAAAAAAAAAACGCATACCTGCCCCGTTTCTTGGACAATCTGTCGTTCATCCACTTCTTAAAAGCGTCTACCAAACCTGGGTGAACTCCCATCTCATCATGGCCAACGAAAGGGTGCTTCACGTCAAAAATCACTGGCGATCGCGT
Organism: Solanum rostratum; assembly: GCA_029948455.1. NCBI lineage: Eukaryota > Viridiplantae > Streptophyta > Magnoliopsida > Solanales > Solanaceae > Solanum > Solanum rostratum. The sequence continues at coordinate 23,648,195 of CM057056.1, forward strand.
TAATTTGCCACCTGAGCTACTTGAATCTGTAACTGGACTGGCGCCAAAATTCAAAGTAGTTTTTACTATTTCGCGTTGCGTTGGTGTAAAATATGGTATTCTGTTCTCCAACGCCATCATTTGGGACTCCCGGAAATCAGGGAACTCAAAATCATCCAACGTGGGGGCCTGCTGCACGGGCGTCGTGGCGTCTGATTTGGAACCCTGATTTGCCACTTCCTGTACAGGTGGCAAATCCGAATTTTGTTTGTCGCAATCAGCCGCATTTCCATCCACATCATGCCCCTTGGACCTCACAACAACCTATACGAAAAATATAGGGGTTTTGCAAATTCAGAAAAACCCGAAAAAATAAATAAAATGGAACCTTCCCCATGCATACATACCATCCCGCGTACCCCCCCTCCCCCCCAATATATTTATATTTGTTGTATAAATATGAATCCATTAATCCTTTTACCGACTTGTTGTTCAGAGTTAGATACCAATTCGCATACCAATTTGTGTGTGTGTTCTAAAATTGATTAATCACCACCTCTGTATGCCATGGGAAATAAAACTTAAAAAAACATGCTTAATAACAAAAAAAAACAAAACATTCCGGTACACATGAGCAAAATACTATTAAGAAAACCATTCACATGTAACCGCCCCGCCCATGTCAACCAAAAAAGAAAAGAAAAAACACAAGGAATGCCAAAAACACAAAAATAGCGGGCGTCGCCATACATAGCACTAACGTACGTGCTCCTCACGAACACCTTCATCTCTCGAACTTTCACTCCTTGAATTCTTAATCTCATTAACAAAAAACCTAAAACAATCTTGTGTATATCCTTTCAAGTCTTGGATTTACACCGCAACTTTGACTTCTAAAACCTTGAAGTCTTTGCGCACCTTTAAATAAAATGAGATTAATCGGTAAACAAATGACTGACAGCATGGTATGATTCTTGGGAAAAATTGACACCATACTAACCAGAGAAATCTCCTCTTCAAGCTTTTTTAACTTGCACACATCCACATCGACATTCGCCTCATCGCTGACATGGTGGATGTCATTCGTGCCGGAGTTAGAATCCTGAAGCTGCTTAGCATCAAACGCAGCCAATTCTTCCGCACGAAAGCTAATGTCTTGAAACTTATACTTCAAAAATAATAGAACAAATGGAAGAATATTTATAAATAACTAAATTTAAATGGAACATTAAAACATACCATTGAATTGTATTCTTACCTGACTACCATATTTCCGAAATAATCCTTGCATCAACTTGTCGTAATAGAGTCTGCCATCCGCTGTTCTCCAATTAAAGAGATGAGGACTTCGATTATCAACTCGTAAAGCAATGGCGGGGTCTACCTTGTTGCAACATTCATAGAGCCACACTTGAATGGCCAGCGGGAAACCACAAAATTTAAAATAGTCCGGGTCCCCCGCAAGTTGGCGGACCAAAGAATCTCTGAAGTCAAAAAAAGCACGTCGACCCCAAGGATAGGTGACGTAACGACCAGATTCAACAAGCAAAAAACATTCTACCGGGACAAAAAATTTTTTTTGGGGGGACGAAAGCAAGTATGTACTAATGAATCCCTTTCAAATATTCCTGCCTTAAAGGCATTAATCACCTCCTGCTTCTCGACGCCCTTTACGCTAGCCGTCGGGAAGTACCTCTCTATTAACTTTGAAGTTCCAGTCAAGTCATGCGTATAATCATCCACCGTACCATACTTTAGCCCAGTGACTGCCCTAAATTCCTTCAACCCAAAACTCAGCTCTTTCCCATTAAAGTTAAAAATAAAAACATCACCAATGTTGTCCTTGTTAGTCATGTGGTGAACTATGGCTCTTATGACCTGTGATTGTACATTCAGAGGAGGAAAGCCAAAGATATAACCAAACGGACCACTTTTGAAATCATCAATCATACCGTACCGTGACAGAAAGCCGGTAATTTCATCAAACACATCAACGTTCACATACGAACACCATCTTGTGACTTTGTCCTAAAAACAATACAGAATACGCATAATGGGGGATTCAAAATCACTGTGCTACCATCCCCCCAAAAAAATAATGCAAAAAAAAAATAGAGAAATACCTTTGGGTCACGTTTCGTTTTCTTAATTCTGACATTATCTTCTTTCTTTGAAGTGGAACCCACATGAGCCTTCCGTTTTGTGGCAACGGACTTCCAATTAAAAAATAGAAATTAAAAAAAAGTCAACCAAACTGCTCTACAAAAATATAAAAAGAAAAACAAAAAAATAACCAACCGAACCTCCACTTCCACGTCAGCAGACGGATTATTATGTTTTATTTGCGTTACTCTCTTCGAAAGAAGAATTTCATCCTCTAAGTCGTTGTCATGGGGTAGATTGGCAGCATTCGATTCCCCTCTCCCATCCTTTTGCAAACATAAAAGCCTTGGGCTTTTCCGCGTTGGTGTAACGTCCATGATTTAATGGTATACACTACAAATTCAATGACGAGCAAATATAACCTGAATCAATATAAAAGGATAGTAGAGACAAACAACAAAATATACAAGTTGCCATGTCTATCAACCACATATAAAACAAAGGGGCAAACAACAAAAGAAGGGTTCGGCATTGGGGGTGGAAGATGGGCACGGGCAGTGTCACAACAAAAAAAAATATTCTGGGAATCACGAAAAAATTTGGAACAACTAACATTCCTTCAGTAGTTCCGAGAAAAAAATCAACATTAACACATTGGGCGCCCAAACACAATTCTAGAAACACAGCCCCAACAAAAAAAAAGGCACACTTACTACCAATAAGTATAATAATCCATATTTCGAACCAAAAAATTCAAAAATCAACAAAAAAACACAAATTATGCCCCTGCGCCCCACAGCCCCGCGCAAGCAACGTATAAACCAAAGCAAAAACAAAGATTGATAATCCCCGCCTAAAAAATACACAAATGAGATAACCATTACAAAAACCATGAAAGGAATGGGTCGAAACAATTTCACTTGCTCCATTTTAACACACTTTGCCACAAAAGGGATATATATACACATGGGGGCCCAACCCCAAAAAAGGCCGCAAACAAAAATAAATGAAATAGTTCAAACAATAAATATGGTTTTCCCCTAAATCAAACCATTAAACATTAAAAAAAGGTCCCCACACATAGGGGCCTATCGTCGTTTTCGCACCACATCGAAACCCCACATACCAAAAAAAAAACCCACAAAAATCTAAACATTGATGGTAAAACACTTAACAAGAAGCTATATCATATAACATTTACAAACCATGAGTATTGCAAAAAAAAATGAAGCACATACCTGAGAGGTTAAACTGACGGAGAAGAAAGTAAAGAGAGAAAAATGGAGCGGAAATTGCATAAGTAAAAATGGTGTTCAATGGTGTTTCAAAAAGTATATTTGAAGGCATGGGGGGACGCGCCGGTCGATACTGACAGCCGTCGAGTCACATTAATTGTGCCTCTTCAAATATTTAAATTTTTTTTATATATATATATATTGTATTTGACCGGTTTTCTTTTTTGGCATTAATATATACCAACAATTAAATACCACGTCGGACACATTAAATGCCACTGTCCGCTGAGGTCACGTCAGCATTTAATGCTGACGGTGCACCTACATTTTATAAAAAAAATTAGAATAAAAATGACATGTATATTATGGTAATTTTGGTGCTATTGTTGTAAATAAATGGAAATGTGTAAATTTGGTACAAATGTTGTATATTCTTGTAATTATTCCATATTAAAAGTATCAAATATTATTACAAAAATATTAAAATTATTTTTCAACCCGAATCTCCTACTACACAATGTATCATTTATAATGCTATTGAATTCTTTTAATATTATTTTAGAAAATTAGGTCGTAATAAGAAATTATTTAATATTTTTTATTTAAAAAATAGGTTTTAATGGCGACTTTTAGTTGCCACTAAAAATTAGTGGCTAATTGCTAGATAAAAATTAGTGAAATCCTTTAGTGACAATAGTTTGAGATTTTGTGGCGATTTTAGTTGTCATTAAAAGTTTAATTTCTTGTAGTGAATCTTAGTTGACAATGCTTAGGTAGAGAAATCAGTCCCACATGGCTTGCAACATCACTAAGAATTTGGGGTGTTAGCTCTTGAGAGTAGTTATGATCTCTTCGGATAACGAAGAGACATTTTTTATGTCAAAATATAACAGAAGGGATAAATAATCTATTTCTTACAGTTATTAAAAAAAATTATTCCTTATAGGTCAAAGATACTTTTGACCTTGCGTTAATTCTAATTAGCTGAAAGTTAGCATGCATGTTGTTTGTTGCTTCGTTTCAACAAAAACCCATCAACTTGTCACCCAAACCTGTTGACCCAACCCTAAACCAAAAAATAAAAAAAAATCCTACATATTTCTAAAACCACTGAGGCCAGTAGAGCCAAACGGCCCCTTCACCCACTAGGTCTTACGTCATCTACTTTTATTTAAACTCTATTCTCCCCTCTCCCCACTTTCTTCTTCCGTCAGTGCCGTGAATCAGAGACCACCCGCTACAATCTACATCAATAAGGTATTTCTCGACTCTACTTTCACTCGGATTTTGCTATCGATGGTGTTATGGTTAGGGTTTTCACCGGACTAGATCTTTCATTTTGCTTGGATGCTCCGGTCTTCTTATCAGTCTCGTAACTGCAGATCTGAAAACTTTGACCACCTAATTGCTTCAAATCTGAATTTGTTTGATTCATTTCACATATAGATTTAATTGGAGGGAAATAATACTATTAGCTTAGCTAGCAAACCGGGAGAATCTAGTCAGTTCATAACTATCTATCTCTGTAAAGCAAGGGGTAAAACTTTCGTGTTTATTTTTATTTTTTAGTTTTTCTAAGTTATACCCTGATTTTTAGAGTTGCATATAGGAAAGTTGAAAAATGAACAGAAACTGTTCTATTTTTATCTTCTCGATTTGAAACAGAACTTATCATTAACCCAGGTAAGCTTTAATTTTACGCCCCCCAACCCCCACAAATAAAAAAAAGAAAAAAGAGAAAAGAGTATTTGAAACTGTTTTGGCATAAACTTTACTTGGAAAAAGAGAGTGTGAAGATTGGTGCGTTGAAACTAATATTTCACTTGAAAATACACCTGACATACTCCTTCATATCAGTATCTCAAACCTCCTCTTGAAGTTCAGCATTTTGAAAACGCAATGGCAAAATTCAGTATTTACTAAATACTCATGTCCAGATCCAACATTTACAAATAATAAAATAGCATCTTCTGTCTCCTGAATAAAAAAAATGTGAATTTAGTCTGTTTGAAGTATTTGTTTTTTATAATACCTGTGATTTATTTAAAGAATGACCAGTAGTTCACTAGTTCGAGCAGTGGAAACAGTCTTGGAGCTTAGATCACTGGGTTGCCTTTATTTTTTTATTTTTTTATATAAATTAAGAAGTAGTGAATTCCCGTTAACACTTGGAGGTATGACATTGCACAAAATTCTCCCTTAACTAGTATCTGAGGAGTTGCTTTTCTCAATGAAGATTCTTTTAGTATCCATCAGTACACAGCATGCCCCCTGTGAAGTGCCTCTTGTAATACCCTATGCTATTGGTAGGATGGTCTCTTTCCCATAACATTTGTTACTCGCCGGTTTCTTCCAGTGTGTATGCTTAAATTAAAGAACACCACTTTATAATTTAAAGGTTCAGATTTAGTTAACTCGACCATCTCTTTTTATTATAGTTGAGAGGCGAAACCCTGCCTATATCTGTAATATTAGCAGACTGCTTAGCCATTATTCTATGGTTTGAGAAAATCAATTTCTTATTAAACTTGGAAACTTGAGCAAAGCTTATAGGAATTAACTGTCTCAAAAATAGTTTATGGGGTAGTGAAATAATTCAAGGGGCTAAGTTCACTTGAAATTAATCGTGTAGAATGGTGATAGATGGATCCAGAAGTTGCTGTTTGTGAAGGCATATTTTGCCTTATCTGGCATGTAATGTTCAATTACATTTATTTATGTTGAATCAGGTGTAATTTCACATACAACAAAAATGGCTGAGTCTTTGCGTGAAGAAAATGTGTACTTGGCCAAGCTGGCTGAGCAGGCTGAGCGATACGAGGAAATGATTGAATTTATGGAGAAGGTTGCAAAGACAGTTGATGTTGAGGAGCTAACTGTTGAGGAAAGGAATCTTCTTTCAGTGGCCTACAAAAATGTGATTGGCGCAAGAAGAGCCTCATGGAGGATAATCTCTTCAATTGAGCAAAAGGAGGAGAGCCGTGGAAATGAAGACCATGTCAACACTATTAAAGAATACAGAAGCAAAATTGAAGCTGAGCTTAGCAAGATCTGTGATGGGATTTTGAGCCTCCTTGACTCCAATTTGATACCGTCAGCCTCAACAGCAGAGTCCAAAGTTTTTTACTTGAAGATGAAAGGTGATTACCACAGGTACCTGGCTGAGTTTAAAACAGGGGCAGAGAGGAAAGAAGCTGCTGAGAACACTTTATTGGCATACAAGTCTGCTCAGGTAGCTGATTTATGGTGACCACTGCAGTTTCTCTCCTTGTAATTAACAATTCTGATTTTTTTAATGTGTTCTGTTGTAGGATATTGCATTGGCTGAACTGGCTCCTACTCACCCAATCAGGCTGGGACTTGCCCTTAACTTTTCTGTTTTCTATTACGAAATTCTCAACTCACCTGATCGTGCTTGTAACCTTGCAAAACAGGTGACATTTTATGCTTCTGTTGATTCTTTGACTTGAGTTATTCTCTCTCTCTCTCCCTCTCTGGTTTAGCTAACTTGGACTATCTTCCTAGTTTTTATAGATGATTTTTCATGCTTGACTATGGAAAATTTATTTATTTGTACCATACTAATTTATTTGTTCAAAAGAGGAACGATAGTTGTGCTACTGTAAGCCTGCATGTACGTATTGATTGAGATTCAACTTTAGCTTTGGTGCCTCATAATGGCAATGAAGCTTGGTGTATGATGTTTGAGTGATATGATTTTTTTTTTATTATATGTATTTTGAATGATTTAATTTATGCCTGCCATTTTCTCTGGTTGGAGTAGAGTGCTTTGTCTTTCCATAATGTGTAATTCTTCTCCTTTTTCAAACTGGAACGAAAGCTTATTTACTTTGCCAACTTTCCTGTGGTTTCCTGTTCTTGTCGGGTCTTGTCTTGGGTTGAGGTAGTTTTCCACACTAAAATTTCGATTGAAGCTTGTTCAGGATTTTGTCCTTGTCTATGTCCTATGGTCCTAGCAGCAAAACCTTTAGTGCTAGTTCTTCAATTAGGTACAGTTAGTTGTGGACATCCTTTTTTAAACTTATGGTGATAGTTCGTCAGACCGCTCTGTAGGGTACGTGTTATATTACAGTACGCTTCCATTAGAATTAGCAGTCTTGATACTTATATGTTGGTGAGACATAGTTCTATTACTCGACGACTGATGAGACAAGAAGATTGCATGACTAGTCTACCGAACTAAAGTAATTTGATTTAATTAGCTTAGAGATAGGAACTACGTTTGAATTCACATTTCTAAACCTACATCTAATGCACTCTGAATAGCTTTTTGCTTGTGCCTGAACATGACCATTTAATTGACAGCTCGACTTATGTGACCCAAGTAATAGATCTTTTTGCTCTTGTACTCAAAGTTAGTCACTTGCAATAAACTGCTAGGAAAAACTAGAAAACTAGGGACCAGCATCTTTTTATAACTAGAGTGGTAGGGTGGGAATTAGAGTCTAACTTTGATTATGGAATTATCTACCTTTTCCTTTTTCCTTTGTTGAATATTTTGGAGTGCTCGTTATTTGACTTTGTAAACTTGGGCAGAATTTGTTTTACAGTAACAGCCACTAGTAGTACTGTCTCAACCCTAATTATATGGGATTGGTTATGTTAACCTTCTATATTTATTATGAATAATTGGTAAGTTATTATTTAAAACCAATTAGGGGTTCTTTTTTTTTTAATAAATGACAAGGGGAACCTGTAGCTGCTACCCTTTGGATGCGCACAACGTAAACCCCCGCTTCTATGCAATAGCTTGCAAACCACACAGGAGAGGTAACCCGCATTATGCAAGCTTGGTGCGACGAGCTCGACCTAGAAGGCAAACCCCTTACTTTCGTTAGTTAGGAGTTTAGAACTTGAAACCTCCAACATGGAGGTTTCAAGCCCAAACCATTGGGCCACCCCGAAGGGTTGGGGTTCTCCTTATTTTTAAAAAGGACCAGTTAGGGGTTCCCTAGCGATAGTGGTTCTTTTCTTTTGCATGGACATACAACTTTCCAAGCAAACTAAGGAAACACCTATTGAAACCAAATTGGATGTGGTTGTACCAACATAACAGCATCTCAATTGCAACTGCAGCTAGTTGGTGTCATTGATAAGTACTTTCCACTATACCATAGAGTTCCCTTTGTGCCAGATGTACACATGACAGCAGGGCTATATAGAAATAGTGGTTCTTCAGGAAAAAAACCTTCATTTATACAAATCTGTACACTTTCGTGCTCCAAAAATAAAAACAGAAATATGAGAACTTAATTCCAGAGGGTCTCCTATTTCTTCTCCGAATTTTCTGTATTACAGTATGTGGAATCACTGTCCAAAATTTACGCCTACTTTTGCTTTCTATGGCATGGCATCAATTGCTTGTACAATGCTTGGCATGATCTTGCTAACTCCGACCAAATTCAACATCTTATTCCCTATTTTAGTGGTAAATTTGCATCAGATTGGCTTATGAGTGTTCACCTTAGCCTCCTGCATGACCGTGACATTAGAAAACACTAGCTTGTACAAATTACTCTTCTTTCCCTTTATTTTTCAGCAGTTCAATATCAAACTAAACAGCATGGTTAGGGACAAGAGATAGCCAGATATTCCGCAGTAGGGAATTTATGTGTTTTAGTTCCGTATGTCCATTATCACCAATCTCATGAGTTGTAGTTTCTAAGCTCAGAATCTATTTCATGTTCAAAAACTTGTGTTTGAGTTCTTAATTGATAATCACTGTTTAATTGAAATATCGTTGAGATATCTTGGTATATCACAACCAAATCTTTAATATTTTGCACATAAAAAATTTCACTATCCTTTTTTAATTATATTCCATGGAAATGGCTAAATTCTTGGACAATACATACAATTTTATTTTTGGGAGGAGGTTTTGCATGCAACTTGATTAAAGATATATTTATTCCCTTTTTTTCTTAAAAGAGTGTGATTTGGTAGTGTTATGTTGGAATATAGTTGACTTGATGTTCTTTTAGAGAAGAACTGAGCCATTGCAAACATCCCTAGTTTTGAGTTCTATTTTGTGAGTCGTTGTTTTAGTTAGTTTTTTCATTCCTTCCATCTTTCTCTTATTGATTGAACTAGTACATACCTTTTGCGATCCTACAGAAGCTGCAGGAATAGAAAAGTAAAGACAAATAATCCTAGAGTTTCTGTCAATCTAATAATCCTAGAATTTTGCTAGGAGTGCAGAGCAGTTATCTTCTATTTTGCTCATTGTAAATGTGGTTTCAGTACAACTTTTATTTATATATTTACATATATATGTTGCAATCTCAAAAAAATAAAAAAGTTGAGACAAAAATACGCTGCTCTTATTATTGGAGATATTATTTATAAGCAATGATGTTTAATTGCAGGCATTTGATGAAGCCATCTCAGAGTTGGATACACTGGGTGAGGAATCTTACAAGGACAGTACATTGATCATGCAACTTCTCCGAGACAATCTTACCCTTTGGACTTCAGACAATGCGGTCTCTCTCTCTCTCTCTCTCTCTCAACACACACACACACACTTAGTTCCATGCACAAACAAACAAAAATTAATTACCCTGTATGTGTCCAGAAAAATGAACTAGCTAATTCCTGATTGCTAGATTCTGGAATATTACACTTGTTTTAGCTAGTTACGTGCTGATATTGAATGCCTTTTTGTTGTAAACTATTCTGATTCCAGGATGATGCTGGGGATGATATCAAGGAAGCTTCAAAACCTGAGTCAGGTGAGGGGCAGCAGTGATGAGATAGTAGCATAGTCTTGTAGTCTTTATCTCTGTAGGGATGTTGGTGGGGAGGATATGGCAAGATGATGAGTTTAGATTCTCCAATATGTCACCGTTGAAATGGTTCAATATAAAACATGTCTTAGTGTGATAAGAATATGTGGTCAAGTCGGTTGCATATTGCTATGATTAGTAGAGTTGAATTGGTAGTTTCCTTGTGTTGATGACTTTGCTCGTATTTTTGGCCTCATTTGCTTGTTTGTGTTTGATAATCCTGAAACTACTTATTCTTTAAAAATTTTGATCCACTTTCCTGAAATCTCTACCATTACCCCTGGCAATCACGTGGAAGAGAAAATTAGTTTTGGCATGTGGACCAAGAACTTTCTGGTTCTGCGTGATCCTACCAAATCTCTTGACACAGACAGCAGGCAAAATGAGAGTACCTAAAAGCTATATAAGATTTTTCGAAGTAACTAATTCAGATGAATCGTCCTACAGTACCAGTAGAAGACATTAGAGATGGCAACGGGGGTTCAGAACTATGCGGGTGTAGCGTGGGTTGAAGTAACTACTTTTAAAATTAATACGGGGTAGGCTGGGTTGCAGGTTTAAAAAATCAAATAAGAATTCGAAGTAATTATATTTTTGTAATTAGTAAAAATCGAATATATAAACTTTTTATATGAAATATTGATGTTAATTTTATTTTTTTTCTAAAATTTAAACTAGACATGTCTGGTAAATTGTTAGTTGTTAAAATATTAATTAGAAACTTTTAAGTAACGATTAAGAAATAATTGTTAAAATGTCAATTAAAAATAGTTAATTAGTTGTTGAGATGTTAATTAGCGGAAAAAATTTAATTTAATTAAAAAATAAAAGAACTTTAAAATTTAAAGCAGCGCTGATCTATGCGTGGCGGGTCTATGCGGAACGGAATGGGACAGGTTGAAAATGGAAAAAGTCATCATATGGGGCGGGGCAAGGCGGTTTAAGAAATTTGTGAGTTAAGCTCAACCCACCCGCCCAAGACAGTCTCATTTCATTTTTGGTCGTCCAACGGATGTGTTGCACAATGTCATTGTTTATTGGGAAAGGGAAAAAATGCAACTAGATTAAGCAACGAACGACTGCATATCCAAATGCAATTAAATTGCATCTCTTTTATTCATCTCTCATTCATTTAATGCTTGTAATCATTATGAAAATACATTGGGATATACTTTGTAATTTTTTCATCAAGTATAATAACCAATGACATACAAGAACCGCCGGATACAAACCCAAAGACAATTAAATTACATCTCTTATTTGTGTCTCCTTCATTTAATACTTGTCATCATTGTGGAAATTCATTGGAATCTACTTTGAAATTTTTCTATCAAGTGTAACAACCAAAGTCATACACAATATATACTACCAAAAAAAAGAAACATTATAAAACACAACACTCTTTTGTTGAGCTTGAGTTTAGAATTGCTTTCATGTTGCCTATGGAGAACGTCTCTATTTTGATTCACCATGACGGTAGATGGGGCGGGACAAGTTAGTTCATCTTAATTTTTAAAATAACTTCTTTTTTTTTTGTGTTACAAACAAGTTACATAAAATGTTTTGAGTTGGTGCATCTACTGTATAAAGTTTATGAGTGTGTTGATTTTTATTTTTTTTTCGTAAATTTTTTTAAGGAATAATCATTTAATGCTTTTGGCATGTACAAAGAAATCAAGAAGGTAATAAATGTACCAACAATAAATTTAATGTGAAAAAGACTATAAACAAATGAAATATACACAACAAATTGAATATGCAGTATCTTAAGTATTGAATGATATTTTCAATTTTTTTTCTTTCTGGAAAAAAATATTGAGGACAAATAAAATGTCATGCCCCGAGAGGGTACTCTAGACGTGGCCGGAACCCAGAGACTATTGCTAGTCCCAAAGTGAACCGCTTGGCCTCATCACATTCATCCACTCAACATTCATAATAATTCAACGGAAGACTAAAGATAATAAATGGTGGAAATCTCAAAATATATAAGTAAAACAGGCTAGTCCGAAAGAAGCCAACTCAACAACTCGGCTCTAGTCTATGAAGCCTCTATCACTATCAATTGGTGCCAATGACAGACTATGACTAACTCAAAACAAAGTAAAGTTAAAATAAGTCTAACTCTAGAAAGCTAGATGAAAATAAAATAAAGGAGGCTCACCAACTCTGCTGACTGCGATAGATCCTCAACGATGCACCTGTTGACGGTCTCTAGTACCTGCCTCTGCATCATGAAACGATGCAATCCAAATGGACGTCAGTACGTGGAACGTACAAGTATGTAAAATGGATGAATGAAACAGATATTGGCAGAATAATATAGAATCACATCAACTCATAAGATACTCAATCAAGATGTCAAATGTCTATTTAAAGCAAGAATAAAAAATAGACAAATGACTCATCAAGATCAATCCAAACTCATTAATCAACTCAGCTCAACTTAGAGTACTATCAGTGTGGGACCTATCTGAGAGTTTCTTTTATCCGACAACAATCACTTATAAGCCAGCGACTGTACAACAATCTCGTTGATATTGCCACAGTCGCTCCGTACTTGCCAGGTAAAGAACAACTCGGACCCACAAGGAGTCTGGCTCTAAAGTGCTCTATTGCTTTCAAGGACTTTAAGTCAAGAGGGAACCTCTGATGTGATGGTTCAATCCTCACTTATGCTTGGCGATGTAGTTAATGAGTGCGAGTGGGACTTACTCTTACTCATTTCCGTGCTCGATACTCTTCCCAAGGCTCAATGCTCATAAGACTCTTTGTCTCAATCAATCATCTTAATTAGTCTCGTAGAGACTCTCGTCATCTTATCAACTCAACTTAATTGGGCCTTTCAGCCTATCATCTCAAGTTATCTCATCAACTCAATTCTCATTCAATAGCTCAAGGCTTAGATCAGTCATTAGAAGGAACGCAACTAGACATTCTCTAGAGTTCAATTATGAATACTCATGGGACCACCAAGCACTATTAACTCATCATCATGCTCACATCACAATCACCATCAACATACTCAAGTCAAGGCTCTAGACTCTATCCCTAGGTTCATCCATGCATTCTTAAAGTAATGTATAGGGTTTATGAAAATAACTCAAGTAAAATTAAATCAGTAAATCAAGTGTGTGATGATCATCAACATACGACGCATATGCAAAAAAAATTGAGCGTGGAAGTGATAGCATGGTCTGGCTATTGAACCATTATCGTGCGAGAACACTGGGATTATCCCTGATAATATGTTGGATGAGAATGTCCTAGCACCAACTGTAAGAAGAAGGCCATGAAGAACATTAAATTATGATCGAGAAAAGGGTGTCTTAGAAGTGAAATTCAAGAGAAGCTAGGTTACCTGCAGTTAGTGTGCTTCAACAAGTCATAACAAGAAGACTTGCCCACAAAATGTATCTGAAAAATGATGACTGATTGTGTTTAAATGTGGTAGCCTGGTTGTTAGTTCGATTTTTAAGACATTGAACTTGTTTTTCGGAATGATTTTTTTTTTAAATACAAAAGATAGTTGTTGTTTGGAGTTAGTGAATTAGCACATTCAGGTGCAGTAGTTGGTGTTAGATTTGGTGAAATTTTATCTAAAACTTAAGCTTCATGCTAGATGATGACCGGTAGTTGTTAAAGTTATAGCATGGCTGGTTGGATTTGTTTTTTTCCCCTTTTTAAATTCCTTTTACAACTATTATTGAAATTATTTTTGGTAGTGATTTTTCCCAAAAAAAAAAAGAAGAAATAGTTGTTATTTAGGGTTGTGAATGAGCACATTCAGTTTATTGGTGCATTTGTTGGTATCAATTTGGTGAAAGTTAGTCACATTGTCTGGATTATGCCAAAAGTGTTGATTGGATGTTTAGAAGTGATAGCATGGTTTGGCTATTTTTGTTCAAAATTGTTTAGAGTTATTATGACAAAAGTAAAACTTTCAGATATTTGGTTAGAAAATTGGTATATAATTAATTTTTTAATGTTTATTTTTTTTATCTTTAATTCAAAGTTTATTATAAAAATTGTTAATTGATGTTAGATTTCGCTAAACTTATAGAATAGAAAATTGTGGATTAGTACTAAGTGATTTATGATGGTATTTACAAGTGATAATATGGTTTGGTCATTTTTTGTCCAAAATCATTTTTGAGTTATTAAGGCAGAGAAGAATCATGTACTTTATGTCTTTTTATTACTTTACCTTTCTTTACTGTATAATCTGTGCCCAGTATATCATGTAAATGACCAGCTGATCAGTGGTAAATCAATATCGGAATCGACCCATGCTAGGCTTTCCTTTCACCCCTGGGATACCCCCCGAAATATGGGATCGCCTCATGCTAGGTGATTCTTCTACCCCTGGGATACCACCCATTAATAAGCAACTTTGAGTTATCTTTTATTTACTTTCCAGATGATTCTTTTGGTGGTCATAACATTTAGAGCTGTAGGAATATAGACATGACATGTAAACAACCATACAAGATAATACCACAATGAAAAGGAGTTACCCAACTAATGAAACGTGTAGGAGATTAAACAACACATGGACTTTATTTGGTAAAAAGGAACGCATGTATCTTTGGTATCCAAGTACGAATGCAGATTTGACAATGGCTATGTATGTGAACATATGAACATGGTAAAGAGTGGAGACACGGTTAGCAGCCATGTCGAAGTTTGTACGTGCCTTTATGTGCCAAGGAAGAACCTAGATTCATGCCAAATAATACAAAAAATGAGTAGCCTTACATACCTCGTTGTACTACGTCGTTATTACCTCAGAGTAGTATCCTCTTCCTCCAAATACTTATCTACAATATAGTAGGTGATAAAACTAGTGTTAGCAGCTAATAGACACATCTTGGTAGTCCAATTTCACCCAAAAATAATATCCAGGCAGCAAGCTCGGAATTAGCAACCAAGGAGTATTCTTTCAACATTTTCACTCCTAGTCGTATTTTCTAATACACATTTCTATATACATATCATATCCAGCTATTTTTAGTTCCATAACAGTGTTACAACAGCTCATAAAGTACAACATACAACAACTCTACACAACACGCAAGTAGGCAACGCAACATTGCGTCCTTTTGCTATATTTCGACGTCAACCATTCCAAATCTGTTTCAACCTCAACCAAACCGTTCTCAACATATTTACATACAAAGATAGTCCTAAAACAGTCACCAAGTAGATGGAAAACATGAGACAACTATTCCCAATATTCAGTCCACGAATCTTTACTAAGAGCAGAATTTAGATATCATATAAGAACTCATTTTCGCGGAAGATAAAAATGGTGCAGCAGCCTTCTTACATCACTAAAGAACCAAACCTTGTTAAAAACATACATATTACTTCATAATCTATCCAACCAACAATAGAAAATCCTCTTAATGAACAAGGAAAATGGACAACAATCTTTGGAACACATGCTGTCCCAAATTCCTGCACAAGTACAACCAACATACTCTTCATATTTTTCATGGAAAAATTACACCAAACCATAGGTATTTTTACTTACCTTATCCCTCAAGGATTAGGTTCTCTTCAAGAACCCTAGAGGTGAGCCTTGGCTGCTTTACAAAGTGAAGAGAGAGCAAGGAGAAACTTGGAAAAAAATCTGATTTTTGGCTTTGAGAAAATGACTAAAATTGTTGGCTGTTAGTCCCTTTTATAGGGCCACTTTTGGCCGACTTTCTTTTGTATTTCAAGTCTTATTTTATTAAGGTTATGATGCAGCAACTTGGCCTTTTCACTTGGGCCTTATTGGGCTTCAATTGGATGGGCTTTGTTGCAAATATTTCTCCCTTAAACCCATTTAGTTTGGGCCCTATTTGTGAATTGGGTTGTGAATGTAATTTGGCCCTTTTCCTATTCATCTTGGGCTGAAAATGTTGTCCTTTTATGATGCTAAACCATGGGCCCATATGACATCCTTAACTCGGGGTTTATTCTTTATCGGACTTGAACAAATTCGGTGTTGGGCCTCGTCTCCGTCTACCTAGCCTATTTAAGCTAAGCACGTAGGTGACTCACCTGTTAACTTCCTAAGTCTCACAAGCACCTCACTTCTTTCACTTCATTTAAGGTCACGATCTCCTTAACTTGACTTAAAACTTATATACACTCGATCATCTTGAGCATTAGACGTACATATAGCCCTCTAATCTGCAAGTCAAGCACTTTTAAAAATGCGCGCTACTTTGACCCCGCAATATCATGTTCCACATGTGTTGGACTAGTACATGTAAGATGTGGCGTGTTACACTATGCCTACATGATTTCACCATGTAGGGACCGTTTGTTATGATCATCCACCACTTGACGGGTAGCTCAACTTTGGAGACTTGATATTATAGTGAGTCCTATCATTCAAGGACAAACCACCTTTCTTCCACCTATGTTGTTTTCTATTTATCTTCTTAATTGAGGGTGAGTCCGGGACATGTCTTGGCCCCCGTCCCATCTTATTACTAGAGGCGTTGTTGGACATCTTGTAGACTCTCGTAGACTCTATATGCTATGTGATGTATTTGGAGCTTATGATTTAGTTTTCTATTGGATATGGCTATCATGGATTTATTATGGGAATTAGAATATGTATATATGTTAGAGGTGGAGATGTGAAAGATCATAAGCCCCGTATTTCCCCCATAGAGTGAGTCATACTTACCTGCCCCTTAGTTCTTATGTGCTATGTGCTATGTGAATCCATGCAAATCCCTTTCCCTTCGATATCCCCATAGCGTGAGTCCTATTTTACCATCCCTTAGAACTATATGTTTATTATTTGAATGCGCTTCCGAACCGATGATGTGGATTTGGATACTTTGGGGCTTGTTTGGGAACTCTCGGTTCCCATTCGCTGTGTCACATCTAGGCCCTAGATCCGGGTCGTGACAATATCAACACACAAGCACTATATCAAAAAACTACCTAATGTATCATCATAAAAGCAACAATATCAAAAACTACAATCTTCTACCAAAAAACACCAAAAAAAATAAATAAATAATTACAACAGAAAGTTTACACAAAACAACAATCTTAATGTCTATATCAACATTTTGAACAACTTTTGTATCAAAAAAGATTTAATTGTACAGAGATAATTAAAATAACTGGACAATCATTGTACAAAAAAAAGACAAATCAACATACAAGCACTACATAAAAAAGTACCTAATATACTATCAATAAAATACCAAATAAAAATAATCATTGTACCAAAAAAGATACGACTAAAAGAAAGATCCAAAAACTACAACAAAAAACTACACTATACCTAAAAAGGCAACATTTACACCAATATCTTATATCAAACACTTTAACCAACATTAAAACAAAAAAATGACCAAGAAATTAAAACAGAAAACTATACTAAAATCAACGAGCCTCCTATACACCAAAAATAAAGAAATATACACTAAAAATTTGAAATCCAAAATAAACAAGTATATTACCACGAGATCTATAAAGAGCTCAAATATAACTCAACATTAAACCAATCACGACATCAACATACTTGCACAAGCTATAATAAAGAAAATATAAACATCAATTATGATATCAACACTAGACCCAAACTTAGAGGGGACAACCAATTAACCAACTTTGAACCAATGTCTATATAAGCAGTTTCATCAAGTGTTGTATCAAAAATGATTTAACTATAAAGATATAGTCAAAAGAACTAACCGCATGGAGTGCTGAAAATTCATTACCAACAACACTCTTGCCACATGCATCATTTACTATAGTAGTTTCCTCATGAACAACCTCCTAACACCAAAATGAAGATTTTATGTATTAACTAGCAAAAAAATAGAAATGCTAACAAAAGCTTACTAACATTATGAAAAAAATTTAGATAAACAATACAAAAAATAGACCATCATTGTAATAAGAAAACCTAAAATTATTGAACAACACAAGACCTATATGAAAAATCTACCAAATCTTCTATAAGAAAGAACACCAAACAAAAACGATAATTGTAATAAAAGATATGACCAAAGTAAAGACCAAAAAATTAAAACAGTAAACTATATTAAAACCAAGAGGACACCTGTACACCAAAACAGAGAAATATACACTGAAAAATGGAACACTAAAACACATAATTATATCAACATGAGATCTATTAGAGAACTCCAATGTAATCCAACATTAAACCAATCACTACATCAACAGAATTACATGAGCTAATACGCAAAAATAAAAATACAAGCACATTCTATGATATCAACACTTGCCCCAAAACTGAGAGGGGACAACAAAGTAACCAACTTTGAACCAATCTATATATCAACAGTTTCACCAATTGTTGTATAAAAAATGAATTAACTGTAAAGAGATAGTCAAAACAACTAACCGCGGGGGTGTTGAAAATTCAATACCAACAACAGTCTTGCCGCATGCATCATTCACTATAGTAGCTTCCCATGAACAACCTCCTAACACCAAAATGAAGATGTTGTATATTAACTAACAGAATGATAACAATACTAACAAAAGCTTATAAAAAGGATGTAATTTAAATTTAAACAAGGATTACGTTATAAGTAAATCATACCTTTGGTGATAATGGATTGTCATTTCTTGAATCAGCATCTGATTCCTTATCTCAAGTAGAGATTTTTAAAAGAATCATTAATAAAAGTCTTCATTTCAGCAAACTGTGCATCAACCTTAGCCGTTAAGGTTGAAAGTTGTTTACGAACCTTACACAATAAATAAACTTTGAAAACAATTAACCAAGAAAATAAAAAAAAATTACGAAGAAAGAAAATAACTAATGCATACCAAAAGAATTTCTTTTCTAGCTTTTCAACAACTTCAACATTTTTGGCACTGTCAAACTCTTGAGCATTATCAGGAACAAAATTAGGGTGAGGTTGTTCCTCATGCATTTGAACTCACTGACCGGTTCATCCATACGAACGCCAAACTCTTCGAGACGAATGGCATCCAACTTATCACCCATAAAACTAAGATTCTTGTACTTGTATTAAGAATATAAAAAATTAGTATTAGAAACTAGAATAACAACAAAATTGATTGCCATTTTCAAGAAAATATATGTAACGCCCGGTAAAATTACCAAAATACCCCTAGAGTGGGGGTATGCGCGTAACGCACCTTTCGATGCTTGTATG
Organism: Solanum rostratum; assembly: GCA_029948455.1. Taxonomy (NCBI): domain Eukaryota; kingdom Viridiplantae; phylum Streptophyta; class Magnoliopsida; order Solanales; family Solanaceae; genus Solanum; species Solanum rostratum. The sequence goes on from CM057056.1 coordinate 23,667,491, forward strand.
GCGAATCCGGGACCGGATTTGTGATCAGCATGGAAAATAGGGTGGGAAAATGGTCTCGGTCGAATTTTAGAGCGACCCGATCGAAAGATAAATTTACGATCCAAGTCACAAAACAGTGACTGTCCGCGACAGAGGCGCGACGCGCACCTGCCGCAGAGGGACACTTATATATTTTTTCAGATTTTCGACGGGATGGAGAAAACTCGTTTAAAAATACTTTTTCCAAAATTACACAGTACGCGATAGGTCCGCGTCGCGGATCGTGTGTTTTCCGAACTGCAAATTCCTAATAATTCGAGGGGCATTCTAGTCAATCCCCAATCCCTCCTAAACACTGATACGCGGCTAATTAAGTCATTTTCAACCAAAAAAAGGGTCTAAAACCTCATTCTAAGTCCTATTCCTTAAACACTAACAAGGCTAGGGCTTGAGGAGAAGAGAGAAGAGCTTGTGAGAGGAATTCGAGCGGAGACCCCGAAAGTACTCGGTAGTTAACGGCATCACAGGTATGTAAGGCTAAACTAATACATGAGATTGTTCTCTCATTTGGCCCATAGAGGTTATAGATGAGTTGTTGATTGAAGAGTCTACATGCATGATTTCTTTGATGGATTTTCTTGAAAATTATATTTGAAACTACATGTTTTCTATGTTGATGATCATCATACTACTGGTTTTCTTAAGTTGGATATCTTCATGAGAATTTGCATAACCCTACATGATTAATTTGAACAGCATGCATAATGAACTTGAGGTTTGAGTCTAAAGCCTTGAATTGTGATTGTGATTGTGATGGGAGAATGATGCGTCTAGAGCCTTGAGTTAAGATTGTGATTGTTGATTGTGATTGTGATTGTGATTGTGATGAGAGAATGATGATAAGTTGATAGAGTTTGATTGTCTAATGAGTCTCTATAAATAAACTCTACCGATATGTTTATTCACTTGACTCCTAATGATTGATCTAAACCTTGAGCCATTGATGAGATTGATTGATGAGAGGGTTAAAGTCCCTATGAGCTTGATTGATGATAGGGTTAAAAGTCCCTATGAGATGTCGATCGTTGACGGGGTTAAAGTCCCTACAAGATTGGCTTGATTGGATTGATGGTTTTATGAGCATTGAGTCGGGAGGAGTATCGAGCACCGAAATGAGTAAGAGTGAGTCCTACTCGAACTCACTAAACTATGTCGCCAAGCATAGAAGAGGTTTTCCTCTTGAGTTGATGTCCCTGAAATCAGTAGCGGACTTTGTTGATTATTCTGTCTCCATCTTGGATTTATCCATTATGGTTTCGATTCGTCTCTACCTGGCAAGTACGGGACGGCCGTGGCAACACCGGCGGAATTGTTGTACAATCACTGGCTCATAAGTGATTGTTGTCGGTTAAGAGAAACTCCCATAAACTTCTTACCCTATTCTGAGTCTGAAAGAGATGAGGGGAGGTGAGCTCCTCTGAGATGAGATGAGATGAGATGAAAGGAAATGTGATGAGATAAGAGGAGGTGAGCTCCTTTGAGATGAGTCGGAGATGATTGATGAGGTTTGAGTTGATGATAGGTCACTTGTCTACTCTTTATTCTTGCATAGACAGACATTTGACTAATGATGTGATTTGATGTGTATTTTGAGTTGTTATTGTTTTCCATATTTTCTACCGGTTTCTGTTTCATTCAGCTATTTTACATACCAGTACATTCCAAGTACTGATGTCCACTCTGGACTGCATCGTTTTATGATGCAGAGGCAGGTACTAGAGATCATCAACAGGCGCTTCGTTGAGGATTCGAGATTGCAGCTGATTGGTGAGCCTCCCCTACTCCGGAGGGTTCACTCTTTTATTTCATCATGCTTAGAGTTAGATGAGACTATTTCTTTTATTTTGGGTAGCCATGGATTTGTCATTGGCACCATATGATAGTGATAGAGGCTTCATAGACGATGGTCGAGTGTTAATATTGAGACTGTGAGCTAGTTCTTTCTACTAGCCCTTATTGTTTTATGAAATCTTTTGAGACTTCAGATGATGATGTGTCCATTACTACTTATATTTTTTTCCGCTATTCATTAGAGTTTATTTGATTGAATGATGTGATGAGGCTAAGTGGTTCGCTTGGGGACTAGCAATAGTCTCTGAGTGCCGGCCACGCCTAGGGTACCCTCCCGGGGCATGACAAACTTGGTAGCAGAGCACAGAGTTCAAGTGTCCTAGGGAGTCTATGAAGCCGTGTCTAGTAGAGTCTTGTTTATGGGTGTGTTGTCGACCACACTTCATAAGCAGGAGGCTATGGGACATTAGGAATGGTTACACTTCTTTCTTATCCTAAATCGTGCGATGGAGTTGAACTCTATGAAAACTATCCTCTAATTCGTGCATTACACGTGCAGAGTCGATAACATGCCTCCCAGAAGAGCTGTCAGAAGAAGGGGACGTCCTGCCAGGCAAGCTGTTAACCCACCTGAACCCCAAGTACCCGAGGGGCCCGTGGATCCAGCTGTTCCTGTCGAACAACCCCCTCAGGATGAGGTCTCCAATGCCGAGTTACGCCAAGCTATTCGGGCTCTAGCCCAGGCTGTTGCAGCACCTCCTGTGAGACAAGGAGCGGGCAGACTGGACACTCATGACACCTCCAGAGTCCGGGAATTTCTGAGGATGAACCCGCCTGAGTTCACGGGGTCGGCAGCTACTGAAGACCCCGAGAGCTATATTGAGGAGCTTGAGAAGGTGTTCCAAGTGATGCATGTGGCGGATGTGGATAGAGTTGAATTAGCCGCCTACCAACTCAAAGGGGTGGCCAGGCTGTGGTTCGACCAATGGAAGAAGGGCCGAGGGGATGATGATCCATGTGTGACCTGGGCAGTGTTTGAGGAGGCCTTCTTGGGACGCTTCTTCCCAAGGGAGAAAAGAGAGGCTAAGGTGAGGGAGTTTCTGAATCTAAAATAGGGCTCCATGACCGTGCAAGAGTATGGCCTGAAGTTCACACAGTTATCTCGCTATGCTCCGGATATGATTGCCGACATGAGGGGGAGGATGGGAATGTATGTTGATGGGTTGAATAGAGGACCCAAAAGGGATGGCAGAGGGGCAATGCTGGGGAGTGATATGGACATTGGGCGATTGATGACATTTGTACAACAAGCTGATGAGGAGAGGCAGCATGACAAGGAGGAATTCAGGCGTAAGAAAGCCAAAACGTCTAGCTATGAGACGGGAAGAAGAGGCAATGGTAATCGATTTCCAGCACCATCATCTGCTAGTGCGCCCACGCCCAGGATCAGGGATGATCAGAGGTCCCAGAATACTAGAGCCCATGGGTCCCAGTCACAAGCTAGTGTGGCTCAAGGATCGCAGGGTCAACCGCCGTGTAGGAAGTGTGGCAAGTTGCACCTGGGAAGATGTCGTGAGGGAAATGATGGGTGCTACAAATGTGGCCAAATGGGTCACTATCAGAGAGACTGTTCTCGATGGGCTAGCCGAGCTCAATCTACTGCATCGGCCCCACCAGTAGGAGGGAACCAGAGAGCCACTACATCAGGAACAGGCGGAGCGACAAATCGCTTGTACGCCATGGGTAGTCGCCAAGATCAGGAGAACTCCCCAGATGTTGTGACGGGTATGATTCGCGTTTTTACTCTTGATTGTTATGTCTTGATGGACCCTGGTGCCACACTGTCATTTGTATCTCCTTATGTGGCCAGTAAATTTGATAGGACCCCTGAGAGTCTCCTTGAACCTTTTTATGTTTCTACTCCAGTGGGTGAGTCTATTCGAGCTAAGAGAGTCTATAGAACTTGCGTAGTGTCCATCCATCATAGGGACACTCTTGTTGATTTGATTGAGCTGGAGATGATTGATTTTGATTTGATCCTTGGCATGGATTGGCTCCACGCCTGTTATGCCTCTGTTGATTGTAGATCCCGAACTGTTAAGTTCCAATTTCCAAATGAACCGGCTCTAGAGTGGAAGGGTGACTCTGTCACTCCTAGAGGAAGATTTATCTCATATCTTAGAGCCAGGAAATTGATTTCTAAAGGTTGTATCTATCACCTGGTACGAGTGAAATCAGACGAGGTTGAGTCCCCAACTCTTGAGTCAGTTCCGATTGTTAATGAGTATCCGGAAGTATTTCCTGATGATCTGCCCGGAGTCCCTCCTGATAGGGAGATTGACTTCGGGATTGACATTCTTCCGGATACCCAACCCATTTCGATCCCACCTTACAGGATGGCCCCCGCTGAGTTGAAAGAATTAAAAGAGCAACTAAAGGATTTGCTAGAGAAGGGCTTTATTAGGCCGAGTGTTTCATCATGGGGTGCTCCTGTCCTATTCGTGCAAAAGAAAAATGGGTCTCTCAGAAAGGTTTGGGTACTAAGGTGAACCTGAGTACAGCTTTTCACCCGCAGACGGATGGTCAGGCAGAGCGTACGATTCAAACACTCGAGGACATGTTGAGAGCTTGTGTACTTGACTTCAAAGGAAATTGGGATGATCACCTACCATTGATCGAATTCGCATATAACAATAGTTATCATGCGAGCATTCAGATGGCTCCTTATGAAACCCTGTACGGGAGAAGATGTAGATCGCCGATTGGGTGGTTTGAGGTTGGAGAAGCAGGGCTGATTGGACCTGACCTTGTTCACCAGTCGATGGAGAAAGTCAAGATCATTAGAGAGAGGTTAAAGACTGCCCAGAGTCGCCAAAAATCCTACACCGACGTAAGGAGAAGAGACTTAGAGTTTGAGATAGATGATTGGGTGTATTTGAAGGTATTACCTATGAAGGGTGTCCTAAGGTTTGGGAAGAAGGGAAAGTTAAGCCCACGATATGTTGGGCCATACCAGATCGTAAAGAGGATTGGGAAGGTTGCTTACGAGTTGGAGTTACCTTCCGAGTTAAAGGGAGTTCATCTGGTATTCCATGTGTCGATGCTGAAGAAATGCTTGGGAGATCCTGCCTTGGTGATCTCTATCGATAGCCTTGGAGTGAAAGATAGCCTATCTTATGAAGAGGTCCTAGTTCAAATCCTTGATCGTCAGATTCGCAGGTTGAGGAACAAAGAGATAGCCTCAGTCAAAGTCCTGTAGAGGAATCAATTCCTTGAAGAAGCCACATGGGAAGCTGAGGAGGAGATGAAGGCCAAATACCTGCACCTATTCGAGCCAACGGATGATGGAAACATTGAAGGTAAAAATCCTTGCTCTTCACTAAACTGATTGTTCTATTTTGATGCGACTTACTATTGTTAAGTCGAGGATGGGTTGATTGAACTGAGTGGAAGATGAGTCTCGAGTCTATTCGTGCTTTAGTCCTCACCTCTACTCATCATTCGAGGACGAATGATCCCAAGGGGGAGATGATGTAACGCCCGGTAAAATTATCAAAATACCCCTAGAGTGGGGGTATGCGCGTAACGCACCTTCCGATGCTTGTATGGCGAATCCGGGACCGGATTTGTGATCAGCATGGAAAATAGGGTGGGAAAATGGTCTCGGTCGAATTTTAGAGCGACCTGATCGAAAGATAAATTTTCGATCCAAGTCACAAAACAGTGACTGTCCACGACAGAGGCGCGACGCGCACCTGCCGCGGAGGGACACTTATATATTTTTCCAGATTTTCGACAGGATGGAGAAAACTCGTTTAAAAATACTTTTTCCAAAATTACATAGTACGCGATAGGTCCGCGTCGCGGACCGTGTGTTTTCCGAACTGCAAATTCCTAATTTAATTCGAGGGGCATTCTAGTCAATCCTCAATCCCTCCTAAACACTGATACGCGGCTAATTAAGTCGTTTTCAACCAAAAAATAGGGTCTAAAACTTCATTCTAAGTCCTATTCCTTAAACACTAACAAGGCTAGGGCTTGAGGAGAAGAGAGAAGAGCTTGTGAGAGGAATTCGAGCGGAGACCCCGAAAGTACTCGATTGTTAACGGCATCACAGGTATGTAAGGCTAAACTAATACATGAGATTATTCTCTCATGTGCCCCATAGAGGTTATAGATGAGTTGTTGATTGAAGAGTCTACATGCATGATTTCTTTGATGGATTTTCTTGAAAATTATATTTGAAACTACATGTTTTCTATGTTGATGATCATCATACTACTGGTTTTCTTAAGTTGGATATCTTCATGAGAATTTGCATAACCCTACATGATTAATTTGAACAGCATGCATAATGAACTTGAGGATTGAGTCTAAAGCCTTGAATTGTGATTGTGATTGTGATGGGAGAATGATGCGTCTATAACCTTGAGTTAAGATTGTGATTGTTGATTGTGATTGTGATTGTGATTGTGATTGTGATTGTGATGAGAGAATGATGATAAGTTGATAGATTTTGATTGTCTAATGAGTCTCTATAAATGAACTCTACCGATATGTTTGTTCACTTGACTCCTAATGATTGATCTAAACCTTGAGTCATTGATGAGATTGATTGATGAGAGGGTTAAAGTCCCTATGAGCTTGATTGATGATAGGGTTAAAAGTCCCTATGAGATGCCGATCGTTGACGGGGTTAAAGTCCCTACGAGATTGGTTTGATTAGATTGATGGTTTTATGAGCATTGAGTCGGGAGGAGTATCGAGCACCGAAATGGGTAAGAGTGAGTCCCACTCGAACTTATTAAACTATGTCGCCAAGCATAGAAGAGGTTTTCCTCTTGAGTTGATGTCCCTGAAATCAATAGCGGACTTTGTTGATTGTTTTGTCTCCATCTTGGATTTATCCATTATGGTTTCGATTTGTCTTTACCTGGCAAGTACGGGATGGCCGTGGCAACACCGGCGGGATTGTTGTACAATCACTGGCTCATAAGTGATTGCTGTCGGTTAAGAGAAACTCCCATAAACTTCTTACCCTATTCTGAGTCTGAAAGAGATGAGGGGAGGTGAGCTCCTCTGAAATGAGATGAGATGAAAGGAAATGTGATGAGATAAGAGGAGGTGAGCTCCTTTGAGATGAGTCTGAGATGATTGATGAGGTTTGAGTTGATGATAGGTTACTTGTCTACTCTTTATTCTTGCATAGACAGACATTTGACTAATGATGTGATTTGATGTGTATTTTGAGTTGTTATTGTTTTTCATATTTTCTACCGGTTTTTGTTTCATTCAGCTATTTTACATACCAGTACATTCCAAATACTGATATCCACTCTGGACTGCATCGTTTTATGATGCAGAGGCAGGTACTAGAGATCATCAATAGGCGCTTCGTTGAGGATTCGAGATTGCAGCTGATTGGTGAGCCTCCCCTACTCCGGAGGGTTCACTCTTTTATTTCATCATGCTTAGAGTTAGATGAGACTATTTCTTTTATTTTGGGTAGCCATGGATTTGTCATTGGCACCATATGATAGTGATAGAGGCTTCATAGACGATGGTCGAGTGTTAATATTGAGACTGTGAGCTAGTTCTTTCTACTAGCCCTTATTGTTTTATGAAATCTTTTGAGACTTCAAATGATGATGTGTCTATTACTACTTATATTTTTTTCCGCTATTCATTAGAGTTTATTTGATTGAATGATGTGATGAGGCTAAGTGGTTTGCTTGGGGACTAGCAATAGTCTCTGAGTGCCGACCACGCCTAGGGTACCCTCCCGGGGCGTGACATTACCTGATTGCCAACATCTCTGAACATTCCTTTCTTCAAATGTTCAAAAAAAAACTTTCTCTTATTAATACTCCAATTAAACATACGAGGAGTAAGAGTACATAAGCGCACCGCAACTGTCCTATCCACCTGATTGGAACATTCATAGAACCAAATTCGCAAATCCAGAGGGAATCCAAAAAAATGAACATAATGAGGATCCTTGGCCATTTGCAAATTCATAGAATCCTTAAACTCAAAAAACGAAAGATAACCCCAAGGATACATCGTATACTTGCCAGACTCAACCAGCAAGAAGTGATGTTTCGGGACAATTGATTTAATAAGAGGGGATGAGAGTATAAGTGTATTGATGAAGTAAATGATACACATATCAAAAAGTTGCTCAGGCTTAATTAAGCCTTCCTCCTTGAAGACCCTAATAAATTCTTTTTTAGGGACACATGTATCTTTGAAATTGGGGAAATACATATCAATGAGTTTTGATGGGCCATCCAAGTCATGAACAAAATCATCCAAAGTACCACACTTAAAACCAGTAACACTCTTAAATTTGTGAAGGCCAAAATATACAATCATACCGTTCAATTTGAAAGTGATTGTGTCTGGACGATCATTTTTTACCTCATTGTGAACCAAAGCCCTAATCAACTGAGGTTGACATTTCAAATGCGGCAAATCAAGCATATAACTAAACGGGAATTCTTTAAACAAGTGCAACATATTGACTTTAGATAAATGTTCCTAATCTCATCAAAAACATCAAAATTTTTGTAGCACAACCAACGAGATAATGGGGCCTTCGTCTAAAAAAATAAAAATAAAATACAGATTTGGCAATTACAAACTAAAAAAAATATAAAATCAGAAAACAGAATTCTAATGAATAAAAAAAATAAAAACCAAAAATAATTGTGACATACTTTTGGAGCTTTGTCCACTTTTTTAGTGTTTCTTTTGGTGGACTTAATAGCTTTAACCTTATTTGATTTGTTTCGAACAACAGACTATAAACAAAGTAAAAATTCAAAAGAAAAATAAATCAAAATAACAAAAATTAAGAGATGTCTAATAAAAAATACCTTAGAATTTAGCTACACTGCTTTTACTCGCTTTGTTAATAGGAAGTCTTTTCGAAATGGGTACTTCGTCTTCTAAGTCATTATCATGGAGATAGTTAGTCGATTGTGCTTCGAATAATACCTTCTCCTTCCCTTTGACAGGTTTAGAGGGAAGATTCTTCGAGGATTTACGCTTGGAATTTTGGGTGTCACCCCGATCTGATGTATTCTTTAATGGAGACAGGGTAAAAACATGGAAATCGAAACTTAGTCCTGAACAATGTACAGGCGTAGAATTCAAACAAATCGGATCCTAATTAGTCCTAGGGCTTTTACGAGTAGGATTTTCTTGACAAGAAGATTTGGATATGCTCAAATAATAGTGCACGAAAAAAGAAGAAGCCAAATTCGGGTATGAAATTGCAGGCAACAATGGCTGGAAAATGCCGAAGAAAAGAAAAAAAATATTTTGATGATGGTGTGAAAAGACAAAAGAGAAGGTTTGCAGATGGTTTTCTTCCAACAGTAGGCAAATCATAAATAAAGTTATTGAAACTATACAATATTTTGCAATTAATATCAAATCCCAAGAATATCAATATATGGAGAGTAAAATACATTTACGTATAGTTTTGTAAATAAAAAGTTAACTTTGTAATTAAAATAGGGCATGCACTTAAAGTGTAATAAAGATTTTTAAAATATTTTTTCTTGCAATTTTATTATTGTTGAAACAAATAATATATAAAATCACTCTCAAACTTGACAATTAAATTTACTAATGTGTGAATCCTTCATGGAGGGCTTGAAGTTCCCATGTGTGACCAATAAAATCCTTTGATCCAGTTTCCATTATCATCCCTAAAAATGCCTCCCATGGAGTTGGAGGCTTCATACATAGGACTTATCAACATTGAGTTCGTAGCCATATTTAGCTAGATGGAACCATTTGATTGGATGGTATGTTTGGGCTGAGTGTATCAAGTGGTATTTGAATGTTAGCATTATTTCTAACATTCTTTAGCAATACAAGAGTTGTTATGATATTGAGCCCGTAGAGTAAGAACTTTATAGGTAAATGATCACCTGAGATAAAGTTAACTGAAAATATAATTGAAATTATCGTTTGAAGGCAATTTCAATAGAAAAGACATTTATTTTAGTTATCAATATCGAAGTTGAATGAATCGTTCCACCTAACAATAAAAATAGAGTGAAAAGAGAAGGCAAGGAGGAATTCTATTTTGGAAAGAAAAGGAGTAGTTCCAAATGAAGAACCGGGTAAGCTTCCCGATATCCAAATATTAAATCTTGAGGGTTCATGTCAGTGAATGTTTTCTTTTTCTTTTTGTATCAGTTTTTCATTAAATAATGAAAAATTTCTGAACATTACTTGTAACTTAGTACTACATTATGAAGTATATTCTAGTGAGAATAAGAAGACTTTTCGAAAGAACTAAAATTAATTATAATTTGAGATCTTAGAAATAAATATTTGGTATCGTGGAAAGAAGAGTGCTAGTTTAAGAGACCCATGTCCTAATAGAATTGAATAAAGAATATATTATCCTTCTTGGATTAGGATAATTTTTCCTAATAGGTCTGGATTTATTTGAGATCTATATATAAATATATTGTTGAAAATTGCAATACGATATAGAGAATTCATGATCTAGCCCTAAGAGCTTAAAAATATTGGTTATTTCTTTTTATTTTGGAAAACTCTCTTTGCTTTTGCTTGGAGGATTAGGAATACTCAAACTTCAAAATTTTTATGTTATTTTTTTTCTCTATTTTTATATTTGTGATTGTGCGCTGGTTAATTCATAAATTTTTGCAACCTCAATATTTATAAAATTATATATATTTAAAAATTTATAATCATAAATATTTATTTATATAAGAAACATGTTTATAATGGTTGACTGATGCAATAATATATTGATAAGATTCTGCAGCAAGTAGTTATGAATCTTGTTTTTGGGAAGCACATATAAAAATTAAGAAAAAATGAATGTCCATTTTATACCTTTTTACCTAATATTAGACAAAAATGAAATACAATGTTCAGAATTAAATCATTTTTTCTTTAAATGTAGAACAAATAATTAAATCTTTAATTAACTAATTCATTAAAAAAACAATTTATATTTTTCTTTTCAAATTCATTAAATAAGTACTCTCTTCACCCATTTTAGATGGACACTTTCTATTTTACAAAATAATTAAATAATCATTAATAGATTGATCGACTTTACTATTTTGCTCTTTATTCATATTAATTATCCTCTTGTAAAAAATTTTTGAATTTTTAAAATTTATTTAAACTTTCAAAGACCATATTAATTATATGGGTCAAATACAAAAAATTAATTAACTTGATCTTAATTTAGTTACAAAATGGTAGTTGCAAACGTTTCTTCGGCCATCTGGCCATTTGCTTTCTTATTTTTTTTTTAAAAAAATTGTTCTATTTAAAGAAAAAAAATTGTTGATTCAATTATTTTTTTTCTTATTTTCTTATTTTCTTATTTTTTTTCCTTTTATAATTGTTTCACTTCTTTTGTGACAAAACATTAAATATTTTTGTTGTTTTATTCTTTTATTATTGGGAATGCATGATAGTCAAATAAATATTGATACATTACATAATTATTTATATAATATTGATGTATGATTATGCACATTTATACAATATTAATATATTACATATACATTTAATATTTATTTATACATCATATATACATATTTATGCAACATAGATAGATGACATACACACTATATAGTTATTTATATTTTATATATATATATATATATATATATATATATATATGTTTATATACCATTTATATGATAACTATTTATAAAATACTAATACATTATATATGCACAGTAAAAAATCATAGGAAAAGTTTGAAAGAAAGATATTTTTTATTTTAAAAAATGTAATAAAAATAAAAAATAAGTTTTTTTTTTCTTTAAAAAGATCAACATTGCAAAGGAAGGGAAAAAAACAAAAGAAAGGAAAAGAAAGCATAAGGCCTTGGGCCGATTTTGAGCTCAGTAATTAAACCGATGTGGGCTCATACTTGTTTTTGTTGAGACTATTTTTTTGTTGAAATAGAAACATGATAATATTTATTATTTCCTCAGATATTTGTGTGACCGAGAATCATTTTATTAAGGATAAAAAGAAAATTTTAAAAATAAATTATTTGCAATTAGAGTAATGTAATTTTTTTTGGGGACGGACCAAAAAAAGAAAGAATATCACAAAAAATGAGATTGTATAAATTAATTATTTTATTATGTATATATATTTAAAATTATCTCAATTTATTTTCCTAAAATGAATATTTGCAGTGAAATAACTCAAAAATTACATCATTGTTTTTAGTGAATATAAAGTATATTAGAAGTCAAATGATACAGGTCGATAATGGCGGGTCAAATGATATCAGTCGACAATGGCGGGTAAATTTGGGAAATCGATTTCCTTTCGATCCAAGAATTTCAATTTTGCAATTTGATTTTCCCGCCATCTAGATGATAGATAGAGAAATTCTATTTGATGAGAGTACAGACAGAGAAAATCCCAGAAACAAAATCTATATTACTACAAGAAAAACCTGAATCTGCTCTGCTGCTAGCAACTCGCATTTCTTTGAATTTGTGAATCTGCGGCATAAAATGGCCGTCATTTCAGGCTCTGAGCTGAAGAAAGAGGATGTCATTTCAAGTTCTGAGGTGAAGAAAGGAAAAAGTAAGAAACCTGAAAAGGGTATTTCTTCCCCTGCGAAGCGCAATAGTTCTCCCGGAATACGTCTTGTTGGTAATCGAATTTATGATTCTGTTGATGGAAAGTCATGCCATCAGGTGACTAACTACACTGATTCTGTTTGTTCTTATTTTATGTGCTAGTAATTAGAAGAAAACCCAATAAAGAAGATATGGAAAAAGCTGTAAAAATTATTTGATTCCAAAAGATAACATTTGGGGGTTGATTCATCAGTGATTTCAGATTTTTGATCAACTCGACCAGCATTTGTACTGTCCTTGGTTACCGCTATTTATACATAGATTATAAAGGGCTTCTAGGGTTTTGATTCAATAGCAAATGTAGTGTAGCATTGGATGTGTGCATGTCATCTGTTCACATTTTGGGTGGTAAATCAAGTTTTGGAGCAACTTTGGTGCACCTCAGCTGATTCCGCAATATACCTACCACTTCCCACTAACGAAATTTACCAACTCGTCCACTCCCCTTCCCTGGCCACACCCGAATCCTCAATCCCCAGCCCATCCCGTCTCCATATGCACTTTCTATAGTATTTTGCTAGATGATGTATAAAGATTGTTGGGAATATTGTTTTTTTTTGCTTACTTATCAAATACTAAAAAAAAAATTAATAAACTTGATTGTTTTCAAGAAAACATTTTTCTTTGTACCAAACACACCCTAGGTCTAGGCCTATTATTATGTGTGTGATCTTCTGCCATGTTAGTTTACTCTTCTGAAAGAGATTCTTTTTCCTTGGTGATAATATTCTTCTGCTTTGTTGCATTGTTCATTGATGTAGTATATATTGTTCAAAATCAACATTACCTCGTCGCATACATTTCTTCCTGCAGTCGGATAGAAGGCGTATTCTGCCAACGTATTGCCACTTTTGAATTTCTTAATTAATGACACATGTTTCTGGTTTTGTCCATAGTTTCTTGAAGAATTAATTTTCTGCACTAGGAACAAGACCATCATAGAAATTTAACACACAATTTCATTTTATCAACCTTGCATAATGGAAAAACTATGCTCTTTTCCTATGTTGGTTTCACAGGAGATGTGAAGTTCTTTATTATGAAAGAGTCTGAAACTGAACAATGGTTTGGGTGAATTTCCTTACATTTTCAAGTAAAAGTTATTATTTGAATACTTTAATTTGTAAAATGTATTTGAAGGCATACTTGGAGCTTTGTTCTTCAATACAGGAATAATTTGACTAATTTGAGCTGTCATTTGAATTGACATGCTGCTCCTGCATCACTTGTTCTAGTTACTTGTTGCATAGTTTTGCAGATTAATGGATCTACCACTGTTCACCCTTTGTTCTTTTAGCAACTATAGTACTAACTTCTACTGAACATCATGCAGTGCCGCCAAAAGACTAGGGACTTTATGGCTGGGTGTAAGAATATGCAAAAGGATAAGCTTTGTCCAATTAATTTTTGTCATAAATGCTTATCAAACAGGTTAGAAACTTTCCATCTTCATTTTTTCTTAGAACCACTATTCTTCTTATCTTAAATTGTCCTTATGTTTTGTGAGCTTTTAAATTAGGTATGGCGAGAAGGCAGAGGAAGTATCACTTTTGGAGGATTGGAAATGTCCAAAATGTAGAGGCATTTGTAATTGCAGTCTTTGCATGTGTGTTGCTTTCTTTAATTTGTTCTTGCTATTCTTTTTTTCCTTTTAAACAAGAATTGGAGATGGTCTCTGGCACTTAATCTTGATTATTTACTAACTCAATTCTTAGGAAGAAACGGGGCTGCCAACCCACCGGTCAACTTGTGCACACAGCAAAGGCAACAGGATATTCATCTGTGTTAGATATGCTGCAGATTACCGGGATTAACAATGTTGATCAAATCAAAGCTTTGAAAGATAGGAGTGGCTCGCGGAAAAAGATCAATAGTTCAAACAATGTAATTTTGGGTTTATATAATTATGGCAATAGGAAATATTTATCTGTTTGTTAGCCTTGATACCTTTTATTGAATATTGACAGGAGGAAAGAATAGTTTCTTCAGAAAATGGCGGGAAGGAAAATTGTATTGAAGAGATGACTGACATAAATGCGAATTCTTCTGCCTTGTCAAAAAATCCCAGTGATAAGCAATCTGTGGGACGTAAAAGGAAAAAGGTCAATGAAAAGCCTGATGGCATTGTGTCAAAGGATAATGTAGTGAATGATCTTGATGGTCCACATGATGATGAAAAGAAATTAAAGAAGTTGATGCAAGAGCTCCCAGAATCAGAATTTGATAGCAAGAGAGGTGCTGTTGCATCAGTGAAAGAAACTCTATTAGAAGAGTCTCAAGATTTCAGCAAGAAGAACAAGGAAAGATCTCCCAAGGAAGGCTCTGTGAAAGATAACACTACAGAAAGTAATGATCCTTTTGCCTTGACTCCATTGCCCCAGGGAACTGCTGTGACAGCTGTTGGTGAAATTGATTTACAGATGGAAGATGTTGGGAATGCTTTACAATTTTTAGAGTTTTGTGTGGTTTTCGGAAAGGTAAATAACTTAATACCCATAAAATTCTATTATGGTGTCCAGTTAAAAATATTTTACATGCATTGATGCAATAATGTGGATGAACATCAATCGTTGCATCATTACTGAGTTTCATGCTTTCTTACATGTAGGTGACTTTTTGTTTTTTCATAGTTCAATATTTTATTTTTGTCTCCCAAAATCTTGGAAACTGGTACATGGGGTATGCCTGAGCTGCTAAGCTGAACATTAGTTTTTCCCCATATTTGTTTAGAAAAATCTGTTTTTACGTAGTCAATTCTTTCTTATCAAGTGTTACTGTCATGATTTGTTACCTGTGGCTCTTTTCTGTTTTTAGATACATGGCGTTTAGGAGGCCTACTCAATTAGCTGATCAAAATTTGCATTTATCCACTATTCTTCTAATTTTAATTTTTGATAGATACTTGACATCAAAAAGGGGCAACCACAAGCTGTTCTCAGAGATATACTTCAGGGGAGAAGTTCGCGACGTGGAAAATGTTCTTTGACAATACAATTTCTTAGTAACCTGCTATCTTTCCTAAAAGAGCAGGAAGAGGAAAAGTATATCTTTTTCTTCAGATTTGCTTGAGGAGCACATCTCTTGCATCTTCTAATGTTTGTTTTGAATTTATTTTCCAGATCTTCTTCAGAAACCTCGACAGAAGGGAAAAACTCATGGTATGCTGATATCAAAATGTTGATCTTAAAATCCCCCAGTGTTTCGAGAACCATGGGATTAGAATCTTTAGGAAATGCTGTTGAAGAATTTGAGAACTTGAATCCCCCAGAAAAGCTCAAGATCTTAAATTTTGTCTGCGATGAAGTTCTTGGAACTGTGTAAGAATTGTCCTAGCTTTTTCCCTTTCCTCATTACATTTTCTGTTTCTTCTTTGTATTTTGATGGAGTGAACTAATATATTTTCTTTTCCAGAATGGTAAGGGATTGGATTGATGATCAAAACTCAAAATTTGCTGTAAAGGCAAAGGAAGCAAAAGAAAAAGTTACTGCGGCAAAAGAAGAGGTGCGGAAGTTACACAGAAAACTTAACCTCAGCGGGCTTCAAGTTATGAAAATTAATATGTAAAATGTTATTACTTGTACAGGAGAAGCGCCTGAAGCAGAAAATGCAGAATGAGATAGCTCAAGCCATTATTGCAAAGAATGGTGCTCCACTCTCAATATCAGAACATGAAGCAATTGTTTCTCAAATTAAATGTGAAGCAGCAGAAGTTCAGGCTTCTGTGGTAGAGTCAAAGAATACTTATTCAAAATGTATGTGCTTAGTTCTACATGCATGTTTTGAGTTAATTTATTTTTCCTTATGGTTTGCATGTGCATATCTAATCAGTCATGTCAAAGTAAGCCCAACATTGAATGAGATATTACTAGGTTTTTAGTTCATGTTGGCGTTATGCGATTACCTTGATGATACAGTGAGTAGGTTGTCAGCCATTAACCCTCTTTCTGTAAAATGATGACTAGTGAAAAGATGGAACATCCTACCTGTCACAACTATCAAACACCTGCTCCATGCAATCAGAGATGATAAAGAGAAGATCAGTACACCAAACTGTGTCATGTAAAGGGAACGTAGTGAAGTTACAGTAACATAGATTGCTATTTCCCCATCCAGGCTTTCACTTCATTCTTAAATGAGATTTCTGTATGAGATATGAGTAATAATTGTTTGTTCATGATCACTGGTCTATTGTAACTTCAATGATTATATTGATCCTTTTCATATATTTGGGTTCTGTCTATAGATAATCAAAGATCTGAAGCTGTTAGGTTGGAACCTTTCCTTTCGGGCACTGATGGTAATGTGTTTTGGACACTAAAATGCTATGGTGACAAATCCATTCTTTTATGTCAAGGTTGGTTCAAGCGTATGACAGTTTACTCTGCTTTTGGTAATTAGGATTTGAATGACCTTTATACCTATTCCATATGCAGATGTAGGAACTGGTGATACTGCTGCATTAGATGATAAATGGTTTGCTTTTGATGCTGAACAGAAACAAATCATTGAGAAGCGCATTAATTCTTTAAGGTTGGTAATGCAAATACTAGCTGGCTTTTTAAGATCCTGGATTTTAGCTTTGACTTGCTTTGTTGCCTAGAATAAGAAAACAAGTGCTTTGACTGGAATTGATACTTGACTGGAATTGATACCTTTGTAGACTTATAAGAGAATAATTGGTGTCATTGGTAGAGCAGGATATACAATATGAGAAATATCCCCTGAGAATAGATCACTTAATCAGTTCATATGTCATACCATCCACTTTAAATCTTTCCTCTTTGAAGAGAACACAATTGGGTTTTTCCTGGTTCTATTTTGACTTAACATAGAAAACAAAAGTTTCTCCTAGTTCTAGTGTTTGGTCAATGTAAAAGCACCTTATATTTTCTTCATTGTTCTGGAATAGGCAAAATGTAGTACTTACCTTTCTGGTTGCTGCTTAAACTTCCTCTAATTGGGGTTGGGGGACAAAAAGGAATATACTTTTCCACAGTTCTATGCTTCAGGTAATTAAAAATGCTCTTGGTATCAGTCTAGTAGTTATTGATACATGAGATAAAACATCCTTATAAAGTGAAATGCACTCATTTGTCTCACTATATCAACTCATGTTTTATGAGCATTTAATAAAAATGTAGTATGTCTTGATTCTGTTTTAGGTAGTTGCTTGCAAACATACTTATAATACTGCTTATTGTTATCAGCATTTAGCAAAAACAACTTAGATTGACTATTCAAGTTGAATGAAAACAACACCAAGATGCTATCTTGATGTTTAAATGGCACTTGGAATTAGCATAACTAGGACGTGGACCTAGTTATAAATTCATTGTCTTTCTGAGTTGATCAAGTTAATGATAGGTAGGTTTTACTAATCTTCACAATAAATCATATTTCTTCATTTGCAGGGCAAAGAAGGTTAGAACTCAGAAGGTCCTGCAGAAACCGTCTCAGAATAATGAAGCTACTGCTTAAGATCTTACTGATTTTTCCTGTAATTCCTTAAGAGGCATGTAATGGATAGCACTTAGCAGCTTGTCTGATGAGTGGTCTTTTTACCTGATCGTCCAGTAACTTGCATCCACAGTACCAGACAAGAAGAGGGTGGAGGAAGGCAAAAAAATTACATTTACATTTCAATATGCTACCTTTTGGTTGCAACTTTTGAGAACGTTGAACTGCAGTTGTATCTTAGCTTTGTATGTGCTGTGCCTTCTCCATATACTTCCTTTTGGTGTTCATATTCAAACTCCATTTAATAGTAGTATGATATTATTACAGTAAGTATTCTATGATCATCACATAATTTATAATACACTCTATTATGAGATTATAAACAAGAATGCTTAAGTAGTGCAACATTATAAAAGCCATGATGCAATTTGAGTAATCAAGCTCAAACTTTGTTTTATAAAAGTATGACCCGGAAAAGATAGATTGTCCTTCCAAAGTAATCTGAAGTATTTTTCTCTTGTCTTCTTCTTCTTTAAATCTATCTAACAATACTTAATAGTTCATCAATTCTTCTTGGATTTATTGGATCTCGTTGAAGATGTTGGCACTGTCATATGATTTTGCTTTGCTAGCCGCATCCGTAGATGACTTAGAAAAAATTCCTCAATCATCTTACTGTCCCAACTATTTTTCTTTCATGTTTCTTTTTGTTATTGCATTGTTTCCTAGGAGAAATAAGCATTGCATATTCTAGATATTCAATATAACATAGTAATTTTGTAAAAATAATATTCAATATACTAGTGTCTCACTTTCATCATTTACAAAGTTCATGAAAATATTTTGATGTACGAGTTAATTTTCTTATTCTATAGAAAATAATATTAATTCTAAAGAAAGGAGAGAATTTTGTTAGCATTTTATCTAAAATATAATCTTTACTACCCACCTCACAAGCACACTTTGTTCAAAATACGGAGTTGTTATAACAGTACCAAACATTTGCCAAAAGAGTCAAATCAATAATAACAAACATTTGCCGAAAAAGAATAAGAGACATAAACAAACTAACATTTGCCCAAAAAAAAAGAGATATTAACTAACTATAAGAATGATCTAGTTTAATTTGACACAAAATTTAATAAAGTAAAAAAGACATTTTAAACTTGTGATCCTAAATTAAAGTTATTTCAAATCTATCAAAATGTCCCTTAATTTCAGATTTTAAACATACAACGTGGAAAGTGGTCATTCTTTATAAAATGAATTAAGGAAGCATGTCTTTTTAAATTGGATGGAGTAATAAATTTATAAGATATTTTGTTTTTTAACAAGTTAACACTAAGTTGTTAAAGTATTAGATAATTTGGAGAATTTGGTTTCATGTTTCTAACGTTTACATCAACACTTCACCACTTTACAGATTTCATGTAAAAAATAAAAATATATTTTATTTTTCCACTTACACATTGTTGAACCCATAGAAAAATAGACTGCTGAAGATCAAAACCCTCATCACACTAGCTTATTTACAACAATTTATTTTTTCCTTCATAGCTAGAAACTCCATCTTGTCTTTTTTTCCAATTCGTTCAATTTCTTACTCAATATAGACCCATTTTAGAATACCTCAATGCACATTCAGTAACAACATGTTTGATATAATAATGTTAAATAGAGTTTAAACAGGAGCATTAACAGGAAGTATATGGAGAAGGCACATTACATACAAAACTAAGATAGTACTGCAATCCAATGTTCTAGAAAGTTGCAACCAAAAGGTAAAAAGCTATCCATTACATTCCTCCAAGGAATTGCAGGTAAGATCTTAATGATAACAGAACAGATGCACAAAGAAAGAAGAATATGCAGAACGCAATAGACTAAAGATGGAGTCAACACACTGAATTTTAATGAAACTCGCTTGACTGTCTTTCAGTACTCTGCAACTACTAATTTTATAGATAGAAAGATATAACAATATTAAACAAAAAAGCTAGAAAGACTAACTAATATTACTCCTAAATATAGGAAACTAATTCAAGATAAACCACTCTCCTAAAGACCAGGACAAGCTGGAAATAGGACTTTATTTTCTAACACACTCCCTTAAACCGAAAGCTTTCAGGGTTCAGGATAAACTCTTCCATCGTGTCAATACCCATCGACCTCCTCAGCTTTTGGAAAGGGAGAAACTTGAGAGGTTTAGTAAAAATGTCCGCCAACTGATCTTCACTTCGGCAATACTGAAGCTCTATTGTTCCTTCATAGTTGAGATCTCGTAGGAAATAATACTTCACATCAATATGCTTGCTTCTTCCATGGTTCACAGGATTCTTTGACAACTTGATTGCAGAATTGTCACAAAATATTATAGTAGCTCTTCCTATCTTGAATTGCAGCTGTTTAAAGATTCTCCTAAGCCAAATAGCTTGACAAGCACAAGCTGTAGCAGCTAAAAATTCAGCTTCTGTACTTGATAATGCAAAAATTGTTTCTTTTTGGAGGACCATGATACAACCCCTGTGCCTAGCATAAAGACATAACCTGAAGTACTTTTTTATCATCTTGATCTCCTACATAATTACTCTCAGTAAAGCCAGTCAAATCTGCCTTTTTCCCCTTGTAGGAAATTTCAAAATCCTTGGTTCCTTGTAAGTAACGAAGAATTCTCTTCGCAGCTAGAGATGCATTTCAGTTAGGCACTCCATATATCTACTTACAAGACTAACAACATACATGATATCTGGTCTTGTAGCAATTAGGTACATCAAACTACCCACAATTTGCTTGTAAAATGTGCTATCAATCTTCTTTCCGCTCCCTAAGCTTTGTTTAGTTTCAGGCCAAACTCAACTGGAGTATTGACAGGCTTGCAATTCTTCACTTTAAATCGGTCCAAAATTTCCCGTACATATTTCTTTTGAGAAACAAATATACCATCATCAAATTGCACTACTTCTAAACCAAGAAAATAATGCATCTTATCAAGATCAGACATTCAAATTCATCCATCATAGACTTCTTAAAATCAGAAAACATGGTACTATCATTCAATATGAACTCATCAACATATAAACACACAATGGGCATTTTTCCAGGCTCCTCAAATTTAACATAGAGAGAGTGCTCATATGGACATTTCAAGAAACCAACCTTTTGAAAGTAAGTCTCGATGCGACTATACCAAGCTCGCAGAGCTTGTTTTAGTCCATAAAAAGTCTTTTTCAACTTGTATACCTTATGCTCAGATCCAATTTTAATATAACCATAAGGTTGCTAGATAAAATACCTCTTCCTCCAAGTATCCATGTAGGAAAGTCGATTTAACATCCAACTGAAAGATAGGCCACAAATTTTGTGCCGCTATAGCAATTATTATTCTAATGGTGTCATGCCTTGCAACTGGCACAAAAACTCTTGCATAGTCCACTCCATGCTCTTGCTTGTATCCCTTAGCCACTAATCATGCCTTATACTTGTCTATTTCACCATTTTCCTTGAGCTTTCTCTTATAGACCCACTTGACACCTATGGTTTTGTGCCCCATCGAAAGATCTAATAACTCCAAGGTGCCATTTCTTTCAATAGAATCAATCTCATCATTCATGCTTTCCTCCATTTCTCCTCTTTGACAGCATCCTCAAAAGTTGTGGGATCGCAGTCTGCAAACAATGCGAAGTGGGAAACATCTTCATTAATATCAATTCATGTTACCTTATAATCCATCATCCATGCGGGCCTTCTGCGAGCACGACGAAGAGGCTGATCAGCTGCATCAGTTTCTTCTAAAACTGATGGTGAGGTTTCAACAGCCGTTTGAGTAGGAGTTTCAGAAATTTCAGGTACAACTTATGGTGACATTTCAGCAACATCTTGAGTAGAAGTTTCAGAAACTTCGGGTGTTGAAACTACTTCTTTGACTTCATTATCAAATATGATTGGAGTAGACTGCTGCATACTCCATTCCCAAGTGTTTTCTTCATCAAAAATAACATCTCTACTGATTACGATCTTCTTCGTTAGTGGATTAAGCAGTTTATATGCCTTTGATGCTTCACTAACACCGAGAAAAATACACTTTTCACTTTTGTCATCAAGCTTCTTCCTCTTCTCGTCTGGAATATGTGCATATGCAATGCAACTGAAAATTCGAAAGTGATCGACTGTTGGTTTTCTTCCGTTCCAAGCCTCCTTCAGAGTCATGTTTTGAACAACAAATGTTGGACTTCTATTCAGTACATAAATGCTCCAATTTTGCTTTTGGCCAGAAAGTCTTTTCAATTTTTCCTCTGTCCAACAAACTCTGAACCATATTGAGAATAGTTCTATTCTTCCTCTCCGATACACCATTTTGTTATGGTGTATAAGAAGCAGTTAGCTCTCTTCGAATTCCATTAGATTCACAAAAATCTTCAAAGACTTTTGAGCAATACTCGCCACCATGATCAGTTCGAAGAGTCTTTATGGCCCTTCCAGATTCCTTTTCTACATGAGCCTTGAAGCTTTTAAATGCTCCAAAAGCTTCTAATTTTTCCAGTAAAAAATACACCTAAGTTCTCCTGGAATAATCATCTGTAAAGGTAATGAAATACCTTTTACCACCATTAGAAATTGGATTGATTGGGCCACGAATATCTGAATGCACCAGCTCCAAAATACCACTCGCTCTCCACAACTTCCCTTTTGAAAATTGAGAACGATGTTGTTTGCCAACAACACATTCTTCACAAGCTTGAGAAGAGATGATGATTTCTGGAAGACCTATCACCATCTTTCTTTGTTGGAGAGTTCTTAATCCACCAAAACCCAAGTGACCATATCTAAAGTGCCACAACCATGAAGGATCTTTTATTTTCGTCTTTAAACAAGACTGAGTACTCTCAATATTATTCAAGGGAAATAACCACTTTGAATTCATTTTCACAACAACAATAGCTCCTCTAGTAGGACTATAAATCTCACAAACATCCTTCCCGATGGGGATAAAATATCCTTTTTCGTGCAATTGTCCAACACTCAATAAGTTGCATTTTAAAGCAGGAACATAGAGCACATTTGATATTACTTCTCGAAAAGCATTCTAGGTTTTAATGTTAATATCACCTTTTCCCATTTGAATCCACAGTAAAGTAATCACCAAAACTAACTTTAGAGTGAAAGTGTTCATTTAAAGAAAAGAAACAAGACTTACTCCCAATCATGTGATTACTGCAACTTGTGTCCAGATACCAAACATCTTGCACGGGTTTTTCTTCTGCTTCTATTCCATCAACAAGGTCTCAGTTTTATTGCTTTCGATAAAATTTGACTTCCGTCCTTGTCACTAGGCAACCTAGTGTAACAATCAGACTGATGGTGATCAAATTTATGACACCAATAACATTCAACTTTGATTTGTCAAAATTCTTCCCCCTACCTTTGTTGTCATCATTGGCTCTAAAATTTCTATCCCCGTCTCTGTTTCCTTTATCTCCTCCCCCTCTTCCTCTACCGCTATCTCTACCCCTTCCTCTAGAATTTGAGGGAATAAAAGTAGAAGCCTTCAAGGCTTGCTTCTTAAAAGTTGAACTGCGGTTCATCTTCTGTTCATGCACCAATATGGAGCTTTGTAATTCATCCAGCGATAACTCATCTATGTTTTTTGATTCCTCAATGGAGCAAACAACATAATCGTACTTTGGCGTCAAAGAGCGCAATATTTTCTTTACAATTGTGATATCATTCATCTTCTCGCCATGGAATTGCATTTTGTTGCTGATGTCCATTGTTCTGGTGCAGTAACTTGTTACAAACTCTCCTTCCTTCATTTGCAAAATCTCGAAGTCCTTTCTCAAGGCTTGAAGTTGTGCACGCTTTACTCTAATGGTACCTTGATATTTTTTCTTCATGGAATCCCAAATATCCTTAGAAGTTTCTTTGCAAAGAATAGTTTCTAGGATAGGACGATCGATAGCTTAAAAGAGACTAGTTTTTTGCCTTCAAGTCTTTCAGTTTTCATGCTTCAAACTCCGCCTTTTGAGAATTTGTTAGAGCTTCCCCTTTCGCTGGAGCACCAATGCCGTCCTCAACAATTGACCAATACTCTTTTGACCATAAAAAATTCTCCATCCGCATACTCCAATGGTCATAGTGACCATCAAAACGAGGAATGGCTGCTTGTACAAAATTGCTCTCTGAAGCCATAGCTCATAATATCTCTCTATTTTTCTTCTCGAATCTAATCTGGTCCTGGTACCACTGATAACAGAATAGATGCACAAAGAAAGAAGAATATGCAAAACACAATAGACTAAAGATGGAGTCAACACACTGAGGAACTCGCTTGACTGTCTTTCAGTACTCTGTGACTAATAATTTTATAGATAGAAAGACATAACAATATTAAACAAAAAAGCTTTTGAATGACAAACTAATATTACTCCTAAAAATAGGAAACTAATTCAAGATAAACCACTCTCCTAAAGACCAGGACAAAGCTGGAAACAGGATTTTATTTCTAACACTTAAAGGGTAGCTTCATTATCCTGAGATGGAAGTTTGTGCTGCACCTTGGGAGTTATAACCCTCCTCTTTGCCCAGCAAATCAAGAAATATAATTTATTATGAAAATTTGTAAAACCTACGTATCATAAACTTTATCAACTTAGAAAGACTGATTCTAAGTCCACATGCGATTTATGCTAATTCCAAGTGCCAATTAATCATCTTCGTGTTGTATTCATTTAAGTCAATCTATAAAGGGTATCGGTTCAAGATAATGCTCTTGTTTTCTTATTCTAGGCAACAAAGCAGGTCAGTCCTGAAATTTACATCATTAAATAGCCAGCTAGAATAAATGGGAAGTCAGTCTTTGGAAATTTCTATCAGTTTAACGAAGCATAGTATTTGGAGAATGCTATTTGCGTTACCAACCTTAAAAGATTAATGTGCTTCTCAATGATTTCTTTCTGTTCAGCAACAAAAGCAGACCATTTTTCATCTGATGCAGCAGTATCTCCAGTTCCTACATCTGCATATCGAAAAAGTATTAAGGTCATTCAAATGCCAATTACCAAAAATGGAGTAAACTGCCATATGCTTACCCAACCTTGACATAAAAGAATGGATTTGTCACCATAGCATTTTTGTGTCCAATAGACTTAACCATCAGCGCCTGAAAAGAAAGGCTCTGTCGTCCTAACAGCTTCAGCTCTTTGATTATCTATACAAAAAAATCATGGTCAGAACCCAAATATATGAAAGGATCAATATAGTCATTGAAGTTACAATAGACCAGCCATTATGAACAAACACATATATCTCATACAGAAACTCACTTAAGAATGAAGTGAAAGCCTGGTGGGCAAATGGCAATCTATGTTATACTGTAATTTTGCTACATTACTTTTTACATGATAGAGCTTGGTGACTGATCTTCTATTTATTAGCTCCAATTTGCAAGGAGCATGTGTTTGATGATTGTGAGCAAGGTAGGATCTTTCATTTTACGGAAAGAGGATGAACGACTGACGACCTACTCGCTGTATCATCAAGGTAATTGCATAACACCAACATGAACAACTAAAAATCTGGTAAATATTTCATTCCGTGTTGATCTTACTTTAGCATGATTAACTAGCTATGCGCATTTATGCAAGCCATATGAAAACATGGACACATAAATTAACTTAAAACATGCAGGTAGAACTAAGCACATACACTTGGAGTAAATGTTCATTGACTCCATCATAGAAGCATGAGCTTCCGGTGCTTCATGTTTAATTTGAGAAAAAATTACTTCATCTTCCGATGTTGAGAGTGGGGCACCATTCATCGCTATAATGGCTTGAAAATTCTCATTCTGCATTTTCTGCTTCAGGCGCTTCTCCTGTACAAGTAATAACATTTCACATATTAGCTTTTATAACTTGAAGTACAATGAGATTTAAGGTTTTTTATTGTTATTATCTTCCAGACCTCATCTTTTGGAGCAGTAACTTTTTCTTTGCTGCCTTTGCCTTTGCAGCAAAGTTTGAGTTTTGATC
Source organism: Solanum rostratum (assembly GCA_029948455.1). Lineage (NCBI taxonomy): Eukaryota > Viridiplantae > Streptophyta > Magnoliopsida > Solanales > Solanaceae > Solanum > Solanum rostratum. Next base: position 23,693,482 of record CM057056.1, read on the forward strand.
ATCCATCCAATCTCTTATCTTTTTGGAAAAAAAATATATAATTTACTTTTACAAAAAGACAAAGAAATAACAGAAAATGTAATTAGGAAAGGGGAAAAACTTGGAAAATTCTTACACAGTTCCAAAAACTTCATAGCAGATAAAATTTAATATCTTCAGCTTTTAAAGGGGATTCAAGTTCTCAAATTCTTCAACATCATTACCTAAAGAATCCAATTCCATGGTTCTTGAAACACTGGGGAATTATAATATCAACATTTTGATATCAGCATGCCATAAGTTTTTCCCTTCTGTCAAGGTTTCTGCTGAAGATCTAGAAAATAAATTCATAATAAATGTTGATGCAAGAAATGTTCTCCTCAAGCAAATCTGAAGACAGAGATATTCTTTTCCTCTTCCTCTTCTTTTCGGAAAGATAATAAGTGATGAAGAAATTGTAACATCAAAGAATATTTTCCGTGTTGTGAACTTCTCTCCTGCTGTATGTCTCTGAGAACAGCTTCTGGTTGCCCCTTCTTGATGTCAAGTATCTATCAAAAGTGAGAAGAAGAAGAATAATTTGATCATCTAATTGAGTAGACCTTCTAAATATCACGGATCTAGAAACAGAAAAGAGCCATAGACAACAAATCAAGGCAGTAACACTTTATAAGAAAGAACTAAAATACTTGAAAGCACAGACTTCCAAAAATAAATATGGCAAAAAACTAATGTTTAGCTTGGCAGCTGGCTATCAGACATATTACATGTACCAATTCCCAAGTCTTTGAGGGACACAAATAAAAAACTATGGTAAAACAAAAAGTCACTTATGTATAAGAAAGCATGAAACTCAATAGTGATGGTATGATTAGTGTTCATCCACATTACAACATCAATACATGTAAAATACCATAAAGTTTCTTGCCTTTCCAGAAACCATACAAAATTCGAAAAAGTGTAGAGCATTCCCAACATCTTCCAGCATTAAATCAATGTCACCAAGAACTGTCACAACAGTTCCCTAGGGCAACATAGTAAAGGCAAAAGGATCATTATTTTCAATAATGTTATCTTTCACAGAACCTTTCTTGAGAGATCTTTCCTTGTTGTTCATTATGAAATCTTGAGACTCGTATGGTAGAGTTTCTTTCACTGATGCAACAACGCCTCTCTTGCTATCAAAGTCTAATTCTGGCTGTCTTTGCATCAATTTTTTGGTACATTTTCACCATCGTGTGGACAATCAAGGCCATTTACTACATTTTTCCTTCTACATCCTGCAGGTTTCTTATCACTGGGATTTTTTCACAATTCAGGAAAATTTGCATTCATGCCACTCACCTCTTGGATGAAATTTTCCTTCCCGCTATTTTTTGAAGAAACTATTCTTTCCTCCCGTCAATACTGAGTTACAATGTATTAAAGCTACAAATAGAAAAATACTTCTTCTTACCAGATCCATAATTATATGAAAGCAACATTACATTGTTTGAGATATTGATCTTTTTCCATGAGCCCCTCCTATCTTTTCAGAGCTTTGATTTGATCAATATTGTAAATCTGCAGCATATCTGAAGCTGAAAAACATCCATTTGCCTCTGCTGTGTGCACAAGTGGACCAGTTGGTGGGAAACCTCGCTTCTTCCTGAGAATAGAATCAGCAGATAATCAAGATTAAGTGCTAGCAATGATCTCCAATTCCTGCTTAAAAGAACAAACCAAAGAAGGCAACACACATGCAAATACTGCAGTTACAAATGCCTCTGCATTTTGGACATTTCCAATCTTCCAAAAGTGATACTTTCTCTGCCTTCTCACCATACCTAATTTAAAAGCTCACAAAACATTACACATTTAAGATAAGAAGAATAGTAGTTCTAAGAAAACATGAAGATGGAAAATTTCTAACCTCTTTAGTAGGCATTTATCACATGACTAAATTGAACTAAGCTTATTCATTGGCATATTCTTGCACCAACTAAAATGTCCCTAATCTGGCGACACTACATGAAGTGCATTAGAAGTTAGTACAATACATGCTGAAAGAACAAAAGGTGAATGGTGGTAGGTCCATTATATGATGGCATTACATTCCAGGTTTGCGCTTCGCAGGGGAAGAAATACGCTGTGCAGATTGATTTCCTTTCTTCTTTTTCCGTTTCTTTCGCTCAGAACCTGAAATGATGGTCAGGGTATGCCGCAGATTAAGAAATGGATATCATTGGTTTCCAAAGATTCAAAGAAATGCTAGTAGCTATGAGCAGAAAGATTATTTGAAACAGATTTAATTCAATTGTTTTCCAAATTTACCACCATTGTGGACGATAAACAATGACCCAACTAGTCATTGCTATGGTTTTGCATTTATTATGTTGATTTGAGCAAGAGTAAAGTGATCGCAAGACTATTGGGGTGATTGTTGGTCGAGTTATTCCGGAGTTATGTGGATTTTTGAGTTAACCAGGAAGTTATACCTTTAAAATGAAGTTTTCTGGCCAAGTCCTAATAAACAATCTCGAAATGGAATTCTGACGATTCCATTAGCTCTAGAACAGTCGAATTAGGTTAGGAGCATGTTCGGTGCAATTATATCATGGATTGCAAATTTGGCCACCGAAATCGATTAATAGTTGATCCAATCAATGCTCTCGGGAACTTTATCTCAAACAAGAATTTTGATAGCGCAGTTGTCTCTGAAACATCAATTTCGGTCTAGGACGACCCCTTGTTTGATACCAGGGATGTCTGGAAGCGATTTGACCCTAGGGGCTTTTCCTTAAAAGTTGAGTATAAAGAAGTGGGACCCTCACATTATTGTGGGAAGCTCCATTGGGAATTCCAACTGCACCGTTGGATCTGAAAAGTCAAAATTCATATGGTTAATTGTTCGTTTATAAAATCGGAGTCCGAACGAGCCTGAAACGATGAAAAAGGAAATTGAAGGGTTTAGAGAATAGGGTGATGTGGCAGGACCTGGTGCTGCCACATGGTGCAAAGAATTCCACATGGCAGCTAGGTGATAGTAGCTGGCAAGTATATGTAATGACCTCGAAGGTCATTTCTGGTTTTTTCGACCAAATTATAATTTTGCACTTTCCAAATGTTGTCTTTTGTCATTTATGAGTGAGTCCAAAATTCGGGTTTTGAAAATATCATAAAAATTAGAGTTTTGCAAAAGCAAGAGTTTTAAAAGGGCTTAAAGTTGATTTTTTTAAAGTTTTGTGGTCATTTTGAGTTTCGAGTGTCGGAATTCGATTCTGTCAATTTCATTAGTTTTGAAATGTCGAATCCGGTCCAAGAGAACTTGCAGAACTAAATTTGGAGTTAAAACGGAGATTTTAGGCTCAAAGTTGCATTTTCAGTTCATTTTGGATCATAGGTTTGACTTTGGTCAGCATTTGGGGTTCGGGAGCTTGTATCAAAATTCTGTTAGTTCCAGCGGTTCCTACTGGTGAAACTAATACTAGGAATGCCCTCCTTGTAATTTTTAGAGGTTCTGTGAATATTTTGAGCTTTTAGGTCCGCATATAGTTTAAATGATCCTTCTTGGGTTCTGGGCCACGGAGGTTCCGGATTCAATTCTTACAGTTCCATTGAGTCTGGATCATCATTTTTTATACGGAAATATGTTTGATTTGTGTTCATGGGGTTCCGAACGAATTCTCGAGAGTCCATTTCTTGTTTTTGGATGAGCTAAATTGTTGGTGCATTGCTGTTTCTGGTGCATCTAACACTAGTACTCCGCGTTCGCGCCTCTTGGGCCGCGTTCGCGGAGACCTAGCAGTCAGACCTCTGCGATCACGGGGTGACTGCTGCGTTCATGGAGTGTTAACCCTCTTTGATCTCCACGTTCACGGAGCACTTTTGATGCCTGAACAATGTCTTTCTTTAAAACACGATTTTAACTCATTTTTCACCATTTTTGACATTCCAAGCTTCGTTCTAAGAGAGTATTTTTGAGGTTTTGAAGACAAATTGATTGGGTAACTATCTTATAACCTATTTTAACTATTTTCATTGATTAATTTGTGTTTTAACTTCTAAATCTGAGAATTTTCGGAATAAAATTTCCAAAACTTAAATCATTGATTTCTCCCTCATCTTAGCTCCATTTTTGAAATTGATTTCACCGTTAAATTCCTTGTTACGTGCAGAACATTTTCATCCATGAATTTTCAGTTTTCGGCTACATCTTCTGGCATGGGATTTTTTTATTATTGTACCCTTTCTCTCCGAATTAATTTATTATAGTGTCATTAGATTCGTTACGTGATTGTAGTGCTACATTTGAATAGATTGTGGTGATTTGGAGTATCGTAGGAGAGGGAAAGTGATGATTCCTTCTTGATTTCAAGACTTTATTTGAGGCAAGTGGACTTCTAACCTTTTGTTAAGTATGAATGAACCTTGTGTGCTCCTATGTGTACGAAATTGAGTATTTAAAGGTAGAGTATTCTAGGCTTGATCGTGAGTTTTCGTATTGAATAATTGTTCATATGATTATATACTGAATTGTAATTTAATTGTGAATTCGTAGTCTATGCGATCTTATGACTCATTTGGTGTTGATGACGAGATGGTGCTTATATTGCGATATGATAATATTGAGATATTGATGATAATGAGACACTGTTGATATTGAGATATTGTTGATAATGAGACACTGTTGATATTGAGATAATGATGATATTGAGACACTAATGATATTGAGATATTAATGGCATTGAGATAATGAGATCATTTTGATTGGTGGTATTATGATATTATTGTGATCATACACATTGCATTTATTATTATTTGTGGATTGATACTTGTGATGGCTATGACCGAAATATAAGTAAGGAAACATGTGGATTGGTGGCCAAAGTCTCTAAATTTGTGACAATTTGGTATCAGATTCCAGGTTCATAAGTCTCACATGTGTACAAGCCTAGTCTAGTAGAGTCTTGACGATCGCTGCGGAGACGTTCATTACTTATCCTTGAGAGTCTATAAAGACTATTAGGAAACTCTCTTTCGTTTCATTCTAATCAATTCATGTGTGGGTTTTGTATGGGTGTTGAGTGTTCATGTGTCCTTTTGACAGGTAGAGAGGACCAGAGTTACTGCTACTACAGGTCGAGGGAAGGCTACCCCTGGTGTTGTTATTGAGACCCTAGCTAGGGGTAGAGGTCATGTCCGAGGATGAGCTAGAGGTCGGGGCCGAGGAGCCACTCCGGCGAGGAATTATGATCGAGGTATCTCCCTCAAGGTTGCTATGAAGCCTAGACAAGAGGAGGTTCTACATGAGTTTGCTACAACACCTTTACTCCAAGATACACTTTTGAGAGTCTTGGGTGTGTTGGAGACTTTGGGGCAAGTAGGTAGACCAACTGACACTTCTGGTACTTCACAAACTCAAGTGAGGGTGTAACATTAGGATCAGTAGCAAGCCCTCGAGGCCTAGGTTCAGGATAAGCGACCATTAGCAGCTCCGATTGATAAGATTCCACCAGTTGATGCTTTTACTGATGATGAGCAACAGAGATATGAGAGATTCTGGAAGATGGACCTACCTCAATTTCAGAATGGGAAGACTGAGGATGCTCATGAGTTCCTAACTACTTAAAGAGAGTTACTGGATACCGTGGGACTAGCAGAGGCACATGGAGTGAGATATGTCACCCTTCAGCTCCGTGGGCAACCAGGTAGTGGTGGAAGACTTATACAGGACCCCCTTCCAGCTGGATCTACTCAGATGACTTGAGAGGCTTTTTCTGATGCATTCTATGATCGGTTTGTTCCTTAGAGTGTCCGCGAGGAGAGCCAATTGAGGTTTCAGAGTTTGAGGCAGGGCATCATGATTGTTTCGGAGTACAAAGTCAGGTTTTACCAGTTAGCCCGTCATGCTACAACTATACTTTGAATGGAGGAGGAGAAGGTTCACTGGTTTGTGAAAGTGTTGATTTATCCTATCAAATAGTCAATATATTGGGTAGCTAGAGATGGAGCCTCATTTCAGTCAGTTGTTAGCGCCGCCAAGGAGGCGGAGTTGATGCAGAGGGAGGAGTTCGGGGACCCCAAAAATGTCCGTACTTCAGGATAGTATTCAAGTGCCTCATCAGGGGGTAGAGGTATGATTAGAGGAAGTAGTTCTCTTTAGCATCGCGGGGTTCATGCAGTCTTGCCAGCTTCAGAGGAAGAATGAGGCCATCATGATTTCTATAGTTCAGGGAAGTGTGCATCTGGTTCTCAGTAGAGGCCCACGGCCGGGGAGGTTTACAGTATCCCTCCTGCTCCTTCACAGTAGTGGTCTGCCTCTGGAGCCTGCTTTGGGTGTGGATCTCCTGATAATATAATTTTCCACTGCCCTAGACAGACTCATTCTGGGCCCTACAATTCATATTCTGCAACACATATTTGAGATTCGGCTTTATCAGCTTGAGGTTTAGCTCTACAGATTGGGGGCCGGGGTAGAGGTCAAACTGATACAGGTAGATGTACCGATGGTAGGGGAGCAGGTGATACTTCCACTCTTTCTGGTGGTAGAGGATTAGCTTCTACAAGTGGAGGTAGAAGTGCCCATTGCTATGCCTTTCCAAGTAGACCAGAGGCAGAGGCCTTCGATGTTGTGATCACAGGTAATGTTCTGGTTTGCCATCACCCTAAATCTATGTTATTTGATCCTGACTCTACTTATTGATATGCTTTTGCTTATTTCTCTGTGGGGTTTGAGTTGCCTTGTGATTCCATGTCTGTGCCTGTTCATGTTTCGACCCTAGTAAGAGAGCCCTTAATAGTGAATCGGGTGTACCGATCCTGTCTTGTTACTCTGGTGGGCAATGAGACTTGGGTAGATCTGATTATATTGGATATGGTAGATTTTGATATTATTCTGGGTATGGATTGGCTATCTCTGTATCGTGCTATTCTTGATTGTTATGCCAAGACCGTTACCTTTGCCATGACAGGTAGACCGAGGATTGAGTGGACTGGTTCGAGGGGCTCCTATCCAAGTAAAGTGATATCTTATATTCGAGTCCAAAAGTTGATTGATCGAGGGTGTTTCACTTATTTGACTTTTATTCATGATACTGTGGCTGAGTGACCTTCTATGGAGTCTATTTCGGTGGTTTATGAGTTTCTGAATGTGTTTTCTACTGATCTACCAAAGGTCTCTCCTGATCGGGACACTGATTTTGCTACTGACCTTGAGCCGGGCACTAAGCCCATCTCTTTCACTCCTTATCGGATGGCTCCAATTGAATGAAGGAGTTAAAGGAGCAACTCCAGGATCTGTTGAGAAAGGGCTTTATTCGCTCTAGTGTTTCACCATGGAGTGCCCCGGTCCTGTTTGTAAAAAAGAAGGACGGTTCCATGAGGATGTGTATTGATTATAGACAGTTGAACAAAGTGACTGTCAAGAACAAATACCCACTTCCCCGCATAAATGACTTATTTGATCAACTTCAAGGAGCAGCCCTATTTTCTAAGATTGAGTTGAGGTTTGGGTATCATTAGCTTCGGACTCGGCCATCAGACATACCCAAGATAGCTTTTTGGACCAACCATGGCCACTACGAGCTCCTTGTTATGTCCGTTGGTTTGACTAACGCCTCTGCAACATTTATAGAGCTGATGAATGGAGTCTTCCGGCCGTATCTGAACTTGTTTGTGATTGTGTTCATCGATGATAACTTGGTCTATTCCAAGACTAAGGAGGACCATGTGAGGCATTTAAGGATTGTACTTCAGAGGCTTAAGGAGGAGCAGCTATATGCAAAGTTCTCAAAGTGCGAGTTTTGGTTGAGTTTAGTGGCTTTCTTGGGGCACGTGGTGTCCAATGAGGGTATTCTAGTTGATCCAACAAAGATTGAGGCCGTTCGGGGTCGTACTAGGTCTACCTTAGCTAAAGAGATTCACAGTTTTGTAGGCTTGGCTGGTTACTATAGCAGTTTTCTTTAGGGTTTCTCCACTATTGCAACTTCACTGACTGGGCTTACTCAAAAGAATGTGGTGTTTCATTGGTCAGATGAGAGTGAAGAAAGCTTCCAAAAGCTCAAGTTATTGTTGACTACATCTTCCATTCTGACTTTTCCAAAGGAGGGTGTTGATTTCAATGTTTATTGTGATGCCTTGGCAATGGGGTTAGGTGGTGTATTGATGCAAAGAGAAAAGGTTATTGCTTATGCCTCTAGACAATTGAAGTCCCATGAGAAGAACTACCCCAATCATGACTTGGAGTTGGCTGCGGTTGTATTTGTGTCGAAGTTATGGCATCACTATTTATATGGAGTCCATTGTTAGATCTTTCTGACCATCATAGCCTACAGTATATCTTCAGTCAGCGAGATCTAAATTTGAGACAAAGAAGGTGGATTGAGCTTCTGAAAGATTATGACTTGACTATCCTCTATCATCCTAGGAAGGCCAATATGATGGGCGATGAATTGAGTAGGAAGGCATCCAGAATGGGGAGTTTGACAACTACTGGGGTTGAGAAGCGATCATTTGCTAGAGATGTTCAGAGATTGGCCAATGGGTTGGTGAGATTACAAATTTCAAAGCAGGATGGAGTGCTTGCTACTATTGAGGCCCGCTCATCTTTGATGGATCAGATTCAGAAAGGCAATTTGAGGATAATAAGTTGTGTATTATCCGGGATAAGGTGATCAGAGGTAAAGCTAAAAAATTAATGCTTTATTCTGATGGTGTTTTAAGGATTGGGAGTCGTATCTATGTGCCTAAGGTGGGTTATTTGATCAGATTGATACTAGAGGATGCCCATTTTGATAGGTATTCCATTCACCCAGGGGCAGCGAAAATGTACCATGATCTGAGTCTGCATTATTAATGGCCTAGTATGAAGAGAGATGTTTCAGAGTACGTATCCAGGTGCTTAACATGTCAGCAAGTCAAGTGTGAACACTTGAGACCAGGTGGGGATCTCTAGCGGATGCCCATTCTTGAGTGGAAGTGGGAACGTATTGCATGGACTTTGTTCTGGGTTACCTCTTACTGTCGGGGGTTTTGACTCTATTTAGGTAGTGGTGGATCATCTAACCAAGTCTACCCACTTCATTCCAGTCAAGGTGAGGTATACCACTGTGAGATTGGCCCAGTTTTATATTAGTCAGATTGTGAGACTTCACAAGGTCCCGGTATATATTGTATCAGATAAAGGCTCATTGTTTACTTCACAATTTTGGAGGGCTTTACATTATAGTTTGGGTACTCATTCGGATTTGAGTACAACTTTTCACCCCCAGATGGATGGCCAGTCCAAGAGGACCATTTAGGTATTAGAGGATATTCCTCGAGCCCGTGTTATTGATTTTTGGGCTAGATGGGACCAGTATTTGGCCTTAGCGAAGCTTGCGTACAACAACAATTGTCATTCCAGCATTCAGATGGCTCCTTTTGAGGCTTTGTTTGGCCGGAGATACAGATCGCCCATAGGTTGGTTTGACACAGTAGCGGTGGTGAGTACAAGTATTGATAAGCTGAGAGATGATCTTGAGCGGGTGCGATTGATTCAGAGTAGATTCGTTAAAACCCAGAGTCGCCAAAAGAACTACACTGATAGGTGGGTTTGACCTTTGGAGTTCATGGTTAATGACATGGTTTGGTTGAAGGTCTCACTTTTGAAGGGTGTTATGAGATTCGAGAAGAGAGGCAAGCTTAGTTTGAGGTTCATTTGTCCTTTTGAGGTCCTTGATAGAGTAGGAGAGGTGGCTTATAGGCTTGCCTTGCCACTCAATCTGTCTTTCGTCCGTCCGATATTCCATGTTTCAATGTTACGGCCTTATATTCAGACGAGATTGATGTGATTTCCATGGATTTAGTTGAGTTGAGCCCTAATTTGACTTATGAAGAGCAGTCAGTAGTTATTTTGGATAGGCAGGTGAGGATGTTGAGGACTAAGGAGATCGCTTCAGTGAAGGTCCAGTGGAGCCATAGGCCCGAGAGTGAGTCTACTTAGGAGATAGAGTCGGAGATGTGTGCTCGATACCCTCAGATGTTTGAGCCTTTAGGTATGTTCCTTATCTCATCTTCGAAGACAAACATTGTTTTAGTAGTGGATGATGTAATGACCTCGAAGGTCATTTTTGGGTTTTTCAACCAAATTATCATTTTACCCTTCCCAAAAGTTGTCTTGGGTCATTTATGGGTAAGTCCAAAAGTTGGGTTTTGAAAATATCGTAAAAAGTTGGAGTTTGGCAAAAGAAAGAGTTTTGAAAGGACTAAAGTTAGAAATTTTAAGTTTTGTGGTCATTTTGAGTTTCGAGTGTTGGAATTTGATTCAGTCTATTCCATCAGTTTCAGAATGCCGAATCTAATCTAGGAGAACTTGCAGAGCTGAATTTGGAGTTAAAATGGAGATTTTAGGCCCAAAGTTGCATTTTTAGTTCATTTTGGGTCATAAGTTTGACTTTGGTCAACATTTAGGGTTCGGGAGCTTGTATCGAAATTCTGACAGTTCAACTAGTTCCGAGTGGTGAACTAACACTACGAATGCCCTCGTTGTAATTTTTTGAGGTTTTGTGAATATTTTGAGTTTTAAGGTCTGAATCTAGTTTAAATGATCCTTCTCGGGTTCGGGGCAACAAAGTTCCAGATTTGAATTTCTACAGTTTCATTGAGTCTGGATCGTTGTTTATGGTAGGATTCTATGTTTGATTTCTATTCATGGGGTTTCGAATAGATTTCCGAGGCTCTAGTTCTTGTTTTTGGTTGGCTGAATTGCTGGTGCATTGTTGTTTTTGTTGCATCTGGCACCAGTACTCTGCGTTCGCGCCTCTTGGGCCGCGTTCGCAGAGATCCAACGGTTAAACCTCCACATTCACGGGGTGACTTCTGCCTTCGCGGAGGGTTAACCATCTTTGGTCTCTGTATTCAAAGATACGCCTCTACGTTCGCGGAGACTTTTGATGCATGAACAATGTCTTTCTTCAAAACACAATTTTAACTCATTTTCACCATTTTTGACATTCCAAACTTTGTTCTAATAAAGGATTTTCGAGGTTTTGAAGGCAAATTTATTGGGTAACTATCTTCTAACCTATTTCAACTACTTTCATTGATTAATTTGTGTTTTAACTTCTAAATTTGAGGATTTAATGGTAGAATTTGGAGATTTTTGGAATAGAATTTAACTTAAATCATTGATTTCTTCTTCATCTTAGCTCCATTTTTAAACCGATTTCACCGTTGAATTCTTTGTTATATGTAGAACATTTTCATCCATAAATTTTTAGTTTTCGGCTACGTCTTCCAACATGAGATTTTTTTACCATTTTACCCTTTCTTTCCGAATTAATTAATTTTAGTATTATTAGATTTGTTATATGATTGTGGTGCTATATTTGAATAGATTGTGGTAATTTGAAATATAGTAGGAGAGGGAAAACAACGATTCCTTCTTGATTTCGAGACTTTATTTGAGGCAAGCAGACTTCTAACCTTTTGTTAAATATGAATGAACCTTGTATGCTCGTATATATATGGAATTGAGTATTTGGGGGTAGAGTTGTACCATTATAGTCCTGATCGTGACTTTTGTATTGAGTACTTGTTCATATGTCTATATACTGAGTTGTAATTTAATTGTGAATTCGTAATCTATGTGATCTTATGACTCATTTGGTGTTGATAGCAAAATGGTGCTTATATTGTGGTATGATGATATTGAGATATTGATGATAATGTGACACTGTTAATATTGTGATATTGTTGATAATGAGACACCACTGATGTTGAGACAATGATGATATTGAGACACCGATGATATTGAGATACTGATGGCATTGAAATAATGAGATCATTTTGATTGGAGGTATTATGATGTTATTGTGATCATACATATTGCATTTATTATTATTTATGCATTGATACTTGTGATGGCTACGATCGAGAAGTGAGTAAGGAAACATGTGGATTGCTGGGCGAGGTCTCTACCGATCGAGCTGAGGTAATGTGCTGGCAGTCCGAGGTCATTTTTGGATATGTCCGAGGTCTTTCCCAGATGGGTGAGCATTTGCCAAGGTCTTTACAGGCGGTGTTCACGAATACATGGTATGTGAGACCTCTATGAGTTTCGATCTGAGGCATATATATGGTCAGTGGATGTGTATCACAAGGCAGCCAGGTATCACGATTATTTGATATTGTATTGCATTGTATACATCTCATGACATCCACTCCATATCACATCATATCTGATTGATATAGGTGTATACTGTTTATGAGATTATGTACTTATTGTATCCTTGATCTTGATGTAAGTGTTGAATCTATCTATATACTTGTATGATGAGATACTATGCTAGAAGATGAGATATTTATGACTGTGATTTGTATATTATATTGTGCTGGGACTTTCTGAGTGTAGGGTTGTAGTTCGGCGGCTTATGGTTGGGATTTAAGGAGTTATTTGTGTTCTTCATTGCTTTACCTTAGGTGAGTTCTATTTATTGAGTACCCCGTGTTTGGTGCTCAACCCTTGCTACATTTTTGTAGGTTGTGAGCTCGGTCCATCTTGCTAGACTTCCATCTTGCTGGATCAAGCTTCTAGACTTCTTGTGAGGTAGCTTCTTATTTCCCCAGCAGGCCTTGAGGACTCCACCTTTATGTTCGGATATATTTAAGGAATTAACATTATGCCTTGTATTTCATTTAAGTATTCTATATATAGAGGCTTGTACATATGACACCAATCTTTGGGATAGTTGTAGCTTGTTTTCTTCCGTTGATCTATATATTTAGACTGTTATCTTTTGCTTTATCTTTATTTGTTAAGTTGCTTGAGCTTTCGGGCTGACTCGCCTTTGTGGGTTAGGTGAGTGGCATCACACCCGAATTTTGGGTTGTGACAGCATAAATAGCCATTTCTAGGGAAATTTCAAGCTCATTTTTCATCCGATTTGAAAAGCCTACGTGACTCAGATTTTCACAGGGAATGCCGTGGTGAAGTTGGATTTCAAATTTGACGCATATTTCGAGGTTAATTTACTGATTTAGCTGATTACTTTCTCAAAATTGGTGAAAACTTTATGTGTTAATTTTGTAATCAATTCTTGATGGAATTAAGTGAAATTTGGGCCTAAATTATTCTACGTTCTGAGAGGAACATTGTGGGTAGGCTGGGTGTTAGTTGATTTTGTCCAATTTTTAAAAATTTTGACCGATAAAGTTTTGAAAAGAATGTTTTTTCAGAAGTTTTTAATTTCATTTTGGACCTTTTCTCGGTCTTCTGGGGTCTGTTTTGGGCCAAATTTTTGGTTGTAGACTTAGGGTGACATGGGATCATTTTTCAAGAATTAGTTTGGAATTTTGAGCGTGGGCCCTAGTTTTTCCATTTTAGGCTCGACTGATATATTTTCGTCCAGTCTTCAAGTTTTTATAGCCAATTTGATCATATTGACCTTATAGATTTTATTTTAACAACTGAGAAGCATCAGGAAGCGATTCAGAGGGGAAAAGCTTGGCTGGATTGACTTAAAAAAAGAGACGTTGGATGCCAGGTAGGCTAGGCTTTCTCTAAACCTTAAGCTGAGCTGAAATATTGCATACTTGAGTTGTAATGTGTAGAAATGTACTATGAATGGGTTGACCTGTGGGATTTATGTTGTATATAGCTAGTTGTGAACCCACATGTGTTATGTATGGTGCTATATTGTTGTATTGAGAGTTGTGTTAGCTGTAGCTGCTATACTAGTTGAATGCTTATATTGCTTGGCTATGAGAGGGTTTGAAAGTGGCTGGTTCGGCTACTAACATATGACATGTACATTGAGCTTGACTCTTGCTTGTATGTGTGTGTGTGGTCTAGGGATACCAAAATATACTAGCTATTAAAGCTGGCCTGTGATTACATTTTATCCTGTGCACTGAATCTAGTATCTATATCTGATTGGTATGTATATGCATGATGCAGCAATGGTTATTTTTATCCGTTCTGAGTACCTATGGTAGAATTTCCTGTTTAAGCACGATATTGTCCTGCCCTGTGACTTATATGATCCTATATACCGTTGTTATATGTTATGTACTTGTGCTACTGGTTAGTGACTGGAGAAACACACCATATTCTAGGGACGGGTATAGTGCACCCCTAAGGGAGCCTTGTATTCTGTGATGCGAGGAGTGATACTACTGAGCTACTGAGGGTTAGAGATGGGAGTGTGACTCTAGTAGCTAGTTGCAGGCTATATTCTACACCCTTCTTGGGGTTATCTGTGATGAATGCTAGCTATGTGGGTTAGTCCTAGGAACTAGCACCCTATTTAAAGGACACATTATCAGTGGGTCGGCACATGGTTACCTTGAGATAAATCCTTAATAGCAACTAGGCTGCGATATGATTTTTGGTATGGGCTAGTGCACTGAGACAAGCATGTGCTCTGACTTAACTCGTACCTGTATGAATATGTATAGCCTGTTGCAACTAAGACATGATGACCAAGAGAATATGTATTGATTATATGTCGTGTTATGGCCTGATTCCGATATAGATATGACTTTGCTGGGTTAGTCGTCCAGGATACTTATGATAGACTATGTTTATGTTTACTCTGGACACTTGTGATTGACAAGATTATGGTATACTTGGCCTTTGTAAGGCTTGACTCCATAGTGACTTGTAATAAGTATACACTTTGATGTACTGTTGATAGTTGTTGTGCACTGGTTCTCTCCATCTGATGCTGGGAATTTGTATGGTTGTGTGGTTGGATTAAGATTATGAAATACCTAGGTTGTAACCGTCATCACCTATGTTCACTCTAGGCACGATAAGATTATTTTCGCCTACATTCATTCTAGGCATGATATGACTGTGGAGTTCTAAATCCCAATAGATTCGTTGAGTATTTTGATATCTCAATTCCTAGATGATGTTCCCCATTACTATTTGAGCTTCGGTGGTCACGTCCGACTATTTGAGTCCACGAGTTACACACCTCATGGTCTGAGTTTCGATGGTCGCGACTGAAGATGCTAGGTGGCAGGTGTCGATTCCTAGGTCAGAGAACCAACTGATTTCTTTGGGTCGAGGAACCCCCTGACTCCATTTAGGGGCTAGGCCTCATTGATTGATATTTTAGATTGAGGACCCTTCTCATTCCACTTTAGGGGCAAGGCCCCATGATTGAGATTCTGAGATGAGACACACTTGTATGCGAGGGGGATTCTTTCTCCCACGGGGGATACATCCCACCGTTGTGCGTGTATATTTTGGATCGAGTGTCGCGTGCCGGCACAGGGTCGAGGACCTACTTGACTTGTGATTGTTAGGGCGAGGCTCGTGATTGATTACCTGTAAATCTACATACCTGTTCATACCCTGATTGTGTGTGGGTGTACCTCTTGGGATTATGAAAGCTCAGGGGGAGTTCAGGCTTAGACATTAGGGCCTTACACCCATGTACAACTGACCTGTGATCATGTGAAATTGGGAGTTGGGTTCTATTGTGATTTAGTTGATCAGATTATGTGCAGGTGTACTTTTTGGGCTTATAGGGGCCCATTTGGTGTACAAGTATAGATTTTAGGGCCTTGCACCTGCGTACAATACTATGCTTAATTTAGGGGCAATTGGGGTATGACCCCACACAATTTTCGTCAGTGGTATCGATGTTCATCACTTGGATTGGTTCAGGTTATCGTGGTCATCACTTAGGTTGGTTCAGTTATCATTGTTCATCTCCTTGGTTGGCTCAATGGTGGTTTGAGGGTTTCCAGACATGCTTATGCCTTGATCTGAGTTCGTTTTGCTACACTACTGCAGTTCTCTTTATATTGGGCTTTATATATGTTTACTATTTCACTCGATCAGCCGACAATGCCTACTAGGTGCCCTATTCTGGTACTCACCCCCTATATTTCTGTATCTTCCCATGGTGCTGGTTTAGGTATGGGCCGTGATTGCTGAGTTAGGGATTTGAGGGCATGCTGGAGACTTCTTTTGGTTGAGCACCGGCAGCTCTAGCTTCATTGCAGTCTCCTTCCTTGTGATTGCTATCTTTTGCTTTTCGATGTTGGCCTTGTACAGTAGAGTTATGTATTTGTAAGTGCACTCCTGGTTTTGTATATTTTATGATTATATATATGTATATGATATGTCCTTGTGTCTATTGTAGATCTGTACAGTTGACTTTCATATTTTGGGCAGGTTTTGGTTATGTATATTGTCATATTGGTGATGGTTTAGACTAGAAGTTAGGATAGATACCCTGGGGTTGGGTAATTGGCTTGCATGTAGGTGAGATCTAGCATGTGATATCATGACCGGGATTGGGTCGTGACAAGGTGGTATAGAGCTTAAGGTTCACTGGTCTTAGTTGTATAGAGCTACCGTCTAATAGAGTCCTATGGATAGATGCTGAGATGTCCATGGCTTATCTCCAGCAAGCTACATGATGTTTAGGAACTTTCCTATGCTATTGATTCTTGTTGTCCGTCTTGTCAATGGTTCTTTGATTTCAAAGAATTTGGCTTTGTTCGTCCCTTCACATGGATGTTGCATAGAGGTCAGGCTTAGGGCAGGGAAAGTGATGTGTTGTTAGTCCCAAATAGGGAGCAGCCTCAGAGCCCGTTAAGCAGAGGCTAGATGCCCTCGAGCGTAACAGCCGAATTGGAAGCCTACATGCATTGGGGTTGTGGGTTCCCCTTATAAGGATATTGCAGGTGCGAGAGGTATGATTGAAGTAATGCTAAGCAATGGGTGCTCTTGGTATATCCATATTCGATTAGTTAACTGCTGGTTTGGCTTGTTGGGTTCTTGATGTTGAGGAGTATGTTATACCTAGTGGGCTTATGAGTAATTGTTGCCTATGTTATGATTATACCTTGTTGGAGGCTGAATGTAAGCCAAAACCCTGTGATTTATACATATTATTATTTCGATACTTGACTACTGGAGTGGCTAGTCCAATATTGTGTACATAGTAAGGTCAGTTGTCAGTTATACCCCTGGCTGCACCGTGCCTCTATGGTTATGATTCTGTTGATAAGTGGTTTATTGATGCACTATCAACTGAGCTATTGGCCACTCTGCCCTGGAGACTTGTTATGATTGTTAGTTATCTGGGATTGTGTTGTCCAAATCCCTGGCTAGGCTTTCCAGTGGGAATGTTGATCATTTTGCTGGGTTGCCTAGTATTTGGGCTATAGTTTTACACTGTTAGCTGCATTTCTTAGCTTATGATCACCTACTTGAGTATGGTAACTGAGCTTCTTTTATCCAGGGCCAAGTATCAAGATAGTGGATGATCCCTTTTATTAGTGAGGATTTGGTATGGTGACTCTTCAGAATTGTGATACGCTAGTCGAGCGATATTGTCAGATGACCTCAATTTTAGTATTGCCTTGGGGACGGATTGACTTATTGCGATGATATAGTTGTCGATGTCGTACTCTAATTGGCTGGTGTGAGCCTAGAGAGCCAGGCCTGTACGACATAGACTTGTTACAGGGCGCCTTAGCCAGGGTTTGAGGTACTTAGAATAGATTGAGGATAGCTTTGAGTCGGCATCCAAGGTTATGCCGACTATGAACGCCGATTTGTACAATTTGAAATTTGGGATAGAGCGGTTCTAAGGGTGTCATCCCTAAGAGAAGTCATGTGGTTTGGAAGGCGAGGTGAGCTTGGCCCTGATATGCCAGCCTTATTGAGGTTCTGAGATGGGTTGAGCTGGTTGCATCTGAGCTAGCCCTACCTCAAGCTTGTTCTGTTATACATTCTGCTTTTCACATATTAATGTTGCACCGATGTATTCTGGATGACTTACATATACCCCACTATGATTTCGTTGAGTTTGATGATTGTCTAATATTGTTAAGGGAGGTTGTGGTGGAGGACATTCTGGGGGTTGTTCCTTGACCTTTTGTGACCATTGTGAGTGGATGATTGAGGTTATTGGGTTGACTACTATGTCTTGTTGCATGAATTTGGTGACTTATAAGCACCGATGGCTACTATTCCGGTTCTTGTCAAGGGCTGATTGTTGAGTGCTACAGAATGAGGGCTGAATGGTAATAACTACTGAGGACCTTGTTTGAGAAGTGAGATACGAATGTCCAGATACAACGGGAAGTACAGAGAGCCTTTTGAGTGGGTGGCCTGTTGGGTATTTGTTGCATTGATGAGTATTTGGTGACGATGTCGAGTGGACTGGACAGCAAGGGGAAGGGGTTTTGGCCCTGCATGTAGATGAGAGCATATTAGCTATTGTCCTAGTTATTTGGTTAGCCTGTGGGTCATTTTTGGTTGATTATGGGAATCATTTGTATAAGGAAGCCAAGTATGGAGTACAAGTTGTATATGTAAACTACGAGTACAGTTATGCAACCATGATAATCCATACATCTGGTGATGTAGTAAGGACAGGTATGTCTAGCCGATTGATCCTCATAACTTGTCAGCTGATTAAGCAGATCAAACAAATAATGGATTCTTGAGACATCTTTGTTGAATTGTCGCACCGGCTCGCTGTTATATACAGATGGTTGCTGGGATTTCTGGATAGTGATGGTGGTACTAGAACTATTATAGGATACAAAATCGTGTTTATGGCTGATATACTCGTGGTGTGGACTGAAGCCTACAAGTATGCATGTATTTGTACTTTCGTGAACGAATGTCTTAATAGTGGGGGATGTTGTAATGACCATACGGGTCATTTCTATGGTTTTGCAGTTATTATGTTGATTTGAGCATGTGTATAGTGACCTCGGGACTATTGGGCTGATTATTGGTCGAATTATTCAGGAGCTATGTGTATTTTTTAGTTAACCGAGAAGTTATACTTGTAAAATGAATTTTTTTTAGGCAAAGTCCTAGTGAACAATCCTGAGAATGAAATTCTGACGATTCCGATAGCTCTAGGACGATCGAATTAGGCTAGGAGAATTTATGGTGCATTTATATCATGGATTACAAATTTGGCCGCTGAAACCAGTTAATAGTTGACCTAGTCAACACCCTCGCGAACTATGCCCTAGACAAGAATTTTGATAGCGCGGTTGGCTCCGGAACATCAATTTCGATCTAGGATGACCCCTTGTTTGATACCGGGGATGTCCGGATGTGACTTGACCCCCGAGAGCTTTTCGTTTAAAAGTTACATGTAAAAAAGTGGGGCCCTCACATTATCGTGAGAAACTCCGTTGGGAATTCTGACTGCACGGTTGGATCCTTATTATCAAAATCCACATGATTACATAGTTCGTTTGCAAAAATCAAAGTCCGAATGAGCTCGAAACCATGACAAAGAAAATTGAAGGGTTAAGGGAAGGGGATGACATGGCAGGATCTGGGGCTGCCACATGGCAGGACCTGGGGATTCCCTGTAGCGCGATATGAGGATGCCACTTGCCAGGTGGGTGGCAGTAGCTGGCATGTATAAATAGTCATTTCTGCGACTTCAAACTCATTTTTCATTTGATTTGAGTGATTCAAAAGCCTATATGACTCGGGTTTTCATAGGGAACGTCATGGTGAAGTTTGATTTGAGATTTGATGCGTATTTTGAGGTAAATTCACTAATTTAGCTGATTACTTTCTAAAAATTTGTGAAAACTTTATGTGTTAATTCCATAACAAATTCTTGAAGAAATTAAGTGAAATTTGAGCCTAAATTATTCTAAGTTCTGAGAAAAATATTGTGGTATGCAGGGTGTTCGCTGATTATATTCGATTTTTGAGAATTTTGATCGAGAAAGTTTTGGAAAGAATGTTTTTCAATAAATTTTTTAACTTCGTTTTGGGCCTTTTTTCAGTCTTCTGGGACCTATTTTTGGATGAATTTTTGGCTGTAGATTCAGGGTGACATGGGGACAATTTTTTGGGAATTTGTTCAGGTTTTCGGGTGTGGGCCTTATTTTTTGCGTTTTAGGCCTGATTGACGTATTTTCTCCCATCTTCAAGTTCATATAGCCAATTCTACTGTATTGACCTTGTAGATTTTATTTTAACAGCTGAGCAACATTGAGAAGAGATTCGGAGGGGAAAATCTTGGCTGGATTGACTTAGAGCAAAAGACGTCGGATTCCAAGTAAGCTAGGCTCTCTCTAAACCTTAGATTGGGTTGAAATATTGCAGATTTGAGTTGGAATGTGTAGAAATGTACTATAAATAGATTGAGCTGTGAGATTTATATTGTATATAGCTGGTTGTGAATTCCCATATGTTATATATGGTGATATGGGACTACAATTGTTGTATTACGGGTGTGTTAGCTGTAGCTTCTATACTAGCTGAATTCCTATATTGTTTGGCTAAAAAAGGGCCCAAATGGGGCTGGTTAGGCTGCGAACATATGACAGGTATGTACACTGAGCTTGACCCTTGCTTGTATGTGTGTAGGGTCTAGGGCTATCGAAATATACTAGCTATTGAGGCTGACCTGTGATTACATGCTACCTTGTGTGCTGAATCTAGTATCTATCTCTGATTGGTATGTGTATGCATGATGCAACAGTGGTTATCTATATCCATTTTTAGTACTTATGGTAGAATTTCCTGTTTAAGCATGATTCTATCCTGTCCTGTGACTTATATGATCTTGTATACTGCTGTACTTGTGCTACTGGTTAGTGACTGGAGAAACACACCATGTCCTGGGGACAGGTATAGTGCACCCTTAAGGGAGCCTTGAGATCTGTGATGTGAGAAGTGTTGGTACGAAGCCACTGGTAGGTTAGAGACGAGAGCGTGACCTTGGTATCTAGGTGTAGGATATATCCTACGTGCTTCCTAGGGTTATCTATGATGAAACACTAGCTATGTGGGTTAGTCCTGGGAACTAGCACCCTGTTTAAAGAAGGGCACATTATCAGTGGGCCAGCAGATAGTTGCCTTGAGCGAAATCCTTGATAGTAGCTGGGTTGTATTATGATTTTGGGTAGGTGACATCCTTTTGTTTATCTGGCCTCTTGGGCCTTAGATTAGGTTAAACTGACGCTGCCCTATGCGTTACTTTACATAGAGAAAGGGGCTTGGGAATAGGCAAATATGGGTTACTGCCCTAAGACAGGCATGTGCTCTGACTTGACGCGTACCTGTATGAATATGTATAACCTTTTTATACAGAGATATAATGACCAGGAGACTGTATATTGATTATATGTCGTGTTATGGACTAATTATGGCATAGATATGACTTTGTTGGGTTGGTTGTCCAGGATACTTATGATAGATTGTGATTGTTTATGTTTACTCTGGGCACATGTGATTGACGAGGTTATGGTATACTTGGTCTTTGTTGGGCCTAACTCCACAGTGATTTGTAATGCATATACACTCTAATGTATGATAACGTTCAAACATACTCCTTTTTACAGAATATGGACGATCGTTAGCAATATATTTACCCAACTAAGAGTCGGGATCGATCCCACAGGGAATAGGTTGAAACAACTATACTAGTTATCCTACTTCGATCGTTGGTTTTATTTCAAGAAAACAAACAATGCGAAAAGGTAAAAATGGGGGGGGGGGGGGGTTTGAACTAAGATCCTAAGTATGAGTACAAATGCAGATAAAATAAACTAAGGCTTAGACAGTTTAATGATGACTTGGGGTTGCAGTCCCCATGACGTATAACTATCAAGCATTTAACATTGGGTTTATTGTTCATTATATTGCATGCAAAATCTAGCGAGTTGGGTAGCCTCTAGTTTACCTTCCGGTCCTTCCTAGAAGTATGTCATTCATCTCCTTTCGGTCTCAAAGTATTTTTGATACTAAGCCTCGCTTTGGATTTCAGAAAACTATCACCTCTCGGTCTCAAGTTCTTAGATACCAGCTAATCCCTAAGCCTAAGTATACCTTCCCCTCTCGGGCTCAAGTGATTTAAATGTAGGTCGATTGCCTCTTTCTATTGTTGTGATTTCCTTTTCCTAATCATTAATTTTCTTCCGGACAACTAACGAATACGGACAAGTTCTCAAAGACTTTTAAGCAAAGAAAATCACAATACATGCAATACAAGTCTCAATAAAACCTTACGTTCTTCCTATATCATTAAGACGTCATGGTTCCGACAACCCTAGTTGTGGGTCTAGATTATTGAACTTGCAAGGTTTAGAACAACAATCATTATGTAATCCATGTTAAGATCACTTACGAAGAAGATTAAATCAATTGTTGAGGACACACAAAGAATCTGGAGACAAACGCTTGATCTAAACGTCAAACAATAACCAAGACGAGCAACAAAAGTTGCTAGAAATCTGCTACTGTCCATCCATGTTGTTGGTGAAAAATTTCTGGAAAATTGATGTAAAAATCGTGCAAGAGCATCCCCCAAAACGTGGGGGAATAATCTCCCAAAAATATATAAAACCTAGCTGTATTTATAGTCTTAAAACAATCCTAAAACGAGTAGGAAAACAAAGCCTAAAATAAGTAAGAAAAGAAGTCCTAATTTGACTTGGATTTCCAGTCGCTGCCTGCTCAGGAACTGTACCACGAGTTATGGTCCTATCACGATCATCCAAGCCCTTCCGTGGTGTCTCCCTTGATTCTGACAAGATCCCAAATCAGTTTTGACCTTCACGACTCGTAAAAGTGTCCACGAGTCGTGAAAGTCATCATGGCCTTTGCCTTTGTGCGCAAACTGTCCAGCGTGAGAGGAGCCTTTAACGAGCACCTTCATGGCTCGTGGAGTTCACCACGAGTCATGCAAAGGCTCATGGTGAGACTTGTAATGACATGCAATGACATTATGTCCTGGACGAGGTAGTTTCACGACCCGTCGAGCATACCACGTGTCGTGAACCCTCTCATGGAGTGCTTGCTGGATCTTTTCTCGTTGCTTTTTGAACCTTGTTGTGTGGCGTTGTCCTGGACACCTAATTTCCGATTCTCCACATCTTCACGCCATCATATAACTCCTTTAACTGACCATGATCAGTGTTAATCTTCCATCAATGGCATCTTCAATATAATTTCCGCACAAGGTTGCGTAGTTGCCTTAAGAATGGGTTGATATTCGTATGCAGTAGCTATGTTGCTATTTTTCTTTGTATTCCAGCTCACATTTGTATCAAATGGTCATATGGCATGTCTAGATCATCCATAGGCAAATGCTTTTTAATTTCAAGTCGATTTTCACCTCAAATTAGTCGAATGTCCATAGATCTATGAAATTTTCATTTTCCTACGAAAAAACACAAAATGCATATTAAACTAACAAATGCGCTTAAGAACTCACAATAATTCTATGTATTAAGCGTTGTAAAAGTCGTATTTTCATGACTCATCAATGTACTGCTGATAGTTGTTGTGCATTGGTTCTCTCCATTTGATGCTGGGGTATCTTTGTAGCAAAAAAAGGTAGTAATTATGGTTGTGTGGGTTGGATTGAGGTTATGGGATACCTAAGTTGTGAGTGTCATCGCCTACGTTCACTCTAGGCATGATATGATTGTGGAGCTCTAGATCAGGACAGATTGGTTGAGTATTTTGATATCGCGAGTCCTAGATGACACTCCCTATCGCCTTCGAGCTCCGGTGGCCACGTCCGAGTATTCGAGTCCATGGGTTATGCGCCCGTGGTCCGAGTTCCAGTGGCCACGACTGAAGATGCTGGTTGGCGGATGCCGATTCCTAGGTCCGAGCACCTGGTGATTTCTTTGTGTCGAGGACCCCATTGACTCCATTTTGAGGCTAGGCCTCGTTGATTAATATTTTGGGTCAAGAGCCCGTTGATTCCACTTTGGAGGTGAGGCCCCGTGATTGACATGTCGAGATGAGACACACTTGTATACGAGGGGAATTCTTTCTCCTGTGAGGGATACATCTCATCGTTATACATGTATATTTTGGATCGGGTACCACGTGCTGGTACAGGGTCGAGGACCTGGTTGACTTGTTATTGTTAGGGCGAGCCCCCTAGTTAATTACCCGTGGATCCACATACCTATTCACCCCCTGATTGTGTGTAGGTGTACCTCCTGGGCTTATGGGGGCTCAGGGGGTGTTTAGGCTTAGACACTAGGGTCTTACACCCACGTACAACTGACCTGCGATCATGTGATATTGGGAGTTGGGTTCTATTGTGATTCAGTTGATCAGATTTTGCACAGGTGTACCTTCTGAGCTTATGGGGGCGCAGTTGGCATACAGGCAATAGATACTAGGGTCTTGCACCCGCGTATAACACTATGCCTCAGTTGGGGGCAGTTTTTGTATGAGACTACACAGTTTTCGTCAGTGGTATTGATGTTCATCACTTGGGTTGGTTCAGTTATCATTGTTCATCTCCTTGGTTGGATCAGTGGTGGTTTGAGGGTTTCCAAATATGCTTGTTCCTTGATCTGAGTTTGTTTTGCTACACTGTTGTAGTTTTCTTTATAGTTATTTGGGCTTTATATATATTTACTATTTCACTCGGTCGGCCGATGATGCCTACTGGGTGTCCTTTTCTGGTACTCACCCCTACATTTCTACATCTTCCCATAGTGTAGGTCCAGGTACGAGCCGTGATTGTTGAGTTGGGGATTTGGGAGCGTGCAAGAGACTTCTTTTGAGTGAGACCAGCAACTTTAGCTTCATTGCAGTTTCCTTCCTTGTGATGGTCGTCTTTTTCTTTCCGACATTGGCCTTGTACAATAGTGTTATGTATTTGTAGGTGAACTCCTAATTTTGTATATTTTACGATTATTGATATACGTATATGATATGTCCTTGTATCTATTGTAGCTCTGTACAGTTGACTTCCAGGTTCTAGGTAGGTTCTGGTTATGTATATTATCATATTGGTTATGCTTTGGACTAGAGAGCTAGGGAAGACACCCTGGGGTTGAGTAATCACCTTGCTTATAGGTGGGATCGAGCAGGCGCCATAATGATCGGGACTGGATCATGACACAGTATTATAAAAATTATACTTTTAATCAATTGATGCTATAAATAGTGATCTAATTTTGGATTTATTTTACCGGCAATATTCTTTTTATGAAAATATATTCATATTCTCAAGGGGGGCCTATAAGATAAGAACCGATGTCTTTAAAAGGGTTCTATGAACATAATTTACAATTTACTTACTTGAAGAAATAATTTAAATTATGTGTTGGTGATTTATAATTTCACATGATATAAACTTTTTTAGTTTTAACAGTTCATCAATGTTTAGAAATCATTATATTCTAATTATCTTTAAGAGAAATTTAAAATATATTATTTACACATAAAATAAAAATAAAAATATATCTAAAATTTGATGGAAATTACGAAACTATAATATATATGTTAAAGAGCCATTGTAGCTGCCTTTGAAAATTTATTGGTTATTTCAATTTTAAAGAGTCATTTTATGAGTTTGCGAAAATGATCTATTAACATTCAAGAATAGTTGAATGATTCAACTATTCGAGCAAAAAATCAATCTATCAGCAAATCGACTGAACCCTAAGATAAAATTCACAGATCTAACCTGATATCAAGTGCAAAATACATAAAAGTAATAAAAGTGAGTAAAATCACCTTGCCCTACAACCACCCCAAAATCGCCCTGCCTCATTTGTTATGTAAAACGATCTATTAACATTCAATTATTCGAGCAAAAAATCAATCTATCAGCAAATCGACTGAACCCTAAGATAAAATTCACAGATCTAACCTGATATCAAGTGCAAAATATATAAAAGTGATAAAAGTGAGTAAAATCGAATGACGTACCTTGTGGATCCATAACAAATGGTAGAACGTATTAGGTTTTTTGATCAGGCATCGTTCCTCAAGCTAATTGTGTCAAATTGATAGCCGATATCAATCCCTCTTTTGATATTATGAAAAGCAAAACAAAAATATCCTATATAGGATTATGGTGAAAACCCGTTGGACCATCTCGTAATGGGCCTTACTAGGTAAGTGTGATCCAACACATCATCATGTCATCTATGTATTATTTAACACATATTTTTGTCATATTGAATGCTATGTAAGGAAAATGTTGACACTTTTAGAAAGACTCTAGAGAAATATAGAGACTTGTTTCAAGAAGTCTTAGCTAGAAATCTATGAATTTATTGATAAAGTCGTAGGGGTTCTCTAGTCGTGCAAAGAATTCTAGAGATAAGACTTAATTGTAATTATTAAGGAATTTGAGAAATAATTAGTGTATATATATATTAGCCCTTAGGCGATCAATATAAATAAGAGGGTCATTTCATTTGTAAATCATCAAACAGATCTCTATGATACAAAAAATATTTTTAGCAAAATTTTCAATGTCTTATCTAGCCATATCAAGTATAGGTAGATCTATCAATATTTTTTCTTGATTTTCTCACAATGTTTGACTCTTATTTTTCTCTTGAAAAAAGTCAAAAAATTATCATAATTACTTTTACTTTTTCTAAGAGGAAAAAAAATATAATTTTCTTTCATATTTGGTTATTACTTTCTTGGAGGAGAAGTTTTGATCTCTATAATGTTGAAGACTCTTCTTCTTATATCATAACACACTAGCATCCATAATGTAGGCATCAAAAAAGTCTTATTTAGGGGAAGAATTTCTCTACTAGATTTTATGTCCTTTTAGTAATTTTTAAAAAGGAAAAGGGAGAAACAAAATCCCACCTTATGTTTGTTAGTTAAGATTGTCCTTCATCATACAATCGGGTTAATTTTATTCTTATCATTATGAATCATAAAATGTATTCCCTCCAATTGAACGAATTCTTCAAAATCAATCAAAATTATTGAATTTCGCTTACACGATCTAATTCTCTCAATTAGTCTAATCCTGATCCACCTAATTAATTAAGCCAATGCTAAAATAACACTCAAATTCATTCCCCAAAACAAATCATCAATAAATTTCTATAGTGCAACCATTTTCTCTATTGTTAAGATAGATCCTAGAACTTCTTTTTCACAGTGTTCTTCTTCACTCATCTATTTTCTTTCTAAACTAGCGTATATATTATTCTATCTGCGTGCAAATACTTATTAGAACAAGGAAAAGGGTAGGAGTGTAACCTTAATTGATTCTCTCTCTAAGTCACCCACTCTGTATCTCTCTTGGCTTATACATATTTGTTGAAACAAAGAAAACGGGTGGGAGTGGACCTCCATCTGTTCTCTCTAAATGCAACAGTATATGTAAGATAAAGTAAAGTGAAGTGTATTCAAAAAAATCTTGATTGATTTTCCCAATATTATATTCTTACAACCAACTTCACCAGACAACCATCGATCGGCGATGGCAGTCCAACTTGTCTGTCACGTTCCGACAGGGTACCCTAAACGTGATCGGCACTTAAAGATTATTTCTAGTCCCCGAATGATCATTTAGCTTCATCACATTTGTTCAATCATAGTATAACAAATCAGCGGAAGACTAAAGATGAAAGATGGTGGACAATCTCAATATATAAAGGTCATAGGCCAACAATTAAACTCCAATTCTTGACATAAAAATAGTTTAAAAAAAAAACCGATCAAAAGATAAAGATCTCAACATCAACTCATCACTGTGTGTCGCATTATATATATATAAATACTCACCATCACAATAACAATTAAAAAAAGAAAACTTAAAATACAACAACATCGACATTTAATATGATTCATTCATTAATCAAATTAAAAAAAAGGAGCTAGAAACTTGAAAAAAAATATTTAATATTTTACAATAGTAGAAGATGCAGAGAGTTTAAGCTGAAGTTCTTCAAAAGTTAGTCAATATATATCTCAATCCATTTTCTTTCAAATAGTTGCGTCAACTTTACCAAATCAACGGAGAAACAAAAATTTATACAATTTAATGATAAAAAAGGTTGACAAACATCAATATGGTCTATTAAGTAATTATAACTATATAATTCATTTAAAACATCAAAGCATGCTAAAATTACATCAAATTCATAGAAAGAAAGAAAATATTAATGGAGAAAACACAACAGTTTACTCACTAAGTGATTATTAAATAAGAAAAAACAAACGCACTTAATGATTAAAATCTGAATAATTAAGACATAAAAATGATTGAGATCTGATGATTAAGATTAAAATTTTTATTAAATACAAATAAATGAGGTCAATCTATGTGACAAAAATCTCAAATCTCCTGAGACAAATAAAACAGTGTCATATACAAATTAAGCGTCTTGTCAATAATCAGTAATCAAAATTTGTATGTGATAAATTTTTTAATACCAAATAATTCTTTTAGTTAATTGAAATACATTGCATAGAAATAACTTCCTAATAAATATTAACTCCTCCATATCAATTTAGGTGCAAATGGACATATTTTGACAGTATAATAATTTATTATATGAAAATATATTTAAAATAAATATTGTTATTGTGGTATTAATTAGTGGCAAAACTATGATATTATTAGGTTCTTGATAGATGATTTTCAATTTTCTTTCGTCGCAATTTTCACATTGTCATCTTCTGCTTTACCCTTTCTTTTTTTTTTTTTTTTTTGTTATTCTTAATTCAGTACAAGATTTTTGTATTATATTACTTGTAATCTATAATGTAGTTCGTTTTTCCTTAAACTTATTGTTTAAAGTGTGTTTTCATATATTAATACCAACATAATTCTGATTGTTGATATCAATAATGAAATTTTGTTCACTACATTTAGTTTTGTTAATTGTTAGCCATCGTGAGTTATCATGTTCCTATTTAGGTGTACTTTTAATCATAATAAATTTATATTATTTTTTAAAAGCTTTATACTTAATAATACAACATATAATTTTGTTCACTTTTAGTTTTTCTCCTTGGTTGTTAGTATGATCTTGAGTTATCATGTTTCACTTTAATTATATATTCTTTTAATCTTAAAAAATTGACATTACTTTTTTTAAAAAAAAATTGTACTTCATAACATAACATACACAAAATAATTTATTGTTAATTAACACAATACACACGTGTAAAGTACGCGCACTTAATTGGTATTATTAATAAAAGATTGCTAGCTAGACACAGTCTAGTGATATAATTTTTTCTTTTAAAAAAAGAAGAACTTGCAATGCTTCCTCCCTTTCTTGGTATCTAATATTTCCTATTGTCCTTTATCTTTCCTTATGTAAAATTACTTTTCTGTTTTAATAATGTGTTAAAATGCTTAATTGGAAGCATGTTTCAAGAGGCGAATAACTATTAGATTATGAGATATATTGAACTTTGTTAGATTTAGCTGCATCCATAACTAGGGCCATCAACAATTGCCAGAATACCAAGATGAAACCTACTTTTTGTAAACATGTTTTAATATTTTCATAATCCTTCCAAAAAAAAAACTATTACAAAGACATCCACATTGTATTTCCTCCAAAATAAACATTGTTGACTCAAGCAAAGCATTCTTGCAATGATTTGCTGTACTATTCTGTCTTTTCGAGGAAATGATTAAAAATGTCCATTTACTTTCATTTATTAGCTAAATTTATCTTTAGTTATACTATTGGCCCAAATATATCCCTACTATTGCCAAAATGTGCAAAAATACCCTCCAAATAGACCACAAATTGACTTAGAATACCTGTTATCCCCCATTTAACCCAAACACCAAACTAAAATAACCCTTTACGCAAATAACCCATTTTCAGATGCTCAATCACTAATTTCATTTAAATTCCTGTGTTTCTTCTTCTTCATCCACGAATCCAAAGCTAGATTACTTGGCTATTCAGTTCACTGTTGGCGTCACAATTTGGAAATTTGCTTTGGTTCTGAATAATAATGAGTCCAATTTGCAGTCGAGTAAATTTTCAAGGAACACAATTTCCAAGTTTGGGCTCTTTAACAATCATAATGGGAATAATGTATATTTGAGTGTTCAAAATGTTGGAGATTTAATGATTGTTGAAAAAACTGTGGCACCCCGAGTCTACATTTTAGGCGTGGTCAATTTTAAAAAATAATTGTTCATCCCAAACTAACAACTGACTACTAAGTGGAAGGTTAAACATATACGCAGAACCTTAAAGAGGTGAACATTTAAAATACTTTAAATAAAATTCACGCAACTGTCTAAAATGAACTAATTATAATAGTTAGCTTTTAAGAAAATATCTAAAAAAATTTGAATACTCAATTGACTCGCTATCTTGTCAATGAAGCTTCTACTACTTGTAGATAGGTGTCGAGACAAGACCCACGACTATCCAAAATATACTAATGTCTATTAATAATGAAAAACAGTCATAACAGCAAAAAGGAGTCCTTCAAAAGTAAAGAGGTCTCACCAAAGGCCGATGAAGATGTGATCTTATTAGAGCACTTGTTGATGATCCTGAACACCTATATTTGCATTATGAAACGATATAACTTTAAATGACATTAGTACATGAAATATATGGTATGTAACAAAGCTGAATGAAATAACAACTTAATTGAAAGAGGATTGAAAATAACTTTGAGTAAAAGTAAAGAATACAAGTATAATGAAAACATATAAAACTTCATAATAGAGATGAGATAATGCAATGAATAAATTATAAAATAATAACTTTACTTTCTTGGGAGTTTCTCTAATCGATAGCCATTGTTATGAGCATCATGATGATATAATGTTTATCCTACGTTGTCAAAGCCATCCAGTAACTTACTAGTGGACAACAAAACTGAACTTATGGATCCATCTAAAAATGCCCTTATCAGGGGTTGGGTGAGGATTATCTCGAACTAACGACACAATTCAGTCTATACTAGTGGCGAAGATTATGGAATTTGAGTTATCTGAACTCGTATCAAAATTTGATGTTTCAATACTACTTCCAAAACATGCAATGATTCTCATATAATATTAGTGTTCTGTTAATATGCAAAAGCATATATATACACACTAGATGTTGGTGTCTGCGCCAGCGGGCGCAATATTTGTTATTTTTGTGTCTCAATTAATGTGATATAGATAAAATTTAGAAAGTCAATTAAATGTTACTATGGTTGAAGCAGACATGTCGTCTAATAGATGTCTGCTTCAACTGCTTCGTAGATATATAATATTACTATTGTTATTAGATTTATGGTAATCTTTACATAACTTTCTAATTAAATAATACATGTTCTTTTTTTTGTCCCTCTTTATGTAACAACGATAGATTAATTTCAATAATCAATTAAATTTTGTATTTGTTTTTAAAAAATTTGAAACTGTCAAATATCATGATTTATAATATTTTTTATACTTATCTAGATTCATGGTAATATTTACGTAATTTCCTAATTAAATAATACATGTTATTTTTTTGTCCCCTTTTATGTGACACTGATAGATTAATTTCAATAATCAACTGAATTTTAATTTGTTTTTAATTTTTTTTTAAAATCAAGCAGCTAAAGCAAACCTGTCGTCCAACAGCTGCCTGCTTCAGCTGCTTAGCCTCTTGTACATTGGCATATGCTCATTGATGTAATTTTCTTCAAAAGTTTAAGAGCATAACTTATGTGATCAAGGATACTGAATTGTCCTTTGAGTTCTTTCTCTAAATTCTTTTGAATTGACAACACTTAATGACAACCATCAATCCAAGCTAAACTATATTTATTTTTCCCTTTAGTTTTTGGTGAAACATGTACTATCTTTTTTAAATATGATTGGCATGTTGATGATATACATTTTTGTTGTTCATGATGTAAATTTTTGCTGCCTACTTTTGAAAAATCACCATCTCATATTCATTGTAATATTCGGTACGACCTAAAATATTTACAATATACTCAAATTTTTGTATGTTCCAATTCATTATAAGCTTAGCATCCTTCCTCTTTAGTTTAGCTGACAACTTTGAAAATTTTATATAAACATATATTCCTAATGTTATCTCTCTTCTACGTAGATGATACATTTTTCAATGAAAATTTAAATTTTAGACAAAAAAGTGTTTTGTTTTGCTTTTAGAACAATCAACCAATTCAGAGAATGAAAAATATATAGAATAAGATAGGGCCATCAAAATGACTAAAATCATAAAAATGCAGGAACCTAGGGGCTTGCTCCGAGAAATCCTTTCTTTCTCATCCACTCAAGGGGTGCTTAATTTATGGATACTCCTCTAGCATTGGGGAATAGGCACTCCCTGTTACGACCCATGGTTAGGGCCTTATGTGACATGGCGAATGGAGACCTGAGAGTCCCCAAACATGCCTCAAAGTATCCAAATCCACATCATCGGTTCGGAAGCGCATTCAAACAGTAAAACATATAGTTCTAAGGGATGGGAAAGTAGGACTCACGCTATGGGGATATCGAAGGGAAAGGAATTTTCATGGATTCACATAGCACATATCACATAAAAACTAAGGGGTGGGTAAGTATGACTCACTCTATGGGGGAAATACGGGGCTTAGGATCTTTCACATCTCCACCTCAAACACATATACATATCATAATCCCCATAATCAATCTATGATAGCCATATCCAATAAATAACTAAGTCATAAGCTTCACATACAACACATAACTTATCGAATCGATGAGAGTCTACAAGATGTCCAACGATGCCTCTAGTCATAAGATGGGACGGGGGTTAAGACATGTCTCGGGCTCACCCTCAACTAAGAAGATAAATAGAAAATAACATAGGTAGAAGGAAGGTGGCTTGTCCTTGGAAGATAGGACTCACCACAATATCAACTCTCCGAATTCGAGCTAAACGTCAAGTGGTGGATGATCATAACACACAGTCCCTACATGGTAAAATCATGTAGGCATAGAGTATGCATTAGTACGTTTAATGTACTAAGTATGCGAGCATACAATGCATATGACTTACCGAACCTGCATATCAATGTTAGATGACAAGGGCATAAAATATCCAAAGATCGTATAAGCAATGGAATTTAGTATACAAGCTGCCATGGAACTTATGATGTGTGCAATGCAACCGCGCTCCTATATAACGGGGATGGACTATAACCGACAAACCAAATCCATGCGAGCTATTACACGAATTAGACAGATTGGGACCTCCCACCGGTAAGGAGAAGATTACTTGCCAAGGGTAATCTACATCACACCTTACGGAACACGCCATTTCGGGGATGGTCACCTTCTTTACGGGAATCACCATTTCGAAAGGATTTACAGAATCATATCAAGACATGTCATATCATAAACAGAATAGATGAATAATATACGTCCCTATGTTGGCACATAGTTCAAGGAAAGGGGAGGGCCCCAATCCATCGGTGCTAAGTCAACAACATCCCACTAGAATACTTATATATATGTGTGAGTGCTTTCAAAAGAGTCAAGTATCCATTTCCAAAACGTTCAATGTACGTATAGGCTCAAATGCAAAATCACAAGAACATAACCAAAATTCTAATGTAAGGAATAACTCATCTATGTGTACAAGATGGTGCAAGCACCTAAGATGCTCCAAGAGCCAAAATACAAGATGGTGCAAGTACCCAAGATGCTCCAAGAGCCATAATCATAGACATACCGGTGATCACCTTCTTGTCATATCCAATGCCTTACCAAAATCATATCATATTGCTTTTCAAAAACAAAATTGGACTTTATCCATATTCAAACTTTTCATATATCAATGCCATGGATGTAATGCAATGCATGATGTAGGAATGGCATGGGCAATGTAGAGTATATCTAAAATATATTAAGAAATCTAGAAAACCCACCATAAAATCCATATGAAATTCGTAGAAGAGATCACCCATGCATAATAACATCTTTAAAGGACATGCTTGTTCATAATTTGCATAATTTCAAGTACTAGAGCTTAACACAACTTAAAATCGAATAATATACAACACATGCATTGTTCAAAGCTAACAAGATTACATAGTAGAAATTCACATTTATGTAGGTAAATTCATAAAAAACTTGAAAGGGATTTCGGGTCTTCTTGATTGAAAGGAACCAAAAATCAACCCCACATACTTGTATCTTGAGGATGAACTTGAGGAGAAAATGGACTCCAAATTGAAGGTCTTGACTTGAGGATCCTAGAGAGAAGTTGGAGAATTCTTATGGGAGGAATTTTAGAGAGAATGAGAGGAAAAATGAGGAAATGGCTGAAATGCAGAGAAGTTCAGCTGATTTATGGACTTAGGAGGGGTGAAAAATATCCAAAACACCCTTAAACCAATTTATATTTACATAAAAACCAAAATCAAAACGAGTGAAAATATTAAGCACTGTTCACGGCACTGTTCACGGCCAGTGAACAATGACATGGTCAGTGAACAGTAACCATGTAACTATACTTGGAATTTCCAGCAAATTGTTTCAAGCCAAGGGCTTCCAACGGAAGGTCGTACGGACCGTGTGATGCTTCACGGGCCCTACAGGGGTCCGTATGAAGGTACCAAGGAAGGAAACACACTTAGAACACAATTTGGCAAGAAAATCGTATGTCACTTCAGCCTCACGGACCGTTTGCTCCCACACAGTCCGTGTAGGTGGCCGTGTGGCTTGCCTGCACGAACAGACTTAACGAAAACGAGCATAACTCCTTGGTTCAAGATCGGAATTAGGTGAAACTAGGTGCGTTGGAAAGCTAATTCAAAGAGATTTAATGTGATATATTGTACGGCACCTAGTTCGTTTTGTGCTAAGATATATGATCATTTAAAATTGACCCTTCTACCAAATCAAATGAAAAACTTTTGGGTTTAGTATCGAAGAAGTTTAGAAATGTAAAAAAGGTTTTAAAGGTCATAAAAAGCCTTCGGGATAAATCAGACTATCAAAAACACTTTAATAAAACGTCACTTTAAATTTTACCTAGCAGTTCACACGGTAGGCTTCACGACCCGTGAAGCTCTTCACGGTCCATGAAGGCCTTCCGTCTAGCCCAGATAGGTTTTACAAAAACGGGCATAACGTCTTGCTCCGAACTCGGAATGAGGTAAGCCTAGATGCGTTGAAAAGATAATTCAAAGAGCTTCAATTTGATATGTCGTGGGCCACCCAGTTCATTTTGTGCTAAGAGATATGCCCACTCAAAGTTGAACCTTCTATGGGTACTTGAGAAGAACTTAGCCAATGGAATTCCTTTGAACTTGACTTGATGTAGGAGAACCCCGATGATCTTAAACAACATAAATAAGCTTGAATTGAAATCTTGAAAGTGAACTTAGCTTAAGCATGAAGATCCAATACTTAGAACTTTTCAACGAAGCCACCATCACAGGAGGTTACACGGACCATATAGCATCACACGGGTCGTGTCATTGCCCGTACCCCTCTCCTTAGGAAATTCCACGATCATGTTACGAGATGGTGATTCCATACTTAGAGATATTTCACTCCGGGAGCTTTAGGGATGACCTCATTGGCCGTGCCACCCCACACGGGTCGTGACTTGGCCATGTAACCATACTTGGTCCCAAAGCTGTGGGATTTCAAGCCAAGGCCATCACACAGCCCTCCACACAGTTCGTGAAGTGTCACATAGACCGTG
Source organism: Solanum rostratum (assembly GCA_029948455.1). NCBI lineage: Eukaryota > Viridiplantae > Streptophyta > Magnoliopsida > Solanales > Solanaceae > Solanum > Solanum rostratum. The sequence goes on from CM057056.1 coordinate 23,728,858, forward strand.
AGGGGTCCAAGTATGGTGTGCCTTAGTTTAAAACGCCACGTTTAAGGGCCAAACATCCTCCATGGGCCAAAGGCCACTCCGTGGAGGCTCACACGAGCCGTGTGACCTCACACGAACCGTGATGGCTCCCATGAAGTGTCACCTTGGTCCAAAACTTTCCTGAAATCAGTTTTCATGCTTCATTGAGGTCGTACAAAATTCCGGATCCTTACACTCCTGCCGGATTTAAATCTCCCTGACGGAGCACCAGAAGAGCCTGCTCAACCACTATTTCCTCAAATTTCTCTCCTTGGGAGTTTGTCATTAGAGGGACAAAGGGGCGTGGAGGAATTAATCTGTCTTGAAGAGCATGTGATTACGCGGATACAATACACATATGTATAACTAAATATTCTACTTTGAACCTAAATTCGTTTTTCCTCTTCTTCTGCTTGACTGCATGTAATAAAGGAGGAGGAGAAGCAGATAGTTCAAGCAAGCAATTGGGCCCAATAAAAATGTCTTATTAGGAGTAATATTGTAAAATCATATTTGAAGCACCTAAAAAAAAAACATAATTAAGTAGCTGAAGCAGACACGTCAAAGTCAACGGAATATTTTGATTTGACGCATGAAATAAAGGAGAAGGAGAAGCAGGCAGCTGAAGCAGACATGTCGTCCAACAACTGCTTGCTTCAGCAGCTTTGCTAACCTCTTGCTGAAGCAAGCATGTCGTCCAACAGCTGCCTGCTTCAGCTATTTCTGTAGACTCTTATATATATAAAAAATATATTGAACTTCGCTTTATTGACTGAAACTGCTTTCTCAAATTGAATATGCTTTCTATAGAACTAGTTATTCCCTTACGTGAGAACAATGCATTTAGAACGCTCAGTATTTCATTATAACTCTTCTTAAATAATAACTTAAAATACTTAAACTCACTTTAATTCTAAAACAATGCATATCAATAGATGTGCAAAAGTCTTCGAGAAATTCTTACTAAATAAAGTTCATGTGATAGAATAAACATGAACGATATTCGATGTGATAAAATAAACATGAATGATACTCAAGAATCAAACATATAAGAAGAACCACAATACAAATGATAAGAACCAAAATAAAATGAACAGAGATCGAGAACAATTCAAACATCTCATAAAACTAGGGTACAAATTCTAGGTTTAAGTTTTACTATCTAAATTTAGATGTAGGATATGTGGATAAATTTGGTTCAGCGCTATGAATAACCTTTGTGGACAAACTTAGTTCAGTACTATCATAGCCTTAAATATCTGGAAGAACAAAGAAAAAAAACTTGAAAACGACACTTGAAACCTTAGTTTTTTCCTCTTGATTCTTGCTCTTAAGCCTTGGGAAAGATTATGAGTACATAATAGATGAACCAAACTAAAAATACAATAGTTAGGTGTAAAACCATAAGAATTTAGGCTTAAAGTAGTGAAAAGAAGCTAAAGTAATCCCTCTTAAAATTGGACAGAACCCTGGGCATCTACGAACAGTAGAAATCTCTTGTGAAAATCAAGTTAGATTTCTAAAATTACTGAAATTTGGATTTAACAGTACCATTTACAGTTCTAAACCCTTTTACGGCTAATTTAGAGTATTTCACCTCTCTAAACTTTTTCTGCAGATGTTGTCTAAGATCCTTGGTTCTTTTGAGGAACCGCAAAGAGTTCAAAAAGAAATTTTTAACAAGTCAAAAATTGATCTACGAGTCTAATCTACAGTTCGTTGTTTCATCTACGATTCATTAAATTGCAAAATTTCAAACTACAGACTTTCATCAAAAATCTTATAGAGCTAGGACTTTTGGAATATTATAATAACATAATGGGTGTAACTTCGCAATTTAACAACGGGTTTCAATTTCCAATAGATAATATTAGAGGCCACTAGGTGCATTTGGGTAAGGCTTATTTTTGGCTAGCTGGATCTGGATTAAAGCTTCGTATTGATGGGTTCTATTTAATTTTGAAATTTATCAATTCATCTTGTACAAATTGGATATAAAATCATTAAGATATTGCTTTATCAATTTTCAATTTATTGAGGATCATCGTTATATTTTTAACTATAAAATTTGACACAAAAATAATCGTTAAAAGAATTACTTTAAAACATGCACAAATGACGGAATGCATTTTGCTCACGAGCAAAAACTAGCACATTGCAATATTACTGAAAATTTGAAAGAGCTAGAAATAAAAGCATAAAACTAAACCCTAAGTCAAAAACTCTTATACCAAATGTTATAAATATAATTTACTATGAAAGTATCGATTAATTCATTTAGAAAAATTTCAAACCATTAAGAACTAATAATTCGATCATAAAAAAATTCAAACCCTTATCAAAACTGCTAAGCCATTAATACATTATCTTCTTATTTTCAATTCGGGTAAACAATTTTAATTTGATTTAAAATAGATCTACTTTATATCAGGCTAAATGCAGAGAATGGATAAATGTAATAAAATTGAATATTTTGAGTCAACTGGGGATTCTGCCTGTTTGACGGGTATTTTTGCATACTTTGGTACTATGGATGCATATTTGACCCTCTAATATAACTTGGAACTAACTTAGATAATAAGCAAAAAAGGAGACATTTTTTGCTCTGAGTTCTTATGTTTGAGATTAACATGACACTATTTAAATGATTTCCTTCGTTTTTCTTCCTCTGAGTTCCCTTTTTAATAATGCAGTTTTTTTCTCTTTCTGTTTTTAGTTCTGATAAGACTCCTTCCTTTCTTTTCTTGTAAAAGGAAATTGGTAAATTAAAAGAAAAAGAAATTAAGACCAATGATAGCCTGAACGAACTTACAATATACAACAAAATGGTGACCCAAAAAAACGAAAAAAAAAAGAAATACAGATCTAAACGCTAACTACTCACAAGAATACAAATGTACTAATAAATATGTTTTGGAAGGTTGACTAGTCTTTTCACTTGTTGAAAAACAAGCCCCTCCTCCTCCCTTTTTTCTTCTCACCAGCCTGCAACAAAGGAGAATTGGAGTTTCAAAACAGCCCATTTACATCAAATTCTTAACACCAATTGGACACCTTGAAAATTAACAAAGAAATTTAAGAGCTTTTCTGACTCGGCCACAAGAAAAAGATAAAGCTCTAGAAATTTCATCACAAATTCCCAAAACCATTGCTCCATATCCGTATAGTTTTAAATGACATTCATAATAAGCATATGATCACCCTTAAGGATTGGCATATCTCAACTGTCCAGCAACATATGTATACAGATCGTAATGATGAACAAGATAGCTGCAAGGCAATGAAGAAGCAGCAACAGCTCTCAATTTTCGAGAAAAAATGTGTCGCTCCACAAAAAGTAACACTAGATCATAAAAGAATCTAACACAGGAATGATATAGCACCAGATACTGGATGGTTGATCGAGAGCCCCTATATTCAAGAGAGCCTTTTGTACAGAAAATAGAGTTTTTCTTTTTGACAAGATTCAGCACCAAGCTGCTACTCTAAAGAAATAGATAGTTTACCAAACAAAACATAGTAACTCATGTGTGGAAATGCATATATCAGATGCTAGCCAGTTTTCGTGCTACAACCAATAGATAAAACTACACAATTGGAACCATCACGAAAATGGAAATAGAAGAAAAAAGAGTACAGAACAGATCTAGCTGAAAGAGCTCTTCATGCAAAAAAAAATTCCAAAGTTTTTACAGGACATACAAGTATTCACATGTGGGAGTGCATGTATTCAGACGCTGGATGAGTTTCCTGCTAAAGCAATGAAATAAAAGTAACATGATCTGACCCATGACTAAGTACATGTCTAGACCACAAATGAACAATGTTGCAACATTCAGGGAACTTGTAAACTTCATTAGAACCTCATAGAATAGAGAATACTATGTATCATTCACATCACAGCAATAACTTTCAGATTGTAGAAGTCATACCCTTATAATAAATAATCTCATGGTGAGGACAATTGTATCCCTTGAACTGCAAAACAGAGTCACATGTCACTTAAACAGAGAAATTGAATAGTATGATCACTTGAACCACATTTTCAGATGGTCAGAAGAGAGTGAAACATAGAAATGGTAAAATGTCAAAGATGAAATCATGACGTGACATGAATGCCTCCTAACCACAGTAAAATATAAGAAATGATAACAGATAAGGAAGCAAAGAATGTGCTATTTGTGCTCCATTTGAATTGAAAGAATTCCAGAAGCAAATGGTAGAAGCATGTGCTTTTTTTTTGGGGGGGGGGGGGGGGGGGGGGGGTTGAAAAAACTTCCAGAAACTGAAAACAGTTAAGTTTGCTCGTAACTATAATAACATACCCAGTGGAATCGCACAAGCGGGGTCTGGGGAGGTAAAATGTATGCAGACCATACCACTACCTCATAGAGATAGAGAGGCTGTTTCCGGAAGACCCTCGTCTCAAAAGTTTGCTCATAACTATGGAAAAGCGAAAATATCAGCTTTTCTTAATTATTCCATCCTTTCTTCTTTCTTTTTTCTTTTTCTCTTGGGGGGTGGGGTGGGGGGGTGAGGATTTACCAGCTAATGTCTCCTTGATCATTCTCAGCCTTCAAAAGATGCTCAACTCCCCGACTATCAAAGATCGAAAATTCTGTAGGACTTCCATATGGAATAGAAACCTGGAAGAAGCATAAATTAGTGAGCTTAGGAAACAATAAAGTTATATCAAGATGAACCTAAAACTAATGTTTTAATACTAGAAGTGATAGGAGAAACAGTACACAACAAAGTACCCGTTAATTAGGAAAAGGTTTCTGCATTTCTTTCTAGAGTCTTCACATTATAAAAAATAAAATTAAAAGTGTTGTTCCATTGGAAACAAGAACTATCATCCTTTACCAATGCTTCACAAGTTTATTTAGAGTTGGAGTTGGAGTTGGGCACCTCCATGGGAAAGCAGTTTATCATCCTCTACTTTATGAAGGACCCCAAATAGTTTGGCACCTCCAAGTTTTTTTTCTCTCTCTCTCTCTTTTTGGGCGGGGGGGGGGGGGGGGGGGGGGGGGTATGTCTGATACAAACACTGTCACTAAGACTTACCGAAAGAAAATTTTAAGGATAAGGGTCAAATTTACTGGTGTTATTAAACGCAAATAGTGCAAAAAAAAACTCTAAGGTCAGTTGGGGCTTTAAACTAGGTAAAGTGTGGACTTTAATGAAAAAAGGCACAAAGGGATAACATTATGTTTACTCTTAGACTAATAATTATAAGCATGATACATCTACGAACAAGAAATAGAAAAACATTATAATAAAGTGAACTATCAATTGTTTATTGTTGTCTCTTCAGAAGAGGCTCATTGGCAAGAGAAAGCATATTTTAGAACCTTGATGATAACACTAAAGTGCACATTAAGTGAGGCAAAGCGCTCACATATTTTAAGCCCCACTTTAGGGCTTAAGCACACCTTTGACAACACTGAAATTTACCCCTCTAATTTAAGAAACAGTTCACATCTAACCTTCATTAGACTATTCGAACAAAATTTCCCTCACTGTTACCCTGTTGCTCAAATATACACCTTTCTCTAATGGAGCCAAGGGTAAGGACCAAAAATAGGGGAAAACTGTGGGCATTTTCTCAAAGTACATGGATAATTTGCTCTTACATATTATCTATGGAAGGAACAAAAGCACTTTGACTAGGAAGTCTTATGGCATTAGTGAATACTCTAAAAAGGAGGAGATTTTATATTGCATGCCTTCAAGAAACTAAATCGACAAGACAAATATAACACCCTGCCTGTTCGGAATGTTTAATCAACACGGGATAAGATTAATATTCTAAGAAGGATATGTTCTTAGGTATTCAAACCACACAATAGTTGAATGTTAAGTTTTGAAGTCAAGTAAGCTGTGAAACAAAAATAATAGCAAATTACTTTCATAAATTCTCTGAAATTCGGGTCAGAATCTCGATGCTATTCTCCCAATTTTAAAGAATTGGAGGATCCACTTCTTTCAAATTGAAGGTCTGTGAGTGTAATTACCAACACAATAAACCATTCACCAAAACGACTTCATTATAGAGAGATATTCACATTTTTGCAAGACTGTGCAAGAAGGCAGATGAAGTGGGCCGTAGGTCGGTAAAGGTTTATAAAATATGATCTTCGTTTTTTAATTTCATTTCTCATTGAAAGACCAGAATACTCGTAGTTCAAGACCTAAAATCATCCTTAGGAAATGCTGTTCTTAGCCTAAATTCTTGACAGAAGTTTCTCTACGTCGTGAGCCCATTTGCCCAATCGATTTCGTGGGTATTGTGGAAGCAAGGATTTCGATCGCATGGGGGGATTTCGAGCAGTTTTATGAGCTTAAAAGCAAGGTAGGACTCTTTTTGTTTGCTCTAGCTTTGGTCAGCTGTGGACAGTATTTTAAGATAGAAATTCATATATTTTGTCGGATTGTCGTAGCACTTCTCGTCCTTGTTATTTCTTGAGTTTTCACCTTGATTTTAGTGGTGTGGTGATACGAGCAAATGTGCATAAGTCATGCAAATTTCTCAGGAAAAGGTACACTAAGTTTATTCCCTTCTTTTGGCATGTTTCCTTAAAAAGTAGAAATGAAATGGCCAGATTATTCTCACTGATTTACTCTTAGTCATAGTTGCCCATTGTTGGTTGCTTAAGTTGATATATTCATCACTTGTTGGGACTCGTATTCTATTAGTAGTGACCCTATGTTCAGATATAATATAGAAATCATTTGTATAGGCCACATATACCCAAATTGATCGCCTCGGGCAACTAGTTTGTTGTTGCCTACAGAGCCATTGTGGTTAGCTGCAGGAATTTTACTCGTGCTTCAAGGGCTACTCGAACAAATAGAAATTTGTGGGGTGCAAATTTTACAATTGTAGCATCTATTGGCTTTCTTATAATTTGGATATTAGGTCGCCTTAGGGGATATTGAAGTATGTACAAAGCCTACAGGTGGTACATTGCCTAGGACTATATTCATGCCTATGGACTATAAAAACAACAATATACCCGGTGAAATTTCCACAAAGTAGAGTTTGGGAGGGTAGAGAGTACGCAGACTTTACCACTATCTCATGGAGATGGAGAGGCTATTTTCAAAAGACCCTCGGCTCAAATGTACCTACCCCGAGTAAAAAAAGAAAATAATAGATATAGAATAATGGCTAAATGAAGAGCAATGTCAATTCTACAAGAAAAAATAACAGTAGCAGAATAATCGAAAAGCAGTAACAACACAACCATAATAGCACAACTAATCCTATAACAAACCTAAAAACTATCACAAGGTAAGACAACATCCTACCCCTACTAACCTTCTACCCCTAATACGCGACCTCTGCTCCTTTCTATCTTAAGTCATGTCCTTGGTGATATAAAGTTGCACCATATCCTATCTAATCACCTCTCTCCAATACTTTTTCGGTCTACCCTACCCCTCTGTGTGACCCCTAAATTCAACCTCTCGCTCCTCCTAACTGAGGTGAAACACACCTCCTGCACATGCCCAAATCATCTCAATCTCGCTTCTCTCATCTTATCTGCCACAGAGGTCACTCCCACCTTCCCCCGAATAACTTCCTAATATTGTCGCTCCTAATATGTCCACACAACCATCTCAACATCTTCATCTCCTTAATATGCATCTTTTGAACATCTGAATTGATCACTAGCACTCCATCCCGTATAACAAAGATAGTCTAACCACCATTTTGTAGAACTTCGCTTTAAGTTTAGCTGATAATTTTTTATCACACAATACACCAAAGACAAGCCTCCATTTCCATCCAGGCTGCCCCAATATGATGTGTGACATCATTGTCGATGTCCCCACAACTTTAAATGATGGATCCAAGATATTTAAAGTTCTCTTGGTAATAGGTTGAGTGGGAAGCCTCACTTTCATGTTCACATCAACCATCACAACACTGAATTTGCAGTGCAAGTATTCTGTTTTGATCCTGCTCAATTTGAACTCTTTGGACTCTCCAAACTTCCAACCTATCGTTACCTCTATCTCATGTCTCATCAATCATTACTGTCATATGCAAATAACATACACAACGGAACCTACTACATAGACCGTGTTAGTTATTCCATCACCAAGGCAAAAAGAAAAGGGCTCAACACAAATCCTAATAAAGCTTTATTCACTCACGGGCTACATTGATGCCTAAAAGGGCTATCTGATTCTTAAGAGGGTATGTGATGCCTAAGGGGCTATGTTAATGTGTAAAAAGGCTATGTGATGCCTAAAAGAACTATGTTGATGCCTAAAAGGGCTATGTGATGCTAAAAAAAGGGTAGGTTGATGCCTACAATGCTATATTTTTTTGAAACCGATAAAGTTATATTCCTGCCAGCATTAAGGATGTGTTGGCCACCTTCAAGACAAAGGGGGTTACAAAGATCCTATCAAATCTATAATATGATCTATATCTTCTACACATAGTTGTTTACACTAAAAAAATGAAGATACAATACAATTCCATTTTACTTTATGAATAAAATAGGACCTATTTGCAAAGCATCTCCATTTCTTTCCCCTCACACTAACCATCATGCGCAAGATGGTACTAATCTCCACCGCCTCCTTTGCCTTTACTTCCTCCCCTCCTAATCCAGCAACTCAAAAGATCTAAAGTGTACTTTGACATAATCTAGCTAGTGCTAGTGATGTAGAGAAAAAACCTTCCATAACTGAGAAGTGAACTTGCAGTGTAAAAAAAGATGGTTATTTATTTCCCCTGTCAAGGTACAAAGGAAGCATCTTGGAACTAGTTGTCTTCCCTTCTTTTGTATCACTTCCTGAGGAAGCATGTTCTCTTAATCGCCAACCACGTGAAGCATTTTACTTTTGTAAGGATGACGCTTTCCCAAAAATAGTTCCAGTGGTAATGTGTACCTCCAGTCACCCCTTCCAGACCTCTCTTGCATGCACTATTTATTGTGAAGACTCCATCCTTAGTCCTCACTATGTTTCCACGATACACTGTCTGCAACTGTTGAGACAATGTTAACTCCACCTAGCTTTCCTAATAAAGTTGCCATCCTTCTATCTCCCAATCATTTAGCGATCTTCTAAATAAAATGTCCCATCACTGATCTGCCCAATACTCACAAACTCTAGCTTCAGGGTTTACACAAATCAGGGAGAATATCTCTGAGAGAGGTTTTGCTGAATCCGGCTACCTTTCCCAAATTTTGTCATGTTTCCATTCCCTACCTTGAGATGTATATTAGCTTCCATCAGTGGCCAAAGATTCCTGATTGTTCTGCACACTTCCATTCCATACGATTCTGACACAGGTTCTGTACAGGAGCTAAGCTCACTATACTTTGCAACTATGCCCTCGTTCCATAGGGCTTCTTCCTCACCATTATACCTCTATAGCCACTTCATCAACAAGCTCTCATTTTGCAAACTCGGGTTTCTGATTCCCAGGCCTCCTCTTTCTATGGGGCTATAGTGATGCCTACAGGGCCAAATTGTAGCCAATAGTAGGTATCTAGATTTATTGAAACCTAGAGAGCTAATGAGGGCCAAAATTGGTTGAATCGATTATTGTTTATACCCGCCAAAACTTATGGGGGCCCAGTCAAGTTATCTGATTATTGTTGTATGATTTGTGTCAAGACCGTTAGGTTGTATTATTATTATTCCTGACTAGTGTTTCAAAAATGTTTCCGGGACGAGTCTCAGGGCGGAGCATACTAAAAACGCCTTTTGGATGTAATTGAAGGCGCAGATCCATAGGGTGCAACTCCTAGAATTTGGGGCATAAGGCCCAAGCGTAAAAACTTACTCTCGGCATTAATTTTTATTTTTATTGTTTTTAGAGTATTTTTCCTATAAATCATATTTTTTTATTATTGAATGATTGATATTTATACTTTATGTTATCATATTTTTCAAGTTATACAATATGTTCTAAAACATATAAGAAATAAAGCAATCTCGTAAATCATTTTTTAGATAATAAAGCCTCAACTGATATGATAGAGATTTAATAGTATTATGTACCTTAAACAACTTTATCCATTTTTTTCTCAATACTCTAATTCTTTTTATCCCTTCCTTGTTTGAAATATATAAACAATAATCAGTGTAAATATAAAATATTAGTTGAGGACGGAAAAGATGAGTAAATGTGGGGATAGATGATTATTTTATTTTAAGGCTATCCCTTTTTCAAATAACTCCACAATATTTTTTTATATTATTGGTGTATCTATTTAAATTTATTTGTAGAATCATTGAAAATTTTACTTTTCCTTATTTTCTCAGTAATGAAATCATGAAATTTAAGATATATGAGATATACACCTCGTAGATCCATGGAATTTACGCGCCGCGTCTGGGGACTTACACCTCATGTCATACTGCATAAAACGCCTCGCCTCAGGTCCTCACCTTTTAAAATACTGTTGCTGACTCTGCTTCTTGAGTACATTCGGTAATTGATGATATCAGTTGGCTCGAACTATATTTTGCCCGTAACCCTGGGTGTGTTATGGCTAGGGGTATATTTTAACAGAATGCTAACAATGGCAGATAATTTGTTCGAATAGTGTAACAAAGGTTAAATGTAAATTATTTTTGAAAATAGAGAAGTAACATTGACCTTTTCCCCATAAATGCATAGTCGCTCGAGGAGGTTAGGAACAACATTGTTTGTCAAGTATTTTTTTTTTTTTGGTTTCTGTAAAATTCATTCAATTTCAAAAGACCTTGAACATGCTTAAAATGCTAAGCTTCAACACATTCCAGCGAACTTTGCACACACAGCCTGGACTGATAATTAGATCTTAACACAATGATAAGCCAGATATATTCCTTAAGTTATTCACAAATTCAGAGACTTCTGGTGAAATGCACAGTACAGTATCTAGCCCCACCTTCCACATATGAACGAGGACAAAGGTAACTGGAAACAGAAGTGTCAATTACAGAGTTCAACAAACATGTGAATAACAATACTATATAGAATCCTGCTTGGAAAAAGATTGTATTATACTATCCTAGTTGGAAAAGGAGTCTAATATAGTATCTATAAATAGGGTCTCAATGTAATAATGTAGACAACAATTCAATAATATTTATCTCGAATATTTCTCACTTGGTATCAGAGCTACCACGATCCTAGTAGAAAATCAAAGAGCTTCCGCTGCCAGCGGGCGGCTATGACCCATATATGCTGCTCGTCTGGCCAATGGTTATGTCAACAAAAGTAGGGTCAATGATATATGTATGATTTTCATATTCAAGGAAAGAAAACTCAGTCAAACAGGTCAACGTGCATCAATTTTCGGTGACTTTCTAGGGTTGGTTTATATCGACCCCTCATCTGTCAGTGTTTGTGTAGCACTGTGCCATCATTTCGGTGACTACTTTTTTATATCTAATTTGTATAGCACCATGTCATCTTTTTGGTGACTACTTTTTTCACATTTATGTGTTAAATATAGCACTGTGCCATTTTTCTAGTGACTACTTTCTCATATTCGATTTGTGTAGTACCGTGCATCTCTCGGACTACTTCTCATATTCAATTTGTGTAGTATCATGAGTTTTTCGAACTACTTTCTCATATCTGAGTTGCAATAGCGTTGTTTGTCTTTTTTGGTGACTCAAATTTGATTTGCATAGTTCCATGCGTCTTTTCGGTGGCTCATCAAATCTAAATTGCGTAGGGTCGTACCATCATTCCGACCCTACCCATATAGTTCTCTTTCTCTATAGGGTCATGTCATCATTCCGACCTATCATTAGGTTTCATTAAGTCTTCACTCCGACAAGCCTCGAAGCAAGTAGCCTTAATGTCGTTTGTGTAAGTCATTTTGTGGTATGAATCAATCTTCTGAGCTCGGTTTGGGAAGTTCAACACTGTAATTCAAGAACTTATCACATTGTGTCTTATCGACATTGTGCATCAAATCCAGTATTTCATTCGAAGACTAAGCACACTGAGATTGATTGTCGATTTTGTGAAGTCGAGTGATCACTTGAGCAGGACCAAAACAGAATACATGGAGTGTAAATTCAGTGTTGAGAGGGATGAAGCAGACATTGATTTGAAGCTGGACACTTAACCTATCTCCAAGAGGGAAAACTTTAAATATCTGGGGTCTATTATCCAGAGTAATGGTGATATCGATAATGATGTCACACATCGTATTGGGGCAGCTTGGACTAAATGGAGGCTTGCCTCGGGAGTATTGTGTGACAAGAAGATACCACCTAAACTCAAAGGTAAGTTTTACAGAATGGTAGTTAGACCATCTTTGCTGTATGGTGTGGAGTGTTGGCCAATAAAGAATGCACATGTTCAGAAGATGCATGTCGCAGAGATGAGGATGTTGAGATGGATGTGTGGTCACACAAGGAGGGATAAGATTAAAAATGAGATCATTCGGGAGGAGCTGGAGGTGGCACCGGTGGCTGATAAGATGAGGGAAGCGAGACTGCGATAGTTTGGACACGTGCAGAGACGGAGTACCGATGCGCCGGTTAGGAGGTGCGAGAGGCTGGTTTTGGGAGATACACGAAGAGGTAGAGGTAGACCGAAGAAGTATTGGGGGGAGGTGATTAGACACGATATGGCGGATCTGGATCTAACCGAGGACATGACCTTAGATAGGAAGGAGTGGAGGTCGCGAATTAGAGTAGTAGGATGATTGGTTGGTAGGGTTAGGTGGATGGGTGATCTAGAGGTTTAGTGAGGTAGCAAGGATAGGAGGGATTGATGTTTATCGATTGTGTGTGATTTATCGTATTTACATATTAACATGTGTTTTTCGAAGATAGTTGCCCTTTTTTTCGATCTTTTTAAGTTTTATTTCCCCTTTTTGTTCCCTTCGCAATATCTAGTTATTCTACTTATGGGTTGTTGAGTCGAGGGTTCACGTGAAACAGCCTCTCTACTTCTTACGAGGTAGTGGGACTGTCTGCGTACATTTTTACCCTCCCCAGACCCCACTTATGGGATTCAACTGGGTATGTTGTTGTTGTTGTTGTTGTTGTTGTTGAGTGATCAACTTGCAGATATCTCACCAAGCTCTTCATCGATCCTTGTGTTAACTACATTTGTAATAAGCTAGGTGCATATGATGTATATGCACTAGCTTGAGGGGGAGTGTTAGAATAGGAATAGGTAAATACAATCCTACTTAAAATAGGAATAACAATACTATATTGAATCCTACTTGGAAAAGGATTGTATTATACTATCCGAGTTGGAAAAGGAGTCTAATATAGTATCTATAAATAGGGTCTCAATGTAATAATGTAGACAACAATTCAATAATATTCATCTCCAATATTTCTCACAGTTATGATTAAAACACTAAACCAAACTGATTAAAAAAATCAATGTTTGGTTTGGTTTTTAAATTTTGGAATCTGGTACCTTTTTTTTTTTTGGAGAATTAGTACTGCTATATTCTTTAGCATAAAGGAATGCTGGCCACCTCCAAAAAGTTACTAGGCAGTAGGTTACACTTTCAAGCTTTAAGAGCACCTAAGAAATCTATCAGCTCATCCAGTTCCTCTATACAGTTTCCTTTACACCAAAAGAAAAAAGACAATAAACAGTTCCATTTCACATCATGAATGGACTTGATCTTCTCCTCAAAACATCTTCCATTCCTTTCCTTCCATACTGTCCACCATATGCATAAGGGAATTAGCCTCCACCATTTTTTCAGACTCTTGCTACCCCCTCTTCTCATCCAACAGTTCATCAAATCTGTAGTATGTTCAGGCATTGTCCATTAAGTGTTTGTAAGACTGAGGAACAGGTTCTATAGTTGTGTAGTAAACTTGCAACGCAAAAAAAGATGTTTGTTTGTCTCCGCAGTTTCATTGCACAAAAAACACCTTGTCACTATTACTCTCCCCTCCTTTTGTAGAACCTCATGCGTAAGACATGCTCTCTCCACCATCAACCAGGTGAACCATTTAATCTTGGCGGGAGCCATGCTTTTCCAGAAGTTTGAGAATTCTCCTTGAATCACACTGTTATCTTCCTTGTACATTTTATTCACAGAGAAAACATGCCATCCCCTGAATGTCTCCATCTCAGTGTATCAGATTGGGATGTAATGCCCAAAAACTTCTCCACTTCACGCAGAAGAATTGCCACCCTATCTATCTCCCAGTCGTGTAAATTTCTTCTAAAATTTGGATTCCACCCTTGGTTTCATCAACTCTCAAAGATAGTTGCTTCAGGATTACTACTGAGCATCATAAGATCAGGGAAAGCTCCCTGCAAAGAGGCTTGCGCAAAATCCAAATATCCTTCCAGAAAAGGCTCTTGGTACCATTCCCAACCCTCATAAGGAAACTGCGTTGCAGTTTTGGCCATAGTGATCTGATCTGATTGTCCTCTAGACCCCCATCCCATAAGTGAAGCTCACCTCATTAGAGCACCGTGGACTAGATTGGCAAACTTGTGGAATATGACTTCCTTCCACAGAGTAGATTCTTCTGCACTAAATCTCCATAGCCATTTCATCAGCTGTTATTCTGAATTCTCAAAATTCGGATACCAAGACCCCTTGATCTTTACTTTGTTGCACCACCTCCCATTTGACCAGATTGTAGCCCCCCTCTTCCTTGTTGCCTTTCCATAGGAAGTCTCTCCTGAGTTTGTTTAGTCTCTTGATTACACATGCAGGTACACGAAATAGGGACATCACATAGGTAGGGTGAGAGTCCAACACTAAATTGATTAGTGTGACCCTTCATCCTAATGAAAGATATTGTGCTTTCCATAGAGTCAACCTCTTCTCAGCTTTCTCCAGAATGCTGTCCCAAATTTCCACATACTTGTGTTTCCTGCCTAAGGGCATCCCTAGGTCCACTGTTGGCATAGAGCCCACACCACACCCAAGAATTTTTGCAAAGGTCTGAATGTTAGGCACTTCTTTCACAGGATAAATATTGCTCTTCCTCCAATTCATTCTTAAACCAGATACAGCTTCAAACACTACTATAAATACTCGAATGTAGTACACTTGTCCCGCTTTAGGTTCACAAAATGGCAAAGCTCTAGATCCCCTCTCCCACCTCCTCCTATGTTGAAACCCCTCAGCCAGTTTTTCTTTAGGGCTATCCTTATCATACTACTAAGGCCTTCCATGGCTAAAATGAATAGGAAAGGGGATAGAGGGTCCCCTTGTCTAAGTCCCCTTCAGAGTGAAAAAAAAAACAGTAGATTCTCCATTTACCAAAATGGAGACCTAACGGTTTTGATGCAAAAGTCTATCCATTTCAATCATTTGTTCCCAAAACCCATCTGTTCGAGAGTGTTTAGAAGATAACCCCAATTAACATCATCATAGGTCTTCTCAATGTCCAATTTGCACATCAGGCCATCCACTTCCCCTCTAGATCTTGATTAAAGCTGCATCCATAATTTTTCTCCCTTTTATAAAAGCCATTTGGTGTTTGTTTACCAGGCTATCCAATACTCTCTTTATTCTTTCTGTTAGAACTTCGGCAACTATCTTATATACCCTAGAGATCAGGCTAATAGGCCTAAGTCTACTCTATTGCTCCTGCCTTCTCTGGAATAAGGGCCACAAAGGTGGCATTTAGACTCCTTGCAAACACATGGTGTTCATGAAAATATTGCAATGTTCCTATTAGAATAGGAATAGGAACAAGAATATTATCTACAATCCTACTTAGAATAGGAATAGTATATCGAATCCTACTTGGAAAAGAATTGTATTGTAGTAACAGAGTTGGAAAAGGAGTCTAATATAGTATCTATAAATAAGGTCTCAATGTAATAATGTAGGGACAATAATTCAATAATATTTTCTCCTATAATTTCTCACATGGTATCAAAGCTTCTATAGTCCTGGTAGAAAATCAATGAGCTTCCGCTGCCGGCGAGCGACTATGACCCATATATGCCGCCCGTCTGACCAATGATTGTATTAGCAAAAGTTGAGTCACCGTGTATCTCTTTGGTGACAATTTTCTCATATCTAATTTGCGTAGCACTGTGCATCTTTTCAGTGACTACTTTCTCATATCTGATTTGTGTGGCACCGTGCCATCTTTCCAATGAATACTTTTTCATATTCAATTTGCATAGCACCACACCATCTTTCCGGTGACTACTTTTTCATATTCAATTTCCGTAGTATCGTGCCATCTTTCCAGTGACTACCTTCTTATTTGTGTAGGGTCATGCCATCATTCCGACCCTATCCGTACAATTTATCTTTTTCAATAGGGTTGCGCCGTCAATATAATCCTACCTATATCATTTCTATTTTTCAGTATGTGCCATCATTCCGACCCTACCTGTATAATTCTCTTTCTCAGTAGTGTTGTGCCATCGAGGACATGATCTTAGATAGGAAGGTGTGGAGGTCGCGAATTCGAGTAGCTGGCTAGTAGGTTAGTAAGGTTAGGTGATGTCTAGACGTGGGGTATTAGTAGGGTAGGAGGTTTAGTCGGGCGTTTATATCTTATGTTGTCTTTAGCCGTGTGTTGTATATGTTATTACTATCGTATTTTGCAGATTATGATATGCTTTTCGTTATTAGTCACATTTTCCGTTTCCTTTTCTATCTGTTTCGTTTTTCTATATCTAGTTTATTCTGCTTATGGGTTTTTGAGATCAGGGTTCCCAGGAAACCTCTCTAACTCTATGAGGTAGTGGTAAGGTCTGCGTGCATCCTACCCTCTCCAGACCCCACTTGTCGGATTCTACTGGGTATGTTGTTGTTGTTGTTGTAGTAGTGTCGTGTCATCATTTCGACCATATCCATATAATTTTATTTCTTAAATTGTGACCAATTTTAGTTATCAAATCTAATAATTTGGTGCATGAGCAAGTTCTGGCCAATTTTATGGTGACTTTCTTGTTTAAGGTTTGCTCATCTTTTGAGTTCGAGATGATCCATATATTTTATACCAAACTCAAATATTTGGATTGGATTACAGTGATATTTTCTCTCCCATGGCTAAAATAGCATATGTTCCTTTTTTTCTATCTGTGGTTGCCATTCTCTATTGGCCTTTTAATTAGTTGGACATTAAGAATGTTTTTCTCTACAATAATCTCGAGGAAGAAGTCTATATACAAGAACCACCTGATTTTTTGCTCAGGGGGAGTCTTGATAGCTTTATATGTCGATAATAGTCTTCTCAAGCTAGGTTTGGGAAGTTCAACACTGCAATTCAGTATTTTATGAAAAGACTAATCACATTGAGATTGACTGACAATTTTGTGAGGCAGGTGATTAACTTGCAGATGCCTCACCAAGCCCCTCATCGATTCTCTTATGAATTATATTTGTAACAAGCTAGGTATATATGACTTGTATGCACCAGCTTTGGGGGGGGGGGGGGGGTTAGAATAGGAATAGGAACAAGAATATTATCTACAATCCTACTTAGAATAGGATAAGGAGTGAGAACAGTATATAGAATCCTACTTGGAAAAGGATTGTATTATAGTATCCTAGTTGGAAAAGGAGTCTAATATAGTATCTATAAATAGAGTCTCAATGGAATAATGTAGGGACAACAATTCAATAATATTTTCTCCTATATTTCTCACAGTTCCCATGATGTCCTCCTTGATCAGATTCCAAAATGTTAGCATCTGGGATCGGAGCCTTGTCAATTGCACAAGACTTGATGCTCTCCCACACTTCCTCCTCCTCAAAGCTCCTCTGTAACCACTCCTGATCTTCTGTAGAGATCACTCTTATTCCTCGTAAATTGAGATCAAGTCTCCATCCTTCTATTTCCTTGTATAGGTCCTGGTAGAAACTTTGAATTGCATTTTTAATTGCAGCCATTTCCATGATGGATTGCCCTTCTACTTCCGATGCATCTATGGAGTTGTACCTTTTATGAGCATTTGCCGTTTTGTGGAAGAACTTGGTGTTTTTGTCCCCATCCTTCAACCATTGAACTCTTGACTTCTGTCTCCAGGCAATTTCCTCCTTTTTTGCTATTTCTTCAAATTCCATAGCTAAGTGAGTTTTCTGGACAAACTCATCATCAATGAGACTCATGTTCTCCTGTATTGCTTCCCAAGATTTCAATCGATGTAGGATCACTTCTTTTTTCTGTTTCCAATCTCCCTTGTTACTTCTACTCCACTGCATTAGTATTTGGATTGGTTTTGGTTTTGGCTTTAATTAAAAAAACAGCAAAAATAATCAAACCGAACCAAAAAATTATTCATTTATATATTTTTCATAAACAATATATAATAATATATAAAAAATTTGTTATATTTTGATTAACTTAAAATTTTAACTTTACCACTCATATTTGGAAATTCTCTTGTTAGTGTTTTGATATATAATCTTGTACCCCCTCCCCCAACTAGTTATTTGATTGTTGAGCTTGGGGTTTTTCTCCTTATAAAGATTTAATGTTTGGTGTATAATGACTTTATTATTGCTTGACTAAATCACTTTGTTTGTGAATAATAACTTCAAGTATTGCTTAACTAAATCACCTTGTTCGTATAATAATAACTTTTGTACTATTGCTTAATTGAATCCACAGTAGCTTTCAGTGGATTGTTCATGTACTAGATGTCTACGTATACGTTCTCAACAAACTTATTACTTTCAAACAAAAAAAAAAACAAAAAACCTGAACCAAACCAACGGTTACTTTTTGGGGTTTGGTTTGGTTTTAGAAATTTAAAAATCAACTAAATTGGTTTGGTTATGGTTTTAACCAATAACCGGTCCAAACCGAACCATTAACACCCCTAATCAAGCCTCTTGTATACCTCTGTAAATTTTAATATAAGAGAACTTCTCCGGGACTAGGACAGAGACTCTGGTGACTTGGGGTGTTCCTCAAATTTATTGTCACAGATAATATTCACTGTAAGCTGTGGGGAAAAAGTTAAGTCATGACTCCTGGGTCTACAGGGACGGAAAATTCCATCTAGAGAGAGCGACAAGCATCATATCGTGAACGGATACCTTCTGCTTGAAAATTAGACTAGTGAACAAGAGCAGGCATGATTACAATGGTTCCTTCATTGATCCTCGGCATTCAAAGGACTCATGCGCATCTTCAGTGCCTCTCACAAAGGTTGTGAGAGGCTCATACACAGGAGGTTGAAGGGTTGTACAATAATATATGCAAAAACACCAACCATTTGGTAGTCTTCTCTACATAATTTAAGGTATATAAATACGTTGCGAACTGTTCGTGAATACAAAAAGGCAAAAGGAAGAATACATACAATTGTAGATTGAGAAAACTTCTCACTGACGAGAACACCACCAGGCCCATTAGCCTTAATGCTATAACCATCCTTCTTGATGGCCAAGGTAGCAGGCTCCCATATATCAAGATATCGTGTCTGTACAACCAAACAAGATAAGAGCAAAAGAAAGCGATAGATCAACCAGAATACTTCATTACATGAACATAAGAAATTGTATAAGGGCATTATGATATTCTCCACAGCTAGAAACTCATAAATTTCCTTACCGACAACGAAACTTTATATGAAGCATGACCACTATAAAGGGTTTTCTCGATGCAACTATGCATTACAGGATCTGCAAACATAGAAAGAGTTCACATACGATGAGTTGGAAGTACGTGGAGCAACAAAACAAAAGCAAGAACAAGGATCTCTGAGATTTTAGCTTGCAAAGGTATCTTCATGCAAATACTAGACAGGAAACCCATTTCACTTCTGAGCTCATGACAATTCACGGGCATCACTTCAGATGAAAGTAGTAGTACAGAAAACTCCCGAAAACTATTCCCATAACTAAGTGACTATTAAAATAGAAATAAGTGAATGGCTGACAGAAAGCTAGGTGCATTTTCCCACTGTACGGAGCTCAGTACTTGGTAACCAAAACTATTCCCAGATAAAATAATAAAGTGAAAGAACCAAAATAAAGATCAGACAATAACAGATCTATTAAAATCTCCCAGTTTAACCCTTTGGATTGTAGCATCACATGGGAACAAGAAGAACATGATCAAGCAAATCCTGAATAGGCTTCTTTTCACCTTTTTCCAATCAGTACAGAAAACCAGATCAAGCAAATAGAATATTGACCACTTAAGAACCAAACAAAGTAGCTTAAAACAGACAAGACCTTTGCTGACTATTTCCTTGTCTCAATTTATGTGATGCACATGGTGTTTGAGACAAAAAGACTGCAGGTTGACTATGAGGTTATGGTATGGCACTTCTTGGGCAGTGTCGAACACTGTGAAGTAGGTGATATTCAGTTGGAATAGCGTGAGAAGGAGGAGGAAGAGGAAAGACATGGAATAGGATTCCACTAGGGCTAATGTGGATTGTTTGGGCAGAGAAAAATACAAGAGCTTTTGAAGGTGTAAGTCAAGTTTCTTTCAATGGAGTAGTCACCAATCCCTTGTTTCCTTTTGGCGCACTCAAAAGTTCCTTATTGTATAAATGACAAGGTGGAATTTGTTTGTAGAGAATCATATCATTTTGTAAATTCTCTACTTTTTGTTACATCTCTTGTATATGGCAGTTGTGGCCATGTTTATGAATGACCTTACATCTATTTGATCAAAAAACGAAATACTCACTTTTGAAACCTGTGGTCTAAAAGACGTTATAGATATCTGAATAGAAATATAGGAAGTTTGAAGTTAAATTGTTCCTAAAAATAGAAAGATATCATTCAGGCAGACTAAAAAGGAAAGTGCATGTTGTTCGGTGGGTGGGATTTGGGGTGGGGGATAAACAAATTTTCATATTTTCACAATTCCCCGTCATCTTGTCAAACAGAAAAGCCTTTCTTTCTAGATCAGATTATTGTTCTCAAAAATATTACCAAAAGCAAAAAATGGATTAAGCACTAATTTAAGGTTGGCATTTATTAATATTTATTTAACATAGTGAGCTTTCAAACAGAAAAATCCATCTTTCATGGAGTAACATGTTTGTTCCAACAGGGAGAATATAGCAACTATTAGGGATTTCTCAGTCTCCTTATATTGATGGAGAGAATATTGGCTTCTATAAATTGCAATCATAATAGTCAATGTCTCAAAATTGTATGAGAAAGACTTAAAGTACCACAAGTAATCTTCCTATGCTCATTTGCAAAGACCTTCACGAGTTCACCCTGAAAATCAAAAACCAAAAAAGTCATTGCAGTGTTTCTCTTCGAGATAAACCTAATGAAGAGAACAGCTTTTATTATTATAAATAAAACAAACCACATTCAGCTTTTACTATTATAAATAAAATAAACCACATTCTTTTTGCAGTCTTCCCTTTTTATACTAGAATTAACACCACAGAATGTTTATAAACAGTGAGATTGGATTTGAATAGCTGAAATTCACCTTACACCACTTAGATGTATGGCCTTCTTCTTACACCACTTAGATGTATGGCCTTCTTCTTCTCCCAATTCACGGGCCCTACCCTCCCCATAAAGAATTGCAAACCGGTCATATATGAACTATTTCTGTTGACAAATGACTTGAAATTTTAAGTAAAAAGGCATTAAAGCACCCCTTGACTTGAGTCGAATTCCCAATAACACACTTGATCTTTGTGGGGATCCTATAACAGCACTGGACTTCTTAAAATGGAATAAATACGCACGTAACTGATGATGGGGCAGAGAGAGCATGTTCACTGTTCACTCTCTTGGGAGCATGTGAACAGGAAAAACACACTGAAAACTGATTAATTTGAACACGTCATTTTCAAATTGGAACTTAAACAATTAATTATAACAATTATTTTCTGTTCAAGTGCAACTCCAGGAATCAAGCTGAACAGATCATGGAAGGAACCCAGATGATGCTTTAGTTTTCTGTGATGCTGACTGAACCTGATCAAATGAAACATCTGAAAGCTATTCTACTTATCTTTGAAGGGATCTCAGAGCTTCATGTGAACCTGGAAAAAAGCTATATTTTCCCTGTGAACCAGGTTGAGAACTTGCAAGAATTGGCTGATATTCTGGGCTACCAACTGGACTCCCTACCAACAAAGTACTTGGGGCTTCCTTTGGGGGCCAAGAATAAGGAGTTAGAGGTATGGAATGGAGTGCTGGAAAAGAGTGAAAAAAAAATTGTCCAGGTGGAAAAGCCAATACCTCTCTTGGAGGCAGACTAACCCTCATCAAGTCTGTATTGGATGGTTTACCTACTTACATGATGAGTCTCTTTCCTATACCCAAGAGTATTGAAAAGAAGCTCAACAGAGTGAGGAGGTCCTTTCTTTGGCAAGGTAACAAGGAGAAGAAGGGATACAATCTGGTAAAATGGGATGTTTTAACTTTAAACATTCAACAAGGGGGTCTGAATTTTAGAAATCTCAGCAAGCAAAATAGCTCCCTAATGCAGAAATGGTTGTGGAGGTGTGGTACAGAAGAAAGAGCTTTGTAGAGAAGATACATTGAAGGGAAATATGGTTTATTGTCTCAAAGGACAACCAAAGAAGTCACTGGCACTTTTGGTTGTAGTGTTTGGAAAACCATAAGGAGATTTATGGGGAAGTTTCAGTAAGAACATCTCTATTAATGTTGGTAATGGTTTGAAAACTGATTTTTGGAATGAAGTTTGGATTGGAGAAGGGAGTCTGAAGGATTCCTTTCCCCAGCTTTTTGCTATAACCCTACTAAGGGAAGCCTGTGTGGCTCAAGTTTGGGGTCCACAGGGATGGGATCTAGCTTTCAGAAGAGCTCTTGATGATTGAGAGATTGGGGATTTTGCAAGACTGCTGGAAGTACTACATTCTCACCCAGGTCTATCCTTGAATTTTAAAGTGTGAGATGGAAAATCCAAGCAAAAGGTGAGTTTACAGTAAAATCTTGCTGCTGGAACCTCAACACTTTGCAGCCTAGGACAGACAGATGGCCTTGGAAGATGAACTGGAAGACCAAGAGCCCTCCAAAAGTTGCCTGCTTTGCCTGATTGGTATGTAGGAAAGCTTGTCTAACTCATGAAGTTCTACAGAAGAAAGGGTGGCAGAGCAGTTCTAGGTGTTTCATGTGTGAGAAGGAAGCTAAAGTTAATGATCACTTATTCCTTCATTGTAAAGCTGCTATGTATTTATGAAACATGCTCCTGGCCATACTAGGAGTAAAGTGGGTGATGCCTGGCACAACAGAGGAGCTACTAAGCAGCTGGAAAGGGATGCGGAATAGACATAAACAAAACCACTGGTGGAAAACTATCCCAGCATGCATTTGGTGGACTCTATGGAAAGAAAGGAACTCAAGATGCTTTGAAGGGAAAAAGTCAAACCTACAGAGAATTAAAATGAATTGTATAGTCTTTTGTTTTTTTGGTGTAAAGGTAGCTTTATAGGGGAGTCAGTAGAATTAGTAGATTTCATAGGAAACTTGTAATGTACCCTTGAAGTGGGATGTAAGTTTCCATTCTCTTGGATGATGAATCTTTTGAAATGGAATATAGTTGCCCTTTTCTCAAAAAACTAGTCATCACCATAAGCCGATGACTTAAACTGATTGGATTATTTTCCTCTTCCTATTTTGGTAATATCCAATCTGCTTTATTTTCAGAAATCTAATTTAGTTTGGACTCTGTTTACATTGATAGCTACCTTATCACCAAACAATTTCATTCCTTTTTCCATTTTCATAATCATATCACCACTGAGAAAAAAAACATCATCACTGAGAAAATGATCTCCATCTTCCAAATCATTGGGCTTTCAAATGATTTCAAGTTGATAGGTTGTTATATATGGCTCTTGAACCCAAAATATCTAATTCATGTAACATAAAGATTCAACTAAAGCTTAAGATCTACCATAAAAGTGCAATTTAGACATTAAAGTCTGGCAAACAAAAACATATCTTTTTAATCTCAAATAAGAAATGCAATTTAGACATTGAAAGTTGGCAAACAAAAACTTATTCTTTCTCATTGAACCATCTTCAAGATCTGGTTGAAGTAAATTATACTTTCTGGTGAAATGGGCTTCAAAATAGACTGCTAAGATCATTATTTTGAAAAAGAAAAGTAGATTGCTAAAATCTATCTGAAAGAAGAGAGATCGGAAAAACAGAAAGCAGAAAGGTGGTGTTCCTTCAACGGTAATGAAGTGGGTGGTAGCAGCGGAAGAAAGAAGGAAGAAGAAGTAGAAAAAATTGGGAAAAAAGGTGTGTGCAGTTGACCTCACAGCATATATTTTGATTGTGGCATTTCAAGGTTGTATTTATTCCATTTCAAAGAAGTCCAAGGGTGTAACCTATCTTGCTCAGACTCTTCAAAAGTGTCAGCAGGTGCGTATTGGATTCGCCAAAAATAGTGTATTTTTGAAAAATCCGACACAGGTGCGGCATTAAAAGTGAAGAGTTCGGGCAACTTAGGGTGTAACAGGATTCCCATAAAGATCGAGTTTGTTACCGGGAATTCGACTCAAGTTGAGGGATTTTTTTATGCATTTTACCAAATTATAAAACAAAACAAAGTAAGCCCTCTCAACAGAAAGCACCCATCGAAAAGCACAAGAACCCATGCACCCCTTGCTGTTTCAGGTGATAGACAGGAATGTCGAATAATGTAGAAGAACTTCGAATAATGAAATTTTAAGTTTTGGCAGCTTTCGGTATGCTAATATCCTTGAACAATTAAAACTAGTACTAGAAATTCACTTCTCTTTTGGCAACAACTTAGTGCATCAACATCCAACTTGAGCTGAGACTTTATTACACAAGTACAAAACTATGTCAATGAACTAAGATGAGATGGAATACAACTTCTCAAAAATATATAGGGAAAGGAGTTTTGTAATGCTCCCCAGAAAACACAGACTGAAAGTAGAAGATCTATAAAGGAAAATGTGATAGAATAAGTATCTGGAATACCATAAGAAATAAGATCAAGCCAAGTTCAAATTTTTAACTGCTTGCCTCATCTTTCTTTACTCAAACTTCGCCCTTTACCACCTTTCTGCCTTTTTCTATTCCTTCTGTCCCAAAAGAATGGCAGGGCTTCAAGTACAAGGGTCAAAGCTTCAAATATTCAGCATGATTTTCAAACATTGACTCCTTATAAAATTACATACTAAGAAACTGCCAAGAACTTACAGTCACAATTTTAATAAAAAATTAAAATGTTTGAAAATATTTAGTGAAGGAGAAAATTGTCTACAACAGCAACATACCTACTGAAATCCCCCACAATATTAGGTCATGGAAGGGTAAAGTACAAAGGGGTCATTTGGTGTGAAGGATAAGTCTTAATAATCCTGGGATAAAAATATAGTGGCCCTTAAATTGATGTTTGGTTGGCAAATCCGGAATAACTTATCCCCGGACTAATAAATAGTACCGGGATAAGTTATTCATCCTCTTGGGTGGTATACTAATCCCGGGATAAAAAGGATATATGACAAACAAATCCTTTTAAACCCCTTTTATACCTCACTTTGTATATTTATATGAATATATATAATAACATTCACAGCCTTCCCTCCTTAATTTATGATACTTCTTAATATTTTCTATTGAAAAATTACACTATATGATATAATTTTTATTGACTAATTCTTATGCTTTTTATATTTTAATTTTTCATAAATCCTTTTTTACTTTAACAAACTAACAAATGGAAGCTCTATTTTTAAATTAAATAAGACGAAATTTTTAATTAAATGCATACAGTATAATCATGGAAATGCACATATAATAATATTTACGCTAAATAGGATGAAAGATTTATTTTTAAAAAAATATTGAGTGACTAAAGCTAGCAAAGAAATATACATAAAGTGAAGGGTATTTTTGTAAACAAACAACGTATTCTTAAAATTTATGCAACAAACCAAACACTCAATAATAAATAATCTCAACAACTGTTTGGTGACCTTATTTTTTTGGTGTAAACAAAATTGTATAGAGGAATCTGAGTAGTAGAATTTCTAGCAGCTCTATAAAGGTAGAGTCTATTACTTTGTAATATGCTTTTGATGGTGGTCAGCATTCCCAATGAAGAATACAACAGTACTAATTCTCAAAAAAAAAAAAAATCTCAACACAACTTATCCCATCATTACTAAACCCCCCAATATAACTTATCCCTTCATAATTTTTATTCAAACCAAACAACCCCAAAGACCTTACCAAGATTGTTTACGAAAAACCCTCGGCTCAAGTGAAGAAACTTGTAGCAGTAATTGAAAGAAAAAAGTCAGGGAAGAAACACGACAACTAATATGAAAGCAATGTAGAGCACACATGCAAAGAACCGTAACATCAACAACATAGTGTGATCACCCTAAGCATA
Organism: Solanum rostratum; assembly: GCA_029948455.1. Taxonomy (NCBI): domain Eukaryota; kingdom Viridiplantae; phylum Streptophyta; class Magnoliopsida; order Solanales; family Solanaceae; genus Solanum; species Solanum rostratum. The sequence goes on from CM057056.1 coordinate 23,755,162, forward strand.
GAACAACAGATGATAATGGATGGAAAAATTCAAGAACTACATGAATAAGGTTAATACGACGATAGACACGGTGCTCTAGGCTACAACCAAGCCTTACCTCATCGAAAGGCAAAATAACGCTCGACTACCTACTAACCTTCTACACTTATCCTCTACCTACATACTTATTTAAGGTCATGGCCTTGGTAAGCTAAAGATGCACCATATCCTTGTCTAACCACCTCTACCAATACTTCTTCGGGCTACCTCTACCTTTCATCGGACCCACTATATCCAACCTCTCACACCTCCTCACTGGAGCATCTTCAAATCTCTTCACATGCTCAAACCATCTCAACCTCCTTTTGCTCATCTTGTCCGCCACGAAGGCCACTCACACTTTGTCCAAATATCCTCATTCATAATCCTATCGCTCCTAACCAAACATCCATCTTTAACATCCACATTTTCGTCACTTGCTTCTGAACGTGAGAGTTCCTGATTGGCCAACTCTCCACCCCAGACAACAAAGACAATCCAACCACACCACTCTATATAACTTACTTAAAAGTTTTGGTGGCACCTTTTTATCACATAAGACTCCGGATGCAAACCTCCATTTTACCAATATGATGTATAACATCATCGTCAATCTCCCCATTTCCTTGGATCAAAGACCCTAGATACTAAAAGTTATCTCTCTTGTCTAATTAGAAAGGATGGATTGGAGTGCTTTGATTTTCCAATGGAAGCATGCAGGCTGATAAAAAAGACAGAAGAAGATAGAAGCATACCTTCCGTTTTCGGTTGTCCAATGGCTGCACCTCAATAGCAAGGTAAGTATCAACATCGTCAGCAGTTACAAGGTAAGTTGGTTGCTTTGCCCCTGTCACAACAGTATCATGTGACCTCAAAGGAGAAATATAGCAGAAAAGATATGTGATTTGTTTAGGGGATACCCTCGATATAGTTAAAAGATCCATCTTCCAAATGGCGAACCCACTGCAAGTTCAAGAAGAATCAAAAAGAAAAAAAAATCTAAGTTCCAAACAAAGACTGACAAACACAGCATGAAAGATCAAGTGATCACGATACAAACGGAACCAGAGAATCAGAAGCAACAGTAAAGGAACAACTAAGGAAGAGAGCTAGAAAGGTCAAAGCAAGGAACACCTCAAAATTGCAACTGGTTGTTCCATTAATAGAGTAGCCACAAGCTTGGAGTGACTGTCCTGGATAAGTTTCACCAGAAATTTGGAGACCCTCTATTGCAGGTAGTGCCTCTTCATCTGCGGCTGAACAATGCTCAAGTTTAAGGCACGGTAACCACTAACCAGCATAAAGTTTGACTTAATTAAACAAAAAAAACTATCGGAGAAGAACATGTTTCTCCAACTGTTTGCCTAATCCCTGGTAAGATGTGGACACTACACCGCAGTGAAACTTCTTCAATTTCACATATCACTTGATCTTCTTAATCGAGAACTTGCCATTTTGGCTCAGTTAAATGGGCTTCAGTTTAAATTACACCACAACAGCAATGAAGCAAAGACACTAAATTCACCTTCTGAATAGGACGATGAAGGTTCCTCGAGAACTGGTGGCAGGTATGGAGAGTACGATGAGCTTGGATCATCTAGCTGTGATGTGTATGGTGAGCTTTTATTAGCCCAATTGGCTGAAGGCTCTCTATCATTTTGATGTCTCTCCATGTCAGAATCATCCATGTCATTGCTGCTGATGAGATCACTAAACATAACTTGCTTACTAGATGTTTCTTCATTTTTAGGCTTGGAATGCGCAACACCCTGGCTTACTGCAAGTTGTGCTGGTATGACTTGTGCTGTAGTATTCCTATAGAATTGGGTGATGTAAAGACCCAAAGAACAACGTTACTCAAAATTGGAATTTAATCAATAAACAAAGGGAAAACAAGCATATCTTACAAACCATGAAAATAAGCAAGAGTCTGGAAAAGCAACCAAAAGCTGAATCATGAAATAAGAGCACAAACTATAGAAGGTGTGACATAAATCCTCTTGCAAAAAGAACCAAGTTTGTACTCATGTATGCAAATGTTTAACCAGAGGGATCAGCAGATTAACAAAAACCAGATTACCAAGTAGGAGGGAGAAAGAAGCAAGATGGAGCCCTAATCTTGACTATCAACTTATGTGTTTACAACTGCTTCTGCCCAAAAATTAGTCTATGCATAGGTGATCAAGTGTGGCACGATGCTCTTAACAGTTGTGATTTGACTGCAAATTTCAAGTTCACAACAATGTGGACCATCTTTGTAGTGGCCTTGCAACTGCAGTAAAATGGCTGAGGAGCATCCAATATAGCTCGACTGGCTAAGACTGTTGTACTGCTAATATGTCAGCAAATTATTCCAGACATAGTCACAGCTTATTGCAAATGAAAGAGTTGAAACAGAAAAAGTTTAAGTCATACCCTAGGAGAGAAGAGAAACAAAGGATACTTAAATATAACTTTACAAGCAAACAGCTAAATCAAATATCCATATTGAAACTCCACGATTCAACCATTAAAGCTATAAGATATAACTGATAGTCCAAGAACCATTGCTTGCAAGAGTATAATCAAGATGACAAGGCATGTTGACACATTATAATTCCACAAGTTCAAATGGGCAACTTTGATCAAAATCTACAAATAAGAAAAAAAGGATTAAAAAAGAATGCACAAAGAGACCAAGACACAATGAGGACAGCAGACAAGGACAATTTAAGAAGTCATCACAATAAGGCCTTGAAAGTCTGATGGATTAAACATGCAAGTTATCTAACCAACTATTCTTGAGTAGTCCACACCAGGATTGACTTTATCATTGCCAAGCATCAATTGTTTCAGAATAAAGAAAGAGAATGAAAAAATAGCAGTCTTCGAGCTTAAGCTTTCAAGAAAATAATCTACAATAAGTTGAAGCTCAAGTGGTAAATTAGCTGTTGAGATGACAACTTATTTAATGATGAGGGTCAAAAGGCATTTGTTAAAGTGAGAGAGCCAAAAGGCACTTCCCTAAATGTTTTTATTACCACCGAACATAATCTTTCATCATTTGACATGGCAGAAAATGGTTGGATGATGCCTGTGGGAGATATAAAAGTAGGTTTTTCTGGGCTACTTTAAACGGACATATGAAAGTAGGTTTTTCTGGGCTACTTTAAAACAGCACATTAGATGGTAAGATAAAATTAATACCTTCAGACCAATTCCAATATAACAATGCAGTCAAAACATTCCTTTTTTATCTTCAAGAAGGTCAAACAATTTCATCTAAATTGCAATAAAGGGAATCAGCTAGAACCAGTGTACACAATTAACCAACAAAAACACACACAGCCAGAATCAACCTATACTAGCATCACTTCACAAAAATTTCCTTGATAAGGGAACATACAACGGTTGTTCATCTTTAAGAAAATTCTGAGCATCTGAGCTTCTTAATCTTTTCTCGGCATTAAATTTATTTTCACAAGATCTATTTTCGTTTGAAATTGAAAGAAAGAAAGATAAATTTTCATGTAATCCATCCAATGCCACATTCTATGAATCATTATTTTTCATCATTTACTGAAGAGCCAGAAATGGTAGTTGGAAAATACAACTTTGTGAAGAGATGGAAACATGATTTAGCCATCAATTTCATCCAAAAATGACCAATCATTTGGAAAAGTCAATGATAACAGAACCCACCACCAAAAGCAGATGGTTGGAATTGTACATTCAGTTCACAGTAGCAGTCTCCATTTGATCAGGCTCACCTGCTTGTAAGAGGTGAATACCTCCCCAAGTCATCAGTCTCCAGATTTCTTTCTGCATCACGGTTTAGACCACTCTGAGGATTCCTCGAGGGATCCCAGTCTGCTGTAGTCCGAGGATCTGACGAAAGAGGAGCCTTTTCACTGGAATAGGCTTGTTGAGGTACAAGTTCAAGACCTTCTTTAATCTGTAAGAGAACATGAGAAATAAGAAATTCATCGTGAATTTGAAAAGAAATCTATTCAACATATTATGACACTACACATTAGACTTGCCCCAGCAGACTGAGGAGGAGAATGAGCAAAACTTGACAGGTTCATATCTGATCGCCAAGGTGCCATTTGGTACTGAGACTCCTTCAACTTTGCCTACAAAAAGAATACATATATATCTTTAAGATGGTCAATTAAGGGAGGGAAGTTTATCTCCACATGACTAGTGGCCGGAGTTAATAGAATTGGTGCTTCAAGCAAACATACCTCAGTAACAAAAAGTTTCTCTTGTAAATGTCTAAACAAAACCTGCAATACATTGCTTATTTAGCTAGAAAAATTATATTGGCATTTCAGAATTTTGAGTTAGAATACACTCTGCTTACATTCCATCTACACTTTACAAGTTTGGGAATCAAGTTTTTGATTATCTACGATTTAAACAATCCTCAGAATCAATTTCAAACATCATCCTCCACTTCTTTCATCTTTCTTTATTTTCTTTTACTTTTCTTTATTTCAGCCCAGTCAATGGAAATGGAGATAATATGATGCCAAAATAATATGGAAGACTAACTGAAAAAGAAGACAAACAGATACAAAACTTGATACAGCAGAACTGATGATATGTTTTATCCATCAAATGAGACAATTAGCTGTTCCCTGACTTATGTAAGAAGTAAGACAGCTAACAGCATATACTGAGTATGCTGCACTAGCAGGATGAGTCCTAGAGGATTAGAACAATATAATGTAACACTATCTCTAGTTTTAGAGAACCCTTAATTTGTCCAAAAAGACAAATCACTGGGTATTACAATAACCAGACCAAACAAGAGCTGAATCAATATAGAAGATTCATATAGCCAATTCTGACAAACTTGATATTGAGGCATATTTGTTGCTGTAACGTGGCATAACAGCAATTCCAGCTAATCATATAACTTCTGCTGATCTCGGGAATAATTGATCAGTTTACAGTGATAAACTGACATTTCCTTTTACATAAAAGCATCTGTAGGCTGCAACACCTTGGTGCCTTGCATAAATTATTTTCCTATCTTTTCTGTTGTATCAGTGCAGGAAGTGGTATAGCATTTGTGCCTTTAGTGAGTAGGTACATAGGTAGATAGATAGAGCATGCTAACCTTGACATTGCTGACAATTGATTGTGCATCAGCTACAGGTGGCTGAAGTGAGTACTCTGCAAGAAGTGGCAGCAAAGATGATACAAATGTGGATCTTTCTTGCTGTGCAGCCTGAAAAAACACACTAACCTCAAAAATTCTATCATAGAAGGAGGGGAAATTTTGCAACAAAAAAACCAGATAGCAGCTCAAATATCTTTGCTGTCACTACCCAGTGATAATTAACTTGGTACAGCAGGCCAACTCCAATTACCAGCGACGAAGTTACAAAACTTCTAATCATGATTCAACAAAGCAACTGAAATACTTTTAAAACTGTCCACGCACCATCCCAAGAAAACATCGGGCTAATCCTTAAAAATTAAATCTTTTTCAGTATGAAGAATCAAAGACACACAACATATCCCAAGACAACATCAGGCTAATCCTTAAATATAATGTCTTTTCAGTATAAAAAATAAAGCCACACAACATAAGTTGGTAGCAAATAGACACATCGTAGAACTACAACAAAAACAAGATGGAGAGTGGTACATTACCGCATGGATTGGAATCTGGGAGGTCCAAATAGAAGAATAAGGAAGGAATATTCAATAGAACAAAATAAACCAAAAAAAGGGAACACACAGCATGTTCTTCTCCATATGGTTCAAAAATTAACACACTAATAGATGGAGGGGGGAATATTACATAGCAAAATATGAATCCACATGAAGATGTGGGCATACCTGCAGCGCATATGTAAGGCGAATATTTTCCTCAATTATGTCTTGTCTGTATGATATCGCTTTAGATGCAGCATCAACAAGATCTTGTTGCTGCTGATCAAATGCCTACACAGATATTAAGAGCAAAAGACATCAATAAGTTCAAGGCCAAGTAAGGATGAGTGATATTGACATGACAGACAGTAACTCTGGCCTACCATGCGCATATAAGCAATCCGCTTTTCCAGAACATATTTCTCGTTGCGAATTTGTGCTTCCTACCAAAAACAAAAATCATTCACTTGTACAATAAAATAACAAAACAAAATTGATGTATTAAATACACAGGCTCTTTGGTTACCTTGATGGAAAATTCAGAAAGATATTTTCTCATTTGTATTACCTCCCGTTCATGCTCCTGTATCTTCAAAACAAGATCCTAAAAATGATACATGACTAAAATTAGAGGAAAGATCAGAATGATGTGTTACATGCCATTTCCTAACAGAGACAGAGTACCTTCTTCATACTGCTATCAATTTCAGGCACTGGCATCAACCCTTGCCCAGATACATTGAGCTGTCTGTCATATTCTCCTTCTATTTGATACCTACCTAAGCCAAACTAATGTCACTGTTTCTGTTTGTATCTATGAAGAAAACTGCTGGCTAAAAACTTTTCACAAACATTATTAATACTGCATTGGTAACACTGAAGTGGTAACGTCTCCTACTGATAACTGATGTTTAGATGATGAATTGTATTTATGTGAATACCTGTTGGGTGAAAATGATGCTGAAGGAGATGAGAAATGAGAAACACCAGAATGATCAGTTGTTGTCAGACCACCAGGAAGTGCTCTCAATGTACCATTCACCTTGCCATATTCGATTTGGCTCTCTCCCTCATTTTGCACAGTCAAGTCTATATCATTTTGCCTGGGATCTTTTGTTAGAACCATATTATTAGACAAATAACGTCCTATACTATCCATGTTTCTAAGATCAGGAAGTTGACTTCCAAAACTCAAAGTTGATGGATGTGCTCCATCAACCTCATTTAGATGATCCAATTGACAAATTGAACGAGGAGTTTGACCTTTCAGCTCCCCTGATCTCTGCAAAATATTGAGAATTAAATATTGTAAGAACCTTTGATATGTGAGTGGAATTGAATTTCTTATCACAAAATTTACAATACACAGTTTCAAGGAGATGCGGGCTACACAAATGGGGTAATTCTGTTAGAAAGGACGAGGAGTCTCTGAAAAAAAGTCTCTGCTGAATTGTGTGATTATCCCATAAAAAAAGAATCAAACAGTAAAGCTTTTAGAGAAAGCACACTTTTTGTTATTTAATAATGTCTTTAACAGGCCCCTCGGGTGCAAGGCTTGATTCTTTATGATTAGTCAAGCACGTGGAAATTCAGTAAACTTTTATTACTATTTAAAATAACGACTTCAATAGTCATAAAAGTAGAACATCAGCATGACAATGGCTTGGTTAAATATCTATCAAACAGAAGCATGACAGATAGTAGAAAACTTTGAAGACAAACTAGAACTGGCACATAAAACTATCCATCGAACTCCTTGATGATCATGTCAGTCCAAGGGATAATAATTGTACACATTATTACCAAAATGTCGGGCAGCACATAAGACATAGCAAGCTGAAACATTGCTCAAAATAGTAACGACAGAGAGTTTCAAAGCTAGTTAAAGGCAAGCAACAGATATTTCACTGTAGTCCTTTTCTTTTAGGACTAGTATACACCTAAACCTACATAATTCTTGAGAAGTGAAAAAATGTCAACTTAAGCACTATTACAAGTACAAATATCACTGTAGTTTTTCTGCCAGAAGCTTACGAATATCATCCAGGTGGTATCTTCCAAATCTCTTTCTATTTAATACATTTTTTTTAATTAATAGTACCCTTTTACTACCTTTTATTTCTTTCTTGACAAATTTTGAGCCCATTTATTATATTTTGTGAGCTTATTGGCTCCTTGCTTCTTGTGTTCCCATAGTGCTTGCATGTTGTGTCCTATTGTTTACCTTATATTTCTATATTGTACTATCCTGTTTATTCTTTGCATCTCGGTGTTGCGGTTTGTTGCTTGTATTTCTATAGGATTACTGTTCTTCGTCTTGATTTTTGTAGTTGGTTATTTGATTATTGTGAATTATACTTTATTTTTATTATTTTGTATCGTCGGGTTGTTGATTTCAAGAGATTGAATCTTCTTGATCTTCTATAGTGTTTTGAGTTATTCATTCTTAGTTTAGTGACGTTGGGATCTGATGGTGGACAAGGGTCATGTCGTCGGTTGGGGTCGAAGGCAAAGGATAGTAGAGGAAGGAGGGGCACGTGCTTACTTAAGTTGAGAGTAGGGATGTGGAACATAGGATCGCTTACAGGAAAGTCGATAGAGCTAGTGAAGAGTCTTCAGAGGAAATAAATTAATATAACGTGTGTTCAGGAGACCAGATGAGTAGGTACAAAGCTCGGGATGTAGACGAGTTTAAATTATGATATTCGGGTGGTTCTAGGGATAGAAATGGAGTAGGTATCCTAGTAGATGAGGACCTTAGGGAGTATGTGGTTGAGGTCAAGAGGATTAATGATAGGATGATGTCTATTAAACTTGTGGTCAGTAGTCATATGGTGAATGTAGTTAGTGCCTATGCACCTCAAGTGGGCATAGATGAGGAAGTCAAAAAGATCTTTTGGATGAGGTTGTGATAGGTATACCGAACACAAAAAAAATCTTCATTGAGGGAGATTTTAATGGCTTAGGTTTTGGGGGGAGGAACGGAGGTGGAACATCTCTTAGATTTTGCCAAAGCCTTTGAGTTGGCTATTGCTAACTCATGTTTTCGAAAGAAGGAAAATCACTTGATTATCTTTCGTAGTACGGTTGCTAAGACTCACATTGATTACTTATTTAGAAGCCTTTATAAGAATCGCAAGGTTATTCTGAGAGAAAATATTTTCACTCAACATAGGCTTCTAGTGATGGATTTAGAGATTAAGAGGGAACAGAAAAAGGCTATTTATGCCTAACGATGATTAGATGGGAAGGCCTGACTCCTGCCCTTGCTCGGGAGATAAGGGAAAAGTTGAGTAGTTTAGGGGCTTGGAGTAGTAGCGGAGACGTGAACACCATGTGGGACACTACTGTTGGTTGCATTAGAAAAGTAGTTACTGAGGTACTAGGAGTTTCGAGAGGGACCTTTGGTGGATATCAGGGTGATTAGTGGTGGAACGAAGGAAGGCAAAGTGAAAGGTAAGAAGATAGCAGACACGAAGTGATTGGAGTGCAGGGGGTTGAGGATAAAAAGTGAAGGCTTAAGGATGTTTATAAGACGATGAAGATAGAAGTGAAGACAGCGGTGACAGGTTCTACGACAGCATTATTTGAATGCTTGTATATGGAGCTAAGTGATAAAGAGGGGACAAGAGATTGTATAGGCTCGCTAAAGTAAGAGAGAAAAGCTCGCGACTTGAACCAAGTAAAGTGCATCAAGGATGAAGAGGGTGAGGTGTTGGTGGATGAGACTTCCATTAAGCTAAGGTGGCAAGTTTACTTTCATAAACTCTTAAACGAAAAAGGGGATAGAAATATTGAGTTGGGTGAGTTGGCACAGTCTAGTAGCCATCAAGATTTTGGTCATTGCAGGCGTTTCAAAGTTGAGGAGGTTAAACGTGTTATTAGTAGGATGAACAGAGGAGAGTAATCGAACCCGACAAGATTCGGTGGATTTTTGGAAGAGCATGTCAAGGATGGTGTGGAGTGATTGACTAGGTTGTTCAATGCTATTGTGAAGACTGCTAAGATGCCTGATAAATAGAGGAGTACCATAGTTTCATTGTACAAGAACAAGGATGATATTCAAAATTGTAACAATTATAGGGGTATCAAGTTGTTAACCCCACACTATGAAGGACTAGAAGAGAATGGTGGAGATGAGGATGAGAAAAGGACGATCTATTTCAGAGAATCAGTTCAAATTCATGTCGGATCGGTCGACTATTGAAGCAATTCACCTTGTTTGGGGATTAGTAAAGAAGTATAGGGAAAGAAAGAGGGACCTTCATATGGTGTTCATTGATCTCGAAAATGCCTATGACAAAGTTCCAAGGGATGTCCTATGGAGGTGTCTAGAGACGAAAAATGTTCCAATGGTGTATATTAGGGTGATATAGGACATGTATGACGGAGCCAAAACTTGAGTAAGAATGGCGGAAGGATAGTCAGAGTATTTTCCCAATTGAGATGGGACTTCATCAAGGAACTGTGTTGAGCCCTTTTCTTTTTGCCTTAGCTTTGGATGAGCTAACATGGTTTACTCAGGTGGAGGTTCTATGGTGTATGCTATTTGAGGATGACATAGTTCTTGTCAGAAATATAGGAGAAGAATATTCTTGAATTGTTTTCTATATTATTACATGTGGGACCCTATTTATAGATATTATATTAGACTCCTTTTTCCAACTAGGATACTATAATACAATCCTTTTCCAAAAGAGGATTCTATATACTATTGTAATTTCTATTATTCTAAGTAGGATTGTATTTACCTATTCCTATTCTAACACTCCCCCTCAAACTAGTGCATACACGTCATATGTACCTAGCTTGTTACAAATGTAATTAATATGAGGATCAATGACGGACGTGTTAAGATATCAGCAAGTTGATCTTCCGACTTCACAAAATTAACAATCAACCTCAATGTCTTAGTCTTCTCATGCAATTGTGGGATCGCATTGTTAAACTTCCCAAACCAGGCTTGAGAAAATTGTTTTAGACCATAGAATGATTTACACAATCGACATACAAATAAAATCAAGTGGATGCTCCATATAGATATCTTCCTCAAGATCACCATACTAGAAAAGCATTCTTAATGTTCAACTGATTAAAAGGTCAATGGAGAATGACAATATGGATCATCTCGAAATTACTCTAAGAAAGTCACTTTAAAACTTTTCAAAACCTGCTCATGCACCAAATTATTAGATTTGATGGCTGAAAGTGGTCACAAATTGAGAAATAAAATTATATGGGTAGGGTCAGAATGATGACACGACCTTACTAAAAAGAGAATTATATGAGTAGGGTCAGAATGATGACACGACCCTACTAGGAAATAGAAACTATATAAGTAGGATCATATCGACGACATGACCCTACTACAAAAGAGAAATTGTATGGATAGGGTCGGAATGATAGTACAACCCTACGCAAACTAGATTTGATGAGTCACCAAAAAGATGAATGGAACTACGCAAATCAAAACTGAGTCACCAAAAAGAGACAGTGCTATGCAACTCAGATATGAGAAAGTAGTTCGAAAAATTCACGATACTACACAAATTGAATATGAAAAGTAGTCCAAAGAGATGCACGGTGCTACACAAATCGAATATGAGAAAGTAGTCACCGGAAAAATGGCACGGTGCTACACATGATAAATATGAAAAAGTAGTCACCGAAAAGATGATACGATGCTACACAAATTAGATATAAAAAAAGTAGTCACCGGAACGATGGCACGATGCTACACAAACATTAAAAGATGTGGGGTTGACATAAAACAACCCTAGAAAGTCATCAAGAATTGACGCGTAGTGACCTGTTTGACTGAATTTTCTTCCCTTGAATATGAGAACCATATATATATATCACCGACCCTACTTTTGTTAACATAACCATTGGCAGACGGATAGCATATATGGGTCATAGCCGCCCATCGGCAATGGAAGCTCTTTGATTTTCTACAAGGATCGTAGAAGCTCTGATGCCATGTGAGAAATATATGAGAAGAATATTCTTGAATTGTTTTCTATATTATTACACTGGGACCCTATTTATAGATACTATATTAGACTCATTTTCCAACTAGGATACTATAATACAATCCTTTTCCAAATAGGATTCTATATACTATTGTAATTTCTATTCCTATTCTAAGTAGGATTGTATTTACCTATTCCTCTTCTAACAGTTTTTATTGATCAGACCCGGGCTAAAGTTAATGATAGATTGGAGGTTTGAAGACATAATTTGGATCCAAAAGGTTCAAGGACCAAAATCGAATACTTGGAGTGCAAATTCAGTGTTGTTAAGGATAAAGCAGACATTGAAGTGACGCTTGCCGCTCAATCTATTCCCAGGAGAAAGAATGGGTCCAACATCCAGAGCAGCGGCGATATCGACGATGATGTCACACATCATATTGGGGCAGCATGGACGAAATGGAGACTTGCCTTTGGAGTATTATGTGGTAAGAAGATACCGCCTAAACTTAAAGGTAAGTTTTACAAAATAGTAGTTAGATCGTCCTTGCTATTTTGGGGTGGAGTGTTCCCCAGTCAAAAACTCAGAAGATGCAGGTTGCGGAGATGAGGATGTTGAGATGGATGGATGTATGTACATACCAAGGAGATAAGACTAGGAATACGATCACTCGAGAGAAATTAGGTGTGTCCTAGTGGCAGACAAAATGAGAGAAGTGAGACTGCGATGGTTTGGGCATATACAGAGAAGAGGTATTGATGCTTCTGTTAGGAGGTGCAACAGGTTGGATTTAGGGATTACACGTAGGGGTAGAGGTAGACCGAAAAAGTATTGGGGGAGATGATTAGACAAGATATGGCACAGCTTCGTATCACCGAAGACATGACCTTAGACGAGTAGAGGTCGCATATTAGGGTAGAAGGTTAGACAGCTAGTAGGGGGTAGGATGATATCTGGCCTTGGGATATAGTAAGTTAGTAGAGGTAGTCGGATTTTTATATATTGTGTTGTTATTGTCCATCATTTATTTTGTCATTTTTAGTATCTTTATGAATTATCATTTGATTCCCACTCTCGAGTTTTGTTTCATATCTAGTATTTTATGCTTTTGGGGATGATATTTTTTAGATGAAGGTCTTTTGAAAACAGCCTCTTTATCTCTATGAGATAAGTGGGAAGATTTGCGTACATTTTACCCTCCCCATATCCCACTTGTGGGATTCACCGGATATGTTGTTGTTGTATCCTAAATGAAGCTAAAAGTTATTCTGTCGTCCTCCTTTTCTTTTACGATTAAATTCTCTTTCTTGTTCGATAAATGTCCAGAATCTTGATTACTAATTGGTTGAATAGTGGGCAATACTTAATATTTTTGAATAACATGCTGCCAATTGTTTCATTTTTTCTTTGTGCATGTAATGAAAAATCCATCACTAGAAGAAATAAATTTCAGTAACAGCCACTATCTCAACTCTCAAGCCTATGTGCAAACTTATTCGGTGAGAATGAGATGGAAACTTTTTTACCATGATAAAAAAAAAGAATGAGATGGAAACTTATTATCAGTAATGTCAGCAATACAAAATGACTTTTGCGCTCCTCTGTGTAAAAAGATCATGGCGATTGTATAAAAGAATCAATACCTAATATCTTATTAAAAAAGAAAAATAGATATTGGTGTTTGTAGTTAGTCCACTGAAATTTAACGGTGCACTTCTCTAAGAGCATCAATTGCACATTCGTTCGTAATAAAAGCTATTCATTGTTGGGACATTAACTTTCTCCACATTTTTCCAAACTGGCAGCTTGAGACAACTGCCGACTTCCTTCATCTCCCATATAGATGTAATCTTCACAAGAAGCAGCAGATAGGTTTCCTTCGCGAGTAAACTTTAATCTGGTCTCCTAGTTATAAATCAGTTATCCCATGAGATAATCATCATCTGTCTACAGAAAAAATTTGCAAGCAAGCACTTGTCAAGAGTTGCAACTGATATTTCTCGATGTTCATACTTATCCTATCTAACATAAAAACCAGGCAATGTAGTGCAACTATATCTGCATCCTCTTTCTAAGAATGGTAAATTTGTAACTATATTTGGATTCTGTTTTGCCTTCCTCCCCGGATCTCCTCATTTCTTAATCAAAGAACTTTGACGATCCATCCACCAAATACCAAAAACCTGCAGCCCGGAAAAGAGCAGATTGAGGATAACAACCATCTCTTCCTATATTGAAAAATTTACAGCACAGATGTGGGGATTCAATTCCTAACCTGTTAGGCATTTATTGGTGTATGCACAGAATAACCCGACAGTTTTTGCAAGGATGGCGAAGGAAATGAATACATAAGTCATCGAACAACATATGGAAGAATATTCCAAGCCACAGTGTGGTGGTGCATCTGGAAAGAAAGAAATCGAAGGCTGTTCAAGGACAAGGAGCACTCTGTCATGTTGCCTTTTTTTGCTTAATTGTTGGTGTAACATTGCAGGTGTAAATGTGACCGAACATGCTGCCATGATTCACTTTAACCATCGCATAGCTTACCCTACTTTTTATGTGGTAATTATCTAAGTCACAAAATTATTCTAATGAACGCTACCTATAACCTTAAACAAATTAATAATGGACTAGCAGTGTGTACTTCAATGCATGGTAGTTACATTCTAACAAGGTAAAAGGGTCAAACTTACCCTCAACTATTGAAAATTGAACTACTGTACCTTCCATTTGGTTTTGGGAACAAAAATACCCTCGATGTTAGTTTATTGGCTCAGTTATGCCCCTAAAAAATAACTTCCATGTGTGATTTTAATCCAACGAAAAACTTTTCACGCTGACGTGGACACCCAAATTTAATAGGGAGGAAATTTTAGAAAAATGACACATGGAACCAAATAAGAAGATTGGCGGAATGGTCAGTTAAGGTTATGACGAGAACTTGGTTCGGGATAGAAGTAAGGCTTGTTGGAACCAGGTTAGGTGCTGATATAAGGATAATTGGAACAGGCCTTGGAGCTATTGGCAGTGGCCTATGTAATGCTGGAAATTTATGAGAAAATAATTGACATGACATTCCAGTACTCACAAGTACAGATCAGTTATGTGAATTTAAGCTCAAATCTTTTCTTAAGAATCCAAATTTTTATTTGACGAATGGAGATTAAGTTGTTGATAAAATGGTGAAACTTATGCTAATGTGAAATTGTATATTGTTCTTGGTTTCCAGTACCATCCTAAGTTGATTAATATTATATTTAGTAAAATCTGCCAAGCTAGTATATTGATTCGTTTTCTTTGTTGGCATTGATCTAGGAAAGCAGTTTGGTGGTTATGCTCAAGGCATGTCAAAAAATTGACAGCAAATTTCAGCAGCACAGCTGAGATACCAACAATGATGGAACTGGTGAAGTAAGAACCAGCTTCAGCAACGATCATTTTTATTTGGTTTCCATGTAGCGTTTTGCTAAATCTCCTCCCCATTCATTTTGGACGTCCACATCAGCATGGAAATACATCATAGTGGATTAAAATCACACATGGAAATTTGTTGGTTTTTAGGGGAATAACTGAGCCCATAAACTCACAATGAGGGATTTTTAGACCAAAACCAAACGGAGGGTATAGTTGTTCTATTTTCAGTAATTGAGGGGTAATTTTGACACTTTTCCTTTAAGGGTAAAATGAGCATATTTAAGTGGCAGCAGAAATCTATAACATCAATTTTGCAACATCAGAACCACTATGCCTCAATCTCAAGCAAGTTGAGGTCACAGGCTTAAATTTATAGTCAACAAATAGTTGGTACAACCATGCATGAATGCCTGACTATAATCATACTACCTTCTGCATTTTAACAATTGAAGAATTATTCAACTTAAAGTGAAGCTCTACCTTATAGTAAAAGTACAGAGTAGCTAGCAATAGCTGGCAACTTTATATCAGCTGCTATCCTCTTATGATCAAATATAGGTCTGGAACATTGATAATGTCAATTAACATGTGCAAGAGAAAAGGGCATATTTTAGCCAACCATCAGACCTACATATATAATAATGCAGAAGTGATACACAAGAAATAATTTGCATTAGCAAGTAACAAACAAAAACATGGATTCTGGTGAAGGCTACAAGCAAAAGGGCAATAAAAGATAATAGACCGTCAAAACAATGATATTCAGAATTTACCATGTTTCAGAACCATAAGATGTAAAGTATAAGACAATTTTGGACCATGTAATAACAACCAATCTGAATTTAACTTACATATTTTTCGACTTCCAGAATCTTCTGTTGAAGTTCTGTTCTTAATCGATTGTTTTCTTCGACCTGTAAAAGGAAAAACAAACAAATTGGATCAGCAGACAACCTCTTCTTTTGGGGTTTTTTTTTTTGGGGGGGGGGGGGGGGGGGGGATTTTTTACAAGGTAAATTATTTTAAAATTAAGGGGATATAAAAGCAAGCTGTATACCAAAACAGAGAACCTACAACAAAATACGGTTCTCTACACAACATCACCAATCCTCTTTTCACATAGCACCTCATAGGTGCACCAAAAAGAAAGTAGAAATGAGAGACTATTTTGCAACTAAAAAGACACTAGCAACTTCTTCAAATGCTCTCATATTTCTCTCTCCAAATAATCCATATATTGGTTGACGGAACAACATCCAAACCGCGATGTTCTCTTCCTCCTCCTGAATGCCCAACCATACAACACCTCCTTCAATATACACAGCACCACCCATATTATCCATATCCATATATTGTTGTTTGTTGTTGACCATAACCACGTAGTGAGGTGGCAATGCAACAAGAGATGATCTTTTCCTGAACATCTGCACATGTAGCACCATCTAACCTACATAGTCCTTTCCTTCCTCAAGTTGCAGCCAACCACGTGAAGAATGAACCTTCCCAGGGCCCTAGGAATCCGAGTAGACTGGTGTGCAAATCTGACTCCTCTCTCACTAGCAGGCTCTGATAATATGATTCGATGGTAAGTACGTCATTCCTACTTTCACGCCATCTCCACAATTTACAAATGTAATGTGGTGCATTTTGCCTATATAAATAGATCAACCAAACTTTGAAAATTTTCCATCTCCCAATCGTGGAGGTTCCTCCTAAATCTCAAATCCGGTGACCTTCCCCATTGTGGGGTCCACACATTTGTTGGACAATCTGTTCTTTCTAGCATAAAATTCTATGGGCTTGTTTGTCCATGTGAGATGAAATCATGATTTATTCATAATATTAAATCACATGAGATGAAGTTGAAGTTTTCTTCGGACATGCAATTTGAATTTTAAGTTGTATTTTTCATTAAAAACATAAAAATCCTGTAAGTTGTGAAAACTATCAAATTGTCCAAATTCTTTATACCATATCACCAAATAAGCAAAAAAAATTAATAAAAGTACAATACACTCTTCAACATTTTTGAAGCAGTTTCTTGTTTGCATATAAACTGGGATAAGAGCTTCATTTACCCAGTCAATACAGTTCCAAAAATTAAAGATATGACAGAAAAAAATTTAGGGGGAAAAGTGGATAAACTCCAAACAACCTACTTGAGAATGCCATTAGGAGCTAAGAGCAAAACCAAGGGGAAATGGGTGGTGTGTAATAAAGAAAAGTGAAATAAGATTAGCAAACTGGAAAAGCCAATACCTATCCTCAAGTGGCAGACTCATTTTGGTAAGTAGTGTATTGAATTCTTTCCCATCACACATGATGTCAATTTTCCCTACCCTAGCAGTGTGACGAAAAGACTAGATACTATCAGGAAAAAAAAATTATGGCAAGGAAGTGAAGACGAGAAGAAATATCATCTAGTGAAATGAGAGGAGTTACTTAAAAGTAAGAGAGGAGGGGGCTTAAATATTAGGGAACTAAACACACATAAAAAGAGCTTAATGGTGAAGTGGTTATGGAAGTTTGCATCCCCAGAAGAAGATTTATGGAAGGAGGTGATCAAATCAAAGTATGCATGCAGGATAGATGGATGAGAGAGGAGGAGACCACTCCTTATAATTGCAGTGTATGGGAAGTCCATTAGGACCTATGGCAACTAGTTTCTAACAAAGCAAGTTGCAAGGTTGGAAACGGAGAGAAGGTGGCTTTCTGGGAGAATATACGGTATGGACAATGGTATTTGAAGCAGTGAGCTATACAACTTATGCCAATTTCACAATGCTTTTGTGGCAGAACTACGGACAGGATAAGGTTGGAGCCTCCAACTCAGAAGGAACCTCAATGACTGGGAAATGACCTTTATAGCAGCTTTTCAGAATACAGTCCCTCAAATTTCAATCTAACAGAAGAGGACAGACTGGTGTGGAAGGTGGATAGCAAAGATATTTTTACTACACACCATCTTACAAAGACTTGACAGGAACAAATACTCATGAGATAGGGTGGCCATGGAGAATGATTTAGAAGACCAAAGTACCTTATAAGGTAACTATATTACCTGGTTATTGGCAAATGAAGCAGTCCTCACTCATGAAAACCTAAACAAGAGGAAATTGAACATGAAAACCTAAACAAGAGGAAATTGAACCTCTACTCTAGATGCTACTATGTGAAGAACAGATAGAGACACTCAACCATCTCTTTTTGCACTGCAAATGGATAAAACACCTGTGGCAGATGTTCACCCACAAGAGGAAGATCAGGTAGGTAATATCGGGAGAGTCAAAGAAGTGCTAAGAAGCTCAAATAGAGATAGCAATGCAGGGAAGGAGGAAAGAGGGAAGATGGTCCTTGCATGTATACAGTCCTATATGGAAAGAGAGGAATCAGAGATGTTTTGAAGGCAAAAAAGAGCAATATACACAACATCAAGATAGACTGCTTAGGCCTTGTCTAATTTTGGTGCAAACAAGTAGTTATAGACAGCACAAAAGATGTTTTTACTGCAATTGATCGGTTGTAATTAGATGAAATAGGATTTTGTGAAATGACTACTTTTGTGATGGGGGACTACACTTTATTGTAGAACACCCATGGGTATATAGGAGTAAAGTTGACCATTCTAAAAAAAAAAACTATTCTAGAAAGAAAACAAAATTTATTGATCTAATAATTCAAATAAAGAAGTATTAATTGATCATAAGTGGTAATGTACTACTCTTTAATAAAGTTGAACATGCTCATATCATCATGTTCATATTCCGTTAATATTTCATCATTCCGGTATGTAGATATAAAATAATGGATTGTTTTTATAAAACATAAACATATGTGTCAATTTTTGTATTTTGAAAAAATGTGAAATCATGAAATGCAATCCCATATCCAAACGCTGATTTTGTCTCATGATTGCAAATCACGAGATGAAATCGCATGTCCAAATGCCTACTATATATGTTGGGAGGAGGGAGGAGACCTTCAACTTACTCTCCCACACCACTTGTGCCCCCAAAAACTAATTCGGCATCCATCCCCACCTTGAATAGAATATGACAATGAATTCTTCCCAACCTTCATAATTCCCCTCCAAGGGCCACATCCAAACGGACCTGTAATGTTTCTAGTCCTCCACCCTTTTCATCGTTTCATATTTCTTCGCTACCACTTTCCTTCATATAGCATTTTCCCCCATTCCAAACCTATAGATCTTCCCATTTCTTTGTGAATATGACAATTTTCTAATTCAGTATGCTTGTGACGTCAGGTGCTTTCCATCAAAAATTCCACAGATGATTTTTCAATTTATCAGTCACGGTGGTTGGAGATGTAGTAATGGTGGTTGGAGATTGTACGAATGCCATGAAGTATATAGAAATGCTAGACAAAGTGTTCTTTTATCCACGCTTCCTTCCCTCATCTCGAGAGGTACTTCTTTTGCCATCTTACTAGTCGATTCTCAACTCCCTTAACAACTCCACACTGTAAGATCCTTGTTTGAAGCGCCCAAGAAGTGTTCTTTTATCAATGCTTCCTTCCCTCATCTCGAGAGGTACTTCTTTTGCCATCTTGCTAGCCAATTCTCAACTCCCTTAACAACTCCACATTGTAAGATCCTTGTTTGACGCGCCCAACGGCAACCCCAAGATGGTAGTAGGTAGAACACCTACTCTATGACTCAATACCTACTCTAGCTCTTCAATGTTCCCACCTCGCCATTGATATGAACTCACATTTACTGAAATACCTTGAGGTGCTTTTAATTTTATGGGGAGACCTGACTAAATTCTTGCTTTCAAATTTAAGGCTCTCAAAATAAAATTGAAGGAATGGAGCAAGAGTAAGCAAGAGAATTTGAAGTATCAAAGGAAGAAATTATTAAGGCAAATGGCAGATATGGACTCAGTACTTGGTGATAGATCTTTACAAGGGAAGGAAATAGTGACAAGACTGCTATTTATATGGAGTATGAGAAACTTGTCAAGAATGAAGAGTTTTCCTAAGATCCCGTCAGGATTCAAAATCACTGGGAAAATCACCCACTTTTATCGGCAACTTTACTTAGAAACTAAAGAATGGATATCACTTTAAAAGATGCCCTATTATCTCACAGGAAGACAGGGATTTTTTACAAAGTAGGTTTTGAGGAACAAGTACTGAAATGTTTGAAGTTGTGTGAAGCTGATAAAGCTCCTGCACCAGATGGTTTCTCTATCAAATGCTGGGAAGTAGTGAAACGTGACATAATGAAGGCTATGCAGAATTTCCATATGCAGGAAGTCTTTGAAAGAAGCTTCAATGCCACTTCCATTGCATTATTTCCCACGAAGAAAGGTGCAAAAGAATTGAGGGATTACAGGCCAATCAGCTTAATAGGAAGTATTTACAAGTTAATCTCTCAAGTGTTAGCAGAAAGATTAAAAGGGGTAATGGCAAAGCTGGTGGATTCTTAGCAAATGACATTTATAAAAGGTAGACTAATCACGAATGTTGTGCTAATGGCAAATGAAGTTGTTGATTCCAGACTAAAACAACAAAACCCTAGGATTCTTTGCAAGTTAGATATTAAGAAAGCATATGATAATGTCAGCTGGGATTTTCTGCTATAGATACTGAAAAGGATGGGCTTTGGACACAAATGGATACAGTGGATCAAGTACTGCACCACAACTAGCAACTTCTCAATACTTGTTAATGGTTGTTATCCTGCTAGCTTTTTAAGTTCATAAAGAGGTCCCAGGTAGAAAGACCTCCAGTCTCCCTTTCTGGTCCTACTGTGACAGAAGGTCTCAACAATAGGATTAAAACCGCAATTCTAATGGGATGGATACAAGGTTTTGAAATGGCCACAGCCAGTAGGGGCAATATGGAAGTGACACACCTCCAATATGCTGATGACATTCTGATCTTTTGTGGTGCAAAAGAAGATCAATATAGATACTTGAGGATTATCTTGGTTTTATTTGAAGGGGTATCTGGACAACACATCAACTGGAGGAAAAGTATTATTTCCCATTAATGAAGTCAGAGAGAGGGATCAATTTAATGCAATTCTAGGTGGATTGCCAAATACTTATCTAGGATTATCAGTAGGAGAAAAATCTAATTCAAAAGAAATAGGGGACAGTGTTAGTGAGAAATGTGAGGAGAAATTGGCTAGGTGGAAGTCTCGGTATCTATCCCTGGTTGGTAAGGTGACACTCATTCACTCAGTCTTAGATGCTATGCCTATATACATGCTGTCTTTGTTTCCCGTCCCAGCAGGGTTATTAAAAGGTTGGACAGCATAAGGAGGGCATTTCTTTGACAAAGCAACAAAGAGACGAAAGGTTTTCATTTGATCAAGTGAAAAGCTCTTACTCTTGGCAAGGAATATGGGGGACTGTAATTAGGAATTTGAAGATGAAATGGGTGTAGAGACTTGCTAACAAGAGTAGGTCATTGTAGGGCAAAGTTATAAATGCAAAATATGAGGAAGAGAAATAGATGACCAAGGAGGTTGTTACACCATGTGGGTTGAGTTTATGGCGATCCATTAGTCCTGCTGGAGTGAATTGAAAAGCAAAACCAAGATCAAAGTCCATGATGGTAGTAAAACTAGCTTCTGGTGGGACAATTGGCATGTAGTAGGGATCCTAAAAGTACATGTCCCAGAAATAATCTTGTGCTTTAATAACCAAAGACTATAGCAACATTTTTGGACTCCTCAAGGGTGGATATTACCTTTAGAAGATTATTTTACGATTGGGCAATGGACAAGATAACTGAATTTTAAAGCATCCTTGCGCAATTCAAAGGCCTACACGCAGGGGAAATTTGGGCTCAGGACTTCCATGTTGGAGGTCTCAAGTTCAAAACCCCTTGCCAATAAAAGCAAGGAGTTTGCCTTCTAGATCGAGCTCGTCGCACTGGGTTTGCCTAGGGTGGGGGTCCTCTCCTCTGTAGTTTGCGAGCTATTGCATAGGCGCGGCGGCTTTACCCTATGGGCACCCAGAGGGTGACTATGGGTTTACCTTGTCATCAAAAACGGTAACTGCAGTGGAGACTTCAAGGTGAATTCAGCATATAGGTTGATGGACCAGTTTAATCGCAGATTGAGAATCATCTTGGAAGCATATTCGGAGGACTAATATGCCACACGAAATTGCTTGTTGTGTGGCTATTTGCAAAGAAGCTATACTAACCCAGGAAAACTTGATGAAAGAAAAATTACAACGTGTCCCAGATGTTTTTTGTGTGGAGTTTAAAAGTAGAGATAGTTAACCATCTATTCCTACACTGCAAAATGACAGAACAGCTGTGGAGAATTTTCTTTAACCTCAACGGTATATCCAGGATTATGCCTGAAAAGATTACGGAAGCTTTTAGGGAGTTGGGAGGAAGCAGAATCAATGGCAAAGAACAGAAGTAGATGAAGAATTGTCCCTGCCTGCATCTAGCAGACCGTCTGGAAGGAGATAAGTTTAAGTTGTTTTGAAAATAGAGAGAGTGGTATGCAGAAAATCAAATTGAATTATCTTTTGCTATTATGTTTTAGGTGTAAGCAAATAAATCCAGATGATACTACTGCTACAATCATTGATGTTCTAGACTCAATGTAGAAGTAGATCAGTCAGTATAGTTACAGGATCACGTTTGTACATATCGTTTCAGTACAACTCATGTACTGTTTCATCCCCATATATATATATAAATATAGAACAGTTGTCAATTTCAAGAAGTTGTATTTTTTCACATCCATTAAAACCCCACAATTTGTGAAAACTACCAAAACTTCCTCAACTCTTATACAATCTTACCAAATGAGCAAACCATAGTTTCTAAAGAGGGTCTCGAAATATTCTAAGGCAACACATTAAATAAATCACATATTTTCATGTTCCTTTTATAAATAAATGTTTATGACTACATAATATTACAAGCTTTCAAATACAAATAATTTTACAAAGATTCGCTAATCCAAAAAAAAACAATAACAATAGTAACTAGCTATTCTTTAATATAATCCTTCCACGTGGCACGGACAATCTACCCACATCGAGCATGAGTATTTTTTTACAAAATATAAACTTATGGAACAAGTTTTACATTTATTTTGAAATCACAATTTGAAATTCAAGGTATGGAGAGAGTGTGTGTGTGTTTGTGGACACAAGTTCAAGAAGCCTCTCCAAATTAGAATTAAAATTGGAAACTTATATAGATAATTAAGATTTTCATAATACATTTACAATTTCTTACCTATTACTTGAATTCAAGGATTTGAAAAGAAGGCAACCAAACAAGGCCCTTACTCATTAAGGGTAAAATTGTAAAGAAAATGTCTTTTTTTATTTATTTAGTATAAGTAGTCATATTTTATCATTTGGAAGACTTAGACATCAAATTTATAGTCATATGATATGGGTAATGACAGGGAAGTCATCAAACTAGTTTTTCTAATTATAAGACTACTCAACTTTCACTATTTTTAGCAAAAAAATTACTTCGGTAATTTTTCGGTGAACATTGACTAGGACAATTTTATTCTAATTTAAAACATGTTTCAAAACATAAGAAAATTTTGGCGTAAATAAACTATGCCCGATCCGATCCAATCCAACCTTCTAACTTCATCAAATGCTGATTTCAAATCAAAATTTGAAATTGGGTTCTCAAATCCTATGTCCAAATGCCTTCTACGAGGCCACCTTGGGCAGACCAAAAACTATCATTACACCCATAATGATGCACTACTCGACACAACCATGGCATTTTCACACTTAAGATTTTTTTTTTTTTTATGACAAGCAGAACCCGCAACCGCCACCTTTTGGGTGCGCATAGGGCAAACCCTCACTCCTATGTAATAGCTCGCAAACCACATAGGAGAGGTAACACTTAAGAAAGATTATTGTAAATAAAATGCAACTAAAGAAGACTGATACTAGACTTCCAACTCCCGAGAGAACCTTTGACCTTTACAATAATTGACAACGTATTCATGTTGCCAACAAAAGGACCCTCCTTGAGAAGATGATTGAAAAGAGCAAGAGTAACGCAAACAGGTAAAGAAGAGATTAGTTTTCATACCTTCTTTCTTCTTTCAACCTTTTTCAGTCAATAAAAGTACTGCTCTTGAAACCCAATGGTTCTACTTTGATACAATTTGAGCTGGCATTGCTGGTGAAAGGAAAAGCCTATATGCAAATATCTTTGACTATTGGACCGAACAGTGACTGATGTATCACTTATCTATCTCTAGACTACCTTTTGCAATTCAGTTTGCACAATATGGCATAGCTTGTTAAAACGAAGGCCTAGAGTTATCCATCTTCGACAGACAAAAATATAGGTCCAGGGCAACAGTTTTATCTGACATATGACCAAGAGACATTCAACATTGATCCTATTGGAATGATTGGAGTATATTTGCAGTTTATGTAGCTTCTACGTGAAACAAAAAAGAAGTAGACTCATCATCAGAGTCGGTAAAACCATTCTATGAACACATGAACAAAAATAGAAACTGTTCCCAATAGACTGATCATCAGAGTCACAAAAACCATTCTATGAACACATACAGACATTCACGTGAGGAAAGGATTAACAAACCTGTTGCTTAATGGTGGCTTCAGCAGCTTCAACTGCTTTTAGAACCTGATATAACCCATCATTGTTCTTGGGATTATTTGAATCATTCAAATTCCATCCCTCAAGTTTAGGCACCAAACTGTCCCCTCCATTTTCCATATCTATCTATCTCTCACGCTCTCTCTGTTCACTCCCTCAGCCTTCTGCCTTCAACCTTCCAACACTTGTCTTCTTTACTACAAGAAAATTCAAAAGAAACAAAAACCCAACTCTATCAGAAAATGGTATAAGAAAACATGATAGAAACAATTTTGGCTCATGTATTTCCCCATAATTTAAATAGAAGAAAACCAAAATCAAAGAAGATGACAGAAATGAAAAACAACCCCAATAGTCATATAAATATATAAGATAATAAAAAGAACCTTTAAAATAAGGAAAATTACCTCAGTTCTCTATTGTCTGTCTTCCCCCCTTTTATTGTCCTCTTTGTTTCTTTTGGCTTCTTGCCTGAAACGAAGTTAACTCAGAACTTCCATCTAGTTGCCATTAGTTTTTCTTATATTTTCTTTAAATCATTTTGTTAGTATGACCTTTTCTTTCTTTTTCGTGAGAATACTCCAGCAGGGGATGTTCATGGTTCAGTTTTTGATTAAACCAAAATAAAATTATTAATCGATTTCTAAATTTTTAAGACCAAATAAAATAAAAACAGCGTATGATTCTTATCTGTTTGGTTTAATTTTTTGGATGATGACTAGTCATTTTATAATTGAAAATTGATAATAGTAAAACAACACAGACACAAGACAACTATTTCAAATAAGCATTATGAATCAACAAATTTCTCTTTACTATCACAACATGAATATGAACGTATTTGAATCTTCTATGAAACAGTGGTAAGCTCTGTCAGGCCGAGGAGGCTCCACGGGCATAGATACACCTATGGCCCGTAAATGTACTTCTCCACCGACAAAATGCAATATTCCGGCTGCGCAACCTGGCCCAAAGACAGCAACATCGGTAGATACGGAGAGGATAGTTACACCGGAGAATGGGATTAATAAACCACTACCATCCATCCAACTCTCTTATGGGCGGAAGGTGTGAGTAGTGGATCCAAGGGGCATCAAGATCCAATAAAGGGATTATGTAATCGCAATACCAGACCTAGCTAAAGAAGACGTTGGGAGTGCACAAGCGTTGGAGAAACTCACATTATCTATGGAAGCATACCTACGCCATCTGCTACTGCCAATCGAGCTCCAAAC
Source organism: Solanum rostratum (assembly GCA_029948455.1). Classification (NCBI taxonomy): domain Eukaryota; kingdom Viridiplantae; phylum Streptophyta; class Magnoliopsida; order Solanales; family Solanaceae; genus Solanum; species Solanum rostratum. Next base: position 23,781,066 of record CM057056.1, read on the forward strand.
GGAGGTAAACAACTTTGCTGCTTTCCTCCAGTTGTAAAAGAAGGGGATAAGGTCGGAAAGCTAAAGCCAAAAGCATTGGAACAAAAGTAGGAACCGGGACTATGCAATGATAGGGTATGTAGTAGGAAAGAAACCCCCCATTTAAAATGCTCAAATTTGTGTATGCTATCTGGAATTTTGTCACAGCATCTAGGGTCTTCCTCCATGACGAAGAATACTACATATTCAGGTTCGAGGATGAAAATGATAATCAAAGGTCCTTCAAAATGGCCCTTACACTTTTGATTCTTGACTGGTAGTTCTTAAACAATGGAAGCCCGAATCCCATATGGGCATGGGTAAGGAGTCAATTCGACAAATGTCATTCTGGGTTACCTTCCCCAACCTACCAATTCATTACTGGTCAACTGAAAACCTAAGTAGAATTGCAAGCTATTCGGGGAAACGAGTGTGTACTGATAAGTTGACTGCTGAAGAAGGAATAATCTCATATGCTCGAACACTGATTATATTGGACGTGACCCAACCCCTACCTGAAGTAATTAAGGAGCCTAATGGAAATACTAGAGAACAATAGGTAGACTATACTGGTGGCTCGAATATTGAAATGAGTGTATGATCATAGGCCATGAAACTAAGCATTGTCCTCTGAAGACTAGAGCTCCACCTCCCAAAGTAGTTATACAAGACAAAAGGAAAGGGGATGAAATAGTAGGGGCGCGCATTGGTCGGTTCGGTTCGGGTTATCGATATTCGATTTTTAAATATGCTAAACCAATAACAAACCAATAAAATACATTTTATCGGTTTTTGGTTTATCGGTTAAAGTCCTTAATGGTTTGGTTTTCGGTTTACCCGATAAGGATAATAATGAGAATTTGCATTAATAAAAACAGATGGAGTTCGAAAGAGTAAAGATTAAAGACTAAATACTAACGTGGGTAACTAATCACTTAAGTACAATAAAGATTAAAATAGGTAAAATATTACTATAGTGTCTTATTACTATTGAATTACAAATATTTAATATTTACGAAGGGGTAAAATAGTGAATTATTAAAATCTTATTGATTTATCAATTTATCCAATAACCCAATAGTAAAAACCAATATCGAACACATAACCCAATAATTTTTTTTCAAAGCCATTAAAAGCCCGATAATCTAATGACCCAATAACAATACACCAATAACGTTTTTATCGATTCGGTTTATCGATCAGTTCGGTTTTTGCACCCCCCTTCGAAATAGGCACCTACTCAATGGCAAGCAAAACTACAGTCATTAGTCCACAGTCATGCCTCTGAAAAAGCCTGCTGAACCACCAGCTAACAACAGGATAAGGTCCCAAGCACAGATACAAGATAGAAGCAAGGAGAACTGGTAGCTGAGAACTCACAGGGGGTGGTGACCTCCAGGACAGATGAACATACTCACCTCAAATTGATGGGGTTTGTAGGTAAGTATGCAGAAGAAAAGGGTCTTGAGCAGCCCTCAGAGCCTCCACCATGATCTTTTGTTCCTGGAATATAAGAGGGCGGAACCATCCCTATAAGCAGGAGTTGAAATCCTTTCTGCTTAAGAAGAAGATATCCTTTCTTCTTAAAGAAGAAGATAGATCTCCTAGGCTTCTTGGAGACTAACATAAAACAAAGAAGAGCTGACAAGGTTAAAAAGTTCCTGGGAGCTGAGTGGACTTGCTTCACAGACCAAAAAGAGTGTTAAAAAAAAGACTTGCTTCACAGATTCCTCCCCAGAACCAAATGGTATGATATCATTGTGTTGGAGATATCAGCTTGTAGCAGTCACTATCCTGATAAGCAGTCCACAACTGGTGCATTGACAGGTTGAAGACAAGGATTCCCGATTTTCCTGTAATCTAACCTTTTTTTATGGCTACAAATCAAAACTGAAAAGAAGAATACATGGGAGCAATTGATACTCATGCAGCATACATGGTATACCCCTGGCTCATTCTTGGAGATTCCAACGCCTGTGTCTGCAACTGATAGACTCAATGCGGCCCCAATTCATAAAGAGAGATTCAAGGTTTTGTCGACTGTATAGAAGACCTGGGACTTGGCCATACGAACAAAATGGGTTGTGATTAATCTTGGTGTAACAAAAGGGAAGCTAATGTAAGAGTATACAGCAGAATTGATTGGATCCTAGGGAACCCATCCTGGATTATGCAATATGGTCAATTGGAAGTTGTGTATGGTAATCCTGATTCCTGAATGGTCAGACCACTCTCCCATCATTGTCAATACTAAGGTGACTATCCAGCATCTAGTAAGAACCTTCAGAGTGTTAAATGTTATTGCTCTATCCTTCAGAGAATAGGCCAGCTAAGTTTGGGCCAACAAATACCTGGTTAAGCTATGTATTCTGCCTGGCAGAAACTTCAATTGATAGGTACAAAGGCTAAGCAAATGGACACAGAGCTATCCTTACTGGATTGCAAGTTGGAGGAACTGAGAGACAAACTAAAAAAGATACAGCATGATCTAGCCAGCAACCTATGTGATGTTTCACTGATAACAGTAGAAAACAGCTTATTATAGATATTCAGAAGTGGATACAATAAAAGAACAAGTGCTGAGACAAAAGTCTTGGGCCATCTGGATTACTGCTAGGGACTCTAACACAGTTTTTTCATGCACACCTAAAGGCCAGACAATCCTGAAACAGGATTTCATCAATATGCAATCTGCAAGGAGATAGGCTAACCGATCCAACTGTGGTTCAACAAGAGTTTATAGCCTTCTTCCAACAAATCCTAGACACTGCAGCCACTGAAACTCCATGCCTTGACACTGGGATAGCAAGAGATGGCCCTTGCCTAGATGCAGAATAGCAAAGACAGATGATCCAAACTGTGACATAGAAAGATGTAATACATGTTGTCCACCAACTCCCATGTGATAAAGCTCCATGAACAGTTGGTTTCCCTGCATAGTTCTCCAAAGAATTCTGGCATACAATTGGAAAGGAAGTAACTAATGCTATACTACAGTTCTTTGATAATGCTAAACTTCTGAGGTATCAATTACACCACAATGACCTTGGTTCCAAAGGTTACGAATCCAATGTCAAAGAATTTAAGCCTATTGCTTGCTGCCCCACTATATATAAACTGATTGCTGGGGATGTAACTGCTTAGATAGAACCTATGGTTGATGTTCTGGGGGGACCATCTCAGTCAGCATTTATAATGGGGCGGAGTATAGTTGACAATGTTATTGTATCCAATGAACTAGTGAAAGGGTATGGACAGAAACATGTGTTCTTAGATGCTTTATGAAGATGACATTAGAAGGGCTAATGATTCTACTGAATGGGGCTTTTTGAAAATGGTTTTGCTAGAGTCTGGATTCCCTCAGAAAGTGGTGAACTGGATCATGACTGGTATGAGTGAGTGTAACAACTGTTAGCTATTCACTCCTTTTGAATGGTAGCCGTGCAACTACATTTCAAGCAAAAAAAGGGTTAAGACAGGGTGACACCTTATCCCTTTATTTGTTTGTACTTGTTATGGAATGCTTAAAACAGATCTCTTAAACAGTTGAGACATGACCCAAACTTCAATTAACATCCAATATGTAAGAGACTCCAGTTGGTACATATATGCTCTGTTGATGATCTGATCATGTGTCATGATAAGTCTTCTATAAAGTTGCTATAGCAGGTTTTTGAACATTTCTCCACAGTATCAAGGTTGTAGGCAAAGCTGGATAAGAGCTCTTTCTATGTAACTAAAGTAAAAGAGCTATTCATTGACTGAGAACTAGCAGAAATGAAGTTCACGCCGGGTGAAATCCATTTAAGTACTTAGGAGTCCCCCTCTCTTCCAGGAAACGGAATATCCAACAGTTCTACCTTTAGTTGAGAAGATCATTGCTAGAAGAGGGTATTGGACCCCAAAATTCCTCTTAAAATGAAGACCGCAACTGATAAAAGTGTACTATTTGAGATGCAGACTTATGGGGCCCAGGTTTTCCTGCTACCTAAAGAGATCATCCAAATGATTACTCATACATGCAGGGTGACAAGGGGCTGTGACACGTCAAAGGCGGCATAGGTTGATTGGAACACAATGTGTATTCCAAAACTGTCGGAGGATTGAACATGATTGAATTTGGAAGATGAACAGAGCAACTATATGCAAGCTTCTATGGGCCCTAACTCACAAGAAAAATACACTATGGGTGCAATGGATTCATAGTATTGATATAAAGACAAGAAACCTGGCAGACATGGAATCCCCAAGCAAGTTGTTGACTTGTCAGAAAGATGTTTGATGCAAGACAATGGCTCCCCAATATTGACTTTATTGTACACTTGAATCAATTTTCTATTGTGAGGTCATTCAGTATCAAGAAGCTGTACTTGTCATTAATTACTCAGCATCACAAAGTAGCATGGAAGAGCCTGGCTCAAGCCACAGGAACACTACCAAGACATCAGTTCATTCTCTGGCTTGCAGTACAGAACAGACTGGCCACAGTTGATAGTTAATCTTTTGTAGAACCTCCATAGATAATGTGGTGTGTCATGGGTACTATTTTAGTCATGGCTTGACTTATGAGGCATACTACTTCGCTAAGTTGACTTTTATATCAAGACTTACGCATTTATATCATTATTATTTCATTTAATAATGATGGTCTCAGTTATGCATAAATTGGTTAATGCCTTAATTAATTAACAGCGGCAAATTGCATGAATACTGATCTATAAGGTGCTCCCAATGTGGCAGATGTTCATCCACATGAGGAAGATCAAGTGGACAAAGCCTGGGAGAATCATACAAGTCCTATCATGCTGGAACAGGGATTGGAATGCAGGAAAAAATGAGAAGGGATGGAGGATAGTCCCAGCTTGCATTCGGCAGGCAGTTTGGAAGAAAAGGAATCAAAGATGTTTGGAAGGAAAACAGAACAATATTCAGAAGATAAAGATAAACTGCCTGAGGTTTTACTATATTTGGTATAACCAAGCAGTGATAAGAGATACTGAAGATGTGTTTAATGTTATTGATTGGTTGTAACTAGAAGTTCCTAGGAATGATGTAATGAAAGTTTTTGTAAGGGAACCATACTTTGATGTAGAATACCTGTGGATATATATAAGTTATGTTACCTTCCTCAAAAAAAAAGAAGGTGCTTCCAATGTGTTTCCGTAGCACTAGATGCCTGAAGTCACACTCCTATTTTGCCCTCTGCAATAGCACGCACGAGGCTTTTATTAAGAGACAGAAAGGGTTTTTCGAATCGACGAATTGGTTTTGAACAGTGATTATTTATTTATCATTTAACAAAGTCGCCACTTGGAATTGAGTTATGGTGTCCCTAGTCACCCTATTGAATCTCTAATTAAAAGGAAATGACTCTTTTATTTTGAGCTAGGAAAGGAAATGACCGGATAAGAAATTTTGTTGACCTGGTGAAGTTATGAAGCTACCTGGGTCCTGTATTAGCATGGTCGATTTCATCCACTAATACTCAACTTACAATAATTTTGGATCAATTGTGTTACAAGCCCTAATTTGCTCGTACTTTTACTGTTGAGCTTTTATTGGTCTCAATCTAGATGCATAGTCGCGCTTTTGACATACACCGACTTAGAAGCATAACTGCTTTCTTCTATGTTGCTCGAACTCTTCAAAAATGTCAATGAGTGCATGTTGGATCCTCCTAAAATAGTGTATTTTTTAAGGATCCGACATGGTGCAGCAACATTTTGGAGAGTCCGAGCGACTTAGGTTTTCTTTGCTCGAGTGCATCATACCTACTTTGAGACGAGGATTCCCAGTAAATAGTCTCTCTACCTTTGTGAGGTAGTGGCAAGGTCCGCGTACATTTTAACCTCCCCAGACCCCACTTGTGGGATTCCAATGGGTATGTTGTTATTGTTGTTGTTGTTGTTGTTGAGTGCATCATACCTAATAAGCTCTGTCTACGCTCCTTGATTAGAGTTATGGAAAGTTAATTATTAGAACTATTGGCCAAGGTGCATCACCGCATCCTTGAATTTCTTGTAAGTGTCTCAAAAGAAATGCATAACTGCATTCCTAATGAAAACATGTCCAATGCTAATCTAGCGTTTGAGGCCTTTGTTTGTTTCTAGTAAATTTGAAATAATTAGACTCATTCATTTTTTCACTCTTTTTCTTAATCAAAACGAACCTTGGATAATCCACAACTCATCTCGCTCTCTCACAATGAATGGGGCCTTCGTCATGTCATACTTGGAAATAAAGCTCCCGACAGCATAATTAAACATTCAACAAGAATAATTACAAAGATTTGAAGACTGAACATGTAAAAACACAACTATTTACTCAAACTTATTTCCAAACAACATGTAATCTGCTCATTCACTAACCATACTCATTAAATTTTCTCAAAAAAGGTTATCATAAAATGAACTGGATAACGAAAGCACAATAAGACCTCCAACGTTAGCTTTACAGCTTGTAAAATCTTTAGGTTTAAAACCCATTGCTTTACAATCATATTACTAAATTCTAGATAAACTTGACTTCTATGTTAGCTCCTTAACAGTAAAGAAATAACAAAATTATGCAGTCTTTTTATTGATTAACGTGGATTCCAATTGATTTTTAGTCTAAAACCAAAAACCAAGTCTAGACAGGAATTCATGTATTTAATCTTTAATCTCAATAGCTCACTAATATTTTTTGCACATTCTTAAGTACAGAAGCAAGTGGCATCAAAAACAGTACTAATATGAAACATATTGAAACATTCAAGAATAACAAATAAATGCCTAAATAAGCTGTAATAGAAAGACATGAACCTCACACAAGGGCGGCTCAACACTAAAGCCACTAAAGCAGTGGCGTTAGGGCCCAAAAAATAAGGGCTTCAAAATTACAAATCCTCCAAAAGAATCAACCCCGAAAATTCAAAGCTCAAATACAAAAACATAAATATACATCCGAAGACGTAAAAAAGTAATAAGTTCGATTAAAGGAAGAACCAAAAGCACTGAGCAGAAGAGTGAAAATGATGATGAAGGAGATACATACATAAAAAGAGACGACCAGATCAAGCACCAGACCGATGGCATGGAAAAAACAAAATACCCAACCCTAGAATATGGAAAAAAAAAATATGTATTTGTTGGTACTGTTATAATTAAAAACAAAATCTTTCTTGTCATATTGATTTTGGAAAATTAATAAATATATCCTAAAATATTAGTCAAAAATACGATTTGACCTTGAAAATAAAAATTATCACAACTAAAATGGATAGAGGAAGTAATAGTTTATTAGTTATCTCTTATTGATACTTTTTATTTGTTGATTTGTCTATATCATTTCAATTTGAATCAATCATATTTAAATATTGACTTTGTCAGATCGTTTTGGATTCATTGAGATATTTTATAAAACATTTCAAGCCCAAACTAACTAGATTATTAAATAATTAAATTTTAAAAATTGTTATCTTAACTTTGAATGTCTTCTAAAGATAACAATCACTGAAATATTGATTTTTGTAATTAAAAGTAATACGAAATACTATATACAATAACAACATACCCAGTGGAATCCCACAAGTGGGGTCTGGAGAGGGTAGAACGTACGCAGACCTTACCAGTACCTCATAGAGGTAGAGAGGTTGTTTCCTGGGAACCCTCGTCACAAAAATCCATAAGCAGGATAAGCTAGATATAAAAAACAGGAAAGAAAGAGAAAGAGTAAATGCACAGGAAGAGCAATTGATAATGCAAAGCTCATGATAACAAGTAAATACGGGACAATTAACATATAAAAGGCAGATAAATAACGACACTGGACAACTCCTTCCTATCTAACCTATTAGTCTGCTACTCTAATTCGCGACCTCCACTCCTTCCTATCTAAGGTCATGTCCTCGGTGAGATCAAGTTTCACCATATCTTGTCTAATCACCTCCCCTCAATACTTCTTTGGTCTACCTTTACCCCTCCGTGTAACTCCCAATACGAAATACTATATAAAAAAATAACAATACTCTATTTCGCATATTCAATCAAATGGAGTCGGTTTCGATAGTTTTTATAACAATCGATTTATTAAAAATATTTTCGAAATAATATTTAATAAAAGAGATTTAAACATTTATATTGCTACTAATGTACAATAATTTATATATATTTATTCTTGTCTTACAAAATATTACAGGAAATGTTATACTGTCAATTACAAAAATATTAATAAATAAAATATATGAAAATTTAAATAAATTGTAATACTCTTTTTTAAATCTTGGCTTTAAGCCACGTATTTTATTGAGCCACTCTTGACCTCACAAATGAATTTTGAGCTGAAAACAGGGACCTCAAACGAAGCCTTAATGCTCCCAATGACCTCCAGAAGATTTTGATAAAAAAATTTAACGAAACTTGTTCTAACTAAAAATATCGCGAATCTAGAATAATCCAACTCATTTCTTGTCAATAAAACAGAGTAATCAATGAGAAACGATGGTCTGTGAGGCACGAGAGGGGATATTTCAAGATTGAAAGAGATGTTGGATTTGGGCGGTCTTTTCGATTATCAAGTGGAGAGTTCACAGTCATTAATGGATGAACCGTGGTAGAGTAGCAGCGGAGCTATGGTGGTGCTGTCGTCAAACTCCGGCGAGCACATGAACTCTGAGTCTCTCTCCTATCCGTGCTCTTTCTCTCTATCCCATAAGCTAAAAGAAAATTGCTAAATCTCCATATTTTTCTTTTCTTCCCTTTCTGTACTCTATCTATCTTTTGTATTTTTAGGTTTTCCTTTTTAGAATTTCAGAAAAAAATTGAAGAAGAAAGAAGAAGGGACAGTAGATTTAGTCGGATTTTTTTCTAAATAATCATGGACCCCCTAAAATTGTAATAGGATTAACTTAAGTAAGACAATAATAAAAAAAATTACATAACACAATATTTTATGACAAGTATAGTATGATTGAACTCAAATTATGAATATGTTATTCTGTCTGGATTGCGGGTCGTGTGAAAGTTAACAAAAAAGTTCTAAATGATAATAATGAAGAGAAATTATTAAAAGATTCATAATAAATATAAAAAGTAGAAAATAAAAAATTATTGAGAGAATAATCTCCCTTAAATAGGACTTCATCTAATTATTATATCGCAAAGGATATTGTGTTGTTTAAGAAATATATTATTTTCAATTTATAGATCTTCAAATATTTTCCTTAAAAAGAGATTTTGTATTTTTTTCATAAGTTATTTATCAATGTTAAATAATATGAGTTTCAAATAAATTATTAAAAAAAGACATAAAGTGACACGCAAAGTTTTCTTGAATTTTCAATGAGATACCCTAACTTTGCTAACATCCTATTATCCTACGAAAAATTATAAAATGACAATAAATACACTTTTTGCACAATTTGTATTCTTAATGCTTCAGTGTGGTCTCACTCCCCAACTAATAATATAATCTCTTTTTTTTTCAATCCATTTAGTAAAAATCAAAATAAAATCTTGATCTATTCACATCTTAATCTTTGACATGCTCCATTTAATCCTAAAATCCTTTCAAAGGTTCACTCTACTCTCTCTCTCTTTAGTGATCTGTCACGATCCAAATCTAGGGTATAGTCATAAAATGATGAATGAAGGACCCATAGGTACCTCATCCAAGCCATCTTAGCATACGTCAAGCATTCATCGGTAAGCATTAGAATAATGTGGAAATAAATGGGAAAGGGACTAAGAGAAAATCATTTAAGCTCAAAGGAACATTTCAACATACATCATTGTCCAAACATACCATCTACATATGACTTAATGGGAACCGGTGCACGATTTCGATTTTCCTCAATTAGAGAAGATATGAAAATTAGATAGAAAGTAAAAGTCTCCAAACATAAAATCCAAAATATATATCCGTCTGAAAAGTACTAAGTATGAAGAAAATAGGCGAAGACTCGACTAAGGGCTCACCACTACAACTAGTCTTGAACGTCATAGAACTAGCCACATGCTGGTGAAGGAGGAGTGTTGATCCCTACATGGTGACATCATGTAGGCAAAAATATGTGTTAGTATATTGGAATATACTAAGTATGTGAGATGCAATGCAAATACGGAATTGTAATGTCATCATTCATAAATTCAAAAGTCTCCATGCATGAGATGGTAAGATCATCATTTAATGAGTTTAAGTATGCACAAGGAATAAACCTCAATTTGAAGTAAAAGCAATGCATCATATGAAACACATGTGATGGAACGAAGATAGCAAATCTCACATTTTGTGGGAATAAACCTTAACCGACATATAAGACTATGTGAGCCACTACATGGATTCCAATATAACTCTTACATTGGGACGGGGAGACCACTTGCCGGGTGGAACTCCATCACTTAGCATACATCATTAATTAATATGAATTGCCTATGTGAATCTACTAGCCTAGCCTACAAGGGCATCTATGGTGGCATATAGTTAATGGAGCAAAGAGTTGCTTCTAGGATTCCCTTACTCAATGCCTCATTTGGTGCTAAGTCAATCTCACGAAATACTTTGAAACCATATACTTAGTCAAGCAATGAAACTTAGAATCATAAGTAGCAATTTCATAAGAGTAGCTCGAAACGTTAGGAACCACCGAGTAAGAATTGTCCTTTCACTTTAAGGACCATCATAAACATCTTTTAAGGGCAACATTATCATGCTAATATACTTGACAAAATCATTACTTAAAACCTTTCTTTTATGCCTTCATCATCACATCATTTTATGCAACAATCGTATTAAACTTAGTGGCTTGTACATTAATTTGAAAAACTCATGAATCAAGGAAAATAATGCACAAACATAAATATGTAACTTTAAACCAAATACTAAGCAACCCACACATCATCAATCAAACCCTAGATATTGGGGTCATAGTCATCAACTCTATGCTCATGAAAAAATATGATAAACCGTTACATGATATTATTGGAGACGATACATGTTAATGCATCATAAAATCATCATTTAACTCATAGGCATGAATATAGTATTCTTAATGAACTTAAAGAAAAGGTTAAAAAAAAAAGTTTAAGGAAGGATTTTGTGGGTGAAAGGTACCCATAAATCAACTCATATACCTTGATTAGGAGCCTAGGAAGAGGGGCTTGAAGTTTTGGGAAGAACCTTTGAAACCCTAGCTTGCCTTGCCCTTCTTAAGAGTGTGCTTGCCTTCAAAATTTTTGGAGAATTAAGGATAAAGTGATTATGAGAGTCTTAGAGGGTTTTAGGTCTGATATGGGGCTTAGGGAACCTAAAAAAAGACATAGTTTTAAGCCTAGGATATGCAGAATGGACAAAAATGCCCTTCATTAAAACAGGCAGGTCAACTCCACGAACCCCCAATTATGGGTCGTGAACTCAATTACAATTCGTGGTTTGAGACGTCCCATCCTCCTCTTCCAATCTTCAGATACTGGTTTTTTACTACCCAATCTACGAGATCACACTATGGCCCGTAGACCCATTTACGAGTCGTAGAAGCTCTCATGGTTCCCTGTCATGACCGAGGGTTAGAGCCTAGATGTGACACGGCGAATGGGAACCCGAGAGTCCCCAAACAAGCCTCAAGTATCTATATCATCATCATTGATTCAAGAACAACATTCAATTAATTATACATAATGCTAAGGGACGGGGAAATAAGACTCACACTATGGGGGCAATACGGGGCTAGGGACTTCCCACATTTCCACAACAAACATACACATAGCCAAATAGGGGTTTCTCATGAATCATTCCATCAATACAGAAGCAAAATAATAGTCATAACAAACAAATTCCAGAAGAGTTTACATAACGTCCAACAGATGCCTCTAGTCAAGGAACGGGGCCAGGACAAGTTCCGGGCTTACCCTCAAATAAGGAAGAACGTTCTGACATAGTAGTAAAGAAACATAGTTGGCTCATTTTCGGGTGACGAGAGTCACCACAATATACTCCAGGATTGGACTATTCATTAACTTGTTGATAATCAAAGTGCTCGATCCTACATGGTAAAATCATGTAGGCATAAAGCATGCGTTAGTACATTTGAATGTACTAAGTATGCGGGCATGCAATGCATATGACTTACCAAACCTACATTTCAATGTTAGATGACAAAGGCACATAATATAGAAGAATTGTATATTCAATGGAAATATATACAGGATGCCATGAAATTTATGATACATGAAATGCAATAATGCTCATATATAGTAGGGATGGACTATAACCAACAAATCAAATCCATGCGAGCTATTACATAAATTAGTCCGATAAAGACTTTCCATTGGTAGGAGAAGACTACTTGCAAAAGGTAATATACATCATACCTTACGAAAATCACCACTTTGGTGGATGGTCACCTTCCTTACGGAACTCACCATTTCGGAAGGATTTTCATAATCATACTGAACATATCAGATTTCATATACATATAACCATTCCTTACGACCCGGTCATTTCGGTAATGGCTTACATTCCTATGTTGGCACATAGTTCAAGGAAAGGGATAGGGCCCTTGGGGATAGCCCTAACACCCCCAATCCATCGGTGCTAAGTCAATAACATCCCACTTGAATACTTATACATATATGTGATTTTCAGGAATTTGCAATGTTCATTTCAAACCATTCAATATACATTTAGGCTCAAATGCCAAATCATAGTTCATACTTGTAATGCTCATGCTGGGAATAGCTCATTCACATATCTAGAATGGTGCAAGCACCCAGGATGCTCAATGAGCTAGAATCATAGACATATCGGTGATCACCTTTTTGTCATAGCCAATATCTTATCAGAATTATATCATAATCATTTTAGAAAACATAGTTGGGCTTAACCCACTTCATAATTTCCATGTATCAATGTTCATGAATGCAATGCAATGCATGATGTGAGGATAGCATGGGTAACATAGATTCAAGTTAAAATCAGCCATATAAGTGAAGTTGAGGAAATCCATAATTAAAACTACATGTAAATCATAATATAGATCACCCATGCATAAATCAACTTTAAAGGGGATATGCATGTTCATACTTTATAATTCAATGTAGATTATCATATTAGTATCTAAATCATAGGTAAATTACAACCCATACACTAATTAGATTTAATAAAATCAAATAGTGAGATCTCATATTTAAAGTAAATTGAATTCATGAAATAGATTGAAAGAACTTTGGGTCTTCTTGGTTGAAAGGGACCAAGAATCAATCCCACATATCTTGATTGAGAAGATGAATTTGAGAGATAGATTAGGCTTGAATTGGACTCCAATAGAGCCCTAGCTTTGATCCTTGATAGAGGAGTGTAGAGAGGAATATAGAGGTGATCTTATTACGGGTAGAAGGTTTTAGGAGAATAAATTAAGAAGGGAAGGGATATCAGCTGAATTAGTAGTTTAGGATAGGTAAATGGTCATAATTCATAATTAAAATAAACCGAAATTACATAAATTCCCTTAATGAAATGGACCAAAATTGGAACCGTTAGGTCTACACGGTCTACTACACGGTCCGTGAAACGTCACACGGACCGTGAATAGTGGCTGTGATCTTCTACTTAGAATTTCACAGAGAAAAATCTCACGGAGCTAAGTTGTACTACACGGTTGGCTACACGGTTCGTGTGACTCCACACGGGCCGTGACACCGATCGTGTAATGATACTTGGAATAATTTTTACACGAAAAAGTTACGAGACGGTACTTCCATACTTAGAATAATTTTACGTAGTGAGTCATACGAAGAGCCACACGGTCCGTGACACACCACACGGACCATGTGCCCTCACTTGGCCAAAATTTCCTTCTGTCTCAAGTCGTCCCAAATGTGAACTGGACCAAGTGTCCCTTCACGGGAGGCCACACAGTCCATGTGGCTTCACACAGCCCGTGTAGGCCCTCCATGAAGTGATGCCTAGCAGTTCACTTGTGTCACGACCCAAATTCGGACGTGATGGCACTCACCTAACTGTCACAACCCAAATTCGGACGTGATGACACTCACCTAACCCACCAAGGCGAGTCAGCCCAATGCCTACTAATCCAAACATAACAATAATAGCGGAAGAGAAAATAGTCTAATATGACAAATAATCATAGGAAGACCAAACTACAACCATCCCAGAACTAGTGTCACGTGTACAAGCCTCTAAATACATAGTACTCGAATAAAATAAATGTCTCAAATATCTAGTCCTCAAATAGAACGTAACATAATAATGGATTCCTTGAAGGTCCACCGGTGACATAAGCAGCTACCTTAAGGATAATCTGGAAGCTCGGTCTTGCAATGAGAAAATTTTAACTAGAGGGACCGGGCTTGCAACCTACAAAAATGTAGCGAGGGGGTGAGTACCAAAACAACGCGGTACTCAGCAAATGGAACTAACCTAGAGTAAAACAATGAAGAACCAAGTAACTTCTTCACACCCAACCACATACCGCCGAACTACAAACCTGCACTCAGAAAAGTCCCAGCCCAACAACACATAATACACAGTAAAGATAGTTTTTCCGTATATCACAATCATCAAATCACAAGTCATAACTCACCGGTGATAACATAATCAATCACATGAATAACATCATGCCACATAATAATATGCAAAGATGAGATGCAATGTCGTGCAATGCAAGGTGGTATCAAGACCGTCGCACAGCCTTTCGTATATACTCCCGTCGAGCTAAGGCTCCAAGACTAAGGGGACCCATGGGGACCTCGCAGGCCATATACCTCAATCACAATATATCAACTACCTTGCCACCCAAGTGCTCGTGGTCAAGGACTCATGATAAGAATCTCGATGTATCAACTACCTTGCCACCCAGGTGCTCGTGGTCAAGGACTCATGATACAAATCTCAATGTATCAACTACCTTGCCACCCAAGTGCTCGTGGTCAAGGACTCATGATATGAATCTCAATGTATCAACTACCTTGAAACCCAAGTGCTCGTGGTTAAGGACTCATGATATGAATCTCAATGTATCAACTATCTAGCCACCCAAGTGCTCGTGGTCAAGGACTCATGATACGAAACTCAATGTATCAACTACCTTGCCACCCAAGTGCTCATGGTCAAGGACTCATGATATGAATCACCATTAACAACTTCTCAAAATGTCATGAGTATGAGGATGCATGCAATCAAGACACAATTATAGAAGCAATATTCCTCTCAATAAGTACAATAAATATCAAAGTTCTCAATGTTTAGCAATTATAATATTCACCCTCTTTTATACATATTTGGGTACAATTCTCTTTTAAGATATCTCACCCCATTTTAGTAACTTTATTTCCTCAAACAACCCATGATCCTCAGTATATATCACGATTATCTCCTTTTCTCAACATGTCATATTCACACTATTCTCAATTTAGGATTCACATGCTCTCGAAGCAACACATAGACAATTAAAGCCCTCACACTGGCATCACAATAAGAATTATCAACCCAACACATGATACGATCTCATCCTATAGATTACAACATAAGGAAGCATACGAGGTTTAACATATTTAACTAAAGTTTAGAAATCCACTTGTCTCAATTAATAGGATAACCCTCCGAATCTTGAGTTTTACGTAACGCTTTCGGATGATCAAAATCTGTTCAAATACATAATCTACATAAGAATACAAATCCAATGACACCCATATTGCTACATTTATTTTTTTGCTCAAAAATCGGGTCAAATAGTCACCCCGAGCCCTTAAATTCGAATCTGGAAATTTCTTTCAGATTATGTTTACCCATAGTAAATTAAATATATATGTCAAATTTCAGCTAAAATAGATTTTTTTTAATTTTTCTTTTCTTTCTTATTACTTATTTTAATATAGTAAAAGTGATAAATTCTATTAACCTATTTTTGATAAATATGGGATAAATAGTATAGGGTATTAATTAAAATATTATTTTAATCTATCAACTACATTAATTATCTAAAATTATCCGTCAACTAAATGACCATAATTATCGAATAATTCCAAATTACCCATAAAAAAATTTATAAGAATGATCTTTTATAAAAGAGGGAGGATTTATTTTTAAAATGACCTAACGGGTCATTACAACTTGGGACAATTCCAAGAGATTTGGGAAACACCACTCAAAAAATCTGGGTTCTTACATTCCCTCTCACACTTAGCCAATTTTCTCATCCTCCAAGACTTCATCCATGAAATTAAACCACAGACGGTAAACAAGACCATGGGTTATCTGTAAAGACCCAGATAGTTATCTCACTAACGTTACCTTGATGTTCGGAATTTCCCTAAGAAATCTGCTAGGCATCACTTTACGGAAGGGCCTACACGGTCTGTGTGAAGCCACACGGTCCGTGTGGCCTCCCCATGGAGTAACACCTAGGAAAGTGAAGGTGTACGGGCCTTCACACGGTCCGTGTGACACCACACGGTCTGTGTGGCCCTCTGCCTGGTTTACAGTGTGGAATCACCTTTACATGGACCAAGTCACGACCCGTGTGACTTTAGATGGTCCGTGCAGCCTCTTGTATAGTTTACTATGTGGAAGGTCTCTTGTACACGGACAGGGTCACGGTTCGTGTGACCCCAGATGGTCCGTGTACTGATCCATGTGATGCTACTTGGTTCAGAGAAACTTTGGCTCGAAGAGTTTAAGTCCTGGACCATGGTCCTGTTCACGGTCCGTGTGAAGCCACATAGACCGTGTACCATACCGTGTGACCCAGTTGGGCCAATTTCAGGTCCGTTTCATTAATGGCATTTTTGAAGATATAGTTGTTTTGAACTTGAATTTGATCCTTTACCCCCATCCTAAGTTCCTATATCAGCTGAACTTCATCACATTTCAGCCATTTTCCCCTCATTTCACTCTCATTCTCTCTAAAGAATTGCTCCTTCAAGCTCTCCAATCTCCTTAGGATCATCAAGTCAAGGCTTTCAAATTTAGTCCATTCTCCTCAAGTTGTCTTCAAGTCAGGTATGTGGGTTTTGATTCTTGGTCTCTTTCAACCAAGAAGACCCAAAGTTCCTTTCAAACCACTTTATGAAATTGTCTACTTAAAATGTGAATTTTTACTACTTGATTTTGGTAACTTTGAGCAATGCATGTGTTATACATTATTCCGGATTTCAAGTTGTGTTAAGCTCTAGTATGGTGAATCACTTTGGGTTGTGAAATCTTGAACATGCACTTCCTTTAAAGATATTGTTATGCATGGGTGATATCTACTACAACTTTCATGTTAATTTTATTATAGATTTCCTAGTCTTTTTTCATTATATTGCTATGTTTTAAATATACTCTACATTACCTATGTCATCCCTACATTATGCATTGCATCATACTCATGACATTGATACATGGAATTTTTGAAAATGTGGGATTAAGCCCAATCTCGTTTTAAAAAGGGAATACGATATGATTTTTGGTAAGATATGGGATATGACAAAAAGGTGATCACCGGTATGTCTATGATGGCTCTTGGAGCATCTTGGGTGCTTGCACCATCTTGTACTTGGCTCTTGGAGCATCTTGGGTGCTTGCACCATCTTGTATATATAGATGAACTATTTCTTGCACGAACCATGTGATCTTGATCTTGTGATTTGGCATTTGAGCCTACATGTGCATTTGACGTTTTGAAATGGATATTTGACTCTCTTGAAAGCATAAGTATTCTTGTGGGATGTGTTTGACTTAGCATCGATGGATTGAGGGTCCTCTCCCTTTCCTTGAACTATGTGCCAACATAAGGACTGATGTTATTCGTCTATTCTATTTATGATATGACATGTCTTGATATGATTTGTAAATCATTCTGAAAAGCATAGTCATAAGGAAGGTGACCATCCACTGAAAAGCATGGTCGTAAGGTGTGATGTTGATTACCCTTGGCAAGTAATCTTCTCCCTACCGGTGGGAGGTCCCAATTGGTCCAATTCGTGTAATAGCTCTCATGAATTTGGTTTGTCGCTTATAGTCCGTCCCCGTTAAATAGGAGCATTATCTCATTGCACGCATCATAAATTCCATGGCATCTTGTATACTAAATTCATTTGCTTATATGATCCTTGTATATTACGTGCCCGTGTCATCTAACATTAATATGCAGGTTCGGTAAGTCATATGCATTGCGAGCCTGCATACTTAGTACATTCAAACATACTAACGTATACTCTATGCCTACATGATTTTACCATGTAGGGGCCGAGCAGTTTGAGTACCAGCCGCAGAACGAATAGTCCTTCCTTAAAGATACTTTGCGGTGAGCCCCGTCTTCCGAGGGCGAGCTTTTATTTCTTGTGTTCATTGTGTATATTCTTTTGTTGAGGGTGAGCCCGGAACTTGTCCTGGCCCCAGTTCCTTGACTAGAGGCATACGTTGGGCACTATGTAAAACTTTCTCGTTTTGTTCATCTAAATGAATGGTTTTCTCTTTTGACTTTGACTACCGTTTTAATTTAATTTTTTTATATTTGTTTACCCGCTCTTGCACCAAGTATGTGGATTCTGAAATTTGAGGCTTGTTTGGGGACTCTCAGGCCCCCATTCGCCGTTTTACTTCTAGGCCCCGACCCCAGGTCGTGACATTATCCTATTGGCCGTGGTTTCAATTTTAGAAACCTCAATTTTCCGCCAACCCTGGGCTTTAATCCACGAACCATTTCTACGATCCATATTTCATTTTATGGGTCGTAAATGGCCATTGTAAACCCCCTTGACACTTAGCTAAGTTTTAAATCCTGAAGCCCCAATTCACGAGCATGGTCTACGACTCGTGGATTGAACCATGCGCTATGAATTGTGCTCGTGAATTACCTCTGAACTTTTGTGATCTCACTTTTTTTCCTGCATTTCTTAACCTCCTAACTTGCAGGTCCTTACAATATCTCCCCCTTGAGAATATTCGTCCCCAAATATACTAAACGTAGGCTCTAAGGAGTTAAATAAACATCTAACAACCCAGTATGCATGCAAAGATGCAATCTAAACATCTACCTATGAAATTTTCAAGTTCATACTTAAAACATGGCTCAAATAGTCATAAACACATAAATGTGTGCATGCATCATGCAAAAATTAAAATACAAGAAATTGGAGGTTTTGGATGAGAATAACTTAATACCTTAGGCTTGAGTAAAGTGAAAAAGATAAGGACAACGCTTCATCATGTCCGCTTCCGCCTCCCATGTTGCACCTTCAACTTGTTGATTCCTCCAAAACATTTTAATGGATGTAATTTCCTTATTTCTTAGCCTCTTTACTTGCCGGTCTAGGATTTCAATCAGAATCTCTTCATAAGTTAAATTTTCCTTAATGCACACATTTTTCAACGGAACATAGAGTTTGGGTCATCCATGAATTTCCTCAATATTGACACACAAAACACTGGGTGAATCATGTCCATCTCTATAGACAATTCTAACTCATATGCTACTTTGTCAACTCTCCACATAACCTTGTAAGGCCCTACATATCTAAGGCTTAATCCCCTTTTTTGCTAAATCGAATTACCCCTTTCATGGGAGTCACCTTCAAATAAACTCAATCACCAATATCGAACTCAAGGTCCGGTCTGCTCACATCGGATCAGGACTTTTGCCGACTTTGAGCCATTTTCAAATTATCCATTATGAGTCTTACCTTTTCCATAACATCCATGACTAAGTCTAGCCCTAGCAAGGGCATCTCACCAATTTCAAACCACCCAATAGGTGATCTACACCGTCTACTATATAGAGCCTCGAATAGTGCCATTTCAATGTTCGAATGAAAGTTATGTTGTAGGAAAACTCAATGAGAGGTAAGTGATCATCCCAAATCTCCTTGAACTACAATATGCAAGCTCTAAACATATCCTCTAATGTTTGAATTTTCCTTTCGCCTAGTCCATTGGTTTGAGGATGGAAGGCGGTACTCAACTTCACCTAAGTACCAAGGCCCCTTTGGAATGATTTCTAAACGTGAGGTAAATTGTGTCCCATGGTCTAATATGAAGGACAATGAAATCCCATGCAACCTCACCAACTCCCAGATGTATATTTTAGCATAATGTTTTACACTAAATATTATCTTAACCGATAAAAAGCGAGACAATGTTGTCGTTCTATCAACTATCACCCATATGGAGTTAAAGTGCTTCTTGGACTTGGGCAATACCACCACAAAGTACATATTGATCTCTTCCCACTTCCAAGTATGAATATCAATGTCTTGAGCTAGGCCACCCAAACTTTGATGTTCAACCTTGACTCGTTGGCAATCGAAGCATTCAAACACAAAGTATGCAATGTCTGTTGTCATTCCATTCCACTGATAAACTTCTCTCAAGTCTCTATACATTTTTGTAGAACTGGATGAATGGAATAGGAAGAGTTGTTAGCTTCTTGCTATATCAAGCTCTTCAATTTACTGTCATTCGACATATACAATCTCCCTTGATAACAGAGTACCTCATCTTCCCCTAGTGAGAAGACATCGATTTTTCCTTCTTTCACCAAGGCCTTCAATTCAACCAAGGTGGGATCAAGATCTTGCTTGGACTTTACATCCTTATTCAATGAATACTTAGAGCCATGTAGCACCATCAAGCCGACGCTATCGGTATCATTCAACTTCACCCTCAATCTAGCCAAACTATGGACATTCTTGGCCAATTGTCTTTTTCCATCATCTTCTAAATGAGACACACTACCCTTGGACACCCCACTAAGTGTGTTAGCTACCATATTATCTTTGCTCGGGTGATACTTCACACTCATATCATAGTTCTTGAGGAGCTCTAGCCATCTTCATTGCCTTAGATTGAGATCCATTCGAGTGAATACATGTTGAAGGATTTTGTGATCGGTGAAAACATCCACATGAACCACATACAAGTAGTGACGCCATATTTTTAATGCAAACAACATGGCCGCAAGCTCGAGATCATATGTTGGGTAGTTCCTCTCATGCACCTTCAATTGCCTTGAGGAATAGACAGTCACCTTACCATGGATAGGCAATCACCTTACCATGTTGCATCAACACACAACCCAAACCAATTCTTAAGGCACTACAATAAACAACAAACCCATCGTTCCCTTTTACAATGTCAAGATCAACGCCGAAGTTAACCGATCCTTCAAGGTTTGAAAACTTTTCTTACACTCATCCGTCCACATTAACTTCACTTTTTTTTGGGTCATCTTAGTTAATAGGGATGAAATGGAGGAGAATCATTTCAAAAATCTTCTATAATACCCGACTAGGCCCAAGAAACTCCAATGTCCGTAAGAGTCAATGGCCTTGGCCAATTTCTTACTGCCTCCATCTTCTTAGGATCAATTTCGATTTCGTCCCCCGATATCACACGCCCAAGGAACGCAACCTCTTTCAACCAAAATTCACACATGTCAAATTTTGCAAATATCACTTCGGAAATAGATTAGAATATCATCAATGAACACCACAACGAACATATCAAGGTAGGGCTTGAACACCCTATTCATAAGGTCCTTGAAGATTGTCGGTGTATTAGATAGGCCGAAAGACATCACCATAAATTCAAAATGCCCATACCTTATTTGAAAAGCCGTTTTAGGAATATCACTTTCCCTTAGCCTTAGTTGGTGATATATGGATCATAAGTCAATCTTAGAAAAGTGATTGGCTCCTTGTAGTTGATCAAATAAGTCATCTATCCTTAGGAGAGGAAATTTGTTCTTAATGGTGACTTTGTTGAGTTGCCGGTAGTCTATGAACATTTGGAATGACCCATCTTTCTTCCTCATAAACAATACTGAGGCACCCATGGAGACCCACTAGGTTTAATGAAGCCTTTTTTCCAACAAATCTCTCAATCGTTCTTTTAAGTCCTTCAACTTCAGCGGGGCTACTCTATAAGGAGGAATGGAGACAAGTTCAGTGTCGAACAAGAGGTCTATGCCAAAATCTATTTTCCTTTTGGAGGGACATCGGGTAAGTCTTTCAGAAAGACGTCGAGGAACTTATTTACAATGAAGATCGAATCAAGCGAGGGGAATTTAGAAGTGACATTCTAACCCTTACTAGGTGATATATACACCCCCTTAGAGATCATTTTTTGGGCCTTTAGATGTGAGATAAACCGGCCTCTACATGAGGAACTACTACCCTCCCATTCATGAGTGGACTCATTTGGAAATTGAAATTTGACTCTACGAGTTTGACAATCTATAGAAGCATAAGAAGCATGCAACAACTCCATCCCAAGTATGACATCAAAATTAACAATAGAGAATCTGCCAAGTTACAAAAAACTTTATGTAAAATGGACACAGCGCAATTTCTATAGACTCTTTGTGCAATAATAGACTCTCCTACAGGGGTACAAACTTCAAAAGGCTCATTCACGACTTTGGGGCATGTATCAAATCTATTAGCAAGGATGGAGTTACGAAAGACAAATTTTTTCCCAGATCTAACAATGCATATACATCAAAATCATAAACTTTTGACATACCGGTGACCACATCCGGAGCCTCTTCTACTTCTTGGTGTCCATGAAGAGCATAAAATCAATTGGTCTTTGGGGAACCTTGAGCTTATACACCTTGGCCTTGGGGCCTAGTACCACTACTCCTACAATCTTTGGCATGGTGTCCGGGCTTGCCACACTTAGAGCACGCATTAGAGTTGACCAAGCACTTCTTTTTGTGGGGCCTCCCATATTTAGAGCAAGTGAGAGTTTGTGGATCTTGATTTCCACCCCTGTCCTTGTTGAATCAAGGAAGGGGAGTGTTGGTGAAGCCTTGCGCTCTTTGCTTTTAACCACCTTGAAATTTTTTATGGCCACTGCTCTTTTATTGAGAATATCCTCCACCATCTACCCGAGTCCTCTTGGACTCTCTAGCTTGCTTCCTAAGCTTTTACTCCTTAATTTGTTTTGCATAAGTCATCAAACAAGAGATGTCCATCTCCTTTACAAACAACGCGGTTTTACATTCCTTAGACACCAAATCTGACACTCTGAATATGAACTTGCTTATCCTGGTGCTTGGATTCGCTACCATAAATGGTGCATACTCAGAAAGCTGGGTGATTTGAGAGGATACTCCCTCACGCTCATGTGCCCTTGCTTTAGATTTATGAATTCTTGCACTTTTGCCTCCCTTAGATTTAGTGGAAAAAATTGGTCCTAGAATGCACTCTTGTATTTCTCCTACTCGAGGTTTTACATTCCTTAGACACCAAATCTGACACTCTGAATATGAACTTGCTTATCCTGGTGCTTGGATTCGCTACCATAAATGGTGCATACTCAGAAAGCTGGGTGATTTGAGAGAATACTCCCTCACGCTCATGTGCCCTTGCTTTAGATTTATGAATTCTTGCACTTTTGCCTCCCTTAGATTTAGTGGAAAAAATTGGTCCAAGAATGCACTCTTGTATTTCTCCTACTCGACTTGACCTGCTTCTTGGCCCCTCTCATTAACCCATTGCTCGTACCATATCTTTACCATGCCCTAAAATTAGTAGGCCACCAACTTGACCTTTTCCGTCTATGGTACTCCTATCATGGCATCGATCTGATACACCTCATAAATGAAATCTATGGATCTTCATTCACCCTAGAGCCATGAAATTCTGAAGGGCTCATTGTCATAAATTCTCGGACCCTTGTGGCCAGTGTAGGCACCTGAGGAGGGATGTAAATCTCCCTATTTTCTTGGTCAGACAAAGCTTGGACTAACATGGTGAAGGCGACTCTAAACTCAGTGTGTGACACTCCCTCATCTTGTTGCAAAGGAGGAGCTTGTTCTTTGGGCGCATTCCTTAGTTGAGGAATTCTTCTCAGCAGTATGA
This sequence comes from Solanum rostratum, assembly GCA_029948455.1. NCBI lineage: Eukaryota > Viridiplantae > Streptophyta > Magnoliopsida > Solanales > Solanaceae > Solanum > Solanum rostratum. The sequence continues at coordinate 23,804,927 of CM057056.1, forward strand.
ACTAGAAATAGCAAAGAGAATGTCATTAAATAATGGAGTACCTTATGAAACTCTAAAGGCATGACATGAATTATGAAGTAGGATAAACTTTTCTAAACGCCTCATGGGTCTCATTCATGGTTGTGGTGCGCTTCACAATATTGAACGAGACTTTACTCTATGAGGTATGTTGAACATCTAAAGAATATTTTAAACCTCGTGCTCTAATACCAAGTTTGTCATGACCCAAGCCTAGGGCCTAGTCATAACAGGATGAATAAGGGACCCATAGGCACCTCATCAATGCCATCTTAGTATACATTAAGCATTCATAGGTAAACATTAGCATAATGTGTAAATAAAATGGGAAAGGGACTAAGGGAAAAATATTTATGTAACATCCCACATCTTACATGTACTAGTCCAATGCATGTGAAACATGATATGGCGGGGTCAAATCAGCGCACATTTTTTAAAGTGCTTGAATTTCAGATTAGAGGACTATATGTACGTCTAACGCTCAAGATGACCAAGTGTATATAAGTTTTAAGTCAAGTTAAGGAGATCGTGACCTTAAATGAAGTGAAAGAAGTGAGGTGCTTGTGAGACTTAGGAAGCTAACAAGTGAGTCACCTACGTGCTTAGCTTAAATAGGCTAGGTAGACGAAGACGAGACCCAACACCGAATTTGTTCAAGTCCGATTAAGAATAAACTCCAAGTTAAGGATGTCATTTGGGCCCATGGTTTAGCATCATAAAAGGACAACATTTTCAGCCCAAGATGAATAGGAAAAAGGGCCAAATTACATTCACAACCCAATTCACAAATAGGGCCCAAACTAAGTGGGTGTAAAAGAGAAATATTTGCAGCAAAGCCCATCCAATTGGAGCCCAATAAGACCCAAGTGAAAAGGCCAAGTTGCTGCATCATCACCTTAATAAAATAAGGCTTGAAATACAAAAGAAAGTCGGCCAAAAGTGGCCCTATAAAAGGGACTAACAGCCAGCAATTTTAGTCATTTTCTCAAAGCCAAAAATCAGATTTCTTTCTAAGTTTCTCTTTGCTCTCTCTTCATTTTGTAAAGCAGCCAAGGCTCACCTCTAGGGTTCTTGAAGAGAACCTAATCCTTGAGGGCTAAGGTAAGTAAAAATATCTATGGTTTGGTGTAATTTTTCCATGAAAAACATGAAGAGTATGCTGGTTGTATTTGTGCAGGAATTTGGGACAACATATGTTCCAAAGATTGTTGTCCACTTTTCTTGTTAATTAAGAGGTTTTTCTCTTGTTGGTTGGCTGGATTATGAAGTAATATTTATGTTTTTAACAAGGTTTGGTTCTTTAGTGATGTAATAAGGCTGCTGCACCATTTTTATCTTCCGCAAAAATGAGTTCTGATATGATACCTTAATTTCGCTCTTAGTAAGAAATCATGGACTGAATATTGGGAATTGTTGTCTCATGTTTTCCATCTACTTGGTGACTGTTTTAGGACTGTCTTTGTGTGTAAATATGTTGGGAACAGTTTGGTTGAGGTTGAAATGGATTTGGAATGGTTGACGTTGAAATGTAGCGTAAAGACGCAATGTTGCGTTGCCTACTTGCGTGTTGTGTAGAGTTGTTGTATGTTGTACTTTATGAGCTGTTGTAACGCTGTTATGGGACTAAAAATAGATGGATATGACATGTATATGGAAATGTGTATTAGAAAATATGACTAGGAGTGGAAATGTTGAAAGAATACTCCTTGGTTGTTAATTCCGAGCTTGCTGCCCGGATATTATTTTTGGGTTAAATTGGACTACCAAGATGTGTATATTAGCTGCTAACACTAGTTTTATCACCTACTATGTTGTAGATAAGTATTTGGAGGAAGAGGATACTACTCCGAGGTAATAACGACGTAGTACAACGAGGTATGTAAGGCTACTTGATTTCCTATTACTTGGCATGAAATCTAGGTTCTTCCTTGGCACATAAAGGCACATACAAACTCGGACATGGCTACTCACCATGTCTCCACTCTATACAATATTCATATGTTTCCATACATAGCCACTGTCAAACCTGCATATGTACTTGGATACCAAGGATATATGAGTTCCGTTTTACCAATAAAGTCCATGTGTTGTTTGATCTCCGACATGTTTCATTAGTTGTGTAACTCTCTTTTCATTGTAATATTATCTTGTATGGTTGTTTATATGTCACATGTCATGTCTATAGTCCTACAGCTCTAAATGTTATGACCACTAAAAGAATCATCTGGAAAGTAAATAAAGGATAACTCAAAGTTGCTTATTGATGGGTGGTATCCCAGGGGTGGAAGAATCACCTAGCATGGGTTGATCCCATATTACGGGGGGGTATCCTAGGGGTGAAAGGAAAGCCTAGCATGGGTCGATCCCAATATTGATTTACCACTGATCAGCTGGTCATTTACATGATATATTGTGCACAGATTATACAGTAAAGAAAGGTAAAGTAATAAAAAGACATAAAGTACATGATTCCACAGTATGACTAAAGGTGGTCTTTTATCCTTACACACCAGTGTGTTATTTCATTTGAGTTCTTATTTCATATACAATATTTCCTGCCTTACATATTTAGTACATTATCTCGTACTGACGTCCCTTACGGGGGACCTGCATTTCATGCTGCAGGTACAGGAGCTACTAGATCTCTCCAGTAAGAGTACATGTATTTCCAACTGCTATTACTAAGCTCCAGGTTGCTTTGGGGCTTGTGTGTCTAGAGCTTGTATTTTGTATTGTATAGTTGGTCATGAGGCGGGGCCAGTCCCGACCCATATGGATATTGTTCTTTACCTAAAGGCTTTGTAGACTATGTAAATTAAAGTGTGGTCAAGTAGTATACTGTAGACATCGTGGCTCTAACGGCCTAGTCTTATGCATTTACTTTTGGCTTGTTAATACAGTTTACTTTCTTTTGACAACATGTTGAATATGAAAAACATCTTAAATGTTCATAATACATGCATAGTTATATGTTGGTTTTTCCGAGCCTTGTCGGCAACAGGTGCCAGTCCGCCTTAATGGGACATAGGGCGTGACATATTTAGGCTCAAAGGAACATTTCAACATATATCATTGTCCAAACATACCATCTACACATGACTTAATGGGAACCGGTGTAATGTTTCGATTTCCCTTAACTAGAAAAGAAGTGAAAATAATAGAGAAAGTACAAGCCTCCAAACATAAAGTCTAAAATATACATCTACCCGAAAAGTACATAGCATGAAGAAAATAGGTACCCAAACTAAGGGCTCACCACTACAACTAGTCTTAAACGTCAACGAACTCGTCACATGCCGATGGAGGAGGATTTTCGGTCCCTACATGGTGACATCATGTAGGCAAGAATATGCTTTAGTATGTTGAAATGTACTAAATATGTGAGATGCAATGCAAACATGAAGTTATAATGCAATCATTCATAAATTCATGAGTCCCCATGTATGAGATGATAATATCAATATTTAATGAGTTTAGGCATGTACAAGGAATAAAGCTCAATTTGAAATAAAATCAATGCATCATATGAAACATACGTGATGAAACGAAGATATCAAATCTCACACTTTGTGGGAATGGATCATAACTGACATATAAGACTATGTGAGCTATTACATGAATCCAAAATAACCCCTACGTTGGCACAAGGAGATCATTTGCTGGGTGGAACTCCATCACTTAGTATGCATAATAAATTAATATAGTGACCTACGTGAATCCACTAGCCTAGCCTACAAGGGATCTTATGGTTGTATATGGTTAATGGGGCAAAAGGTTGCTTTTACGGTTCCCTTACCGAACCCCACCTCAATGCCTCATTCGATGCTAAGCCAATTTTATAAAATTCTTTGAAAACATCTACTTAGTCAAGCAATGAAACTTAGAATCATAAGTAGCAATTTCATAAGAGTAGGTCGAAACCTTAGGAACGATTAAGTGAGAATTGTCCTTACACTCTAAGGACCATCATAAACATCTTTAAGGGCAACATTATCATACTTATATTTTTGACAAAATCATTAACTTGAAACCTTTCTTTTATGCCCTCATCATCATCATTATCATCATATTTTGCAGCAATCATCTTAAACTTAGTGGACTTGTACATTAATTTGAAAACTCATAAATCAATGGAAACAATGCATGAACATGGAAAATATATAACTTTGAATCAAATATTAAGCAGCCCACACATCATGAATCAAACCCTAGATATTGGGTTCATAATCATCGAATCAATACTCATGAAAAATATGATAAAACATTACATGATATAATTAGAGACGAAATACATATTAATACATCCTAAAATCATTGGCACGCATAATGGTGTTCTTAATGAACTAAAAAAGGTGAAAAGGTTTAAGGAGGGGCATTATGGGTGAAAGGTACCCATAAATCAACTCACATACCTTTATTAGGATACTAGGAAGAGGGACTTGATGTTTGGAGAAGAACCTTGGAAACCCTAACTTGCCTAGCCTTCTTAAGAGTGTGCTTGCCTTAGAAATTCTGGGAGAATGAGAGAATTAAAAGATTTGAGAGTCTTAGAGAGTTTTAGGTCTAAGATGGGTCTTAGGGGAACTAAAAATGATGTAGTTTTAAGCCTAGGATACACAGAATGGATAAAAATGCACTTCATCAAAATTGTGGGGTCAAACCTACGAACCCTCAATCGCGGGTCGTGGACTCAACCACGAGTCGTGGTTTGAGCTATCCTGCTCTCCTTTTTTAATCTTTAGAGACTGATTTCCGACCACCCAATCTACGAAACCATACTATAGCCCGTAGACCCATTTATGGGTTGTAGAGGCCCTCGTGGTTCCCTCTTACACTTAGCCAATTTTTTCATCCTCCAGGACCTCATTCATGAAATCAAACCACAGATCCTAAACAGGACCACGGGTCATCCTATTGGTAGTGGTTTCAATTCCAAAAATCTCAATTTTCTACCAACCGCAAACTTCAATCCACGAACTATTTTTACGGTCCATATTTCATTTTACGGGCCATAAATGGCCATCGTAAACCTCCTTGACACTTAGTCAAATTTTAAATCCTGAAGTATCACGAGCTTGATCTATGACTCGTTGATTGAACCACATGTCATGAACTGGGCTTGAATTGCCTTTGAACTTTTTCAATTTCAGTTTTTTTCATTTTTAACCTCCTAACTTGCAAGTCCTTACATGATCAAAACCTTAATGCATTTCAATGGTCAAAATAAATTTGCTTTGTGGTGATAATTTCTTGATGATCAAAATAAAGAAGTGAAGTCTCACATGTTAATAACTTCTCAGTTCTTAATTTGAATGCAAATTCTGATAAAAAATATTTTTTATATAGCAATATTCAAAAGGTATGGACTTGTGATGTGAAAGATACATTGGTCGAAATTTCTATTAAAAAGATTTTTTGAAAAAATATCTTTGTAGTGATTTGTTGATAAAATATCTTTGTAGCAATTTGTTAAATTTTTTTCTTCATATGCTATTTATTATTCACATGTATATAGTGTTAGTTTAGGATTGATTTGAGTTTGAATTTTTTTCACAAATTGTAGTATTGAAATATATTTGCTATTGCATTTTGTGAATTTACAAATAAAATAAAATTAAATAAGAAGAAATTGAAGTTAGATGAAAATTTTACTGAGGATGAATAATTTTTTAGGGCGGAGGGGGGAGGGAGGGGGGGGGGTTATAGATACAAAACTCTTTATCATTGGTCAATTGAGGTCTTATAGAAGATCGAAGTGGGTCTTTACATAGAAAAATTTAAGATTTATCACATCATATGGCATTTCTACATTGATTTAAGGTGTATTTTTGCTCCCTCATGCACCTATCAAATGCGAGAACACAACTGTTGTGAAAATGATCTAATGTGTTTATTTATTGGGTTTGAAATGATTTCATGGGGTAATAAAATCCCTACAAATTTAGGTGTGTTTTTAAAATTTTGGAACAACTTCGGGTGTCACGTTATGCCTTTTCTCTAAACCATAGTCAAACTAATGATTCTCAAATATTAAGAGTTTAGTATTAATAACAACAATAACATACCTAGTGGAATCCCACAAGTGGGGTCTGGAGAGGGTAGAATGTACACAGACCTTACCACTATCTCATAGAGGTAGAGAGGTTGTTTCCTAGGAACCCTTGTCACAAAAACCCATAAGCAGAATAAGCTAGATATGGAAAACAGGAAAGGAAGAGAAAGAGAAAGTGAACAGAAAGAGCGATTAATAACGAAAAACACATGATAACAAGTAAATACGAGACAATTAACATATATAAGACAGATAAAGACAACACCGAACAACTTCTACCTATCTAACCTATTAGCATGCTACTCTAATTCGCGACCTCCACTCTTTCCTATCTAGGGTCATGTCCTCAGTGAGATCAAGTTTCACTGTATCTTGTGAGTTTAGTATTAATAAGTTTCCTACTAATTGAAACAAAAATTGAAGAAGTGGATCCTAGTTTAGGAAAGTATAATGCAACAGAAATCCAAAGTACAATGATTAAAAATATGACACTCTAATACCTCATACTTTCTCGCATGCCTAAGTAGACAAGTACAAAACAAAACAAAAAGATTAATCACAAAAAATGAAAATCTATTACAAATAAATAATGTTATTAAGGAGGAAATTATAGAGTTTTACAAAGGTTTATTAGGTACAACAGTTAGGATATTGTCTATTGTTAATGTGGAGGTTGTGAAAGCAAAAAAAAAAGTAGGGAAGAATAAAGGTTGAGTAAAATAAAAGTAAAATAAGCTTTCATGAAAAAAGATGATAACAAGGCCCCAAAATATGATGGATCTAATGCACATTTCCTTATGAAGTTAGGAAATGTGATGGATCTAATGGACATTTCCTTATGAAGTTATGATCAGTGATTGAAGAGGGAGTTATTGTAATGACCTCGAAGGTCATTTTTGACATTTTCGATCAAATTACCATTTTGCTCTTCCCAAAGGTTGCTTTGAGATATTTTTGGTCAAGTTTAAAAGTTGGATTTTGAAAACCTAGTAAAAAGATGGAGTTTTGCTAAAGAAAGAGTTTTAAAAGGTTTAAAGTTGTTTTGAGTTTTGGAGTCATTTTGAGTTTCGTGAATCGGAACTTGATTCTGTTGAGTCTATCAGCTCCGAAATGTCAAATCTGGTCTAGGAGAACTTGCAGAACTGAATTGGGAGTTATAATGGAGATTTTTGGCCCAAAGTTGCATTTTTAGTTCATTTTGAATTATAAGTTTGACTTTGGTCAACATGCAGAGTTCGGAGGCTCGTATCAAAATTTTGTTAGTTTGAGTGATTTTGGATGGTGAAACTAACACCAATAATGACTTCGTTGCAATTTTTAGAGATTCCAAGAATATTTTGAGTTTTTGAGTCCGAAACTAGTTTAAATGATCTTTCTCGGGTTCTGGACCAAGGAAGTTCTGGATTCGAATTCTGACGGTTCCATTGTGCTTGTCATTCGTGGTAGAATTCCATGTTTGATTTGTGTTCATGGGGTTCCGAATGAATTCTTGAGGGTCCCGTTCCTATTTTTGTATGTGTTGTGTGTTGCTAATGCAGTTGAAATCTGATGCCTCCCATTTGTACTCCGTGTTCATGGGAATGGGCCCATGTTTGCGGAGGTCTAGCCTTGGTGACCTCCGCATTCACGAAGCCCCTCTTAGCGTTCGCAGAGCACTATGCAGGGAACCTCCGCGTTCGCAGATCGAGTCCCCGCGTCCGTGGAGGGTTGGGAGAATTAAGGCTCCACGTTCGCGGATTACACCAAATATATGAACAATGTCCAGTTTTAAAGACGCCTTTTATTCAATTTTCACCATTTTCAACACTCCAAGCTTTGTTTTAGAGAGGGATTTCGAGGTGTTTCAAGGAAAATCGATTGGATAACCATTTTCTAACCTATTTCATTGATTTCTATTAATTAACTTGTGTTTTTCAACTTATAATTTTGGGATTTTAATGATGGATTTTGGAGATTTTTCGAACTTTGATTTCTAAATTTTAATTGATGATTTCTCTCTCAACTTAACTTCATTTTCGAAATGATTTTCAGCGTTGAATTCCTTGTTACTTGGGAAATATTTTCATGAATTAATTTTTAAATTTCGACTACTTTTTTTGGCATGAGATTTTTGACCATTATACCCTTTTTTCTCTTAATTGATTAATTTTGGTATCATTAGATTCATTGTGTGATTATGATGCTATATTTGAATAGATTTTGGTGACTCGGTGTATCATAGGAAGGAAAAAGCCTTGGATTTTACTTGATTCGTGACTTTAACTAAGGCAAGTGGACTTCTAATATTTTGGTAAGTATTATTAGACCTCGTATGCTCCTTTGTGCATATGTTTGAGTACTTTAGGGCAGAATTGTATCATTTTAGGCGTTGATCATGAGATTCAATTTGAGTAATTGCTTATGTAGTAATTTATTGGCTTGTGGGTTTGAATCATGATATATACATATATGATCTTGTGGTTGCTTAAATTTTATATTAAGATGAATCTTATCTTGTGATATTACTAATATTGGAATTGATATGATATTGAGGCATTGATGATATTGATACTTTGATAATATTGTGATCATTATGGTGTTGACACTGTGATATCATGGTAATCATACACTTGCATCATCTATTATCTGTGCATTTGATACTTGTGATGGCTACATGTAACACCCCCCAAATTCATTCCACCTAGTCTAAGTTTATGCCCAAAGAAACTGAGAAAAATAATGCAGAAAAGTCACCAGAGGAAAACCATGAAAGCCACCTATGACCCGTAGCGTCACCTACGATGTAACGCCTGGTAAAATTATCAAAATATCCCGAGAGGAGAGACGTGCGCATAACACGTCTTCCGATGCTCGGATGACAAATATGAGGGCGGGTTTGTGATTAGCACGAAAAATTGAGAGGCGGAAGAGTCTCCGTTGATTTTTAGAGCAACCAAGTCAAAAGATAATTTTTCGTTCCGAAACGAAAAACAGTGAAGGTTCGCTATAGAGCCGCGTCGTGGACCTATCGCCAAGTGGGACTTATATTTTTTCAAAACTTTTTGACGGGATCGGAAAAACTCGTTCAGAAAGTTTTTGCAAAAAATGTATTGTTGGTGACCAGTCCGCGTTGCGGACTGAGTCACTTCGAGGCTGGAAATTTCTAAAATCTTCGAGGGGCATTCTGGTCCATTCCTAACACTTTCTAAACCCCATATACGACTAATATATGTCTTTTTCACGAAGAAAGGGTTGCAAAACCAAACTTACATTCTTTTCCTAGCAAAACCATTCAGTAAGGGCTTGAGGAGAGTGGAGGAGAGTTGAGATTGAAGAGTTCAAGAGGAGATCCAAGAGAGATTGTCGTAGCAATCATCCCAGGTATGTAAGGCTACTTAAGGCGTTGGACTATGTTCATCCACGCACCCCTTCTTCTTCTTGAGTCAAGATCATGAGTATAAATTGCATGTTTTAAATCCTGTGGTCCTTGAGTTCCCAAAGGTTTGTACATGTTGGAATTTTCATGAATATACTTAAGTCAATTTATGAGTTGCATTGTTATTATCATGAAATATGAATGTTATTCGAATGTTAGATACTCTAGCCCTAAATTTTGTGTTTTCTTACTTATGTACTGATTGAGAAGTATTAATTTAAATCTTCTAAACCCATGAATTGAACCTGGAAAGTATATTTTCTTATTTCATATATGTGTATAGAGAATACCTATCTAACCTTATGAGTTAAGCCTAGATAATTTGATGTTCTTGACCAGAATCATTGGGAGTCTTGCATGGTATGAGTTAGAGTCATAAGTTGCTTTGCCTAAATGATGGTCCCGAGTTATCGAGTCATTGAGAAATTGAGTTGAGTTATTGAGAACTGAGTTGACTTAATTGAGATGAGTCTGAGTTAATTTCCATGAGCGTATTTTAGTCTTGGAAGGAGTATTGAGCACCGAGTTGGGTGATTAAGGAGCACCCGGAACTATGTTGCCAGCATAGGATAGTCGCACAGGATATTTCAGGTGGCCCATGTCCCAATAGATGGACATTCTCTTTGGATCCAAGAGAGAGAGTTAGAGGTTGACGCTTTATACCTTGGAAAGTTAAGGGCAGATGTGGCAACAATGTCTTTTCGTTGTACATATGGTGGGGTGGAGAGTTGTCGGTTAGAGAAACTTCCAAGCAACACGTGAATTGGGCCTATCATGATTTTCAAGCCGAGTTGCATTAAATACTGAGTCAAATTTTAAAGCATGATTTTAAATTTTAAACTTGCATCATTTATTTGAGTTGAGATATGAGATAAGGAAAAACATATTTTAAACTTTAAACTTGTATTATTTATTTGAGATTAGACATGAGATGATGAGTTGAGTCTTGAGTCGAGTCGGTTGATTGAGTCTGAGCCTTACTTGTTTCTTGAGCCATCTTACATACCATACATTCCATGTACTGACGCCACTCGGCGCTGCATTGTTTCATTATGCAGATATAGGTGATAGAGGATTTCAGCAGGCCCACCGTTGAAGTTCAGAGTTCTCGAGTTCCGGAGTTGGTGAGCCCTCCTTGCTATCCGGAGAAGCCTTTATTTGATTTGATTAGTTACTTCTGTTTTCTTTGAGTTGGGTAGCCATGGCTTGTCATGGAACCATCTAGATGTTAGAGGTGGAGGCTTCATAAACATTGAGTAGAGGATGTTGAGTATTGTTTTTCCAAACTCTTGTTTATTGGAAATTTCCTTTTTATTAAAAACTTGGTTTACTTACTTTACAGTCTTTTCTTGAGCATTTTTCTTACGCTGTCGAGTATGATGTGATGATGAGTCCAAGTGGTTCACTTGGGGACTAGCAATAGTCTTTGAATACCGGCCACACCATGGGTACCCTCCCGGGGCGTGTCAAACTTGGTATTAGAGCACAGAGTTCAAGTGTCCTAGGGAGTCTATGAAATCGTGTCTAGTAGAGTCTTGTTTATGGGTGTGTTGTGCAGCACACCACATAAGCAGGAGGCTATAGGACATTAGGAATGGTTACACTTCATTGATATTCTAAGTTCGTGCGATAGAGTTTAACTCTATGAATCCCTATCTAATTCGTGCATTGTGCATTTGCAGAATATGCCTCCTAAGAGTACAACAGCCCAACGAGATGCTCAAGCCCCAAAAGCTGAGAATCCTCCACTAGAGGCACCTCCTGTTCAGCCAACCTCCACCTCAGAGGTGGACTTCAGAGGAGACATTGCAATGCTCACTCAACTAGTGGCCTCCCAGAGTAATAGCCAACGTTCTCAGGCCCCTAGCTCCAACTCTTAGGAGCCCACTGCTTCAACTAGGCTCAGAGACTTCTTGAGAATGAACACACTTGTCTACACGGGGTTGAAAGTTGAAGAGGACCCACAAAATTTTATTGATGAGACATGCAAGGTGTTGAGGGCTATGCACACGACAAAGATTGAAGGAGTTGAGCTTGCCTCTTACTAGCTTAAGGATGTGGCGAATGTCTAGTATAACCAATGGGAAGATGGTCAGGGTGCAGATGCGGAGCCTGCTGAGTGGAGTGAGTTTGGGAGTGCCTTCCTTGACCACTTTTTTCCCCAAGAGTTGAGAAAGGCAAAGATTGAGGAGTTCGTGAGCCTAAAGCAAGAGGGAATGATCGTCAAAGAGTACGACCTCAAGTTTATTAAGTTGTCCAGGTACACTTCGGAGATGGTCCAGGACATGAGAGCAAGGATGAGAAAGTTCGTATTTGAGTTGGGTAAACATGTGAAGAGGGAGTGCAAGGCAGCATTACTGATCCCGGGCATGGATATTTCCAAGATCATGGTATATGCCCAGCAAACTGAGGAGGACAAGAAGAAAGGCAGAGAAGAGCACTTGAGTAAGAAAGCGAAGTCCACTTTGCATGATCCTAGCCAATATAAACTGGATAAGAGGGATAGGTCTTACTTTCAGAAGAAGTATTCGGAGTATGCACCATCATCAGCCAGTACACCAACTACAAATGTCAAATATGATCAAAGATCCCAAGGTCAGTCCAACTTTAGAGCACAGGGTTCGCAAGCCAGTGTGACCTTTGGCTCGAGAGGGAAACCCCCTTGTGGGAAGTGTGGCAGGATGCATTTGGAAGAGTGTAGGGACGGAGGGAATGCTTGCTACAAGTGTGGCCAGACAAGTCACTTTCTAAAGGAATGTCCACTTTGGGGTAATAAGGTGCAGTCTTCTACTACAATGCTACCACCCAAGGGTAACCAGAGAGGTACTACACCGGGGACAAACGGAGGGACGAACCATCTTTATGCAATGGGGAACTGACGGGACTAAGAGGTTGCACCAGATTTTATGATGGATATGCTTCGAGTCTTTACTTTCGATTGCTATGCTTTGCTTGATCCAGGGGCAACAGTGTCCTTTGTGATGCCATATGTGGCTAGAAAATTTGAGATTTCCCCTGAATGTTTACTTGAGCCTTTCCCTGTTTCTACTTATTTGGTGAGTCTGTCATAGCCAAGAGAGTCAATAAAGATTACATAGTGTCTTTCTATAATAGTGATACCCTTGCTGATTTGATTGAGTTAGAGATGATTGACTTTGATGTAATACTTGGTATGGACTGGCTCCACGCCTGCTATGCCTCTGTTGACCGTAGAACCGAACTATCAAGTTCTAATTTCCAAATGAGCCTATTATAAAATGGAGGGGAGATTCTGTTGCACCTAAGGGAAAATTTATTTCTTACCTTAGAGCTAGAAGGTTAATCTTTAAAAGGTGCATGTACCATCTCATGCGAGTCAAGTTTGATGAAGTTGAGCCTCCTACTCTTGAGTCAGTCCTGATTGCAAGTGAGTTTCCAGAAGTATTTCCCGAGGATCTACCTGGAGTCCCTCCTGATAGGGAGATTGGCTTCGGGATTGATGTTCTTCTCGATACCCAGCCCATTTCAATTCCTCCTTATAGGATGGCTCCCGCTAAGTTGAAAGAGCAGTTGAAGGATCTATTGGAGAAGGGCTTTATTAGGCCAAGTGTTTCTCCTTAGGATGCTCCCATCTTGTTCGTGCAAAAGAAAGAAGGGTCTATCAGAATGTGCATAGTTTATAGGCAACTGAACAAAGTCACAATCAAGAATAAATATCCTCTCCCAGGAAAGACGATCTGTTTGACCAACTTCAGGGTGCCTCATACTTTTCAAAGATAGATCTTAGATCGGGTTACCACTAGTTGAAAGTGAGGGAGTGTGACATTCCGAAGATAGCCTTCAGGACTAGATATGGTCAATTTGAGTTCTTCATCATGTCCTTTAGGTTGACAAACGCACCTGCAACCTTCATGAACTTGATGAATAAAGTGTTTAAACCTTATCTTGACATGTTTGTAATCGTGTTCATTGACGACATCTTGGTTTATCCAAAGGACGAGAAGGAGCATGCCAATCACCTTAGAATTGTCCTTCAGACTCTTAAGGACCATGAGTTGTATGCGAAGTTCTCAAAATGTGACTTTTGGCTCAAGTTAGTGGCTTTCCTAGGCCATGCTATTTCGGGTTATGGTATTCGAGTAGATTCCCAGAAGATTGAAGCGATTAAGAAATGGCCAAGATCGACCTCTCCAACTGGCATAAGAAGTTTCTTGGGGTTGGTGGGCTACTATTTCAAGTTCGTTGACAGATTTTCTTCCCTATCCACACCATTGACCAAGCTGACTCAGAAAAAGTTCAAGTTTCAGTAGTTTGAGGAATGTGAGAAGAGCTTCCAAGAGTTAAAGACTAGATTGACCATCGCTCATGTTTTGACTTTGCCCGACAGGACGGAAGATTTTGTGATATATTGTGATGCATCAAGAGTTTGGTTGGGTTGTGTATTGATGCAGAGAGGGAAGGTGATAACCTATGCTTCTAGATAACTTAAAGTCTATGAGAGGAACTATCCGATCCATGATCTTGAGTTGGCGGCGGTAGTGTTTGCACTTAAAATCTAGCGCCACTACTTGTATGGAGTTTATGTGGACGTGTTCACCGACCACAAGAGCCTGCAGTATGTCTTCATTCAGAGAGAGCTCAACCTGCGACAAAGGAGATGGTTAGAGTTGCTCAAGGATTATGACATGAGCATCCTATACCACCCAAGTAAAGCTAACATTGTTGCTGATGCTCTTAGCAGGTTGTCAATGGCTAGCACAACCCATGTTGAGGAAGAGAAGAAGGAGTTAGTGAAGGAAGTGCACAGGTTGGCTCGATTGGGAGTTCAACTCAAGGAGAATGACGAAGGAGGAATCAATGTTCAGAGTGAGTTTGCATCATCTCTAGTAGCAGAGGTAAAAGAGAAGAAAGATCAAGATCCTATCATACTCCAATTGAAAGAGGTTGTACACAAACAAAAAGTGATGGTCTTCTCCAAAAGGGGAGATGGGGTATTGAGATATTAGAGTAGGTTATGTGTCCCTGATGTTGATAGTGTCCGGGAGAGGATCATGGCTGAAGCCCACAGGCTTTACCAAGATGTACCATGACTTAGAGGAAGTCTATTGGTGGAGTGGAATGAAGAGGGATATCGTTGAGTTTGTTTTAAAGTGCTCGAATTGCCAGCAAGTGAAAGTCGAGCATCAAAGGCCTTGCAAATTGGCACAGAAATTCAAGATTCCAGAATGGAAGTGGCAGATGATTAACATGGACTTCATTACCGGTCTACCGAGATCCTGAAGGCAACATGATTCAATATAGGTGATTATGGACGGGATGACTAAATCAGCTCACTTCTTGGTAGTCAAGGCAACTAATACCGCGGAGGAGTATGCCAAGTTATACATCCAAGAGATTGTGAGATTGCATGGAGTTCCCTTGTCCATCATATCGGACAGAGGAGCTCAATTCACCTCCCAATTTTGGAGATCTTTCCAGAAGGAATCGGGCACCAAAAGTAAATTTGAGTATAGCCTTTCATCCACAGACGAATGGTCAGGTGGACCACACTATTTAGACGATAGAAGATATGTTGAGAGCTTGCGTCCTTGACTTCAAGGGGAATTGGGATGATTATCTACCACTGATTGAATTTGCATATAATAATAGTTATCATGCAAGCATCCAAATGGTCCCCTATGAGGCCTTGTATGAGAGGAGATGTAGATCACCTACTGGGTGGTTTGAGGTTGGAGAAGTCGAGTTAATTGGACCCGACCTTGTCCATCAGTCCATGGAGAAGATGAAGGTTATTAGAGAGAGGTTAAAGACTTCACAAAGCCATCAAAAATATTACACCGACGTGAGGAGAAAGGACTTAGAGTTCGAAGTGAGTGATTAGGTATATTTGAAGGTGTCACCCATGAAGGGTGTCATGAGGTTTGGGAGGAAGGGGAAATTAAGTCCTTGCTATATTGGCCCTTATCAGATTGTGAGGAGGATCGAGAAAGTTTCTTATGAGTTAGGGTTGTCTTTTGAGTTACACGGAATCTATCCGGTATTTCACATTTCTATGCCGAAAAAGTGCTTGGGAAATCCTGCCTTGGTGATCCCTGTTGAAAATACTGGAGTAAAAGATAGCTTGTCCTATGAGGAGATTCCAGTCCAAATCCTTGATCAACAAGTTCATAAGTTGAGAAACATAGAGCTAGCCTCTTTTAAGGTTTTGTGGAGGAATCAATTGGTTGAGGAAGCCACGTAGGAAGATAAGAAAGATATGAGAGCCAAATATCCACACCTATTCATGCCTGATGATGAGAATATCAAAGGTAATGTTCCTATCCTTAACTTAATTGATGTTTCCATCTTGAGTTGATGTGTCCATTCTTGATGATCTGAATAGAGTTATCGAGGTCGATGGAGAGTTGAGAGTTTGAGTCATTGAGTGAGTGTCGAGATGAGTCTTTAGTCTATTCGTACCATAATACCACTCCTGCTCATCATTCGAGGACGAGTGATCCCTAACGGGAGATGATGTAACGCCCGGTAAAATTATCAAAATACCCTTAGAGGAGAGATATGCGCATAACACATCTTTTGATGCTTGGATGGCAAATCCAAGGCCAAATTTGCGATCAACATAAAAAATTGAGTGAGGGAAGGGTCTCGGTTGATTTTTAGAGCGATCGAGTCAAAAGATAATTTTTTATTCCGAAACGAAAAACAGTGAAGGTGCACGACAGAGCCGCATCGCAAACCTATCGCAGAGAGGGACTTATGCTTTTTCAAAACTTTTCAATGGGATTTGGAAAACTTGTTAAGAGAGTTTTTGTAGAAAATGTACTGTTCGTGACCAGTCCACGTCACGGACTGAGTCACTTCGAGACTGGAAATTTCTAAAATCTTCTAGGGGCATTTTGGTCCATTCATAATGCTTTCTAAACCCCATATACAACTAATATATGCCGTTGTCATGAAGAAAGAGTTCCAAAACCCATCTTACATTCTCTTCCTAGAAAAACCATCCAGTTAGGGCTTGAGGAGAGTGGAGGAGAGTTGAGATTGAAGAGTTCAAGAGGAGATCCCAAGATAGATTGTCGTAGCAATCATCCTAGGTATGTAAGGCTACTTAAAACGTTGGACTATGTTCATGCACGCTTCCCTTCGTCTTCTTGAGTAAAGATCATGAGTATAAATTGCATGTTTTAAATCTTGTGGTCCTTGAGTGCTAAAGTTTTTTACATGTTGGAATTTCATGAATATACTTAAGTCAATTATGAGTTTGCATTGTTATTATCATGAAATATGAATGTTATTCGAATGTTAGATATTCTAGCCCTAAATTTAGTATTTTCTTACTTATGTACTGAATTGAGAAGTATTAATTTAAATCTTCTAAACGATGAATCGAACCTAGAAAGTATATTTTCTTGTTTCATATATGTGTATAGATATACCTATTTAACCTTATGAGTTGAGCCTGGATAATATGATGTTCTTGACCGGAATCATTGGGAGTCTTGCATGGTATGAGTTGGAGTCATGAGTTGCATTGCATAATGATGACCCCGAGTTATTGATTTGTTGAGAAATTGAGTTGAGTTACTGAGAACTGAGTTGACTTGATTGAGATGAGTCTAAGTTAATTTCCATGAGCGCGTTTTAGTCTTGGAAGGAGTATTGAGCACTGAGTTGGGTGATTGAGGAGCACCCGGAACTATGTTGCCAGCATAGGATGGTCGCACAAGATAATTCGGGTGGCCCATGTCCCAGTAGATGGACATTCTCTTTGGATCCAAGAGAGAGAGTTAGAGGTTGACGCCCTATACTTTGGGTAGTTTAGGGCAGACGTGGAAACAACGTCTTTTTGTTGTACATCACCAAATTTATGATGGGGTGGAGAGTTGTCGGTTAGAGAAACTTCCAAGAAACTCTTGAGTTGGGCCTATCATGATTTTCAAATCGAGTTGTATTAAACAGTGAGTTAAATTTTAAAGCATGATTTTAAACTTTAAACTTGCATCGTTTATTTGAGTTAAGATATGAGATGAGGACAAACATATTTTAAACTTTAAACTTGCATTATTTATTTGAGATCGGACATGAGATGAGGAGTTGAGTCTTGAGTCGAGTCGGTTGATTGAGTCTAAGCCTTACTTGTTTCTTGAGCCATCTTACATACCGTATATTCTACTTACCAACACCACTTGGCGCTGCATCGTTTCATGATACAGATACAGGTGATATAGGACTTCAGCAGGCACACCATTAAAGCTTAGAGTTCTCGAGTTCCGGAGTTGGTGGTCCCTCCTTGCTATCCAGAGGAGCCTTTATTTGATTTAATTAGTTACTTCTGTTTTCTTTGAGGTGGGTAGCCATGGTTTGTCATGGTACCATCTAGATGTTAGAGGTTGAGGCTTCATTGACATTGAGTAGAGGATGTTGAGTATTTTTTTTCCAAACTCTTGTTTATTGGAAATTTGTTTTTTATTAAAGACTTGGTTTACTTACTTTACAGTTTTTTCTTGAGCATTTTTCTTCCGCTGTTGAGTATGATGCGACGATGAGTCCAAGTGGTTTGCTTGGGGACTAGCAATACTCTCTGAGTACCGGTCACGCTATGCGTACCCTCCCGAGGCGTGATATACGACTTGTAGAAGATGCCTCGTAGATTACCTAGAAAATTTGGTGAATATTTTCTAAGTCAGAGGCCCATGTATGAGACAATATATGACCCGTATATTAATTTACGACCCATAGATTAGGTTCCATAGATTGACGATTAAAAAAATCAACTTTTGTGGATATTGAGTTATGAGTAACAGGAATGCCCGTCATTCTTGTTATGGCCCGTAAGCCATGATCATAAGATGAAGTTCCCAGAAAAACAAGATTTCTGAATCCCTGAGTTATGAGTCATCAAATGAATCATAAATAGACTTACAACCCATAGGCAGAGGTTTCATAGGTTTCATGTCAAATTCCAATAACTCAAACTACTGGAAATCTTACCTATGAAAGGCCACTTATGGGTAAGAAGATCCACGACCCATAGACAGGGTTTCGTGGTTCTTGTCATCAATTTTAAAAAAGGGTATTATTTTCTATTCCTATCCCTTCTAATTAATTTTCATGATGTTTTGGACTTAATTTAAGTCTATATCATAACCCTAAGACTTTCTAAAGCATATGTTAAGTCGATCTACCCATCCCTTCCCAGTCTTGATTCGAGTCATGAATAAGACTGAGTAATAAAAATTCCATAATTCTAGCTTTTGAGTTCCTTGCATTTACTTTGAGTCCATATGATTATATGTGAATCAGTTGATGCATTGCATTGCCAATATGATGATATTGAGATAGTAATAGGAACTATACATAATAGCATGAACTCTAGTTTCATTACTGATGATGTTTTGTATATTGACTGACTTGAGAATATGAGTCTATTATCTGAGTTAAGTACCTGGAGTATGTTGAGCATGAAGAGTATGTACATATTCTTGTTCTTGGATGTGTATAAAATGAGCATCTTATATATTTATAAGTTGAACATGATTGGTATGTGATTGAATGACTGTATGAGTCCGAGTCTTGCATGATGTGAGCTAGAGTATTGAGTTGCATAGCATGAATGACGACTCTAAATTGAGTTGAGATATTTGAGATGAATCAAAAAGATGAGTTTAAGATGAGTTGCATGAGCACGTTTTAGTCTTGGAAGGAGTATTGAGCACTGAGTTGGGCAAGAGGATAACGCCCTAGAACTACATTGCCAGTGTATGATAGTCGTGCAATTAACTTTGGAAGCTCATGTTCCAAAAAATGGACATTCTCTTTGGATCCAAGAGAGAAGGAGGTTGATATTCTTTATCTTGACAAGTTTAGGATAGGTATGACAATGACATCGACATGTTTGTGCATCACCAAACTCATGGTAGTAGGAGTTATGTCGGTTAGAGAAACTTTCAAGCAATATTTGACTGAGCATATTATATTTTAAACTGAGTTGCATGATAATTGAGTCTATTTTTCAAAGCATGAGTTTAAACCTTGAACTTGCATTATTTATTGAGTTGAGTTGTGAGTTGATGAGTTGAGTTCCGAGTCAAGTTGATTGATTTAAGTTTGAGCCTTATATGTTTTCTTGAGCTATTTTATATACCGGTATATTCTATGTACTAGCGTCCGTTTGTTCTTGCATCGCTAATGATGCAGATATAGGTGATAGAGGACTTCAGAAGGTGCACCGTTGAGGTTTAGTTTCCTTACATCCAGAGCTGGTGATCCCTACTTGCTTCTCGGAGGAGCCCTTTTATTCTTCTATTGAGTATTTTATTTTTCTTTAAGTTGGGGTACCCATTCTTGTCATGGTACATCTAGATGTTTAGAGATAGAGTCTTCATAGATATCAAGTAGAGGATTGTTGAATATTTTATTTTCTAAACTTGGTTATTGGAGATTATTTCATAAGAGATTTTATCACTTTATTGATGTCTTTCATTTGAGTATTTTCTTCTGATGTCGAGTAAGATGTGACGATGAGGCCACGTGGCTCTCTTAGGGAATCAACAATGGTTCTTCAAGTGCCCCCACGCCAAGGGTACCCTCCTAGAGCATGAAACTACGATAGAGAGATGAGTAAGGTAATACGTGGATTAGTGGATAAGGTCTCTAACGATTGAGCCGAGGTAATATGCTGGCAGTCTGAGGTCATCTTTGGATGGGTCCAAGGTCATTTTCGGATGGGTGAGCATTGACTGAGATCTTTACCGGTGATGTTCATAGATATATGGTCCTTGTGTGGCCCCTATGGGTTCCGATCTGATGCAATCTATGGATGTATATTATAGGATAGAGATGCATCACAATTATGTGACATTGCATTGCATTATTTACATATCATGACATCCACACCATCTTATTTTGGTATTATCATTGTTTTGCTTATGAAATTGTAGACTTATTGTGTAATTGACTCGTGTAAATGCTTGACCCATATATATATGAGTTGGAGATATTATACCCAGTGATTATTATATCTATTTTATTGTGGAATATATGATTTATTGTGCTGGGATTTTTCTGAGTGCAACATTGTAGTTTGGTCCTGTGTGGTTGCATGTTAAGGAGTACTTGTGTTCTTTATTGGTTTCCTCTAGGTTAGTTCCATTTGCTGAGTACCTTGTTGTTTGGTGCTCACCCCTTGCTACATTTTTGTAGGTTGTGAGCTCGGTCCATTCTGTTAGACTTCCCTTTTGTTGTATCGAGCTTTCAAATTATTCATGATGTAGCTACCTTGTCACGACCCGAGATTAGGGTCTAGTAGTGACACGACGAATGAGAACCTGAGAGTTCCCAAACAAGCCTCGAAGTATCCAAATCCGCATCATCGATTTAGAAGCCTAATCAATGATTAAACACATAATGCTAAGGGATGGATAAGTAGGACTCACGCTATGGGGACATCAAGGGGAAAAGGGATTTACATGGATTCACATAGCACATAACATATAAGAACTAAGGGGAGGGTAAGTAGGACTCACTCTATGGGGGCAAACGAGACTTAGGACCTTCCACATTTCCACACCAAATATGCATACATATCACATTTCCGTAATCGATCCATAATGGCCATTTCCAATAGATAACCGAAATTATAAGCTCCAAATATAATAGATAGCATATATATAGTCTACGAGAGTCTACAAGTTGTCCAACAATGCCTCTAGCCATAAGATGTAACGGGGGCCAAGACACGTCCTGGGCTCACCCTCAAATAAGAAAGTAGACATAGGATAAAATGGGTAGAAGGGAGGTGGCTTGTCCTTGGAGGATGGGACTCACCACAATTCAACTTTCCGAATTGAGCTGCTCGTCAAGCGGTGGATAGTCGTAGCGCTTGGCCCCTATATGGTAAAATCATGTAGGCATAGAGTATGCGTTAGTATGTTTGAATGTACTAAGTATGCAGGCATGTAATGCATATAACTTATCAATCTGCATTTCAATGTTAGATGACAAGGGCACATAATATAGAAAGAATCATATATCCAAGGAAGAGGAGTATATAATATGCCATGAAATGCGTGATGCATGAATACAATGATATTCATATTTAGCGGGGATGTGACCTCAACCGATAAGAATAAGACCAAGTGAGCTAGTACTTGGAATCCCGATGAAATCCCCTCACCGGTACAGAGGTGGTCTACTTGCCAAAGGTAAACCATACTTCACCTTACAGGGACATCACCCATTTCGTATGAAGTAACCCCCTTACGGAAACATCTCCCATTTCGAATAGGATTTTTATATCATAACATAATACTTCACCTTATGAGAACATCTCCGATTTCGTATGAAACAACCTTCCTTATGGGAACATCTCCCATTTCAGATAGGATTCTCATAACATATTCTAGGCACATAGTTCAAGGAAAGGGAGAGGGCCCTTAGGGATAGCCCTGAAGCCCCCAAACCGTTGGTGCTAAGTCAACATTTCATGAGAATACATATAGTGTATATATATACATGCTTTCAAAAAAGACAATAGCCATTTCAAATCCGATCAATGCACCTTTAGGCTCAAATGCCAAATCATAGCTCATAGTTATGATATTCATGTATAGGACTAGCTCGATTACAAATACGGAATGGTGCAAGCACCCAAAATGTTCATAGATAAACCATAATCATTGACATATATGTGATCACATTCTTGTCATAAACATAATATTATCAAAATCATTTCATAAAACATAATTGGGCTTAACCCACTTCATAACATCCATAATGTGACACCCCACATCTTACATGTACTAGTCCTATGCATATGAAACATTATATGGCGGGGTCAAATCGCCACACATTTTTAAAAAGTGCTCGAATTTCAGATTAGAGGGCTATATGTACGTCTAACGCTTAAGAGGACCGAGTGTATATAAGTTTTAAGTCAAATTGAGGAGGTCGCGGCCATAAATGATGTGAAAGAAGTGAGGTGCTTGTGGGACTTAGGAAGCTAGCAGGTGAGTCACCTATGTGGTTAGCTTAAATAGGCCAGGCAGACGGAGACGAGGCCCAACACCGAATTTGTTCAAGTCCGATAAAGAATAAACCCCGAGTTAAGGGAGTGATTTGGACCCATGGTTTAGCATTATAAAGGGACAATATAGGCAGCCCAAGATGAATAGAAAAAGGGCCAAATTACATTCACAACCCAAGTCACAAATAGGGCCCAAACTAAGTGGATGTAAAAGAGAAATATTTGCAGCAAAGCCCATCTAATTGAAGCCCAATAAGGCCCAAGTGAAAGGGCCAAGTTGCTGCATCACCACTTTAGTAAAATCAGGCTTCAAATGTAAAAGAAAGTTGGCCAAAAGTGGCCCTTTAAAAGGGTTAAAATCCAGCAACTTTAAGTCATTTTCACTTAGCCAAAAATCAGATTTTCTTTAAAGTTTCTCCTTGCTCTCTCTTCACTTTGTAAAGTAGCCAATGCACACCGTTAGGGTTCTTGAAGAGGACCTTATCCTTGAGGGATAAGGTAAGTAAGAATACCTATAATTTAGTATAATTTTTCCATGAAAAACATGAATAGTATGCTTGTTGTACTTGTGCAGGAATTTTGGACAGCATGTGTTCCAAAGATCGTTGTACACTTTTCTTATTTATTAAGAGACTTTTCTCTTGTTGGTTAGCTGAATTATGACGTAAGGTTTATGTTTTTAACAAGTATTGGTTCTGTAGTGATGAAAGAAGGCTGCTGCACCATTTTTATCTTCCGCAAAAATGAGTTTTTGTATGCTATCTTAATGGTACTCTTAGTAGGAACTTGTGGGCGGATAATTGGTGATTGTTGTCTCACATTTTCTATCTACTTTGGGGACTGTTTTTGGAATTTTTTAAGACTGTCTTTATATGTAAATAGGTTGAGAACAGTTTGGTTGAGGTTGAAACCGATTTGGAATGGTTGACGTCGAAATATAGCGAAAGGACATAATGTTACGTTGCCTACTTGCGTGTTGTGTAGAGTTGTTGTATGTTGTACTTGATGAGCTATTGTAGGCCTGTTATGTGACTAAAACAGGCTGGATGTAACATGTATATGACAATGTGTGCTAAACAAAAATATGATGCGAGGTGAAAAGGTTGAAAGAATACTCGTGGATTGATAGTTAAAAGCTTGCTGCCCGAGTGTTTGTTTTTATGAGATTAGACTGCCAAGATGTGTTATTAGCTGCTAATACTAGTTTTATCACCTACTATATTGTATATAAGTATTTAGAGGAAAAGGATACTACTCCAAGGTAATAACGGCATAATACAATGAGGTATGTAAGGCTACTTGATTTCCTATTATTTGTATGAAATCTAGGTTCTTCCTTGGCACATAAAGGAACTTACAAACTCCGACATGACTAATAACCGTGTCTCCACTCTTTAACATGTTCATATGCTCCCATACACAGCCGTTGTCAATTCTGCATATATACTTGGATACGAAAGATACATGAGTTCCTTTTTACCAAGTAAAGTCCATTTGTTGTTTAATCTCCTACGCGTTTAATTAGTCGTGTAACTCTCTTTTCATTATGGTATTGTCTTGCGTGATTATTTATATGTCACATGTTATGTCTATAGTCCTACATCTCTAAAGGTTATTGCCACCAAAGCATCATCTCAAAAGTAAATACAAGATTAATTGAAGTTGCTTATTGATGGGTGGTATCCCAGGGGTGGAAGAATCACCTAGCATGGGTCGATCCCATATTATGAGGGGTATCCCAGGGGTGAAAGGAAAGCCTAGCATGGGTCGATCTAGATATTGGTTTACCACTGATAAGCTGGTCATTTACATAATATATTGTGCACATATTATACAGTAAAGAAAGGTAAAGTAATAAAAAAGACATAAAGTACATGATTCCACAGTACGACTAAAGGTGGTCTTTTATCCTTAAACACCAGTGAGTGATTTCATTTGAGTTCTTATTTCATATACAATATTTCCTACCTTACATATTTAGTACATTATCTCGTACTGACGTCCCTTATGGGGGACCTGCATTTTATTCTGCAGGTACAAGAGCTAGTAGATCTCCCCAGTAGGAGTACAAGACTTCCAGCTGCTGTTACTGAGCTCCAGGTTGCTTCGGGGCTTTGTGTGTCTAGAGCTTATATTTTGTATTGTATAGTTGGTCATAAGGCGGGGCCTGTGTCGACCCATATAGATATTGTTCTTTACCTAGAGGCTTTGTAGACTATGTAAAGTAAAGTGTGGTCAAGTATTGTACTTTAGACATTGTGGCTCCAACGACCTAGTCATATGCATTTCCTTTTGGCTTGTTAATATTGTCTACTTTTTTTTTGAAAGCATGTTGAAAATGGAAATCTCTTATAGTGTTCATAGCAAGTGCATAGTTATATGTTGGTTCTCCTGGGCCTTGTCGGCAACTGGTGCCAGTCCACCTTAATGGGACTTTGGGCGTGACACATAAAACCAATGTTCATGAATGCACATGCCATGAGTGATGTGAGGATAACATGGGTAATATAGATTCAAGCTACAATCAACATTATAATATGAATTTGAAGTAAATCCATGATTAATCCACATTTAAATCTAAATATAAATAACATATGTACAAAACAAGTCTTTAAGGGGACATGCACTTTCATAACTTCATAATCTCAATGCAAACCATTAGGGCTTAAAGTAACTTAAAATCATAAATAAAGTAAATCCCATACATCAATTGAATTTAATAGAATCAAATAATGAAAATCCACATTTAAAGTAAGCTAGAATTTATGAAAATCAATTGAAAAGAGTTTGGGTCTTCTTGGTTGAAAGGGACCAAGAATCAATCCCACATACCTTGATTGAGAGGCTGAAATAGAGAAGAATCTAGTTTGAAGTTGAACCTCAATTCAACCCTAGCTTGAGTCTTGAGAGAAGAACTTAGAGAGGATTTTTAGGAATTGATTTTAGGGGGAGAGTGTTTTCAATGAGAATGAATTAGAATGGAAGGGTATTAGCTGTATTAGGGGTCTAAGATAGGTAGAAAGGTCATAAAACACAACTAAAATAAGTCAAATTTATGTAAAATCCATTAATGAAACAAATGGAAAATGGGCCGTCATGGCTTCACTAGCACCTACATGGTCCGTGAGATGCTTCACGGCCTATGAACAGTGCCCATGAGGTGATACTTAAACAAATTTTTGCAATTTTCCACACTTTAGAATTTTCCAAAGCAAAGAGGTACCATACGAATGGCTACATGACCCGTGTGACGCTACACAGGTCATGTCAAGGGCCGTGAGACAACACTTAGAAAAATTCTTGCACGAAAAAGTTACAAGACGGTGATTTCATACTTAGAAAAATTTCACGTCGCGAGCTTATATGGTGGGCCATATGGCCCATACCGCACCACACGGACCATATGAGTGGTCGTGTGCCCACACTTAGTCCGAAACTCTTTGTCGAATCCTCGTAATCAAAATTATGGCCAAGTACCTCTCCACTGGAGGCCACATGGTCCGTGTGGCTTCACATTGGCCGAGTGGGCCTCCCATGGAGCGAAACTTGGTCAAATTTTCTCCCGGGACAACATTATGAGATCCGATAAAGTCATTCAAAAAATACGGGTCCTTACATGCTTATATCCCCAGTAAGCCTTCAAAGATTCCATTTTCTTTTTTTAAGGTTGTTCTATCTGAGGACCAGACATTTGAGACATGTATTTCATTTGAGATTTTCTGTAATTAGAGGCTTGTACATGTGACACCAGTCTTGGAAAGGTGTTAGTTTTGATTTATTATGTTTATCTATCATGTTTAGACTGTTTATCTTCCAGTATTATCATTACGTTGGGTTATTAGGTGTTGGAATGACTCACCTTGGTGGGTTAGGTGAGTGCCATCACACTCAATTTTTGGGTCATGACAATTTGGTATTTGAGCCCCAGTTCGTAGGTTCACATGTGTACAAGCCCAGTCGAGTAAAGTCTTAAGGATCAGTGCGGAGACTCCGTTGCTTATCCTTGAGAGGCTACGAAGATTGTTAGGAAATCCTCTTTTCTTCATAGTAATCGGTTCTATGTAGTATTTCTTTATTGCTAAGTGGTTGTGTGTCCTTTTGACAGATGGCGAGGACTAGAGCTACTGCTGCTATGCGGCGGGGGGATACAACTGCTTATGCTGCTATTGAGACCCCAGCTAGGGGTAGGGGCTACTCCAGAGGGTGAGCTAGAGGCCGGGGCTGAGGAGCTGCACCGATGAGAGATTAGGAGCGAGGTATATCCCCCAGCCAGCCATAGAGCTTAGGTAGGAACAGATCCTCATAAGTTTGCTGCAACACAATTACTCTAGGATACATTATTGAGAGATTTGGTCGTACCTGAGACTTTGGGCAGGCAAGTAGCCCCACTGATATCTCCGATACTTTCCAGACTAGGGTCCAGGTACAACCCCAGGAGCAGTAGCAGGCCCCTAAGGCCTAGGTTCAGGTGGAGTAGCTACTAGCAGCATTGATTATTTATATTCCACCAGTAGCTGCCTTGACTAATGATGATCAACTTAGGTACGAGGGGTTTAGAAAGATAAACCTACCTTAGTTTCAGGGTGGGAAAACCGAGGATGCACATGAGGTTTAGGTCACTTGTAGGGAGTTACTTGACGTCATGGGGTTGTCCAAGACTCATGGTGTGAGATATATTACCTTTTAGCTCTGTGGGCCAGCCAGGGAGTGGTGGAGGATTTATACAGGATCCCTTCAAACTGGTATTTTCAAATGACTTGGGAGACATTTTTTTATGCTTTTTATGGTCCGTTCGTTCCTTGGAGTGTCTGTGACAAGAGCTGTCTGAGGTTTGAGAGTTTGAGGCAGGACACCATGACTGTTCAGAGTATGAGATCCACTTTTGTTAGTTCACCCATCATACTACAACCATTATTCTAATTGAGGAGAAGAGGGTCCACCGATTTGTGAGAGGGCTAATTTTTCCTATCAGGCAATCGATATTATGGGTATCTAAAGATGGAGCTTCATTTTAGTTAGGTTTTAGTGCCACCAAGGAGGTAGAGTTGATGCATGGAGAGGAGTTTAGGGACCCCAAAAGGGTTAATACTCTCGAACAGTACTCAGGTACCTCATCAAGATTCAAAGGTATGGCCAGAAGGAGGAGATTCATTTCTGCATCGTAGGGTTCATGTGGCCTTGCCAGATTTAGAGAGAGGACGAGGCCCTTGAGACACTTATAGTGCAAGTCAGAGTTCATTTGGTTCTCAGCAAAGGCATGTGGGTGGGGGAGACTACAACATTCACCTGCTCCTTCACAACTGTGGTCCACCCATAGATCATGCTTTGGTTGTGGATCTTTTGATCATATGATTTGACAGTGCCCTAGGCAAACTCATTCTCTGCCTCGCGGTTTATACTCCGCAGCATCGGTCAAATATCCAGCACCACCAGCCAGAGGTTCAACCCTACAAACTAGGGGTTGTAGTAGAGGTTAGACTGATAAAGGTGGACGTGCGGGTGGTAGAGGAGTAGGTGATATTTCTACCCCATTCTGGTGGTAGAGGAGCAGCTTCTACGAGTGGTCATCGAGGTGGCCATTACTATGCTTTTCCAGATAGACCCGAGGGTGAGGTCTCCATTGTTGTGATTACAAATATTGTTTCAATTTTCCATTGCCCCGTATCTGTGTTATTTGATCCCGGATCCACTTACTCTTATATGTCTACATACTTCTCCTTGGTCTTTGACTTGCCATATGATATGCCTGTTCATGTTTTGGCCTTGGTAGGTGAGCCTTTTGTACTGGATCGAGTATACTGATCCTGTCTTGTGACCCTATTAGGTTCTGAGACTAGGGTGGATATGATTATTCTTGATATGCTTGATTTTGATATTATATGGGGGATGGATTTGCTTTCTCCTCACTGGGCTATTCTTGATTGCTATGCTAAGACAGTTACCTTGGCTATTCCGGGTAGATCAGATATTATATGGCGGGGTTTAAGTGGACTTATCCTAACAAATTCATATCTTATATTCGGGCACAAAAGTTAGTGGAGCGGGGTCGTCTCACATATTTGGCTTTTATTCGTGATGCTAATGTTAAACCATAACCAGTAGATACTATTCCTATTGTTCGGGAGTTTGTTGATGTTTTCCCTTTAGATCTTCCTAGAGTCCCTTCCTGATAGGGACATTGATTTTGCCATTGATCTTGAGCTAGGCACCAAGACCATATCTATTCCTCCCTACCGTATGGCTCTGGCTGAGTTGAAGGAGCTAAAAGAGCAGCTCCAAAATCTCTTGAGTAAAGGTTTCATACGCCCTAGTATGTCTCCATGGGATACCCCTATTTTGTTTATAATGAAGAAGGGTGGCTTTACGACAATGTGTATTGACTACAAACAGTTGAATAAAGTGATAGTTACAAAAAATATCCCTTCCCTAGAGTCGATGATCTACTCAACTAGCTTCAGGGTGCAACTGTATTTTCCAAGATTGATTTGAGATCCAAATATCAACAGATGATGACCAGGGCATCTGACATCCCTAAGACATCTTTTTGGATGAGGTATGGGCACTATGAGTTCCTTGTGATATCCTTTGGGCTGACCAATGCCCCAACCACATTTATGGAGTTGATAAATAGTGTATTGTGGTCATATTCAGATTCCTTTGTTATTGTTTTTATCGATGATATATTGGTCTGCTCCAAGACCAAAGAGGATCAGGAGCAACACTTGGAGGATTGTAATTCAGTGGCTTAGAGAGTAGAAGTTATATACAAAGTTCTCCAAGTGAGAGTTCTGGCTAAGTTTAGTGGCATTTTTGGGTCATATGTGTCTAGAGAGGATATTCAGGTTGATCCAGCGAAGATTGAGGCGGTTCAAGGGTGGACTAGACCTACTTCAGCCACTGAGATTTGTAGTTTTGTTGGCCTAGCTGGGTATTACACACAATTGTTTCAGGGCTTCTCTTGTATAGCAGCCCCATTAACCAGACTCACTCAAAAGAATGCTCCATTATTGTGGTCGGATGAGTTTGAGGAGAGATTCCAAAAGCTCAAGTATATGTTGACTACAACTCCTATTTTGACATTGCCAGAGGAGCGTGTTGATTTCACAATCAATTGTGATACTTCTGGGTTGGTTTTGGTAGTGTCTTGATGCTAAAAAGGAAGAGGATTGCTCATGCTTCTAGACAGTTGAAGGCTTATAAGAAGAATGATCCCACCCATGACTTAGAGTTAGCAACAGTTGTATTTGTATTAAAGCTGTGAAGGCACTATCTTTATGGTGTTCATTATGACATCTTCACCAATCATCGTATCCTACAGTACATATTCAGTCAGAGGTGGATTGAACTTATAAAGGATTATGATGTTACTATTTTGTATCACTCGGGGAAGGCCAATATGGTGGCTGATGCTCTGAGTATAAAAATTTCTAGTATAGGGAGTTTTTCAGCTATACAGGTGAAGGAGAGACCCTTGGCTAAGGATGTTCAGAGAGTATCTAATGGGTTATTGAGATAGTAGATTCCTGAGTATGACAATGTACTTGATTCTATTAAGGCTTGCTCATCTATGATGGATCAGATTTGCATGAGGCTGTTTGAGGATGAGAAGCTATGTCAAATTCGCAATAAGGTGGTTAGAGGGGAGGCTAAGGAAGCCAAGATTGATTCTGAGGGAGTTTTGAGGATTGGGGATCATATCTGTGTGCCCAAGGTGGGTGACTTGATCAGATTGATACTTGAGGAGGTTCACTATGCTATATATACTATTCATCTGGGGGCAGCAAAGATGTATTATGATCTGAGTCAGCATTATTGGTGGTACGACATGAAAAGAGACATATCAAAGTTTGTGTCCAGGTGCTTGACATGTCAGTAGGTTAAGTGCGAGCACTTAAGGCGAGGTGGAGAGCTCCAGAGGATGCCCATTCCTAAGTGTCATAGACTTCGTAGTTGGCTTACCTACTACTGTTGGGGGATTTGACGTTATTTAGGTAGTGATGGATCAGTAGACCAATTCTGCGCACTTCATTCCGGTCAAAGTGAAGTATACAATTGAGAGACTGGCCCAACTTTATATTAGTCAGATTGTAAGACTTTACAGGGTCCCGATGTCCATTTTGTCGGATCAAGGGTCGTTGTTTACTTTACACTTTTGGAGGGAATTACACTATGGATTAGGTACCCATTTGGATTTGAGTACAACTTTTGACCCCTAGATCGATGGCCAGTCCGAGAGGACCATTCAGGTGTTGGAAGATATGCTTTGGGTCTGTGTTATTGATTTTGGTGCTAGATAAGACCAACACTTCGCCTTGGCGGAGTTTGCATACAACAATAGTTATCTTTCTAGCATTCAAATGGCCCCTTTTGAGGCCTTATATGGCCGGAGGTGTCGGTCACCCATCGAATGGTTTGCCACGGTAACAATAGTGAGCATAGGTTTTTATATGTTGAAAGATGACTTAGAGCGGGTACAGTTGATTCAAAGTAGGTTGGTAACAACCCAGAGTTGCTAAAAGAGCTATGCTGATAGGTGAGTTCGACGTTTGGAGTTTATGGTTTATGACATGGTATGACTGAAGGTTTCGCCCTTGAAGGGTGTTATGAGATTCGGGAGGAAGGGCAAGCTCAGTCTGAAGTTTATTGGCCCTTTTGAGATACTACACAAAGTGGGAGATGTGGCTTAAATCTTGCATTGCCACCCAACCTATCTTCAGTTCACCCTGTGTTTCATGTTTCGATGCTGTGGCGTTACATTCTAGTCGAGTCTCATGTTATTTCCATGGATTTAGTTGATTTGAGCCCTGATTTGACTTGTGAGGAGCAGTCGGTGGCCACTTTGGATAGGCAGGTAAGGAAGTTGAGAACTAAGGAGATTGCCTTAGTAAAGGTCCAGTGGATTCATAGGCCCAAGAATGAGGCTACATGGGAGATTGAGTCAATCATGCGTGCCAGGTACCCTCAGTTATTTGAGCCTTCAAGTATGTCTCTTATCTCATGTTCGAGGATGACATTGTTTTTAGTAATGGATGATGTAATGACCTCAAAGGTCATTTTTGGCATTTTCGACCAAATTATCGTTTTGCCCTTCTCGAAAGTTGCCTTGAGTCAATTTTGGTCAAATCTAAAAGTAAGACTTTGAAAACCTTTTAAAAAGATTGAGTGATGCTAAGGAAAGAGTTTTAAAAGGCTTAAAGTTGAAAATTTACAGTTTTGGGGTCATTTTGAGTTTCATGTATCAAAATTCAATTTTGCCAATCCATCAGCTCCGGAATGCTGAATCTGGTCTAGGAGGACTTACAGAACTAAATTTGGAGTTAAACTGGAGATTTTAGGCCCAAAATTGCATTTTTTGTTCATTTTGAATCATAAGTTTGACTTTGGTTAACATTCGAAGTTCGGAGGCTCCAATCAAAATTCTATCAGTTTCAGTGGTTTCGGATAGTGAAACTAACGCTAGAAACGGCTTCATGCAATTGGTAGAGCTCCCGAGAATATTTTGAGTTTTTGAGTCCGAAACTGGTTTAAATGATCTTTTTCGAGTTTCGGACCAAGGAGGTTCTGAATTCGAATTATGGCGGTTCCATTGAGTCTGGATCGTCGTTTCTAGTAGGATTCCTTATTTGATTTATGGTCACAGGGTTTCAAACGAATTCCCAAGGGTCCAGTTTTTATTTTTGTATGTGTTGTGTGTTGCTCGTGCAGTTTAAATCTAGTGCCTCCCATTTGCACTCCGCATTTGCGGGAGTGGCCCCGCATTAGCGGAGGTCTAGCCTAGGTGACCTCCGTGTTCGCGGAGCTCTATGAAGGGAACCTCCGCGTTCGCGGATCAAGTCCCTATGTCCGCGGAGCGTTGGGAGAATTAAGGCTCGGCATTCGCGGAGTACACCAAATACCTGAACAGTGTCCGATTTTAAATGATGCCTTTTATTCATTTTCCACCATTTTCAACACTCCAAGCTTCGTTTTAGAGAGAAATTTCGAGGTTTTTCAAGGAAAATAAATTGGGTAACTATTATCTAACCTACTTTATTGATTTTCATTGAATAATTTGTGTTTTTAACTTATAATTATTGGATTTTGATGGTGGAATTTGAGGATTTTTTGAACTTTGATTTTTAAACTTTAATTGATGATTTCTCCCTCATCTTAACTCTATTTTCGAAACGATTTTCATTGTTGAACTCCTTGTTACTTGGGGAACATTTTCATGAATTTATTTTCATTCCAACTACTTTTTTTGAATGACATATTTGCCAATTTAACCTTTTTTCTTCGAATTGATTGATTTTGGTGTCAGTAGATTCATTGTGTGATTGTGATGCTATATTTGAATAAAATTGGTGATTCGAAGTATCATAGTGAGGGGAAAGCCTTGTATTTGACTTGATTTGTGACTTTACCTAAGATAAGTGGACTTTTAACCTTTTGTTAAGTATGATTGAATCTTGTATGCTCCTTTGTGCATGTGTTTGAGTACTTTGGGGTAGAATTGTATCATGTTAGGCGTTGGTCATGAGATTCGCTTTGAGAATTGCTTATATAATGATTTATTGGCTTGTGGGATAATTGTGGAATCGTGATATATACATTTATGATCTTGTGGGTTGCTTAATTTGATGTTGAGATGAATCTTGTCTTGTGATACTACTGATATGGGAATTAATATGATATTGAGGCATTGATGATGTTGATACTTTGATAATATTGAGATTATTATGGTATTGACACTGTGATATTATTGTAATCTTGCACTTGCATCCTCTATAATCTGTTCATTTGATACTTATGATGGCTACGGTCAAGAGATGAGTAAGATAATGTGGATTGGTAATCGAGGTCTCTACCAGTCGAGCGAGGTAATATGCCGGCGGTTTGAGGTCATTTCCGCACAAGTGAGCATTGGCTGAGGTCTTTGCCAGCAATGTTCATGGATACATGGTCCTTGTATGGCCTCCATGGGTTCCGGTTTGATGCAATCGACGGATGTGTATCGTAGACCAGACATGCATCACGATTATGTGACATTACGTCATATTATTTATATATCATGGCATCCACACCATCTCATATCATACTTGTTTAGTATTATCATTGTTTTGTTTATGAAATTGTAGACTTATTGTGTAATTGACTAGTGTAAATATTGGACTTTTATATATATATATATATATATATATATATATATATATATATATATATATATATATATATATATATATATATATATATATATATATATATATATATATATATATGAGTCGGAGATATTATGCCAGATGATGAGTATATCTATTTATTTTGAAATATATGTTATATTGTGCTGGGACTTTTTTAATTGCAGGATTGTAGTTCGACGGTATGTGGTTGGGTGTTAAGGAGTACTTGTATAGCAATGAAGAATATAAGTAGCTGGTTGGGTTTCCGAATTATTTGTGAGGTAGCTGCCTATATCCCAACAGGCCTTCGAAGATTCCATTTTGTTTTTATATGTTTGTTCTATTTGAGGGCCATACAATTGAGACACATATTTCATTTGAGATTTTTCTTTAATTAGAGGCTTGTACATGTGACACCAGTCTTGGGAAGGTTTTAGTTTTGATTTAGTACGTATATCTATCCTATTTAGACTCTTTATCTTCCGTTGTTATTATTATGTTATTAAGTGCTGGACTGACTCGCCTTGGTAGGTTAGGTGAGTGACATCACACCCAATTTTCGGGTTGTGACAGTTACACATGCCATATTGCAATTCTTTGACACTTCTGAGGTCTATATATATAACAATTAACTACACAGTGATTATACTAATTTCAAAGAATAAAAATCCCTCTTATATTAAGAAATTTTAGCATATCTCTTGTTGCACTATATTATAATAAATTAATATTAAAGTTACCGACCATAAGGATGTAGGAAGTAATGAACACTATCATACACACCTTCAAAAGTTATTTTGTGTCAGAAGGTTTATTGTAGATAACATAATAATGAGTCATGAACTAGTGAAGATGTATGAAAGAAAAGGTATATCACCTCAATGCATGATAAAGGTGGATATATAAAAACCATATAATTCAATTAAATGAAGCTATATTTAGTAAAGTATTGATATTGCTTGGATTCTCTCAAATCTTTCTAAAGAATAATGAGTTGCATCACATCATGTAATGACCTCGAAGGTCTTTTTTGACATTCTCAATAAAATTATCATTTTACCCTTCTCAAAAGTTGCCTTGAGTCATTTTTGGTTGAGTCTAAAAGTTGAATTTTAAAAACCTTGTAAAATGTTGGAGTTTTACTAAAGAAAGAGTTTTTGAAGATGTAAAATTGGAAAATTTGAGTTTTATGGTCATCTTGAGTTTCAAGCATTGGAATGTAATTCTGTCGATTCCATCAGCTCCAGAACGCAGAATCTGGTCTAGGAGAATTTACGAAATTGAATTTGGAGTTGAAACAATGATTTTAGACCCAAAGTTGCATTTTAGTTGATTTTTGGATCATAATTTGGCTTTGGTCAAGATTCAGAGTTCGGAAGCTCAAGTCGATATTCTGACAGTTCTAGTGGTTCTGGATGGTGAGACTAACACTAGAAATGATCTTGTTGTAATTTTTAGAGTTTCAAGGTTATTTTGGATATTTGAGTCTTAAACTAGTTTAATCGAGCTTTTTTGGGTTATGGGTCGAGGAAACTTCAGAATCGAATTCTAATGGTTCCATTGAGTACTCTAGAACGTTGCTTTTGGTAGGGTTCCATGTTTGGTTTGTGTTCACAGTTTCCGAACGAATCCTGATGGTCCATTTCATGAAAATCCTGTGTGGTGTTTTGCTACAATCTAGCGCAACTAGGTTGTACTCCGCGTTCGCGCCTTTATCTTCACATTCGCAGAGGTCAATTATTTAGACCTCTATGTTTGCAGATAAAAGGTCCGTGTTCATGGAGCTATGAAGACCTTGACCTTCGTGTTCGTGGCTGTGGGTCTCGCATTTGCATAGGGTATGTCTCACGTGACCTTCACGTTCACGGTATTCATCCGCGTTCGCGGAGGGTTAAATATACCTTAATAGTATGTCTTTTTAAAATGATGGGTCTTAACAATTTTCACCATTTTCAATACCCCGAGTTCGATTTTTGAGAGAATCTTCAAGGTTTTTCAAGGCACATCTATTGGGTAACTAATTTCTAACTTATTTCTTTAATTCTCATCAGTTGAATTGTGTTTTTAACTTAGAAATTGGGTTTTTAATTGAAGAAATTGGGGATTTCTTGGATTCTGATTTCTTATACTAAATCATTGATTGTGACCTCATTTTAACTTTATTTTTCGAAATTGTTTTCACCGTTGAGATCCTTATTACTCTGGGAACGTTTTCGTATATTAATTTTCAGATTCTGAACACTCTTTTCAACATGATATTTTTTTACCATTTTACCTTTTTTGACCAATTGATTGATTTTAGTGTCATTAGATTCGATATATGATTGTGATGCTATATTTGAATAGATTGTGGTGATTTGGATTATCGTAGAAGGGAAAAGCCGTAGATTTGACTTGATTTTGGACTTCTACTAAGGTAAGTGGACTTCTAATCTTTTGTTAAGTATGATTGAACCTTGTATTCTCCTATATGTGTGGAATGGGTGATTTGGGATATGAATTGGGGTAGAATTGTATAATCATAAACTTTGATCATGGAATTTTGGATTGGGTAATTGTCAAGTTATGAATTCTTGACTTGCGAAGAAATGTGAAATTTTGGTTACTAGTGAAATTGCGGATCACTTGATGTTGATATTAAGATTGTAATGATATTGAGATCGTATTGTGAATGCTTGAGAAATTATGGACTTTTCGGAATTATTTGTGGAATTAAATGATACATGTGGACATCTTGCATATTCTCGTACTTATAAAAATGATTATTTATGTTATAATGACATGCTTTGCTTGATGATCATTGATGATGAAAAGCCCAAAAATTGTTATGGCTACAGAAAGAAAAGAAATGAAAAGTCAAAGTGAAATGGTTCCGGATAGAGAAAGAAAAGAAATGGAAAATCGAAGGGAAATGGTTTTGGCTAGATATGAAAGTAAATGCCGAAGGAAAATGGTTCCGGTGGGTACATGGTCCATGTGTGGCCCCCATGGGTTCCATTTGACTCGATCAACATATGTGTATCGTAGGACAGGCATGCATCATGTTTACTTGGCATTGCATCACATTGTTTACATTTCATAGCATGCATTCCATTTCATACCATTTTTTCTTGAGTTTATTATATGTGCTACGTGTGATGGATAGAATGCCTTGAATTTTATATGTGAAGAGGTTGGAAGTTATGCAAATATTGTGATATATGTAATAACTTGAGCCTTGTATAATGTGAAGACCCAATTATGTGGATACTGTGAATGCTTATTATATTGATGAATTGTTGTACTACTTAACTCTGGAAATTAGTTGCATAATTTGAGGTATTATTCTATAATATGAATCGGTAGCTGCTCATTCCTTCGGCAGGCCTTTGAGGATTCTATTTTATGTTTTGTTCCTAGACATTTGAGACTTGTATTTTTGGTTGAGCATTCCTATTATTAGAGGCTTGTACATGCATGTGGCACCAGTTCTGGGATATTTGGAGTTTAGTTTTCCTATGCTTATATATTATCATTAGACTGTTTTATCTTTCTTTTTTTACTAAGGTTGTTAAGGTTTTGGACTGACTAAGGCTTAGGTAAATGCCATCACGCTCCTATTTTGGATTGTGACACATCAGTAAGCTATAAAATAATAATCAATGAAATGACTACAAAGCGATTTCAAGCTAAGAAAGGGTTGAGGTAGGGCGACTCTCTTTTTCCTTTTTTATTCGTGGTGATTATAAGGATCTTAGTAGATCATTACAGTTCCTAACAATCATGAAAGGATTTAAATTTCATCCATTATATGAAAAACTCAACTTGATATAAATAAGCTTTGTGTATGATCAGAAGTGTTCCGCTTTTCAATCCAAATATTTTGAGCGCATGTGTTAATTTTTATCAAAAAAGATAGAAGCCATCTGTAGGAGGATCTTGTGGATGAACGATGCGAAAATGACTAAAAATACATTCATAATGTAGGATAAAATATGTCAATCAACGTGGGACTAAACTTTATGAACATTGAATTATGAAATTAGATAGCAATTTATAAGCTACTATGAAGTGTATGTCGAAGGTAAGAAAAGAAATAAATAATTTGGGTCCACACATTTAGCATAAAATTACATAAAAAAAGCGTATGGAAGACAAATTCAAAAAATTTGTCATGGATGATTCAAAAGATGCTTAGTGTTAAGCAATTTTTTGATACAGTTGGATACAATATGACAAAAATTCAATAGATAGACAAATTTCATATCATGGGATGTATCAAAAACTTCAAGACCGATTCTCAAAAGTTAATTCTAAACAATTAAGGCATATCCAAATTCACATTCAGATTAGTAGTCTGATAGATTGACAATGCAAGAATAAATTGCTTGATGAAGAATTAACACCACGTTACTGTTTACATTGTGTAGGATCTATAATGAGACAATAGAGCATCTCTTATTTGAATATGAGATTTCAAAAAGTATTTTCTTTTAAAAGGTACTATGAGGATGAATCATCCCTCGAAAGAATATGACAGACAAATGAGGATATAATTGGCAATTAAACATTGTAAAAAAAAAAAGTAGAGGTGTAACAGTCTCTTTTTGTTCCCTTTTCTTTCCTTTGCCATATCTAGTTTATTTTGCTTATGGGTTGTTGAGTTGAGGGTTTCCAGGAAACTACCTCTCTACTTCTTTACGAGGTAGCGGTAAAGTCTGCGTACATTCTACCCTCCCAGACCCCACTTATGGGATTCAACTGGGTATGTTGTTGTTGTAGTGGCGTAACATAGTACAAGATTGCGATGACAACAATAATTATTACATGTGGCAAGAGCAGAACCAGAAAATATTTCAACAGAAGGCAAGAACAGTATATGCTATATCAAAGATGATCATACTTTCCAGCAAGTCAGATAGCAAAGCTAGCAACATACGTGAGAAAGTTAAAATCCTACCGATTATAACGAGAAATAATATAGGTATAAGATTGCTGTAAAGAGAAGATTGGGGAAGATTATTATTGAAACATTATATTCAATGTAGCAGCTTTGTTGGATAATTGTACTGTAAACATTCACTTGATAAATAAAATAATTTTACTTATCAAAAGAGTTCGATTAAGTTCTTCTATGAAGAGCCAAAACATAGGCACCAACCTCTCTATCACTAGCATAAACTAATAAAAAAGATACTTGTATTTTTAATCTACGATAATTTTTTTAACTAACACCTACTTTTTTTTTCTCATTTTTATCTTGTGAAAATTTATTTTTTATGATAATTTTCTTAACTAATACATATTTGTTTTTGTTGAGAAGGTTAATTACAAGCTGATTGTAATTAGTTAAGTGAGTAAATAGTTAGTTAGGAGTTAGTTAAGAGGTAGTTAATTACTGTGTATAAATACATGTATTGAGCCCAGAACAAACACATTATTAAATGCTCTCTTAAAGGCAGAGCACCCTCAATGACAGTTATGCCTTCCTTCTCCAATTCTTCTTGTCAATCTCTTCTTCTCTTGTGAATTGAGACAGCTTTCTACATGGTATTAGAGCACTGATCCAAAAGTGCCGGATTAAAGCTTTGAGAAGCAGATTTAAAGCAAGAAATCAGAAGAAAATCAGAAGAAAAGGTTAAGAGTAGATTGTCGAAGAAGTTGATTCTTAGGGATTCAAGGAAGAGAACAAATGGCCTCTGAAAACCTTCATGCAACACCAAGCTCATCTGAAACAAGAAGCTCCAGCCGTATAGAGATAGATCACAACCATCCTCTATACCTTTATCCTGCCGACACTCCAGGTAGCTCGTTAATCTCTATTCAGCTATCTGGATCTGAAAATTACGCCCTATGGAGTAGATCTATGACTATAGGATTGTTAGGCAAGAGCAAATTGGGGTTTGTGGATGGTAGACACACTAAGGAGAAGTTCGATTTGTCTTTGCATGAGCAATGGGAAAAAGTGAATGCGGTAGTTTTATCCTGGATAATGAACTCTGTTGGAAAGGACCTGTTGAGCAGCATTATATATGCCTCGAATGCTCACAAGGTATGGCTTGACTTGAAGGAAAGGTTCGACACAGTAAATGGATCGAGAATTTTTTATTTACATAGAGAGTTGTAACTCTAGGACAAGGAACTATGTATGTGGCTGAATATTTCTCTAAGTTGAGGAACTTATGGGATGAATTCGATGCTCTTATGCCTTGTCCTGGGTGTAACTGTACTGAATCTCGGAATTATGTTCAACACCATGGATATCAAAGACTATTGCAATTTCTCATGGGACTCAATGAGACCTATAGTCAGTGTAGAAGTCAGATTTTGATGTTAGCACCCATACCTACCTTAAACAACGCCTACTCTATGGTTATTGATCATGAAAGTCAGAGGACAATTGCTAGTGTGGCAAACAAGGTAAGTGATACATTGGAAGGGGCTGTGTTCTTTAGTCAAAAGGGAGGGTCACATTCAAACATTCAAGGAAGAGGAGGAACTGGAGGTACTCAAGGTCCTCAAAACAAAGGAAATTTGAGTTACTTAGGAGGAGGATACAATGTCAATACCAACTGGAACAATAAGACAAATCAGCACACTCAGAAGAAGATATCAGTGATATGTGAACACTGTGGGTATAATGGACACACAAAGGATAGATGCTACAAACTTATTGGTTATCCACTGGACTGGCCCAAAAATAAGAAGAAAACAGGAGTTCAATATGCAAATCTTGCAGAAGGTACTCATGATAGTTGCAGTCCAAAGGCCATCAATCAACTACCTCCCTATTTTACTCAGGAGCAATACCAACAAATAATTCAGCTGCTGAACGAAGGTACTGAGGAAAACAATCAAACTCCTACAACAAATGCAGGTACAATGTCTTTCCTAAACATTAACACAATTTATCCTAAATGGATAGTAGACTCAGGAGCTACTAACCATATGACCTCAAATCCTAAGTTACTACATGACTGTAACAAGATCTCAAAGCATACACATAGCTATGTACATCTACCTACAGGTGATGAAGTTCAGATCACTCAAACTGGAAAATCATATGTATTGGAAAACCAACAAGTGTCCAATATTTTATTTCTTCCAAACTTCAAATGCAACTTGTTGTCAGTGTCTAAACTAACCAAGAAATTATAGTGTTCAGTGAATTTTTTCCCTGACTTTTGTATATTCCAGGATCTCTACACTGGCTTGGTGAAAGGGATTGGTAAAGAAGACCAAGGTTTATACATTCTCAGAGGACATACATCTAGTATATAGGCTTCTCACTGTATGTTGAATCAGGCTGATAGACCAGCTCAAGCAGTACACACATCCACCACTCTGTGGCATAGAAGATTGGGACATGCCCCACTTGACATCATCAGAAAGCATAAAACTCTTCAACACATTGTTCCTGAAGATCACAAATGCACAGTCTCTAAGCTTGTTTTTCCTCTCAGTAACTCTAGCACTAACTCACCTTTTGAATTACTGCATTGTGATATTTGGGGTCCCTATAGAGTTCCTACCCATAATAACAAGAGGTTCTTTGTCACTGTTGTTGATCACTACACTAGATTCACTTGGGTTTTTCTTATTCAGTTCAAGTCTGAAGTGTATGTAGTACTCAAAGATTTTCTTACAAGAATAAACAACTATTTCTCTACTTCTGTCAAAGTAATCAGAACAGATAATGGTTGTGAATTTCTTAGTAAAGAGTTTAAGTCTCTTTTATCCAGTCTTGGTATTTTCCATCAAACTTCCTGTGCTTATACTCCACAGCAAAATGGAGTGGTTGAGAGGAAACATAGGTCAATCCTTCAAGTAGCTAGAGCACTTAGATTTCAAGCTGCAATACCCTTAAGATTCTGGGGTGAATGTGTTATCACAACAGTGTATCTATTAAATAGAACCCCATCTAGAATCTTAAAGTTTTTATCTCCTTTTGAACTACTCTTTAATCATCCACCTTCACTAAATCATCTAAGGGTGTTTGGAAGCCTAGCCTATGCATCCAATACCAAAACCTCAGATAAATTTTCACGAAGAGCCATTCCCAGTGTGTTCATGGGTTATTCTTTGACACAGAAGGGCTACATTCTTTATGAAATTCACTCCAAGTCCTTCTTTATAAACAGAAATGTGGTATTTATGGAAATAGTGTTTCCTTTTCTACATCTTCAATCTCCTGGTACACTATTATTTCTAGTACTAGATCTTTCAGTCACTAAATCTCATCCACTTCAGGTAAGTACCCCTCCTATGATCTCACTCAGGGGGAGAGTACTTCTTCAAGTACCTCTCCTACTTCTGATGTTACCCTCAGTGTTCCTTCCACAGACACTAACCAAGCTCCTTCAACTATCCCTCTTAGAAGATCCTCTAGAATCAAGCATCCTCCTATATGGATGCATGATTTTGTCACCTCCTCAACTGCATCATGCACTTATCCTGTATCTTCCTATATTACATACTCTCATCTTAAACCCTCTTATCAACAAGCTCTTACAGCCTACTCTTCCATTGTAGAACCAAACTCCTTTTATCAAGCCTCACAGGATCCACTCTGGATTCAAGCAATGGAGGCTGAGATTGCTGCTCTTGAAGAAAATAACACCTGGTCCTTAGTTGACCTCCCTGCTGGAAAAACACCTATTGGATGTAAATGGGTATATAAGGTAAAGTACCAAGCATCAGAGGCTGTTGAGAGTTATAAGGCTAGACTGGTAGCCAAAGGATATAGTCAAAAGGCTGGTATGGACTACTCTGAAACCTTCTCACCTGTTGCAAAAATGGTTACTGTCAGAACTCTAGTTGCACTTGCAGCATCCTGTAATTGGTTCATCTATCAAATGGATGTACATAATGCTTTTCTAAATGGTGATTTACTTGAAGATGTTTATATGACTATTCCTGAAGGGTTTGCTAAACAGGGGGAGACTAAGAAGGTCTGCAAACTTAACAAATCATTGTATGTACTAAAACAAGCTCCTAGGCAATGGAAAAGGAAACTAACAGACTCACTTGTACATATGAAATTTATTCAAAGTCATTATGATTACTTACTCTTTACAAGAGTAGTTGGTAAAGAGAGAGTGATCATTTTGGTGTACGTAGATGATCTACTCATAACTGGAAGCAGTCAAGAGCTTATAGAACAGACAAGGAAGAATCTGCAAATGCAATTCAAAATGAAGGACCTTGGTGAGTTAAAGTTTTTCTCAGGGATTGAAGTGGCAAGATCATAAGAAGGTATAATAATGTGTCAAAGAAAATATGCACTAGAGTTAGTGTCTGAGGCTGGACTAAGTGGAGCTAAACCAGCTGCAACACCTCTTGAGGCAAATCAGAATCTCACATCAGTTGAGTATGATAAACATATTCCAAGGACAGAAGCAAGTGCAGATGAAGAAATAGATGATCATTCAACATATCAGAGACTAGTGGGAAGACTATTGTATCTAACCATGACTAGACTAGATATTTTCTTTGTAGTACAAGTACTGAGCCAGTATATGCATAATCCAAAAAAATCACATATGGATGCAGCACTGAGAGTGGTCAGATATATAAAAAGGACACCAGGTTTGGGGTTATTCATGCCTGCTAGCAGTACAAATCAACTGGAAGCTTATTGTGACTCTGATTGGGGAGCATGTGTGGAGACTAGAAGATCTGTGACTGGGTATATTGTAAAGTTTGGTAGTGCTTTAATATCTTGGAAGTCAAAGAAACAAGAAACTATATCCAGAAGCTCAGCTGAGGCAGAATTCAGAAGCATGGCTGCTTGTACTGCAGAAATCATTTGGCTTACAGGACTACTAAAGGAACTGGGAGTGCAAGTCAAGCAACCTGTGGAATTGATGTGTGATAGCAAGGCTGCAATCCAGATTGCAGCAAATCCCATATTTCATGAAAGAACCAAACACATTGACATTGATTATCACTTTGTAAGAGAAAGGATCAATCAAGGACTGCTCAAAACCAACCATGTATCTACCAGAGAACAACTAGCTAACATACTCACTAAAGCACTGGGCAGAACACCACATGAATATCTTCTGAATAAACTTGGACTGAAGAATGTTTTCAAACCATCAGCTTGAGGGGGAGTGTTGAGAAGGTTAATTACAAGCTGATTGTAATTAGTTAAGTGAGTAAATAGTTAGTTAGGAGTTAGTTAAGAGATAGTTAAGAGTTTGTTAATTACTGTGTGTAAATACATGTATTGAGCCCAGAACAAACACATTATAAAATGCTCTCTTAAAGGCAGAGCACCCTCAATGGCAGTTTTGCCTTTCTTCTCCAATTCTTCTTCTCAATCTCTTCTTCTCTTGTGAATTGAGATAGCTTTCTACAGTTTTTTTTTATTTATCATGTGAAAAAAATTATTTATTAAAAATAATTAAATAATATTTTTTTAAAATAATAAATTTTAATTTTGTCTATTATAGAATTTTTTAAATGATAATGAAAAAGTTCAATAAATATCTTAAGGATCTTAATTTTTTAAATTAAATAAATATTACAGAGGTTTAAGGTGAAATGTGGTCTAGCTTTTTGTGTTCTAGTCTTCTTAAAGTGTCCTTATGAACTATGAATAAGAGCAAAAAAGCATGGGGAGAAAGAGTGAGATTTTCTTCTTTCATAAATAGAAACTAGGTGAAGTTCTACATGACATTATTTTAGTGGGTTCATGTAATGACTTTGAAGGTCATTTTTAAATTTATTTTAAAAGATTATCATTTTGTCCTTCTCAATAGTTGCTTTAAGTCTCTAAACCTCTTTGGCG
The DNA here is from genome assembly GCA_029948455.1 of Solanum rostratum. Taxonomy (NCBI): domain Eukaryota; kingdom Viridiplantae; phylum Streptophyta; class Magnoliopsida; order Solanales; family Solanaceae; genus Solanum; species Solanum rostratum. The sequence goes on from CM057056.1 coordinate 23,849,348, forward strand.
GCTCGATTCTGCAAGAAGCCATATATGTAGTCCTTTCATGGCTGCTATGGCCACTGGACGACATCCTTCTGAGGTTGTCCAACCCATCTCACTAACCCAAACCACCACATTTGCTACATTTTTCAATTCAAACACTCTGAGTCCCAAACAATCTGTCGTAACTAACACAAATACAGTCAGAAAATTAGTCGAAATTGTTCATGGAGAGCCCACTATCACATTTTCAATGGAGGAAAGACATGACTTTATGATCGAAGAAGGATTTCACCAAGCGGTGGTGTTTAAATCATCCCATGGTGCACTAGATTTGAAGGTATTAAGATCAATTTTGCCGAAACATCTTGGCACCAAAGGCAATTGTTTAATTGGCTTACTCATTTCAAGAAAACTTTTGTTGAGGTTTGATCAATATGAAGATTTTGTACAAGCTTTATCTCGCTCAATTAATTATCTTCACCACAATGGAGAAGAACATCAATATAGGGTGTTTCCATGGTCCATTGGATATAATCCTAAAGAGGAAACGACTTAGCAGTGGTATGGATTTCTTTACCCAATTTATCTTCTAATTTATTTGCAAAGAAGTCTCTGTTGTATATAGCATCGGCAGTTGGGAAACCAATAGCTGTAGATAAAGCTACTCAAATAAAATCAAGACCTAGCACAGCGAGGGTCAAGGTTATACTTGATCTAATGGATAAGCTTCCAAATCACATAAGGCTGCAATTTGTGGATGAAAAATTTGGTAAACTGATGGAGGGTTTTTCAAGAGATTGTACATGATTTAAGCACCAAGGTCATAATGAAGGTAATTGTCATTTCATCTAAAAAAAATCCAACATAATTAATAAATTAATGATACCATTGAAGCTGCATTGAAAGATAGTACTACCGATATTGAAAAATATCAAGGTGATGTGAGGAGAATATTAAATGAAAAAAGTGTTGTAAGTGGTGATCAAAGTAAAGCTACTGCATTAGATCATCCATTGGTTGCTGCCTCTTCGGAGATAAATCATGAAGACATAATGGATGTTGATACAGGTGTTTGCAATAACCAGCAAACCTCTGCTAATAAGGGCAATCAAGAGAATTTGGGTTGAATTTGAGTTCTAATGCAACTAAAAATGCATAGAAACACCAAGAGTTGAAGTAGACGCGTTGCCTGATGATCTAGGACAAAAACTAGTTGATAAGAGTGATGTTGAAGTTGAAAAAAATTCCGGGCAGCATGTTTTGTAAGTTGAAAACAAGAATGCACCTAAAAATTGGACTTTTATTGCACACAAAAAATCAGCTAATGGTCGAACCTTTTCCTCGAATAGTTTTTCAGGTAGTGGAATGGGTGCGACTGAAAATTTTGAAGGACAGCGAGAAGAGGCAAGATGTTAGTAATGCTTCAAGAGACCTATTATGTTCGAATAGCTTTGATGCTTTATTGAAGGCTACCTGAAAAGATGGTAATATCATGGTTCCAACATTATATACTTCTAATCATAAAGTAGCTAAAATTATTCAAGAAAATCAGGACGTCGTGCTACTCAAATCCGATCCAGCAATCAAATCACTCATGGTCACATTGAACACCTTGGCTCATGAAGTCACTTCCTAACATTTGAGGTCGCTTGGTAAATTTGAAAAGTTACTAATATCAACAGAGGATGACAACGAGTTGGTGAAAAAAGAACAAGTTCCATCACTTGCTTTGCATCACAAATTAAGTCCAGAAGCTTCAGTATTTGTGCCTAAAAATGTGATTGCAAAGAAAAATGATAGTCCAATTAATGCTTATACGACTGATTCAGTAGAAGATTTTTTTTATGAAGCTGAGGAAAATAATATGCTGGAAATATGCTTTGATAGAGTGGCTAGGGAAGGGGATATATCACCTAGTCTACAAAGAAGTGAAAGCAACAAAAGCGAAAAGAAGACACATGAAAAGCAACATAGTTGGGATGGTAAAGTGTCTGAGGAGTTTGTTCCAAAGAATCTACTGATGCGACTGGCAAAGCAAAATCATATGGCTATTTAGATAGGCTCAACAAGATCCAATAAATCTACAAAGAAATGATGAAATATTAAGTGTTGTTGGATAGATTGGAAGAAGAATACAAGAAGAAAATACTTCAAGTTACTTTAGATGGGCGGTTTATTTATTTTAGTTCATGAAATTGTAAAAAAAGTTTGAGGTTGATAACTCAACCTTCTTCTTGGTTGTTATATTTTGCATTATTTAAGCATTTTTATTTGTAATCTCATCATAGAGTGTATTATAAACTTTGTGATGATCACAAAATACCTAGTACTCTCTAGGTCGTTTTTCTTCATGCTTCTTAGTAGAGGTTAATTACCTAATTAGGATTAGTAAGGTAAGCCCTAGCCCCCTTACTTGCACTTATTCCTATTGATATCTTTTCATTATAATAAAAGGCCGCTAGACGCTTTCTCTAGTGGTAAATTTGTCTTAAAGAAAAATAATTGCTTCAAATCTTATTTGATAAGTTTGTGGGGTTGATTTTGAAATTTTATTGAAAAGTTGTTGAACTTGAGAATTTTTTAGTTTTAAAAACTAAATTGTTCAAAAGTGATTTTTGGTACCAACCGAAGTCACGAGTCTCAAAATAGATTTTCGTCAGTTGCATCAGCTGTGGATGTGGAATTTGGTCGAGATGTTGTCGTTTTTTGTCTGGAAATTGTTATGTGGAATTGAGGTCCTACTTGATAGTTTGAGTAAAACTGGATCAAGGTTTGAATTTGATTAAAATTTTGTGTTTGAGTGCTAGGATTTGATTTCTAATGATTTCATCGGATTCAAAAGGTGATTTACGGGGATGTTTTGGTCTTTTTTGAGTTTTAAGTTAGTTTAGTTGCAACTAATTGAATTTCAAATCAAGAAGACCTTGAATTCGATTTTTGATGATTTCATTGAGTCTGGAACATTAAATTTAGTAGAGTAGCATATATAATTTGTGTGCACAGAGTTTCAAATGAATTTTTTCGAAAGTTTTATGTTTTAAACATTGTTGTGTGTTGGTGCCATCCCTTTTCTTCTTCACTGTCATGTCGTCCCCTATCCCCGATCGTGCAGGTGTTTACTCTTCCTTTATCGTGATTAGAAGCCCCTACTAGTGATCACGATGACTTATTGTGGGTTGACCACGTTCCTTCTTCGCGGTCGTGTGGGTCGTTGACCGCAATAGTATAGAGCAAATTCCTAGACATATTTGTTTTTAAGAAAAAAAAATTGGGGGTAGGGGAAGGGGAAGGGGAAGGGGAAATGGGGAGGGAATTACAATGTGGGGAATCGAACCCTCACCAACAAGGTGGGAGTTCAGGTAACCAACCAACTGAGCTACTAAGATCCCCCCGGATATATTCTAATTCTCAAAAATTGGGGTTTCTTCTTTATTTTTTATTTTTGAGCTTTGAAAACTCTTGGGTTACGATTTTTGAGAATTTTTTCTGGATAAATTCGTTGGATAAGTGTTTTAACTATTGTTTCATGATTCCAACTTTTTAATCTCGATTTGAGCTTCAAGTTTTATAAGTTCCTCAAAAATATGAATTGTTGGATAATTTGATGATTATGGGTTGATTTCAAATCCAATTCCAAATTGATATTCACAATTGATTTTCAAATGCTTTGAGTAACACAATTATATATTAATTTCCAATTTTTCCTTATTTATTTAGGTTTTTTGCCAGTTGGATCCCCCCGGTGTCTTGAAAGGCGTTTTCTAGTGCATTTTATGATCGTTTAATGATGCAACCATACCAAATTGGTCGTTACACAAAATAGATCTTTTTTCGTTATTTAATGATGAATTTAAATGATACAATACAATAAAATTTAAGTAATAGTTGAAACAAAATTGTATTTAAACTAACAATACAATACAATAGAATGGGTAACAACCATTCAAACAAGGGGTAAGACAACTAATCCCAGTACTTTATTCCAACAATTACACACGCATATCCTCTTAATCCTTTGTTCATCAATACATCTTTATTAGCTAATCATTATATCAATGATTGACATTAATTATTTGTCCTCCACCAATCTCAAAAATAAACTATCCTAGGTAATTTTCATATTCCTCCTCCAATTAATTTTAATGTATCATACTAGGATTCCCTCTAATACATATATATCTAACTTAGCAATAGAAATTCTAAGATTAGACAATTGCTTACCTGAATCTAAAACGGGTTTTTTCTTCTCCCATCATCATGAGCCTATGCATATTTCTGCCTTGTTCTCTCTCTCCTTTTTCTTTTCCTTTCCAAACTAATTAAGTACTAAAAATGACTAATTTCACTAACTTGTTGTAATAAATATGAGACAAGTGGTATAGGATATTGACTAAATCATTAATTTAGCCTATTAATTAAATTAGTAACTTACTTCTCAACTAAATAACCCTAGTTATCGAATAGTGCAAAATACTTATTAAAAATTTATGGGATGAGTCTTTTATGAAATAAGAAGCTCTAGTACCCAAAATGACCTAATTTGTTGTTATATCAACTCTTGAAATTTGTATGACATCACACAAATTGAAACAAAGTAGCAGACAACATCTATGATTCAGCATCTTCTTACATAAAATATTATGGGGTGGGGGGTATTAAAGTTTGTGGACTTGATTGTACGGGTGACAAGTGTTTGTGGGACGAAGCAAGAGATAGTCCATAAGATGCTTTAGGAAAATAGCTTGAAGGATGGCCTAAGAATCTCCAAGACTAGGATTTTTGCAAACTATATAACCTTAGCTAAATTAGTGTATTTGTATCGTCTTATTGGGAACTAATAAGAGTTGGTAACTAATAGGGAATTTTCTTCCTCCTAAGAGAACCCCACATAAAATTGTATGCTACTTACTTTGTTTAAAAAAATGATCTGGTTTGACTTGACACTAAGTTTAAAAAACTAAAGAAGATTTTTTAATCTTGTAATCCTAAATTAAAGTTATATCAAACGTGTTGAAAAAATAAACTTGTTCACATTATTTAGTGTGTTCACATCATATTTATTTTAGTTCATGAACTAGTAGAATAAGGTATTAGGAGATGCATGGATTGGTGAAAAAGTCTAGACTAAGTCTAATAAGGTGTATTCATGAATTTGGAGGATGTGAAGTATTAATTATGATACATGTATGATAGGCTAGATATATGGATGAATTCACCTATAAATAATCATGTACTCTAGCCATTTTGTGGTAATCACAAAGTTGAATAGAAAATCATCTTTCCTCCACTTCTGTTGTACTTGTATTGAGTAATATTTGTATTGTCTTGCTCTCCCAAACTTCCAACATTTGGTATCAGAGCCGGTGTGTTTGAGAGACAACAAAATGTAGAGAGAAAATGAGCAACTCCAATGGAATTTCATTCCAAGTTTGGATGCTCACCAAAGAAAATTATGCAAGTTGGTGCATCCTAATGAAGGCTTTGCTAGGAGCCTATGATGTATGGGAAGTTGTGGAGAGAGGCGTCGATGAAGAAGATGATGTTGTTGGCACAAAGAAGAAAGACCAAAGGGCACTCACACTCATCCATGAAAGTTTGGATGAAATGATATTCGAGAAAGTTGCAAATGCAACCAATTCCAAGCAAGCATGTGATATTCTCTAAACCTCCTTTAAAGGTTTGACAAAGGTGAAAAAAGTTCATCTCCAGACCTTAAGAGGAAAATTTGTATCACTGCTAATGAAGGAATACGAATCAGTTTCAGATAATATCTCAAGGGTATTGGCAGTTGTCAATCAAATGAGCCGATATGGTGAAGTGTTGAAGGATGATAGGGTCGTTGCAAAAATATTACGATCCCTATATTCAAAATTTAATTATATTGTTATTGCTATTGAATAGTCCAAGGACTTGGACACCATGACCATAAAAAAACTTGCGGGTTCTTTGCAAGCACATGAAGAAAAGTTGAAGAAGTCGACACAAGAGTAACTTGAACAAGCTTTGCAAGAAAAAATTTCTTTGAAGGAGAAATATGAAAGATATGCCTCACAATAAAGAGGTCGTGGCGTGGAAAAGGTCGTGGTAGAGGAGGAAGAGGTGGCAGTCAACCTCCAACCAAAGAAAAAAAAAGTCAAGACTCCAACCAAAAAAGAGGTAGAGGATGGAGGTTAAATCAAGAAAGGTATGAAAAATCAAATATTGAGTTTTATACTTGTCATAAGTATGGGCATTTTTCATGGGAATGAAAAAATAATTTAGAGGAGATAAATAATTTTGTAGAGAGAAAAAATGAAGATGAAGATGACACTTTACTTATGGAATGTAAAGAAGAAGAGAGTGTTGAGAAAAATAAATGGTACCTTGATTCCGGTGCAAGTAGTCATATTTGCGGGAAGAAGTATTTATTTGCTGAGATTGAGGAATTTAATGGTGACAACATCACTCTTCGAGACTCTTCAAAAGTTCAAATCAAAGGAAAAGGTACGATTTTAATTTGTTTGAAAGATGGAAGTCATCAATTTATCTCCAATGTCATGTATATACCAGTGATGAAAAGTAATATCTTGAGTTTGGGGCAGCTTTGGAGAAAAATTATGACATTCATTTGAAAGATAAAATGCTGACAATGAAAGACGAAAATGAAATTTCCCATGGCTAAAAATAAAATGTTTGTGTTGAATCTTCAAAGTGATGTACCAAGGTGCTTATTTTCATGTGTCAAAAATTCATCTTGGCTTTGGCACATGAGTTTTGGCCATTTGAACTCTGATAGCCTAAGATTGATGAAAAAAGAAAATATGGTGAAAGGGATGCCAACCATTAACCATCCTAATAAACTTTGTGATGATGTATTTTTGAAAAGCAGTCAAGGAAAAGTTTTCCTTTGGTTGACAAGTGTATAGTGTCCTTTAGAATTGATTTAAATGGATATGCGTGGACCTATCAAGCCAACCTCAATTGGTAAAAGTAATTATTTCCTTCTCTTTATTGATGATTATTCTCGAAAAACTTGGGTGTATTTTTTGAAGGAAAAATCTGAGGTGTTAGAAAAATTCAACAATTTTAAGAGCATGGTGGAGAAGTAACGTGGTATCAAATAAAGTCATTTCGGTCCGATAATGGTGGAGAATTCACTTCAAATGAGTTTAAGGCTTTTTGTGACAAAAATAGAATACGTCATTTTTTTACCGTTCCAAGATACCCTCAACAAAATAAAGTGGTGGAGTAGCCCACTGCGCCACCTACAAAACCTCCATCACAAGTTCAAGAAGTTGGAGAATCAAGTTCAAGTAGTGTACCTCAAAAGTTTAGAAGTCTTCAAGACTTGTATGACACAACTGAAGAAGTGATAGAAAATTTATGTGATTTAACTCACTTTTGTTTATTTGTGGACAACGAGCCTGTAAGTTGTGAAGATGCTGTTGGTAATCCAAAATGGAGAGTTGCGATGGATGAAGAAATCAAGGCAATCAAGAAGAATGATACTTGGGAGTTGGAAAAACTTCCAAAGGAAAAAGCACCAATGGAGTAAAATGGATGTACAAGCTAAAGAAAAATTCCAAAGGTGAAATAAAGAGGTATTAAGCAAGATTGGTAGCAAAGGTCTACAAGCAAAAGGCCGATTTTGATTATGATTAGGTGTTTGCACCAGTTGCTTGTTTTGAGACAATCCACGTGATTATTTCTTTGGCAGCTCAGAATCAGTGAAAAAATCCATCAAATGGATGTGAAGTTGGCTTTCTTGAATGGAATTTTGGAGGAAGAAGTATATATTGATCAACCTTTGGGCTATAAGGTTGAAGGATGTGAGGATAAAGTGTTAAAATTGAAGATGACTCTTTATGGCTTGATACAAGCTCCACAAGCTTGGAATTGTAGAATTGACAAATACTTTCAAGTTAATGGTTTTGTAAAGTGTCCACATGAGCATGCACTTTATGTAAAAGTTAATAAAAGTGGTGACATATTACTTATTTGTTTGTATATGGATGATGATAATCCAAAGATGTTTGAAGATTTCAAGAAGTCAAAATAACAAGAGAATTTTAGATGATGGATGTTGGCCTAATGTCATACTATCTTGGCATTAAAGTGGAGCAGAAGAATGATGGCATATTTATTTCTCAAGGAGAATATGCAAAGGAGATTCTCAAGAAATTTGAGACGGGGAATTGTAAACCTGTTAGCACCCCCGTGGATTGTGGAATTAAACTGTCCAAGCATAAAGATGGAGAAAACATCAACTCAACATATTTCAAGAGTCTTGCTGGAAGCCTAAGGTATTCAACTTGTACGCGACCTGATATTCTTTTTGGTGTTGGACTTGTTAGTCATTTTATGGAAAATCCAACAACTTCCCATTTAAAAATAGCTAAAACAATACTCCGGTACATCAGAGGTACACTTGATTATGGAATTTTTTATTCATCTTCCAAGGAACTTCAAGCTTGTTAGCTATTTGTGATAGTGATTGGGCTGATGATATTGATGATCGAAAAAGTACTATCGAGTTCGTTTTCTTCTTTGGGAATTCTATATTTACATGGAATTCCAAGAAATAGCCAATTGTGATTTTGTCAACATGTGAAGCAGGATATGTAGCAACTTCTTCTTGTGTTTGTCATGCATTTTGGCTAAGGAGCTTATTGAAAGAACTTTACCAACCACAAGAAGATGCAACTAAGATTTGTATTGATAACAAATTAACCATTGCGTTGGTTAAGATCCCAGTGTTTCATGAAAGGAGCAAACATACTGATACTAAATTTCATTTCATTAGAGATTATATATCGAAGAAAGAAGTAGAGCATGAGTTTGTGAATCTCAAGACCAAGTTACAGATATTTTCACCAAGCCGTTGAAGACTGATATTTTTCAGAAGCTGCGGATGACTCTTGGAGTAGTGAATCAAGTTTAGGGGGGGATACTGAAAAAATAAACTTATTCACATTATTTAGTATGTTCACATCATATTTATTTTAGTTCATGAACTAGTAGATTGATGTATTGGGAGATGCATGAATTGGTGAAAAAGTCTAGATTAAGTCCAGTAAGGTGTATTCATGAACTTGGAGGATGTGGAGTATTAATTATGGCACATGTATGTTAGGCTAGATACATGGATGAATTCACGTATAAATAGTCATGTAATCTAGCCATTTTGTGTTAAGCACAAAGTTGAATAGAAAATCAACTTTCCTCCACTTCTTTCGTACTTGTATTGAGTAATATTTGTGTTGTCTTGCTCTCCCCAAACTTCCAACAAAACGTACAAAGATGCCCTTTAATCTTGTGGTGTTAAATATGTCACGTGAAAAATTGAAACTAAAGTTTTGTCCAAAAAGAAAGATGTCATTCTTTTTAAAACAGACTAAAAAGGAAATGAGGTCATTATTTTTGAAAAAGATAGAATATTTCTTTTTTTTTGTTATTATTACTGTTGTCTGATGGGGGGAGGGTCAAGAGATCCAGGAAGATGCGAGGGAGTTTATTCAAACTTCATTCGTTCAAACTTCATTCGACGAAAAATTATATATGATAATAGATATTGAACGATATTTAATTTTTTGGTCTATTTATATTTTTATATTTTAAATGTCTTTATGAAAATTCAGACATCGTCACTGGAGCGCATTGCATGGTAAAAGTTTCTTGGGGCATCTTGTCAATTGAGGTGGAAAGGAGCTCCTCAAAAAGTGAGACCAGATAGTGGGTATACACTTGACAATATTAGTACTATCAACTATGGATGCACGTTATTTAGTGTCAGGAATGAAATTGACTGCCATCTCTTCTTTTAGAGCCCAAACTTGCTTCAATGGTTGTGGCCCTATATAGCCAACTAATCCCACTTGTATCGAATTTTGTGTGCAAATGAGCCAAAGCCACATTCAATCAACAATAAAGATTGGAGTACAATTTAGCGTTTAGCCACGAGTAGTATTAAGATTCCTTTTTTTTTTCTTCCAATTTTGTTTGTCTAGAAAAGGCAAAAAGAATAACTATGCTTTGTTAATTGGTAGATAGCTAGATAACTTGATGTACTCATTAACTAGAAGCTTCATGAACCTTATGAGTTGGTTTTCATGGTTTTATAAATTGTATACGGATCATATCGTCTCTCAACATAGCTTATTGTGTTATTGGAGATGCTTTCACACCCATTTTCTGAGATTTTGTTATATGTGTTGCTTTGAAGCCAAGGCGGAGCTAGTGTTGGCTATGAGTTCGGCCAAACTATGTTAATTCAAACTTTAAATTTGTATTATTCAATTGGATATGTGGGTTATATTCGTAATAACTTCTTAATTTTCATTGAAATTTTAAGAAAGAATTCAATCACTACTCAAGCACATTAATTAGTGTATGTATAAATTTTCATAAGCGCTGGAGTACAGTGCCAAACCACCACGCAAGTGCACAATTTTGTTTACATCAGTGTCCTTTAATTGTAATCTTTCTACATTCTATTTTCATTCTGTTTATTATTTATATATACGTATATTTAGTAAAAAATAATAATTAATAAAGCAATGTTACAGGTGACACTCCTCAAGCCAAGATAAATTCATCCCTACTTACGCAAGATTAGTTATCTTTAACTACACGCCTCTCTTTCTTACGTATTTTCCTTAAAACAATATTTGATTTGCATGTATTAAGCATAATGTTAGCGTGATCATTACCTACCTTTTACAACTAATAGGATTAAAATTCTTGAATCAAAATCAAATGACCCAACAGACATAAAACAACTTAATTATTCTCAATAATATCTATCCTCTGCCATGAAACCTACTTTGCATACAATTGAGACAAAATGTGAGGGTGATCACCAAGGGGGAAAAAAGAAGAAGAAGGGGACCTACCTAGCTAGTATATTATTTATACCCCCACTCATTATTAAGATAATGATCTTGACATTTTCACATGGATTCATGGATGTCCACACATGCATGAATGAATTACATACAAATAAACTTGTATAATTTTACTTGCCATTAGATCTCTTCCATGAACTGTCCCACTGTTTCCCTAATTTCTCTTTCACCAAAATCTTTCCAACCTACACTGAAAATAACACAACACTGTGGAATGCACCTTCATCAATTCTTTCATTGGATATGGCAATGTGACCAGCAACACATGTCCTTATTTCATTGGAGCAACCAAGAAATGAATTTCATAATCAAGAAGGAATCAAAAATCTTCTTTTAAAAATTATGAATGTTGCCCCGGAGTATATCAATGTATCATTAATTAATCAACATGTCATTTTCACTGTTTATCTACCTTCTTTTTTCTAAAAATAAATATATATTAGTATTTTTATTAAGCCTAAATCCTTTAAGCACCAAATAAGTTGGTATTAATAATTAGTATTTGATTTATGTTCACTCACAAAAAGAACAGTGATTTAATATTAGGCATGAGGTATAATAGTGTTGGAATAAAATGTAGGATTATTTTATTCTATGTTTGCTTGGAGTTATTGTATAATACTTGGATTATTTATTCTACTATTTATACCTTAATGATGGAATAAGTTATCCGATATACATAGGACCCGTTTGGTAGAATGTATTATATAAGAATAGTCCCTGGATTAAAAATAGTCCCGTTAATTAAGTTAATCCATTGTTTGGTTACTTTATTTAATTTAATCCATGGATTAGTTATACCTCATGTAAGGTCTTATTAACAATCCTTTGATAAGCTCCTTAAATAAACTATCCCTCAATCCCCTCAAATTCTTGTAATTATTTTTTTATTTTCTTGATTTTATATTTTATATTTGTAGTTTTGTACTAGTAAATTTATTTAAATAAATTAACTTACAATTTTTTTTATTTTTTGAGTTCATATTTACATAATATAAAATATTTTTTTGTCATATTAAATTTTATTTATTTATCGGTTCACATTTACATAATATAAAAAAATAAGATTTCCATGTCAAAATTTTATTTTGATAATTAATTTAGTTGAGTGATTTTGTTGATACAAATACCTTGATTTTATTATACAAAATAAAGCTCAATAAATTTTCTAGATAAAATCTCCAAGTTGAGTGATTTTAGTTGTTAACTCCATTTAAAACTACAACTTGCAATTTTTATGTGTAAATTAGATGGTTTATTCGATCGTATTATTGTTTAAGATCTTTTCAATTTTAAAAGTAAATATTCTATCTTTATTAGATTTAAAATTGACGTTTAGTGAGTAATTAATTTATTAAGATGACAATTATTTATCCTCAAATGACTCAATTGAGAAATAGCAAACATGACAATAAAATTGTTAATCTCCGAGCTACAAAAAAATAATATTCTCTAGCAGTTATCTACTTTGACCCAATTACATGAAATAAAATATCCTATAATAATTCAAGGATATAATTGGAAAGAAGCTTTTTGTAAAATTTTAAACCAACCACAAGATTAGGAGAGAATTAATGAACTAAACACTTATAAAAATAATCCTTGCATTATTAATGCCTGCGTTATTGATATTTGTACCAAACGACCCCGTAATTGTATAACTTATCTCGGAATAACTTATCTCAAGATAATCTATTCTCGATAATTTTTCCCAACCAAACGAGCCAAGAGAAAGTTCTAAACAACTCCAGAATGCTTAAAATACACGCATTTTAGGTTCGATTAGGAGTTAATTAGTACACACAGAGTTTTGTAATTATTTTTTTAAATTGCCCTTCGTGTCTAATTCAATACTAGCTGCACTTGGAAGCCATAAATTCACATCCCTGTGTAAATTGTTTTGGTGAATCAACATAAAATTCCAGGCTATCTGGTACCTTTTGTTAAATGAGCTCCATTGATGGAAGCTCTAAGATGGAAGAGAAGAAGAATAAGGAAGAACTAATTTGGGAGAAAATTCTGTGTATTGTAATTACATCTCAGCAGTACACATGAATATATATATACAAATATTTTGAATGACAGCTGTACTCCACTAATTCCCTAACTAACTTCTAACTACAATTAACTAACTGCTAACAGTATAACTAACAACTAAACAGTGTTAACTGCTTAGTTAGTTATCCTCAACACTCCCCCTCAAGCTGAGAATTAAAAAAGATGTTTTTCATTCCCAGCTTGTCAATTAAAGCTTCATGCTGAGGTTTGCATAGCCCTTTAGTAAGCAGATCTGCAAGCTGTTCCTTTGTTCCAATATGTTGTGTCTGTATAAGTCCTTCCATAATCTTTTCTCTTACAAAGTGACAATCTATGTCAAAGTGCTTTGTTCTTTCATGAAAGATTGGATGTGAAGCTATCTGGATGGCTGCTTTGCTGTCACAGAACAGTTTTATTGGTTGTTTTACTTCTAGTCCTAGCTCCTTGAATAACCCCTTGAGCCAGACTATCTCAGCCACTGTGGTGGCCATGCTTCTGAACTCTGCTTCTGCAGAGCTTCTTGACACAGTGTTTTGTTTCTTAGATTTCCAAGATATCACTGTATCACCAAACTTTACCATGTAACCAGTGACTGATCTTCTAGACTCTACACAGGATCCCCAGTCAGAGTCACAGTAGGCAGTTAGTTCTGAACATGGTTTACTTGACATAAACAGTCCAAGTCCAGCTGTTCCTTTGATGTATCTCACCACTCTGATTGCTGCATCCATGTGAGACTGTTTTGGTGAGTGCATATATTGACTGAGTACTTGGACTACAAAGGCAATGTCAGGCCTAGTCATAGTCAAGTACAGCAGTCTTCCTATCAGTCTTTGATATCTTCCATGATCAGCTAATGGTGTGTCTTCAGCATTAGTGTTTTTTCCTGTACATTCATCAAACATTGTGGATGTCAACTTGTGATTAAATTCCAAGGGAGTAGATATAGGCTTGCATCCTGCTAGTCCCAATTCAGTTACCAATCCAAGTGCATACTTCCTTTGATTCATGAGAATACCACCTGCTGATCTGGAGAATTCTATTCCAAGAAAGTATTTTAACTCTCCCAGGTCCTTCATTTTGAATCTATGTTGCAGATCCTCCCTAGCCTGCTGTATGAGTTTTAGATTACTTCCAGTTATCAAGATATCATCAACATATACCAGAATAATGAGAATATCAGCATCTATCTTCTTTGTAAATAAGGAATAGTCATAGTGAGATTGTTGGAACCCCATATCAACCAGTGCCTTAGTTAGCTTTAGATTCCACTGTCTAGGGGCTTGTTTCAGCCCATATAAGGATTTTTGAAGTTTGCAGACCATATGTTTCTCCCCCTGGTTTGCAAAACCTTCAGGAATCTGCATGTAAACCTCTTCAAGAAGATCACCCTGAAGGAAAGCATTGTGAACATCCATTTGAAATATAAACCAGTTGCAAGAGGCTGCCAAAGCAACCACTGATCTGACAGTGACCATTTTAGCTACTGGAGAAAATGTTTCATTGTAGTCCAAACCTTCTTGCTGACTGTAACCTTTAGCTATTAACCTGGCTTTGTATCTTTCAACACTTCCTGAGGAGTTATACTTCACCTTAAACACCCACTTGCAACCAATAGGTTGTTTATGAGGAGGTAAAGGAACAATGGACCAGGTGCAATTGTCTTCAAGAGCAGCAATTTCATTCTGCATAGCTTCAATCCACAGAGGATCTTGACAAGCTTCTGAGTAGGATGTAGGTTCAACAATAGTAGAATATGCAGCAAGGGATGCTTTATATGAGGGAGAGAGTTCAGAATATGACACATATTTAGAGATAGGATACAGACAGGCAGACTTGGCACTAGGAGTTACAAAATCATTTAACCAGGTAGGAGGTTTTGAAGGTCTGGTAGATCTTCTGAGTGAAACAGGAATAGAAGTAGATGGAATAACAGGAGGAGGTAGAGTAGGAGAGGGTACTGAAGAAGGAATAGAAGAAGGAACAACAGAAGAAGATGATGGAGAGTCATCAGGAAGTGTGAGAATTGGGAATAAAGGATTAGGAGAGTCTTTAAGGTCTTTAAAAGGGAATACATCTTCTTTAAAAACAGTATCTCTGCTGACAAAGAGAGAATGAGATGCTAAATCAAACAGAACATAACCTTTCTTAGTGGAAGAGTATCCTAGGAGTACAGTAGGGATAGCTCTTGGAGCAAATTTATCAGTCTTCTTAGGGTCAGTGGCATAGCATAGAGACCCAAATACTCTGAGATGTTGAAGTGAAGGGGGTGTTCCAAAGAGCTTCTCAAATGGGGACTTGTCTTTCAGAAGTGTAGTAGGCAATCTGTTGAGGATATATACAGCAGTAGATACACAGAAACTCCAGAACTTTAAGGGAATACAGGCCTGAAATCTTAATGCTCTAGCCATATCAAGAATTGACCTGTGTTTCCTTTCAACAATCCCATTTTGTTGAGGTGAATATACACAAGAACTTTGATGTATAATGCCATGCTCCTTTAGTAGACTGTCAACTTGAGAATTAAAGAACTCAGTACCATTGTCTGTCCTAAGGCACTTAACTTGTTTGCCAAATTGTGTCTTTATCATATTCAGATAATGTCTCAATACAGTAATAGAATCAGATTTAGTGGTTAGTAAGAAAATCCAGGTATATCTGGACATATCATCCACCAGAGTAAGAAAAAATCTTTTGCCATCATGACTAGGAACTCTGTAAGGCCCCCATACATCACAGTGCACAATATCAAAAATAGAAATAGAAGTAGAGTTACTGACTGGAAATGGTAACCTTGCTTGTTTGGCAATAGGACATACAGTACAACTATGATCCTTTAAGTGCATAAGACTGTCTATTTTATTTAGTACTCTAAGAGGAGCATGTCCAAGTCTCATATGCCATAAACCAGACATGGAGCATGACTTATTTGAAGTAGATGATTGTGACCTGACTGAGTTTAAACTGCTAGAGATCTTATTTGCTGCAGGACTTTCATTCTTCAGATGGTGAGAATTGTGCCTTATTTCAGTCTTTAGCAGATATAGACCTTGATCTTCTTTACCAATCCCCAGGACCCTCCCATTGAAGAGATCCTGAAAGATGCAGAAGTCAGGTAAAAATAACACAGCACACTGTAGTTCCTTTGTCAACTGTGATACAGATAGAAGATTATACTTGAAATCAGGTATGAATAGAACATCCTTCACTAATTTGTCCTTCAAAACAATGGATTCACCAACATGACTTATAGGCACTTGTTTTCCAGTAGGTAAATTAACATTTATGGCATCTTTAGCACCAAGTTTCTTACAATGGTCAATTAGTCCTAGACTGTGAACCATGTGATTAGATGCACCAGTATCCACTATCCAGTTGGAGTTAACTACATCAGACATTAGAGCTGAAGCAATACCTGCTGTGCTGGAGGTGGCAACATTGGCCATAGTATTCACTTCATTATTCTTACTTAGAAGCTGAAGGATCTGATTGTATTGTTCAGATGTAAATAGAGGCATTCCTTGAGAATTTGAAGTGTTCAGAACTGTAGGAGAGTCATGAGCTTTGCTAACTTGATTTTCTCCAGTTGTGATGTTGTTAGCATGAGAACTAGATCCTCTTCTTTTTGGATAGCCATGTAATTTGTAGCAAGTCTCTCTAGTGTGTCCTTTGAAGTGGCAATATTCACAATATACCTGAGACCTATTTGTGCCATAGGCATGCCTTCCATCTCCTGAGTTTCTTTGTCTGTATCCACCATTATTACCACTTCCAGAAGTAAATGTGTTACCTGCTCCAATTCCTGAGTTGTTGTTGTTGTTTCCAGCATTGCAAGTAGTTGACTGATACATTCCATTGTTAGTTTGATGAACCCTAGACATCCTGTTGCTCATTAAAGCAGTTTCTGAGTGAGTTTCTATGACACAAGTGCTACCATTTATTCTCTGACTTTCAACATTAATAATCATTGCATATGCTTAATTTACATTTGGAACAGGAACAGTCATCAGAACTTGGCTTCTAGCATGAGCATATGACTCATTCAATCCCATTAAAAAACTGCTAAAGCTTCTGGAACTGGAAGTGTTCAACATATTGCTTAGCTTCAGGACAACTGCATGAAGGAGGAGGCATTAAAGTTTCAAACTCATCCCAGAGTTCTCTCAATCTGCAGAAATAGTTTGAAACAGATGTGGTTCCTTGAGCCAAAGTAACTATCTCCTTGTGCAGATAAAATGCTCTTGAAGCATTAACTTTATCAAACCTCTCTCGAAGATCCTCCCAGACAGTGTGTGCATCAGACCCATAGATGACAGTACTCACAAGATCCTTAGACACAGTATTCATAATCCAGCCTAAAACTATAGCATTACATCTTTCCCACAGATCGTGCATGGATGAGGGATACATTTCCTTCTTGCATGTTCCTAATAGGAAGCCTAACTTGTTTTTACCAAGTAGAACTAGTTTCATAGATTTACTCCATAGCGAATAATTTTCAGATCCTAGAAGTTTAATTGAGCTAAGAACCGCACCTTGTGTATCAGACGGATGTATGAAGAGTGGATGATTATGATCAATTTGATCGATCTGACCTAAATTGACATTTCGAGATGAAGATCCAGCTGTTTCTGTAGTTTCGACAGGGATTGCCATAACAGAGACCTATTTGCTGTTTGTTACCCAGCTGAATCCTCTGAATCTTTCAATTTCTTCTTCAAATCAGTTCTTCTACTTCTTCCTGCTTAGACTGTCTAAAATTGAGCCGCACCGGCTCCAAAAATGCCTATGCTCTGATACCATGTTAAATGAGCTCCATTGATGGAAGCTCTAAGATGGAAGAGAAGAAGAATAAGGAAGAACTAATTTGGGAGAAAATTCTGTGTATTGTAATTACATCTCAGCAGTACACATGAATATATATATACAAATATTTTGAATGACAGCTGTACTCCACTAATTCCCTAACTAACTTCTAACTACAATTAACTAACTGCTAACAGTATAACTAACAACTAAACAGTGTTAACTGCTTAGTTAGTTATCCTCAACACCTTTTTTTTTTTAATTTATTTATACCAATATATAAGGACGGCGTTCTGTTTTTCCCCCTTCCCACCTGGGTTCAATATCCCCATTGGGCTCGATTAAGTTTGGATTCGCATATTATAGGACTCATTTTTGGGATGCGCTTCTAACATGATTTTTTTATTAGGGTCTCGAACTTGGGTCTCGAACTTGAAACACTAATTAAGAGTGGCTTAATCGCAACTATCCCACCACAACTTATGCCGTTACTGCAGGCATTTGTAGACATATAATAGTTGTATCTCAGGTCCTAAATTTGGTACTGTTTCTTTACACTTTTAGTGTGTATAAAGCATATAAACCAAATATTTCATGTGTCCCACTTTTAGCTCATTTTCTTTGTAATTTTTTTTCATTTCCAAATTTCCTAAACATGGCATAGGTTATTTATAATTCTTCCAAAATAAAAAAAGTTCAAGTGCCATCAAAGTCTTCATATCCAATATGGAGCAATCAAAAAAGCAAGATGAATCAGAGTTCAACTTGAGGGAATGGGCTCTTAAGGCTACACTTAGCAGAGAAAAAACCAATTCAAGAAGGTACTCTGCATCTTATATTAGAAGTTTTAGGGAAGAGGCAAAATCTTTTAGATCAAGTGTAACTATTTCAAGTACTGCTTCCTCTCCTGGCTACACCTTAAGAGGTAATTTTGATACAAATAAAATCTTGAATTGCGTATAAAAATTACTTGTATCTCATAAGTTGTAATTTTTCTCCTTTTTTTTTCTATAGAGGAAATTGATCCATCAAAATATTCTTTTACCACTGCCTTGAAAGGTGAGTCTTTTGAAGATGATTTTGATGAATGATAAATTCGAAAATGTTTTTCTTTCTAAATTTGTTTTTTTTTAAGTGCAGCATTACAGGCAAAAACAATATACAGTTGGGAATATATGTCACCTGATGGTTTGGCTCTGAATTCAAAATGGAATGAAGCTGAGAAATACATATGCAATCCATTGTCAGGGGAAGTTCCTTTGGAGTGTTTGTCTGCAAAAATACTAAGTGGAAGATCATTTAGACAACCAGCAAGCAGAATTGCCATCTCAGGACCTCTCATTTATCCTTCTCAAATTCAGAGTACACCACAATTCCAAACAAAGCATCATGGAAAAAAAACTTCTTTTCCTACACCTGGAGAAGTTGAAATCCAAATCCCAACCAAAGGTGAGTTACGTTAAAATGTGTGACCGTCTCATCTAACAGCAGTTAAAAGGGTATATTTTTATTTAAAGCTAGTTAATGGTCAAATTCACTTTTGTGAGTTTTTTTGTCTGAACTATCAACTATTACCAATTATGTATCAAAACATACTTTAATTATCAACATCGTTTCAGTAAGAAAAAAAAGAGAGGTGTGTTTTGATAAATAGTTGGTAATAGTCCAGATCAAAACTCACAAAAACGTGATACTTTACACGTATTTTTGATCATTAATTACTTCTTATTTACTTTATTATATCTTGAATATACCCTCCTACTCCCACATGTGAGTCTGGTTATTTTCATGATCTTAGCATGCGGAAATTCATTTTGATAGATGGATTTGAACCCATGACATCTTTCTCCTCTAGTAGTACTAGGTGTGATCATCTCGAATTTAAAAGTTTAAGCTGTCAGACGTAATTATATATTCAACATTACGAACCATCCTTTGTTTATTCTACTCACAATTTTTTTCTTCACTTTGAAATTTCAGAAAAGAAAGAAGTTAACATTACAAGAGATGAGGGAACACAGAGCATTTTAGGTTATGTAAGTTCAAACAGTCCCAGTCCTGCTCCAACTCCATCAATTGAAGAAATGTCTATGAAGCTAAGTGAAGCAGCGGACTCCTCACCTTTGACTACTCCATCCACTAAGGAAATATCCTCAGATCAATCTCCTGTGACTAGTCCAAAATTAAAATCTGAGCAAAAGGTAAGAAATTAATTACTCCTCTGTTTCATTTACGTAACATTGTTTGATTTGAAGCGGTGTTTAATTTTTTTAAAAAAACTTTTGAAATTTGTGATTTAAAACAATTATTAGATACTTACGTGGATGTAAATCATTTCATTAAGGTTTAAGGAGAATTTTAAAGTTTATATTGAGAACTCTGACCAATTCTGTTTATGAAACGTTTGCATGATTTACTAGTCTTTTTAAGAGATTATGCATACATCATTTCATAAAAAAAATCTTTCCCCCTTAAATTAGAATGTAAATTTTAGTAAGACCTGATGACCTATAGCTATTCCCTCTGCCACATTTTATGTGGTAGGGTTTGAGTGCTCATAAATTTAACATATTACATTGACATAATTATAAATCAAAAGAAAAAATTGAAGTCATATTTAAAAATCAATTTAAAAGAAAATACATCACGTTGAAATTCTAAATTTGTTTTGGATTGTTGAAACTTAAGAAAATAATGACGTTTCACTTCCAAATAAATTGGAATTGGCTACATGAGTCATTACTCATAATGTTTCTTTATTTTAGGAAAGAGGATTTTTCACAAATATATATATAAAAAAAAATAATGATATTTACATGCCCCTAGCAATCTTTTGAAAATTACATTTAAAATAGCAAATGTTTTTACAAAAGTAGGAAAGAGAGTATTTTTAAAGGTGATTAGTGTAGTGTTTAATGTGATATGATAGTACTGGGAAATGGAAAAAAAAGGAAATGAAATAAATGTCAGCCTACTAAATAACATGCAAACTAATATTCACTGTGTAATAGATGTTAGTTTGTTGTTGTATTAGTAGTATTTATGGTGTGCGTGATGGTAGTACTGTTGATGTTTGGTTCACTGGAACGGTGTGAGTGATGGTAATATGTATATATATCTATATGTATGTATAATATGATGAGAAAAATCATTGGAAAAAAAAACACGAAGGAGTATAAAAAATGTATTTTAAAATTTTTTCATATGTTATAAAATATTCGTGAATATGCATTTAATGGTATTAAGTATGTGAGATAATTTGGTGAAAAAAAAATTTTGTTCGAAAATAATTTGAGGATATTCGATATTATATATACAAGAAATCCACAAAAATCTAATGAAGAATTAATAGTGTTTGGTAGTGTATTAAAAATGTTTTCATTTGTGTCCATTTTTTAACTTTTGTGAAAAATTCCCTTTTTTAATTAACTTTTTCTTGACCTAAAAAATATAGTGCAATTAATGTGATTTGATGGGTTGATAGAAAAAGTGAGTGCATATTTTGGTAATTTTGTTGCTATTCTTGTAAATAAAATGAAATGTATAAATTTTGCACAAAAGTTGGCTATTCTTGTAAATATTCCTTTAAATTTAACACAATTATATAACTTTTGGATACAAATTATTCTTTCCATTTTATTTACCATAATAGCCCATTTCCCATTTCCCATTTCCCAACACAAATCACATTATATCTTTTTGGCAGAATGACCTAATAAGCCCCCATACTTGGTTCCGTTTGTCACCTAGAACCTTATACTTAGACCTTTGCCAACTAAACCCTTGTATCCACTCAAAACCTACACTGTAAACCCTTTTTTCTGACCTGGCATCCTAAGTGGCATACCAGGTCATGTGCGTGAAATTCACTCCATTTTGGAGCGTGAAGGATTCCTAAAATACCCTTTAACAGTCATCTTCTTCCCCAAATGCCCAAATATTATAAATCCCTATTTCTTCTTCTCAAAATTCTTCAATTTCTTATTGTTTTTGTTTCTCCAAATTTCTTCCCTTGAAATTTCTTCATGTTGGCCATGATTTCTCCTTGGAATTTTTATTTTTTTTATTACGTGATTTTTTTTTATTTATTAAAATTTCTTCTTCTTCACAGTGACAGTTCTTCGTATGTGGGATATATTTAAACCCAAAAATAAACCTTAGGGTATTTTTAAACCCAAAGATGAAAGAGGAGTATTTATGAGTTACTTTTATATTGATTTGGGACTGCATTTTTACTCCATCCCCAAAATCACCATTAATGGCTGTTGAGAGCTTTTCTTAGAGGCAATCTAGCTCTACATCTTGTACTTCTAGATCCTCTGCATCAGGCAAAGCAGGTTCATCACTTCCCTTAGTTTCCCTCAGCTTCTTGCTCGCCATCACCCTCCTTAACTCCTTTTTTGGAACTTGATTTCCTTTGTCTTTTACTGGGATTATCACTTTCGGGTGTCTCTGTTGCTTTGGATTTTTCACCCAAGGCGAAGTTAATTCCTTTACTGTATGTTGTATCAAGTTCTAGCAACATTGCTGGTGCTAGAAGTAAGAGAAATTGACTGTGTCTCTTCTTCATATGTGGAAGAAGGTGAGGGAAGAGAGAAAGCTTTTCACACGTCATTTCATACGTGGAATTATTATATGACGTGGAAATTACGTGTCCTTGTTTGAAACTCACGCACCAGTCCCAGTCAGAAAAAAGGGTTTAAAATGTAGGTTTTGAGTGGGTACAAGGATTTAGTTGGCAAAGTTCTAAGTACAAGGTTCTAGGTGACAAACGGGACCAAGTACAGGGGCCTATTAGGCCATTCCGCCTATCTTTTTCAACATTAATTCATCTAAAACATCTTCTCTTACCTATTTTGTAAATAAAATTGGTGTATTTATGGTAAATATTCAAAAGCTAGTAAGGACTTATAAATATCAACATTTTTTTGTATAGTTGTGTGAAACACCCTAAAATTATTCATCTCAAACCATTGTAGAATTATGTAAGATATTTTGAAATGTTTCAAACTCAATGAAGAGTCACATAAATTACAAAAAGAGAAGAAAAAAAGGAAACACTATGTCAATAATTCTCAACTTTGGACCATGTCCTATATATGATCCAAGGATCATGGTGGATGAGGGACAAGAGGTACCTGAAAGACTAGATTATCAAGATTGTCTGAATTGACTATGCCCTAGTAATTGGTGGGGAAGGGGGGGGGGGGACCACATAGTTAAGTGGTCCCTTCCATCACCATAATTCACCAAAACACATGCCAATCACTTGCTTTTGTGGGCACAAACTTAATTGTGTTGGACCTTAGCCTTTTCTGTTTATTTGTGCATAGTTTCTTTAGATTTATTCTTAATAAGTTTTCTTCCCTGTTGTGGGGAAAAATAACTTACCTTATACTAACATTTCTTAATGAATATTGTCATATTATTGTTGTGCACTCCCTCAACAATTAATGCAAGACAAGTTTCTTTCAAACACCAAAGCACTACCCCACAAGCCAAAACCTGTTTTTCACCCTCCCCCATTCCAGCTATTGTACTTTGGTTTTCCTTATTCGAGATTACTCAGTAATCCTAAGAAATGAGAGGTTTATTTATCTAGGGAAGATTGCAGCAAACATATGCTTTGTATTTATTTGATATAGCAAGAGTTTCAGTTTTATTTGTTTTGTTCTGTGCATGTTTGCTTGGAGTTGTATTGATTTACTATATAGTTATTATATATGTTTGCTGTGATATAAAGTGAACAGATAAATAATGAATGATACACCAAATTATTGCTATGTTTGGTAATTAAGTGACTACCACTATGATTATTTGATAATTAGGCACAGCGTACCGCTATTTCTGCAATTTCCTCTTTATCAATAAATGTACATAATTATGATTAAATTCCACTTAAACAATTTAATTAAAATAAAAAAAGATCGTTGCTTATATAAAATTAAAAGTTTAAATTATATATATTATCAGTGCAAATATCAGGTCATCTAGATGATATATACAAGTAAGCCTCCTCAAGATAAGAAATTTTAAACTAAGAAATGGTATCTACTAGCTATGAAAGGTAAATATGTCATGCAATGGAGGAGCCACATTCACTTGACACCCCTTTCATCAGAAAATCAAACTATTTAACTAGGTAAAAAGATTTACTATATATATATCACATATTGATATCTCTTGGCTTCTACATGCAATTTTACTTTTTAAAATTGTGACGTCCCTTAGATAAATTCTGGTTCCGCCACTAATGACATGATCATGTAAAATTAATTCAACTACGCACACATTTCAGGATGAGATTCAACACTTCTGACGCTAGTATGTGTATATGTATATATAGGTGGAAGTGAAAGAAACTGGAGAGGAAGAAAACACAAAAAGAAATGAGGAAGTGCAGCAAGAAGGACAGAAAAAGAAAGTGAAGCAGAGGTGCAGGCAATTGGGTGGGGGGTGCTTGTCATGGAAGAGTTTGTGGATGAGAAGAACAAGGGACAGAGAGAAGCATAAATCAAGGAAAAACAACGTTTTTCTTTGCCATATATATGGATGCTATACCCACTAAAATTCAAAACTACATGTCCTTTGGGGATAGAAAGATTCTCTTTCCATCGCATCCCTTTCTTTTCTTAGATTCTAGTATATCTAGCAAGGATCTTAAATTTATTTTATGTAATATCAATAACATGCATGTCTATTCTAATATATCTTATAAGTTATTTTATTCTTATTTTTGTGCTTGAACTTTTTTTTTTATAGACCTTTAAATGTGTAGAAAATCAGAGAAAATTGGAAAATGTAAAGTGTTATTTCATGAAGTAAATGTGACAATGAGCAGCCTTTAGCTTATATACAACTGATCACTCTAACTAATTCACTAACAACTCACTAACAGCCTAACAACTTCATAATTAATTTTCTAACTTACTATTCAAGGAGAAAAGTTTACAGTTAATTAAGATCCTAACTAACTTCTAGAACAATTATCCTCGACACTCCTCCTCAAGCTGGGTATACTGAAAACATTCAGGACACCTAGCTTGGCTAGCCAAAAATGGTGCCGAGTTCTTGTAACGGCCCAGCTCACTAGTGGTATTGTTCCTCTTTGGGCCTGGGCTTAGGCCCGCACAGTTTTAAAACGCGTCACTAGTAGGTAATTCCTGTTTACTCATATACCCAACATCTATCCTGTGTTTTGCCGATGTGAGACTTCTCATCTTAAGATGGGTTGTTAAATAAACTCCCTCTATAGACTCAGCATCCTCGTTGAGGTTTGCCTCACTGTATGGGATTCTCCTAGACTCAACATTGAGATTTGTCCGGCCTCACTGGTATTCGCCTAAACTCAATTGAAGTGTGGCCTACATCGACAAGGCTGACACAAGAGTGGCTCTAATACCATCTATAAGACCCAGCCCGCTAGTGATATTATTCGCTTTAGGCCTAGGCACATACGACTTTAAAATGCACTGCTAGTAGGTAAAACTTGTTTACTTATTTACCCAGCATCCCTCAGGTGTTTTGTCGATGTGGGACTTCTCATCTTAAGATGAGTTGTTAAAGTTCTTTCCAATGCCTTTGTCAACAGATCGGCTTACCGATCCTTTGTATTGATGTATCTTGTTTGTATCAACCTTTGTTGCATCCTCTCTCGAATAAAGTGATAGTCCATCTCGATATGCTTAGTCCTTCCATGAAATATAGGATTTGCTGCCATTTGTATGGCAGCTTTGCTATCACAATGGATAATAGTAGGAATATTCAATTTCAGTCCTAGCTCCTTCAATAAATTTGATTCCAGACTACTTCAGTTGTTAGTGTGGCAAGACTTCTATATTTTGCTTCTGCAGAGCTCCTGGAGACTATGTTATGCTTTTTTTATTTTCAAGCTATCAATGGTTCTCCATATTTCAATAAGTAACTAGTTATAGATCTTCTTGTGTTGGGACATATGGCCCAGTCTGCATCATAGTGACCAGTGAGTTGTATATCTTTCCTTGAGCTCATGAGCAGTCCCAAGCTTGGTGCTCCCTTGATTTATCTTACCACCTTTAAGACTACATTCCAATGGGAAGTTGTTGGCTTCTGTATGAACTTGAGATAAAGGAGTTTCCCAATTAATTTATGATATCTTCCAACATTAGTGAATAACTCATCATTATTACCTTGAAGGTGATCTGCACTAATAAGTTTCATGTTGCTATCCAAAGATGTATCTCATGACCTTGCACCTACCAATCCAACTTCAGAAACCAATTCCACAACATATTTTCTGTGGTTCATTATGATTCCTTTGGTTGATCTACAAAACTCAATCACAAGAAAATACCTTAATTCTCCCAAGTCATTGATTTTGAAGTGATGATGCAAAACCTATTTAGCTTCATGTATCAATGTAGATCATTTCTTGTGATTAATAGATCATCCACATATACTAATATAATCACTAATGCTGATCCTCTTCTCTTGGTGAATAATGAGTAGTCTATATGGATTTATATATATCCTGAACCGGACAAGGCTTCAGTTAGCTTTGCATTCCATTATCTGGAAGCTTGCTTAAGTTCATATAATGACTTAAAAAATCTGTATATTTGGTGTTTCCCATTACTAACAAATCTCTTTAATTGGTAGTTCCATGTATACTTCTTCAATAGGTGTCCTTGTAAAAAAGCATTGAAGAAATCCATCTAATAAACCATCAAATGCGCTGCTGCTGTGATCTTAGGCGTATTTATACGCCTAATTAGCCAAATAAACCTATAAAATGAGTTAAGTCAGAGGGTAAACATAAAGAGAACAGCTGTTTTTAATATGATTGTCGTTATTTTTCTAATCTAGGGGTCGAGTACTCCATGTGGTTGCGTTTTGCAAAGATTAGTCAAATTATAGCAGTCCGAAGTCATGTGCAAAGTGAGAGGATGAAAACGTCCCAGAAAGCAAGGAAGAAAAGAAGCAGGATGCAGCAAAGACAATGGTCCGCGTCGCGGACCTGGCAGCAGACCAGCAGAACTGGAAAGAAGAAGATAAATACACAAAGGCCCAGTGCGCTGCAGGGTCCGCGTCGCGGACTAGTATGCAAGAAGAGGCGAATCTGTCCAGTCAGCAACTTAACGGACTGGGTCAATACACACTAGTCCGCGTCGCGGACTGCATGTTTTTCAAGTGAAAATACGAGTTACGGGTTTTAGAGAAAAGGAGGCTATTAATTATTGTAGTATTCATCTTTTGTTGGTTCATTTTTGAGCAAAGACTAGACGGGAGGCATAGAGAAGACAACCTAGGTCTACTTTGGTTTGCTTTTCATCTTTGTTTTCTTGAATGTTCATGGTTATCACCTTATTCTTGATGTGGGAACAAATTATGAGAGGCTAGTTCTCCCATATTCTGGGATTTTAGCCCTAGACAAGGTGATTTCTTAATCTTTGGTTTATGTATGATGGGTTTATCATTTATTCCTGTGCCACTTTGATTAATACTTCTTAGCCTGATCAACTAGGGAGGAAAAAAGTTAGTTATTCTGAATTCGAAAGATGTTGAAATAATTAGAACACAGTGGAACACCGAGCTTGTTCGACTAGGTTACTAGATTGGTTCGTGTAAGGGAGAACCGTGACAACTACCCTTACACCTCGCTTAGTTCATAATACAGGAAGATAAATTTAATGCATTTTTGGTGGTCTGTCTATCCCCGCTCAACAATGTAGGTAGGCAGTCATTAAAAGTAGGCCTGCAGAGGCGTGCAACCCTGTTAGGTAAATTTAACCTTGTGAACTAATAAATGTAAACCCAGATACATGAATACGGATTGAGAAACACGAAGTCGTCATGGCTATAATCCCAGAATCACCTTTAAATTGATAAATCGCTACTTCATATTATCTTAGAGTTTAGTACGATTCGTTTTCTACAAATCTCATCGCCAATTGTTTTGGATATAAATTTAGCATAATAACTTGAGGAGAAACCAATAATCTTTAAATCCTTTGGGTTCGACATCCGGCTCATAAGAAGAGCTATTGTATTACTTGAGTTGACCACGTACACTTGCGTGTGCTAGGGAAGCAACAAGTTTTTGGCGCCGTTGCCGGGGATTTAAAGTGAATTGGTTAATTTTATGAGTATTGTGCTTCGTGTGCTCACTGCATTTGATCTTAGCTGTGCCTTTATTTCAGGCAGTCGAGTATTAAACTGGAGGGCCAGGATTTGTGCTTTCGACAACCAAAAAGGAGAGCAGGGGTCCTATTTCAAACTCCTCCACTTGAACTTATTGCACAAGAGGATCGTGAGACCAACAACACTAACGCAAATCTGATCAGGGAACCAATAACTGACGGAAATCCTTTTGTACCGGCAGCACCGCGCCCGGTGAGGGATGTGGCAATCCCACAGACCACCAATGTTACTAGTTGTTTCATGAAACTGGAGCCCGGAGGTCGGTGGGAACTTAAACAGAACATGGTTCAGTTGTTACACTCCACAGGACAGTTCACCGGACTACCGCATGAGGACCCTCAGATCCATCTTCAGAATTTCCTGGAGATCGCAGACACTTTAATTCCGGCAGGGGTGAATACAGACTATGTCAGGATGACCCTTTTTCCCTTCTCATTGTTGGGAGCCGCCCGGAGATGGTTGCAGATAGAGCCACCAAACTCTATCACCTCATGGGATAATTTGGCTCGTAAGTTCCTCACTCGATTCTTCTCATCGGGAAAGACCGCAAAACTCAGGAGTGAAATCTTGAGCTTCAAGCAAAAGCCGGAGGAGAATTTATATCAAGCTTGGGACAGGTTTAAAACTTTGCTCATCAATTGCCCTCATCATTGCCAAGCTAATGAAGTGCTGGTTCATACCTTCATAGAAGGTTTAGAACCAAACAAAAAGATCCTTCTTGATTCAGCTGCAGGCGGGCAAGCATTGGAAAAGACGTATGACGAGCTGTATGCCTTGCTGAATAGGATCGCACAAGGAAATCCTGAATGGAATAGAGGATCTAGTAGGCCTGTTGTCCAGAAGCAAGCTGGTGTGCTAGAAATTGATGCCATAACTGCTTTGCAAGCGCAGATGTCCGCTATGCAGAATATGATAACTACCCAGTTCAACAATTTGGCATTAGGACAGCAGCAACAGGTGCAGGCAAGTGTGGGGCAGCAGCCAGCCTCAGTGAATGCAGTGCAACAACAACAACCTGGATAGTGTGATGTTTGCGGAGGAGGAGACCATACTGCTGAGTCTTGTGGGTCAAATCCTGAAGCAGTGAACGCTGTGGGGAATGCAAATAGAGGTGGTTATCAAGGCTATGGTAACATATACAACCCCGATTGGAGGAATCATCCCAACTTCTCCTGGGGAGGTCAGCAACCAAATTAGGGGTCCTTTCAGCAAATACCACAGGGGAATAATACATACTATAATCAACAAGCAAAGCAGCCTGCCAAACAATCTAACCCAAATAGTATGACTGACAGTGAAGTACTGAGGCAGATTCTGGCAAACCAGAATAGACAAGAGGAGGAAATTCGGAGAAACAAGCAGGATCTTCAGAACTTGGAAAGGCAGGTGGGCAGTTAGCAGGAAATATGAATTCCAGACCCCAAGGGGGTCTGCCAAGTAACACTGACCCTAACCCAAAACAGGTGAATGCAGTCAGTACAAGGAGCGGATGACCACTCATGGAAGCAGTTCCTAAGAAGAGGGTTGAAGCTGAAGCAGGCACTACCCCAAGTGATGAGGCTGACACGCAGAATCCAGCTCGGGCAGAGAGTACCCCAGTCCCGAAACCACCTCCTCCCTTTCCACAGAAGTTCAAGAAGAAAAAGGAGGACGACTGTTTTCAGATGTTCATCGGGTTGTTAAAGCAGGTACATATTAACTTACCACTGATTGATGTTTTGCGGGGCATTCCAAAATATGCTAAATACGTGAAGGACATTGTGGCAAACAAAAGCAAGTTAGCTGAGTACGAGACTGTAGCACTCACAGAGACTTGCAGCTCCAGGATCTTGAATGGATCCAGATTGCCCACAAAGATGAAAGATCCGGGGAGTTTCACAGTGCAGGTAACGATAGGTGGTTGTGTGAATGCAAAAGGGCTGTGTGATCTTGGTGCAAGCATTAATCTAATGCCTAGCTCCATCTTCACAAAGTTGGGCCTGGGAAGCCCAAAGCCGACCACCATCGTACTACAACTAGCGGATCAGTCAGTGGCGAGACCTGATGGGGTAATTGAGGATGTACTAGTCCAAGTGGGATCACTCATTTTCCTAGTGGACTTTGTCATCCTAGACTTTGAACCTGATCCTGAGGTCCCGTTCATTCTTGGTCGCCCGTTCTTAGCAACAGGTGGAGCATTAATAGATGTAGCAGCGGGGAAGCTTACCATGAGATCTCATGATAAAGTGGAAGTGTTCGATGTGTATAAAGCCATGAAACTCCCCGCAGCTTATGAGGATCTGGCAGCGATCACCGTGTTAGACACGGCAGCTGCAGTGAGCCGGGTAGAAATAACAGACCCACTGACTCGAGTTCTACTGAACCAAGGGTTGGTGGATGATGCAGAAGCAAAAGAAATAGAGAGGATGTTGAATGGCCACAATGTCAGCATGTTGAAAAAAGAAGCAGAGCCATTGAACAGAGTCCTAGGACCGCCCCTCAAACCTTCAATTGAAGAAGCACCTAAACTAGAACTGAAGCCTCTGCTGTCGCACCTCAGGTATGTATTCTTTGCGAAAATGAAACGTTGCCCGTAATCTTGTCTGTGTCTTTGACTGCAGCCCAGGTAGAAGCAGTAGTGGCAGTGCTAAGGCAAAGGAAGAAAGCGATAGGATGGCAAATGTCAGACATTCAAGGCATTAGCCCAGCCGTATGCATGCATAGAATATACATGGAGGAGGGCCACAAGCCAGTGGCTCAACCACAGAGGACGCTAAATCCCATTATGAAGGAGGTGGTGAAAAAAGAAGTGATCAAGTGGTTGGATGCAGGAATCATCTTCCCCATATCTGACAGCAAATGGGTAAGCCCTGTGCAATGTGTGCCTAAGAAAGGGGGGATGACGGTTGTCACTAATGACAATAACAAGTTGATCCCAACCAGAACGGTGACAGGATGGCGAATCTGCATGGATTACAGGAGACTGAATGATGCTACCCGAAAGGACCACTATCCGGTGTCGTTTATTGATCAAATGTTGGATAGATTGGCTGAGCAAAAGTATTACTTCTTCCTGGATGGATACTCGGGGTATAATCTGATCACTATCGCCCCTGAGGACCAAGAAAAGACAACCTTCACCTGTTCATATGGAACTTATGTCTTCAAACGCATGCTTTTTGGATTGTGCAATGCACCTGCCACTTTCCAAAGGTGTATGATGGATATATTCCACGACATGGTGGAAGACATAGTGGAGGTATTCATGGATGACTTCTCAGTATTTGGGGAGTCCTTTGACACATGCTTACAGAATCTAGACAGAGTACTAGCACGATGTGAAGAAACAAATCTAGTTCTTAATTGGGAGAAGTGTCATTTCCTGGTGAAAGAAGGGATAGTTCTGGGGCAAAAAGTTTCAAAGCGTGGTTTGGAGGTGGACAAGGCAAAGATAGAGGCCATAGAGAAGTTGACACCCCCGGTGTCAGTAAAACGAGTCCGGAGCTTTTTGGGTTATGCGGGTTTCTATCGGAGGTTCATAAAAGATTTCTCAAAAATCTCCAAGCCGTTGTCAACCCTTCTGGAGAAGGAGGTTACTTTCAACTTTGATGCTTCATGTTTGCAGGCCTACGAAATGCTAAAGAAGAAGTTAGTCGAGGCCCCAATGCTGACAGCACCAGATTGGGAACTCCCATTTGAGCTGATGTGTGATGCTAGTGACAATGTTGTGGGAGTGGTGCTGGGCCAACGCCAAGAGAAGGTGTTCTACGCCATTTACTATGCCAGTAAAACACTTGATGCAGCGCAGTGTAATTACACAGTAACTGAGAAGGAGATGCTGGCATTTGTATATGCCTTTAACAAATTCATGGCATACTTAGTAGGCACCAAGGTGATAGTGTTTACCGACCATGCAGCGGTACAATATTTGTTCAATAAGAAGGAAGCTAAAACCAGGTTGATTCGCTGGATCCTTCTACTACAAGAATTTGACATCGAGATAAAGGACCGTAAAGGGAGTGAAAACCAGATCACTGATCATCTGTCCCGTTTGGAAAGTGATGCTCACATAGGGGAACAACTGCAGATCAAAGAAGAGTTCCCAGATGAGCAGTTGATGGCCTTAGAGGTGGAGGAACTACCGTGGTATGCAGATATTGTCAACTACTTGGTGAGTGGGGTGTTCCCACCTGGAGCAACGTATCAGCAAAGAAAGCGGCTGGCACATGATGCAAAAGCATTCATATGGGATGAGCCGTACTTATTTAAACAAGGGCCGGACAGAATGGTGAGAAGATGTGTGCCGGAGACAGAGATGCAAAAGATTCTAGGAAGTTGCCATGCTTCACTCTATGGGGGTCACCACAGCGGTGAAAGAACAGCGCATAAGGTGCTACAGTCCGGGTTTTTCTGGCCCACATTATTCAGGGATGTTGTGCAGTTCGTGAGGACGTGTGAGGCATGTCAGAAAATAGGCACCATTTCGAAAAGACACGAGATGCCCTTCAACAACATCTTGGAAGTGGAGATCTTTGATGTATGGGGGATGGACTTCATGGGGCCATTCCCACCATCCTTTGGGAACCAGTACATCTTAGTAGCTGTGGATTATGTCTCCAAGTGGGTGGAAGCAGTAGCTTTGCCCATGAATGACGCAAAGGTAGTGAGCAAATTCCTAAGGAATAAAATTTTCACCAGATTTGGGACCCCAAGGGCCATCATTAGTGATAGAGGCACTCATTTCATCAACCAAACGGTGAAGAATTTGCTAGCCAAGTATGGGGTGCGTCATAAGGTTGCCACAGGGTACCATCCACAAACGAGTGGGCAAGTAGAGGTGTCGAACAGGGAAGTGAAGCAGATACTCCAGAAGACCGTGAATGCTACCAGGAAGGATTGGGTAGTCAAACTTGACGAAGCCTTGTGGGCATACCGGACAGCTTATAAGACAGCGATAGGCACATCCCCATATCGGTTGGTATATGGGAAGGCATGCCACCTCCCAGTGGAACTCGAGTATCAATCCTATTGGGCAATTAAGAAACTAAATCTGGATCCTGAGCTCGCGGGAAAGAAAAGGTTGGAGAAGCTGGTGAAGTAGGATGAATTCCGGCTTCACGCGTATGAGAATGCGAAACTGTATAAGGAGAAGACCAAAAGATGGCATGACCGGCGCATAATTCCTCGAGCCTTTGAACCAGGTCAGCAGATTCTTCTTTTTAACTCTCGTTTGAAATTGTTTCCAGGGAAGCTGAGGTCCAAGTAGAATGGACCATACACTATGGTGAACATCACACCGCACGGAGCTGTGGAGCTAAAGGGTGCAGATTCGGACCAAACCTTTTTGGTGAATGGCCAGTGTGTCAAGCACTACTATGGTGCTGACACAAATAGAGAAGAAGAGGTCATTCAGTTGGCCAATGACGAATGAGCAATGTTGCATCGTGCCGCGACGGTAAATCAGGCGATGTACGGGAGGCAACCCGTGGTAAGGTAAGTTTTCTTTTCCTTTTAATATTAAAAAAAACCAACAGAAAAGCACCAAGTGTCTGTCCGTGATACGTACGCGTCGCGGACGTATCGCGCAGAAGGCTAAACCCGGGGTTCAAATGAACATCGCCAATTCCCGGTAATCCATCGTTTAATTTTGGAATTTCTTTGTTTGGATTACTTTATGTTGGTGTTTAGCAGGATGTTCAAGTGCCAGGTGAATTTTTCGGGGCCCATAGCTCGATTTTGGAATTTGTTTTGGGCCCCAAAACAGTGAGCCTCCGCGACAGCAACACGTCGCGGAGGCATCGCGGACATGTACTTGTATGCTGTTTTTAGGATACAAAGTGTGTCGTCGATTTCGGTCTACCCGGGAGGTATGTTGTGCATTATTTTTTGCTGAACTAACATGAGTAAGTGTGTTGAAGTATTTTAAGGTGTTCGGTAAATTTTTCGTGGCCCGTAGCTAAAAAATCAAAATATTTTTGGCCCCGAAACAGTGTCTCTCCGCGACAGTATGGCGTCGCGGAGAGGTCACGCACTCACACTTGTGTGCTGCTCTGGGTGGAGAGAACATATTGTCGATTTTTCTCTAATTCCATGAGTTTTGTTTTCCATTTCTTTCACTGAACTAACATGTCTTGCTATGCTGAAGCCTAGTCCAGGGTTGGTTGAATTTTTCGGGGCCCGTAGCTAAAAATCAAAAATAATTTTGGCCCCGAAACAGTAAGCCTCCGCAACAGTACCGCATCGCGGAGGCGTCGCACACTTGTGCAATATTTCCACTCAGGTCTGGAAATTGTATAAGGAGTGGTGCGCGACAGGTCCGCGTCGCGCTTGCATCGCAAACCTGTTCAGTTTTGGGCTTCGTTTTCCGTGCAGCCCCGCCCCTTTATATACCCCAGCCGTTTCTTTCGTTTTTTTCCTCAATTCTTCACGTGTTTGCCCTATTTTTCTCTCTTCTCTCTAAATCTTTTCCCCCCTTCTCAAAGATTTGAAGATCTACGCGACACACACTCTCTCCCACATCATCTCCCTACCTCTCAAGTAAGTATTCTTAGTCTTAATGTCTTTTTTATGGTTAGTTAGGGTTTCTTTGTGCCTATTTGAACATATGCATGCATATGGTGAGTGGTAGGAAGCCAATATCCTAATGGGGGTGTAGTGGGCATAGATCCATGTTAAATGTTGAAATTCTTGGGTGAAACTATGGGACTTTGGCACAATCATTGTAGGGTGAAAACCCTAAGTTGCGAAAATTTGGGGAAAACTTGTTATAACTGATGGGGTTGAGTTTTTGCGAGGGTAACTACCTTAAATTGTTAGAAATTGTTGGGTGTGGGTAGTTTCTGCTCAATTTTCTTGCATTGTGGTTGTATGGTTTGTATGGGGGCAATGGTGATTATTGGACCTAATCTTTATGATACACTGTGGGGTGAACCGTGGTGCCATGTGCCACCGGTGAAGTAGAGAAGTCTGAGTATCCGCTTCACCCAGTATGTTGTGATCTAAGTGTGGGGTGGGCACCCCCTAAACCGTCCCACGGTCCCCCTTGGCATTACTGTTGAGACACTAAGTTGGCTGCTGCAGGTGGTGATGGCTTCTAGAATCCGAAGGACAGGTCAGAAAAGCGGAGCTGGCGCCTCAGGTAGCCGCAGGCGTGCCAGGGACGTCCCGGAGGTGCCCCGAGCCCCTGACCACCGAGGGCAAAGAACTCGTTATGGGCTTCGGGCGGTGGACCGAGACGGGCAGAGGTGGTCAGGGCTCACAACGAGACCAAGTACTTCCCCGACATCCCCATTGATGCAGACTCCCTGGCCCGTGAATTCCCCAACTTCTACCAGCGCTGCATGGACTACAATCTGCTGTTTCTGTTCAACGACGCCCTGCCTTGCAATCCCAGCATAGTCAGGGAGTTTTATGCTAATATGAAAAAGGAGTCTCGCACGCAGGTGGTCATAGTACGCAGGGTGGAGGTAAATTTTGGACCCCTGGCCATCAACAACATCCTGGGCACGACGGATATATCCGCCGGAGATTTTAATGAATTGCAGCTCCGCGCTCCCTACCGTCTCATCCGGCACACACTGGCCTGAGTGAACTCAACAGCTAGGTGGATTCGGCATGCAGGCCGAGGGTAACACCAAAGCTTCCCCTTCGCACACATGAACAGGGAAGCTAGGGTGTGGGTCAAGATTGTCATGCACTCATTCTTTCCAGGCCAGTGATGTTACAAGAGACCGCACCTGCCTTGTGTATGCCCTCATGACGGGCATGGCGCTGAATTTTGGGGCTATCCTCAAGTCTGCAATGAGGAAGGCACGCGTTCACCGGGGTCACAGGTATGTGTTTGGGGGCCTTATAACTGAACTTTGCAATCGTGCAGGTGTCCCCACAGAGGAGCTCAACTACTGGCCTCAAATTGAGGCCCCACCATATAACGTCACTAATATCAAGGGGCCGGAGGAAGCTACTGGGCCAATTCTCACCACAGCAGAGCGAAATCATAGAGATGAGCTTATCATGGCCCGCATGTTCAGGCTCGAAATGCTCAGGCACAGGGTGGGTGGTCGCCCTTGTACCTAGTTGGAGCTCGATGAGGTCGCCGCTACCTACCCTCTCAATGCCCATGCTAATGTTGTGCTGGGCATCGGGCCTACCTTCGTAGAGCCAATTGATGATGACGTCCCAGCAGACCCTGAAGAAGCCCAGGTGGACTCCGACACTGAGGAGGACGAGGTTGAGGATGGGGTCCCGGTTGCCACGGGGGGAGAGCTGATCTTACCGGACCCGAATGATGTGGAGTAGCCAGGCCCAATGCAGGTTTGCTATGTTCAGCACTGACGACAGTGCTGATTCTAAGTGTGGGGTGGTGGATGGCCAAGGCCAGGATTATGCTTTATTTTTTTTTATATATTGGCATGTATAATGCAGACACCTCTTTTCTTTTCTTGTTTTCCTTTCTTGCCTAGTATATGTAAATTGTTCTTTTTTGCTACTAGTGGAATTGTTATGTAAAACAGTTGTTCTCTAGTTTATGATTGTGTTTACTTTGTGTGACATGTAGTGTAGAGATATATGTGCAGTGATATAACCAAACAGGGTAGGATGGCCGTGTAATTAAACGGACGTAACCACTAGAGGACCTGAAAGTAGCACCTGATTCTAATACTTCAGAATAAAATGAAATAACCAAGAAATCCTGTGCATTAGGCAACATTGAATCTTGAGTTAACTTTATGAAGGGAGTGTGCCAAGAGTGGTAAGCGAAATTGTATAAGTCTGTGTTGGAATAGTTGCTAGAACTTGGCCTATGTGTTATTGAAGCGAAATAAAAAGGATTGCTTTGTTTAGGAGATGATAATAGGCTTTCTTTGATTTGTCTTGTAAAATTTTAGCCTTTTCAGATATTATATCACTAGTTAGCCCTTTTGAGCCTATAGCTTTTTGTTGATAGCCATACTTTTGCCTTGATCCGATTTTGTTGAATCCCTAGTTTTTGCACCTTGCTTCCTTGAGCACTGTAGCATAGACTGATTGTAATGGTTGAATTTGAAGAAAAGGGATAGTTAAGTGGTAAAAGGATATCAATGACAGCTACATGGTGATGAAAAAGCCCTCTTTGAAATAATGGGTCACAAAAATTTAAAAAAAAATACATTATTGATGAGATGAGATTGCTAGTGAAATAATCATTGAATGGAGGGTGGAACAATAACAAAAAGAAGAGAACGAGTGATGAAGTTTAAAAGTGCAAAGTGCTTAGGGAAGTGTAAGTCACTATTATATAGTTCATACCCGTCCCCTAGCCTACATTACAACCCATTAAAATTCCTATATGATTCTATTCAAAAATTCTTAATTAGTGGAGATGTACATTAAGGGCAAGCCTATAGGAACTAGACCCAATACAATACATCATTTGGGAGAGAGAGAGTTGATTGAATACCCACATCCGTTGTATCTGCCATTATGATAAGTATGAATGGGTAATTCTTCTGGTGAGGGCACAACCTGGAGTAAGGTTAGCAGTCAGATGATAGTGTTGACTGATGTGCTGCATGATTTCATGGTTAAGCGGCAAGGATTAGATAAAGGAGATGCTATCAGGATCTAGTATGGTTTTGGTCTCTTTGATGCACGCGAGCCATTCATATCAATTGTTTGGGGGATATATACTGCCTAGCGAGTCTCATGCATGAGTGTCGTAATTGCCCCAGGACGGACAAAACTCTAAGTGTGGGGTGGTGATCTTAGGCATATTTATATGCCTAATTAGCCAAATAAACCCATAAAATGAGTTAAGTCAGAGGGTAAACATAAAAAGAACAATTGTTTTAAATATGATTGTCGTTATTTTTCTAATCTAGGGGTCGAGTACTCCATGTGGTTGCATTTTGCAGAGATTAGTCAAATTATAGCAGTCCGAAGTCATGTGCAAAGTGGAAGGATGAAAACGTCCCAGAAAGCAAGGAAGAAAAGAAGCAGGATGCAGCGGAGACAATGGTCCGTGTCACGGACCTGGCAGCAAACCAGCAGAACTAGAAAGAAGAAGAAAAATACACAAAGGCCCAGTGCGCTGCAGGGTCCGCGTCGCGGACCAGTATGCAAGAAGAGGCGAATCTGTCCAGTCAGCAACTTAACGGACCGGGTCAATACACACTAGTCTGCGTCACAGACTGCATGTCTTTCAAGTGAAAGTACGAGTTACGGGTTTTAGAGAAAAGGAGGCTATTAATTATTGTAGTATTCATCTTTTGTTGGTTCGTTTTTTAGCAAGGACTAGACGAGAGGCATAGAGAAGAAAACCTAGGTCTACTTTGGTTTGCTTTTCATCTTTGTTTTCTTGAATGTTCATGGTTATCACCTTATTCTTGATGTGGGAACAAATTATGAAAGGCTAGTTCTCCCATATTTTAGGATTTTAGCCCTAGTCAATGTGATTTTTTAATCTTTGGTTTATGTATGATGGGTTTATCATTTATTCTTGTGTCACTTTGATTATTACTTCTTAGCCTGATCAACTAGGGAGGAAAAGGGTTAGTTATTCTAAATTCGAAAGATGTTGGAATAATTAGAACACAGTGGAACAGGGAGCTTGTCCGACTAGGTTACTAGATTGGTTCGTGTAAGGGAGAACCGTGACAACTACCCTTACATCTCGCTTAGTTCATAATACAGGAAGATAAATTTAATGCATTTTTGGTGGTCTGTCTATCCCCGCTCAACGATGTAGGTAGGCAGTCATTAAAAGTAGGCCTGCAGAGGCGTGCAACCCTGTTAGGTAAATTTAACCCTGTGAACTAATAAATGTAAACCCAGATACATGAATACGGATTGAGAAATACGAAGTCGTCATGGCTATAATCCCAGAATCACCTTTAAATTGATAAATAGCTACTTCATATTATCTTAGAGTTTAGTACAATTCATTTTCTACAAATCTCATCGCCAATTGTTTTGGATATAAATTTAGCATAATAACTTGAGGAGAAACCAATAATCTTTAAATCCTTTGGGTTCGACATCCGGCTCATAAGAAGAGCTACTGTATTACTTGAGTTGACCACGTACACTTGCGTGTGCTGGGGAAGCAACATGCTGCAATGGCAATAATTAACGTCATAGTCAATCTTTTTCACCACTAGTGAAAAGGTTCCTTGATAGTTAATCCCCTCAGTTTGATTGTACCCCTGGGCTACAAATCTAGCTTTGAACCTCTCAATCTCCCTATTTACTTTGTACTTGATCTTATATCCATGTACATCTAATGACCTTTTTTCCTAGAGGAAGTTGCTCAATTATCCATATACCATTATCCTCTAAGTTAGTAATTTCGTGTTGCATAACATCTACCTATTTATGGTATTTCACAGCTTCCTCGTAGCTCTTTTGTTCTGTATTCAAGGACATTTTACTCTGGTAGGCTTGATTCTTAGGAGATAACTGATCATAAGACACATGATTAACTATGGAGTAAGGACATGCAGATTCAGTCACATGAGTCACATAGTCCTTCATCCACATAGGTGGATGTGATTTTCTACTGGAAGTTCTGACCCCGACATTATTTATATCACCATTAGTTCTTGTCTGATCAACCTCATTATGATCAACCTCATTATTTACACTGTCATGAATTCTTGATGGATCTGTTGTATTCATCATATCACTCACCTCATTCTCAGTATTGATTTCTGCACCAACCTCACAAATTGTAGTTTTTTCTACTGCGAAGTGATGCATCAACCCTTGACTTTCACTAGTTGTAGGTGTGTTACCTTTTGTATCATCATAATCAGTGAATGGTGGTGCGATAAACACTGGCATGTGGTTGTTTTTTAAACTTCTAATTAAGAACACATTCTCTTTGAAAATAACATCTTAATTCACTATAAATTTTTTGAGCTTCAAATTTTACGAAAGATAGCCTTTTTGAGTGATGGAATAACCCATCGTGACACAAACATCATCTCTACGAGAGAATTTATCATCCTTGACAGGTTTGGTTGCATAACATAGATAACCAAAAGATGTCAAGTGATTGAGTTGTAGTTTAGTTTTGTGAAATACCTCATAAGGTGATTATTCTTGTAGGATTCCAGTAGGCATTCTGTTAATCAAGTACACAACTGCTAGCACATACTCTCCCCAAAATCTGATAGAAATAGATCCTTGAAACCTGGAGCTCTTGCCACCTTCAATATATATTTGTGCTTCCTCTCCACTACTCCATTTTGTAGTGGAGTATGGGAGCAGCTACTCTCATAAACAATTCCTAATAATGTAAACACTGTCTTACATTCCTTACTACAAAACTTAGAATCATCATCTAATCTTACCCTTTTAACTTGTTTGTTAAATTGATTCCTTACTCAGGCAAAAAAGGGACTTCAATGTAACAAAAACACCATTTTTACATTTTAGTAGAAAAAACTATACCATCCTTTAATTATCATCCACAACAGTCAAGAAAAATCTAAAATCATTATGTGTAAGAAATCTATATGGGCCCCAAACATCAAGATGAATGAAATCAAAGAATGCATCAGCTCTAGTCATGCTAATAGGAAAGAAGTCTAGTTTGTTCTACTAATGGACAAACTGGAAAAGTATCGCGTGTTACCGCACTTATCTTATTCTTCACTAAACATAATTATTTCAACACCTTGAAGGAAGGATGGTGCATCTTGTTATGCCATAGAAAATATCCCAATTCATATGTCTTTGTCATTAATATCTTAGCAGTGTTAGGCTTATTTCCTTGCACAAGAGAATTCTTTGAGAAAATAGTACAGACCTTCTATTTCTTTACCTATTCCCTTCACCTCTCCACTAAATTGAAAATATAAAATTCAGGGAAGAATCGAACTGAACAATTCAATTATTTGGTCAATTGTGGCATTGAGAGTAAATTATACTTGAAGTCAGGAACTACCAAAATATTTTCCAGTATCCCACCAGATGGTATCAAACAACTCTCTAAATGAGTCACCAATGATGTCTAACCATTAAGTAAATATACTTTCCTCTCTATGTTCTTATTAGAATTACTAATATAATATTATATATTACTTTTAGAAGTCATGTGAGAGGTTGCCCCTAAATCAACTATGTCTCCTTTTATTAGGTACATTACACTCATCACTGGCACTCATCACTCTAATATGATTGTCCTTCTTATCATACATACAAATAGTAGCAATATCAGGGTCATTGAAAGTACCTGTCATGTTTACCACTTCTTCAGCTTTCTCTTCTTCATTCAGAATTTTAGGATCTTTTGATACTGATTTGGAGTATATGTTGGTTGCATAGCCTGTGCCTGCAAGTTAGTATGTACAGAATTGACATCATATGAATCCTTTGCATTATATAAACCTTGTGTAGAATGCTTCAATCCTTTGTTGATCTGTCCAAATGCTTTATCATTCTTCAGTTCCTCATTACCTTGTTAAACTTGAACATTGTTTGCAATGCCTTTTTCTTTACTTGAATTTGTTCCTCTAATTGGTTTTGGAAATCCCTGATCAGTTCCCTACCTTGATTTCCTCTTAAACTTCCGGTGTTCAGGAGATTCAATAATTCTATAGAAGATATTTCTGGTATGTCCATGCAATTTGCAGTGATAATAGAATAAGTTTCAATTTACCTTTTTCTTTCCAACAACACTAAGACCTCCTCGTCCATAACCTTCTTGTCCGTCAACATGAGTTTCTTAAGATTTCCTTTCCTGCATCAATGTTGTTGCTTCAATCATATCTCCACCTGGGTGACTTACTGAAGTGATTCGTTGGGTCTCATTTGGAATTATCATCACATACGCGTTGCTAACACCCAGTAAATGACTCATCATTAAGATCTGGCTACGTGCATGACAATACACCTCACTTAGTTCCATTAAGAAGGAAAAAAATTAGAAATATTGCATGTGATCCATGTAAGTTTTAGATCTATCACAATTGCTTGGTGGAGGAGGAACAAGGGCATTAAATTCATCCCATAACAAACACAATTTGGTAAAATAAGCTAAGATACTCTTATTACCTTGATAGATTGTGCAAATTTCTCTTTTAAGCTGATAAATCCTTGATCCATCTACTTTGTCAAAATGTTCCTTTAGGTCGGCTCACACTATTGCAGCATCAAAGCATAAACAATTCCACTTAGCAACTCATTTGATATTGTATTCATAATCCATGATAACATAAATGTATTGTACTTTTCTGACTATTCTTTCAGCTCTGGAGCATAATCATCTCTTCGATAGGTCACTAACATGAAGCCCAACTTACTCTTTACTCTGAGGTTTATCAACATTGATCTACTCCATAAAGAGTAGTTCTCTATTCCTGTGAGTTGAACTGTTGTCAGTATTGCAGGTATGTCTGATAGATGCAAATAAAGAGGATGACTCCTCTTCGATTTAACTACATCTAGTGTTTCTCGTGTTACTGCAGATGTTCTTGGTATATCACTCATATTAACCATTGTAGCTTGAGAATCAGCTATGTTCTTCTTCAACGGAGTCGAAATTGAACTCCACAAGGAATTTTGAATAAAAAAAAATATTGATTCAGTTGCTCTGATATCATGTAAAAAATTAGTAAGAATTGGAAAATGTAGATTGTTATTTGTTGAAGTAAATGTGACAATGAGCAGCCTTCAACTTATATACAACTGATCGCTCCAACTAACTCACTAATAATATAACAACTTCATAACTAATTTTCTAACTAACTATTCAAGGAGAAAAACTTACAGTTAAGTAAGATCCTAACTAACTTCTAGAATCATTATCCTCAATAAAATGATCTTAATTCATTTTATTTTACTAGTATTAGAAACTTTATTTCATCGGATCAAAAAGAAGGGAAACTTTTTTTTGTCTCTTCAATTTTATTTATAAAGAAAATATTCTATTTTCATATTACTTTTCATATCATAAACCTAATAGTTAAAAAAAAATTATAATGTCAAAAATAACGTTAAAATAAAATAATTTCATAGATCTCTATTTACGTTTCGCTCAATCACATTAATCTTTCTCGTGGTTTATAATATTACTCTCGTCTCCCTAATTATTTTAATTTTGAGAAACCAATCCTTAAACCCATTTAATTTAAATTAAACATAAATAAAGTAACCATTCTTAATATGAATTTCTTCCAATCGATGAAAATTATCAAAATAACTTGTTTAACAAATACATTAAAAATATAAATAAAAACAAGGTTAGCACTAACTAATTGAAAAAATCAAATAAACTGAGATACATATATGGGATTTGTATCTTGAGAGTCACCTCAATATACTAAATTAAATCAGTCACATATAATGAACAATAATGGAGTACACAATGAATATATGAAAAATAAGGGTGATTTTTCTCCATGATACTTATTTTAGAGTTACAGTAACTATAAAAAAAAAAATCTAGTTAGTTACATGGACTATGGAATACAAACAGAAAAGAAAAAAAAATACTTTTTATATTTTAAATAACTTATCGTGTTTCTCTTTTACACGTTCTTTAAAATAATATTAATTTATGAGAATTTTTTTTATTATCTTATATACCACTCTTGTTTATGTCTTAAGATATAATTTCTTTTCACTAAATATTTATTCTATTGGAGTATTTTTATCCTCTGTTTAGATCATTGTTACCTATTGTTTCATAATGTATTGCACTGTATTTATACTGTGTTGTGTGATAAGTATAACATTTGGCTAGACGACATTGTTTGTTATTGTTTAAAAATATTTTTATTGTTTGGCTTGATTGTACTGTACTATATTATAATAGATAAGTTTACTAAAATGCCCTAATTATTCTAAACATAAAATTTATCAATAATAATTTATAAAATCATATTCTTTTTATATCATATGATAATAGCATAAAACTGTATCATTATAATCATATTATTAAATACTATCATCACATCTATATCTATGATTGATTTAATTAGAAATTGATAAACTTAAAATTTTATATGTCTATATTTTACTCATTAATTGTTAATTAATTATTCATACTAATAAGTCAATAAAATAATTAAAATATTTATAAATCTGCAACAATGTAAATGTATGACCGTGCATATCACTTTGTTCATACTTAGATCATACTAATAATAATATCGATAATAGATACTCTATAAAGTTTCATAACAAAATTAATAATTCAAATAATTCATAGATTAAAGTGCATTTCTATCAATAATAAGTGACACTTCTTGGACGACGAAAATGGCATTTTCATAATAACTTTGCTTTCCAAGGCCATTCTGCAGAGTGGCAATTTCGTAATATATTAGCTTTCCTTGGTCATTTCATTGCCGCCCCTACTGCCCAATTACTTCTTCGCTTCTCTCCACGGGTATCTTCTTGCCCACAGTACGAAGTCCACTATCCTGGCATGAAGGCCAAATGAACGGAAGAGCGTAGCACATTCTGTTGTTCCTATCCAGTTTCTTTTGCCATAAATTGCTTGATCAAAGTCTTTTGACCCCTGTTTATCAAAGTCTTTTTCCCAAGCAATTTCGACCCACCTTTGGAGTGAAGGGATGTCAGGTACAAACCCAGAACCTCCGTACAAGACCTCCCTTGCTTATTGGGTTCTCC
Source organism: Solanum rostratum (assembly GCA_029948455.1). Taxonomy (NCBI): domain Eukaryota; kingdom Viridiplantae; phylum Streptophyta; class Magnoliopsida; order Solanales; family Solanaceae; genus Solanum; species Solanum rostratum. The sequence goes on from CM057056.1 coordinate 23,893,828, forward strand.
GTGCTTGATTGAGAGTCATGAATGGCCATTTCCCAGGTATTTCTATCTTATTTCTCATTCCCCAGGTATTTCTTTCTTATTTCTTCAATATTTCTTACTTAGTTCTTCAATTTTTTCTTTGGACTTTCCGCACCGCCTAAGAATTCTTTAAGGGTTGTTACTTTTTTGGGGTGTATGTCTTCTCTTTGTAATGGGTTGAATTTCTTTGGTACGATTTTCGCATGCATGTTACTAACACTTGGGGTGGTACAAAATTGTGTTCGGGTTGGATTTTTATAACTGAATTGTGCATGTAAGTTGTTTGATAATATGTCTATCTTCGTTTTAATTTTTTCTCAATTTTTTGCATTGAATTTTGTTGGTATAATTTTTGTTGTTGCTAATTTTGTACTTAAAAAATCTCTTCAAAATCGGAGTTGCTGCATTACTTAAAAAATCCTTTCAGATTCGGTAATTTTTGGCTTGTATATTTTAGCTTTGTAATCTGTTGAATTTTGTAACTATGATTTCAGCATGAGTGCGCCTTAAATTTTTATAAATGAAGTGTGCATGCAAGTTGTTTGGTAATATGTCTCAGGATATGTATGATTTGTGTATCTTGTTGTTGTTCTTAATTTTTACATGCATCTTACTAAAAATTGAGGTTTTGTGTTGTTTAGGTGAAGTTTTGAGGTGGATTTGACTTGAGGTATTGCTTTACTGTAAGGCTTTTGTGAGCTCCCACCCTATATTATCAATTCTCCGTCCTTTCCCCAATTACTTTTTCTAATAAGGTTCGTTCCCTCCTTCCTCATCACATAATCTGAGAAAAGATCCTCAATCTCCTTTTGATCCCAAGTTGGCTGTCCCTCCTAATGTTAATATCACAAGATGATCCCCTAATTATCCTATATTAATGATCACATACCTTAGCATCATTCTTGTTTATCAATCTGTATAGTGCACTCTCAAAAAGGTACCCACCCATCAACCATAAATGCTTCCACAACCTTTGCCTATTTAACAACAACATGGACAGTCTTATATTATAAGATTCACTCCCCATGGAGCTTTCGGCTTTCAAGCATGGTCCTACACACCTGGCTTACCTCACAATTTTAATTATGCTAATATTTGGGCCTGAGCCTAATCCCATTGTTTAGCTAATACTATAAATGACAGTAATGTGAAGTTTCTATATTGGATGATATGTTTATGTGAAGCTTCATGTAGACATATATGATTTTTCGAAGAACTCCTTGGACTACCAGTAACGTTCTTCCTTATCTTCGTGTATCTATGAATCAACTGCTACGAAACAAACTGAATAGTGTAAATAACAATATGCACAAACAAATAATGCTTACTATACAATATACGCACAACTACATCAAATTAAAATAAATATTGCACACATCAACTTGAATTAAGATATAAATTACATTCTACAAAAAGAAAACAGAAAATTAGATAAAAATAAAACTGAAGAGAGTATAATTTGAACCTGACAAAGCGTTTGGATATGAGCGGCTGAGCATCGTACTGCAACGTAAGAAGCAGGGAATAGAACCACATTCTTTTTCTTTATTGGATTTGTGAATTTCTCTTACTTTGGAGAAGATGCAGGTGCGCTCTGAACTTTATATTGGCGACAAACTTTTACCAGTTCGATGATGTTCGTGATGCTGAAGATGCTATTCGTGGTCGTGATGGCTATGATTTTGATGGGCACCGTCTGCAGGTCAGTCAAACATGTATTGGCATATAGTCTACACAAGATTGCTTGTTTTTTCCACGTCGGTTGTTGATTCTATTACAGTTGCTCATACTAGCAGGTTGAGCTTGCACATGCTGGGCATGGTAACTCATCATCAAATGATTGTTATGGTGGTTGTGCCGGACGTGGTCAGCGTGGTGGAGGAGTGTCCACACGTTCTGATTATCGAGGTATGTCCTATGGTTTATGTGTTTTGTACATTCTAATACATTTTATATCTTCCTTATGTTTTGATATATTTTGTTGGTTTAAAATGTTAGTTACAGGATTACCCCATTCAGCATCATGGCAGGATTATCCACTATGAAAATAACAAGTGAAGAAAGTTTAGAGTTGATTCGTGGCCTGGCTTGACGATTTCAACCACAAGGTCTTACAACTTCATTTTACTACATACCGTAAAAGAGAATTTCTACAGGAGATTGGAGAGTATAATTTTTCAATTGTCCTAATCATCAAGCATTATATGACTGTAAGTTGTTATCTCTTCCCCTGCAAACTCTGAATCATAAATTACTCTCTTTCACGTAATTTTATCATACATCAGTACGTCTATCTTTTGCATTTTATAGTAACCATTTCCTTGTCTCATGATCCTTGCATGAGGATATACAGTTACTGACGCTGAGTATAGTTAAGTAAGTTTCAAAGTAAGGTTAAAGTTAGTTAGTGAAAAGTATATAGACTATCATACCTTGAGGCTGACAAAGATAATCTAATAAGGCATATCAACACTCTTTATAGCCAGAATTCTTCAGAGATGTTTCATTTGCGAGCTTATGGTGATTCTCTAATATGTATATATTTTGGTATTGGTTGGAAAATAAATCATTCTGGTTGTTCTTTTGTTTGTCGATTAATTAAGATGCTGGCAGCTCTATATTGTTATTGTGGCCCCCGTAATTTATGTTGTTGCATATTTAACTTCCTAAAAGTTATAATTGGAGGATGATCAAATTTTTTTTATGGTGATTCATGTTGAAAAACCCAATTTAATTTTTGATGGAGAACTTCTCCCTGAAGACAATAATGTTACTTTTTAACCAAATGCATTAGACAACTTTGTTATATTTAGAAATTCAGATGTAATGTAATAAGATGTGGCGCAGTTGCCGGTTCTTATGATTAATAACACATGTTCAACCATTATTTTGCGATATTATTAACACTATAGTCTTTACTGATTTCTTTTTTCCCAGAGTTGATTTCTGTGTTTCAGACTTTCAGTTATGAGAAGAAGACAAATTTTCGGTCTTCAAATTATAAAGTAGCCTAATGAAGCTGCAGTACGGCTTACGGGATGTCCACGGGTAAGTACTTCTTACTATTGACAGCACTTGATCATTGTGGGATGAGATGTTGCTGAATCGGTCGCCGGCCATATTAGCTATTAAAACACTCTGTTGTAACCCCCTGTGACAGCCTTCTCACTAGAGGAGTGCTTCAGACATATTTTGACGTGGGTTTAAACTGCTTTCTCCACCAGATCACGAAATACAAGTGGAATTTCTGACAGACGGGGTCTACTCCCCGTTTGTGCATGCAGCGACTTAAGGATGGACCAATATATCTTCACTTCTGCATGCTCCAATGTGAAATTCAACCTTCATCACTGCCCCTTACAGCATAGAAGAAACTTACGATTTCCCAACTTCCCTTTGCAGGTACGGACTGAAAGCACACTGCAGAAAGTTCGGCAGCAAAGGTAGCATCCACCTGTGGTCGCGCCGCCTCTCCGCAAACAGTAAGCACCAGACCCTCGAACTTCAGTCTTGGTACACTGTAAATGTTTCGAACATAACAACTACACTACACCGCATCATTGCTTAACCTAACAACATTGTCCCCTATATGCAGGTTCGACAACTTGCAGCCCTGCGAGATGAACAGCTCCATCCTTCTCCACATGGTACACAGCAGTACAGAGGCCCAGTATGGAGCTCCCACCAATGGTGCAACCGCATACACATGGAATACTTCAATTATTGCATGGATATTTCTGGTTAAATATTAATTGTTGTACTGTTCTGCTGAGTCTCTATATATCATGTTATGTAGGTTCTCCATGATGCCTTTTTTAAGTACCAGACTAAACCAAAGTTGAGTAGCCATGGAGATCTTTATTACGAAGGAAAAGAGTTTGAGGTACAGAATTTGTCCTTGACATTATTGAATGGTCATATGCTTCTTTCATGTCTAGCTTGTATACAACTTTGGTCATTCTCTGCTGTCTGGTATTTCATCAATTTCTTGAGAATAGAAATGAGATAGTTATTATTGATGTACACTTTTAGATGATGATGTTTGATGGTGTTGGTAGCAGTGGTTATACCAGTGTTAGCTTTCCTTTTCCACAGCTGCATCATCTTTTGATTTCCATATGCAGGTGAAGTTGAGGGAGATGAAACCTGGGAGTTTGTCTCAAGAACTGAAAAAGGCTGTTGGTATGCCTGAAGGCGCTCCTCCTCCTTGGCTTATTAATATGCAGGTAAGTTAGCAAAACTTAAGTTCTGTTTTATTGGATGTAGTCATTTTTGGTCTCCTTAAGTTTCTTGTCGTCTTGCTAGATAGTTGGGTTTCGTTCCTAACACTTTTCTCCAACTCACAATTTTGTGTCAGAGATATGGTCCTCCACTCTCATATCCTCAATTGAAGATTCCCGTACCACCTGCTGGGATAACGAATACCAGTCCTACCCATGGAAACCATTAAACCCCCCCCCTCCCCCAAATATGTACATTGACTCTACGATGTACTACGCTGTACTGTTATATTCCAAACACGCCTTGCTAATATTAAGTTAGCTGTCGTTCAATTTCCTGCTTTATTGTTCCCACGGTTGACTCCCACTCCGCAAATGATTTGGCACCCACTATCTCCCCAGCCCGTGCAACGCACGGGCCCGACCACCTAGTACCAAAATAATTGTCACTACCAAAATATTTATATTGTCCATAAAATTAAAAAAATACTTAAATTCAAATAAAATTAATCTAAACTTAATCATGTGCTAGCATCATGATCAATAAAAGAGTCTTGCATTCTCCTTGTGGACATCTCATCTGACAAATATTTGTGTATTGACAAATAAATATATAATCCTTTGAGTTCATATGAAATTCCAAATTTATCTCTTTTACCATTTGCCAAATCTCACATTAGAAATAGGTGGCATGGTTGAAAGTCGATTAATGGCATGCGCCAAATTATCCATGCCACCTCTCAACATATTAGCCATATTTTTAAGATGATTATGTTTCGCCTTTTTGTTTCTTATAGAAGTTGGTACCTCTGAATAGACATTTAATGTAGATGCATCATTAGTTGGTTGACTTTGCTCATTTTGTCTCTGTCCCTCAGTATTTCCAATAAAGTAGCATTAATAGAAATCATTTCATCAACTTCATCAATAGTCATCGAACTAGTACTTAATCTTTTTAAATTTTTATCGGCCCTTCTTTTTAACATGTCTGGTCCAGTTTTAGCATGCTTTCCAATAGCTCTATCTTTTCCATATAGCAGTATTAACTTATCATAATTTCTGATAGACTTGTTCCTCAAATCAGCAGCCTAAGGCTTAGCCTACATATAAAACACATAACACATTATTGAAGCAAGTAACATGAACATCAAAATATAAAAAGAAGAACAAAACTAATAAACACGAATATATCTGAATCAATTGATCCCATACTTCAGGTTCACCATCCCACATATTTGTGATGGGATTCCATGCAAATTCACTCATTCCCATTTGAAAAGTATTATAATATTTGCTGAATTTGTTTTTAATTACTCTCATTCGATTGTGAATTCTTTCCTTATTACTAATTTTATTAAAAAAAATTGATCGTAGCTCCCTTAATGTGTTATTCAATGCATGCGAAGTGAAAAATCCGTCAACCCTATTTTGGATATTTTGCTCATAACAAAATGCATCAATTAATGTATCGTCCATAGAATGTGACCAAATACAGGTATCACTTGAAGTGACTTCCTTCGATTTTTTTGACAACTACAAAATTAAAATAAATATTCATAAGAATAAAATAAGAAAATGACATCACATATATTGAAGTGCTATAATATAAAGTGAAGTGCACTATAAGTGATGTTTATAAGCAACAGTTCATAAAATTACTTTCAAATAATATCGAATCAATAAATGTGACAAAATAACTTTTTTGAATATTTCTTCTAAAAAGTTAGTCTTGATAATTATTCCACATGGCATTTGTTATGCCATCTGGAATCAACTCTCCTCTTACAAATGTAACACCCCCTAATTTTTCACCTAGTTTGAGTAGATGCACAGAGAAAACTAAGAAAAATGAGTGAGAAAAAGTTGATGAAAGTAAAAACTATGAGGGCCATCAACGGCCCGTAGAGAGGTCTACGACCTGTAGAAGAGGTCTCGTAGAATCCCTAGGTGACTTGGTCAAATTTTTCTACGTCTGAAGCCCATGTACGAGACAACATACGGCCTGTACTATATTCCACGATCCGTGGATTGGTTTCGTGAGTTGGTGACCTAAGAATCAACTTTTCAGTATCTTGAGCTACAAATTATCAAACGGTTTGTAGAAGTTTTTAGGTCCCGTAAAAGAGGTTTCATGGATTCTATGCCAAATTTCAGAACTTAGATTTCTAGACGCCTCATCTATGATAGGCACCTACGACAAGTCGAAACGTCTATGACCCGTAAACGGGGTCTTGTAGAACCTGTCGGCAATTTTTAAGAAGGGTATTTTTGTCTATTTCTATCCCCTTTTAATCAAATCCTTGGACATTTTAAACCTAATTAAAGTCCTAAAACAGAACCCTAAGGGTATTTTCACATTCTTCACGCTTAGGGATTTCTTGAGAGCACCAGAGAAGAGAGAAGAACGAGGGTTCCAAGTTCTAGAATGAGGGCTAATTGAAGTTGATTTCTTCTCCTACTTTCAGGTATGTAAGGCTTACCAAAATATGGAACTACATTCTTTCAAATGCCCATCCCGTTACTTGAGTCAAAATTTGAGAACAAGAGTTGAGTTTTGAATTTCTATCATCCAATTACCTAATTTCAGCATTTACTTTGAGTTCTTATGATGATATATGAGATAACTATTGGATTGCATGACCACTAATATGAAATTGACATATATATATATGTGTGTGTGTGTGTGTATGTGTATGTGTGTGTGTATATATATATGTATGTGTTTGTATGTGTGTATGTATATATACACACACACACTTAATATCATGAAGCTTAAATTGAATGTTTTAATAAAATCAATACATGGATTGAGTTAAAATTTGAGTTTGATTGTCTGAGTCGAGTAAATTAAGTATAGTTGAGCATGAGGAGCATATAGTATTATGATTGCATGTCCATTGATACATTTTGCTTGCATTCCATGTCTAGTTGATGAGTTCGAATGACCACTTGAGTCTGAGTCGAGTTTGATTGATTTCTCTTTATTGATTGAGATGATAATACATTGAGATGAGTTGAGGTGACATAACCCAATTAGGGCGAGATTTGAGTTTATTAATGAGTTGAGCATATTTTAGTCTTGGGAGGAGTACTGAGCACTAAGCTTGGAGCGAGTAAATAACGACTCTAACCCACAGAACTACATTGCCAGTGTAGGATAGTCATACAACACATTTTGGCGACTCTTGTCCCAAAAGATTGACCTTCACTATGGATCCATGAGAGAGTTAACTGTCCTTTTTCTTGGCAAGTTTAGGACGAGTGTGGAAACAACGTCACCTTCGTTGTGCATTACCAAACTAAAGGTGGTGGGGTTGGATATCGATTAAGAGAAACTCCTAAGCAAATACTGATTGAGCATGATATTTATAAACTAAGTTAAACACTACTGAGTCTATTTCAAAAGCATGATTTATTTTAAACTTGCATATCTAGTAAGTTGAGTCTGAGTTGTTGAGTTAAGGTGAGTGAATTGAGCTTTACTTTCTTGAGCTATTTTATATACCAGTATATTCCATGTACTGACATTCATTTGGACCTGCATCATTTCATGATGCAAATACAGGTGATGAAGGACTTCAACACGCGCATCGTTGAGGTCTAGTTTAGTGCACTCTCAGAGTTGGTGAGCCCTCCTTACTTTCTGGAGGATCCCTTTTCCTTAATTCGATTGAGTATTATTTTATTTCTTTGATTTAGGGTATCCATGACCTATCACGGTGCCATCTTAATTGTTGAGTAGAGGCTTCACATACATTGGGTAGAGGATTGTTGAGTATTTTGTATTTCCAAACTTATTCATGGGAAATTATGTTTTAGTATAGTTAAATTTATTCATATGATGTCCTTTTATTTTGAGAATTTTCTTCCGCTGTCGAATTGATGTGATGATGAAGCCAAGTAATTCTCTTGGGAAATCAACACTGGTTCTTCAAGTGCTGACCACGCCAAGGGTACCCTCCCGGGTCATGATAAACTTAGTATCAGAGCATATAGTTCAAGAGTCTTAGGGAGTTATGAAGCCGTGTCTCATAGATTTTTGTTTATGGGTAATGTTGTGCACCATAATTTATAAGCAGGAGGCTATAGGACATTAGGAATTGTTACATTTTTTGTATTATGAGTTCGTATGATAGAGTTAAAACCCTATAAAGATCCCCTCTAACTCATGCATTACGTACTTGCAGATCATGCCTACAAAGCGTACCATGACCCATAGAAATGCTTCAGCCAGAAATGCTGGGAATCCCACTTCAAAAGTGACTCCTCTAATGGAGACGAGGGGTAGAGGTCGACCTGCCAGAGCCGCTGAGGCTCCTCAGCTACCCACTACCCCACCTGCTCCTACTACAGAGGCTGATTTCAGAGGAGCTATTGTTATGCTCACACAGTTGGTAGGTGCCCAGAGCGGGAACCAGAGTTCACGGACTCCTAGTTTTAGCTCCCAAGAGACAACTGCTGCAACCAGGCTGAAAGATTTTTTTGAGGATGAATCCACTAGTTTTCACTGGGTCAAAGGTTGACGAGGACCCGCAGAACTTTATTGATGAGATATGGAAGGTGCTGAAACCTATGCATGCGACTGAGACTGAGGGACTTGAGCTTGCTGCTTATCAGCTCAAGGTTGTGGCAAATGCATGGTACAATTAGTGGGAGGTGAGTCGAGGTGAGGATGTTGAGCCTACTATTTGGGATGAGTTCGAGAGTGCCTTCCTCGATCACTTCTTCCCTTAGGAGTTGAGGGAGGCCAAGGTCAAGGAGTTCATGAATTTGAAATAGGAGGGGTTGATTGTTAAGGAGTATATCCTAAAATTCATCCAGTTATCCAGGTATGCCCTAGAGATGGTCCAGGATATGAGAGCGAGGATGAGGAAATTGATATCTGGGTTGGTAGACATGTGAAGAAAGAGTGCAAAGCGGCGTTGCTGATCCCAGGTATGGATATCTCCAGAATTATAGTCTATGCCCAAAAAATCAATGAGAACAAGAGATAGAAAGGAACATCTGAGTAAGAAACCCAAGTCAGCAGGACCTGAGCCCAATCAGACCAAGCAAGGTACGGGAGACAAATCTTACTTCAGAATAGGTCATCTAGCTATGCATCATCTTTAGCCAGTGCACTGGCCCCATGCCACATGTATGATCAAAAGTCTCAAGGCTAGCCAAACTTTAGGGCATAGGGTTCACAGTCTCAGGAAAGTGTAACCCTTGGCTCTAAAGGGAAGCCACCTTGTGGAAAATGTGGCAGGATGCAGTTAAGAGAATGTAAAGATGGAGGGAATGATTGCTATAAGTGTGGTCAACCGGGCCATTTTCAAAGGGAGTGTCCGATGTAGGCAAATAAGGCCCAGTCCTCTACCACAGCACCACCAGCGAGGGGTAACCAAAGAGATGCTGCACTAGGGACAGGCAGTGGGACAAATCATCTATATGCGATAGAGAACCGATAAGACCAAGAGGTTGTACCAGATATTTTGACGGGTATGCTTCGAGTCTTCACCTTTCCTTGTTATGCTTTACTTGATCCAGGTGCGACTTGTTCCTTTGTGATGCTATATGTGGCCGATAGATTTGAGATCCTTCTCGAGTGCATGTTTGAGCCATTTTTTGTTTCTATTCTTGTTGGTGAGTCCATTCAAGCCAAGAGAATATATAGAGATTGTGTGGTGTCCATCTATCATAGGAATACTCTTGCTGATTTGATTGAGTTAGAGATGGTCGATTTCAACGTGATCCTTGGCATGGACTGGCTACACACCTGCTATGCCTCTGTTGATTGCAGAACCTGGACTGTCAAGTTCTAGTTTTTGAATGAACTCGTTATTTAGTGGAAGAGAGATTCAATTGCGCCAAAGAATAAGTTTATTTCTTACCTCAAGGCCAAAAAATTGATCTCCAAGGGAAATATTTATCACCTCGTGCAAGTTAAATATGATGATGTTGAGCCCCTTACTCTTGAGTCCCTCCCGATCGTGAGTGAGTTTCCTGATATATTTCTTGAGGATCTGCCTGGAGTCCCTCCTGATAGGGTGATTGACTTCAGAATTGCTGTTCTTCCTGACACTTAGCTTATTTCTATTCCTCCATATAGGATGACCCCCGCAGAGATGAAGGAGCAGTTGAGAGATTTACTAGAGAAAAGATTTATCAGGCCGAGTGTCTCTCCATAGGGTGTTCCAGTCTTGTTCGTGCGAAATAAGAATGGTTCCCTTAGAATGTGCATTTACTATCGTCAGTTGAATAAGGTGACAATCAAGAATAAGTATTCCCTTCCGAGGATCAACAACTTGTTTGACCGACTATATGGTGCCACTATTTTCTACAAGATAGACCTTCGATCAGGCTATCACCAGTTGAAAGTGAAAGAATGTGACATCTTGAACCCGATATGGTCACTTTGAGTATCTGATAATATCCTTTGGATTGACCGATGCTCCTGTAGCCTTCATGGACTTGATGAACAGAGTATTCAGACAATATCTTGACACATTCATGATAATGTTTATTAATGATATTTTGGTGCATTTAGAGATGAGGTGGATCATGCTAATCACCTTAGTATCACTTTGCAGATGCTCAGAGATAATCACTTGTATGCAAAGTTTTTGAAGTGTGAGTTTTGTCTCAAATCAGTGGCATTCTTAGGCCATATTGCTTTGGGCGATAACATTCGAGTGGATATCCGAGAGATTGAGACAGTTAAGAACTAGCATATACCGACCTTTTCGACACATATAAGAAGCTTTTTGCGATGAGCTAGCTACTACCGCAGTTTTGTTGAAGGATTTTCTACCATACCGCACCATTGACTAAACTGACTCAGAAGAATGTCAAGTTTCAATGGTCGAATGAGTGTGAGAGGAGTTTCCAAGAGCTGAAGACAAGGTTGACTACTGCCCCAATGTTGACCTTTCCTGATGGAACAGATGGATTTTTCATCTACTGTGATGCTTCAAGAATTGGACTGGAATGTGTGCTGATGTAGAGAGGCAAAGTTATTGCTTATGCTTCTAGACAGCTTAAAGTGCATGAGAATAATTATCCCTCTCATGACTTAGAGTTGGCGGTGGTGGTGTTTGCTCTCAAGCTATGGCGCCACTACTTATATGGAGCACATGTTGATATATTTGTAGATCACAAAAGCCTGCAATATATCATCACCCAGAAGGAGCTTAATTTGAGGCAGATGAGATGGCTTGAGTTACTCAAAGACTATGACATGAGCATCCTCTACCGTCCAGGGAAAGCTAATGTAGTCGTTGATGCTCTTTGCAGGTTATCCATGGGAAGCACCGCCCATGTGGAGGAGAAGAAGAGAGAGTTAGCCAAAGAGGTTTACAGACTGCACAATTGTGTGTTCAATTAGATGAATCGGGCGAAGGAGGAGTCCTTGTGCATAATGGATCTGCATTATCTCTAGTAGTAGAGATAAAGTAGAAACAAGATCAAGATCCCATTTTACTGTAATTGAAAGCAGATGTGCATACACAGAAGGTGATGGCTTTCGCCAAAGAAGAAGATGGAGTATTGAGGTACCAAGGCAGATTGTGTGTTCTAGATATTGATGGTGTTCGAGAGAGGATCATGGCATAAGCTCATAATTCGAGATAGTTGATACACCCAAGGTCAACCAAGATGTACCATGACTTGAGAGAAGTCTACTAGTGGAGTGGAATGAATAAAGACATTGCTGAGTTCATTTCCAAGTGCTTGAATTGCCAGCAAGTCAAAGTTGAGCATTAAAGGCCATGTGGAGTAGCTCAGAATTTTGAGATTCCGGAATAGAAATGAGAGATGATTAATATGGACTTCGTCATGGGTTTACCAAGGTCTCATAGACAGCATTATTTGATTTGGGTGATAGTTGACAGAATGACCAAATCTGCACACTTCTTGGCAGTCAAGACGACTGACACCATAGAGGATTACACCCGACTGTACAAAAAGAAGATTATTAGACTATATGGAGTCTATTTGTCTATCATCTCAAATAGAGGATCTCAATTCATTACTTAGTATTGGAGATCATTTCAGAAAGGTTTGGGTACGAAGGTGCACCTTAGTACTACTTTTCACCCGTAGTCGGATGGCCAAGCAGAGCTTACTATTCAAATCCTAGAGGGTATGTTGAGAGCTTGCATCATTGATTGTAAAGGTAATTGGGATGAACATTTGCCTTTGATTGAGTTTGCTTACAACAATAGTTTCTATTCGAGTATTCAGATGGCTCCATATGAGACTCTCTAAGGAAGGAGGTGTAGATCGCTGATTGGATGGTTCGAGGTAGGTTAAGCAGGGTTGATTGGACCAAACTTGGTTCACCAAGACATAGAGAAAGTAAACATCATCTGACAAAGGTTAAGACTAACTAGAGTCGATAGAAATCCTACTCTGGTGTTTGGAGGAGAGACTTAGAGTTTGAGGTCAATGATTGGGTGTATTTGAAAATGTCTCCCATGAAAGGTGTGATGAGATTTGGGAAGAAAAGAAAGTTGAGCTCGAGGTTCAGTGGTCCTTAACAGATTGTAAAAGGATTAGGCACGACGGGCTATTAGCTCAGTGGTAGAGCGCGCCCCTGATAATTGTATCGTTGTGCCTGGGTTGTGAGGGCTCTCAGGCACATGGATAGTTCAATGTGCTCATTGGCACGTGACCCTGAGATGCGGATCATCCAAGGCACGTTAGCATGGTGTACTCCTCCAGTTCGAACGAAGGTTTGCTTCCTATCATTTTGCCATTCAATTTAGAATACTTGAATGATCAATTCTTATTTTTTAACTTTTGCCTGAAAACGGAGGAAGATCGAGCGCTCTCGTGCCGAAGATGAACGGGGCTAAGCGATCTGCCAAAGCTGTGGGATGTCAAAATATATCAGCAGGGATATTTGAATTCCTTATCCACTCATTCCAATATTTTCCAAAAACAACAATTAGGAATAGAGAATATATATATATATATATATATATATATATATATATATATATATATATATATATATATATATATATATATATATATATATCAAAGAAAGGTCTAACTATTGGAATCATTTTTTCCATTGCTATTTGATACATTTCGGTCATTAATATTAGTGAATTAGGTGAAAGTGCGGAAAGAGAGGGTTTCGAACCCTCAGTAAACAAAAGCCTATATAGCGATTCCAATGCTACGCTTTAAACCACTCGGCCATCTCTCCTACGTAATGATTATGATCCAAAAAATGAGTGAATAGCAAGAAATAAATAAATAATTATTGATTGGATAGGTACGACCAATCCATAATGTGGCTTATGAGTTAGAATTACCACCAGAGTTAGCGGTCATCCATCCAGTCTTTTACATTTCTATGCTTAAGAAGTGTTTGAGAGACCCACAGTTAGTTGTTCCTGTTGAGAGTGTTGGAGTAAAAGGTAACTTGAGCTATGAGGAGATTCCTGTCCAAATCCTTGATCGTGAGGTTCGCAAGTTAAGAACCAAAGAGATTCCATCTGTCAAAGTGTTGTGGAGGAACCAATTGTAGAAGAAGCTACTTGGGAGGGGGAGGAGGATATGAAGGCCAAGTACCCTCATTTATTCCTACCTGCTGATGATGAGAGAGTTGATATAATGGTTTCCTTCTAAATTCTCGAATTCCAATTCTTTGAGTTCTCCTTCCATTCCGAGTTTGATAGATGATAGAGCTCTAGAGTCCGAATGAGGATCGATTTGATGTGTTGACTGTATCATTACTTTATTTGTTGAGTTTCTTGACTGATTGATTGCATGAGTGAGATGAGAGCTGGTTAATTGTTAGAGTCCACATGGAGACTTGTACCTTAACTAAGTTTCCTAGGTTTCTTTTCATTCGAGGAAGAATGATTCCAAGGGGGAGATGATGTAACACTCTCTAATTCTTTCCATCGAGTCTGATTAGATGCATAGAGAAAATTGAGATAAATGATTGAGAAAAAGTTGCTGAAAGTGAAAACTACAAGGGTCATCTATGGCCCGTAGAGAGATCTACAACCCGTAGAAGAGGTCTCATAGAATCCCCATGTTATATGGTAACATTTTTCTAAGTCTGAGGCCTATGCACGAGACAACATATGGCCCGTACTATTTTCCATGACCCATAGATTGGTTTCGTGAGTTGGTTACCAAAGAATTAACTTTTCAGTATCTTGAGCTACGAGTTATCAGACAACTCGTAGGAGTTTTTATGGCTCATAGAAGAGGTTTTATGGATTCTATGCCAAATTCCAGTAACTATGATTTTTGGACCCCTCATCAATGAGAAGCACCTACGACCCGTAGAAAGGTTTACGGCCCGTAAACAAGGTCTCATATAACTTTTTAGCAGTTCTCAAGAAGGATATTTTGTCAATCTCTATCCCCTTTTAGTCAAATCCTTAGACGTTTTAGACCTAATTAAACTCCTAAAACTGAACCCTAAGGGTATTTTCACCATTCTTCATGCTTAAAGATTTTTTGAGAGCACTAGAGGAGGGAGAAAAGTGAGGGTTTCAAACTCTAAAAGGAGGGCTTATTGAAGTTGATTTTTTCTCCTACTTCTAGGTATGTAAGGCGAACCAAAGTGAGTAATTACATTCCTTCCCACGCCCATCCCCTTACTTGAGTCGAAATTTGAGAACAAGAGTTGAGTTTTGAATTTCTATCATCCAATTACCAAATTTCTGGATTTATTATGAGTTCTTATAAGGATACATGAGATAATTGTTGGATTGCATGACCACTGATATGAAATTGACATATATATGTATGCTTGATATCATGAAGCTTAAATTGAATGTTTTTATAAAATCTATACATGGATTGAGTTGATATTTGAGTTTGTTTGTCTGAGTTGAGTAAGTTGAGCATAAGGAGCATATAGTCTCATGGTTGTATGTCCATTGATAAATTTTACTTGAATTCCATGAGAGTCTAATTGATGATCCAAATAACCTTTTGAGTCTGAGCCGAGTCTGATTGATTTCTCTTAATTAATTGAGCTGATGGATGATACATTGAGATGAGTTGAGCCGAGATAACCCAATGAGGTCGAGATTTGAGTTTATTGATGAGTTGATCATGTTTTAGTCTTGTGAGGAGTATCGAACATCGAACTAGGAGCGAGTAATAACTACTCTAACTCACAAAACTACGTTGCCAGCGTAGGATAGTCGTACAACACGTTCTGGCGACTCTTGTCCCAAAATATGGACATTCACTATGGATCCATGAGAGAGTTGAGCGTCCTTTACCTTGGCAAATTTAGGACGGGTGTGGCAACGACGTCGCCTTCGTTGTACATCATTAAACTAAAGGTGTTAGGATTGGATGTTGGTTAAGAGAAACTCCTAAGCAAACACTAATTGAGCATGATATTTTTAAACTAAGTTAAACACTATTGAGTCTATTTCAAAAGCATAATTTATTTTAAACTTGCATATCTATTGAGTTGAGTCTGAGTTGTTGAGTTAAGGTGAGTGAGTTGAGCTTTACATTTTTGAGATATTATATATACCAGTATATTCTATGTACTAACATCTATTTGGATCGACATCATTTCATAATGCAGATACAAGTGATAAAGTATTTTAACCCGCGCATCATTGTGGTCTAGTTCAGTGCGCTCTCAGAGTTGGTGAGCCCTCCTTGCTTTTTGGAGGAGCAATTTTCTTTGATTCTATTGAGTATTATTTTATTTCTTTGATTTGGGGTATCCATGGCCTGTCATGGTACCATCTAGATTGTTGAATAGAGGATTCATAGACATTGAGTAGAGGATTTTTGAGTATTTTGTATTTCCAAACTTATTCATTGGAAATTATGTTTTAGTAGAGTCATATTTATTCATATGATGTCCTTTTATTTTGAGTATTCTCTTCTGCTGTCGAGTTGATGTGACGATAAGGCTAGGTGGTTCTCTTGGGGAATCAGCAATGGTTCTTCAAGTGCCGGCACACCAAGGGTATCTTCCCGGGGGCATGACACTAAATTCTTCATTGCTCCCTCTAAGATTTGAAACCTCTTCATGCACATCATTATTATTCATAAGCTTTGCATCAACTTGAGCAAGTAAGTCATCATCTGGATTTATTCCTCTTAAATAGCTGTGCAAAATACAATATGCAAATATAATAAGCTTTTGGATTTCGATACCATATGATGACTCTGTTGAGTTGGAAATTATAGGAAATCTCTTTTTAAGAACTTCAAATGCTCGTTCAATAGCATTATGCAAAGAAGCGTGTCGCAAATTAAATATATCACGAGAATTTCGGTGTGGATTTCTTAGATATTCTTTCAAGTGCTATCGCTCTCCCCTATTAGGCGTAATAAGTCCACTTCTCAACATGAGTCCAACATCAACAAGATAAAATTTTTCTAAAAATAAATAAATAAAATATTCAATTATTCGTTCATCATATACTTATGTCTAGATAAATATATATAATATTTACCTTCAGGAATCTTTAATGGATCTTATCTATTTAGTTTTTCTTTCATAATTCTTAAATCGGATGTTGTACCTTTTCATCCAGCTAACACGTATGTAAATTTTGAATCAAAAGTGCATGCAACTAGTACATTTTGTGTTGAATAATCTTTTCTCCCACAATATTTTGGTGCTTCACTTGTGAAACTTTAACTCGTATATGTTTTTCCATCAATTGCACCAATACAATCCTATATTATAATTATCAATCAAATACAAATAATTTTGGCATTAGCTAAAATTTGAATAACTATTATAATTGTGTCATCTTAAAATATGGATAGATCTTTGGTTGCTAGTAATTTCAAAAGGAACTTGAGATTCATCATGTTGTTGAATAAATTTTTCATATAATCCCAACATAGCTCGTAGGACAATATGAAAATGACAACTAACTAATTCTTCGATCGTTGAAAGATGAAAGATAGCTCACGATTTGTTACATTATGTGCTAACAAGTAAAGCATTTTTGCAACTTGTTCCACAATCGTAGCTCGAAGTGTTGGTCTAAGGCCTTCTTCTCTAATTAACATCTCACACAAACTAGTAAAAGCTGAAGAGGTCATTCTTAAAATATTATGACAAAGTTGGTCGAGAGTAGATGACTTAATAATTCATCTCTAGCTTGCTCTCTCTCAAATTGTATATCATCTGCAATCATATGTTGATTATTTTCAATTTCACATACATAAATCCAAAATCAAATTACTACTAAAAGAGCAGCATATGGAGCTAAAGAGCTCAGTTGTTCTAATATTTGATTTCTATCTGATTACTTTGATCGGCCATTTATAATAAAATTAAGAAAGACGCTTCAACCAATTAATTATACATACAAATATAAGTCTATGAAAAAATTACCCATGATATATATACATTTATAAAATATGTACATACATGAGAGGACAAAATGGACCAATAAAGTAGCATGAAAAAATGCATATTGTACACTAAATAATGTCAGAATAATTAAAAATTCTAAAATATATTATAAACAAAAAAAAAGTACCTGTAACTTTGGAATAGTGTAGAAATCTGAAAAAAAAAATTAATAAAGAATTAACTTTTTTTTTTATACACAACAAATACAAGAGACAAACTACCATTATGTCTAATAAATTCTGGTCAATATATTGACTGTTGAACATTGTTATTCTCCTCACATGATTTTATCAATTGTGTACTAATTTTTGTAATATAATAGATGCAACTTATGTAATGCTTGAGATTTTAAATATTTAGAAAAAAATTTAGACTTTCTCAAAGTGATATGACACTTTGTTATCATCAAACAATAGGTTGAAAAAGACGATTCTTTATTGAAGAGTCAAACCTACAAGAATAATAAATGCAAAAAAGTAGAAGAGAGAGAAAACAATATGTACATGCAAGAGACAACTCTTCTCAAACCTGGAAGAACATGAAGAAAAAAAGTAGAAAAGAAAATAGGCAAACCTAGAAGAAGAAAAAGTGACATAGTAGTTGTTGCAAAGAAGTTTGGGTGGTATTAAATAATATAGGGTAAAGAAAAAAATAGTATTATAAAATATTAAATAAGGACATAATGGAAAAAGAAAATAAGGTAATAATGGGATAATATTAAATTGGTTGTTACATAAAATAGGGGTTTTTATTGTTACATAACAATGGAATTTAACAATACAATACAATACAATATATTTTAAATAACAATCAGAACAAACATTTGCATCTATGGTAACAAATACAATACAATATAATGAGTAACAACCTTCCAAACAAGGGGTTAATCTTCAAGAACAATACTATTTTATTTATTATAACCTACAACAGAGGTGGCTCAACGACGTTTAAGGCCTAAAACCAAATTCTGATGAGAGGTCTATATATATGTGTGTGCGTCTCTCTCTCTCTCTCTCTCTCTCTCTCTCTCTCTCTCTATATATATATATATATATATATATATATATATATATATATATATATATATATATATATATATATATATATATATATATATATATGTGTGTGTGTGTGCTTGGAGACCTTGTTGATTTTTGATAAAATTTTGTCAACTTCAATTTTGAAAGCTTGTTCTAAAGATGTAGTTGTTACAAAAATTGTTGACATTATTTTGTAAGCAATATATGAATTTGTAAGCAATAATCTAACCTTGTTGTTTGATTGAGTATATTAATTATAACATTATTTTATACTTATACCAATTTTCTTAACAATTTTAATTTTAAAATAAAGTCGAAACTATTAATAGGAGTTATTATTATGTTATAAGGATTTTTTTCTTGGTTTAGGTAATGCTTTTATTTTGTGTTCTCATCATCTGGTAATTTTAATATTGTCACTAAATAAAAAAATTCAAACATAATTTTTATATACTTTGAATAGTAGTCATTTTAAAATAAATATATATTTTTTATTTTAAAGTACCCAATTTTTTTAATAAAAAATATTTTTAACCTTATTATTAGTGAAAAATGAGGCCCCAAAAAGCCTTTGCTTTACTTGCTTTATGCAAGAGTCGGCACTGACCTTCAATAATATCGTATATACAATAATATACTCATTTAAATTTTATAAGTGGAGTTTAGAGAGAATAAAGTATACTTAGTATCATTACATTGTGAAAGTAGAGAGGTTATTTTCTGAAAGCGCTCGACTCAAGTGAAATAAATATAATCTAGGTATAAAGAAGAAGAAAACAATGAACGAAAAACAATCTTGGTATAAAGAAGAAGAAAACAACGAACGAAATAAGAGAAGCAGTGCAATATATACCAGAAGAAAGGAATAAGAACAACAACAAACTATTGCAGTAATCGAATACAATAAACAAATGATGATAAATATAAAAAAAACAAGAACTACATGAATATAACTAGTACAATGACAAAACACTAACAAGCCTAACCCTCGAAAATAAAGACAACATTCCACTACCCACTAATTTTCTACCCTAGTACACGACTTTCACACTTTCCTATGTAAGGTCATAACGTCAATAATCTAAAGTCGTGTCATGTCTTATCTAATCATCTCTCCCCAATACTTTGTTAGCCTACTTCTACCTTTTCTTGGGTTGATTATATCCAACCTCTTGCACTTCCTCACTGGAGTCTGCACATATCCTCTTCTTACATGTTCGAAACATCTCATTCTCTAATTTTCACATCTTGTCCAACACAAAGACACTCGTACTTTAATTTAATTTTAGTCACTGAATTAAGATTATAGGGGTTTATTGTCCCATTCAAAATGTGAAGGGGCTATTATTTCCCAGATTCAAAATGTCAAGGAGCTAAAGTGAGTTTTTCAATGACAAATTAGAATGGGTAGTTTTATAAGAGAAAAACACTAGATTGAATAATCTTATTAATACAAAATAAAGTTAATAACTTATCATTTTTTATGGCCTATATTACTTGCATATATGATAGGAAAAATCACAAGTGGAATCATGAATATGCAGCAACTCAAGGATATGTGGTTCTCTTTTGCAGTAATAGTGAATTGACAATAAATTGAAGGTCTCTTGTAGGGTGTATGTAACTTGTTTAAATGCCACTTTATTGTAAAGTTTATCCCAACTCCCAACTACTGTACTTTAATTTGTGGGTGTCGTTACGAACATTGTTGGCTTTAGAGGTTTATTAGACCTCCTCCTTCGATAATGGAGTCATTATTAGACACTTGGAAAAAAATTCACATATACTTGTGGAAATATTTTTATAAAGAAAATAAATTTAGTAGCTTAGGATTATCCTACATGCTTCGGTTGCTACAACCTATAAGGAGATAGTTGATTATTAGTGTGTCTGTTTTTATTCATTTTTATAATTTTTTTATTTTTTAAATTTGAGGAGCTTAGAATTGTCCTAAATGTTTTAACGGCTAGAAGCAACAACTGACTATTCACGTGTTTATTTTTATTCATTTTTGTGTTTTTTTATTTAAAATTTCTTGTGATTAATTTTTTTGTTAGTACGAGGAGCTTCTTGTTGTTCTACCTACTTAAGCCGAGTTATTGACATGGATGCTTTTATTTATTTTTGTATTTTTTTAATTTTATTTTATTTTTGGAATTTGTTATATATTATGAAATTATATAAAAAAATTTACAAATACTATAACTCACAATAATTAGCAACTTAAAATTGAGATGGAGGAGTAACATATATGTGGTACTATAAATCACAATCACTACTAACTTAAAAATTTAAAAGACATAAAAAATTTAAATGGTTCTTGAAATTTTTCAATACTACATAAATAAAGTTTTGATTGACTCTCAAAATTTTATATGTATGACATAAATTGTAACAAAATAAATAAATATATTATTTTAAAATGTCATAAGATATACTATAAGTCACAATAATTAACAACTTAAAATTTTATAGACATATATAAATTTCTATCAACATCAAATAAAAAAAAAATATGCACGGATTCATGTGACTAGTATATATATAAGGTATGTTTATTAGATAATATTTTACTAGGGGTGTACAAAAATCGAATCCACCAATAATAAATCGAATCGAAAAAATGTTATTGGCTTACGACTATTGGGTTATTCAATTTTTAATGATTTTATAAAAAAATTGTCATATTATCGATTTAGTTTTTTATTATCGGATTATCGGGTAAACCAATAACCTATTACGATTATAATAATTTATTATTTTATCCTTATATAAATGTCAAATATTATTATCACTATCTTAATAGTTATCGTCATTTTCCTTTTCCTTTCAATTCATACTTCATAACCACTTTGAATTCATAAAAACAAGCTCTTTTATATTTATTGCACTTATATAGTTATTTTTATATTAGTTACTATTGTTTCTATTTTATTCGCGTTCTATAAGGTTTAATTATTGTCAGGCCACATCAAAATATTGGAGAAGTCATATATTTATTTTATCAAATTTCCTTATTGAATAAACCGAAAATCAAATCATTAAAGACCAAAATTTGATAAAAAAAAATCTTATTAATTGATTATTAGTTTAACATATATATTTAAAATAAAAAACTAATAAATTAAATCAATAATATATAAAATTAAATCGAACTGAGCGATTCACATTCCTATATCCTACATGTCACTGAGGGAAGCCTCTTTTTCTAACACAGTTAGAAGCATTATCTCAGAGAGTCGAGAGTATCATATTAAAAGTCGAATCAACTGGAAAAAATGACGTGACAAAAACAGTATAAATATGTTAAATTACTAACATTCAGCAACAAATTGTCGTTGTAGTATAGTGGTAAGTATTCCCGCCTGTCACGCGGGTGACCCGGGTTCGATCCCCGGCAACGGCGTATTTTTTTTTCTTCGCACTTAGTACGTACTTCCTGCCCGCTCTTTTCATTCAACTCTTTTACTTGTTTTATCCATTTGTATATAATAAATTTTTTAAAAATTATCACGAATTTGATGAGGAATGACCCAGATAAATTTTCTTGCATTTGTTTCATTGCTCAGTAATATATGTGTTTAAAGTTGATAAGAAATTCATAGATAAAAAGGGAGCTTTGACGTTAAGATTGTCATGTGAAAAAGGAAGTTAATGGATTCGAGCCGCAAAAATGTCCGCAAGTTAAGGTTTGCATACACGATAATACTCCCAGATCCTACGTGTAGCAAGAAGTTAGTCGACAACTACTACATCTAGAAAAGAACTGAAATTAAAGTATAACCATTATCATGTGAGGCAGAAGAATTTGACCAAAAAGTAAAAGAGGAACAGAAAGAAGAATAGCGAAATCAGAATTTCAGCAGATGATGTCATGTTAGTTACTGAGACTATAAGCTTTATACTAATTTCAATTTGTGTGATATCCATGTAAAGATGTTCCGAGTTGATTAGCTCTTCCTGAAAGAAGGCTGAAATGTCAAGATGCGTCCTATAATTGAATTACGATCATGCTATTTTCTAAGAGATTGTCTATGAGGTTTTTTATAATCCGCGCCTGTGCTTTCAATAAGTCACAATTCAACAGACTTGGAAGAACTAAATAACTACTGTAACAAATAAGTAGAGAGGTGTGATTGTCATATCATCTCTGCTTCTTTTATGGTGGTTATTCTTGCATTCTCACGGTCCTGCTTGAATGTCCAATACAACGGGGTATAAAATAAGCAACACAACCCAAAAGGCAGCGCCATCATTGAAAAGAGGCCTTTTGACAATGCTGAGGCCTCTTTTACAGATCCTAATACCGGATCGACTGACTTTGTATCATAACCATATAATTTCTCTGCGAGAATTCCTACAACTGGAGCAGCAAAAGAAGAAAATGAGACCTCAAACGCGCGATCAAATGCATAAATCATGGTCCTGTGTTTTGAAGGCACAACTTCTGCAAACATGGGACCATTTGAAGCGGTAGCATTCCAGCTGATTGTCAGCCCCATCAGGAATAATGTCACAGCAAATGTGTAATAGCTACTCACAGACTGGGGGACAATTCGAAGAAGGAACCATGAGAATGGGATGCCCATAAAAGCACTAAATTGCGCACACATGATACGCCCTGAATGAGGGTACGCGTGAGATATTCTATCTGCAACTACACCACCCAAAAAGGATCCTATCGCACATCCTGCAGCAAATAGACTGACAAGTGCTGCTGCACTGTTGTGATCGAAACCTGCATCATCATTTCACAATTATATAATCAACGCAATGGACAGTCATGAACTAACTAATATAGTCAACATTGGGAAAAGAGAAGGCTGCGTATAAAACATGAAACGCAGATTGCAGGTTACTCACCAATTAGTTCAAACCACAAAGTAAAAAAAACCATGGCTGTCCACGGTAAGGACCCAACTAGACCTTGCAAAACAATGAACTGAAACGTTTTCACTTTCATGACAGCTTTCATAGCTCTCCAGGACTCCATCCAAATCGACATTGAATTGGTATTTTCCTTCTCCATCAAGCCCTCTCTAAGATAGGATCATGAAAGGAGTCAAACGATGTTTAACTAGCAAACAGAATGAAGCTACAACAAGCAAACCCATACCTATCAGTTTCGTTTTTCATATTATCATCCTCTATGCTGGCTCTTTTTCTTGGATCAACAACACATGTAAAGACAAGAAATGCAATAAAAATACTGAAAGTTGCCATCATGACGAATGCAAAGCGCCATCCAGGAATGCCCCAGAATTTATAACCAGCCATAACAGTAGCAATAGCTCCACCTCCTATCCCACCGATGGTTCCAACAAGACTAAGAAACCCAAATCCAGTTCCTCTAGACTCATCCATATAACTATCTGCTATAAAGGACTGGAGTGCAGGTATCACAATTGCGAGTCCAAATCCATTTACTGCCCTCCAAAATCCAGCCTGCATAAAATAGTTACTAGCGCCGACTGCACCAGTTGATAGGGACCAGCACAGGATACCAATTGCAAGAACAGTGGGACGGTCATAGTTTATGACTAAAATACCTGCCACTGGTGATGCGATCCCCTGGAAGAAATTCCTTATGAATGTGAGATAACCAAGATCAGATGGCCCAGCCTTAAATGTTTCACTGACTTCTTTGTAAACAGCTGGTAGGAGATTTTCATCAGCACGCTCCATTATAGCTGCCATGTTGATTATGATTAGGGAAAGAGAAATCCCAAATACTCTCCTTGTTCTGTAATGGATCGACAAATATTTTAAAATCGAATTAGAAGAATGTATAGGTAATAAAAATACAAATGCAGAATTCTTCTCTCAGTATATTTGGGACCTAAAACTAAGAGACATTTCATTGTCTCTCGCAAGTAATATCTTATATTTGACGATCAAAATGTTGATCACATGGATATGACAATAATAAAAGAACAAACTTTCATTCTCAGTAAACATGAATGCCTCATGAACTGCTCCTCGTAGGAAGTGTAGGTCAACATGATACTCTCTACAAGATGTACATGAAAATTGAGAAAATAAATAAAATTTGTGTTGCTATGGGGAAAAACATTTTCTAGAAAATGTTTCTTATTTTCCGATGTTTGGTTGGACAGGTTACTTAAAAATGAGAAAAATGACTTTCTTAATAAAAATAGGAAAAACAAGTTCTATAAGTGCTATTGTATTCACCCAATGCCCCCAACCCCTACCCTTTCCCTGAGGGCCCAAACCCACACTTCTAGTGTTTTGCTAGATTATATATAAATGCTCTTGAAATAATATTTTTTTACTTATTTACTGAGCAAATAAATAAGAAACCAACTTATTTTTCAAAAAAAAACACTTTCTATGGAATCGTACCAAACCATAAGCCTGAATTTCAAACTGCTGGACACAACATCACAAAAATTTAATGCTTCTTAGCGGGAAATCCCTTTCAAATTAAAGGAAGTACCAATTCTCATGGGATATTAGCTACTTAGTTGGTTGGCTGCCTGAACTTTTACCTTGTTGATAAGGGAGGGTAAGATTATTATCCCCTCTCCATTTTCCCTTTCCTAGCCCCAATTTTACAAAATAAAAATACCAATTCTCATAGTTTCATATCTAATAGTAGAAGCCAACCTTTACATATGTAAATTAAAGCTGTATTCAATGATAAACCGCTTGAATCTTTCCATACAACAACTTGCGTAATGATATAACAAACTGCAGAAGCAGCAGACAAGTCTGTTTATCATTATGTTCCGGTTAGTTCAAGTCCTCTGAGGTGCATTTACATTAAAGAAAATGTAGCTGAGTTGATTACTTGACTAGATAAATGGCATGATATAACACTTTGAGCTCCGAATTTGGAGTATCCTACTTTTGAGCCGTTTATAGAATTCAACAAGCAATCGATATTCCCAGCAGTCCAATGAGTGTAAAAATAAATGATCAAACAGCACGAGAAAAGTCCATAATCAATCCAAAAAATGTATACTGTATAAATAATCAATGGGAAAATTTCCATTTGGAAAACAAAGAATGGAGCTAACCTCATGGTGCTTCAGTACTTGCAGAGTTTTGGATCAAAAAATTGGAAGAGGAAATACCAGAGAAGAAGTCAACGGTCTTCTTCCCTCATTCACTCACCAGCTGGTGCATAAATTTTTATACAACTACTCTACTTCTGACTTCACACCAAGTTCAAGAAGATTAAAAAAAATTGATTTTTTTTTAAAGGAGTACAATAGGATGTCATTACTTTTGTTTGCTCCCTCACTCTTCGCAGAAGAGCGAACAACTTATTTTTCTTGATCAATCTAAATATACGTATCAAAATATTTGTAATGGTAAACAAGTCAGGTAAAATTATACAGTAATCAAAAATAAATAAGAAAACATTTTTTAAAATAAACTTTAAAAAGAAACTGAAACGGAGGAAATATTTGATAAACTCGATTAAATGCACGTGCTTGGCAGGGAACCATTTAACGTGGGGGCAGAGAAATGTCTTTTAAGGAAATAGAAAACTAAGCAAATGGGATTGAATTTCTAAAGTTTAGGAAACATATAATATTCAATATTCTAATCATCAATGAGTATAAACTATAGTTGGGACAATAGCAACATGGCATACTTTAGAAAAAATGACCTATTTTATATATAGGACTATGAAGTTTTGCAGGCCTCTAGACAAATGATGAACATATATGGGACAAAACAACGATTCAAACAGCCGTCTCATGTCTTCTTAGGACTGACACTAGTAATAGGTACACTGACTAATAGAGGTGGTCCTTTGATTTATTGTTGGGTTTGTAATTTATTTTTAATACTATACTAATTCAGTGAATGTTTAACACACGTACATTATTTGAGCTATATTACTTGATTCAAACATAGGGGGTTGGGGATCCAAAGCCTCTAAAAGAGACAGCAAAATAAAATAATAAAGGCTAATTAAGTACATTTTCTCTTCTTCCACTGATTAATTACTTGGTACTCGGATGGGGTTGAGAGTGATGCATTTTATTTGTTCTTTTGACATTACTGCTTCAATTTCAAGAATCGCATGTTTAACTCGTAATCAGCGGTGTTAATTGTAGTCCTAAAACTTCTAAACACGCATGTTAAGTAGTCATGATTGCTTGTGAGGATGGCTGACTTGGTGCTACAGATGGTGTCCCATATCGATTCCTTCTATTCATCGATTCATTCTATCAATGTCTTATCAATTGAGCTCGTTGTATTGAGCTTTGCAGCTTAGTGCAATTTACTTTTTTCGTGTGATTTGTGAGCTATTGCATAAAAATAAATTGGGTAAATTACTAAAATCCCAACCTTTTTTATCCAAATATCAAATTTTCCCAACTTTTTATAAAAATTACGTAAATCCATCTTTTAAATTTTTTCAACTTATTTTTGATACTTAAAGAATATATTCTTTTATTATGAGTTATCATTGGAAATTTTATTAGGTGTAGATGTCTAATTAATGTTAATCACTTTTCAAATTAAATATTTTCCTTTTTTTAAAGCAGCTTTTTTATTTATTTTTTAAATCATTTTCTCTCATTTTTTTAGATTTTAATTTTTTCATTTTTAAGCCGTTTTTGAATTTTTTTTAAAAAAATATTTTCTCTCTCTTGCAGTTTCCATAGGAAGATTTAAATTTCCTTTTTCAGTTTTCATTCTTCTTCTCTCTCTTTTTTCAGTTTTCAATCCAATTATCTCCATCCTGACCCCCATTATTAGAAAATCTAAAAGATTTTCTTTCAATCAACAATGGAATCCATACCTTCGTTTTAGTCTTGGCCTTACACAAGAAGTGTTCGAAGGTGGTGAAGAAGTCGACACTGCCAATGTCGACCACCACAACGGTTCCGGCAATGAGGCCGACGAAATCTCAACTGCAAGAGGTAAAAAAGTGAAGGATGTAGCGTCCACATCAAGATCCCCAGGTCGGAAACGGCATGCAAGTCGGATCAGTATAGCACATTCCTCACTTTCTGCACGACCACCATTGCCCAAGATAAATCGATTTTATCCTCCCAAACCCGCAAATACATAAATTGGTCATCTTTAGGAGTTAGTGATTCAAAAAAATTTTGAGAATCTGTAAGAATGTATTACTGACGCATATTTACACTGCTTTTGTTTGTCATTTTGATACCTAATTTTTGGGGTTTTGAAAGTTGATGTGGATACGTAACAAATTAAGTAAATTTGATCCATAAATATTTGACTTCTTGATATTATACACTGCTTGGTTGGTCAATTTGATACATATTTTTTAGGTGCTTGAAAGTTGATGTGGGAACCTAACAAATTAACTAAATTTTGTACGTAAGTAATTAATTTCTTGAGATGTACTCTGTTTGGATTGTCAAATTGATACCCAATTTTTGCGGTTCTGAAAGTGGATGTGGATACCTAACAAGTTTAGTAAGATTGATACTTAAGTAATTTATTTCTTGATATTTACACTGGTTAGTTTGTCAAATTGATACTTATTTGACTTGAGGATTTTGAAAGTTGATGTGGATACCTAACAAATTAAGTAAGATTGATACTTAAGTAACTTATTTCTTGATATTTACACTGGTTGGTTTGTCAAATGGATACCTATTTTTTTGAGGGTTTTGAAAGATGATGTGGATACCTAAAAAATTAAGTAAATTTG
The DNA here is from genome assembly GCA_029948455.1 of Solanum rostratum. NCBI lineage: Eukaryota > Viridiplantae > Streptophyta > Magnoliopsida > Solanales > Solanaceae > Solanum > Solanum rostratum. The sequence continues at coordinate 23,922,139 of CM057056.1, forward strand.
ATACCCAATACCAATGCAATTGCAACTCTAAGATTAACAAAAGACGTATTCTCACCTACGACAATTCCATCACTTTTATAACCATTGTAAACTACATCAGATTCCCATGTTCCACTGTGACATATCAAAATCGAAATATTCATGATTTGACGACCTACGTTTTTTTTTCTCAGCGCAGAATTGTTAATTGCCGATCTGCATTTTTTTCTTGTTGGTTGAATCATCCGTTTAATTTTGAAATTCAAATCAAAATGTCTATAACGTTTTTTATGGATTAATTGATTAATTTGTAACCTAAAACCGTCAATCAAGGGATTGACATAGTTGGCAGTAAATTTTTTTCCTAATTAAGCGCAGGAGCATTAAATTTCGATTACACTAACGTAAGTATCAACACTGCCTCTGCAGGTATCAAAAATATACAAAAAGTCGGTATTTTTAGTAATTAGTGAAAGATTCGGGATTTTTGGAGATTTTTAAAAATCAGAATGGGATTTGTGTAAGTTATACAAATAAATTTATATTTTAGGGCACACTTAAAAGAAGCAGTCGTTTCAAACACCCGATTAAGTAAAAAAAATTATATATATATATATCACTTGTAATGTCAGCTGAAGTACCATTTTTGGGTGATTTTTTTTTTGGTCCATGTTTAGCTGCAACGTCATTGTGTCCACACTAATATGTAAAAAAGAGTGATTGTGAAGGATTATATATGCAGATACCGTAAGATTAATTATTTAAGAGATAAGTGTCAAAAATACATTTGAATTATTCTCATTTTTTGAGCTTCATATCTAAATTATTAGGAATGTGAGTTTATACCTAAACTATCACTTATGATGGAAATGAAGAGAACAAGAAATGTGAAGAAAAATATTTTTCTCTGATTTCATCTGTACAAACTACTACTCCTATTTATGCATCTTTATGGAAAGAAATGAAATAGAAAAGAAAATTTGTATAACACTTATCTAATTTCTATTTGTCCATATTTAACAAGAAATAACAAACTATATTCTTTTGTGTCCTACCCATATGACCTTACAACTTTGCATTTGTGTAGTTGGATGGTGTAGATCATTACCAACACATATTTGATCAAATGGTCTTTAATTTAACACTTGGCTTTCCTCTTTAAATATTGAGATAAAAATTCCTAATTCAAGACATAGACTTAGGCTTTGTCTCCTCATAAAACTCTTCTGCCTTTTTTTCTTCACTTCATCTGTTTTTTCTTTCATCTCATCTTCTATATTTCTTCGTTGAACAATTTGTCATCCAGTATTCTCCCTCAAGTTGGACGGGAGAGAAATGACATCCAACTTGTCTAAAGTAGAGCTGTGAGAGATGCTAGAAAGAGGTTTGGTAAAAAAAAGTCGGCGAGCTGGTTAGTAGAAGGGACGAAAGTGAGGGAAATGAGAACAGAGAGAAATTGTTGTGGACAAAGTGGCAGTCTAATTCCACATGCTTAGTGCGTTCGTGGAACATTGGATTGCGAGCGATCTAAAGTGCCAACTGGCTATCAGAGTGAACAGGAATAGGTACGGATGCTGAGATAGAAAGATCGAAAAGAAGGCGATATAACCAAGTGATTTTAGTTGTAACACGATGCATAAATCTATATTCTGCCTCAGCGGAAGATAAAGATACTGATGCTTGTTTCTTTGATTTCTAGGAAATAGGTGAACCTCTTAAGTTGATAAAAAACTAGAAATTGATCTATGAGAATCGAGACAGGAGGCCCAGTGAACATCACAAAAAGCAAGGAGGGAAAAAGAAGGGTTAAAATTTAAAAGTAGACCCTGACCAGGACTTTCTTTAAGGTAATGAAGAACTCGGAGGGCAGCTGGCATTGAGCAAGTCTGGGAGATCGCAAATATTGACTTAGAAGCAAAACAGGAAAACAAAGATCAGGACACATGTGGGTCAAATAGTTTAATTTCCCGACAAGACGTTTGTACATAAAAGGATCATCAAGAAGAGGGCCAGAATTAGAATCTAGCTTGATGGATAGATCGAGAGGAGAAAACACTCTACCCAAATGAGAGCAATCATACTCAGAGAGAAAATCAAGGGTAAATTTCCTTTGACTCATGATTAACCCTTGTTTTTTCTGCAAAAATTTCAATACCTAAAAAATAATGTATAGTTCTTAGATCTTTGATGCAAAATTCTGAGTGTAAGAACACTTTAATATTAGATATTTCTTATGAATGATTTCATGTTAAGACAATATCATCCACATACACTTCCAGTAAAGTAACATGATTCCCTAAATGTTTGGTGAATAAGGAATAATCATTAAGTGAGGAGGAATAACCTTTAAAACTCAATGCCCTGCAAGTCGAGCATACCATTGCTGTGAAGCTTATTTTGAATCATAAATAGACCTTCTGAGCCGACAGACGTGTTGAGGGATTGGAGAAGGCATTCATATGGGAAACTTCATGTAAACCTCCTCCTGCAAATCCCCATGAAGAAAAGCATAATTCACATCCAATTGAAAAATAGGCCATTTTTTCTTGACTGCCACAACAACAAGACATTGAATAGTAGTCATATTAAGCACGGGAGAAAATGTTTCATGATAGTCAACCCCTTCTCTTTGAACATCACCCCTAATAACAAGTTGAGCCTTGAGCTACTCCATACTACCATCTGAAAAATGCTTCACCCTGTAAACCCATTTACAGGGTAATGCCTTCTTACCACTTGGCAAAACAACAACATCAGAATTTTTATTTTGTTCTAGCGCTGCAATTTCTTTGTTCATGGCTTTCCTCCAACCAAGGTGATTAGCAGCTTGTGTATAACTAGTTAGTTCAAAAATTTGAGAAATGGAATTGAGTATAGTCTGATTTTGTAGTGACAGAGTTTGAGAAAGAGTAAAAAGAATGATGAACATGTGTAGTAAAACAAGCAGCAGAAACATTGGTAAAAAATGAGATTACTACAAATGTAATCACTTAAGTATTCAGGTTTCTTAGAGACTCTTGCAGATATCCTAGAAGCTAAAATAGAAGGAGAAGTAGTGGCCAAGGGTAAAAAATTTGAAAGTGTGGAGGAATGATGAAAGGAAGGAAGTACAAGAGATGATATAGATGGTTCATGAAGAGAGAAAATTTGAAGGAGGATTTTAAACTAGAAGGAACTGAAATATGAGATGTAAGATTAGAAGAATAAGACTGATCACTTTCAAAATCAGAGTGAGGTGTAGGAGGAAACAAAAAGTTTTGAGTTATATCAATATAGGCAAAGGGAATTACATCCTCATGAAAACATACATCACTAGAGATAATAATTTTTCTAGTATCCAAATCCAAACATTTGAAACCCTTTTCAGTATCATGATAACCTAGAAAGACATAAGGTTTGTCTCTAGGTTCAAACTTACCCCTATGAGAAGCCAAAGTAGAAACGAATTTTGTTGATAAGATGAGTGTCCATGAGTAGACATTCACCCCAATATTGAATAGGTGTCTGGGACTGAAAAAATAAAGCCCTGGAGATTTCGAATAAATGTTTATGTTTTCTTTCCACAACCACCATTTTGTTATGGAGTAGAAATACAACTAGTCTAGTGAATAATACCTTCGAAGGATAAAAAAGCTAAGTTCTCGATGCTCATTCCTAACTCAAAAGCATTATTAGACCTGATAATCTTGACCTTCACATTGAATTGTCTTTCTACCATAGACAAAAATGCTTTATAACAGAAAAAATATTAGTCTTAGTCTTCAATAAATGAGTCCAAGTACCCCTACTAAAATCATCAACGATAGTGAGGAAGTATTTAAAACTATTGTATGTAGGCCTCTTTATAAGGACCCCAAGTATCTACATGAATATTTCAAAGTTCAAAAATCCTTTTGAATTTAATGTGACTGATAAGAAAAGATAACTTAGACTACCTTTCCAAGGGACAAATATCACAAGTGTATTCAGAAATAGAAGGAAATTTAATAGAACTGATGTATTTATTGCATGAAAAGGCAAATGCCCAAGTCTTTTGTGCCACAACTTTACATCAGATTTTGATTTGACAGAAATAGAAACTGAAAAAGAAATCGAAATAGATTGATGACAATTCTTTGAAACTAGAACATTTTTGTGATCCCTAAAGTAAAGACAATGCTTAGTGCTAGCCGGATGGAGTAAGTAGAGCCTATCCTTAGCTTCACCAAAAACTGAGCCCTCTTGAGAAAAGGGGCCTGCAAAGGACATTCAATGGGAGTGAAATAAAAGAATAAACTGAAATTGTTTAATAAATTTGTTTACTGATAGTAAGCTATATTTGAATGAAGAGACATAGAGAATATTTTCAATGACCAAATCAGCAAAAATGGACACATTGCCCCTGTGAGTGATATTGATTTAAGACATGTCATGCAGAACAATAAATGTAGGAGCAGGAAGTAGAGTCAAGGATGTGAAAAACTGAGGGTTGAAGCACATGTGCTCAGATGCTCTTGAATCTATAATTCAAAAGATAGAGGTTTTATAGCTAGACAAGCTAAAGAGTTTGTGTAAGATATACTAGTAGTTATATTCACGTTTCCTGAAACTCTTGCTTCAGGATGCATCATATAGGGTACATTGTCTGTCAATTTCTTTTCTCTATAGTATTGAAGAGCCTTTGAGTATTTTTTCCTTAGTCAGGAACTGGTTCATGTTATCTCCTATATCTGAGTCATGAATGTTCCCTTCTCGATCTTTCATTGATACTGCATTACTTTTAACAGTAGGTTGAACTTTCTTGGATTTGGTACTAGTGAACTTAAAATCAAGAGGGAAACCAATCAATCTATAATAGTTTTCTCGGATGTGATTAATCTGTAGGTACAAAAACAAGTTAGTTTGCTTAGCAGAAAATTGTTGTGCAGATCTATTTTCCCAAGCTCTTTGTCTAGAAAACTTAATTTATTGATTTGTGAATGTCTGATTAGCTCCATATCCCTGAATTTCTCCCTGTCTGCCAGCCATAAAAGAAGAACCAGTAGTAATATGTCTATTCACATAACTCTCCCTTTGATTTTTGTCCTGCAAAAGGAGTGAGTAAGCATGGTTAAGATTAGGCAGAGTTTTTATCATGAGGATGTTACTCCTAGCTGGAGCATAGATTTCATTCAACCTCATGAGAAACTTGATGAGTCTTTTATCCTCTAGAGATTGGGGAAGCTTCTGTGTTCCTCCACAGATGCAATTACAAGTACACTTGTTATCTGTATTTAGTGAGTCTAATTCGTCCCATAGTCTCGTCTTAGTGTAGTATCCTTTAACATCATTGTTCCCTTGGTAAACTAAGCTCCTTTTGTAAGTGAAAGAGTTTGGCTCCATTAGACTGGCCAAACCTTTATTCCAAATCTATGTAAAGATCTCTGGAAGTTTTTGAGTAAATAACAGTATTAGCTATATCTTTTGATAATCTGATGAATCTGAATTTGGGATTTTGTAGGTATTATCAATAAATCCAAGCTTATTTTCAGCAGAAAGAGCTATGAGGATGGTTCTCATCCATCCTTGAAAATCTTTTCCATCAAAAATGAAGTTTACCAAACTCATTCGAGGTGAATCTGATGAGTGAATGTAGAGTGGGTTGCTGGAATCAATTTGAGAAGGATTTCTAGTGATAGCTGCTATATTCGAAGTTTGAACGACGTTGGAGGTATCAGCCATTTTAAAGTAAAGAGAAAAAAAACAAGTCAAAAAAACTAGATGGGTCTGGATTGAAGAAAGCTTTTACCGCTCTGATACCATGATGGAAATGAAAAGAACAAGAAATGTGAAGAAAAATATTTTTCTCTGATTACATCTGTACAAACTACTCCTATTTATACATCTTTATGTAAAGAAAAGAACTAGAAAAAAAATTCCCTGTCTAATTTTTATTTGTCTATGTTTAACAAGAAATAACAAACTATATTCTTTTGTGTCCTAACCATATGATCTTACAGCTTTGCATTTGTGTAGCTGGATGGTGTAGATCATTACCAGCACATATATGATCAAATGGTCTTTAATGTGATACTTGGCTTTCCTCTTTAAATATTGAAATGAGAATTCCTAATTCCAGATATAGACTTAGGCTTTGTCTCCTCATAAAACTCTTCTCCTTTCTTTTTCTTTACTTCGTCTGTTCGTTCTTGCATTACATCTTCTATTTTTCTTCGTTGAACAATCTGTGATCTAATAATTTATTAGTTTTGAGAAACACACCTCTCTCTTTTATTCCACTCTTTTCAACATGATGTATATACTACACTCTCTGTTTTATTTTTTAAAAAAATGTCACATCACACACTCCACATAGATAAAACATTCCACCTTGACAATAAATAAATTATAGTATTAGTTAAATCTAAATTTTTAAGCATTATTATTTTTTAAAAAATTATAAAATAAAATATAAAAGATTTTTCTTACCCCACTCAACCACTATTTCACCTCTCACCATGCCCCCTCCCCAAAGCCCTCCCTTTCAGAACCAACCAATGTTTTAGTTTTTTTTTTAAAATAAATTATAATTTTTTTAATCTTTTTTTTACTTCATCTCCCCACGCACTCCTCCCCCCGCCCCCCTAAAATAATAATTTAGATATTATTTTAATTTTTTAGAAAAAATAATTTTATTCTACCCATCTAATCTCTCGCTCTTATTTTTCTTATTTTTAGATTATTATTTTTTACTTGTCGTAAAAAAGATTTAAAAAACTTTTTATTTTTGTTACATTCGGTGCACAAATAGAAAAAATATTTTTCTAAAATATGTGTACTTATTCTATATATAAAAAAAAAAAAATAGGAGCGGAGAGTTAGATGGAGTTGGGATAAAAATTTATTTATTCTTAAAAATAAAAATAATATCAACTTCTTTTACGAAGGGGGAGGAGGGGTTTGAAATTTGAAATTTTTAAAAATATTTTCTAAAAGAGATTAAAAAACAAAAAGGAAGGGATTGTTGGGGCGTTGGGGGGGGGGGGGGGGTCGCCGGGGGTGAGTGGGGTAGAGTAAATGAGAAAACTATTTTAATTATTTTTTTAAAAAAATAGTTACTTTTTAAAAAATAATATTTTTGGGGAGAATATTAATACTTTAATATTTAACTTTTAACTAATATTAATAGTTTATTTAATTTATGGTAAAGTGGAATATTTATCCATGTGGCAAGTTTTGTTCCAATAAAAGAGAGTGGGTTACACACCATTAAGGTGTATTTCTCAAACTAATATGTGATAGTGTAGGTATGAAACTCACACTCCCAATAGTTTAGGTATGAAACTTAAAAAAAAAAAAGATAGTTTAAGTGTATTTTTGATACATATCTCATTATTTAATGCCATCTATGCATTATAACATGTATAATTGATTATTATATTTCAACTTGTTTATTAATATTTTTATGTGATGTAATGACCCTGAAAGTAATTTTTGACTTTTCATAAAAGTTATCATTTTATCCCTCCGCTATAGCTAATCCGAGTCATATTTGATTGGTTTTGCAAGTTGGTTTTTGTAAATCTTATAAAAAAAATTAAGTTTTTGCTAAGGAGTTAAGTTTTGAAAGCTTAAGTTGTCTGATTTTGAATTTTTGAGTCATTTGGAGATTCAAGTCTCGAAACAGAATTACATCAATTCCATTAGTTTCAAAATGTGGAAATAGATCTAAGAGAGTTGTCAAAATCAGATTTGGATTTGTTATATGGATTTTTTAACCGAAGTTGAAAATTGAGTTAAAGTTTGACTTAGGTTTGTCTTTTATCAACATTTTTAGTTCGGGTCATCATAACTTTTTGTCATTCCAATAGCGTTTTAGTATTTGTAGTGCCTACATTAGTTTTAGTTGTGACTTATCGAAATTCAGGTCAAGGAGACCTCAAATTCGATTTCTAATGATTCCATAAGTTTGGAATTTCGGATTTAGTAGGGTAGCATATATGATTTATATCTACAGGGTTTCGAATGAATCCCAAGGGTCCATTTCATGATTGGTGCCTTATTGAATTTCGCTGATATTTGATGCGTATATTCTTCTTCGCATTCACGTCCCTAGAGCTCGTGTTTGCAAAGTGCATTTAAATTGCTCTTCGCGACCGCGATGAAGGATCTTTGTTGTGCTTCGCGATCGCGAGGGTAAGTTGTCGCGATCGAGATGCACACTTAGTACCTGAATAGTGTCTTTTCCTAAAAATCGAGAATTAGCCCCTTTTCACCATCTTTAACATTTTCAAGCACGGGAAGGGGCGATTTTACTTGGTTTTTCGAGAAAAAATCATTGGAAATTTTCAACTTTTCTCCTCATTAATTACTCATTGATTATTTATTGATTTTAACATCAAATTTAGTGTTTTCAATTGGAGAAATGAGGCATGAACTCAAATTTTCAACAACAATAGTGATTATAAACTCATTTAAGCTCCCTTTTTAAATGGTCTTCATGAATAGATTTTTAATTACATGAAGAACATTTTCATCTAAAAAAATTAATTTGTGCCTCGATTTTCGATACCAAAATTTTAGTCAATTTTATCCTTTTTTTTCGAGTGTATGATTTTAGTGTCATTAATTTTGAAATATGATTGTGAATCAAGTTTTGACTAGACTGTGGTGTTTTATTTGGAGTATAATCAAAAGGAGAAAGCTCCGACTTTAGATTAATTGTGACTTTTGGCTAAGGCAAGTGTATTTCTAACCTATAATTGACCGTGTTGAACCTTGTATTTCCTAATTGCATGACTGAAATGTAATGTGAATTGGTTTAAATGTGTAATTATATGAAATGATTTATGGAATGAGATGTGACATTATCAGTGATATGTTAATTGACTTGTTAATGTGAAAATTCGAATATGGAGAATTATATATGTGTTATAAGTTGATTATTGACAAATATTGATATAACTATTGAACTATATTGTGTAGCATTATTTGTTTCATATCTCATTCACTCATCCTCTAGGTATATGCTTATCTGCATTGGGTTGTGAAAATGAGATAAGAGAGAGAGATTGATATTTGGGCCAAGGTTTCTACCGGTCATGGTTATTGGCAAAGATACTGATATCTAGAGTCAAAATTTCTACCAGTCATAGTTATTGATAGAAATATTGATATTTTAGGATCGAGGTTTCTAACGATCACAGATATTGTCAAGGTATTTTTGGGTGGTCAATGTCTCTTCCAATAGGTTATTGTGGCAGAGGTCTTTTCCGACAGATACGTGATATATGTGAGATCCTCATAGATTATGACCTGAGTTGATCAACGATGTGTATCATAGGATAGATATGCATCATGATTATCTGACATTACATGGCATCATCTTGCACTTCACTCATCATTTAGTTGTAAATAAAATCTTGAGTTATTCGTTGATATATATATAAAACTTGGACAGTTGTTTTTTGTTGACTGTGACTCCTTAAAATTATGGTACTGTAGAGTTGTATTAGTGTGTACGTACGTACATACGTTGTGTGTGTTGATTTTCTTGCGTGCGGGATTTTAGATGTATGTGATTGAGATGGTAGGAGTACTTGTGTTCATTGCTTTACTTAGGCTTACAATACATTTGCTGGTGCCATGTTGTTTGGTACTCACCCTTGCTTCTGTACTTGTATAGGTATTGAGCTCGATACCTCCTTATCTCTTCCTTTCCATTATGATTCGAGCTCTGAGATAGTCTGAAAGGTAGCAGCTAGTCCTTTTTAGCGGACTTTTCAGAGCAAATATATATATATATATATATATATATATATATATATATAAACAGTAATTTTTTTATATAGCGCTATTTAGCCATAGTTAATAGCGACAAAGTGTGGCGAATATATTAATTATATCAAATATGACTCTTTTTATCTGAATTGAATCATTTTGGGTAATTTTGTAAAATTAGGCTAGAAAAGTAATAAGCAAAAGAAAAATTACATAAATACACAACATATTTTTTCCATATTATCTAAAAAATTCTATTGTTTGAAAAAATTTCAAAAACTCCTATTTTCTTCTTTCTCTCTCTAATTGTCACATACAAAACACCTCACCTTCCCACTCCTTTTTTAACTGTACTAAAATTATGTCTAAATATAAGGCTCCATTTATGAAATTTGATTTACAATTATCTTGTCATGACCCGAGTTTACACCCTGATCAAAATACGATACCTGAAACCATGAGTGACCCATACTAACTCTTGGCATACATATATATCAAAGTACAATATAGAATAACTAAGGCGGAAGGTAAAACATATCTCTTAAAGGTATGATTAAGAATGTAAAATATCTATGTCGATCGAAAAGAAAATAATGTTTGAAACAAGCCTCTAGTGTTTAAACCAAAGTATAAGTCTATCGTGACATGGACCCCAACTATCAATACTAAATAAAGTTCTAACTAAACTACTCTATATAGCCCTCAATAAAGAGAACTCATCAACTGCTGACTTGGAAAGTTGCAATCTTACTAGCCACAAATTAGAGAATGGGCATCAATATCTACATTATAAAAAGATGCAGCGCAAAGAGAGGTATGTGTCAGTACGTGAATGTATTGAGCATGTAAAAGACACCAATATACTTGTATAAAATAACATATGAGTCAGCAATAAAAATAGAAAAATAAATCACAATTATAGAAAATGAAACTAAGAGAAAATAGTTATATATTACATGCATAAGTTAAAAACAGTAGCCCTACATGGTCATATTCATAAAATTACATACTTATTTACCATATTTTTTGTTATTACCTACACATTCTTATTTATCATATTTTTTTTAATTATTTTCTACTACTTTAAAATATTTAAAAAATTCCTTTTTTTCCTCCAAAACCACACTCATCTGGATTCATCACCTTTCCCCTCATCTTATGGTTCTTTCTTTCTTTTTTCAATCCTAAAACTTTTCCTATTTTTACACCCTCGATCACAAGAGTTACTATATTCATTATAATTTTGAATTTCAAATTTCTTTTCTCCCATTCAATGAATTTCAATGTTATCAATGGTTTTTTCTTCTTCTTTTCCAATTGAAATTTTTTTTATTTTTTTTTATTTTGTATATTCAAAGTCATAGATAATGCTCCATTATCAATGATAAATCAAAATGTTGAGAAGCCAAAATCCAAGAGGATGTACCTTGATCTTTTAAAGTGAATGGAGAAAAAAAATTAAAAAAGGGATAGAAAAGTTAGATCTATAATTTCTCACTCTACACTATCCAAGGTATAAATTTTATTGTATTTACTTTATCTTAATTTTTAATCTATCAGTTTTAGTTTTTTTCTGATACACTACTTATATGCATATCTCATTGTATCATGAATTAAATACTTTGTTTCTTATTTTTATTTCTGATGCATTATTATATGCATCCCCAATGTATCATGGGTTAGATACTTGTTCTGTTCTGATTTTGTTTCTGATACATTATTTATATGCATCCCCCGATGTATCATTGGTTAAATAATCCATTCTAATAGTTGTGTGTGATATATATATACATATATATATATATATATATATATATATATATATTGTATCATGATTTAAATAAATATGTTATAATAGATGTTTATGATACATTATTAATATGTATATCTTTATACTAATACATTAGTTATAGTGACCAATGCATAAATACTTGATAAATAAATTATACTTTAATAATCACTTGCAGTGTATAAAGTTATGAATGAACACTCTACTTTAATTCAGAGACGGTTGTACCTAATACAAATATATGATGACATCGGTACATAAATAATATATAATACATTTACATTATATCAAGGTTAATCATATACCAAATAAAGTTTTAAATTAGTATGTATCAGATATATATATTTAAAAAAATAGTTGCATTGTTGTCTTAGGCAGTATGTATCATGTACACAAGTTGTTATTTTTTTAATTGATGCTCATATTTTTCAGTGCAGTCTATGCAATTTATAATTGGTGACCGGAAAGAAATAAATGGATGAAGAAGAGGATGAATATCAAAAAATTGTTATGATTTGGGATAGGTTGGGGAGAAGAAAATTTAAAATTAGAATTGGTTGAAGTTTCTAAAATTTTGGGAGGGACTAATATCAATTTGTTGTGCATGATTTGTGAAACTAACATTTAAATTTACTTTTGATTTTCTTCTTAAACATAGCATCCAAGCTATCTAATGTATCCGGATGGCTTACTCCCATGTATCCTGATGACACAAATTCAAAGAGATTTTTATAAATTAAAAACAGACAGGAAAAAAAATGTTATTTATTTCTTACACTATAAAATCTATGTAAGTTATACATAATTAATCCCAAGCTCAGCTAGTTTGGCTTTTAGATTATCGACAATTTTTGAATATTAGCCCAAGCTACAACCCAAAGAAATAGCGTGGACTAGTTATAGTTCTATAATTGAAAAAATAAGGAGAAACTATACAAATTGAACCTATTAAGAAAAATATTTATTCAAATTCGATACAACCCAATATATTTATTCTTATTGAATTCACGATCCAAAATATTTTACCTGACTATCTCCTTAATTTAGTCACTCGACCAACATCCCTCTTTTTTTATATCATCAGAGCATAATATATTCTAATAATATCAAGGAGTAATTGAGTAGTGTTTCACTGAACCATTGATTCTTCATCCTTAATACCATCACCGTAATTATATAATATGATGGTATCATGCAATAATTGAAGACACATTTCATTGAAGCATTTGCCTATTCCTTGATACCTTAGTATACATTTACTTTAATTTTATCAACAAATAACTGAGTAGTGTTTCAACTGAAGTGTTGCTTCTTCCTCTTTGATATCATTAGAATATAATATATATATATATATATATACATATACATACATATACATATATATATATATTCAATGATATCAAGTAGTAATTTAGTAGTGTATTCACTGAAGCACGACCTTCTTCCTCAATACTCTGGTGGCATCAAACACGTGTTAGTAGTTAAAACTAGGGGACATAAAAGTAAGGGGTGGCCACTTGTGAATAGTTTTCCTTTTTCAAAAAATAATCACTATCACTAAAGGTCGTTTGGTAGCTGAATATGAAATAAGTTGTCCATATATTAATATTTATATACCTTATACGATTGTTTCATAGGTAAATAGAAAATATACAGTATCCATATACAAAATTAATACAACCATTGGTTAATAATTTAGAAATCCGCATAAATAGTATATGTATAAGTTATGAGGAAATGTATTTACTATTTTACGTAGAATAGAAAGGTGGAATAACTAATACATTAACAATTAATCCCCACATAAAATAATAATAGATAATAGATACTCATCTCACATAATAAATTTCAAATTTGACAAGTAAAACTTTGTAATAACGTCGTAGAATTTCATTTATGAAACTTGAAATTTCGTATGATAAAAACTATTTTTCAATTACAAAAATTGAAATATGGCTGTTTATGAATTTTATCCATCATTCAAAGAGATCCTCGAGAGTGAAGTGTTGGCCCAAAGTCAGCTCAGAACGATTCTAAAATATACGGCCATATGAGAAAAACAAGAAACTTAAATGCATTTGATTGCCCGATTTGTTCTCCAAATGGGTGTTATTTAATTTTTGTAATTAGCAATTGGCTAGGCTTAAATTCTTTAAAGATAAAAGAGATATAACTGGTAGGATATTATAATTTAAACTTATAAATTGTTGCATCATAAAAAAGCTATTTGAGAAGAAAAAAAATGAAAATAAGCACAAAATATGGACAGAAATGCAAATGACCCTTAAATAACTTTTCCGAAACAAAGAAAAGTGAAGAAATGTCAATAATCGTCTCTTACAGAAATTAGTAAAGATTGTTATACTCTTCAAGTATATTGTTGAGTAAAAGTCTTAGTTTGTACTATGAATTCACCCACAAAGCCCACACTTGATGCGCTAATATATTCATTAATCAGATTCTCTTTTTAATAAATGCAAAACAAGATTAGAAAGAAATAGTAGTAATTAAGGACGATTCTATACGCAACTGGTAGTATAAGTTATTCTCTTAATGAATTGTCATTTTAAATATTATTCTCATTGGACTTCTTATATCAGGATATGAATCAAATCATAAATATTCCTTTTTAAATGATTTACAAGCAGTACTCAATCAATTAACTATGAAATATCATTAGCCCTATGTATTATCAATATGATGAGACCTAAACAAAAAATTCATTCTTACCAAAAAAGAAAAACATTGATGGCAATAATTTTGTGTGGTCCACGCGGAATGCTTGATCACACGTGTGTCAATAATTCTTAATTTGGATTTGGAGATATAAGAGGACCCTTTCATTCGATCAAGCAACAACCGCCAGCTTGCTTTGCATGCTTTGTCTCTCCCCTTCTCCCACCCCACCCCATATTAAACGTATTTAGATGTGGCAAAGATAAATTCAATTCGTTCAATTTAGTTGAATTTGGACACATTATTAACTTATTCATTTATTAATTTAATTCATTTTAATTAAGTGAAAATTAATTTGATGTGTAGTTCAACTTGACTAAAAAAAATCGTATCTAAATACATTTTAGAATTTCTTTTAATTTAATATATTATATATAATCAAAATAAAAAAATTATTCTGTACTATCATATTGTATAAAAAAGAAGATAATTAAAATTTATTAAAAATTAAATTGAATTGGGTCTCCACTGATTTTAACTCATTACTCAATGAGAAATTGACACGGAAGAATACAATTGATACATAATATTGACGCTAATTAACCAAATAAAAATTAGAAAAAGAGAAGCCTCAATTAATTGGAATTGATTAGCCCACTAACAAAAAGATGCACCCCTTTTTAAGGGATAAAATATTTTTATCGAGCAATACTAACTAATCAATTAAAAATATTATTGCTATATTTAAGGAATGAAAATAGTTTTTATTTTTTTAATAACGTGTATTGAATAGTTTTGTATCTTCTTCCCCAAAAAAACAAAATAAAAAATGTGCTGCCATTTTTTCTCCTATAAAACAACACAAAATTGACATCATTCTTTTTAATTAATTAAAATCATTCTGCAAAAGAAAGGATAAAGATTAATATGAGATACACTAATATGTATATGTTGTTAAATGTGAATTTTCTGTAGTTTTGTATAAGTATATATCATTAAATTGTATTTGTATAGTTCATTAAATTATATTTTGCACAATTTTAATATTTATACACCATTAAATTGTATTCTGTACAATTTCGATATGTATACACTTTTAATTATGTATGCACCATTAAACTGTAATATTTACAGTTTTGATATGTATATACTTCTAGAATATAATATACACTATCAATCTAAAACGTATATATTTCTAATATGTATACACCATTAAATTATAATCTAGAATATATACACTTCGATATATAGAAACTATCAAATTTAAAAGTTATGCATACACATTTAATATTTATTTACACAAAATGGATGTCTCAAATAATTCATTGAAATGAGCTGTATATTTTCTTCCCCTTCCTTCTTCTTCATGGCATTTCTTTTTTCTTTTCAATCTCAATTCTATAACAACAAAATTTCTGATATAATGGGCAAGAGAAGTTGCAAGATTATGCATGAAAGAGGAATTTATGTAAATAACAATGGATAAACAAAATGTACATTAAATATGCATCTACAGAGCAGATTAAGAAATAGAATAAGAAATTTAAGAAAAGAGTAAGAAATAGAAGTTAAACTTTTTTAATTGAGAAAATTTGGGTAAAGATTCTAATACGTTTAAATAAAGAGAGAAAAAGTAATACTCAACTTGTTGCAGTTGAGAAATCTAGGAAAGATAAAAAGAAAAAAAAAATGAATATAAAAAAAAAATAAAGGGAGTAATCAAAAAGTTTTCGTGTCTTGAATTTAGAGAAAAATAAAAGTAATTATTTTTTTTTCAAAAATATTAATTGGACTATTTCCTGCTAATAAGAAAATTTTAAAAGAATATATCAAAAAAGTTAAAAGGAGGTAATTTATTGTCAATTTAGTCTTTATATTGTCACGTTGTGCTAATTTTCTTTAACCTATTTTGATTTCAATTCATTTCCATGTAAGTCAATTTGAATTGGGTTGGATCTTAATCTGCTAATTATCTTGACCTTTTATGATACGTTCAAATTTAAACACTTTATTCAATTATCATTCATATGCATATTTAAATTTCTACATTAATGAGCATGGAAGTATCAGTAATGGAACCCTTCCATTCGTCTACATGCGCCACTGATCACGTCGTACCATCTTTGTAATAATATTTGATAGACTTCTATCATGTAATATTAGTATTCAGTTGAAAGAAGGGACTTGTCCATCACTCTATTTTGCCAAGAGGTGGCAAGATTATAATGATGTTAGACCAAACCCACTTAAAACAATATTAAAGGTTTGACCTATCTAATAAAGTAAAGTGTGTGCCAGTTAACTTCAATTCTCTTTGAACCAAACTCTTTTGTTGCATTTAAACTTTAGAATCCAATATTAAATAAGAAGGCAAGAATTTACTCATAGGATAAAAGTAGATAAGATAAGTTAGGAGGTAAGACATGAAAAGAATAAAAGAGCAGTAAGTATGTGGTCTATTTTGAAGAAGTAGAACAAATTGTATAGAAGCTCAATAACGAAGTAGGACTCGAATATATGTGAATCGTCGAGATGCAATATCATTTACTTAATAATTTAATATGAGTTAAAAACAGTATAATCCCTGATTAGCATTTTGAGATTAATCCCTATAAAAATAGCAAATTCGTCATATTACATAGGATTACTTAATATTCTCAAATTCATTCAATTTATCTTAACTTATTTCTTATTTATAGCTTTACTTGCTTACATAATTCATATCATGATCGATTCATCTCACGAATTTTTTAATTTTTTTTAAAATACAAAATTATATGTACCTTTTTTGGATAAATATTTTTATTATAAATTAATTATGCAAACATTTTTATATAAAAAATAGTATGATTCGGTGTCAATATGATGTGCAAGTTAGTAATTTTAGTCAAAGTTTATAAACTATAATAAAGTATGACAAAAGATAAATACAATTTTTTGTCTCAATTTAGATAATATATTTTCCCTTTTTAATTAATTTTTTAAAAAATAACATATTTTTATATTTAATAATAATTTAATTTTAAAATATTTATTTTAAATTATCAAATTTAATTTTTTTTATAAACATATATCCAATCAAATTATATTTAATCACATTAACTAGGACAGGTAAATAAACAGAATGTGAATATGCAAGTGGATTCACATTGTCAATGTGGCAAGTGATCCCTAAAAATATTATTGTCAAGACGAAAAAAGAGAAGTGCTCCGAGACTAAAGAAGAGATGTGAGAACTATCTTTTCTTTTTTCTTGTGGAGGGAGGGAAGGGGTGTATTCATCCAGAGTTTAGCATCCGTAGTGGAGCTAGATGACAGAAAAAAAGAGAAATATCAATTGAGTATACAAGTATAATGGCTTTCCATAACCTCTTGCCTCCTCCAAATAAAGTGTGACAACACTCGTTACTTACTAAAATTTTATTCTAAACTTCGATTTCTATATCCTCATATGTAGGGTCATGTCTTTAATAAGTTGAAATTGGATCACGTCCTGTTTAAATCCTCTCCTCTCAGCTTTTCTTCGACCTATATCTATCTTTTTAACTCCTGCAACAACCTATTTTCACATCTGTTTACTGGAGCATCCACTTAGCGCCTATTCATATGCTTGAATCATCTCGATTTAGCTTCCTTATTTTTGTCGACCACTCTTAACTTGCTCCTATATAACTTCATTCCTAATGATATCTTTTCAAATATGTCCACACACCTATCATCCTCATATTTGCTGCATTTATCTTCTGAAAGTCGGCTAGCATTTTGCCCATACATGATAAAATAATAGCTTTGTAAACTTACCTTTAAGCTTTGACGACATATTCTTATTGCAAAATATCTAATATAGATAGCCATTACATCCACTTTGTTCTAATACGATGTGCGATATCATTATAAATCTCTCTGCCTTCTTGTATTATGAACCAAAGATACTCAAAACTTTCTTTCTTGAGTATGATTTGCATATTGATGTGTTACATCATTAAACTTACTCTTTAGATACTTTATTTTAGTCTTACTTAACCTGAATTAGACTCCTAAATCTCTCTTCAAATGTTCAGACTATTATTAACTCCAATACCACATGTCTTGTCATTCAATGTTATAACATTTGTGAATAATATACACCACAACACCTCCTTTTATATATGTCATGTCAATTCATTCATCACAAAAGCAAATATGAACTGACTAATTAAGGATTGATCCCTAGTGCAACCTATTATGATCGAAAAGTGTTTTGAGTTTCCTTATACTATTCTAACTCAGTCTTGAATTCATCGTACACATTTTTAATTGCCTTAACGTAAGTCTCCATTTTATCCATGCTGCAACAAATTATGTGTGATCATGTGGAGGAATTAAAAAGAATTCTGGATTATAGAGATGAGCTTCTAAGGACTAATCCAGGTAGCACATGTGTGGTGAGACTTAGTGAAGAAACATTTGAAGGTGGAAGAAAAATGTTTCAATCATTTATATACGTTTTGATGCTTTGAAAAAGGCATTTAAAGCTAGATGCAGAAGATGTATTGGATTTGATGGTTGCTTTCTGAAAGGTGTTTCTAAAGGTCAATTACTTGTGGCTGTTTGTAAGGATGGGAACAACCAGATACTACCACTAGCTTGGGCAATGGTTGAAGCAGAAAACACTTTCACTTGGAGATGGTTTATCAAGATCTTAAGGGATGATCTTGAGCTTGGAGATGGATCTGAATTGACAACCATTTCTGATATGCAGAAGGTATTTTATATTAAAGAATCTTTATTTTATGACTACATTATATATACTTCTAATGTCTTTAAATTTTGTTGCAAGGCCTTGACAAAGCTATTCAAGTTTTTCTACCAAATGCAATATAAAGAATGTGCGTAAGACACATTCTAGCCAGCTGGTCCAAAAATCGGAAAGACATTGAAAGAAAAAACTATTTTGGAGATGTGCCAAATCTACATTTGAGCAAGAATTGGAAAGAAATCTGAATCATATGGCCAAGTTAGGAAATAATATATATGAGTACCTACATGTCGTGAATACATACATATATATATATATATATATATATATATATATATGCAAATGCATGACATACCCAACCAAATGCTAGCACTGGTGTTCCTTTCCGGTAGCTAACCGGCATCATATCTGCCAACCTGTGGCCATCTGTACCATATACATATATATAGTTGGGCAAATAGGCCCCATACTTTCGATTATAGCTCGAAGTCCATGCATAACGTGCAATGTATGATATGAATGTTGAATGCACATAGCAAGCCATAACAAGAACTTAGCCAATCTTAGCTCATCGGTACACTTATTCTCATAGCATCATAATCATTGTCATTCAGCCAATCTTAGCTCATAAAATCATACCTGTCTTTTTAACAAGTTTGGGAATTTAACCCAACATTTAAAGTGAAGCCTTAACTTTGAAAATATTCATAAAGGTGCTTTACATAATGATTATATTTGGTCTCATGTCAATTAGTAAAAGAATGTATTTAAACAGGATCAAGTGCCTTAGTAGTTTAGATGGGAGCATTTCACTGGGGAATATTGGAAACCATCGCGTTCCTGGTTAAATTCTTCAATTATATTTTTTTATGGAAGAAGGATTGGTTTTTGAATACTACATTCCCTTTTCATTCTACATTTATTTTAATGGCACTACACCAAGAAGAGAAACACCTTGGACATATGAATAGGTAGCCGGGAAACCAACAAAATGATATATAGAAATTGAATGTCTAGTTTAAGCGTATGAATGGAATTTCAACCTAATACCATCGTGAATATAACTCAACTGCAATCCCAATGCCACTCATAGAAGGTCTTTCTAGCAACAGAATAGTAAGATATCGCATTTGACCTTTTGAGAAACTTCCCGAATTTCGTGCTAAAAGGAGAGACGGAGCTTAGCCTTAACATACCTCTCCAACGAACGTCCGATTGCCAAAGGTTTCTTCACGAAAGTTGTTCCTTACGTCCTAAGCTTCGCAACAACTATATATACGCAGCTTAAAGACACCTATAAACAGTCAAAAATTCAGCATTAATGAACAAATTCGGCAAGGAGCATTTACGCGAGGAAATGTCCGTAAAACTTCGTAAAAATGACCGTAAAAGAGCCCCAAAATTATTACCTAAACACACAGCTGCAACCAACAATACCAGCAAGAACACCACCTTTTTTTACAGCCCAAAAATAGCTCCAAATACAGCTAATACGAGAGGAAAATAATTGCAAAGCATAAGGCACGCATTTCTAGGCACACAGACAAATTTTAACGGTAAAAATGCGAAAAAAATTTACTCAAATCCCTTTGGCACCTTGAGGGGAGTTTTCCTTCAGTTTCTAAGCTGTTGGGGACGAAATGAAAGTAATTTGAGCTTTAAAAAGCTCAAATTAGCCGACATTAAGTTGGATCAACCCGACCCGACCCATGACCCGGTTTCCAGCTCGGGCAGTCCTGGTAAAATGGTCATAACTCTTTATTCTGAGGTCGGTTTGATGCGCGGTCTTGTGCGGTTGCAAACTAGACTCATAGATCTTCAATTTGATAGGTCATGCACCTTCTAAATTCTTATATTTTGGGAGATATGACCTGATACATTTGACCCAAATTTAAGAAGGATTTCATAAAGAAACTTACGGTAACGTTGGCCAACCTTTATCTTGCAACTTTCTTGATTTCAAAACTTAATGTATGACTTTTGTGCTATTAAAATAGATTTTAAAAATCCATTATTAGCAAAGTATACACTTTTAGTTCCATCCGAAAAGTTAAACCTAGTTTAAACCTTCCAAAAAGGGCGAGGTGCCACTCGGGTCATTTGTTTAATCCCGAACGTGCATTTAGGGTATTTCCTTTGGCTTAAAACTTTAGGTCCTTGATATTACCACTTATTGGAAGCCTTATTGTCCCAAGGTGCTAGAAAAAATCACATGTGCCTTATACAACGCCACACTATTTATATAATGGAAGACGAGAAACACGGGGTCTCACAGTCTCCCCCCTTAAGAACATTCGTCTGCGAATGTGTCAAGACAACCCCTTGATTGAATCACCATCTACTAAAATGTTATTTTTTGGATACATCTATTACCCTTACAAACCATAAATCAACTTCCAAAAACTCCAATTACTAAGCTTGTATAGCTACCCCGCGACAAAACATATAAGTTACACCTCTAAATCCTTTAAAACTTACATTACTAAATAAAAGATAATTGCCAGTTTTGGAAAACCACCCACCTTAGGTTATAAATAGCTAGGGTGATTCCTCATCATTTCTTTCTTTGGCTTCCCAAGTTATTCCTCAATATATTTTCTTTTCCACAACACTTTCACGAAGGCCACTTTTTATTTTGAAGCTTTCTTATTTGTCAATCTAAAACAGCCACTGGTACCTCATCATAAGTTAGGTCTTCAGTAATGGTGGTATCCTTAATGTGAGTAATACACAAAGGATCCCTAATGTACTTTCGCAACATAGATACATGAGACACTGGATGGAATTCCCTTAATTCTAAAGGAAAATTAAGTTCGTATGTTACCTTGCTAATTTCTCTAATAACCTTATACGGTCCAACATATCTATGAATGAGCTTTTCTGTCTTTCCAAACCGCATGATTCCCTTCATAGGTGATGCTTTTAAGAATACCCAATCTTCTATATCAAACTCTAAGTCTCATCGTCGAACATCTGCATAAGACTTCTGCTAATTCTGGGCCATTTGCAATCGATCTCTAATAACTTTCACTTTATCCATCGCTTGCTGAACTAGATTAGAGTCTAGCAACTTTTCCTCCCCAACTGCAAACTAATCAATTTATGGCCTACATTTTTGTCTGTATAGTGCTCCCTAGGGATCCATTTGAATACTAGCATGAAAGCTATTATTATAATCAAACTCAATAAGAGGTAGACGATCATCCCAGTTTTCTTTAAAATCTAGGACACAGGCACATAACATATCCTTAACGGTCTGGATGGTATGCTCTGCCTGCCTATCAGTTTATGGATGAAAATCGGTGCTGAGATTCACTTGAGTGCCCAGACCCTTCTGAAAAGACTTCAAAAAAATGTACGGTAAATTGAGCCCCTTGATCTGAGATAATAGATAATGGAACTCTTTGAAGGCAAACAATCTCTTGAATATAAAGCTTAGCATAATCCTCCGCTGAATATGTCATTCTTACTGGCAAGAAATGAGCAGATTTTATCAATGTATCAATAATTACCCAAATAGAGTCATCCTACGTGGAGTATGAGGCAACCTAGTGATGAAGCCCGTATTTATCATGTCCCATTTCCAGAATGTAAAATCAGTACACTTAGCTAGGCTTCCAAGCCTCTAATGTTCTATTTTAACATGCTGGTAGTTGGGGCATTGGCCACCATCTTTGGAATATTTTTTTCATGCCACTCCATCGATAGATCTATCGTAGGTCTCAATACCCTCTTTTTTTGTTGCCCCAGGTTGAGCCGAATATCTAGGATAATGAGCCTCAAAATGAACCTTGGCACAGAGCCCTCCAATGTTTGGCACGCGTAAGAGGCCCCGGTACTAAAGGATTCCATCTCAAGTTAGCTCAATTAGAGGATGTCGTTGTTGTGGAACACTTTCCCTCGATATCATAAGCTTAGGATCCTCACCTTGTTGCTCGTTTACTTCACTAACAATGGAAGATTCAGTTGTATTTTGAACAATCACACCTTGACCTTTTGCATTTGCTAATAGCACTTGTATACTAGTTACCTGACGTAAATCTTTTGTCATTTCAATCTTATCAGCTTTAATAATACTTAGACTTCCCATGGACTTTAAGCCAAGTGCATCAGCAATAAGATTAGCTTTACCGGGATGGTACAAAATGTCAACATCATAATCTTTTAGTAATTCTAGCCACCTCTTTTGTCATAGGTTCAACTTTTTCTTCTTGAATAAATATTGGAGGTTCTGGTGGTTGGTAAAAATATCAACATGAACTCCGTATAGATAATGTCGCAAAATCTTTAGGGCAAATACAACTGTGGCAAACTCAGGATCATGGGTAGGATACACCTGTTCATGTTTTAGTAGCTTTCTAGAAGCATATGCAATAACCTTATCATGCTTCATAGGAACACAACCTAGGCCAAATCTCGAGGCATCACAATATACAATGTAGCCTTTGGCTCCATCCGAAAGAGTCAGACTAGGTGCGGTGGTAAGCCTTTTCTTTAGCTCTTGAAAACTCTGTTCACATAATTCAGTCTACTGAAACTTAGCTGTTTTATATGCCAACCTCATTAGTGGTGTATAGGTAGTGGAGAATCCCTCAACAAACCTCCTATAATATCCTGCCAAGCCCAAATAACTATGGACCTCTATCAGATTCAATGGTCTCGGCCAAGCCATTACTGTTCAATTTCCTGGCCATCAACCTTGATACTATCGCTAGTAACAACATGGCCACGAAAAGCTATAGAAGTTAACCAAAATTCACATTTGGAGAATTCAGCATATAACTTGTTGTCGTGGAGAGTCTGTAATATAACTCGCAAGTGGTCTGCATGCTCAAGTCCTGGCTCATCCTAAATATTGCCTTTGGAATATCAACATCCCTGACTCGTAGCTGGTAGTACCTAGGTCACAAGTCAATCTTTGAAAAACCATCAATCCACATAAAAGGATACTTATTCCTGATAGTGAATTTATTTAGCTATCTGTCATCGATACACATTCATAAGGAGCCATCTTTTAATCAAGCAAAGGGCACGGGAGAACCCCATGGAGATATGCTTGGCCTAATAAGGTCTTTATCAAGCAAGCCCTTAAGTTGTCCCTTAAAGTCTCTTAGCTCTACAAGAGCCATTTTTTTTTAGAGAGGAATGGGTATAGGTTGCATATCAGAGAGAAAATCTAAAGAAAAATTGATATCCCTTTCGGGGGATCCCGGGAAGCTCATTGGGGAATATTATCATAAATTCATTCACAGTATGGACTGACTAAAGAGCCAGTTGCTAATAAAATATCTTGTCTTCCCGTAATGGTAACATGCATCTTAACCCTTTCTACACTACCTAGCATGAAGCTTGTCGCATTGTCTATATGGGGGAGTAGGATGTCTCATTGTTGCCAAGAATTCCTGTCGATGGCTCTCAGGTTGGCGTAAACTCTGCCCCGACCCTAACTGAATATAATGATCAAATCACTGGTCTTGTATCTATAGCGGGGAACTACCCGCTGACAGAGGTTGATATTGATGAAAAGAAGGCCTAAAATACCCTGTGGCTCCCTATAAGACCCCATAGTACAAGCCCTCTTATTCTTCTCCCTATCTCTACGGGTATCCCGAATTCGACAAGAAAGATCCTCTATAGTCTGAGCAAAAGCTTGAATACAAGAAATATCTACACCATCTTGTAAAAAGGCTATTCTGTAGTCTCTGATCAAATGATTATCCAAGCCATCCAAGTAAAGATGAACTCTAACACTCATGGTACATACAATATCTGGTGCATACCTAGCCAAAGAATTAAACCTAAGGCTATACTCCCTTACTCTCAAATCCCCCTGCTACAAACTGATAAACTGGTCAAGACAGGCCTCCCTTACCTCCCGTGGTACGTAATGGGCTAAAAATGCCTCAAAAAAGTCCTCCCACTCTGTTGGCGGAGCATCAGGCCCTCTAGATCTCTCCCACTCCTCGTACGACAAGATGGCAACATCCCGTAGTTAAAAAAAAAACCAACTCCACTGCCTCGGCGATTGAGGCATGCACCACCCTCAATACTCTATACATATGGTTTGTAAAGTCCTGTAGATCCTCAGTGGGACTAGACCCAGTAAATACTGGAGGGGCTAATTGAAGAAACTTTCTTACCTTTGAGCTTTCTGCTTTATCCCTTCTGGTATTTGCTCTCACCTTTAGTTGTCTCTCATGAATAGAAACCATCATAGTTAGTAGCTTAATAACCTCCTTCATCCCCTGATCCCAGTCTCAAATAGGCTTGGGGTACTAGATCTCCTTGGGCCCCAACAGGTGCTGATGAATCTGGTACTGTGGGAAATGGACGCTCCCTATGTGCCTCAATAAAGAATATATCTTCCTCACCAAGCAAGACATGATTGGTACCTTCTCACGGATCCATACTTATCTCATGTTGTGCCATCTCCTGAGCATAGGTAACCCATTAAATAAGAACAACATAATATGATATAGATTTCATATGTTCCTATAGCTTTGCTCTATAGCACGATCTATTCAGTGAAAGAAATGAAACCATCCCTAAATGTCTCTAGCCTCCTAATTATAAGTGTGGTGCACAACACACCCATAAGCAAGACTCTACTAGACATGGCATTGTGGACTCCCTGGGACACGACCTGCTCTAATACCATGTTTGTCACGCCCCAAAGAGAAGGAAGGCGCGACTGGCACCCGATACCGTTATTGGCCGGGTCAGCCACTAAATATGCTAGTTAACTAAACTTTGGACCAGAAGAAAATCGGGCAGCATAATGTTTAGAAAGAAAAAAACTGGGACCGTTTAGGTCATGACCTGGTCAACAGCAAATCACGTACATCAAGATAAGTAAACTCAAACGATAAAGTACTAGCTAGCCGA
The DNA here is from genome assembly GCA_029948455.1 of Solanum rostratum. NCBI lineage: Eukaryota > Viridiplantae > Streptophyta > Magnoliopsida > Solanales > Solanaceae > Solanum > Solanum rostratum. The sequence goes on from CM057056.1 coordinate 23,947,944, forward strand.
CAAGGCTGCCACCATAGAGGTACAGACTCACACCATATATACATGCCAATCTTATGACTGGAGACGGAATGACATAAAAGGACCAACCCACAATAACATGTCCACAATAGCCTCTATGAGAATCACTAACACTGTTGGGACCGGGCCCCAACATACCTAACTATACAAAAAAAAGTAAACATCCTGTGAAAGCTCCAAGAAGAGGTGGAGCTTACCAACTCATAGCTGAATAGGGCTCCTAGTGGAGGGGTAAATCAGATCCCTACCTGAACCTGCACGCACGAAATAAAATGCAGCATCCCCAGGCAAAGGGACGTCAGTACGAATAAACATGTACTGGTATGTAAGGCAGGAAGTAAAATCATAGATAACCGTAGTAAAAAGGTTTATAGAAATATTATCTGTAACCAAAACTCAAGTAGCCTTAATGGCCAATAAGCCACCTCCTAGTGATAAAAAAATGCATGGTATGCTCGAGTATCGCATGTCGTGAATACATATATATAGATGCAAATGCATGACATACCCAACTAAATGGTAGCACTGGTGGTCCTTTCTGGTAGCTAACCGGCATCATATCTGCCAACCTGTGGCCATCTGTACCATATACATATATATAGTTGGGCAAATAGGCCCCATACCTTCGATTATAGCTCGAAGTCCATGCATAACGTGCAATGTATGATATGAATGTTGAATGCACATAGCAAGCCATAGCAAGAACTTAGCCAATCTTGGCTCATCGGTACACTTATTCTCATAGCATCATAATCATTGTTATTCAGCCAATCTTGGCTCATAAAATCATACCTGTCTTTTTAACAAGTTTGGAAATTTAACCCAACATTTAGAGTGAAGCCTTAACTTTGAAAATGTTCATAAAGGTGCTTTACATAATGATTATATTTGGTCCCATGTCAATTAGTAAAAGAATGTATTTAAACAGGATCAAGTGCCTTAGTAGTTTAGACGGGAGCATTTCACTGGGGAATATTGGAAACCATCGTGTTACTGGTTAAATTCTTCAATTATATTTTTTTATGGATGAAGGATTGATTTTTGAATACTACATTCCCTTTGCATTCTACATTTATTTTAATGGCACTACACCAAGAAGAGAAACACCTTGGACATGTGAATAGGTAGCCGGGAAACCGACAAAATGATATATAGAAATTGAATGTCCAGTTTAAGCGAATGAATGGAATTTCAACCTAATACCATCGTGAATATAACTCAACTGCAATCCCAATGCCATTCATAGAAGGTCTTTCTAGCAACAGAATAGTAAGATATCGCATTTGACGTTTTGAGAAACTTCTCGGATTTCGTGCTAAAAGGAGAGATGGAGCTTAGCCTTAATATACCTCTCCAACGAACGTCCGATTTCCAAAAGTTTCTTCACGAAAGTTGTTCCTTACGTCCTAAGCTTCGCAACGACTATATATATGTAGCTTAAAGACACCTATAAACAGTAAAAAAAATTCAGCATTAATGAACAGATTCGGCAAGGAGCATTTATGCGAGGAAATGTCCGTAAAACTTCGTAAAAATGACCGTAAAAGAGCCCCAAAATTATTACCTAAACACACCAGCTGCAACCAACAATACCAGCAAGAACACCACCTTTTTTTACAGCCTAAAAACTGCTCCAAACACAGCTAATATGAGAGGAAAATAATTACAAAGCGTAAGACACACATTTCTAGGCACACAGACAAATTTTAACAGTAAAAATGCGAAAAAAAACTCACTCAAATCCCTTTGGCACCTTGAGGGAAGTTTTCCTTCAGTTTCTAAGCTGTTGGGGACGAAATGAAAGTAATTTGAGCTTTAGAAAGCTCAAATTAGCCGACATTAAGTTGGGTCAACCCGACCCGACCTATGACCCGATTTTCAGCTCAGGCAGTCCTGGTAAAACGGTCATAATCTTTATTCTGAGTTCGGTTTGATGTGGCGGTTTTGTGCGTTATAAACTAGACTCATAGATCTTCAATTTGATAGGTCATGCACCTTCTAAATCCTTATAGTTTGGGAGATATGACGGTAACATTGGCCAACCTTTATCTTGCAACTTTCTTGATTTCAAAACTTAATGTATGACTTTTGTGCTATTAAATAGCTTTTAAAAATCCATTATTAGCAAATTATACACTTTTAGTTCCATCCGAAAAGTTAAACCTAGTTTAAACCTTCCAAAAAGGGCGAGGTGTCACTCGGGTAATTTCTTTAATCCCGAACGTGCATTTAGGGTATTTTCTTTGGCTTAAAACTTTAGGTCCTTGATATTACCACTTATTGGCAGCCTTATTGTCCCAAGGTGCTAGCAAAAATCACATGTGCCTTATACAACGCCGCACTATTTATATAATGGAAGACGAGAAACACGGGGTCTCACACTGGCTATGTTAATGGATGGCGATTTAGTTTGGTTTTAATGTACACTGTGTTGAAAGAAATGACGGATTTTTAAAAATCTTCAATAAGCTGATTGATCCTTCCTAGTTTTTTATCACCTATAATGGATCCATTTTCCTTATCTGGGTTGTTGCTTTTGATTGAATTGAAGTAAGTCTCTATCACTGATCACGTCTAATTATTATATCAATAAGATGACTCTTTGCATTATACTCAATTCCTTTTATTTAGGACAATAGATCGTCCCCTGCATGATTGATAGTTTCGTCCTTTTTAATTGATTCTTCTTAATTGGATTTTTTTAAAGGGTTTTGTTAGGAGGAATTTGTCACAATTATGTTTGTTTGATAGCTGATTTATTTTCTTCCTTAGAGAAATTCTCTTATTTGACCAATTTTCTAGTAAGACTAATTGAAATAATTGCCTTAAACGCTCATCTTCTTGCCATATTAATGAATTTTGGGTATAATCCCTAATTCCCAGAATCAACTCTCCTTGTTTATACAAGGAAAACATTTCCTATAATCTCTCTCAATTGATTCTTTTGTCCTTAACTAGTCTGCCCACATGTAGTATATATGACCTTCTCCTCACTTGAAGAAAGGACAGGGGAGAATTCCCATACTTTCATATAAAAAAAATTTCCAGAAGAACACAGCTTCACGGCTACAAAAAAATCTCTCCTCCACATTCTTTTTCTCTTAAACTTAAAATTATCAGTATTGTTATTATTTCCTAGCAATATCTAATCTGTTTATGTTCGGGGTCAAGTTGACATTAATTGGTAAGTTATTCATTTTTTTTGTTCTTGAGCTGCCCGTTCATCTATTTTATGTTCAGTATTATTTTCTGCAATCGGTACTGTTGGTTTGTTTTAGTGTTACTGGCTCTTTAATAAGCAAAGGCGTGAAGAGTTGCTTGGGGACGAGACGAATTCAATGGATCTAGAAGACTCATTTCGATTTTCTTAATTGTTGTATTTATTTTTAAAGTTGTGATGTAATGAAAATAGTGAAACGGGGATATAGTAAATGGGGGGAGGGGAAATACGTGCTACAGTTTCTTTTTATCGTTTATCTGCGGAATTCACATAGGCAATTTTAATTTAGGATTTGATTAAAAAAAAGGGTCGTGTGTGGATAGCATGTTCAACGAACTTTACTTCTCCCTATTTTTTAAAATATTTAGATACCATGCCTTTTCTCCTTTACGTGTTAGAAATCATGTTTAGGGTACTTAATATTTCATAATAATAATAATCATGCTTATAGATTTTATGCTGTGCTTTAGGTAAAAAAAATTCACATCTTATAAATAGAAATCATGTTGGATATTAGAAATGACACAGTTTGGTATTTAATATCTTGCTTAGTTGAATCAGGCCTATAATTGTTAGAAATATGCTTATCGTGTTAAAATTTATGCCCGTTAGTATTTACCATTCTCACATGTTAGAAACCATGCCTTTAGGATTTTATTTTTTAGAAAATCTTGCTTATAGGATTTCGTATAAAATATGTTTAAATGATATTTTTGCACTAGAAACCATGCTTATAGGATTTCGTTTAAAATATGTTTAAATAATATTCTTGCAATAGGAACCGTGCTTATAGGAATAAGTATTTTCAAATAACATTTTTAGAGATCATGTCTATAGAATTTTATTTTAAAATGTGTTTAAATATTATTTTTGCAATAAAAATCATGCCTATAGGACTCAATTTAGTTTTAACATATATAACATAATTATCTTTAATGAACCCTTCAATGATCCTTACAATAGTGTCCTAATGCACCTTAATTCATTAGGTGGCGACTCTTAAAAAAATATTAAAATCCCAAAAGAGTCGTTGCCACGACGTCGTCCAGGTTCTCGTCTTTTCACGAGAAAAATTGGGGCGCGACAGAATGGCGACTCTGCAAGAGACTTCTAGGTTCTAACCATTATGTGTCTATGTTTATGTGGGTTATACGCTTTCCTTAATTATTTTACTTGTCTTATTTGTTTGTTATTACTATCTTACTAAGTTATTTTTCTTTCTCTTTTTCCTTAATCTCTTTTAACTCCTTCCCCTTTCCCTCTAACTCCACTTCCCTTATCCCTTTAACACCCCTTCCTATTCCCCCTAATCTAACTTCCCTTTTTCCCCTTCCCCCTCTACTTGTTACTACTTTGAATAACTTATACAACTGTCTTGCATGCTAGTTATTTACTGTTTTAATTAATTGGCATCCCGTTCATATGTTCCCCCACTTGGGGCCCTCTTTTCTTTTTCTTTTTAAGGTGATGTCGTGCCTTTGCACTTTTTCCGCCTCCTTTTCAAAATCAAATTTTAGAGAGTAAGTGCATGTGTGGTGAATGGCGAATAGTCTTATTACCGTTGGACCACGTGTTTCTCGCATAGGAACACCCAGTTCGTGTCTAACAAACTCTTTAGAAACTTAGAATAAAGCTATATATCCCAAAGTTAAGATCATGTATGCATAAAACCTAGGTAGTTTGGCCCTATGGGGCCAATTTACATAATAATAGCCACTTTGTTCAATCTAGAGGGTCCCTTCACCCTCTAGACGAAGTACTGCATACTATTTGTCTATGTGATCACGATAATCAATTCAAGCCTAAAACATTGTTAAAAGGGAGTTTAGAAAAGTTTACCTTTCTGTTTTGCAGAGTTATGATACTGAATTTATTCCGGAAGTTTAGGATTTATTTCCATTTGTTACCCCATTATTCCTTAGATTTTATATATATTGTATCATTTAAAAAAAATTGTAATAGTTGTTATTAATAAAATAGTTAAAATTATTCTTTTATTGTATTTTCTAACACTAAACTCTAGTAAACAAATCGAAGGCTTGAATTGGTTATCATGAATCACTTATGTGTCGTCTTAGGCCTACCTCTGGCTTAACGAGGTTCCTTGCAATTAGGGAGTTTATTTTTCAAAAATCAATATGTTTATCTTTGTGTTATATATTATTATGTTACTAACTTGATCTCTTTTTTTCCTTCTTTCTTTTCTTTATATGTTTTCCCCTCCCTAAGGTTGATTCGGGCCTATCACTCTCAACTGAAAGAAGTTTTTATGCTTTTATCTCGATCTACTTCATGGAAAATAATAATGGTATTAATGACACAATTGATGTGGCAACTCAGAAAGAAGGTTTGGATATTTCGAGAGAAGGGTATCCACCTACACAAAATGAGGTAATATCATGGTTAGAACAAAAGATTAGAGAGATGTATGAGCAACTCTCTAATGCTCGCAATGTGAATACACCACTTATTGGAGCAAATGCTATAGGCATGCCTCAAACAACCTTTACAAACCCTCTCTTTTTACCTCGTCCTACTTTATACCCTAAAAGTATTTCAAATCTCACTCTCCCCCAAAATAAGCAATATCCATGTTACACACATCCGCCACAACATAAGCCTAATACACCCAACCTCACCTACTTAGCCCCACCAAATGCCTCACATTCCCAAGCTACTTCTCATGCTCAAAATATAGCACCAACGTCTATCACTACTATTTCAGAAAAACACAATTTTGTTTCTATCGAACCCCATCAAAAGGACATGTTGATACAAACAATGGCAAAGAGATTGGATGAGTTGAGTAGTCGAGTGCAACATATTGAAGGAGATAAGGAGATGGAAGGGTTAAGTTTTGAAGACTTGTGCATACATCCCGATATCGAGTTTCCTGAAAGATATAAACCTCCGAAATGTGAGATGTTCAATGGGACTGGAGATCCAAAGGAACATCTGAGAATATACTGTGATAAGTTAATTGGAGTTGGAAAAAATGAATGACTTCAAATGAAATTATTTGTGAGAAGTCTCACTGGAGAGACCTTATCATGGTATATTGTACAAGATTCAAAGAAATGGTCTAAATGGACTGATATGGCCTCTGATTTCATGAAAAGGTTTGAATTTAATATTGAGAATGCTCCTGATTGGTTTTACATTCAAAATTTAAAGAGAGAGCCTACAGAATCATTTCGAGAATTTGCAATAAGATGGAGTCGGAAGCTGCTAGAGTCCGACCTCCGATGGAAGAATCTCAAACGAAAGAATTCTTTATTCGCGCCCAAAAGCCACAGTACTATGAAAGAATGATGCTCATCAAAGATCATAAATTTTCTGATATTATCAAGTTGGGTGAGAAGATCGAAGAAGGCATAAAAAATGGCACTGTAATAGATTTAGAGGCATTGTAAACTAGTAGCAAGACTTCACAACTTGGTGGGACCAATGAGAACAAAGGCGAGAAAGAAGTGAATGTTGTGATTCGTCAAGCACCTCTAGCCCTACTCCAGCGACCGACACCCGTATATCAAGTCCCTCCATCTGCAGGTAATGAATGAAAGTTTCATAGAAAACCCTCAAGGCGTCAACGATCTCTTCAATTTGCTATATCGCGAGTCAATATGGAGAAAGGTCTACCCAAGAAGTATACTCCTTTGGCTGAACCCATAGCTCAATTGCATGAAAGACTGAGGGTTACTCTGAAGTAGTGATAAAGACACATGCAAAGTGGCTCGATCTCACCAAAATTTGTGCTTATCATTCAGGGATGAAAGGACATACCACAGAAGAATGTTGAAATTTGAGAAATCAAATTCAAACATTGATTGACACCAAGGTGATGCATGTGAAAGATTCTTATCATGATCTTAATTGATTTTTAAGCATGAATCAATACCTAATTCGACATCAATAAATAGGAAGTTGAGCTGTTTCTCCTTCTCAAAATTTTAAGCACTCGGATGATTACTTTAAGCTTTCTCGATTGGCAGTGGTGATACACACTTGGGGCAAGATTATGTTTCTTTTATGACTCTTTTTTATGTAATATGAACTACAGTTAACCTGATTCCCTTCTAAGAGGGATAGGCACTCCTATGGGCCCGGTCATATCATAATAAAAAATTTCTGTCTCCCTTTTTCGATAATAACTGGGGCAGAATTTTTTGAGAGGATCTCAAAAATTCTATAGATAAGCATCTCTACATGCTCGAGCTTGACGTGACAACAAACTAGGGCAGCCATTTTCGAGAGGTCCTCAAAATTTTCATTAAAGGTTGCTCATGAAGACGTCCAGATTGAGTTCAAGTTCAAAAACAACAAAGGCTATGGTTGAAAGGGAAAGAAAAGATAAGTTGAGGCACGAATCAATCTCCCCTTTATTAAAACTTACAATTTTCTTTGAGTGCAGGAATTACAGGTATAGGTCTACCCAAAGCATTGTCCTTTGGAAGTTGACTAGTCAAACTCTACCTTTCAAGGAGCTACCCAAAGCTGAGCACTGTCCTTTGGAAGTTGATTGGTTAAACTCTACCATTCAAGAAGCTACCCGATGCTAAGCACTGTCCTTTGGAAGTCGATTGGTCAAGTTCTACCTTTTGAAAAGTTACCCAAAGCTAAGCAATGTCCTTAGGAAGTTGACTGTTTAAACTCTACCATTCAAGAAGCTACCCGAAGCTAAGCACTATCCTTTGGAAGTCGATTGGTCAAGCTTTACCTTTCGAAAAGTTACCCAAAGCTAAGCATTGTCCTTTGGAAGTTGATTGGTTAAACTCTACCATTCAAGAAGCTACCCGAAGATAAGCACTGTTCTTTGGAAGTGGATTGGTTAAGCTCTACCTTTCGAAAAGCTACCCAAAGCTAAGCACATTCCTTGGGAAGTTGATTGGTCAAGCTCTACCTTTCGAAAACCTAAGCACTGTTCTTTGGAAGTTGATTGGTTAAACTCTAGCTTTCAAGATGCTACCCGAAGCCAACCATCGTCCTTCGAAAGTTGAGTGATTAAGCTTTATCTTTCAAGAAGTTACCTGAGACTCAACACAGTCCTTTGAATGTTGATTAGTCAAAGCTCTACCTTTCAAGAAGCCACACAGGGTCAAGCACCATCTTGTAAACGTCGGAGGGACTAAGCATATTCCTCCTAAACAGATATGATCTCTTATCTCACTCATAATTTTAATTATGTCTGTAAATAAAAAAAACTAACCATTTTTATTTAGTTATATTAGAAATTGCAGGTATGGAATGCTTAAAAGCAAAAGATGGTTTGAAATAAGTCTCAACTCGTACACATAATTCCTTATTCCTACGAAATTGCTTTATCATAAGTTGTTCTCGCACTTTCATTTGCCACTTATACCTAATCCTCCCAATTCAAGCTATTTAAGTTCGATAACGTTATTTCTATCTTTAGGAATTTCATTTATTCCTAAATCTAGAACTGCACCTGGCTTGATTCTCTTATAAACCGAGATATGTAGGCGACTTGAAAATTGAAGTCTCGGCCGTAATATTCTTGCAACTCTTTTTTTTCTGTTTGGTCCCTCCGATAATATTTCATCGGTCAGAAAAAATCGGCTACTCTGTCAACTTTCTTTGCTCAACAATTCATCCTTCATTCCCGAGCAAAGAAGGGGCAGCTGTTGACACCCAATTTTGACCGACCATAACATATTTTTACATCGCCATTTGATTAAATAGGTATTTTTAAAACTTTTCAAAGTAAATGAGTTTATTTTTAAATTTATCCAATAATTGCGCATTTAATATTTTACTTCCGAAACGTGTACTTTATATTATCATTTTTTATTTATTTATTTATTTATTTATTTATTTATTTATTTTAAAAAAATTATTATTCTAGTGAGTAATAGTGGTAGTAATATTTTAATTTTTCATTATTCATTATTACTACTTTTACTATTAGTAATATACGCTTGTACTATTTTTAGTGAGATCTTTTAAATTATTTTTTTATTCAAAATGACAATTTCAATGCGTTTCGTATTTTTACATAATAATTGTGGCAATGAATTACATATTTTTGTCACACAAAGATTACTATCCAAAGCGTTATATATTTTTAAAATGGATATTATATTTATTATTTAAATTTTATCTCAATTTGTTCAATTCATAACCTTTTAATCAAATTTATTCTAATTCTAATCAAATCCTTGTGATTTTATTTCAATTCTAGTCAATTCTTTAAAATTTATTTTAATCCTAATCAATTATTGTCAATTTTATCCTAAATCAAGTCAATTTTTGGCTTTATTTTAAATACCCAATTTTGATTCAATCCTAGCCGTTCATCATCTTTTGATCTAACGGTCAAAACTAAATCCTACTTTTCTTCCCCCCCTTTTTTTTACCCAATAAGTCCCTAGATTTTATTTTATTTTCTCTCCCCCTCTTTTCCCTTTAGCCGCTTTTCCCCTTTCCCTTTTCTTCTTCTTCCGCTTCACCTCCCTCTCTCCTTCTCCTCCACACCAAACGCCCCCAGTCAGAAAACTCCATTCTCTAGTGGCCGCCTCTACTCTCCCTCTCTCCCCCTCGCTGCTTCTTCACTCTCCCTCACTGTCACTTCCCAATCGGCAACAACAACCAACCAAACGACCCCTCACACCCCAAGCCACCTCACTGCCTCTCCCTCTCTTCCATCTCCCCCACACCAGTGTAGCCCCCCAATCAACCCCATGCAACAACAACCCCAACACCCCAGCGCGCAACCTTTAACCCACCGACAAAACCCCACAAACGACTACCCCTCCCTCTTTATCTCATTTTTCGGTAAGAATCTCACCACTCCTCCTCCGCCTCTCTTCTTCCCTCCTTGCTGTGAAGCCCCAGACCCGTGGACCCCCTTTCTGCACTTTTCCGGCGGAAACAACAACCCTCAACCCGTTAGCAATCGCGACCAAAATGACCCCCACCACTGTTTCGCCGGAAAAAAAACCTCAAAATCCGTACATTTCAGTGACGGAATTGGTAAAAAAATGAAGTTTGATCTAAAGTTCTAAGTTTAGCTCGAGATAGATATGTGCGAATTCGTTCTTGGTATGATTTTCTTGTACTCTTATTTACTTTTATTTTATTTCGTCTACTGTTTTACAAACTAATTGGAAGACAAAATTCAAGTAAATTGCATCTGGTGTTCTATGCTATCAACAAGTGGATTCTAGGCCAGTGTTTTCATCATCATGTTATTCTTGCTATGTTAATGGATGGCGGTTTAGTTTGGTTTGAATGTACACTGTGTTGAAAGAAATGACGTATGCTTAAATAATCTTCAATAAGCTGATTGATCATTTCTAGTTTTTGATCACCTATAATGGATCCATTTTCCTTAAACTGGGTTGCTTCTTTTGATTGAATTGAAGTAAGTCTCTATCACTGATCACGTCTAATTATTATATCAATAAGATGATTCTTTGCATTATACTCAATTCCTTTTATTTATGGCAATAGATCTTTTCCTATATGATTGATAGCCTTGTCCTTTTTAATTGATTCTTCTTAATTGGAATTTCTTTTTTTAAAGGGTTTTGTTAGGAGGAATTTGTCACAATTATGTTTGTTTGATAGCTGATTTATTTCCTTCCTAGAGCAATTCTTTTATTTGACTAGATTTTCTAGTAAGACTAATTGAAAGAATTGCCTTAAACGCTTCTCTTCTTGCCATACTAATATATTTTAGGTATAATCCCTGATTCCCAGAATCAACTCTCCTTGTTTATACAAAGAAAAGATTTCCTATAATCTCTCTCAATTGATTCTTTTTTCCTTAACTAGTCTGCCCACATGTTATATATATGACCCTCTCCTCACTTGAAGAAAGGACAGGGGAGAATTCTCATACTTCCATACGAAAATTTTCTCCTGAAGAATACAGCTTCACGGCTACAAAAAAATCTCTCCTCCACATTCTTTTTCTCTTAAACTTAAAATTATCAGTATTGTTATTATTTCCTAGCAATATCTAATTTGTTTATGTTCGGGATCAAGTTGACATTAATTGGTAAGTTATTCATTTTTTTTGTTCTTGAGCTGCCCGTTCATCTATTTTATGTTCAGTATTATTTTCTGCAATTGGTACTGCTGGTTCGTTTTAGTGTTACAGGCTCTTTACTAAGCAAATGCGTGAAGAGTTGCTTGGAGATGAGACGAATTCAATGGATCTAAAAGACTCATTTTGATTTTCTTAATGGTTGTATTTATTTTTAAAGTTGTGATGTAATGAAAATAGTAAAACAGGGATATAGTAAATGGGTGGAGGGGAAATACATGCTACAGTTTCTTTTTATCATTTATTTGCGGAATTCACATAAGCAATTTTAATTTAGGATTCGATTTAAAAAAAAGGGGTCGTGTGTGGATAGCATGTTCAACGAACTTTACTTCTCCCTATTTTAAAATATTTAGATACCATGCCTAATCTCCTTTACGTGTTAGAAATCATGTTTAGGGCAAATATTTCATAATAATAATCATCATGCTTATAGATTTTATGCTCGTGCTTTAGGTAAATTTTCTTTTCACATGTTACGAATAGAAATCATGTTTGGTATTAGAAATCACACAGTTTGGTATTTAATATCTTGCTTAGTTGAATCAGGCCTATAATTGTTAGAAATATGCTTATCATGTTAAAATTTATGCCCGTTAGTATTTACCATTCTCACATGTTAGAAACCATGCCTATAGGTTGTAACTTATTTGTTTCATAGTTAAATAATTTTTTCACAACATTGCAAACCACTTTTTTACTCTCAAGTCATGCTTTAGGATTTTTTTTTAAAAAAATCTTGCTTATAGGATTTAGTTTAAAATATGTTTAAATAATATTTTTGCACTAGAAACCATGCTTATAGGATTTCGTTTAAAATATATTTAAATAATATTCTTGCAACAGAAACCGTGCTTATAGGATTAAGTATTTTCAAATAACGTTTTTAGAGATCATGTCTATAAGATTTTGTTTTAAAATGTGTTTAAATATTATTTTTGCAATAGAAATCATGCCTATAGGACTCAATTTAATTTTAACATATATAACATAATTGTCTTTAATGAACCCTTCAATGATCCTTAGAAATTTTGTTTAATCATATAAATTTATATTAATGTTCTTCCAAAAGAATTAAAATCTTTACCTAATTAACTAAGCTTTGAAATGTTTTCACCTATTGTTGCTTTGTGATACTTACACTTAGCATGTCACTTTGTACTATTTAATTTCCAGCATGCTAGATAATTGTTTGGAGGTTATTTGAGACTTTACGTGCTAATTGTTGTCTGTAAATGTTTTGTTGTGACGCGAGTCTAACTAGGAAACCTAAATTCTATTTTAGTCTAGAACCACCAAAATTAGAAAAGTCCAATGCCTATCAGACATTAGGAGGGACGATAGGCACTTTTGGAATCGTTAGTATTTTATATTATATGTTCTTTAGTGCACTCTTAAGTTAAATATAAAATAAATCAACCTAGGAGGGGTAGGAGTAAATAGGACCCTCTGATATGAATAATAAACTCGTGCTTAATAGGACAAATCTTAATTTTGTCCTTGGGCTTTAATAAGCTAAGTGAAGCTAAAAATCCAGAAACAAAGCCGAGTAATTGATCCGAGTAAAATATAATTTGCTTAGTCTTCCTGTCTCTTATTTATTTTTGTTTGGGGTAGATTAATTAATTATTTCATTTACTTTATTTATTTAATCATCTCGCTATACTTTTATCACTTAGGCATCTTAATTAAAAAATAGAGACCCTATTTGTTAAAACCCCCATATAAATGCGAGATATGGTCGGGACCCGCATTTGCGGACCTTGAAGGGTGCTTAACACCTTCTCTTCGAGGTAATTTGAACCCTTACCGTTCTCTAGTTAATTTTAACCCTTAGTTTTTCTTAGGCTTAGAATGGTGTCCTAATGCACCTTAATTCATTAGGTGGCGACTCTTAAAAAAATATTAAAATTCCAAAAGAGTCGTTACCACGACGTCATCCAAGTTCCAGTCTTTTCGCGAGAAAAAATGGGGCGCAACACTTATGATGACCCTAAAACACATAAATAAGCTTGGATTAAAGGCTTGAAATTGAACTTAGCTTGAGCTTAAAGGTTCTATTCTGACCGCACAACTTGCGGGTTATTACAGGTTATCATTTGAATGATCAAGCTAATACAAGTAGAGGAAGGGGAAGATCAAGAGAGATATGTTCAGGAAGATCAAGTGTTGGATCTTATGTAACACCAAATGAATAAAAAATAGCTACGAAGAGGCCAGCAGGTCGACCAAGAGGTTCTATAAAATAGGTGATACTTAATTAGTTATTTTACAGTTGCATCATTTTTTTCATTTGTATTTTTATAAAATTAGTTGTGTCATAGGCTAGTGCTACTACTAGTGTCATTGAAAAAGAAAAAGAGACTGATGTTGTTTGTTGTTCCTGGCGCCACTGGAAGAGGACCTTTTAAAAGACTAAGAATGGTTGGAATAGGAGTACTACATACACAAAGTGCTTTTACAATTCACAATGTAAGTTCTCTTAATTATTTTACTTACTAGTCAATTTAAACTTACCAAACATCTAATACATATATTTTTGTGTTACTAGCCTGGGATGCCAATAGACTCCTCCATATTGGCTGGAAAATTAGGGCCTCATAAGCCAATAGCAGGTGTGAAATGGAAAGGAAAGATTGTTATAACCCAACATGGTCTTGAAGAGATGAAAGTACATAAAAGAATGAGGATAATGTCCAAGGCTGCTGAAATGAACCAGTTGAGTCAAAGCTCATCAACTTTCCGGTAAATGAAGATGAAGACGATTTCTCTTTTTTATCTGTTTTGAAACAAGTACTACAGTGGTTTGGTCTAGTTATTTAAACAATTATGCAGTTGTGACTGCATTCATTTAATGTATATTTTGTGTTGTGACTACAACTTATTGTTCTGATTGCGGTTTGGTGTTTCTTTGTGTAAATTAGTGTTGTGACAATTTTATGATGCAGTTTTAGTTACAATTTTGTGATTCAGTTTTAGTTTGGTATTTCTTTGTGTAAATTGGTCTAGTTATATGATGCAGTTTTAGTTACAATTTTGATTTCTAATGTTTATAATATGCAATTAAAAGAGGCTATATCTGAAACAAAAATAGACATTTTATGAAATGAACTACATTAAATTAGTAGACTAATTCAAAATCCATTACAAAAGAGGCTACACTTAATTAATTACAACACGAAGAAAACTAGATACAACACAAAAGAGGCAACATCTAAGGTAACTTCATTGAACATTTCTTCATATACATAACCTAAAACCAATAGCTTATAACTATAGATACAACACAACAACAAACTACAACAAAGAAGCGTGTATTCTCCCTTTCTTTCAACTTCTCAACCTTTTCTTCCAACTTTTTCAATTTCATATCTGGACAATTATCATTTGGTTTGAAATCTCTAGGCTTGTCAACTTCTTCAGAAGTTTCTATCAATTTCTGGCATTTATTGACTGACATTTGAGAAGATTCCACTAAATTCCTAAGCTCACCCAATTTCTTTATTAGTTTAGGAATTACAAATTTGGACCTTGAATCAATATTTTTCATATCCCTCCAACACCAAAAGTAGCAAGATCTAGGGCCCTTCAATAACGAAAAATTATGAACGAATTAATGCTTAATAAAAAATCTCAATCTACAAAAATAAATGAGTTTTTTTGTTCTTTATCCCATAATAAGAACATGAACAATATCTTCTTCTAAGATTACTTGAAGTCCAAGATGTTTTTAAACGTACAATAAATCCATGATTGCAGCGAACTTTATCCTTCACAGTAGGATCATTCTCTCCATACAAAGCTTAGTCAAGTAAATTGATCGCATTGTGTGCTACACTGTTGTGGAAGAAAAAACTGACAATAAACAAAAGGGAGAAATCAAAAATCAAAACAATAGATGAAGTATTATCCAGTTTAATTTACCTTTTCTGGGATGAATAATAACAAAATTATTCCTTTCAATGATTCATCTTTAAGCTTTGAACTGTTAAAATTGAAGGTGAATTAACTAGAATATAACAAATCTTTTCTGAATTTTTAGACTGATTGACTTGAGGGAAAGGAGAAATTAGGGCTTTTAATAAAGTGGTCTAATTTTACCGTTCAGTAGTCCAATAGAATTAATATTTTTGTAAAATAATTAATAAGGGTCAAAATTGAATAATGGGAAAAGGGTCAAAATTACCCTTAAAGTATTTAAAATAGCTTACATTTACCTTTTAGCTATCTTTGGGCTCAAAATTACCCTTACCGTCAAACTATTGGGTCACTCCTACCCTCCACATCCAAATCTCCGTTTCGCCTCACATGTGGCATCCGATGTGTCATGTATTTTGACACATCGACGTCGACATAAGCAATCACTTATTTCTCACAAATTAAAAACCCGACCCATTGGATCCCAAATTAAAAACTTGACCCGTCTATTTGTGCTAACTTAAAAGGGATCTTAAAAAGGGATCTAACCCTTTTCCGTCATTAGTTCCCAGTTCCCACACTATAACACAACCTTCAAAGAGGAATATCTTCATTGATTCAGCTTGCATGGAGATTTCATAGGAGTTTCAGCAGTTCATCTACTTCAAAGGAATATTTGTGGCTTTATCTTTGTAGGTTAGTAGTTATAGCAGTTTATCTTTGGAGATTTCATCGTAGTTCATCTACTTCTACGATTTTTAGTTAGGGTTTTTGATTTGTGGTCGTCTTTTGATATGCTGGAGTAGCGAATAATTATTTGTTTAATTTGAGTTCAACCAATAGTTTTTATGTAATTTTGGGTCTGATTGTTGTGTGCATTGTATATTGTCGTCCTTTTCTGATTTTGTGGTATAAAATAGTATTATTCATGCTGTTTTGAAGTTGTTTTGCATTATTTATCATCATCCGGTAGTTTTAAAGTCTTTTGGGTGGAAATTTTTAACTCTATAAGAGCAAGATAAATTCATTGAATTTGGCTCCTTCTTGATATATTGAAATTTGGGGACACTCTGCTCTTTCAAATTCTAGGAAGTTTTAATGAAGTCTGTGTAATAATTTGACTTTACATGCACATAGAGTATAACTAGTAAAATCTATGTCTCTTGTCCTGCAGGGCTGCAGATTGTCATTACTGATATCTATATGCTCCAATATACTCTTCTACATTTCTGTATTTTCCTTTTCATATGTGATTTTATTATGCTTTACTTGAGACAAGGGTCTATCAGAAACACCTCTTTACCTTCACAAGGTAAGGGTAAGGTTGTGTTTACACCATCCTCTCCATACCCCACTTGTGGGTTTACACTTGGTATGTTGTACTTTTGCTGGATTAATTAGTCTTTGACAATGTTAAATGTTAATGTTTCTTGAGATGTCTCCAAATTTGTTTATGCATGCACTACATTATTTGGTGTTAAAGATTATGCTATTTTCTTACTATATTTTTATGTTGTATTAGATAGGTGGTCCCTTATGTCTATCTATGTCTGCATTATTTATTATGGTCTTGTTATTTTCTTTTAGTTTGAAATCCTTAATTTTATTGATTTCAGGACCCTTTATGTCTACTTATGTCTATTTATTACAGTTCAACATGCAAAAGCTTATTGTTGATCTTATATTACATTATGGGGGTAAATGGATTACAAAACCTCAACTAGTATATGACAAGAAGTATGTGGCTACTAGGAGAGATATGGATTCAGATCACATAGACTATGATAAAATAGTGGAGGAGTATACAAAAAATTTTGATTTTCTAATAGTGAAGCAACTACTTATGAAAGGGCCTACTGGAAAATTTTACTTAGTTGAAGGATCTGAGGGTATTAGGAAACTGTAGTACTCCTTATTAAATGAGCAGTTTAAGGTGGTCCATTTCTTTGCTATTGATGATTTTGAGGAAACCACCCCAAATATTATTCACTATAGTGAAGCATCTTTAGTGGAGTGTGAATATGGCACTGATGTTGAGTCAAAAAGTGGTTCTAGTGATAAGGAAAAGTCAGATGATGATGAGTATAACTTTGAGGAATTAGAGATTATTAAGATGCAAAAAAGTAGATAAGTAAATGAGAAGCTCACACATTACAAGGAACTTCATCCTTCCATGACCTTCAAGGACTTGAATGAGGCAAGAAAAATTTTGAATTTGAATGCCCTTGCAAATGCCAAACCTATAGTAGTTGAAAAAAGTGACAGAACCAGACTGAGGTATAGATGCATGATTGCTTGTCCATTTGTCCTTCTTATTTCAAAAGATGGAAAGGGTCCAGGTTTTAGGATTAAAACATTGAAGACAAATCACAATTGTGAGGATGCATTTGAAAATCCGAGAGCTTGCACAAGTACTTTAGCACAATATTTCAAGAGTAAGTTGCAGAATAATCCTCTGTACAAGCTTAAGGATATGAGACAAGACTTGAAAGATCAATTCAACCTGAATGTTAATACCTCAAAGTTAAAAAGGTCCAAGAGGATAGCACTTCAAAAAATGCGAGGTAGCTTATTAGATGATTTCAACAGAATAAAGGCTTATGCAAATGAGATTAGGCTGAGCAATCCTGGTAGTGATGTAGTGACCAATTTATCAAAAGATGGGTTGGAACAAAGTAAAAGAAGGTTTCTTAGAATGTATATTTGTTTCAATGCACTAAAGTTGGGATGGAAAGAAGGATTGAGGCTTTTTATTGGACTAGATGGGACTTTCTTGAAGGGTCAATGCAAGGGACAATTATTGGTTGCTATGGGACAAGACTGTCAGAATTCCTTCTACCAATTGGCTTGGGTTGTAGTGGATAAAGAGACAACTAGGACATGGACATGGTTTCTACAACTTTTGAGCCATTCATTGTATTTGAGAAATAGTGAAAGTGTCACCTTTATCTTTGATATGCAAAAAGTAAGCAATTTGTTATGCTTATTTTAATCATTATGTCCATTCTTTATAACAATTGATAACTAGATAGTTGTGTATTTAACATGTACAGGGACTGTTAGATGCAGTGGCAAATGTCTTTCCTTTGTCTCAGCACAGGTACTTTGATATGCTTTGATTATTTTTGTACTCTTTAAAATTGTTTACTAACCATTCAATTTAAATGAATATAGGTATTGTGTTAGGCATATTGAGGCCAACTAGATGAAGAAATTTAGGTCAGGAGAGATGAAAAAACTACTTTGGTGGGCTGCTTGGAGTACTTATGAGGAAGACTTTAAGGATCAGCTGAGTGCATTTGGTGCATTGTCAAAGAGTGTTGCCCAGGATTTGCTTAGATATCCACCTGAGAGATGGTATAGGGCATATTTGGATACTGTATGCAAAAAAAAAAACAAATGGTAGATAATAATTTCACAAAGTCCTTCAACTTTTGCATTCTAGAAGCAAGAGGCAAGCCAATCTTGAACATGCTTGAAGATATAAGAATCAAGGTGATGAACAGATTAAGAGAGAAGGAGCAGAATGCAAGCATATGGACTGCTAATTACAGTCCTAATTACATAAAATTATTCACTGCTTATATGAAAATAGCTCAGTTATATCATGTTTATTTCAATGGTGATCTTGGGTATGAAGTATCTGAAGGTGTTGACAGGCACACAGTGAACTTGGTAGAGAAAAAATGCACATGTAGGTCATGGCAGCTGACTGGCATCCCGTGCCCTCATGCCATTAGAGCAATCTTGTACCAGAATATAGAACCAAATACTGAAATTAATAGGTGGTATAGTAAGGAAGCTTACTTGTTGACATATAAGGCCAAGTTGATGCATGTAAGAGGTGACAAATTCTGGAATGTATTGCCAGAACATGCAATGGACCCACCTGATCTTGTAAGGACAGTTGGAAGACCAAAGATCAAAAGAACTAGGGAAAAGGATGCTGCAACTAAAAGGGCAGGAGAATGGGCTCACTCAAGAAAAGGAAGTATTATGACATGTAGTAAGTGTGGCTTATCAACTCACAATGCAAGTACATGCAAGGTAAAAACTTATTTACATACCTCATTGTTGTTATTTTTATTGTACTCCTAAAATTTTAACAAAGAAACATTTAATTTTCAGTTTGGTACAGAAGAACAACAGGCAACACTGAACGAAAAAAGAGGCAGAATTGAAGATGAAAATAAAGCTCAAGATGAAGTTCATGATTTTAACAGTTCATCTCCTGTACCAACACAAGAAGAAGAAATTCACTTAATGCCTACACCTGGATTGTATAAACAATAGCATGAACCATTTGGTCCTGCTAGAGAGCCTGAGAGTGATCCTGATACAAGATCTCAAGTTGTATCTGAACATCTCACAAAATTAAAGATGAGGATGAATCAACAAAGGGCATCTTGAAATAGAGTGATATCATTTAGAGGAGATCATGCTGGAATTAGTGAAGCAACATTTGCCTTCCTCACCCACTAAGCTCACTTGAAAAGAAAAGGAAGTTGTCACCAGCAACCAACTAGAAAGGGAGAAAGAAAAGATGGGGCAAGTGGAAGATAAAAAAAGCAAATGGGACAATCCAGATTTGATATGTTCTGCATAGTACAAAAAGTTGATGCTTTTATTTATTTTTAAAGTTGGTAGATGCATAACAAACTCATGCATGCTTCTATTTATTTTGGATCAAATCTGGTAGTTGCAAATTATTGTATGCTTATGTTTAAATTTGGCAATTGCACATTCTTGAATGCTTTGTTTTTGTCTTGAAGTTGATGTTAAGTTATGAAGTTTTTATGAAGTTGATGTTAAATCATATTGTCCAGATTTGGTTAGTCCATTTTCCAGATTTGGTTGTATACATGATATTGTCTATGTGGTCGAGATCTTGAGTGTGGTTGTTGATATCAAAGTATGCATCTATTTCTTGCCCCATAATAATCACTTGGCTCCCGAAAATTCCATGAAATTTGAATAATATTGAGGCACTCATCCAGTACTTCTCTTCAGTACCTACAAATAAAGGAAGGAAAAAAAATACATAGCCATTAAACTTTCTGTATTAAATTAATGTAACTTGGAAGATGGAACAGGCACCATTAGGCTTTAGTATTAAATGATCCAGTATTAGTGGAGAAAATGAAAGGACTTTTATCTCTTTATATGATTTTGAATAATTAATTCACATCTTATTAGCTAGCAGTTGAAATAAAATTATCTAGCTTTGGCGTTCCGAAGCTGATGGATTCAACAGAACCGAATTCCGACGCTTAGAACTCAAAACAGCTAGAAAACTAGAAATTTTCAATTTTAAAGAACTAAAAATGCAACTTTGGACCTAAAATCTGCATTTTAACCCATATTCAGTTCTTCAATTTTCCCTAGACCAGATTTGGCATTCCAAAGCTGATGGATTCGACAGAATCGAATTCCGACGCTCAGAATTCAAAACGACTAGAAAACTTGACATTTTCAACTTTAAATTACTAAAAATGCAACTATGGACCTAAAATCTCCAATTTAACTCCATATTCAATTCTACAAGTTCTTCTAGACCAAATTCAACATTCCAGAGCTGATGGATTCGATAGAACTGAATTCCGAAGCTCAGAACTCAAAACGGCTAGAAAACTCGAAATTTTCAACTTTAAAGAACTAAAAATGCAACTTTGGACCTAAAATGGACATTTTAACTCCAAATCCAGTTCTGCAAGTTATCCTAGTCCAGGTTCGGCATTCCAAAGCTAATGAATTCGACAAAATCGAATTCCGACGCTCAGAACTCAAAACGGCTAGAAAACTTGAAATTTTCAACTTTAAAGAACTAAAAATGCAACTTAGGACCTAAAATGGACATTTTAACTCCAAATTCAGTTCTGCAAGTTATCTTAGTCTAAGTTCGGCATTCCCAAGCTAATGGATTCGACAAAATCGAATTCCGACGCTCAGAACTCAAAACGGCTATAAAACTCAAAATTTTCAACTTTAAAGAACTAAAAATGCAACTTTGGACCTAAAATCTCAATTTTAACTCTATATTCAGTTCTGCAAGTTATCCTAGGTCAAGTTCGGCATTCCGGAGCTGATGAATTCGACAGAATTGAATTCTGACGCTCAGAACTCAAAACGGCCAGAAAACTCGAAATTTTCAACTTTAAAGAACTAAAAATGCAACTTTGGACCTAAAATCTCCATTTTAACTCCAAATTCAGTTCTGCGAGTTATCCTAGTCCAGGTTTGGCATTTCGAAGCTGATGGATTCGACAAAATCAAATTTTGACGCTCAAAACTCAAAACGGCTAGAAAACTCAAAGTTTTCAACTTTAAAGAACTAAAAATGCAACTATGGACCTAAAATCTCCAATTTAACTCCATATTCAGTTCTGCAAGTTCTTCTAGACCAAATTCAACATTCCAGAGCTGATAGATTCTACAGAATTGAATTTCGAAGCTCAGAACTCAAAACGGCTAGAAAACTCGAAATTTTCAACTTTAAAGAACTAAAAAAGCTACTTTGGATCTAAAATGAACATTTTAACTTCAAATTTAATTCTGCAAGTTATCCTAGTCTAGGTTCGGCATTCCGGAGCTAATGGATTCGACAGAATCGAATTCCGATGCTCAGAACTCAAAACGACTAGAAAACTCAAAATTTTCAACTTTAAAGAACTAAAAATGCAACTTTGGACCTAAAATCTCCATTTTAACTCTATATTCAGTTCTGCAAGTTATCCTAGACCAGGTTCGGCATTCCAAGGCTGATGGATTCGACAGAAACGAATTCCAATGCTTAGAATTTAAAACGGCTAGAAAACTCAAAATTTTCAACTTTAAAGAACTAAAAATTCAACTTTGGACCTAAAATCTCCATTTTAACTCCATATTCAGTTCTGCAATTGTTCCTAAACCAGATTCGGCATTTCAGAGTTGATGGATTTGACAGAACTAAATTCCGAAGCTCAGAACTCGAAATTTTCAACTTTAAAGAACTAAAAAAGCAATTATGGACCTAAAATCTCCAATTTAGCTCTATATTCAGTTCTGCAAGTTCTCCTAGATCAGATTCAGCATTCCGTAGCTAATGGATTCGATAGAATTGAATTTCAAAGCTTAAAACTCGAAATGGCTAGAAAACTCGAAATTTTAAACTTTAAAGAACTAAAAATACAACTTTGGGCCTAAAATGAACATTTTAACTCCAAATTCAGTTCTGCAAGTTATCATAGTCTAGGTTCGGCATTTGGAAGCTGATGGATTTGACATAATCGAATTCTGACGCTCAGAATTCAAAACGACTATTATAAATTAGTCGTTAATATTTTGCCTCATGTGTATACATTAGTGGCAATTAGCTTATTGCCACAAAATAATCGTCACTAAAGGACCCTTTTGTAGTAGTGATTCTTGATTCATGCAATATTCTAGACTTATACAAGTACTAGAACTTCATTAACAAATACAAACTTCAACATACGTACTACAACTTCATTAACAAATACCAACTTCAACACAAGTACTACAACTTCATTAACAA
Organism: Solanum rostratum; assembly: GCA_029948455.1. Lineage (NCBI taxonomy): Eukaryota > Viridiplantae > Streptophyta > Magnoliopsida > Solanales > Solanaceae > Solanum > Solanum rostratum. The sequence goes on from CM057056.1 coordinate 23,970,702, forward strand.
ATACAAACTTCAGCATAAGTACTATAACTTCATTAACAAATACAAACTTCAACATACGTACTACAACTTCATTAACAAATACAAACTTCAACACAAGTACTACAACTTCATTAACAAATACAAACTTCAACACAAGTACTACAATTTCACTAACAAATACAAACTTCAATACAAGTACTACAACTTCACTAACAAATACAAACTTCAACATAAGTATTACAACAAGAACAAACGTTCACTTTATACATTAAGTTCCCCTAAACAAAAAATAGGACGTACGTTCACTTTATGATCCCTACAACAAACACAATGAACAAAAGAATCAAAACGAAAATGATCATTTTCAACTTTTTGATTTTCTTCTCTAAAATCATAACTTTTTCAGTCTCTTGTGCTAAAACAAAATTCATTTCTTCAATCTTTTTTCTCAAATTATCCTTTTCAACCACTTCAATTCCATCGACAATCATTTTCAATATGTTTCTTTCAACCTTCATAACATCCAATTTACCCTTTAGGTCCATTATGACAGCTACTGCTCTCGGGGGAAATTCTTATTTGTCTTGCCATTCCCAATATCCACATGAAGTGATCTACATTTAGTGTATAAATTCGATCATCACAATTTTGGAATGTATTACAGAAAGATTTGCTACTAATCTAACCAATAAAATTTTGTATATAAACATTCAAAACTCAAGAAAATTAATTTAAAACTTACTTTGGGTCTTGGACATTTGTAGAACCTTCTACCCGCATTCAGATCGGTCCAAGCTGTCAAATTTAACGCATTGAGTCCACAATAACATCTTTTTTCATACGGTGGTTTAAGTGAATTGCTAGAGGATTCAGACATTGCTTCGAAATCTTACAAGTGAAAAAAGTTTCTTGAAAAAATGGAGAAAGAATACAAATAACACAAACCAGTCAGACCCAAAGTACATAAATACGACTGTTTCAACTCAAGATAAACAAATAATTGTTTAATCTAACATATGAAAAGATTATACAAATCTTAAACCCCAACTAGGGTTTTAAAATCTGAAAATCGACAAAATAGTAATCTAATAGACATGTTCTAACATTCAAAGAATCAGACTGAAGAAGCAATCTAAAAGGGCCTCTAACTACTGATGAAGCTACCGAAATGAGAAAGCCATTACCATGATGATCTGCAAGGAATGATTTGGGATTTGGGATTACCGTGATGATCTGCAAGGAATGATTAGGGATCCAACGGGTCGGGTTTTTAATTTGTGGAGAATAAGTGACTGCTTACATGGATGTCCATTTGTCAAAATACGTGACACACCGGATGCCACATGTGAGGCCAAACAGAGATTTGGATGTGGAGGGTAGGAGTGGCCCAATAGTTTGACGGTAAGAGTAATTTTGAGCCCAAAGATAGCTAAAGGATAAAATTTGAGCTAGTTTAAATACTTTAATAGCTTGTTTGGATGGTGGTTTGCCATGGTTTCATAATGTATGGTACTGTATGGTATGGTATGGTATCGTACAGTACCATACTATACAATGTTTGGATAGACTGTACGGGTTGCTATTGTTTTAATAATAATTTGTTGTTTGATTTGACTGTATGGTACTGTATCGTAACTTATAAATTTACAAAAATATCCTTAATTATTATAAATATTAAATTTATCAATAGTTTTTTAATAACTTTTTAAAAAAATAAATACATAGAATCGAGTAGGGAAACATACAAGCTAATATATCTTTATTCTATACAAACAATACAAGAAAATAAAAAAGTAAGAACTTTTAAATAAACGAACCTCAAAAAATACACTAAAACGTGAAAGAAAAGACAGGAGGTGGAAAAGAAGTTTCAAAAGTTGATGCGGAGAATGTAATAAAAAAAATAATACATATATTAAGGTGAAGTTTAATAAAGAATAAAGGATAAATTATAATTATTTATATTTAAATAAGGGTATAATTGGAAAAAAAATAAGGGAACCATGGGATACCACCAAATTGGTGGTTTCAAAAAGTGGGGGTTTTCATGGTTACAGAACCATGAAACAAAACCATACCATACCATATAATTAATGAAACAATCAAAACAAACGTGGTTCTCTTAATAACCATACCATACCACGGAAAACCACCATCCAAACAAGTTGTAAGGGTAATTTTGACTCTTTTTCCTTGAATAATTAATGTGTCCAAGATAGACGTGTGCACACTTGCCTTGGGTTGGTGATGAATAAAAAACGAGTTTTAAGATGTTAAGGGGTAGTTGAACCCCGTATAATTAAAGTACTAAACTAAATTTTGGTGCCAAGTTTGGAGGGTTTTCATGTATTATCTCTTTTTTATATTATTTTATATAGTATCATACCAATAAACACTATGTGCTCCCATTTTTGTTGTATAAAATGACACATAATATTTGTATGGACAAATCCATGAAAAAAAGAAGAAAGAATCTAGGCCAACGCCAGTGTTTGTTGTGCAATTCCCATAAAGAAAAGCTTTTCACCATTTGTGAAACCAATAAGCCCTTCCCCCTTTCTCTGTCCTATTTCTCACTTTGCACTCACATCCAAAAAGTCATCGTCGTCGCCTGTGAGAAAATATGACGGCCGGCGCCGGCGGCGGAGGATCGTCGGGACGGTTGTCAACTTGGAAGGAGAGGGAAAACAATAAGAGAAGAGAGAGGAGAAGAAGAGCTATTGCCGCCAAAATATTTACTGGGTTACGAACTCAAGGTAACTTCAAACTTCCAAAACACTGCGATAACAACGAGGTCTTGAAAGCTCTCTGTGTTGAAGCTGGTTGGGTCGTTGAAGATGATGGCACCACTTATCGCAAGGTTAGAATTCAATTTGATGCTCTTGTTTTGAATTTTTACTACTGTTTTTGTGTCATTTTACTTCTGGATTTTGTTGATTTATAATGGTAGATCTGTATACCAGCTAGAAAAACAGTACATCTTGAGATTAAATTTGTTCTTGGTGATCTAAGTTTTAGCAATTGGATTTATTTGTTTCTTTGTACTGTTTGATTTCAAGTTTTCAAGTTGGGGTGTCTTGTTTGGTGAAATTTTCTTGTTGAAGCATATGTTGATGGTTCCAGTATTTGATTCATACTGCAGATCCCAGATAGTTTGAGATCTGAAATATTCAGTGTATTGGAAGAGTTTGCGGTTCTGTCCTTCAATTTGCGTATGGATTCACCGGAATATTACATATGATGAGTATTGTTTAACAATTCACTCTGATTGGGATGCTAATTTTTTGTTTAATCACAGGGACAAAGGCCTCCACGAATTGAAAATGGATGTGCCTCTATGAATATCAGTGCATGTTCATCGATGCAGCCTAGCCCAATGTCATCCTCTTTTCCCAGTCCTGTACCTTCTTACCATGCCAGCCCAACATCATCCTCATTTCCTAGCCCCTCCCGTTGTGACGGGAATTCCTCGTCACACATCCTTCCCTTTCTCCATAATTTGGCTTCCATTCCCTCTACTATGCCACCTCTTCGTATATCGAATAGTGCCCCTGTTACTCCACCTCTTTCTTCTCCTACCCGAGGCTCAAAGCCTCCCAAACCAGTCTGGGAATCACTCTCCAGGGTTCCATTGCGTTCTTTCCAGCATCCACTTTTTGCTGCTTCTGCACCATCAAGTCCCACTCGATGCCAACACTTTAAGCCTGCTACAATTCCAGAATGTGATGAGTCTAATGCCGCCTCAGTTGAATTTGCATGTTGGGTCAACTTTCAGACGATGGCAGCTCCAACTTCACCTACTTTTAACCTTGTAAAACCTCTTCCTCAGCAGAACATTCTTTTAGATGCCTTAAGTGGCCATGGAATGTTTGACTGGGGCGAAGCAACAGCTCAAAAGGGACATGGTGCTGACTTTGATTTTGAGAGCTGTAAAGTGAAGGCATGGGAAGGTGAGCGAATACATGAAGTTGCTGTGGATGATCTAGAGCTCACTCTTGGTAGTGTGAAGGCACGTGCTTAATCTCTTAATGAGATGATTCCAATAAAGGATTAGAATAGGATGAGCTTATTCCATATCTGCAACATTGCAATTTGCATGCAGTTGACCACATCAAGTGTGCGCTATGAGCCAACTACGTGGATCTCATTTGTAAATTCTCTTACTATACACCTGATAACGTGAATTTGAGCATCTGATCTTGTTATCTCTATTGTATAGTTCTCTAAACAAGCAATCGTCATATGAAGCTAAGATATTCATTGAATTGAGCAGCTCCTTGGACTAGATGCGTCCAGAGAATTGTGAAGTCAAACTGATGAAATGAAGCAACGGTTCCCTGGTTATTTTAGAGCTGCTCTTGCAGTATAGTATATGTATTTAAGTAATGAACTCATAGATCCTGCGTGTTTGTATTTGGCTGGGTTTGCAAGACCCTCCTATGACATTGTATCAGAGGGAGCTATAGCTATATTTTCATGTAGAAAAGTGTGACGAATCGTGGAGAGAGCACCCATTACTACTTAGTTATAAAGCATGAAGGTCACATTGAAATAGAGCTTAGCTTCTAATGTGGATTTTCTTCTCATTGGCAGTGTCTTGGTGTGAATTTTCTGAAACCACTCCTTTGAGAGCACCTTTGGACTTGCAAGATCGCTCAATATTGAGCCTGGGTGGTTTTCCATTTAAATCTCTTTAACACAATGGGAAGGGTATATGGAATTCTATTTGCTATCTTGAAAGTTGTAGTACCTACTTCATGTGCTGTGCTGTCTGTATTTGTTTTTTAGTAGTATTTTTGGGTCAAAGGAGCATCTTGGAAGCAACATGGGATGGGGAAAGGGCCCCTCCCCACGTGCATTCTTACTTTGTAGGGCATGCGACCACTGTCACGCTTTGAATCATATCATAAAGTAATATATGGTACAAAGAAATCATTTCTAATGACCCGCTATTATGTATCTTGTTGCCCTAGAATGGACAATTTCTCACTACAAGATTAATGAGTCTTGAGTATCGAATGAATGTGATCCTTGATTTCAAACAATTTATATACTTCCATTCTTTTTGTGTTTTTTGAAAGTTATTCTGATTAATTAGATTATATTAATTTTATATTTAAAAATAAAATTTTAAATATTAAAAAATTATACGAAAAGTATTACAATTTAAATTATATTTTTTTTATATCAATATGATAACAAAATACATATTAAAATATTAATCAAAGTTTTAAATGTTTTACTGTCACAGAAGGAAAACTATATAAAAAAGAATGAATGGAACATTAATTGTTCATTTCGTTTCTCTTTCATGCTTCCTTAGTACTCTACGGCGTCGTTTAGTGTGACATATAAGATATAATAATTTTAAAAGAAAATATAAAATTATTTTATTCTATATTTGATTGAAAGTATCAGACATTCCTTAAATTATTTATCCCATCATTTGCCTTAGTGATATAATTAATTATCACATAAATAACATATTCCTAATCAAACGTTCTCATATCATGGAATATTACATAATTAAGAGCATTTGCTATAGCCTATTAAGTTACTACTAATATGCTTTTCATTAGTTTTCCTGTGATATTAGCGAGGTTTTCATTGATTAGGTTACTTATCAGAAGAATATGATTAATAAGTAGGATCTCCACGTGTTGTTTGTTTGATTCAGAAACAAGATAAACCAAGATTAAATATTTGTCCATCTGACAAGGTTTCAACCTTATGTTTGACCGATATTCAGATTGCAGGTCAAACTATTATCGCCCTCTTTATAATTTTTCATATATTTTTTAGTTAATAATCCCATTAATTATATGTCTTGTTAATTAAGTGTCAGATAAAATTTTGGGGAAGATCCAATTAACCAAAATTCCTAAATTAAATAATGAATTAATTAAGAAAAAATTATGCAAGTTGACAAACATCCACCAGTAATTAAGCAATATAGGTATAGTATTAATTAATTATATTTAGTGGGTGTAATTTTTAAGAGATTTGCCATTATATTCAAGACCACCAATTAAAAATTTGCACAAAAAAAGAATTCAAAATTTGTTTCAAAACAATCGCTTATGCATTTTCCAATCCCTAATTTTTCTCCCCCACCCGATTTTCCGCCTAAAATCACTCAACCAAATTGATTTGCATTGGGGATTTTTCACAAATATACAAAACAAATTGATATTTATATGGCCCTACCAAACTTTTGAAAATTACATGTAAAATAACAACTTTATTTACAATAGTAGGAAAGAGAGTGTTTTGAGTGATTATTGTAGTGTGTGATGTGATATAATAGTGTTGAGAAATGCAAAAAAAAGTGAATGAAAATTTGTTTAGTGTTTGATGTGATATAATAGTGTTGGAAAATGGAAAAATAAGGAAATAAAATACATGTCAGTCCACTGTGTAATACATGCTAAGTTGCCGTGAAAAACCACGTAGAACACCATAAAAACTGTGGTTCTCGCCCCATGTGCACATATAATATATATATATATATATATATATATATATATATATATATATATGTATGTATGTATGTATGTATAAAACGATGCGACTACCATAGGAAAAAAAACCCGAAAGACTAAAAAATGTATTTTATTTTTTTCTGTTTGTTATAGATTAATATGAAATTTATGGTATTGAAGTATAGAATACAATGTGGTGTGTAAAATTATCAATTGTGTCCATTTTTAAATTAACTTTTGTTGACCTCAAAATATAGATCAATTAATATGATGTGATTGAGATTGATTTGAAGGACCTATTTTTCCTAGGTTATTATTAGGTTGGTGTACTTTATACACATGTGGAAGGGGGGGGGGGGCATTGATGGTGAGTTAGTACTATTTTGAGGGAAGCTTTTGTATATAATAAGATTTTGGCCATGTAAAATTTTTTGTTGGAAACGATAATATTGTATCAATTTTGGTGAAATATAATGGGAAGTGGGATTTAACTGGTAAAAAATTTGATAATTTTTTTTTGAAATGGTGAAAATTATTGACAATCTCGATTTCATAAATACTAGTAAACTTTAAAAAAATAGTGGAAAATTAGTGGTAGTATGTTGATGTTATGGTTATTTGAAAACTTTGTTTGTTGGTTATAAAAGATGATGATATTCAGGGTGGTGCGCATGTTTTGTGGTTCATTGATTAAAAACTACACCTTATTTATGTTTTGTTGTGCTGACTAATATGCTCACTGGCTGTAGGTGCCTTGGTACTATGTATGATTTTTTCCGTCAAAAACCATCTAGAACACCATAAAACTGTGTTCCTCGCCACCGTATGCATATATAATATATATATGTATATATACATATATATATATATGTATATATATATACATATATATATATATATGTATATATGTATATATACATATATATATATATATATGTATACATATATATATATGTATATATATATATATATATGTATGTATGTATGTATTTACGTATAATATGATGCGACAACCATTGGAAAAAAAACCCCGACAGAGTATAAAAACGTATTTTTTTTCATATGTTATAGATTATTCGTGAATATGAAAATGAAATTTATGGTGTTAAAACGTATGTGAGATAATTTGGTGTGAAAATAGAAGTTAAAAAATAAAAAATAATTCGAGGCATTTGATATTATATATACACGAAGTCCACAAAAATGTAATGAAATATAATAATGTTTGGTAGTGTGTCAAAAATATTATCAATTGTGTCCATTTGTAAATCAACTTTATAGACCTCAAAATGTAGATCAATTAATGTGATGTGATTGGAATTCTTTTGAAAAACCTAGTTTTCCTAGGTTATTATTAGGTTAGTGTACTTTATACACATGTGGAAAGGTGTCATCATGGTGAGTTAGTACTATTTGGAGGGAAACTTTTGTATATAATAATCTTTTGGCCATGTAAAATTTCTTGTTGGTGACCTTAAGGGGTTGGCCAATTGTTGTGAAGAAGAAATTTTTTGTCGCCGAGGCAAAGGTATCCGATACGAGTAAAGGCATGGGTAGCGATAATATTGTATCAATTTTGGTAAAATATAATGGGAAGTGGGACTTAACAGGTAAAATGAAAACGTTGATATTTTTTTTTTTGAAATGGTGATTCAATTATTGACAAACTCGATTTCATAAATACTAGTAAACCTAAAAAATTGTGGGAAATTAGTGGTAGTATGTTGATGTTATGGTTATTTGAAAACTTTGTTTGTTGGTTATAAAAGGTGATGATATTCCAGATGGTGCGCGTGTTTTGTGGTTCATTGATTAGAAACTGCACCTTGTTTATGTTGTGTTGTGCTGAGTAATGTGCTCACTGGCGATAGGTGCCTTGGTAGTATTTATGGTTTGCATGCTGGTATTATGGTTAACGTTTTGTTCACTGGAAATGGTGTGAGTGGCGGTAATATGTAAGTTTGCGTGATGGTAATACTGACTGATAATGGTAATTCCTGTGGTGTATATTTGCGGATGTGAACAGGTGAATACGTAGATTATATGCTGGAAGGAGTATTATATGACACTTCATCAAATTACAATGGTTTGTTGAGAGTAATTGCTTCGCAAATACAGTTGGACAGAACATGCTCCGAGATGGTGATACAATATGTTGTAGATGTGCATTCACCACCGTTGAGAATCCACAATGACATGGGGGTAAATGTCTATTTGGATCAGAGAAGGTGTAACCCTGATTCTTTTTCAAAATATCCATTATGTGTGACATACATTGATCGAGATGGTGAGCAACCAGTTGAAATACGAAATAGTGAAATAGTTGTGTGCAGCCCTATACCAATTTCAGACACTGGGTTTGCGGATAATGACACTGTGTCAGTGGATTTGTGTGAAGAAAACGAAGAGCAATTTATAATAAACAACCCGTTGACCGATGTAGTCGCCGCAGGCCAAATCTACGAAAACAAGCACACTTTGGTTGTCGTTATGCAGAGGTATGCGCTATTGAGGAAGTTCAGATTCAAGGTTATCAGATCATGTACAACAAGGTGAAATGAACAAGTAATTCTTGCTGTTATGGTGTTTAACATGCAATTCTAAAAAAGTGAATGCTCAAATGTTTGGTTCTTATTTTGTAGTTTTTCGTTGAAATGTGCATGTGATAATTGTTCGTGGGTGTTAAAGTCCTCATCGCTTGGTAAGTCTGGTTTATTCAAGGCGTGGGTTTTCAACGATGAACACTAATGCGGAAGCAATTCCAGGACGTACTTAAAACGGCAGTCGTTGAGTTCTGTGCTAGGTGCAATGTTATTGCCAAAGTATGCGGACGCCAAAATAGTTTACAATCCCACCGACATATGAACTGACCTGAGTAGGGAACATGGTATTTCATTGACGTACATGCAGGCGTGGAGGGGTAGGCAAAATGCACTGAAGATTTTGCGTGGGGACCCAGAAGAGTCATACTCTAAATTATCGATGTATCTGTATATGTTGGAAGAAGCTTATCCTGGGAGTATTGTTAACCTTAAAAAAACCGAAGAAGATAGGTTTCTGTATTCATTCATAGCGCTTGCTGCAAGCTTATAGGGGTGGGAATATTGTCGTCCCATTGTTGTAGTCAATGGGACACACATACGTTCCGCATTCGAAGGGACGCTATTGATAGCTAGCACAATGGAGCCTGGAGATTCGTATTCGAAGTAAAGTAATGCATGTGCACTGCAAAAATATTTGATCGACTATGCTGCAAATTACATGTTTAATTTCGTTGTAATTTTCTTTGTCTCGTAGGGCATATTTTGCCGCTAGCATATGAAATTGCAGATTCTGAGAATGACAGCACATGGGGTTGGTTTTTTGAAAATTTCAAAGTAGCATTTGGTGATAGGGAGGGCATGTGTTTTGTTTCAGACCGAAATAAAAGCATATTGAATGCTACGGCATCAGTTTACCCCGGCATCAAACATTATGCTTATATCTGCCATTTGTGGGCTAATTTGTTAAAGATGACACACAAAAATACTGATGAAGTTAGAAAGTTGTTTTTCGCGTTGGCTAAAGCATATACAGTCCAAGAGTTTGATGAGCTGATGGGAAAAATGGATGAAATCAATCCAAAGATTCGTGCCTACCTGATTAAAGTTGATTATGAGAGGTGGTCTCGCTGTCATACAACAATTAAAAGGACATGAACTTTGACGAGCAACATCGCTGAGTCCATCAATCAATCGTATCTGGGAGAAAGCTGCCAGTTATACCAATGTTAGAGTGTGTGAGGGAAATAATGCAGCGCTGGAACGAAAAAAACAACGAGGAGGGTAGGAAAAAAACAACTGCTTTGACGAAGAGATACAATAAAGTGCTAGTTGATAATATGCAACAGTCAAATAGTATGATGGTAGGTGCATTGGAGAATTGTTTATCTTAGCTTTTAATTGTTGAAAAAAAATGTTACTAAAATTTATATTTAGGTGCAGGTACGAGCTTCGACTGAACATCTTCATACCGTGGTCGATGGTCCTAAAAGATTCACTGTTTGTCTAAACAAACGTATGTGTAGCTGTGGGAGGTTCCAACACGACAAAATCCCGTGTAGTCATGCCATAGCAACTATTGAATACAGGAAGAGGCGCCTAGAGGACTTCTGCTCAGCTTACTATAGTACAAAGAACTTCAAAGATGCTTATGCAATACCAATTGAGCCACTACTCTGCGAAAGCGCACGGGAGATACCAAGTCATGTGTGGGATGAGCTGTTGTTGCAACCCACCACAAGAAGGAGACCAGGAAGGCCATCAAACAAAGATCAGAAAAAGGGATTCACTGAGAGGTATTAAAATAAAAGGCCAGCCCGTATAGTGTGGAGGGTGACGCAAAGAGGCATTGTGGCCCGAGAAATGGTGGGGTTTAGACAAAATAATTGCAAACTACACTTGGTAAATGGAAAGTGGGTGAATGTGACTTTTGTTTTGTGGAAATTTCATGAAATACCATGTTGGTACTACTGTTTTTGGTATTTTGAAGTGGTTAAGTCGGCCAGTTGTTTGGTTGTACGTTTGGTGTTTCAACTGGTTGTAGTTTTTGGTTGTGCAAATGTTTGGCTGTACATTTGCTTGTGAAGATGTTTTATAGAAAATTCATGGTATTGGGGTTCAATGTTGTGTATGCGTGTTTTTTTTTTTGGGGAATATTCATGGTATACCATAATGTTGCTTTGTTTTCTAGGTTTTTGAAGTGGTCAACTCCGACCAGTCGTTTTGGTGCTTTGATTGGTGTTACGCATGGTTGTAGTGAATGTTGGTGTCTGATCTGTTGTTACTGTACACCATATTTTCATGGTTTAGTGACAGTTGTATAACTTGATAAATTCATGGTTTTTACTTGGAATATATTTTTTTTAAAATGTAAGGGAATTCGGAACCCAACATTTTACTTGATATTTATGTAACTTCTTAGAAAGGGATTTAAAAAAAAAACAGCACTTAAAAGTGAATAAAAAATGAAACAAAAACTGTCTGAAATATACTTACACCACCAGAAATAGACTGGTGTACCAAGAAAAAAAATTGTTCAACTTTACACAAATAAACTACGATTTCCTTCTGGGGACATATTTAGACACCGGGACCCTGCTGGTTTCACCCACCTAAACAACTTGCCTGATCGGGCCACCATACCTGCTGACAACCTTCCCCGTAACCTCGCTTTCACTAATAGCACCAGACTCGATTTTCTTGTTACCATAGTGCCATAGTAAGGTAGCATATCTCAGGCGACAGAATTCAGGATCAACTGGTTTCAACGAAATCTCACCATAATCATACCCATGGCAAATAAGCTCCGCAAAGACACTAATAAAGAGACCGCAATCGCTGCCGAAATAAATAAAAAAATTAAAGCAAGCCTATACAGAATGAATACAGGAAAAAAAAATTACTTGAAATCACCGCGCTGCTGTGGAACATTATCCAAAATAATAATCGACAGGCTATCCGACGATGCATAGTCCGCGTAGTCCCGTGAGTTTTTCCAATCAATGTCGTTCCTTTTGCCATAGAAACCAGCAGTAACCAAGAAGAGGGGGATAGTGTCGGCCAATTTCTTCACCAACTGGATCACCACCATGTTGTGAATCGAACCAATCTCGCTGAGTGAATCGTAAACGAACAGACACCTATTTGGGATTGAAAAAACTACCAAGACCCAGTGGCATTGCTGTGGGACATGAAGAGGGATGAACACGTAGTCCACTTAATTATCCCATGGGGTATTTGCCAGAATCTTGAAACCCCGGATATATTGTGCTACGTCATGGTCTTGGATTATAATGGTATTATCCCTATTGTTAGCATCTCAGGTGTCGTGTATCTGTTCAACCCAGTTAATAAAAAAAGTATCGATTGTCATCACTCTATTCTGGGTTGCATCACCGTACTTGCATTTCTTCCGCAAGTAGTACATGACAACATTCACATGCTGTAATTTTGCAATAAAACGGATGAAAATAACACACATTAAGAAAACACAGAAAATGGAAGGGCGGAAAAAATGCATACATGGAAAATGGCAAAAAAAAAGGCTGAAAAAGAAAAATTACCGAATCGGTCCAGGCCATTCCAGTGGTAACCATGGTGTGAAACAGTCCATCAAGTCAACAGATTCAACACCAAAATCGAACGGGGGGTTTATCTTGTTTGACTGAGCCATAAAGGCGCTAAGTCTCCTAAAAAGGTAAGTTAATAACATTAATTACTTAACAAAACGTAAAAAATGAATTAAAAAAAACACATACCTGCCCCATTTTTTGGATAATCTGTCGTTCATCCACTTCTTAAAAGCTTCTACCAACCCTGGATGAACTCCTATTTCGTCGTAACCAATGAAAGGGTGCTTCACGTCAAAAATCACCGGCGATCGCGTTAATTTGCCGCCTGAACTACTTGAATCTGTAACTGGACTGGCGCCAAAATTCACAGTAGCTTTTACCCTTTCGTGTTGCGTTGGTGTAACGTATGGGATTTTGTTCTCCAACGCCATCATCTGGGACTCTCGAAAATCAGGCAACTCAAAATCATCCAGCGTGGGGGTCCAGTGCACGGACGTCGTGGCTTCTGATTTAGAACACTGATTTGCCGCTTGAGGTACGGGTGGCAAATCAGAATTTTGATTGTCGCAATCAGCCACGTGTTCATCCGCATCAGCCCCCTTGGAACCCGCAATAACATATACACAATATAAATTGGTTTTGCACCTTCAGATATACCAAAAATTAATGACATCTTCTTTGTTGTATAAATATAAATCCCCCATTCCCCGTGCATGCATACCATCCCGCGTGCCCCAAAAAACTAAATAACATCGCTGATACCAATCCTTTTACCGACTTGTTGTTCTGGCTTATATACCAGTTTGCATACCAACTTGTGTGCATATTCTAAATTGATTAATCACCCCCTCCCCCTGCTATCATTCACGCCATCAAGAGACACCCCACCTGTGTATACCATGGGCAAAACCTTTTAAAAAAAGCATGGTTAAAACTGAAAAAATCCCATTACTGTACACAGGTGGAATGCCATTGAACGTTGCCATTGTCCATATACTATTAAGAAAACCATTCACAAGGAACCGCCATGTCAACCAACAAAAAAAACACAAAAGAATACAAACCCAACAACGGGCAACGGCATACACCATTACCACCCCCCAAGCCCAGACAGATATACCATTAGAAGAAATTAAAAAACACCATCCCGCAATAAAATTTTGCGAAAATGACAGCATAATTATATATTGAGTATCACAATGAAATCACAGAAAGCAAACACAAGGCCAAAGACACAGAAAATTTTTTTTATTAATGTTCAACTGACGCATACATGACAAAAACACTAACATACCTACTCCTCACCAACACCTTCATCTTTCGAAACTTGGCTCCTTGAATTCTTAATCTCATTAAGAAGAACCTTAAAACAATCTTGTATATATCCTTTCAAGTCTTGGATTTGCGCTTCAACTTTGACTTCTAAATCCTTGAAGTCCTTGCGCACCTTGAAATAAATGACATAAATCATTAAAAAGAACCACTGACTTCATGGTGTGATTCTTTGGAAATTAACACCATACTAACCAACAAAATCTCCTCCGCCAGCTTTTTTAAGTTGCACACATCCACGTCGACATTGGCCTCGTCGCTGACATTGTGGATATCATTCGTGCCGGAATTAGAATCCTGAAGCTGCTCAACATCAAACGCAGCCAATTCTTCCGCACAGAAGCTAATCCCTTGAAACTTGTACTTCAAAAATAATTAAAAAAGAACATGATGATTTTTTGTAAATAAAATTTAATTGGAACATTATAACATGGCATTGAATTGTGTTTTACCTGGCTACCATATCTCCAAAACAATCCTTGCATCAACTTGTCGTAATAGAGTCTACTATTCGCTGTTCTCCAATTGAAGAGACGAGGAATTCGATTATCAACTCGTAAAGCAATGGAAGGGTCCACCTTGTTGCAACATTCATAGAGCCACACTTGCATGACCAACGGAAACCCACAAAATTTGAAATAGTCCGGGTCTTCTGCAAGTTGGCGGACCAAAGAATCTCTAAAGTCAAAAAATGCACGTCTACCCCAAGGATAGGTGATGTAACGACTAGATTCAACAAGCAAAAAATATTCTACCGGAACAAAAAAAAATTTTTTTTTTGGGTGGGGGGGGGGGGGGGGGGGGGGGGGAGGGCGAAAGCAAGTATGTACTAATGAAGTAAATCACTGCTATGTTAAAAACATCCTCCCTTTCAAACAGCCCTGCCTTAAAGGCACTGATCAACTCCTGCTTCTCGATGCCCTTTACGCTAGCCGTCGGGAAGTACCTCTCTATTAACTTTGAAGTACCAGCCAAGTCATGCGTAAAATCATCCAACGTACCACACTTGAGCCCTGTTACATCCCTAAATTCCTTCAAACCAAAGCTCAACTTTTTCCCATTGAAGTTAAAAATAAAAACATCACAAGTGTTATCCTTGTTGGTCATGTGGTGACCCATGGCTCTTATGACCTGTGATTGTACATTCAGAGGAGGCAAGCCAAAAAGATAACCAAATGGGCCACTTTTGAAATCATCTATCATACCATACCGTGATAGAAACCCAGTAATTTCGTCAAACACATCAACGTTCATATACGAATACCATCTGGTGACTTTATCCTGAAAACAGCGCATATTAAGTATACGGGAAAAAGAAAATCAATGTGCTACCATCCCCCCCCCCAAAACAAATTGAAAATAAACAAAGAAATACCTTTGGGTTAGCTTTCCTTTTCTTGATTCTGACGTTATCTTGTTTCTTTGAAGTGGACCCCAAATGAACCTTCCCTTTCTTGGCAACACACTTCTAATTAAAAAACGGAATTAAAAAAAAAGTCTCCCAAACCGCCCTGCAAAAAAAAAAGACAAACAAACGAACCTCCACTTCCACATCAACAGACGGCTTATTAGGTTTTGTTTGCTTTACTCTCTTCGAAAGAGGAAATTCATCCTCAAAGTCGCTATCATGGGGTACATTAACAGCATGCGATTCCCCTCTCCCATCCTTTTGCAAACATGAAAGCCTTTGGCTTTTTCTCGTGGGTGTAACGTCCATGATTTAATGGTATACACTACAATTCTTTTAAAAAAAGATATAACCAGAATTAATATAAAATAGTGGGAACAAACAACCATATATAAATTCTGTCATCGTATCAACCAGATATAAATATGGGAACAAACAAAAACATCCTCCCTTTCAAACAGCCCTGCCTTAAAGGCACTGATCAACTCCTGCTTCTCGATGCCCTTTACGCTAGCCGTCGGGAAGTACCTCTCTATTAACTTTGAAGTACCAGCCAAGTCATGCGTAAAATCATCCAACGTACCACACTTGAGCCCTGTTACATCCCTAAATTCCTTCAAACCAAAGCTCAACTTTTTCCCATTGAAGTTAAAAATAAAAACATCACAAGTGTTATCCTTGTTGGTCATGTGGTGACCCCTGGCTCTTATGACCTGTGATTGTACATTCAGAGGAGGCAAGCCAAAAAGATAACCAAATGGGCCACTTTTGAAATCATCTATCATACCATACCGTGATAGAAACCCAGTAATTTCGTCAAACACATCAACGTTCATATACGAATACCATCTGGTGACTTTATCCTGAAAACAGCGCACATTAAGTATACGGGAAAAAGAAAATCAATGTGCTACCATCCCCCCCCCCCAAAAAAAAAAATTGAAAATAAACAAAGAAATACCTTTGGGTTAGCTTTCCTTTTCTTGATTCTGATGTTATCTTGTTTCTTTGAAGTGGACCCCAAATGAACCTTCCCTTTCTTGGCAACACACTTCTAATTAAAAAACGGAATTAAAAAAAAAGTCTCCCAAACCGCCCTGCAAAAAAAAAAAGACAAACAAACGAACCTCCACTTCCACATCAACAGACGGCTTATTAGGTTTTGTTTGCTTTACTCTCTTCGAAAGAGGAAATTCATCCTCAAAGTCGCTATCATGGGGTACATTAACAACATGCGATTCCCCTTCCCATCCTTTTGCAAACATGAAAGCCTTTGGCTTTTTCTCGTGGGTATAACGTCCATGATTTAATGGTATACACTACAATTCTTTGAAAAAAAGATATAACCAGAATTAATATAAAATAGTGGGAACAAACAACCATATATAAAATCTGTCATGCGTATCAACCAGATATAAATATGGGAACAAACAAAAAAAAGGTTCAGCAGTGGGGGTGGGGGTGGGAGGTGGGGCAGAGGAAGATGTTACAGCAAACCTTCTTCTGAGAATCACGAAAACCTTTTGAACAACTAACATTCCTTCAGTATAAAAATCATGGTAATCAACAATTCCAAAAAGAAAAAAGAAAAAATTCAGTAGTTCCGAGAAAAAAATGCAAAAAAAAAAAATTCAACACATTGACACAATAATCGACATTAACACATTGGACGCCCAAAAAAATCCGAAAACAGCCCCCAAAATAAAAAAAACACACTTTCTACCAATAAGTATGATATTCCACAATTTCAATCAAAAAATATTAAAAAAATCCACAAAAAGAACAAATACGACCTACCCCATCCCCCCATTTTGCAACCCCCCCCTAAAAAAAATCGCAACCAATATATGAACCAAACAAACAAAGTTGATAATCCGCTTAAAAATATGTATATCATATAACCATTACAAAAACCATGGAAGAATGGGAAGAGGTAATTTCAGTTATTTCGACCCAAAAAAATACAAAATAAAAACCATTTAAACACATTTGCACAAAAGGATAGATATACACATTGGAACCCCCAAAAAACCCTAAAAAACAGCTGCAAAATAAAAAAGGAAATAGGCCTACCAATAAGTATGAAATTTCACTAATTCAAACAATAAACATTAAAAAAAACACACACAAAAAAGGGGTCCTACCCCATTTTGCACCACCACCACCACCACCACCCCCGAACCCGCATACCAAAATATACACCCCAAACAAAACAAGGTTGATAATACACTTAACAAAAATCTATATCATGAAACCTTTACAAACCATAAGTATTAGAAAAAAACAGAAAAAATTGAAGAACATACCTGAGAGGTTAATTGCGGGAGAAGAAGACAAAGAAAAAAACACCGGAAGAATGAACAAAATGAAAATGCCATTCCATGGTGTTTGAAAAAGTATATTTGAAGGCACGGGGAGATGCGCCGGCTGATTTAATCGGCGCGTCAATCGAGACTGACATACGTCCACTCGCATTAATTTCGCCCCTTCACTTACTTAAAAAAAATTATATATATATATATATATATATATATATAAATGGTTGACCGGTATTTATTTTATGGGCAAAATTATTTTATTAATTAATACACACTCAGACACTTTAAGTACAAAAGTGCATTGACGTCATGTCAGCATTAAATGCTGACGGCGGATGTGCAAATAAAAAAAAATTTAATGCGTTGACAGGAAAAGGACAATGTATATTTTGGTAATTTAGGTGTTATTCTTGTAAATAAATGGGAATGTGTAAATTTGGCACAAAACTTGTATATTTGTGTAAATTTTCCTTTGCATTTTGAATCATGGCTTCTCTTCTTTCCTCTTTATAATTAGTGATGTTTAAAGTATATTATTCTAAATCCAACTAGAAATAGGTTTGAGAATATACACAACACCCATCCATCCTATACCAAGCACTTTATTTTACCATGCCGATGTTGTTTTAGGATCTCACTCTGACGATGTGTTGGAGTTCACACGTTCAGAATGAGGTCGGGCTTTCACCACCTATGACATAGGAATTGATAGTGGCACTACCGGTTGTTGAAATCGTAGAAGAAGAACAGATGAGTAAATGTGCAACTTGTTTGCTAGAAATTCAAGTTGGAGAAAAGTTAAAGAGATGCCATGTAAATATCATTATCATTCCAATTGTATCAAGCGATGATTGGATATAAATGCCAATTGTATAAATCCATTTTCTAATCACTTTATACATCAATAACTCTGTATTAGTAGTACTTGGCTCAGATTTTTTTGTGAGATTGAAATTTTATACATGATTATTTATATACAATTTCAATTTTATTGGGTTGAGTCTTTTTCTATGAGTCAAATCCAGATGAGAAGTATGTGGACACATATGAATAAGTAGATCTAGATCAAACAATACAGATGCAGATCAATGACAAACTGGGACAATATCACTAGTAATTGTATCCGAAGGTTCCGCCTTAGGCCCTCCAGAAAAGCATAACAATGGGCACCACGACCTCTACTCAGCTGAACCGTGCCTTTACCACTCTGTTGGACTAATACATCACTAGCACCTCTACCAGGAGTACGACCACCTCTAACTAACTGAGCTATACTATATCCCCTAGTCTATATGACTGAATTTCTAGCTAGAGGTGTTGAATCTTTGACTGAGGTTGCTAAGTAAGTATGTTATGGACTGAAATGAGTTTGCAAAGGACACTTTCTAATCTATAGCCAGAATCTAAACCATAGGAGCCTGTCTATTTTCTTCGGTTTGTGAATCTCTCGAGGTACCTATAGCACTACGAGTTTGTGCATACTCTCAAGAACACCCAACACTCTCAATAGTATATCCTGTAACCATGGTGTGGGTGCATACTTAAGCGAAATATGATCTCCTCTAACCTCAAGCTTGGGATCAGGCTTAGAGGAAGTACCCCTCATAAGCTAGGACTGGTGCTACTTGTCAAGCTTGGACCGTACCTCCACCCCGAGCTGGGATCTTAGTAATAATCTCAGAGGCTGCCTCCCCTCCTCCATCAGAAGTTGATGCTCTAATCCCAGCTTGCTAAAAGAACATGCAATACTCAAATACTAATATAAAAATTCATGCACGACTGAATTGAAAGAAGTAAAAGAGGATTTTCCAAACAGTCTTCATCGCCTTTCAAAGATAAGCAACAGAATCTCCATGTCAACCCTTGAGACTCTATTTAACTGGACTTGTACACGTGCAAGACCTATGAACCTAGGGCTCTAATACTAAATTGACCCGAAATTGAGTTTGATGGAACTTACTTGTCTTTAATTCACCAAGGCAAGTCAGCCAAAAATAGGAAGTAACAACTAATATGGAAGGTAAAGCGCAAAATACATTCTAAATATGAAAGGATAAGAACAAGAAACGGGAACCATAATTTAAAATAATCCCAGAATTGGTGTCATATGTACAAGCCTCTATTACAACAGAATCAGAAAGAAAATACTACAAGTCTTAATTGTTTTGTTTCTCGAAGAGAACAAAATAAATAAAGAAGTCTAACAGTCTTGAGAGTAGACAGGAAGAGATAAAAAACTATCTCACAATCTATCTCAAGCTCGGGTTATAAATAGAGAGAAGCATTTATTAGATTTGGACTTACAACCTACACACATGTCACGATACAAAGGTGAGTACCAACAAGTACCCCAACAAGAGGATCTAAACACTAGTGGAGAATAAAGAACACATGCACTCTTTCCATCCTAACCACATACCTCCGAAACTAGAATCCTGCATGCAAGAAAGCCAACATATACAATATAAACATATATACACACACATTTACGGTTCCAATACACAACATCTAAACTAGTAAATTTTTATAATTTGCAAGAATAGAGTTAACCATCATATCACACTGGTACAAATACTAACATTTAAAACAAGAATTGAAATAGAATGGGATGCCCTAAAATGTAAGTAATACAATGCAATTTCAAATAATTATGGTGCATGTCAGTCCTATGAAACAGATCTGCTGATTTAATTAGATCGGAACCCATAGGGGCCTCACATGGACCATGTATCTACCGAAACTATTTTTCTTTGGCATTTATCTTTCTTATCTAGCCGAAACCATTTTCCTTCGATTTTTTTCTTTTTCTCTTAGTTCGAATCATTTTCCTTTGACATATTTATTCATTTCTGAAAGAATATTTTGAAAGAATATTTTCCTTGCTTCTCATTACTCCCAAATCACCAATATATACAAAGATATCAAAGATAAATTAGGCATAAAATAAACTAACTTAGGAAATAAAGATAATTATCAAAAATACAAAAGATACTAAAAGATATATACAATAATAGAAGATATATACAATAATAGATTATTTGACACAATCTATCACACCCCCACAGTCGAAACGGTAGGTCGACGAACATTGAGACTGTCCCGAAAATCATCAAATAAAACTCTAGGCAGACCCTTGGTGAAAATATCTGCAATCTGATATCGGGAAGGCACATGAAGAACACGAACTTCGCCTCGTTGGACCTTTTCACGAACGAAATGAATGTCCATTTCAATATGTTTAGTGCGTTGATGCTGAACTGGATTACTCGATAAGTAGATAGCACTAACATTATCACAATAAACTAATGTTGCCTTAGAAATAGGACATTGAAGTTCAAGTAGAAGATTTCGAACCCAACATGACTCGGAGACAACATTAGCAACCCTTCGGTACTCAGCTTCGGCACTAGACTTAGACAAAGTAGGTTGCCGTTTAGAGGACCAAGAAATCAAATTATCACCAAGGAAAACACAATAACCTGAGGTTGAACGGCGAGTATCTGGACAACCACCCCAATCTGCATCTGTGTAAGATAGAAGAGAAGATACAGATGACTTAAACAAATGTAGACCAAAATCAGATGTTCCTTGAATGTACCGTATAATACGTTTCAAAGCTGACATATGCTCAACCAACGGAGCATGCATAAACAAGCAAACTTGTTGTACAGCATACGATATATCCGGGCGGGAAAAAGTTAAGTACTGCAAGGCACCACATAACTTTCGGTAAAAAGTGGGATCATCATACAGAATGCCAGATTGAGAGCTCATTTTTCCTTTTGAGTCTACAGGGGTAGCAGATGACTTGCAGTTTGACATCCCTGCTTTTTCTATAATTTCTTGAGCATATTTCTTTTGAGAAAGAAACAAACCTGTTTTAGTACGGGAGACAGCAATGCCCAAGAAATAACTGAGTTCACCCAAATCAGTCATAGAAAATTCGGAACTAAGTCTGGAAATAATCTGTTGTCGAAGAGACTCGGAGGAAGAAGTAAGAACAATATCATCAACATACAATAGAATGTAAGTTGTAGCATTACCATGGTGATAAATGAATAAAGAGTTATCCGATTTGCTATGAACGAAACCGATGGATGCCACAAAATCAGCAAACCGTTGATACCAAGCCCGGGGAGCCTGCTTCAAACCATAAAGAGACTTTCGAAGCAGGCATACATGATCGGGTCTAGTAGGATCTTTGAACCCCAATGGTTGATACATGTAAACAGTTTCATTCATATGACCATGTAAAAAAGCATTTTTAACATCCAACTGATGAATTGACCATGACTTAGATAATGCAATACTGAGAACCATTCTGATGGTAGCCGGCTTGACAACTGGACTGAAAGTTTCATCACAATCTATCCCCTCTCTTTGAGTCTTACCATCACCAACTAAACGAGCCTTATGTCTCTCAAAAGATCCATCTGACTTCGTTTTATGCCGAAAAATCCACAATGAACGAATAATATTGACATTATCCGGGCGAGGGACTAACTCCCAAGTACCATTTTTAATTAGAGCATCATATTCATCCTGCATAGCAACTTTCCAATTTGGGTCACGAAGAGCATGGACCGGGTTCTTTGGGAGATATGGAGATAGAGGTATGAAGAGCGTGGTATTTAGGATTAGGCTTAACAATTCCATGTTTGCTACGAGTAGCCATGGAATGAGAGATGGTAGAGGAAGGAGGAGCAGGGATAGGAGGTGAAGGGGGAGGTGGCAGCGTGCTCCGCAGCACGGCCACGGTGGAAGCTGGCGCACCGCAGGTACCCCGCGGTGTGGGCTGCCGTGAGCTGGGGAGGGTGACACTCTCGGGTATGTCTATGTGAGGAGTAATAACATGGCGAAGAGAAGGATTGTCTAAGGCGGTATTAAACTCACCTAGGAAATCATAAGTATGAGTCTTAGGAGTATGAACTTTAGAGAAAGGGAAGACCGACTCATCAAACCAAACATGCTTAGCTATTATAATCTTCCGACTCGATATAGCATAACATTTTTAACCCCGATGATTTGAAGGATACCCGAGGAAAACACACGGGGTAGAGCGAGATTGAAGTTTGTGGATTTTAGATGATGGAAAAAGGGGAAAGCACAAACAACCAAAAAGTCGTAAGTGGGAAAAATCGGGATCACGTTGATATAAAATTTGAGTGGGAGATTTATAGCTAAGAATTTTAGTAGGTAAAATATTGTGAAGGTAAGTAGCCATTTCTAAAGCATGATGCCAAAAAGAGGGAGGCATAGAGGCATGACAAAGGAGAGTCCGAACAATGTTATTGATGGTTTTAATTTTTCGTTCGGCTTTGCCATTTTGAGGAGAAGTATATGGACAAGAAAGCCGGAGAGACATTCCATATTGGTGACAGAAATTCGTGAATGGGGAATTAGCAAATTCACGACCATTATCACATTGGAAGGATTTTACTTCCCGTTCAAATTGAGTTCGAATATATGATCTAAGTCGGAGAAACAAATTAAACACTTGCGACTTTGTAGAGATAGGAAAAGTCCACAAAATATTTGTGTAATTGTCAAGAAAAAGAACATAATATTTATGACCATGAGAACTCAAAATAGGAGATGTCCATAAATCACTATGAATGATGTCAAAAGGCATAGTAGTATAAGATAGAGAATCATAAAAAGGAGTTTTAATTAATTTGCCGAGAGGGCAAGAATGACAAACATCTGGAGTAGCCTTATTACATTTAATCAAACTACTACTACGTAAAGAACCAAGAACAACATTGCCCGGATGACCTAAACGGGAATGCCACACACTAGGAGAAACAACTGTAAAAGCTGACGGAAGATAGGATGAAAGAACTTGACGATTTGTGAAGAAAGGATAGAGATCGCCATTGCTATTACACCTCACTATCTTGCTCCCCGTTTGCAAGTCCTTCACAGAAAAACCAAAAGGATCAAACTTAATGGATACATGATTATCAGTGGTAAATTTTTTAACAGAAATGAGATTTTTAATCAATTTTGGGACATGTAGGACATTTTTGAGTTGAAGTGTGTTTTGGTTAAGAGATTGGTGACCGTAACCCTTAATTGGAATTTTGCTACCATTACCAACAACAATTGCATTATCAATATGATTGCTCAAATTAAAATATGGAGATAAATTACCTTGAGAGTTTGTCATGTGTGAGGTAGCCCCGGTGTCCATATAATAGTTGGGATCATTCAACGACATAGTGTGCATTGCTTGTTCAATGTTGGTAGGCATAAATCCCGAGGTCTGAGAGTTGTCCATGAAGTAAGCCTGCTGTGGACGAGGCCCAAGGAGACCAGGATTAGGATTCTGTCTTGGCCTAGGAGCAACCCATGGATAAGGGGTTTGACCCTGAGTTGGGTATGGGCACGGTGGAGTTGGCCAGGGGCCTTGAGGCCAATAACCCCACGGTGGAGGATACCCCCAACCCGTGTTAGCAGGCTGCTGCTGCGAACCACCAAAAGAACGCTGCTGGGGTTGCTGTTGCTGATTGTTCCGGTTTGACCCACCGATGCCTTTACCCTTGCTGCCACCGCCTTTGTTCTTGCCAGATTTTCGGCCACCCCCACGGGAATTACCTCCACGAGAAGAAGAAGAATGCTGGGAGGATTCAAATGATGGGGTCGAAGCCGTTGGAGGAGTTTTAGCAACGTGCGCCTCCTCATGGGCTTCAGTAACAAGATCAGATGCATTACCTTGTTCCTCAAGTTCAAGCATGGAACGTAATGTATCAAACGAAGGCAAGGGAGTCAGATGACGAACCGAAGTACGGAAAGGCTTGTAATCCTCAGAGAGCCCTCTTAATAATTGAAGCGCCATCCGATTATCGGATACCTTATCACCCACGTTCTTCAGACTATCAGCAAGGGTCTTAAGACGGGTGCAGTAGGATTTAACACCATCAAAATGCTCAAGCTTGGTGTTGGTAAATTGCGCATCAAGATTCAGTGCTCTGGCAGACTTGTTGTTATGGAAGAAATTTTCAAGACGTTGCCATGTATCCATGGCCTTGTCATCGGGATCAATAATGGAGTTCAGAAGGTCATTAGAGATCGTACCATAAATCCACTGTCGAACAATGTCATCAAGTCGTTGCCATAAAGCAATGTCAGAAGGAGTCGGAGCCGGAGACTTTTCATTAACTGGAACTGGAGTAATATGATCCATGACCATATAAGCGCGACAATGAAGTTTAAAGAGGGTAGACCAGTTATTGAATTGAGAGCCATCATAATCAAGAACAATAGGAACGTTGCTTGATATTAGTGACCAAGGTTGCCGGATGAATTTTCTGATCAGCCATGGTGATCGGCCGAATAGGGAAGAGGAAGAGAAAAAAAGGTGCGGAAGAGAGGTAGGAGATAACCTAGACTCGTGATACCATGAAAGAATATTTTGAAAGAATATTTTCCTTGCTTCTCATTACTCCCAAATCACCAATATATACAAAGATATCAAAGATAAATTAGGCATAAAATAAACTAACTTAGGAAATAAAGATAATTATCAAAAATACAAAAGATACTAAAAGATATATACAATAATAGAAGATATATACAATAATAGATTATTTGACACAATCTATCAATTTCTAGCTAGAATCATTTTCCTTTGACTTTTCATTAATAGTGTAACTCAATTAATATTTCATCATAACACAATAATCACTTTCATATAAACCCGAGAATATGCAAAATAGGAATCATTTCCCTTTTTCAACAAATTTCTCGTGAAAAAACACTTAAAAATGCCTAAATCGAGCTCCCAAAGTCCAAAAATGAAAAAAATCTAAAACTCGTTGTTTTAAAAATTAGATATTTTTAGGTCCCATTTGTTCTCTCCTCAATGTGGTCACTACCTCCATGAACGTAGAGTACAACATACTTGATTCTCTGCGAACGCGGAAGGCAAACCGTGATCACGACAGTCACCAGTTAACACTTTGTGAATACGAATCCCGTTACGTGAACAGAGGGCAACTAACCTCTACTACTCGAATGCGGAACCTCTTCTATGAATGCAAAGGTCAGTTAACCTACAATCTATAAACACAAATGGAAGGCCACAAATGCAAAATGTAGTGCTTCAATGATAGATATTAGCAACAAAAACAACTCAAAAACACGGAATAGACCCTCAAAATTTATTTAGAACTTCGTACACACAAATCACATATGCAATTCTACTGAATTTGATATTCTGGACTCAATGAAATTATTGAAAATCAAATCCGAGGTTTCTTTGATCCAAAATTTGATAAGTCACAACTAAACTAACATAAGGCACTAAAAATTCAAAAATGCTACCGGAACATCCAAAAATCATGACAATAGTTATTCTAGTACAAAATTCACCTCCCGAAACCAATGGAACCATCAGAAATCCAATTCAAACACCCAAACTCTAAATATTGACCAGAGTCAAATCTAGTCAAACTTTAACTCAATTTTCAACTTCATACCTAAAATTCACATTACAACTCAAACCTTACTCCGACAACTCTCCCAGACCAATTTTCACATTCTAAAACTGATGAAATTGATAGAATTTCATTCCGAGACTAGAATCTCCAGGTAACTCAAAAATTCAATATTAGTCAATTTAAGCCTTCAAAACTTAATTCTTTAGCAAAAACTCAACTTTGTAATGGATTTAGACATAGTATTCTAATAATTTTCAAGATTGTATATCTAAGTGGGAGATTGTTAGGGTATATACTATTAATCATGCATTTAGATTAAGTGTATTATAATAATTGTGATGGTTAAAAGTCTAAGTGGGAGATTGTTAAGATATATACAATTAACCATTGAATATATACTATTAACCATGAGTTTAAATATAATATTTGCTATATAACAATTATTCATCCAATTTTAATAAAAGTTTTAATAGATCATATAATCGTTTATGTGTCCATTTACTTATATAGTAGATGATTAAATGTATAGAGTTTTAGCTTATACACAGAAGATTAAATCATCGGTTCTTATAAGTATAAAGTTTTTCGTTCACAATTTAAGATGGAAATTGGATAAGTCATCGATATGATTGTAGCACAAGATTATATACAATTTATCTTGATTATGGGAAGGGTGTAGTTCCAACTTCTTATGTTAATGCATATTGTATGTATTGAACGAGACCAAGTAAATATAGTTGTTTTAAACTCACTAATAAAAACATATTCTCTGAACTGTTAAATGTACTTATATTTTCAATCTTGATATAACTATTGCGATTTGTATATGTTATTTATTGTTTTGATTTATTAAAAGGTGAGATTCTGAGATGGATCAATATGTCTGGTAGATTGGATGATAATAATATATGTTGGTGAAATAATAAGTTAGTTAACAGAATCCATGTCTCGATAATGAAATTGATGATATGCCTTTTGAGAAGCTTCTAAGTTTTCGTGTCAAACTTTGCAAGTGGATTTATGAACCTGGCACATGAAATAAGTTAAGCAGTGCTCTAAAGGAAATTAATCTTTAAATTAAATTGTCAGTAATTTAATTTATTGATTAGAATTTGTAATCTTAACATGGGGAATTACATAAGTGTTTAATGGAAAATTTCGAAATAGGAGTGCAATTATGAATCTTTAGTGGAATGATTTGTAATTTATTATGATAAAAATAATTTCAAATAAATTATTTGACTTATTTTCATAATAG
This sequence comes from Solanum rostratum, assembly GCA_029948455.1. Classification (NCBI taxonomy): domain Eukaryota; kingdom Viridiplantae; phylum Streptophyta; class Magnoliopsida; order Solanales; family Solanaceae; genus Solanum; species Solanum rostratum. Next base: position 23,998,032 of record CM057056.1, read on the forward strand.
GGAGCCTCGGCAATTAATTCAGTGGTCCCTACAATACTCATATTTAACTAGAAATCAAAGGTCCTCTATAAATAGGGGTTTTCCTAATCTAGAATAAAGGGGATTTGGATGAAAAAGAATTAGGTTGTCTATACAATGCTTGCCCACCCAAGTATTGGAATCATTGTAGAAGACCGTTGAACTGCAGTCTAACTCGTGGATTCGCTTAAAGGTATATGCTCACGCTTCAAGAGGTATTTATCTTATAAAATTTCATAATGTTTATGTATTCTAGCATGATTATTTGTGTTCTAGCATAAACGTATGTGTTATCGATTATTCATGTAACCAGTACGATCCCTATATATTTCCGCTGCGCATATGGTTTCCCAACAATTGGCATCAAGAGTTATGCTTACATTTTCTTAGATAACATGATTAAAATGTGATTTTTGTCTTGATATCGTCGTCGAGTTTTAAAGAAAATATGATGGTCTTTGGTGCAAAGAATGAAATCGGAACTATTTCAATTTTTTTGCAATAAGGAGCGAGAACATTGGTTCTTGTTCAGCCAACCACTGTATGCTATGTCACATTGTATTATCGATTTATTGACAATTTACTAAAAGTGGTGGATGGTTTCTTTGACTAGGTTTCAGATCACCAATTTTTTTTCTTATTTTCAAAGTTAATATGTTTAGTTATTTTATTCATTAAATAGTTCAAAAATTCATTTTTTTTATAATTTTGATTCAGTCTATCGATAACACTCCTTGTTCTTCAAAATATTATGATTTTCATAAGTCTATATAACTTAATTTCAATTATTGCTATTTTTGTGATAGTTTGTTGAATACAAACAAAATATTATTTCAATTTTGTTAAATCATCTTTTTTTTGTTTAAATTACTTTTTTTTTTTTTTGCACATTAAACTCATTTTTAGAAAAAATAAATTAATTGGATAAAATGTTAATTGTTTACAATATACTTATCCAATCTACAGCATCAAGTCGGAGCCAATAAATTAAAAGCAAAGTGCCACGTGTCCTTATAAAAATCACCAAGTGGATTGAAAGAAATCCATTAAACATGCAAAATGGTTAGGTAGTGGCAGCAAATATGTCAAGTGCAGCAACATCTCTTCACTCTTGTCTATGCTTCTCTGTTCAGAAATTACCATCATCACATCAACAAACCAGCCTTTTATCAACAACTAAACCAAAATCCATTCTCCAGAAAAACCCACTCTATCAACCAACTCACAAGAACATTTCCTTGGAATTCAAGGAAAAAATCCTGTGCTTAGAAATACTTGGTGTTGATTCAGGGAAAGCACTTTCCCAAAATCCATGCCTTCACACAGCTTCCTTACACGCTATCCATTCCATCATCACTTTCCTTCAATCAAAAGGACTTTACCAGAAGGACTTTGCAAGGATCTTTGGGATGTGCCCAACAATTCTAACCTCAGATATCAAATCTGAACTCAACCCAGTTTTCAATTTCCTCTCAAAAGACCTTAGAGTCCCTGAACACAACTTCAGAAGGGTCATCAACAAATGTCCAAGATTGCTTATTTGTAGTGTGAAAGATCAGCTGAAACCAACTCTGTTTTATCTTCAAAGACTTGGATTCAAAGATGTACATCATTTAGCTTATCAAGATCCAATCTTGCTCGTTTCTAGTGTCCAGAATACCTTAATACCCAAGCTCCATTATTTGGTAAGTTTAGGATTTACAACAACAGAAGCTGTTCACATGACTTTGAGGTGTCCAGGACTATTTACTTTCAGCATTCACAATAATTTCAAGCCTAAATTTGACTACTTTTCCCAAGAAATGAAAGGTCAATTGGATGAATTGAAAGAATTTCCTCAGTACTTTGCTTTTAGTTTGGATAAAAGAATAAAGCCAAGGCATAGTCAACTTGTACAGACTGGAGTTTCAGTTCCATTGTCATTGATGCTCAAGACCACCGATGAAGAGTTCAACGACTTGATAAGGCAACAAACTAGAAATTTATAGATTTTATAAGGAGTCTTTTTTTTTTCTTCTTATTTGTAAATCCTTTGCTATGCTAATGTATTTTCTAACTCTTGACTTCAATAAAACTCAGATTTTATTTTTGGTAATAATGATCCACCCTTCTTTCTTCTCTTCTCCATTGTTCTTTTATAAATTGATTTGAAAATAAATGTCACATTTTTTATATTTAAAATTATTTTTATCATGATCCAAAATTTAAGATCATGATGGTTCCTACTAATAAATCATCACTACAACAAATTCGATTACTAGTAATGAATAATTTTGTCACTTAAAAAGTTCTTAATAATTACATTTTTCTTGTGTTGTGTTAGACATATACATATATTTTTAGGAAGATTTTTTTTTATTCTTGCATAGTGATTATAATAAAAATGAAAATTTTATTTTATAATTTTTTTGTTATCGCAAGTAGAAAAAGTTTTTCTAAGAGCATATGTATATATTTAATACAAAACAAGAAAAAAAATTAAGGGTAAAGGGTTAGGTGGGATCAGATAATTTTTTTTTTTTTTATTTTGCGATAATATTTAAGAAAATTTTGGGAAGGGGCTGGGTCAGAGAGGGGGAGGGGGAGGGGGAGGGGGATGAAGTAAAAAAATTTTAAAAAAAATATAAAAAAGAAATTTTAAAAATTAAATAAAATGGAAGATGAAGGGGTGGATATAGTGGAAGGAGTGGGGTAAAAAAAATATTATTTAACTTAAAAAATAATTGAAATTAGCATATTGGCAGTGACCTTTTTTTAAGAATATGTATACCTAATATAATAAATATATGAGGGGAAATTCAATGAAGTTTAGCATATTAGCGCTAACCTTTATCTGACAAATTATTTATTCAAATTTATCATATATATTTGTTCTTAAATACATTACAAGCCTTATGTCACGAATTTAGACTATTACTAAGATTTTTGTGCGGCACTTGACAACTTATTTACGATTCTTTCACGATCTTGTAAGCTTAAGTAAGTATTTTTTTTGTCTTGATCGCTGAGAGGACACTAGATATGAGATGACAAGAGAGCTTTCAAAAGAAGACTTGTATATTGTTTATGGAAGATTGCTTACAAATTCTGGACGGTTGGCAAAGTGAATGACCCCCTCTATTTATGCTACTTACTTGGTATAAAAGTGTAATCAATATTTATTATATAAGTCCCTCACTATTTACACTTTCGCCCCTAATCTAGAATGCTCCACAAGTCTAGATATTTCTAAGGACTTTCAAGTCTTATCTACGGTATTTGAGAGTATTCTATAAACCACTCTAAGACTTTAGATTCTTCCCCTATAAGAAGATCAAGTGGCGGGTCATGACACTCTCTCCCATCTGATGTGGCGACAATCGCGACGCACTGCTACTGCTGCAAACACTCTCGCACTTTGTATTTGAACTACCACAAGTCTTCAAGTTGTTTCCATGTGGTCTTTTCTGGAGATTGTCCCTTCTAATGCACGAGGAGCATTGTTGAGATCGGCTGTCTTTTCTCCCGCTTGGCTTCCTTTGACGGCTTCTCCTCTAACGGCTTCTCTTCCTAGCGAGCATGGAATACGACAATGGCTCTTCATCCTTGAACCCTTTCATAAGCTGCAAGGCTGATAATTGAACTTGTCCCTCTAACTTGCACATCTTGACTAAGGGTACTATGCAGGAACCTCCTATCTTTATGACCACGAGTTATTGGAGGTAGGGGTCGATCACCGCGTGGTACCTTTGGAAAAACACTTGTCCAAGAATTATATCGAAGAGATTTATTAAAGGATGAAAGTTTGTCTTACCATGCCACTTTCCCAACATTATGTCTACTCCCTGAGCAACTCCGCATACAAGAGCCATTGGTTCATTAATTGTCTTGAGGTGAGCATTAGTTGGGTTATACCTCAACCCTAACCTTGTCACCACAAACTTGGTCCAGATATTAACCTCCGCACCTGTGTCGACCATAGCACAAGGGGGTCGTCCATTGATCATGATATCCACGTACTATGCACTGTACTCCTTCAGTTTCTCCGATTTCTTTGTGACGGCTCCACATAGCCTAATCACGCCTACCTGCGTTGTGTTTGATCCTTCCCCTGGTTCTTGCGCCTGTTCTTGTGCCTACTACTCCTTCAGCTCCCATATTATGGCATCAAGGCTCTTCAGTTCAGGGCATTTCTTATAGCGATATGGCCCACCACATATGTAGCATTTATAGCCTTTTTGGGGTTGTTCCTTGCCCTCTCCACCGCTTTGATGTCTGGACTTCTTATCATCAGGCCTATAGGTGTCATGACGTTAGGGATATGGCTGATAATCCTTACCTTTGCCACTATTTTCCCCACCTTGGTCATGACTACCTATCGACTCCTCTTCTTGGTCTCTATCACATATATCGTGCAAGAGTCCGTCAAAACCTCTGCCTGTGTGATGTCATCGTCAATAGTCCTAACTTGTCGGTGTTCCAGCTCTATACTTGCCCAATTTTGTAGGTCGTCTATGAAGTGGAACATCATATCCTCATCTGTGAGGGTAGTGAATTCCTTCATATATGTTTGTATGTTACTTGTCTGCTTTAGCTCCCCGAACTAACGCTTTGCCTAATAGATGATGTTGTTTGGGAATAAAGCCTTCTTGAACTCGCTCCTAAACTGCTCCCACGTGTTGATGATGCATAGCCCCTTCCCCACTTCCAACTCCTTGTGTTACTATCATAACATGGCCATCTCTATCAAATATAGCATGACTTGCTGATCTTTGTTACGTCATTATTCACCTTGTTGCACTTGAAGTAGTTCTCCAAGTGCCAAAGGAAATTCTCCACCTCTTGCGCATCACGAGTGCCCTTGTACACAGGTGGCTTGGGAGCCTTGATTCTAGCCTCCCTATCTCTAGTAGACACAACACATCTCCCTTTCTCCATGCCTTCCTCAAGTGCCTTCGCCTAGCACTCATGACCTCCATACTGGCAATCATGGTCTCCGTCCGGCTCAGCACGTCCATGAGTCGACACTCCAAGGAAGTAATAGCTTTTTTCACTTCATACTCCGCAGACTTACTGTTACGTCGGAAAATGACTTTCGGGTTTTAAAAATTCGATTTAAGACTTAATTGATTTAAGTAAAACCGAATCTTTAAAATTAGAGTCGCCACTTAATTTTTAAGGAAAAATCAAGAAAACCAATTTAAAATTACTTTTAAAAGATTTAACAGAAAAAATTCTTTTAAAAATCCAAAGAAGGGTTCGGGTTCATATTTCTATTTTCGGGAAGGTTACGCACCCGAAATATCCGCTAACACGCGGTTATCCGACGATTAAATATTTTGACTAACTTTTAAAAATGTTAATTTTATATTATTAAATAGAAAGCTAAGTAAATATTTCAAAGATAAAAAAAATAGATCATTTAAAATCTTAACTACATTTTATTCGATTAATATTAATTTAAATGAACCATTTAAAAAATAATCAAGAAAACATAACATTAAAAATTTAACCAAATTTTATTCAATTAAAGTTGACTTAAGTCGGTTACTTAGAATAATCAAGAAAACGTAACATTAAAATCTAATCAAATTTTATTTAATTAATATAGTTAATGAACTAACTAGGTGATTATGATTTTTGAAATCTATTAAAGTCTAAGTGTCAAAAAAGGAAACATGCTTTCGATTTACTTTAAGGAAAAAGGTGCTTAAGTTATTATTATTTTTTTTTTTAAGAACATTTTTTGAATCAAATTTTCTAAAGGTGATTTTATAAGCGAAATTTAAAGTCTTAACGTAACGTAAATGGCTATCTTGGAAAAGTTTAATTAGGCTAAAATCTATAAAATAATCCTAGAATTTAAATTAGTATTAAACAAATAATAATATAATTATAACAACAAAACAAAACATGGATTGAAGAACAAATAAAATAAAGGGAATTGGGTTAGGATTGGGCTTTGGCAGGCCCAATTCACAACCTGCATATATGTTTTGAAAAAAAGAGAACTGGGCCTGCCCAACCCTTTAATTCTTGTAGTTGCTGGCCCAATTGGGCCTTTGGCCCACATTTCTGCTGCAAGAAGAGAGTTGGGCTTTTGGCCCTCTTCCTTTGAGTTTTGACCCTGTTATATACACTGGTTGTATACCAGTGTATATAGTATGTATATTGCTGCATATAGGTGCGTTGCCACTTCAAAAATAAAGCATCCGCAGTTCCGAATAGCCGGACATAAACCGAGATTGACCCGAGACTCAACGAGATGCAAGGAGGAGTCAAAAAATAGACTCGGTACAATATTACATGCAAAGAAAATAAAGATAAGGAATGAATAATAAGAAATATTATATCTCACAAGTGATATGCAATTCACAACTTGCATGACAACACAAAATCGTATGAGAAAAGAGATAGTGCAAATTGAGACAAGTACATATAATACAAATGTATATCTATATACATATAGGTGTATATAGGATGCATAGACACATAGGTAATGCAATACATGACGTAGATATAGATGTACATCTATTGCAAAATGGCACTATAACCAACAATCTTCAAGCTTCATAAATACATTCATGTGTATGCATTATGTATATATGTATGTAGGTGTATATATAAATACATAGACATTGTAATACCACTATATAACCAAATAAACTAACAAACTTTCAACTTATATACCTTTGTATATATACGTGTAGAAATGCACATTATTTGTATACGTATTCATAGATATGGCAGCCCAACAAGCAAATGGATAACATTTAAAAGTAAATACGAGCTTATATGGATATATATATGTAGATATTCATATATATGTGCGTGCATACAGCTTTATATGCACCGTGATACGACTACACTTGCCATATAACCAAACAACTCTCCAAGTTATACATACATATACATGCGTATGCTGATATATATATGATATACAGAAGATAACCAACGAACAATACATATATTCAAACATTCTTCAAGTTTTATACATACATATACATATATGTATCTTCATATACATAGATATACAACAAATAACCGCCAAAACAAACATATATTTAGACATTCTTCAAGTTTGTACATGTATACGTAGGTATACAGCAATATACAGCCATTCAAACTCATATATACTCAAACATTCTTCAAGTTTTATATATATATACACAGATATACAGAGATATACAGCATCTAAACTAACATATACTCAACTATCTTTAAGTTTTGGACATATATACATAGATATACAGAGATATACAGCATCTAAACTAACATATACTCAACTATCTTCATGTTTTAGACATATATACACAGATATACAGAGATATACAGCATCTAAACTAACATATACTCAACTATCTTCATGTTTTGGACATACATACACAGATATACAGAGATATACAGCTTCTAATCTAACATATACTCAACTATCTTCATGTTTTGGACATACATGCACAGATATACAGAGATATACAGCTTCTAATCTAACATATACTCAACTATCTTCATGTTTTGGACATACATGCACAGATATACAAAGATATACAGCTTCTAAACTAACATATATTCGACTATCTTCAAGTTTTGGACATATATACGCATATATACAGAGATATACAGCTTCTAAACTAACATATATTCAACTATTTTCATGTTTTGGACATATATACACAGATATATAGAGATATACAGCATCTAAACCAACATATACTCAACTATCTTCAAGTTTTATACATGTATACGTAGATATACAACAAAACCAGCCATCGGAGTCAACATATATTCAACTATTCTTCGAGTTTTATACATATATACGCAGATATACAGCAGTATACATAGATATACAGCCAAAACCAGCCATCAAAATCAACATATATTTAACATTCTTCAAGTTTTATACATATATACGCAGATATACAGCAGTATACATAGATATACAGCCAAAACCAGCCATCAAAATCAACATATATTTAACATTCTTCAAGTCTATACATATATACGTAGATATACAGCAGTATACAGCCATCAAAATCAACATATATCCAACTATTCTTCAAATTTATACGTATATACATAGATATACAGCGGTATACAGCCATCAAAATCAACATATATCCAACTATTCTTCAAGTTTATACGTATATACATAGATATACAGCGGTATACAGCCATCAAAATCAACATATATCCAACTATTCTTCAAGTTTATACATATATACATAGATATACAGCAGTATACAGCCATCAAAATCAACATATATCCAACTATTCTTCAAGTTTTATACATACATACGCATATACGTCCTCATATACATATACCTATACAAATATGTATATCAAGACGGAGTGAAGAAGAAGAGACCTAAGAACATTACCTGTTAGCGGGCAGCGAACGGGAACCACGAACCGAACGAACCACTTCACTGCTACAGGTCTCCTTACGAATTTTCAGACTCCAAAACTAAATAACGAAGAATGTGAGTATTGGATTGTTAAAGTTTTTTCACAAATCTTAGGAAAAAGGAAGAAGGCTATTATGAAACTTTTTAGGCTAAATCGTTCAAAATTTTCCCTAAAATCGAAAATCTCTTCAATCAGTGTTGGACACTGATTATATAGTCGAAAGCAGGGGCAAAAGGGGAAAAATCTCCAACCAAACTTCAAAAACCGAGACCCCTTTTTCAAGTCTCACATCTCAACCATCGATTTAGATCGATGGTTGAGATATGAGACACGTAAAGGGGGTCTCTTTGACGTGTAAGAGTAACGAAAAAGAGGAGATGGAGTGCGAGTTCGGCCAAGAAATGGCCACTGTTGGCCGAAACTTTTCTGGTTCGCGGCGGCTGCTTCTCTTTTCTGACTTTTCCGCTTTTGGCTCGGGGTTTATGGGGAGAGGGGACGCGTGGGAGGGAGTAATGATCGTTTTCTTGGCATTTTTGCCAAGAAAGCTGCCATGGTTGCCTTTTTTTTGCTTTCTTTTTTCTGGTTTTCGTTGTTTTTTGGGGATGGGGAAGACAAGAGGGGCGGCTGGGGAGGGTAAGGGAGGCGGGTAGGGGTTTAATGAAGGGGCGGGTCGGGTTAGAAGAAAAGGGGGCGGGTTAGGGTTTAATTAAAAGGGATTGGGCCTGTTCTGGGCAGAAAATAATTAAAGGGGCAGAAATGGGCCAGAATTGGCCCAAAACGGGTCTGGCAGAAAGTTACTGGACTGGGGTTATTTTTTTAAAAATTGGGCTTGGGGATTTAAAAGAGTAAAAAGGGTTTGAGGAGAATATTTAAAAACTAACCATTTAAATTACATATATAACCAATCTGAAAATCAATCGATTAATTCGACCACGAAACGAATTAGTATAAATTAATTAAGGAGCTTTTGAATGTTAACGACTTATAATACACAACATAAAAATATATAATACGAAAAAGTAAAGTAAGACGATACGCAATATATGAATCTAATAAAAATTGAAAATCCAAAGATTCGATCATAAAGTTATTTGAAAAAATATTTCTTGCATTTTTGAAAGCTAATTAATTCAAGTCGTTAAAATTAATAGCTCGATGATCAATTTATATTGTGGAGGGTAAAAATTGGGTGTCAACAGCTGTCCCTTTCTTTGGGCATGATTCGATGAAAGCGATCGTGGACAAAGAAACTTGACCAATCCAATTTTGAGCCGACCACATATTCATCTCGTGGAAGGGTCTTGGCACGGGCTATAGGAAATTGTGGCCGGACCCCGGTTTCGAATTTCCTACATATCTCAGGTTACATGAGAATTCAGGCCACTTGTAGTTCCAAACGCTTGATTCTACGCACGATTTTGAAAAATTCAAAGCTATCCAACATTGAATTATGGAGAAATTGGAGTGCTTGGGATGGGATTTTACGAGTAAATGTTAGAATACAGCCGAGTTTCAAAATTGAGTCCGCCTACATATCCTTGGACTAAGGGATCAGGCTGCTTGTAGTTCGACTATATCGGTTGAAAAGGAAATCTCTTATTCGAGACAACCTCTGGTTCAGGAGGAGTGACCAATAGAACGAATCATGAAAAAGAGGCTTGCAACCTCTTAACCATAAATGTGGCGCGCTTCACACCTATAATTAAGAACTTACACGGACATAATTTCCAAGATTCTTGATACGCTGTCACTCAAATTGAAAACGTGGCATCTGGTGAGAATTGAGATCACCTGGATGCGAAACTAAAGACTACGGACTCAAGGAAAACACCCACATGCCTTCTGATAGGGGTGTGGTTAGATTGTGGTAGTCGTTTCTCAGCTCGCGTCCGAAGAGTTTGACATTCCTCTCCAGACTATGTCCCAGTTCGCTGCTAAGACAAAGTTCCACGTTGTGCTGCGTCCCATTTGATGATGTCCACACCTGTGATTCGCTTTGAGAATTCACCCTTTCGGATGCTCTCGATATAACTCACAAAACCGTTAGTAAATAATCGTAATTACGGAGACGGTATCTTTTACCATGTTCGATATGTTCTTTCTTTCAATGTAATAGGTAATAAGTTGATACGGCGTGGTATGATAATGGCCTCTTGGCGATGAATAATGCAACGGCCCTCTCGGCAATGTGAAAATAAAATATCTTTCTCGATAACTTGAAAATAAATAGCCTTCTCGGCGATTGAGCATGCGATGGCCCTCTTGGCGACTTAAAAATAAAATGGCCCTCTCGGCGATTAATATATGCAATGGCCCTCTCGGCGGCTTGAAAATAAAATGGCCCTCTCGGCGATGAATATGCTATGGCCCTCTCGGCGATGAGTATATGTGATGGCTCTCTCGGTGATGAATATAAAATAGCCTTCTTGGCGATGAATATATGTAATGGCCCTCTCGGCGATGAATATAAAATAGCCTTCTTGGCGATGAGTATATGTGATGGCCCTCTCGGCGATGAATATAAAATAGCCTTCTTGGCGATGAGTATATGTGATGGCCCTCTCGGCGATGAATATAAAACAGCCTTCTTGGCGATGAGTATATGTGATGGCCCTCTCGGCGATGAATATAAAATAGCCTTCTTGGCGATGAGTATATGTGATGGCCCTCTCGGCGATGAATATAAAATAGCCTTCTTGGCGATGAGTATATGTGATGGCTTTCTCGGCGGTGAATATATGTGATGGCCTTCTCGGCGGTGAATATAAAATAGCCTTCTTGGCGATGAATATACAACGGCCCTCTTGGCGGTTTGAAATAAACAAATAAATAAAATAAAACAAATAAAAAAAAATAAGATAAATAACTTTCTTGACAAACCGGAAAATGAAGCGCGATGGATCATTGGTGGCTCGAGCGTAATAGAGTTGTTGATGTCCCGGTAGTTTCCTTATGAATAGTACCTGCAATATCTCCCTGCATCCACAGAAAATTCCTTAGTTTTAAAATGAATTGATCTGTGTTGACCTTCCAATTGTCCGTTCTCCGCCTTGTCTTTGTCGAACCGCTCTGACCTCCCACCTTTGGTAGACAGAAAAAGAAAAATAAAATATACACTTGACAAGATGTTTGATAAACAAAAACCCTTAAAAACGACAAAATTAGAAAAGAATTCTTTGGAAGAAAATGCCGTTGCCAAATTGTCATGTCATGAAAATCTTAGACGAACACATTCAGTTTCTGACATGACCCCTGTGACGTATCACAATCGTCTTCGAATTTCTGATCGGGTTGAAAATTTCAAGGTTGTACTCAAATTTTTAACGACATTCGATGAAATTTTTGAGGATGATCTCAAAAATTTCTGTCCCAGTTACATGTCGTGCCAAATCACTAACTTGCTAGGAAAACCTAGGGAATTTTTGAGTTCTTCTCAAAAATTCTGTCCCAGTTGAAACTCTGACACTTTAAATTCTATCTTGTCGGAGGCAAGTCTTCTTGTTTAGAATTTTTGAACTCCTTTCAAAAATTCTGTCCCAGTTTCCTTCATGGGAATATGACCGAACCGTTGTGGCGCCTACGTATCCCGTTGAAGCAGGAATCAGGTCAAACGTAGTTCCCCTCTCGGGAAATAGAGAAAAACATAAATTTTACTAAGGAAATGACCGAGGCCGACATAGGCCGCCTACGTATCTCATTCTTGAGAATTCAGGTCAAACGTAGTTCAAATACAAAAAGGGAAAAATAAAAAAGGATAAGGGGATGACCGAGGCCGACATAGGCCGCCTACGTATCTCATTCTTGAGAATTCAGGTCAAACGTAGTTCATTACAAAGGGATGAGTATCTTCAAACTAAACACGGAAACGAATACAAGCAAAATAGCACGATTACAAGGAAAGAAACAGAAAATTTTACATCTTCATACGTAGTATCTTTTGACAGCATCCGAATTGATTGGTTTTGGCCACTCTTGACCATCCATCTCTGACAAGATCAGTGCTCCACCTGACAGAACTTTGCGAACCATATACGGCCCTTGCCAATTAGGCGAGAATTTTCCTTTGTACTCATCTTGGTTAGGAAAGATACGCTTGAGAACTAGTTGCCCTACCTCGAATGTTCGTGGTCTTACTCTTTTGTTGAAAGCACGAAGCATTCTTTGTTGATATAATTGTCCGTGACAAACGGCTGTCATCCTTTTCTCGTCGACCAAGGCTAAATGTTCAATCCGATTACGAACCCAGTCGGCATCGCTTAACTCAGCTTCCTGAATAACTCTCAATGATGGTATTTCAACTTCAGCGGGTATTACTGCTTCTGTTCCATATACCAACAAATACGGAGTTGCCCCAATTGATGTCCTGACAGTTGTGCGATAACCCAATAGGGCGTAGGGTAACATCTCATGCCATCCTCGATGTTTGTCAATCATTTTCCTTAAAATCTTCTTGATATTCTTATTGGCGGCTTCTACAGCTCCATTCATTTGAGGACGATATGCTGTCGAATTTCTATGAGTAATCTGGAACTGCTCACATACCTCTTTCAGCAAATTACTGTTAAGATTTGCCCCATTATCGGTGATGATAGAATCTGGTATCCCAAATCGGCAAATTAGGTTGTCACGCACAAAATCGGCTACCACTTTCTTTGTCACGGATTTGTAGGAAGACGCCTCGACCCACTTAGTAAAGTAATCAATTGCAATCAAAATAAATCGGTGACCATTAGAGGCTGCCGGCTCTATCGGGCTAATAACATCCATGCCCCAAGCTACGAATGTCCAAGGAGAGCCCATGGCCTTGAGTTCGTGAGGAGGGACACGAATCAAATCACCATGTATTTGGCACTTATGGCATCTCTGCACAAATTTGCAACAGTCGTGTTCCATGGTCATCCAGAAATAACCGGCTCGGAGAATCTTCTTTGCCAAGGTGAGACCATTCATATGCGTACCACAGACCCCAGCATGTACTTGTTCGAGAAGTTTCATAGCTTCTGCGGTATCGATGCATCTAAGGAGGCTCAGATCCGGGGTCCTTCTATAAAGAATTTCCCCACTTGGAAAAAAGTTGTTGGCCATTCGGCGTATAGCTTTCTTCTGATTGGAAGTGGTATTTTCGGGATAAGTCCCGGTCTCCAAATACTTCTTTATGTCAGAGTACCATGGTTTCCCTTCTGGTTCTACCTCGACATGAGAACAATGAGCAGGCTGCTTCTTCAACTCTATTTCCAAGGGATTGATATACACTGTGTCCGGATGTTGAATCATTGAGGAAATGGTGGCAAGGGCATCGGCGAACTCATTCTGTACCCTCGGTGTGTGTTTGAACTCGATCTTTCGAAATCTTCTACACAACCTCTACACTAGTTGTACATATGGTACGATCTTTGGATTTTTTACTGCCCATTCTCCTTGGACTTGATGAATCAATAAATCTGAATCCCCAATAACCAGCAGCTCTTGGACATCCATATCTATGGCCACTCTTATGCCCAAAATACAAGCTTCATACTCAGCCATGTTGTTAGTGCAACGAAACCGAAGTTTTGCTGATACCGGATAGTGCTGACCTGATTCTGATATCAAAACCGCTCCAATACCGCTACCTTGGCTATTCACAGCTCCATCGAAAAACATTCGCCAACCAGGGTATGCTTCGGAGATGTCTTCTCCCGCAAAGGAGATCTCTTCATCTGGAAAGTAGGTCTTAAGTGGTTCATAACCATCGTCAACCAGATTTTCTGCGAGATGATCAGCTAAGGCCTGTCCTTTGATTGCTTTCTGAGTTACATATACAATATCGAACTCGCTCAACAACATTTGCCATTTAGCTAACTTCCCGGTGGGCATTGCTTTCTGAAAAATGTACCTCAACGGGTCCATCTTCGAAATGAGGTACGTAGTGTAAGAAGACAGATAATGCCTCAACTTTTGAGAAACCCAAGTCAAAGCACAACAAGTTTTCTCCAAATAAGTATATCGGGCTTCATATGGAGTGAACTTTTTACTCAAATAGTAAATTGCTCGCTCTTTCTTCCCGGTCTCATCGTGTTGGCCTAGCACACACCCGAATGCATTGTCAGAGACAGACAAGTATAACAACAACGGACTTCCTTCTCGTGGAGGGACTAATACAGGTGGATTAGACAAATAACTTTTGATGGTGTCAAAAGCATTTTGACATTCTTCTGTCCATCTGGTCATTGCGTCTTTCCTCAACAACTTAAAGATAGGATCACAAATCAACGTAGATTGAGCTATGAATCGACTGATGTAATTTAACCTTCCTAAGAAATTCATGACCTCTTTCTTCGTCTTTGGAGGAGGCAAATCCTGGATTGCTTTGATCTTAGAAGGGTCTAGCTCGATACCTCTTCTGCTGACAATGAATCCCAACAATTTACCGGCCGGTACCCCGAAGGCACATTTAGCGGGATTCAATTTTAGATTATACCGACGTAGACGATCGAAGAACTTCCTCAAGTGAGTCAAATGATCCGAACTCTCGCGGGACTTGATGATGACATCATCCACATACACCTCGATCTCTTTGTGAATCATGTCGTGAAAGAGAGTCGTCATGGCTCTCATATAAGTAGCCCCGGCGTTCTTGAGACCGAATGGCATCACCCGATAATGATACACACCCCATGGTGTGATGAATGTTGTCTTTTCTGCGTCTTCTTTATCCATTAGTATTTGATGATATCCGGCGAAGCAATCCACGAACGACTGTATTTCATGCTTGGCACAATTGTCAATGAGGATATGAATGTTCGGCAATGGAAAATCATCCTTAGGGCTAGCTTTGTTGAGATCTCTGTAATCGACGCAGATTCTGATCTTTCCATCCTTCTTAGGTACTGGAACGATGTTGGCTAACCAAGTGGGATATTGCGTTACCTCCACCACCTTAGATTGTATCTGCTTAGTAACTTCTTCTTTGATCTTCAGACTCAACTCTGGCTTAAACTTCCTCGTTTTCTGTTTTACCGGACCGAACTCTGGATTGATTGGCAGTTTATGAGAGACGATATCTGTACTCAAACCGGGCATATCTTCGTAAGACCATGCAAATATGTCCACGTATTCTCCGAGCAAAATAGTGAGTTCTCTTTTCTGAGCATCCGTCAAATGAACACTGATTCTGGTCTCTTTGACACATTCTTCATCTCCCAAATTCACTACTTCTGTCTCATCCAGATTAGGCTTATCCCGATTCTCAAATTGTCTCAGTTCCTCGGCAAGATGTTCGTGGACCAAGGTCCTTTCATCACAGATACCAAGTTCACTGTCATCCACTTCATTTTGTTCGTCCAGCTTTTGACATGACATGATGTTGGCAAATTTAAATTTATTTATACTGGGATCATAAACAAACATAGTTAGAACTCATGAAAAATAATTTGGTAAAACAGTTGAAATGGCGAAATAAACAGCAAGTGCAATATAAAAAAAAATAAAACGGAGGCTTTCATTCAACTTAAAGAAAAATACAAACTTTGGCCATGACCCGGGGTCACCCTGCCTTTTCCAACATCACACAGGGAATTAAAGCAAGATTAAGCATGGATAAAAACAAAACAAAATAAGACAAAGGGTGGGTTTCGGGCCTCCGCCGAGCCATCACCACTTCAAAAACAAACAATTCTCCATCTACCAAGATGGATGGGGAATGAATAGCGGGGTGGTTATCTCCTCTGGCACCGGTTCCGCATTATTGTCATCGACCGCATCAACTTCCTCGAACAAAGCCCAGATTCCTTCCCCAAGGCCATCGACGTTGACACATTCCCGTACTGGAAATGACTGATATAGATGCTGTATAGGTCGAGCTAGCGTCCAATCGCCCTTCTGCTTCGGCGTCTCCCACGCATCTTCTTCCGAAACGGTATATCCTAGTCCGAACTTTGACTGCTTTATTGGCAATGGAATGGGCTCAACAATACCTTGCGAATGCTTTCCTAGTCCATAACCAGGCTCAAACCCGTTTCTTAGCATAACCGTAGCCATCATCTTGTAAACAGCAGGCATAGGAGGTCCAGACGTCTTACCGTCTTCTGTGGCATTCACTATCTCGACTGTGTAGAAATCAGACCCTCTGGTGATGTTGTCAATAATTGGCGCATGCACGTTCGAATGGCTTCCTTCGCCATAAATAACAACCTCTCGTTCATTCCAAATGAACTTCATCATCTGGTGGAGGGTAGACGGTACAGCTCCTGCCATATGGATCCAAGGCCTTCCCAATAACATGTTGTAACTGGTAGTGATATCCATCACTTGAAACTCGATCACGAACTCAGCGGGCCCCACCTGAACCCTTAAATTCACCGATCCCAGTGTGTCTCTTCGACTGCCATCAAATGCTCTCACATTGACTTGACTCTGACAAATTTTCCCGACATCAAAATTTAACTGTCTGAGAGTAGACAACGGACATATGTTCAAACCGGACGCATCATCAATCAACACACGGTTCACAATCATGTCCCGACACTTAATAGTAACATGAAGTGCCTTGTTGTGCATTGACCCCTCAAATGGCAACTCGTCGTCACCAAAACTGATGCGGTGTCCCTGGGTAACCCGGCTTACCATAGCCGCCAACTCATCACTGTTAGTTCCCACCGGTACATACGTATCCTCCAACGCTCCCATTAACGCTTGTCTATGACGCTGCGAATTCATCAATAATGCCCATACTGAGATCTGCGCTGGTGCCTTTTCCAAGTGCTTCACAATGGAGTACTCTTCCGGCCGCATTCTCCTCCAGAATTCTTCCGCCTCGGCTTCACTTATCTGCCTCTTGCCCTGATCTCCTTTGCTTACTCCTTGGACCGGTCCCCCGGTACCAATAGTCCTGATTATAACCTTATTAGCGGAGACACTTTTCGGCCCTGCAGCGACCACCTGGAGAGGTGTCAAAAGAACAACTTTCGGCTTTTCGGTGATGCTCAAAGATGCCACACTTTTCTCTAAACCAGAAGCGTTGTCCGGAACTATCATCTTGGGTGCACACCAGTCTTCCTCCGTTTCAATCATGTGGGCACTGTTCTCCCCATGGTTCGGCAGAGGATTGCTACTGACATTAGGAGTGACAGTCTGGAGAACGACCATATCACGATCAATTAGATCCTGGATCTTATGCTTCAAGTTTATACACTCCTCAGTGTTATGTCCGACACCGTTGGAGTGGTACGCACAAGTCTGATCACTCCTGTAGAAGCGAGAACTAACATCCACTACTTTCGGAGGAACAGGCTGGATCAACCCTGCAGCAGATAACCTTTCAAACAGCTTCGTCCGGCTCTCAGCAAGCGGTGTGAACACCCTGGGAGGTTTCTTATCTAAGCTTGGACGAGGAGGGTTATAGTTGTTTTGTGGAGGTGGGGGTACTTGATGATAAGTGGGAGGGTTTTGGCGAAGAGGAGTAGGGATTCGGGGTCTCGGGTGTGACGGAGTATGATAGCTTGGAGATGGATTTTGGTAGCTATTAGGAGGAGTTTGGTGGACGGGTTGGACGTAGGCACAATTCGGGGGTTGGAGTTGGTAATTTGGGTGGACACTCGGGTATTGGGGAGTGAGATATTGAGGGGAAGGAGTTTGGTAGTTTAGGGATGAAGTTTGGGGGTGGTATATTGGGAGTGGACTCGGAGTAAATTGAGGATGATTTTGAGGAGGTGTGGATTTTCTGGGGTTGTAAGCGGGTGCTCTCCTCTTGTCTGGGAAGCCGGAGATAGCTGACACATCTTCTCTTCTCTTTTTCACTAACCCTGAAGACCCGGCCGAACTCATCACACGGGTCACTTTTCCTGTTTTGAGGCCATCCTCGATGGTCTCACCAATCCTGACAATGTCCGCAAATTTTGCTCCAATGAGCAGTATCATTCTTTCATAAAACTCTTGCTCTTGCGAGCGCACAAATACTTCAACAATTTCCTTTTCTGACATAGGAGGTTGGACCTTGGCCGCCTCCTTCCTCCACCGATAGGCATACTCGCGATAGCTCTCTGTGGATCTTTGTCTTATCTTTTCTAGCGAGTACCGATCTGGAACAACCTCTACATTGTAAGCGAATCTTTCCACGAAATCCTTAGCCATTGCGTTCCATCCGGCCCATTGACTCACTTCCTGCGATGTGAACCAATCTAAAGCCTCTCCACTCAGGCTCCGGCTAAAAAGTCTCATCAGCAACGCTTCGTTTCTCCCGACACCCACAAGCTGGTCACAGTAAGCCCTTAGATGGGCTAATGGGTTCCCAGTTCCGGCAAAGGTGTCGAATTTCGGGATCTTAAATCCCTCCGGGAGGTCCAGGTCAGGGCGAATGCACAATTCCTCATAGCTTAAACCGGCGATGTCCGGAGTGATATGGTACTGCTTCAGCGCCTTCGCTACTTCTTCCTTTATCCCTTGTTTGGCTATTTCCTCTCGAGCCCTCCATTCCTTTTCCTTCTCCTCATAGTGGTCTATTTCGGAATATGTAGTATGGGGAATCTGGGGTTTTGTAAGAACTGGGACATGGAAGGGAACTTTGGGAAGTGAAGTTTGGACCGTGGGCAAGTTGTATGGTTCTGGAGCGTGGGTCTCTGGACGGATTGTTTGAGGGTAGGCGTTGTTAGGGATAGGAGAGGAGCTAAAGGCTTGGACATCGTTGGCCTTTGAGTTTTGCAGTGGAGGGGGGGCTTGATGTGATGAATTGGACTGGATGACATTTGGGGCAGTTAAATCGATAAGGGGAGCAGTTTGGATAGGGGTGACAGGTGGGTTGGTCGAAAGAGGAATAGGTTGGTGTGCCGAATGAGGAGTAGGCAAGTGGAACGGAGGTCTCCCGTCATCATGACCAGGAAGATTAGTAGCGATGGCCAGATTAGCCAAGTCCTGGGTCTTCTTCATCTCCATTTTCATTTCCCCGATCTGTTGCATCAACTGTGCGATCAACTTATTCTGCTCAGTAATGACCGAATCCGTAATTGGAACCTCAGCCAGGCTCATATCATCACGATTTTCTGCCATTGTACCTGCACTGTTTAAACGGCTTTGACTGGGGAAGGAATCTTTGTGGGCTTTAGATCTGGTGAAGTAGGGGTGATCGGCCAGTTTATCAACACAGACCAATTCTTATCACCTGTTCAAGAATTACTCAAAGGCAAAGATATTAGTCTTCCCGGATTAACAAGTAATACAAGATATCGCATACAAGTCAGCAAGCAAACAGCTGTTGCTTTAATACGGAAAAGACTAGCCCACTGGTCTGGGATACATGGTATACGAGCAAGACTTTGTCTGTATGATTTTGGACATGGTGTATTTTAGTATTCCGGGTTTTTCTCTTTTGTCTGCGTGATTTTCTGATTTGAGAAAGGTAAGAGGTATTTTGCGATTGAACTTTGTCGAGAAATCGGGATTTGAAAAATATTTGGTTGTATTTCTGGCGGTGATCGGGATTCGTTTTTGGCAGCTTATTTGGTATACATATTTATTTTGGTAAAAAGTGGGCTAGAATTTTCCGAATAAACAACATTATCACACAGATCAAATAAATAATAAATATCACAGAAACAGTTATTGCGCGTCCTAGAGAGCATGTGACCCTTTTATGCCAAGGGTTGGCCTATCGATTTGAAGGATGTATACGTCATTTCAAATATTTCGTTGTTTCCCCGAAATAAACTTCATAGATAGATAAAAATATTACAAACATTAACCAAATAGGGATACATTTTCGGGGAAAAAGGGAAAAAATGCGAAAAGTACAAAAACTTCCCACGCAGGGGATAAACTAAATGGAAGAAGGTCCCGTTGAACTTCTGGCTTTGTCCACTTCTCCTCGGATTTGGCGTTGGTGCAGCATCAGGAAAGGTTCCGCTAGTAGGGCCCGACCAGAAACTGGTGTTTGCTGAAGAGTGCTAATCTGTCTTTCTAAATTCTGATCTAACTGAACCAAGCATGCTCTTGCGTCGGCTAGTTCTTGTGTCTGAGAGGCCATGACTTTATAAAGCTCGTACTCCCTTTGTTGGAATTCTTGCTCTCTTTGTAGATAGTGTTGCTCCTTTTGCCGGAACTCTTGTTCCCTTTGTTGGAATTCCCGCTCCCTATCATCCCACTGTTGCTGGAAAAGACGCCTTTGGACCTGGACCCTTGCTTCTATATCTTCTACTCGGGGATTAAGGTGGGGCCCCGGAATGATGTTTCCACTTAAATCGGCCTTCAACCAATCTTTATACCCTGCTTCGTAACCCGCATCATACCTATCCTCGGCAATGCTTTCTTTTTTCAAGAAACTACACGCGGACCATTCTTTGAGAATGTCATCCGCGAAGGGTACCTTTTCTCGATCCTCGTAGTCAACAACATACTGGCTAGTATCCCCGGTCTTCGGCTCGACTTGCTTCCTCCCAAACTGTCTCATTACCCGGTTCGGAAGATAAGGTCTCATACCCCGAATACCCATAAGGACCAAAAAGGGAAACCGCCTTCCTTGTATTGCCACCCTTTCGGACATAAAGTCGTCAAACATCCACGAAATGTTGTCTTCCTTCAAATCATGAAGAACTTGTGCCCATCCTTCTTTTGACCTTCTCATTTTGAAGTTCCGAATAGTCAACAGAAGTTCGTGGTGGGCCAGGGCATTTCTTCCATCATGCCGTCTCAAATCTTGTTTCCACTTCTCGGTTTTCGTGGCCAAGTGCAACGACATCCACCATTGTAGCAGCAAATTACACCCTTGGAAAAATCCATACCCATTCTTGCACATCCCAAGAGACCGGTAAATATCGGCTACGATGACCGGTGCTAAATCACAATACTTCTTTTGGCCGTCCCTACCAAGGCCGTAGAAGATAGTGTGAGTAATCATGACAACTCGGGAATCTATGGTATTTGTTTGGTCGTGGGGAAATACCATAGTTCCTAAGAGGCATATGGAAAAGGCTAGGGGTTGAGTGCTAATCCAAGTGCCGTAATCATGAAACTCGTTAGGGAAGTTTCCAAAATAACTCGCATGTCCCCAACGTTCGAAGAATCTTAAAAACGGGATCCTCGGGGTATCTAACCACTCGGCTTGCACTAGGAAAAGCATATCCTTCATTTTCCTACTGGTCGGTCTGCTCGGTACCAAAATATTATGGTCGGGGTATTTCTTCCTTTTTTCATACAACCCCCTAGACTCTAAGCAATCCCGAATCTCTTCGATCGTAGGTGTCAGCTCGACATCCCCAAATCGGAACACCATTTTCTTATCATCCCAAAATCGTGTAATAACTTTAGTAAATGAGGGATATGCCGGGAAGTCCATTAATGAAGGTAAATGCCCTAGATGTGTCGTGACTTGATCTTGTGCGTACTCACTAAGATTACCCCACCATACACGGAGAAGATCCGGAGCCTTGGTAACCATGTCAAATTCTGGAAATGGAGTAGTCATCTACAAGAAGAAATTACATTTAGAAAAATAAAAACAACCCCCCCGGGTCCACGAACAACGATTTATTTAAAAGCATACACATCCTTCAAAACAGACAAAATGATCGTTCAGTTGGGCCGGAGGCCACTTTGAACTCAAGGTGGGCTACTAATGGGCCCGATACGCCTTACGTATCGGGTCAACTTAGGCCAATGCACCTACAGGGTTTTTGGTTTCGTTCTATCCTAGGCATCTAAGAGTGGGTTTATTTTTTACTGTGGAAAAGGTGACCCGAGCGGACAACCCGGGCTGGGGAAATTAACGACCGTCGACCCCGCAAGGTCGACTCATTTCGTCAGGGTACCCCGATGGAAAATTTGGACTAAACGGCTGCGACCCGCATAACCGTCGTTTTATGGAAAATAAAAAAGTGCCAAGTGGCGGAAAATGCTATGCATGTATGACAGTTCAATAATTTAAATTAAAACAAATAATTAAAACATACAAACAAATAATGATAAATAAACCGATTAACAAAGTTAGTCAAAAATTCAATCTTTTGGTTTGAACCTAATTAAATATCCCCAGCGGAGTCGCCATTTCTGTTACGTCGGAAAATGACTTTCGGGTTTTAAAAATTCGATTTAAGACTTAATTGATTTAAGTAAAACCGAATCTTTAAAATTAGAGTCGCCACTTAATTTTTAAGGAAAAATCAAGAAAACCAATTTAAAATTACTTTTAAAAGAATTAACAGAAAAAATTCTTTTAAAAATCCAAAGAAGGGTTCGGGTTCATATTTCTATTTCGGGAAGGTTTTACGCACCCGAAATATCCGCTAACACGCGGTTATCCGACGATTAAATATTTTGACTAACTTTTAAAAATGTTAATTTTATATTATTAAATAGAAAGCTAAGTAAATATTTCAAAGATAAAAAAAATAGATCATTTAAAATCTTAACTACATTTTATTCGATTAATATTAATTTAAATGAACCATTTAAAAAATAATCAAGAAAACATAACATTAAAAATTTAACCAAATTTTATTCAATTAAAGTTGACTTAAGTCGGTTACTTAGAATAATCAAGAAAACGTAACATTAAAATCTAATCAAATTTTATTTAATTAATATAGTTAATGAACTAACTAGGTGATTATGATTTTTGAAATCTATTAAAGTCTAAGTGTCAAAAAAGGAAACATGCTTTCGATTTACTTTAAGGAAAAAGGTGCTTAAGTTATTATTTTTTTTTTTTTAAGAACATTTTTTGAATCAAATTTTCTAAAGGTGATTTTATAAGCGAAATTTAAAGTCTTAACGTAACGTAAATGGCTATCTTGGGGAAGTTTAATTAGGCTAAAACCTATAAAATAATCCTAGAATTTAAATTAGTATTAAACAAATAATAATATAATTATAACAACAAAACAAAACATTGATTGAAGAACAAATAAAATAAAGGGAATTGGGTTAGGATTGGGCTTTGGCAGGCCCAATTCACAACCTGCATATATGTTTTGAAAAAAAGAGAACTGGGCCTGCCCAACCCTTTAATTCTTGTAGTTGCTGGCCCAATTGGGCCTTTGGCCCACATTTCTGCTGCAAGAAGAGAGTTGGGCTTTTGGCCCTCTTCCTTTGAGTTTTGACCCTGTTATATACACTGGTTGTATACCAGTGTATATATTATGTATATTGCTGCATATAGGTGCGTTGCCACTTCAAAAATAAAGCATCCGCAGTTCCGAATAGCCGGACATAAACCGAGATTGACCCGAGACTCAACAAGATGCAAGGAGGAGTCAAAAAATAGACTCGGTACAATATTACATGCAAAGAAAATAAAGATAAGGAATGAATAATAAGAAATATTATATCTCACAAGTGATATGCAATTCACAACTTGCATGACAACACAAAATCGTATGAGAAAAGAGATAGTGCAAATTGAGACAAGTACATATAATACAAATGTATATCTATATACATATAGGTGTATATAGGATGCATAGACACATAGGTAATGCAATACATGACGTAGATATAGATGTACATCTATTGCAAAATGGCACTATAACCAACAATCTTCAAGCTTCATAAATACATTCATGTGTATGCATTATGTATATATGTATGTAGGTGTATATATAAATACATAGACATTGTAATACCACTATATAACCAAATAAACTAACAAACTTTCAACTTATATACCTTTGTATATATACGTGTAGAAATGCACATTATTTGTATACGTATTCATAGATATGGCAGCCCAACAAGCAAATGGATAACATTTAAAAGTAAATACGAGCTTATATGGATATATATATGTAGATATTCATATATATGTGCGTGTATACAGCTTTATATGCACCGTGATACGACTACACTTGCCATATAACCAAACAACTCTCCAAGTTATACATACATATACATGCGTATGCTGATATATACATGATATACAGAAGATAACCAACGAACAATACATATATTCAAACATTCTTCAAGTTTTATACATACATATACATATATGTATCTTCATATACATAGATATACAACAAATAACCGCCAAAACAAACATATATTTAGACATTCTTCAAGTTTTGTACATGTATACGTAGGTATACAGCAATATACAACCATTCAAACTCATATATACGCAAACATTCTTCAAGTTTTATATATATACACAGATATACAGAGATATACAGCATCTAAACTAACATATACTCAACTATCTTCAAGTTTTGGACATATATACATAGATATACAGAGATATACAGCATCTAAACTAACATATACTCAACTATCTTCATGTT
The DNA here is from genome assembly GCA_029948455.1 of Solanum rostratum. Lineage (NCBI taxonomy): Eukaryota > Viridiplantae > Streptophyta > Magnoliopsida > Solanales > Solanaceae > Solanum > Solanum rostratum. The sequence goes on from CM057056.1 coordinate 24,022,673, forward strand.
TTAGACATATATACACAGATATACAGAGATATACAGCATCTAAACTAACATATACTCAACTATCTTCATGTTTTGGACATACATACACAGATATACAGAGATATACAGCTTCTAATCTAACATATACTCAACTATCTTCATGTTTTGGACATACATGCACAGATATACAGAGATATACAACTTCTAATCGAACATATACTCAACTATCTTCATGTTTTGGACATACATGCACAGATATACAGAGATATACAGCTTCTAAACTAACATATATTCGACTATCTTCAAGTTTTGGACATATATACGCATATATACAGAGATATACAGCTTCTAAACTAACATATATTCAACTATTTTCATGTTTTGGACATATATACACAGATATATAGAGATATATAGCATCTAAACCAACATATACTCAACTATCTTCAAGTTTTATACATGTATACGTAGATATACAACAAAACCAGCCATCGGAGTCAACATATATTCAACTATTCTTCGAGTTTTATACATATATACGCAGATATACAGCAGTATACATAGATATACAGCCAAAACCAGCCATCAAAATCAATATATATTTAACATTCTTCAAGTTTTATACATATATACGCAGATATACAGCAGTATAGATAGATATACAGCCAAAACCAGCCATCAAAATCAACATATATTTAACATTCTTCAAGTCTATACATATATACGTAGATATACAGCAGTATACAGCCATCAAAATCAACATATATCCAACTATTCTTCAAATTTATACGTATATACATAGATATATAGCGGTATACAGCCATCAAAATCAACATATATCCAACTATTCTTCAAGTTTATACGTATATACATAGATATACAGCGGTATACAGCCATCAAAATCAACATATATCCAACTATTCTTCAAGTTTATACATATATACATAGATATACAGCAGTATACAGCCATCAAAATCAACATATATCCAACTATTCTTCAAGTTTTATACATACATACGCATATACGTCCTCATATACATATACCTATACAAATATGTATATCAAGACGGAGTGAAGAAGAAGAGACCTAAGAACATTACCTGTTAGCGGGCAGCGAATGGGAACCACGAACCGAACGAGACCACTTCATTGCTACAGGTCTCCTTACGAATTTTCAGACTCCAAAACTAAATAACGAAGAATGTGAGTATTGAATTGTTAAAGTTTTTTCACAAATCTTAGGAAAAAGGAAGAAGGCTATTATGAAACTTTTTAGGCTAAATCGTTCAAAATTTTCCCTAAAACCGAAAATCTCTTCAATCAGTGTTGGACACTGATTATATAGTCGAAAGCAGGGGCAAAAGGGGAAAAATCTCCAACCAAACTTCAAAAACCGAGACCCCTTTTTCAAGTCTCACATCTCAACCATCGATTTAGATCGATGGTTGAGATATGAGACACGTAAAGGGGGTCTCTTTGACGTGTAAGAGTAACGAAAAAGAGGAGATGGAGTGCGAGTTCGGCCAAGAAATGGCCACTGTTGGCCGAAACTTTTCTGGTTCGCGGCGGCTGCTTCTCTTTTCTGACTTTTCCGCTTTTGGCTCGGGGTTTATGGGGAGAGGGGATGCGTGGGAGGGAGTAATGATCGTTTTCTTGGCATTTTTGCCAAGAAAGCTGCCATGGTTGCCCTTTTTTTGCTTTCTTTTTTCTGGTTTTCGTTGTTTTTTGGGGATGGGGAAGACAAGAGGGGCGGCTGGGGAGGGTAAGGGAGGCGGGTAGGGGTTTAATGAAGGGGCGGGTCGGGTTAGAAGAAAAGGGGGCGGGTTAGGGTTTAATTAAAAGGGATTGGGCCTGTTCTGGGCAGAAAATAATTAAAGGGGCAGAAATGGGCCAGAATTGGCCCAAAACGGGTCTGGCAGAAAGTTACTGGGCTGGGGTTATTTTTTTAAAAATTGGGCTTGGGGATTTAAAAGAGTAAAAAGGGTTTGAGGAGAATATTTAAAAACTAACCATTTAAATTACATATATAACCAATCTGAAAATCAATCGATTAATTCGACCACGAAACGAATTAGTATAAATTAATTAAGTAGCTTTTGAATGTTAACGACTTATAATACACAACATAAAAATATATAATACGAAAAAGTAAAGTAAGACGATACGCAATATATGAATCTAATAAAAATTGAAAATCCAAAGATTCGATCATAAAGTTATTTGAAAAAATATTTCTTGCATTTTTGAAAGCTAATTAATTCAAGTCGTTAAAATTAATAGCTCGATGATCAATTTATATTGTGGAGGGTAAAAATTGGGTGTCAACACTTACACCCCTCCAATTCCTTTCGGATGTTGTCATTCTCCTCCAAGGTCTTGAACTTGTTGTTGAACTGATGCAAGCGTTTTCCCAAGACCTCCACAGCTTGCCAAGCAGCATCCACCCTGACGATCCATTCCTTGCCAAGTGTGACGTCTACGGGTTCCTCCACTCGTTCATCGTCACTTACCTCAGTGGCCGAGAGTGATTGGGATGTTAGGACATCGCTTGGCGTAGATTCAGTTAGCGCCTTCTCATTCCTCTTAGAGTTCTTCTTGCCCTTGCGTGATTTTTTCCAACATTCGACCTAACATTGGTGGCGTTGGTGGCATTAAAGTCTCCCTCACTTGCCATATTCCCTTAGTAGAAACCTGCTCTGATACCACTCTATCACGAACTTAGAATATCACTAAGACTTTCGTGCGACACTTGACAACTTACTCACGATTCTTCATGATCTTGTAAGCTCAAGTAAGAATTTTTGTCTTGATCTCTAAGAGGACAAAAGAGCTTTAGAAAGAAGACGTGTATATTGTGTATGGAAGATTGCTTACAACTTCTGGATGGTTGGTAAAGTGAATGACTCCCTTTATTTATACTATATACTTGGGGTCAAAGTGTAATTAACATTTACTATACAAGTCCCTCACTATCTACACTTTAGTCCCTAATCTAGAATGCTCCACAAGTCTAGATATTTCTAAGGACTTTCAAGTCGTCTCTACAAGATTCTAGAGCCTTCCATAAATCACTCTAAGACTCTAGATTTTTCCCCCTTTAAGAAGATCAAGTGGCGGGTCATGATACTTAGCCAATAAAGACTTTCTTTTCCTATACAAATAATTGTATATAGGAAGATGTACGTACAACTTGTGGCCGAGGGGAGGGGGGATCTACCTGTCTAGAAGGGTGTCACGTGACACGATTTCGTCAAAAAAAATTTATTGAATATATATATTAAAATAATATATTGAAGAAAAAATAGTTAAAAGGACACTCCTTTAAGCAAAAGTGCACATAGCTTGGGTGATTGGAAGCATGGGAGGGCAGTTGGATGTCTCGTATTTGATTCCCCCGCAACACTTTCTTTTTTCCCCGGGTCGCCAAAAGGAGGACAAAAAAGGAAGTGATGCAAGGGGAATCAAACACGAGACATCTAGCTACCTCGTACACCTCTAATCACCCAAGTTGTAACTGTTTTTATCTTCAATATATTATTTTTAATATATATGTGTATATATTCAATAAAAAAAATTATGAAGCTGTGTCACGTGACACTCCCTCCATACAGATAGATCCGCCCCGATCCAAAACATGGAACACTTTTAAATGCTTCGTGATGGAAGCCACTTGCAGGAACCCATACTCTCTTCTCTCCAACTTGAATTTCTTTGTTTTTTTTAATTAAATATTCTTTCTTCAATTTCATGGTCTTCCAAAAGTATATTTGTAAAGTAATTTTCTTTGTTCAAATTTGAGAATTATTTTCCTTTATAACAATAAAAATTTAATAAAAAACGCAATCCTTATTAATGTACTTAACGCATAAAGAAAATAATCTGCGAAGAACATTCTTTAAATTTGTTCAAAAATAACACGTTCGCACAAATACGTTCAACCATTGCAAAATTACTATTTTATGTGCATTATTTTATTTAAAATTGAACTAAAGATGCGAAACTACGAAAAATTATTAAACTCTAAAATATTTTTATATTATTATTTATAAACATATTACTCGGTAATATTTAATCATGAAATTTTATTTTGTTATGCTCACATGAAATTACTTTTTTCTTAAAGATATTGGCCCCGTGCTTAGCATGGGCTTATCGCAATTAGTCAATTGTATATATATAGCGTTTTGACCAAACTAAGCTATTATTTAAACTAATTCACCATAATAATATGCTTTTTTGAAATTTTACAAAAAACTAATATAAATGTATATCTCAGTAACATTTTAGGCTATATTTTATTGAAAATTTTAACGGGCAAAAACTAATGAAAATGATGGTGTTAACTGCATAAACGTTATTACACTAACGTTTTAAGTGTAAAACGTCTCTGTGAGTAACATTTTACTCACAGTAAAGTTTATTAAGAATATTAATAATTTATCCAACAAAGTGTTTGAATATATGACAATTATTATTTTTTGAATTAAGCAACATGTTAAAAATACATAATGCATTTAATAAGAATAAGAATAAGAATAACAATAATAATAATAATAGCAATTCATGATAATGAAAGTAATTAATAACAACAATAACAATGAAAGTAATTTATAAAAATAAGTATTAAACAAATAATTATAATAAACAAATAAATTTCGTAAATTATGAATGTTTAAATTATGCAATTATTTGAGTAAAATTAAATCGAAGCTCGTTTTTTAAAAAAAAATCAAAAATATCTATTTTAATCAAATAGCAATATACAATGAATTAGGTCGGTCAACATTCTTAATAAACGTTATTGTGAGTAACATTTTGTAAGTAACATATTATAAAACGTTACTGCTAGTAACATTTATTCATTTAACACCGTCATCTCTGTTAATTTTTTGTCCGTTAAATTTTTTTAAATAAAATATAGCCTAAAACGTTACTGAGAAATATGTTGATACTAGTTTTGTAAGATTTCAAAAAAACATATTATTTAATAAATTAATTTGAATAATGACTTAATTTGATCAAAATTTCGTATATATGTAGTAGGTACAGTACGTTTATTCTCATGTAACTTCTATATTTTTGCATTATGTCATTGATTTACTGTGCGGTTGAAAATATTTTTACTTTACAAAGCAATAACTTAGCACCAAATCTCACTTCTGAAATTATATTGAGTGTGTTGTTATTATAAGGCAATAATTTAACAGTAAGACAGAAACAAGATGCTCCTCTCTAACTCTGGACAGTCGCTTCAATGTCCTTAAATGACATATATTGGACTGAGGGAAACATTTTTCATAGATAATGTCTTCTTGAAAAATATTTTTCGAAAAAATAAATAAATTTCTTATTTCTTTTCTTTTGTTGAAGTAATATTTGAAAAGCATTTGTATATAATCTAAATAATAGTGTGAAAAGTGGAGGTAGGAAGTAGGTGATGAGGGTTACGAGGGGGTGGAGGTGAAAATGAGGTCAAAAACTTTAACCAACCAAACACACTCTGGGAAGTAATCCGAATTGAAGTACAGAACAAATATAGCAGGAAAAGCGTTGCACGATACTAAAATGAAACCCTTTATTTATTTATTTTTCCAGGGCCATATCTCCAAATGCAGTAAGAAGTACAGGTTTTTACTGTATGAGCACTGAAGATGCTGAAGTTCACTAACTTTAATTCAGTTGAAAGCAAGAGCACTGAACGCCAAACCTTGAGAGATGGAGAGGAACATCTCAAGCTGCAATGGGTGCAGTAGCCTTCTTCAGCCATTCCATCTCAGATTGATTTAAGTGAGGAGCAAGGATTTCCGAGCATTTAGAGTGGTAGTCATTCAACCATTGAATCTCTTCCGGCACCAGAAGGCTCACATCAATCAATTTCCTCTGATATGGTGCCTACACCCGATAAACAATAAGACATAAAAGAGTAAATTATTTTATCATGTAGCATCTTCAGCATGAAAGGCAACATGCCGAGAACAAAACGTCAACTTCCTTCCTTCTTCGTGGACCGTCAAAGTCCAGAATAGCAAGGTATATACCACATGCAAAATATATTCACGCATTTATTCCGCTCGTGTGAGAAAACAGACACATACAACAATATAATGCTGAAAAACTTACCCAAGTTATATGCTCAAAAGTCAAGTAACCCTTGTCACCAAAGTTGAACTTAGTATTGCCCTCTTTGACAATGAGCACATTCTCCAATCTTATACCAAACTTTCCATCCTCATAGTAACCGGGTTCTGGAAACACGAACCCACAGTTAAGATCTTTTTAAATGTTGAAGCCAAAAATCATGAATTAGACAAACAAGGAGAAGAGAATTAAGTTATATATAAAGTTGGCAAAATAAAATATTTGCATGGATATTTTTAAAAAAAAAAAGTTTCACGGACAAATTCACAGTTGGCGCTAATTTAACTCCCAAATAATAATAAGAAGCAATTTGTTAGATAACCAATACATGAAATTCTGCACATACATAAGTCTATCCAGCCTTGCCCAAACAGCAAAGATATGATTACCAATGAAATCTACCTCCCCCATTGTAGTAATTTTCTAGTAAGAACAGCAACTTGGGGATTGGTTATGACTAGGTGTGGCAATTTGAACTCATATAAGGTAAAAGGAGTCCATTTAACCCATATTTATTTTAATGGATCACTCATATTTTCAAAATATGTAAATATGAGTTGATCTATTGTAAGAGCTCATACAAATACCGTCAAAATGGGTAAAATATGGGTTCCCATATAGAACCATAGATCCCCCATTCAAATAAAAATTTCTTAATTGCACTACAAAAAAATTGTATGTGTGATTTTTTTATTTATTTTTTAAAAAAAAATTGGAGGCGGGAGTAGGGGTAAGGGAATGGGGGGTTAGGGGTGTGCATCGATCGGTTCGGTTTGATTTTATGTATTATGGGTTCAGTTTTCAATTTTTAAATATGTTAAATCAATAAGATATTTTTTATCGGTTTAATGGTTCGATTTTCGATTTACCAAATAAGAAATTAATCATAAAAACAATATATGACTTCTCTAACTATTTGATGCAATACGATGAGATACAGTAAAACAAACAAATTAATTGAGCACTTAAACTTAATAATATGCAATATTTGACTTCATATTCTAATTTACTTTCCAACAGAAAAGTTATTACATTCTCAAGCAAATACATGACTTACGAGTAAAGATTTAGTACCAAGTGATACTAAATTATTAATATTTAATATTTATGAAAGGATAAAATAGTAAATTATTATAGTCTTAATAAGTTATTGGTTTACCCAATAACCCAATACTAAAAATCAAAACCGTACCGATAACCTGATAATTTATTTATTTATTTGTAAAAATCATTGAAAACCTGTTAACCCAATAACCCGATACAATAAACCAATAACATTTTTTTCGATTCAATTTTTGCACACTCCTATGGGGGGAAGGGTGGTAATGTGGGCGGATAGGATGGAAGTGGGGAGGTGGGCTGAAACTGTTTGATGGAAAAAATAATTTTTTAAAATTTAAATTTAAGTTATGGTATTGAAGTAGAAAAAATTTAGATGAGGGTTAGCGGTAGGGTGGGAGTGGGTGGGTGATAGGGTATTGAAGTAGAAAAAAAAATTTAAAAAAATTATGAAAAAATATATTTTTCAAAAATAATTATTTGGATGTAGGGTTGGGTGATAAAGGTTGAGCATTAACAATCAAGTTTTAATTTAATTTTCTTTAGCTTTAAGAGATTAAAGTGGGTTGAAACCATTTTTATCCAAACCATATTTGACCAAATTCATATTTACCCATATTTTATATGGATGAATTGTGATCCAATCCATTTTGGCTCAATCCATCCAAATCCAATCCAATCCACCCATTTGCCACATCTAGTTATGACGATAATAGGGACATCTATCAGCTACATTTCATTCTGTAAGACTTCAAGAGCAGCTTCCTAAATATTGGAGCAAAGCTCCATTATTTATATTATGGATCAGAAAAATATAAAGCAATCAGAAATATTATAAAGCAAAACATTAATTTTAGTTCTGTCAAAGACTAAATAAAATCAGACTAACCATCTGTGACCGTCATTGAAACTTGTAGTGGCACATTCTGCGCTGACGGTCTGAAACTAATCTGATGTGGTCCTAACAAAAAGTAGAAAGAAGTGAGTAAAACTTGTTACTTTACACTAGTACCTTCCCAGAAATAAAGCACAAGTTACCTTCATGGACATTTAAGTAAGAACCGATCCCATGACCTGTACCATGCCTATAGTCAAGCCCGTACTTCCATAGAGGAGTTCGAGCAAGAACATCAAGAGCATAACCTATAAAGTACAGTAAGGCATAAGAAAAGTAACCCTATAGTTCTGCAATTACCTTGAGTATCACATCAGTTAAACAACATTAAACTAAAAAGCACTAAGTTATTCCTAATACGGTTTGTGGATGAGCATTTGTACATCCAATCCCCCACAAACATTTGTAGACTAAGAAACCATCCCATAGACTCGTACCATTTGTTCCATTGGGAAACCGTGCATTACCCAATGCAATATGTCCTTTGAGAACCTACACAATTCAAGCCACTTTAAGCATTAGAGCAATATACAACAAAGCAAAGGATGAAAGATTCTCATCCCCTAAAAAAGGTTCTAAAGAACTCCATCCACTAGATACATCATAGTAATATGGAAGATATTTTCTTATAAACAGAGAAATGTAACCTAAAATATGAACATATTTATTGTCCACATTACAAGCATCTACACGACAGGTCACACCCAAAAAATAAGTAAATGCATGAATAAAGTCTTTCCTAAAGCATAACCTGGTCTTTCAGAAAATGATGTGTGTGGGTGGGTTTGGGGGGTGGGGTAATGGTAAATACCCCACCCAGCAGTGGCTTTCCCGCTTTGATGCCTCGAACTCAAACTCATCGTTTTGAAGTAAAGGCCCTTACCACTAAGCTCTCTCTTCCTTTGTCTTCTAAAAGTATTGTTTATTCTTCCTTAATAAGACCATGTATTGAATCATAATGGGCCTTAATAACTTAGATAACATTTCCAAAACAGAAAGCAGATGTTATTATGTTATTTCACTCACAAGAACTACTGAAAAAGGAACATATACTTGAAAAATTGAATAAATTTAAAAACTTAAAACTTGGTGCAAGCAGAACAAGGAAAGCAAGTAACAATACCAAGGATGATAATGCTTCCAATAGTTTATCTTAGCAAAGGTCTGTTCATGCTTTCCAGTAATCCTTAAGGTGGTATCCACTAACAAAGTAAACAGATAAACTTGAATTTGACATTTGACTTCCCCTATAACATAACAGGATTTACATACCGCAGTGTAACATGTTTTCTCATGTGGAGTAGGTTTTCCAAAATGAACAGTCCGTGTAATATCAGTTGTTCCATCCAGATACTTCAGCAACAACACCAAACCATCAATTTTAAAGGATCACAAGTTAGAATCAGGACGTGATAAGCAAATACAATCCCCAAATATTTGTATCATGACCAAACCAAATGATATTTAACAAACCTGTGCTCCTGAATCACATAAGTACATCTGATCTGGATCAAGTTCAGCACATGTTTCTGCCTCGGGCGAATAATGTATAATGGCTCCATTTGAACCAACAGATGAAATGGTTGGAAAACTCAGCCCTCTAAAATGCTGCAGATATACAAGGTCAGTAAGTTAGAATGTTAAGTTAGAAGAACACTGAGAAGCTACCAAATTAGATCAGACCCACCAAAAAAACAAATGACAAAATCATACATGTTAGAAAATGTCAGCAGAAAACAGTCTCGTCAGGTGAAGCAATTGGACATTTGCAGCCCCATCATTACCTTAAGGAACAATACCTATGTTACCTAAGTGACTTAGTCCATAGGCTTTTATTCCTTCACAGGTTTTGTTTTGTATTTTAAGCCACCCTATTAAGTTCACCCCACGTTCTTTATCCTCCCTACAACACAGACAAAGGCTATTTGCCCCTCTAGCATAGACAAAATCAGCTATGTAAACATAAATAGAGTTCAGTAAAAATTAGCATATCAACTACATCAAAATAAACCAAGTGGTATCAGCTCAAGGACCTAACTGGTGAAAAGATCACATGCAAGATACATTAGCAACTGGCTGGCTTTATATTAGATTTCTCACATGCATAGAACCACTACCTCTTTAGATGCTCGGAACTCCTCTAGTTTATCACTTGCAGAAACTTCTGTAAGTCGTTTGGAATCCCTGGCATAAGTAACAATGGTGAAGTAGATGCTACATAGGAAGACAGTAAAGACTCCATAATATGATTCAAAAAGAAATCCTTATTGAAACACTTGACATAATGGAAATAAGCTGCAAAAAGCAGAAGTTACAATGCCCTTCAATTAATCATGGCCAAAGTTCCTACTTTCATCAGCTGAGGAACTGAACATTTCAGAAGCTTTTCAAAGTTTAAAAACAAAGAGAAGGCTATCACTTCCTTGAACCAGAAAACCAAAAAATCACTTTCTTGATCTATATATCCAAGAACTGAGGTGGCTAGCCCAAATTAATTTATTCTCAGAAAACATCTTGAAAATATATTTATAAAAACATCCAAGAAATGCATTATCTCCAAATTATCATCTATCTTTAGAAGTGCCGCGGGAAGCCAATTTAACCAGAATATTTCTCAGTCAACTAAGTTAACAATTATAAATGAAAGGGAGGCTTAATTTCCTACAGAAACTAACCTCAAAATCAATTAATGGAACATCTAGGTCAGCAACCACTACAACACCAACTATAATAAAATCAATTCGAACCTGAACATACATGAACCAGCCAAACCCTTGAATTTATACAGGAACTCAAACTTACTTTAGTTTGTTCTTGCTCATACTCTCAGCCTCTGCAAAGTAACCGGATGCCCCATAGATTTCCTGCATCTGTGATAAACAAAAACATCAACTACATCAGTTTTCCAATGAAACCTCATCTAAAATGCTAAAGCTTTTTCTTTTTTCTTTTTTATTATTAAAGTAACTTCGTATTCACACCAAAAGAAAACTCATCAGAGAAGACTAATTAGGTGGGAAACTCATCAGGGAAGACTAATTAGGTGGGACTCACAACCCCCTGGGGGCATCATGGAAACCAAAAACCCAAAAAATTCTTTACAGTTGTCCTATGAAGTCCCCTAAACTTTCTACCTCCTCCACCATGTTCTGTTTACACCAAAAATATACAGCAGACTTAAGCTCTTCATTTTGATCTTCTGAATGCTGCCAGCTTGCTCATCATGAGATATTTCATTCCTTTCCTTCCAAAGTGTCCACACGATGCAAGCTGGAATACATTTCCACCATACCCCTTTTGATCTTCTACTTCTACCCATTCCTTCCCATTGTTTCAGTATGTCTAAAGAGGTTATGGGCATTGCCCAGCTAACTCCAAGTATATATAAGAAGATGTCCCACAGATTTACAGCTGTTTTTGTGGTTGTTGACCTCTGCCTCTTTTTCACACATGTAACACCTTGAGCAAATCTGTATACCTCTTCTCTGGAACCTTCATGAATTAGACATGCTTTTTTGATCATCAACCATGAGCCACATGTCACTCTAAGGGGAATATTGAACTTCCAGATTAGCTACCAAGGCCACTCCATTCTCATTGTCTGGTTAGAGTTCATATTCCAATAACATGATTTCACAGTGAAGCTCCCTTTGCTGTGTAATTTCCATATTTGACTATCAGGTCCCTCTGAAACACCTGGGAATGAATTCAACAACTGCAACAGCCCTGCTACTCTACTGATTTCCTGTCGTTTAGAGCCCTTCTAAAAATCAGGTCCCACCCCTGAGGGTTCCATGCCTCCATACTTGTGCCAACTGTAGCCAATTGTTGTAGACTCAGAATAAATGAGTCAGGGAATAAAGTTTTCAGGTTCCTATCCTCTATCCATTCTTCATTCCAGAAAAACTACTTTTTACCCCATATCCGATTTTGAATGATATATTGGAGGTGAAAGGAAGCCATACTCTTCTAATAGTTCTCCATACAGAATACCCAAAAAAACCAGTTACTTCCTCAGTGATCCAAGAAATGAATCTTCTCCTTGTGGCAAGTCTTCATTACAGAACCTCCACAACCACTTCTTCAGCGAATTGACATTCTGTACACAGCTTTTTGACTCCCATACCCCCTTGGTGTTTGCTTAGAGTCACCTCAATCCATTTGACTAGATTGCCCCCAATCTTCTCTTTGTTCCCCTGCCATAGGAAAACTCTCCTCAGATTGTTGATTTTTTCTCTATGCTTCTTGGGATTGGGAATAAACTCATCATGTAAGTTGGGAGGGCATCCATTACCGATTTTATAAGAGTTAATCTGCCTCCCAAGGATAGGTATCGACTCTTCCATGTTGTTGACTTTCTCTCACTTCTTTCCAGCACTTCACTCATACTTCCAACTCTTCATTTTTTGCACCGAGAGGCATCCCAAGATATTTAGTCGGTAGAGAGGCGATTTGGCAACCTAGATTCTCAGCAAGTAGCAGCTGCACATTGGTAACCTGGATACCTGGGTATAGACAACTCTTATGCCAATTAACATGAAGTCCTGAGATGCCTCAAAAATGGTTAGGATGGCCCTCGGGTGCCTGATCGGAGTTACTTAAGCTTCACAGAATACCAAGGAATCATCTGCATATAACAGATGTGAGATCTCCATAATATTTCCCATGTGTTAACACTTGCAGGAAAACCTTTTATCCACCCAATGCAATGCTAAAGCTTCTATGACAACTGAAAGGAAGTATTGACAAACAAAACACTCGACAAGTCTATGCTCCTAAAACATATGAAGTCCTGAATCAATTTGCAAAGGGCATGTTAAGTAGACAAATCGAACCACATAATAGTGTCTTAAAGATTTGCTATATCTATCCATTATATTAGACTATAAAAGTACAATATAAAAATAAGAAACTAACTGGATTCGCCAAGCCAAATCCAATGCATCGGCAAAGAGTGTCATACTTTACGTAAAGGTTAGAGATTCAAATAGCTGAGCCCGTGACCTTTCTTTTTTCTTAAATGAGATTCTGGGTCATTCCCAGTGCCTCATCTTTGTGTTAGCATGTTCATCCAAAGCAGACACCTTCACATCTAAGAGGGTTGGTGCTGCATAAGTAGTTGAATCAATATGGTATGTGCACTAATTATACATTAATTTGTTTATCAAAGAACTACTACTACGCCTAAATCCCAAAGTTGAGATCAGTTATATGAATCCTCTCAATATCCATTTCAATCCATTTGGACCTGTTTCAGTGTAATACTCGATAGTTTGTGGTTATCTAGCACAGTAGCACTAGAGATTGTCTATTTTTTTCTCCTGACATAAAAGCTCTAAACAACAGTTAAAAGACTTCTAGCAAACACTAGACATAAAGTATGTATACCAGCATGGCTAAACACTAGTTAGAATCACCTACACGGATCTTGTACTTCTATTGTGCTCTACTTTCTGCTAAATCTGCACTCATCCAAATGTTAAAGAACTTTCTGGCCAACCTCCTTCCATATAATTTTAGGTTTACCTTGATCCCTTTTTTAAAATAAGGCTAGCTCTACCCAATCCCTTTTTAATACTATCAATCATCATGGCAATACACATGTTATTTCATGTGTATGGATGGTATCTCTGTCATATTCTGGAGATTGATGATAATAAGAAAGACAAACAACTCACATGTAGAAACAACAATAACACAATCTCATATAATCTGGGGGACGATATCAAGTGCAATGGACAGTAACTAACCATAAAGCTATTTTGCCTCTGAGAAGCTTTTCAGTAAACTGTCAATTACAGCACAGGACAAAGAAAACCTCCAAGGGTCTAAGAAGCTATCATTTACCTGCCTATCCAGCCAGGCGAGATACTGCACAACAGCTGCTCCATCCCGAATGTGGGCATTCTTCAATCCTTTCATCTCAACAGGGTTCTAGAAATACAATCCAGTCATTTAGAACAAACCGTAAGATTTAGAGAAAGAACTAAATCACAAAACACACACTACACTTCAAAATCCTAGTATATTTGGCAACTTCTAAGAAGCACTACCAAATGATCTTGGTGGTCTGTTCCTCTGCACTGGATCATAAGTTGACATAGACGAAACAAGACTGAGAAATTAGGGAGTAAGGAATGGGGCATTAAAACAAACAGAAATGAAGAAAAATAACATCATTATTCCCAACAAAAAGAGCACCACAAGGAGATCACTGTTACTCCCCAAAACCATAAGGGATTTGATTTTGCAATCATAATAATCATAAATCCAAGCTGGTGTTATAATCCTTACCAGAAAAATATTAACCTGGTAAGAACGAAGCTTTTAGCCTCTCTACCTCTATGAGGTAGTGGTAAGGTCTGCGTACATTCTACCCTCCCCAGACCCCACTTGTGGGATTCCACTGGGTATGTTGTTGTTGTTGTTGTAAGAACGAAGCTTTTAGCAATATGAAAATCATTGTTGGCACGAAGCTTAGCTCATATGAAAATCTTTGATGCCAACAAATCTGACTACAAGAAGGAAAATAGGACCCAATTGAACTCAGCTTTGGTTAGTCACAAAATCCAAGGGAAGTGCTTAAATATATTCGAGAAGAAATATTACAACTAGATGCATTTGTCCACATCTCTAGGAGGAAAATAAGGGAACACGATCACCATGATCGTATTGTACTTCCAAAAAAAACTCTAAATTGAATTTAGATGTTTTCAACTAAATTATATTATAACTGGTTATAAAAATGACAGTCCATTGCAATCATTTTTCATGACAGAGGTGTCTGCACCAACTTGCTCGCACATTGACTATTCCACTGGCTACCCACACAGATACCAGATTACACTGTCCACTTAGGAAGATAGAAAGAAATTACCCTAGTGTTTTTTGCCTATGCTAGGATTTGAACCTGAGATCTCATAGTCCTCCTCCACCTCATCACACAGATCACATCCTTGGGTATGCCAAACCAGGAAAATCATAAAGGTCCATGATGTGCTCAATGCCTCCATTCAAGTATCCTTAACTCAGCTTCAGTATAAAATGTTGTGGCATATTGAGGTTGTACAAGATCAAGGAATAAAGATGTCCTTTTAGCTGGAGATATAAAATAAACCAATATCTGGCAGCCTTCAACTTAATCTTAGCCTACTTACTTTTAGCTGATGTGCTAAACTTGTATTTGTTTGGCTATACATTAAACAAGAAACTCGCTTTCCCTCTTCTTGTTTCATGATTTGTTCTCAGTGGAGTACTGATCCATTACCCATTAAGCAAGGTACTGATCCATTACCCAATTAACAACCAACAAAGTATGTTGAAACACCTACCAGATTAACAATCACCAAAAGAATTGAGACAACTTTCTTGGGGAGAAGAATATTCCTGGGTAGAATGAATCACCTTTAGGGCTTTCGCAAGGGCCAATGGTGACTGCTTAAGGAGGACTTTATCAGCATTCAGTTTCAAGTACAAAGCAAAGCAGCATGCACCAGCGTCAACCCAAATGAGGTCACTCACAGACTCTGCCGCTGGAATTTCACCATTTCCTGTAGCCTTGCCCGTAATAGTCTCTGTATTCAATCCGGCAGTTTTGTCGGCTGAGGAGGAAGTCAGTTGATCAGATGCAAGTAAGACTGTATCTGAGCTAACTTCATCATATTCCCGTACAAAAATTCCATTTTCCTTCATGTAAGAGTTTGCCTGGGACATAAACATGCTTAGTTAAGAGCAGAAAATAGAAAGGCGCAAATAATTGAACTTAAATCACTTGATTATGCAATGGACATGCACCTCAGATGACAACTTTCTTTTATCCACATACAAGAAGGCTGAGTTCAATGTCACAATAGCAAATGCATGAACAACCGGGCTATATGATACATCTGTGCCACGGACGTTATACAACCAGGCAACCTGTAAAATTGAATCATGTTGGAGTAACACAGAGTATGTAAGATCAAATCCACTGAAACAGTAAAATGAATACATTTGGATTCAGGGTTATGTATTTACTTCATCAAGTGCTGTTATTATCATAGCACGAGCTTTTTCCTGTACAAGCTTTTGTCTCAAATCTTTCAACTTATCTGCAACAGAGCGACCAGCAAATTCTAAAGGATGCACAATCAAGGGATTTATTTCGGCAAGTGGCTGATTTTTCCAGACTTCATCTACCAAGTTTCTAGCTGTTGGAACCAACTTTTGTTGTTTCTTAGCAAAAGCACGCTCCCATTTCTGAGCAGTATCTACTGATATACACCATGGATCAACACCAATAGCTGCATCCTTCGGCAGATTCTAGTATATAGCACATAATCACATATGTTAACTGAAATTGAATATCAAAAAATTCCTACTCACTAACCTGAAATTCAGAAGAAGAATCATCACAAACATGATCATTATGTCAGAAGAGACTGCATAACTAAAGGGAAAATCTGGATAGGGGAACAAAAGTTCTTGAAATGTAACAACTGTTCCTGATTGCTAATGGTCTGAGAGAGAGCTTCCACCCTCCAGTTGTCAGGACTTAAGGATTTTATTCATTCCTCTGATATGATGAAAGACATACTGTTTTCTACAAAATTTGTTCTATCCGTCTGTAAACTCATTTAACTAGGAGAAACCAACTGGGCAACTATAGTCACGAGAATTAGCACAATTGGCAAAGGTGAGAGACTTGTCATAGGTCATAAATTCAAGCCCTTCTCCTAGCAAACTAAGTCCAGCATTTAAGTGGTGAACGGTAGAGGAGGCCCATCATCGCTGGGTCCCAAATGTTGCAGTTGGTCCAAGGGGATGGCTCTAGGCGAATTTCACTATCATCCAAAAAAAAAACTAGGCAACTACTCCTTGGTTCAAGTCTGCTAGATCTTAGGAGTCACCTTCTCCGTCTCAACTGATGTGACATACTTCCCTTTTTAATCTATCTCAAAAAGAATATCATACTTTCTTGTTTGAACATAATTTAAAACTTTCTATTTTACTCTTATTGAGGTGACTTAAAGCCCCACAAATTGTTTTAGATCATAAGTAGTTCTTTCCTAAACTCCATTGCTAGTTGACACGAGACCACCACCGCACAAATTGGAACAAGGAACTAGCAGTTTCTCACCAACTCTAAAATAGGTTAATCATTTGCTAGATGTACAAATCTTCACAAAATGCAAGAAACCAAGGAGGAGTACTGACATCTGCCATCCAAATATCAATTGCAGGGTCTTCTCCCATACGCATAAGCTTCCACTGTTCACTAAGCTGCTGGGCTGCCTGCAAGAAATAGCGTCCATCGGTCCACAAAAGCGCTTGGTTCATTGATATGAGCGCTATACCTATCACAGTCAACACAATGTATGAATAAAGTTGTGTCCATTTTATAGGATGCACGGAAAAAGATATATCACAAGAATCGCGATTTATGAACAGAATATGAATAACAAAAAAATTAGCAGAAACGGATAAAAATTTTAACTAAATCAAATAAAAAACAAGAGGACAAACCAGCACTTCCGGTGAATCCAGAGACAAAATCGCGCCTCTTATCTCTTGCAGAAACATATTCGCTCTGTCAAATCAATAGAAATTAGACGTAGAAGAGTTGAATAGATAATATTATAATAATGGTGAGGAGCAGGAGAAACCTGGTGATAATCTTCGGAAGGAACGATTAACGCATGGAGAGGAGGAGAATGAGAAGCCATCAAAGACCTCAAAGCAGCTAGAGTGTCTGCCATCGCCTCTTTCTTTCTTTGGGGGAATGGAGCAGAGAGGGGAGACTGATTGTAGACTGATTGTATTTGTTCCAACTAAAATCCTTTAAATTTGTTCCAATCCACAATATTAAACCAACATTTTCCACAAGCCTCTCTCAACAAACAACAATTACACTTTAATCCAATAATTATAGTAATAATTTTTTATGTCCTACAAATCCATTTAATTTGGTGGATGTTTCATTCAGCCAATTTTCTAATGCATGTATCTATTAATTATATTAATTGTATGTGATACTAACATATTGGTTAAAAGATTGTAAACGAATAGATTTTCTCATCTTATAAAAGGGTATTATTCACCCTTTGTAAATGGACATACAAGAAGAAAATAAATAATATTATTCTCTCTATGATTTTGTCTTCATTTCTTGTTTAGTATTCTTATATTTGCTAATATTTTACAACATGTTATTAGCACAAGTCTCTAACCAATTGAGATTTACTTAAATCAGGGTTATCTTTTTCTTAAAGGTTAATAAATTTTCTTTCTGACTTAGTTTTCATCATGTCGAATTTGTCAAAACTTGAATTTGTGGCACTTGACATTTCTAGAAAAAATTATTTGTCATGGGTACTTGATACTGAAATTCGCCATGCCGCTAAAGGTCTTGTTGATACAATAATCGATGAAAATAAAGCATCAAGTCAGGATAAAGCAAAGGCTATGGTTTTCCTTCATCATCATCCAGATGAAACTTTAAGGTTGAATACTTGACAATGAAAGATCCACTTGAATTGTGGATAGGTTTGAAAGGAAGGTATGACCAACTTAAGGTCACGATATTGCCAAGGGCTCGTTATGAGTGGATGCACTTACGGTTTCAAGATTTTAAAAACGTAGTTGAATAAAATTCTGTTGTATTTAGAATCACATCTCAATTAAAATTATGTGGGAAAATTATAAAAGATGAGGACATGTTGGAAAAGACATTAACTACTTTCCATGCCTCAAATGTGATATTACAGCAGCAATACCGTGAGAAAGGCTTTCAGAAATACTCTGAATTGATCTCATGCTTTCTGGTGGCTGAGCAACATAATGCCTTGTTAATGAAAATCACGAAGCTCGCCCCACTAGAACTGCTCCATTACCGGAAGCAAACTTGATTGAAGTACAAGGCCAATCTAAAATAAGACAAAATAATCAGGGCCAGGATTATATGTGTGGGCATGGCAAGGGCAAGAGAAGATATAACAATTGTCGAGGTGGTGATCCTCACAAAAGGGAGAACAATATGAGTTCTCAAAATAATCCTTTCAAAGGCAAAGGTGATCACTGTCATTGTTGTGGCTTGAAAGATCACTGGAAAAATGAATGTCGAACACCTTAACATTTCATCAGGTTGTATCAAAATTCCTTCAAAAGGAAAGAAAAGAAAGGTGGTGCCTCCAATTCTAATATCCAGATGGAGTCACATTTGACTCTTAAAGATGATACCCGGACAGGGCCTTCTCATGAATATGATAAGAATGTTGAGGTAAATTTGGCATTAAAAATGATGTTTTTATGGCCTCGATCATATTACTCATTTGAAAGCTGGAGACTTCTTTGGGATCAAAACTGAAGATTGATTATTGAATTTGAAAACAAATAATGTTTTGTTCAATTGTTTTACTTAAGTTTGAAGTATTTAAATTTTCTTTTGTTAGTCTTTTCTTTCGTACTTCTTATGATGTATTTTTATAAATAAAACTTTCAGTCTTTAGTAGGATTCAAGATGAGTAATGGAGATATGTGTCTTTCGGACAGTGCCATAACTTATACGATACTAAGAGAAAAGAAATATTTCTCTCATTTGGTTATGAAAAAGGTTTGTATTAATACAATATGTGGTAGTACAAAACTGATTGAGGGCTCTAGAAGAGCGACCTTGTTACTACCTGGAGGAACAATACTAGTAATTAATAATACATCGTATTATAGTAAGTCTCACAGAAACTTTTTAAGTTTCAAGATTATTCGCCAAAATAGTTATCATGTTGAGACTGTGAATGAAGGAAAGGTTGAATATCTTTATATTACTACAATAAATGTAGAGAATTGTACATGAAAAACTACCTGCACTTTCTTCTGGGTTGTATCATACAAATATTGGTGCGATTGAATCACATGACATAATATACAAAAGGTTTACTGATTCTAATGATTTTATCATTTGGCATGATCAGTTGGGTCATCCCGGTTATAATATGATGCGCAGGATAATTGAGAATTTACATGGGTATACTTTGAAGAACTAAAATATTCTTAAGTCAAATGAATTCTCTTATGTTGCTTTATCTCAAGGAAAGTTGGTTATTAAACCATCAGCATATAAGGTTGGGGTGGAATCCGCTATATTTTTAGAACAGATGGTGATATATGTGGGCCTATTCACCTTGCATGTGGACCATTTATGTAAGGATCCAGACTTTGCATGATTTAATGGAGCTTGAAAATTTGGTTCCGGAAAGTTTTAGACCAAGGTGCTTCATGGAAGCCTTCATGGTCTATGTGGTGTTATATGGACCGTGTGGAGCCTCCTTGAAGTGGCCCTTGGCCTTGTGTGGGGTGTGAGGGCCTTAATGTGGAGTTTAGCACCAAGGCATATTGCACTTGGATCCCACACAGTCTGTATGAGGCTATACGGACCGTATGGTGGACCGTATGGTAGCCTTGGGCTTGAGACTCCACAGTTTTGAGCCCAATGCAAGTGATACAACCCCTCTTACGGAATGTTTAGTGCTTCACGATCCGTGAGGCCCATCCGTATGGGTTCCGGAGTGAAAATTTTCTAAGTATTGGATCACCTTCTTGGAATTTTGTCGTGAAGAATTTTCTAAGTGAAGTGGTACGGAGGAGTACACGGTCTATATAACTTGGTATAGACCGTGATACCAACCGTTTGAGTGCTTTTGTTGAATTTTTCTAAGTATGAAATCTTCAAACTCAAGTTAAGTTCACTTTCAAGCCCTCAATTCAAGCTTATTTATGTCGTTTAGGGTCATCATGGGCCTCCTTCATCAAGCCAAGTTCAAAGGAATTCCATTGGCTAAGCTTTTTACAAGAACCATAGAAAGGTCAACTTTAAATGGTCATATCACTTAGCCCAAAACGAACTGGGTGGTCCACAACCTGTCAAATCGAAGTTTTTTGAATTATCTTTCCAACGCATCTCGTTTCACCTCATTCCGAGTTTAGAGTAAAAAGTTATGCCCGTTTTCATAAGGCCCATCCATATAGAGTTTCCTGTGAATTGGCTAAGTATAGTCTCACAGGAAGGTTTCATGGACTGTGATACCTTGTATGGATTGTGATACCTTCTCACGGGACCCCCCGACAAGAAATTTTATTTTGCTTCATTAATGGTTTTTTTGTACTTATGGCTTCTCCTAAGAGACTTTTATGACTTCCTATGCTATCCTAAGACCTCCAAATGACCTAAACTCTATTCCTCTCATTTAAATTCATTCTAATACTTAGCAATTTTATTCAACTCTCTCCGAAGAACCCCTATCAAAGTTTTGTGAAGAATTAGCTTGGGATTCAAGGAAAGACTTCAATCTTCATCAAATTCTTCTTACTTCCTCTTGGTGACCTTAGGTATGTGTGATTCATTCTTGGTTCCTTTCACCCAAGAAGACCCAAACTCTTTTACACTCAATTTTATGGAATTTTAGTTACTTTAAATATGGGCTTTCAATATTATTGTTTATTAAATTCAATTGGCGTATGGGCTATGTTTATTTATTGATTTTAAAGTGATTTAAGCCCTAATATGAAGAATTGCATTGAAGTTATGAAGTTAAGAATGTGCACGTCCCCTTTAGAGCTTGATTTGTGCATGGGTAATCTATATTATGATTTAAATGTGAATTTTACTTATGTCTTTACTTAAATTTTATAATGTATTATTGATTTAAGTTTGAATTTCAATTACCCATGTTATTTTCATATCATTCATAGCACATACATTCATGAGCATTGAGGTTATGAAAATTATGAAGTGGGTTAAGCCCAATTAAGTTCATATATATAATTTTGATAAGATATTGATTATGACAAGAATGTGATCACATAAATATCTATGATTATAGATCTTTGAGCATTTTGGATGCTTGTACCATTCCATATATATGCATGAGCTATTCCTACACATAAGAATCATGATTATGAACCATGATTTGGCTTTTGAGCCCAATTATGAATATATATAAGAAATATGTTTGGCTTTTAAGCCTAAATGTGCATTGAAAGAATTTAAAATGACTATTGCCTCTTTTGAATTCACGTATATGTATAAGTATTCTTGTGGGATGTTTTGACTTAGCACCGATAGATTGGGGGCGTCAAGGCTATCCCCAAGGGTCCTCTCCCTCTCTTTTCACTATGCGCTAGCATAGGTATATAGCAGACATTACAAAAAAGACTGGATCGTAAGGAATGATTACATTTTTTATATGATATGATATGAAAATCCTTCAGAAAAGCGAGGCGTAAGGAAGGTGTCCATCACATTGAAAATACCGGGTTGTAAGGTGTGGTATAGATTACCCTTGGCAAGTAATCTTCTTCTACCGATGGAAGGTCTTCATTGGACTAATTCATATTATAGCTCACATGAGTTTAGCTTTGTCGATTATAGTCCATCCCCACTATATATATGAGTATTATTGCATATCATGCATCATAAATTTCATCGCATATTGTTATACTACTCTTCTTTGGATATATATCTCTTTCTATATTATGTGCCATTGCCATCTAACATTGAATGCAGGTTTGATAAGTCATATGCATTGTGCGCCCGCATACTTAGTACATTTAAACGTACTAATGCATACTTTTGTCTATATGGTCTAACCATGTAGGGAATAAGGACTGCCTTCTTCCTCCGTACGACGGCTAGCTTAGATCTTGAGATACTTGTTGTGATGAATCCTATCTTCCAAGGACAAACCATCATTTCTCTACCTATGGTGCTTTTGTTTATGTAATTTATCTTAAGGGTGAGCTCGGGACATGTCTTGGCCCCTAAACTATCCTATGACTAGAAGCATTATTGGACATTTTGTAGACTCTTTTATGCTTATTTATTAAGTGTTGTTTTTGGAGATTATGTTTATAGATATGGCTATCTTATTGGATATTGTTATAAGGATTGACTATGAGTATTATGATATGTTCTCTTATGTTATGATGGGAAAGATCCTAAGTTCTGAATTGCCCCCAATGAGTGAGTCATACTTACCCGACCCTTAGTCTTTATTTGCTACGTGTTATGTGAATCCATTTAATCATTTTCCCTATGACATCCCCATAACGTGAGTCCTACTTTCTCGTCCCTTAGAACTACGTGTTTACTATTTCATGTAGACTTTTGAATCGATGATGTACGGATAGATGCTATGAGGCTTGTTTGGGGACCTTCGGGTTCCTATTCGCCATATCACTCCTAAACCTTAGGTCCGGTTCATGATAGAAATATTATCAGAGCACTAGGTTTATAAATGATCCTCGCAGTCCAACATGCCCCGTCAAGTAGAGTCTTATTCATGGGTGTGAAGCGTGTCACATCTATGGGTAAAAGGCTACAAGGCATTTTAGGAAATATTTCACTTTTTCATGAATCTTATTGTGGCATGGAATGTGTCTTAAGATTTTCTATCTCCATCCCTCTCTACCGAATAGGGAGAGTTACTTTGGGCTTGTAATGCAATCCAAGCGAGGATGTTGTAGTTGATCCTATAAATGATGTCAAAAGGGAGTTGGTGAAGGATGTACATTGTTTGACAAGCTTGCTCATTCGGATATTCAAAGTTTTCTTGGGATGCCTGGTTATTATAAGAGGTTTTGTTAAAAGTTTCTCATCTATTGCATCTCTATTGACCAAGTTGACTCAAAAGAAGGCCAAGTTTGTATGGTCGGAGGAGTGCGAGAGGAATTTTCAAACTTTGAAAGATCGTACATCGGCTCCTATTTTGACTTCACCGGATGGCTTAGATGGGTTGGTAGTGTATTGTGATGCTTCTTGGATTGGGTTGGGTTGTGTACTTATGCAACATGGTAAGGTGATAGCTTATGCGTCAAGGCAATTAAAGGTGCATGAGCATAATTATCCAACTCATGATCTTGAATTAGCGGCATTGGTGGTGTTTGCCTTGAAGATTTGGAGCTACTATTTGTATGAGGTGCACATTGATATTTTCACCAACCACAAGAGTTTGCAATATGTGTTCACTCAAAGGGATCTTAACTTGAGACAAGGAAGATGGTTAGAACTCCTTAAGGACTATGACATGAGTGTACAATATCATCCCAGTAGGGCAAATATGGTAGTTGATGCTCTTAGTAGGCTATCTATGGGAAGTGTGGCTCATGTTGATGAAGGGAAGAAAGAGTTAGCAAAAGATGTTTACTGTTTGGATAGATTGGGTGTTAGGTTGGCCAACTCTAATTATGGTAGTATTCATGTTCATAATGAGGCTGAATTTTCTATGGTTGTTGATGTTAAGGCTAAGCAAGATCTAGATCTGTCATTGGTTATGTGGAAAAGGTTGGTTGCCGAAAATAAGATAGAGGTTTTCTCCCAAGGGGGAGATGGTGTAATTCGGTA
This sequence comes from Solanum rostratum, assembly GCA_029948455.1. Classification (NCBI taxonomy): domain Eukaryota; kingdom Viridiplantae; phylum Streptophyta; class Magnoliopsida; order Solanales; family Solanaceae; genus Solanum; species Solanum rostratum. The sequence goes on from CM057056.1 coordinate 24,047,119, forward strand.
TCAAGATCGATTGTGTGTTCCGGACGTTGATGGTCTTAGGGAGATGATCACGAGTGAAGCCCATAACTCTCATTATTCTACACACTCGGATCTACTAAGATGTATTGAGATTTTAGGGAAGTGTATTGGTGGCATGGTACGAAAAAAGACAATGCCAAGTTATATATTTGGGAGTTGGTTAGACTAAATAGTGTGCCTAGTTTTATTATATCGGATTGTGGTACCTAATTTACTTCTTGCTTTTGAAAAGCATTTCAAAAAGGGGCTTGACATTAAGGTGAAGTTAAGTACCATTTTTCTTCCTCAATACGGTGGACAAGCCGAAAGGACAATTCAAACCTTGGAGGGCATATTGGGGACTTGTGTTTTAGAATTCAAAGGAAATTGAGATGATCATCTACCACTTATTGAGTTTGCTTACAATAGTAACTTTCGTGCTAGCATGGGTATAACACCGTTTGAAGCTTTATATAGGAGAAGGTGTAGGTCCTCGATGGGATGGTTCGAGTTAGATGAGGTGGTATTGATTGGCTCGGATTTAGTGTTAGAGGTTATGGAAAGAGTGAAATTTATTAAGGGAAGGTCGAAGACGTCTCAAAGTCGCTAAAAGTCCTATTCGGATGCTAGGAAGAGGGATCTTGAGTTTTGTGTTGGTGATAGGGTATATGAGAAGATTTCTCCTATGGAAGGTGTAATGCGTTTTGGCAAGAAGGGCAAGTTAAGTCCCTAGTATGTAGGTCCTTATGAGATTGTTGAGCGGTTTGGGAATATGGCCTATAGATTGAATTCGCCCTCCGGATTTAAGTTCTATTCACCTGGTTTTCCACGTGTTTATGATGAGGAAATTGATTGGTGATCCTAGCACAATTATGCCTTTGGAAGGTGTTGAAGTTGGGGAAAACATGTCCTATGAGAAAGTCCCAGTTGAGATCTTGGATAGGCAAGTGAAGCGGCTTCACAACAAGGATGTGGCTTCGATTGAGGTGCTTTGGAGAAATTAACATATTGAAAGTGCTACCTGGGAAGTGGAATCAAGTATGATACGATGTTACCTCTATCCTTTCCAATCTACTCAAGGCTATGATATTAGGTTCTTCCTATTCTTAATGGTCCTAGTTCTTTCACTCTTGAGTTTCATGACATGACATGCATACATGTGCACAAAAATAATTTAAAGATGTTTTTGTATGAGTTTTAATGACTTTATGATTTTCAAGTGATGAAATATGCATTGTATCTTATGTTTGAATGTTTCATGTTCTAAGTCAAGCCTTTCAACCCTTGTTCTTGCACATTCGAGGACGAATGTTCCCAAGGGGTAGATGATGTAAGGACCCGAACTTTGTATGACTTCAATGGAGCTTGGAAATTTGGTTCCGAAAAGTTTTGGATCAAGGTGACACTTCATGAAAGTCTTCATGGTCCATGTGGTGCTATACGGATCGTATGGAGCCTTTTTGAAGTGTCCCTTAGCCTTGTGAGGGGTGTGAGGGCCTTAATGTAGAGTTTGGGACCAAGGTATACCACACTTGGACCCCACACAGTCCATGTGAGGCTATAGGGACAGTGTGATGGATTGTATGGTAGCTTTGGGCTTGAAACTCCACAGTTTTGAGCCCAAGGCAAGTGGTACGGCCCCTCTCACGGACCGTTTGGTGCTTCACGGTCCGTGAGGCCCTTCCGTATGGGTTCTGGAGTGAAGATTTTCTAAGTATTGGATCACCGTCTTGGAACTTTATCCTGAAGAATTTTCTAAGTGAAGTGGTATGGAGGAGTACACGGTCTGTATAGCTTGGTACGGACCGTGAGACCAACCGTTTGGGCGATTTTGTCAAATTTTTTAAAGTATGGAATATTCAAGCTCAAGCAATATTCACTTTCAAGCCCTCAATTCAAGCTTATTTATGTGGTTTAGGGTCATCATGGACCTCCTTCATCAAGCCAAGTTCAAAGGAATTCCATTGGCTAAGCTTTTCATACGAACCATAGAAGGGTCAACTTTAAATGGTTGATATGAGGCCAAAAATATATATTTTTAGTCATTATTTACCTCTTATTTAATACTTTTATTTATCCGTTTTGAGCATAAATTTTATGGATTATGCTAAATTGCGTATTTTATTTGTACGATTAAATTGGCGCGAAAATGAAAAGATTTGGAACTCAAACGAATTAAAAAAGAAAGATTACAGAAAAAAATCAAGCAGACAGCTTAATGGATTTAATTGAATATAATAATATATATTATTATATATGTTTTGCGCCTGGCATATTGCAATTCAATTGCAGTTTGACTGAAATTTGATGGAAGCTGCCACATGACAGCTAATAAGTGGCAGCAACCAATTGTTAAGGCGTCATACAGTAGCGGTTCGCGTGAAGGCCCAATTCCTTTTGGTTTTGGGTTTTCCAATTTATTTTGGACTCAATTATTTTATTTGAAATTTTTTCTCAACACCTATAAATATTCCATAAAATTAGGTTTTACATAACTTTTGACCTGGAGAGAAGTAAGAGTCGTCCTGGAGGCCGAAGAATTTTGGTTTCATCTTTTCTTCTCCATTAATATTTATTTTTTTATTTTATCTTTGAATGATTTGTGATAATTTTTTCATGTCTATGTGGAGCTAAATTCTCGTTCTAAAATTATGGTAGCTAATAAGATGATTGTTTAGTCATTATTAATTCAAAATATTTATTTATCATATTAGTTGTTCCTATATTGCTTTTATCTATACTTCATAGCCTGATCAACTAGGAGGTAAATTAGTTGTTCATTCTGGATTCGAGAGATGTTGGAATAGATAGAACACAGTAATATAAGGAGCTTGTTCAACTAGGAAACTATATTGATTCGTGTAAGGGAGACCCATGACAACTACCCTTACACCTTGCTTGGTTCAAAATATAGGAAGATAACATTAAAACAACTTTATTGATGTGTCTATCACCGCTCAACGATGTAGTTAGGTAGTGGATAAAGGTAGGCCGACAGAGGCGTGCAACCCTGTTTAGGTAATTTAAACCCTGTGAATCAACAACTAGATAATTAAATAATTTGATGAAATTGAGGCTAAACATGATTATTAGCTAAACCACAATCTTAGATCGACTCATTCATTGATGGTGTAAAAATATCTCTTTTGGTTAATTATCCACCGCTTGAATAAATAATTAGAATTTATATAATTTAGTAAATAATTAATCGACAAGTCCTTTGGGTTCGACATCCGGCTTCTAAAAAGAGCTACTATATTACTTGGGTTGACCACGTACACTTGCGTGTGCTAGAGAAGCAACAATGGTCATATCTCTTAGCACAAAATAAAATGGGTGGACCACAAACTATCAAATTGAAGCTATTTGAATTAGCTTTCTAACGCATTCAGATTCACCTCATTCCAAGATCGGAGCAAAAAATTATACCCGTCCTCGTAAAGCCCATCCATGTAGAGTTTCCTGTGAATTGGCTAAGTATGGTCTTACAAGAGGGTTTTGTGGTCCGTGAGACCTTGTACGGACCGTGATACCTTCTCACGGGACCCCTGCCAAGAAATTTTATTTTACTTCATTAATGATTTTTTTTGTAATTATGGCTTCTCCTAAGAGACTTTTATGACTTCCTATGTTATCCTAAGACCTCCAAATGACCTAAACTCTATTCCTCTCATTCAAACTCGTTCTCGCACTTAGAAATTTTATTTAACTCTCTTAAGAACTCCTCTCAAAGCCTTGTGAAGAATTAGCTTGGGATTCAAGGAAGGACTTCAATCTTCATCAAATTTTTCTTACTTCCTCCTGGTGACCTTAGGTATGTGGGATTCATTCTTGGTTCCTTTCACCCAAGAAGACCCAAACTCTTTTACACTCAATTTTATGGAATTCAGCTACTTCAAATATGAGTTTTCAATATTATTGTTTATTAAATTCAATTAGTGTATGGCCTAGGTTTATTGATTGATTTTAAAGTGATTTAAGCCCTAATATGAAGAATTGCATTGAAGTTATGAAGTTATGAATGTGCATGTCCCTTTTAAAGCTTGATTTGTGCATGGGTAATCTATATTATGATTTAAATGTGAATTTTACTTATGTCTTTACTAGAATTTCATAATGTATTGTTGATTTAAGTTTGAATCTTGATTACTTATGCTATTCTCATATTATTCATGAGCATTGAGGTTATGAAAATTATGAAGTAGGTTAAACCCAATTATGTTCATATATATGATTTTGATAAGATATTGGTTATGACAAGAATGTGATCACATAAATGTCTATGATTATGGCTCTTTGAGCATTTTGGGTGCTTGCACCATTACGGATATGTGCATGAGCTATTCCTATCTATACAAATCATGATTATGAACTATGATTTGGCTTTTGAGCCCAATTATGAATGTATAAGAAATGTGTTTGGCTTTTAAGCCCAAATGTGCATTGAAAGTATTTGAAATGACTATTTCCTCTTTTGAAAGCATGTATATGTATTAGTATTCTTATGGGATGTTTTGACTTAGCACCAATGGATTGGGGGCATCAGAGTTATCCCCAAGGGTCCTCTCTCTCTCCTTGAACTATGTGTCCACATAGGTATAAGGTAGCCATTATCGAAAAGACTGGGTCGTAAAGAATGGTTATATTGTTTATATGATATGATATGATATAGAAATCCTTTCGAAAAGAGAGGTCATAGGAAAGGTGTCCATCACACCGAAAAGACCGTGTCGTAAGGTGTGGTGTAAATTACCCTTGGCAATTAATCTTCTTCTACAGATAGGAGGTCTACATCAGACTAATTCCTGTTATAACTTACATGAGTTTGATTTTGTCGATTATAGTCCATCCCCACTATATATATGAGCATTATTGCATTTCATGGCATATTGTTATACTACTCTCTTTGGATATGTATCTCTTTCTATATTATGTGCCCTTGCCATCTAATATTGAATTCAGGTTTGATAAGTCACATGCATTGCATGCCCGCATACGTAGTACATTCAAACGTACTAACGCATACTTTTGCCTACATGATCTAACCATGTAGGGACCGAGGACTATCTTCATCTTCCGTACGATGGCTAGCTTGGATCTTGAGATACTTGTTGTGATGAATCCTATCTTCCAAGAACAAACCACCATTTCCCTACCTATGGTGCTTTTGTTTATGTTATTTACCTTGAGAGAGAGCCTGGGACATGTCTTAGCCCCCATTATATCCTATGACTAGAGGCATTGTTGGACATCCTATAGACCTTTTACGTTTATATGCTAAGTGTTGTTTTCTGAGATTATGTTTATGGATATGACTATCTTATTAGATATCTTTATATGGATTGGCTATGGGTATTATGATATGTTCTCTTATGTTATAATGTGAAAGATCCTAAGTACCGAATTGTCCTCATAGAGTGAGTCATACTTACCCGCCCCTTAGTCTTTATGTGCTACGTGTTCTATCCATGTTAATCTTTTTCCTTATGACATCCTCATAGTGTGAGTCCTACTTTCCCGTCCCTTAGAACTATGTGTTTACTATTTCATGTACGCTTCTAAACCGATGATATGTGGATAGATGTTATGAGGCTTGTTTGGGGATCTTTGGGTTCCCATTTGCCATATCACTCCTAGACCCTACGTCTGGGTCGTGACAATTTAAATATTATATGGTCTTGATAGACGCATCTACAAGATGGTCACATGTGTACTTATTTTCAACTCACAATATGGCATTTGCGAGGTTGTTGACTCAAATAATAAAGTTATGAGCACAATATTCAGATTATGCAATAAAAATAATTCATCTTGAGAATGCTGGTGAATTTACATCTTAGGCATTTAATGATTATTCTTTGTCCATTGGGATAACAATTGATCATCATGTTGCTCATGTCATACTCAAAATTGTCTGGCAGAGTCATTGATTAAACGTCTTCAATTGATAGCTAGACCATTGTTGATGAGGACAAGGTTGTCTGTTTTAATATGGGGGCATGTTATTTTGCATACAACAACACTTGTGCGCATAAGGCCAACTAGTTATCATGATGTCTCCCCATTACAATTGGCTTTTGGTCAGCATCCAAACATTTCACATCTGTCTTTGGTTGTGCGGTATATGTTCCAATTGCTCTACCACAACGCACAAAGATGGGTTCCCAAAGAAGGTTGGGGATGTTTGTTGGGTATAATTCCCGTTCTATTATAAAATATTTGGAGCCTAGAACTGAAGGTTTATTTATGGCAAGGTTTTGTTGATTATCATTTTGATGAATCAGTAAATCAAATGTTACGAGGAGAACATAAGCAATTGAAAAATGAGATAGATTGAAATTCATTGTCATTATCTCATTTAGATTCTCAAACAAATCAATGTGAACAAGAAGTTCAAAAGTTGATTCATTTGCAAAGTATTGCAAATCAACTGCTGGATGCATTTACGAACCTTTCACAGGTTACCAAAACGCATATATCAGCTACTAATGCTCAAGTTTGAGTTGATGTCTCAGTAGGACAGCTTGTCAAGACAAATGAGTCTAGGCCACGCTTAAAACGTGGAAGACCAGTTGAATCCAAAAATAAAAAACCTCAAAAAAAGGAACAAATGAACAAGATGATCATAATTCAGAGGCGATTGCTCAAGAAGGGCTCGAAGACATATAAAATGATGATACCATCAAGGAGGTCCAAGTACCTGAAAGTAATGAGAATGAAGAAATCTCAATATGTCTCGACGAGAAAAAGATGGAATCAAAATAATATTGTGGTTGATAATATTTTTACTTATAATGTTGCTATTGAAATAATGTAACAAGATAAGGATTTGAAACCAAGATCTGTCAATGAATGTAGGAAGAAAAATGATTGGCCAAATGAAAGGAAGCAATTCAAAGAGAATTGGCTTCACTTGAAAATACGTGAAATTTTCGGACCAATAGTTTGAACACCTAAAGGTGTCAAGCCAGCTGATTACAAATGGGTCTTTGTGCGAAAACGCAATGAAAATGGTAAAGTCATAAGATATAAAGCATAACTTGTGGCACAAGGATTTTCGCAAAGGCCTGACATTGATTATGAGGAGACATATTCTCCTATGATAGATGCAATTACCTTCAGGTATCTAATAAATTTGTCAGTTCATGAAAAGCTTGAAATGCATCTAATGGATGTGGTCACAGCCAATTTATATGGCTCATTGGACCATGATATTTTATGAAAATTCCTGAAGTATTCAAACTGCCTGAAGCATACAAAAATTCAAAAGAAACTTGTTCAATAAAGCTTCAGAAATCCGTATATGGATTGAAACAATCAGGACAGAGTAGTATAATCGTCTTAGTGGATATTTGATAAAGGAAGGATACAGAAATGATCCTATTTGTCCTTGTATTTTTATATGAAGGTCAGGATCTGAATTTGTTATAATATCTATATATGTTGATGACTTGAACATAGTCGGCACTCCTAAAGAGCTTTCAAAAGTTGATAAGTATTTGAAGAAAGAATTCAAAATAAAAGATCTGGGTAAGACAAAGTTTTGTCTTGGGCTACAGATTGAACATTTGACTAGTGGAATATTTTTCCATTGATCAACATACACTCAAAAAGTTTTGAAGCGATTCCACATGGACAAATCAGACCCATTGAATATTCCAATAGTTGTGAGATCACTCGATATCAATAAAGATTCATTTTGACCTCAAGAAAAGGATGAGGAGATTCTTGGTGATGAAACTCCATATCTCAATGTTGTTGGGGCACTAATGTACCTTGCCAACAACATACGACTAGACATTTATTTTGCAGTAAGTTTATTGGCAGATTCAACTCATGTCTATTAAGAAGACATTGTAAAGGTCTTAAGCATATATTCAGATAGTTTCAAGGAATAGTTGATATGAGATTGTTGTATTCTAATACATTCAAATCAGAAATGGTTGGTTATGCAGATGTGGGATATTTGTCTGATTCAAATAAAATCGGATCTCAGAAAGGCTATTTATTCACATATGGAGGTACAACTATATCATGGCGTTCTATGAAGCAAACAATAATTGCTATTGCTACTTCTTTAAATCATGCAGAGATAATAGTTATTCATGAAGCCAATCGAGAGTGTGTATGGTTTTGAACAATGACTCAACATATTTTACAATTATGTGGTCTTTCTATGCAAACAAAGGTTCCAACAATATTATATGAAGATAATGTTGCTTGCATAACTCAATTAAAGGGAGAATATATCAAAGGAGATCGAATAAAGTATATTTCACCCAAGTTTTTTTTCACATGATCTTCAACAAAATGGTGAGATAGATGTTCAGCAGGTTCATTCAAGTGATAATCTTGCGGATTTATTCACTAATGCATTGCCGACATCAACATTTAAAAAGCTAAGATATAAGATTGGAATGCATCGTCTCCAAGATATCAAATGAAGTTTTCATTAAGGAGAGTATGATATGTGTTGTACTCTTTTTTTTCTTAACCAAGATTTTGTCCCATTGAATTTTCTTGGTGAGGTTTCCAATGAGGCAGCATCTAAAGCGTATTGTAAAATATGTGTACTCTTTTTATTTTACTAGCTTTTTCCCACTGGATTTTTCCTAGTAAGATTTTAACGAGCCACATTATCTATGAATATCCGAAGGAGAGTGTTACAAATCTATTTAATTTGGTGGATGTTTCATTCATCCAATTTCTTAATGCATGTATCATTTAACTATATTAATTACATGTGATACTAACCTAATGGTTAAACGACTGTAAATGGATGAAATTCTCATCCTACAAAAGGGTATTATTTACCTTTTGTAAATGGACATACAAGAAGAGAATAAACAATACTCTCTAAATACTATTCTTTCTATTATTTGTCTTCATTTCTTGTTTAGTATTCTTATATTTGCTAATATTTTATAACATTATGGACATTTATTTTTATTTTTATTTTTTATGAGTATATATTTGATTTATCTCTTTAGCATCTGAAATATGTATAATTTTCTTATTTCTTCTCAATGTTCCTTGCAAATTACTATATAGCAAAATAGTTTATTCTCATCAAAGAGAAACAAGCGTCAAAAACACATTTGAAGGTTTTTTTTTTAGTTTGATATCTAAATTATTGAGAGCATGAGTTTCATTGTCACGACCCAAAATTCGGGCGTGATGGCACTCACCTAACCCACCAAGGCGAGTCAGCCCAACACCTACTGATCCAAACATAACAATGATAGCGGAAGAGGAACTAGTCTAATATGGCAAATAATCATAGGAAAACCAAACTACAACCATCCCAGAACTGGTATCACATGTACAAGCCTCTAGATACATAGTACTCGAATAAAATAAATGTCTCAAATGTCTAGTCCTCAAATAGGACGTAATATAATAATGGATTCCTTGAAGGTCCACCGATGTGATAAGCAGCTACCTTAAGGATAATCCAGAAGCTCGATCCTGAAATGAGGAAATTCTAACTAAAGGGACCGGGCTCGCAACCTACAAAAATGTAGCAAGGGGTGAGTACCAAAAACAACACGGTACTCAGCAAATGGAACTAACCTAGAGTAAAACAATGAAGAACCAAGTAACTCCTTCACACCCAACCACATACCGCCAAACTACAATCCTGCACTCAGAAAAGTCCCAGCCCAACAACACATAATACACAATAAAGATAGTTTTCCAGTATATCACAATCATCAAATCACAAGTCATAACTCACAAGTGGTAACATACTCAATCACATGCATAACACCATACCACATAATAGTATGCAAGGATGAGATGCAATGCGTATGCAAGAACTGTCGGTAATGACCTCGACATCACAATATCAATATGCAAGGATGAGATGCAATGCTTATGCAATAATTGCCGGCAAAGACCTCGGCATCACAACATCGCCGGCAAAGACCTCGGCATCACAACATCGCCGGCAAAGACCTCGGCATCACAATATCGCCGGCAAAGACCTCGGCATCACAACATCGCCGGCAAAGACCTCGGCATCACAACATCGCCGGCAAAGACCTCGGCATCACAGTATCGGCGGCAAAGACCTCGGCATCACATCTCGACCGGTAAAGACCTCGGCCCCAATTTCTTTTTTTTTTTACCATCTCACTCATATCAATATCCAGAATCAATGCAAATTATGTGTAACATAGAATGAATGAACATAAGATGAAGTTCACAAACAAATCAACTCATAATCACCAACCACAACAATATATCTCAAAAATAGAATTCTCGTCACTTAGCCACATTTTCAATTCAAGTATCACAACACCACACCAACTCACATTTATATTTAATTGCCTCAGTTTCTATAATATTAAAATATTTCATAAATCACACATAGAAAAATTACAAGAATAAGGGTATTACCCAATACCATAAATGTTGCAATATCCTTAATATCTCAATACTATCACAACCTCAACAACAGTCACATCTCAAAACAAGTACCAATTCGATATCAATATCGAATAATTCATTATTTTCCCTAAGATACACTTCCACAATTAATTCACAAGTCAAATTCACCATAGAAATAATTACTCAATTCAAAATATTTTGATCAAAGCCTACATTAATCCATCTCTATCCCAAAATACTCAATTCTATACACATTAGAGCATACAAGGTTCAACATATTTAACAAAAAGTTAGAAACCCACTTGCCTTAATAAAGTCTTGAATCATGTGAGTTCTGAAGCTTTTCCCTCTCTACGATACTCCAAATCACCAAAATCTATTCAAGTATAACATCTCAATCACATAACGAATCTAAGGACACTAAAATCAATTAATTCGGTGAAAAGGGCAAAATGATCCAAAAATTTCGTCACCAAAAAAAGTCATCGGAAATCTGAAAATTTATACATAAAAATGTTCTCCCAGTAATAAGGAATTCAATGGTGAAAACCGTTTCAAAAACGGAGCTAAAACGAGGTAGAAATCTCATATTTAAAGTCTCCAAAAAAAGACATCCGAACCAGCGAAAAAAAGCAAATTTTACCTCGAACGGCGCGCCAAAATTAATTTCTGAAACTCCCATGGTGTTCCTCTCGGAAAAATACGCGATTTAGCCTTTTGAATCGCCCAAATCGGACCAAAATCGAGGGAGAAATCGTTGATTGAAGTTTGGGAGAAACCCAGAAATTTTTTGAGAAAATCTGCGTTTTTTTTAATATACTGCACCACCTGCCACGTGGCAGAGCCTGATTGGGCCACGTCATCCCCGCTTCAGCATTTCCAGCAAACTCTCAAACTTAAATTCAACGCTCCGGCCTCACCCAAAGTCGGAAAAATACATTCCATATATGAAATCTGATCGGAAATGATATTTTGGACTCAATGGTGTAGTCGAAATTCTCATCGGAGGTCATTTTGTTCCAATGTGGGTCTCATTTCCCAATATCGAAAACTATCAAAAGGACCAAAGCACACTCGAAAGCTTCAGAAACTGAACGAAGGGTCCTTCGAGACCAAAATTGATGTTCCGGATCCAATGGAATCATTAGAATTTGAATTTGAGGTCTCCTTGGCCGAAACCCGAGAAAACTCATTTAAACTAGTTTCGGGCTCAAAAAGTCAAAACCATGTTCAGGGTCATTACATTATTCACCACTAAAAACCATGTTCGTCCTCGAACATAAGGCAAAGGGAGGAGCCTCATTAGAAGTAACCAAGAGTCCGACATACCCTTCTCAAGTCATTAATTTCTTCTAAGTGACCTTATTCTCAAGAGTCATAACATCAAAACATACCGGCAAGAATACCACTTATGAGCCAATATGAAATTCTGCCCTCTAAGAGTAGCTACCAAGTCGGAGAATAGCTAATGAACCAAACTTGAACCAATAATAGTCAATTGCAATCTACCCACCATCGCAAACCTCGTCCAAGTCCCATTCCCTTAACATAATCTTCCCTGAACTTAAGCTGCGCAATTTCAATACTTCAACACTACATATTCGTAAGAGAGAACCCAATTAAATTTGACAACTAGTGAATGACACTCCCAAGATTATAAAACCTCAAATAATACTGCCCCGATGCTGGAGCAATAGCTGAATCAAGTATAGTTCCCTTTTTCACGAGCTACAACTATTTAATTAGAAATCAACATCAACCACATATAATGCTTCGAAGAGAAGAAAAATGTCTCAACGTCAACTCCAACAATTGTTCCCTCATGCCAAACTTAAGAAATTCTTTATCACCCTAGAAATTCTGCATACCATGAGCATATAACCTTCATTTACCACTAGGTACCAACATAATCCATCATGATAGTTTACGCCAACCTCCATCGCTGAAGTAATATCCATCTGATCCAAAGTCATCAGTGACACATATCAAACCGTGAGTCCTTTCTATATTACTTCCATGAGTCACCTATTATGATTGAGCAATCCAACCTTACATGAACTGCATAATTTCTCACACATCACTATTTGTCATTCCAACCCAAACCAAACTTTCTAAAAGAAGTTCACAGTCTCTCATAATCCGTTGATGAGTCAACCCCTCTCACATTATCACACGAACTCAAAGCGAAAATCCATACAATTTACAACTCTGAACCATGGACCCATATATGATGTCTACTTTCCTTTACTTTTCTTGACTTGTATCTGTCATAAATGTTGCGAGGATGTTTGAATGCTAAACCCATATCCATGGCCTAATCCTAGGTGCTCAAACTCTTTGATGCCCAAGGCTTATGTACTCGCTCCTATCCCATTTATTGTTAAACTTTCTTAGAAAAACTTCCACAACAGATTGTCTTTTACTTTACACCAAACTACTCAAAATGAAACTTCATTTAGTCCCTTCACCATCAAAAGTAACAGAATCCATAATCGAAGACAAGCTCAAAACCCTTCAAAAATGCTCAGTAACCAACATAACCGATTATCTCATTAGACTAATCCATACATTAACAAAATCAATTATCATGAACGCAACGTACTATGAAACTCTGGATCCCAACTCACACTATGCAATTGATTTCCTTCTCAATCATAGTTAATATACATCTTGAAGATCTTTAGAGATTGAATACCCTATTTTTTTTTATCAATCGCTTTCTCATATACGTTGTCGTACTCGTTACTCGCAACCCAAGTCATACTAGTCACTGAATTGAATACCATAAAGAAATCCATTCTCACACTCGAGCCAACCCATGTAGACTTCTCTCTCATACCTTACCAAACAATCTGTTAACCTTGCTGATACTAGTGTAACTATCTTACCATAGTCGAATTAGGCAACTAAAGTCATGACATATAATGAAATTGTTGTTATGATTGATATGGTTGCCCAATCCCAAGTCATACCAGCAAAATTTACTGACTCAACCAATTAACCATATGTACTTTCTCACTATCATTTCCATTTCCATTTATACAAGTGAACTTGTCGAAACCTTATTAGTCCACATTCTGGTTATCTCGATATCAAAGGACTCCTCTTAGCTTACAATGAGGTCACCAATCCCCATATACATCTATGGAATAAAATCACACTTAAACATATTAATACCCATTCTAAGATTCACCCCTACAACTTTCCTTATAACTGATTCCAAACTCAAGCACCCATAGTAACAACCAAATGGTTCTCCCCAAATATAACGGTAATGCCAAACTCCACTACCTGAGGAAGTGCAACAATTCATAACTCCTTAGTACTAGTGTCTGCACTCAATGATCAATACCTCTGTCCTTGTATATTATCCGTACCACATCAAAAGTCCCACCATATTCACCACTAGAATGCCCCATATTCTCGGAGAAGTTGGTGCTCGAATGGTCCACACTTTTATCTCATTGAATTCATCTCTCACCAAACAATATACCTTCTCTCATAGACAAGATGAGTAGTAGAAGCAGCACAACCCATAGCCCTATCCAAATAGATATATACACCATCATAGCAGTTGTATCATAGTCATTTGTGCAACATATCCACTCCAAAAAGACTTAGTAGAGGTCCTGATTTTAATAAACACAATGTCATCCTCTGTCCATACCAGTCAACCCTCATTTGAAAACTTAACAACTGGAATCCCATAATTATTACATCGATAACATAGTCATTACATTAATGATGCTATGCCACGTTTACGAATCACCCGAACATCTAGTAGACTAAGAAAGCACCACCCTCGACGCTGAAGTCTACACTCTTACCAATCCATTGGCCAATTTCTAAATATATCTAGCTATTGGTCGCTCCTTTACCTGAATAGCTACAAGACCCCCCAAGCTTAAGGCCTTCCTACTCAAAGCATTATCCACCCCATTGGCCTTCCCAGATGATATAAGATACAACAACAACAACATAACCAGAAATGCCACCAACTCAGATGAACTCACATTTGGAAAAACTTGTCATATAACTTACCCTCTCTAATCTATTGAAGTACAATCCTCAAATGCCGCTCATAATCCTCTTTGGCATTGAAGTGGTCCAATATATCATTAATAACAACAAAAAAACAAGAAACCCAAATATAGTTGAAATACATCATTCATCAACTCTCTAAATGCGGCAAAGGCATTGATTATCCCAAAGGACATGATAAGGAACTCATAGTGCCCACACCTTGTCCGAAATGCTAGCTCAGGAATGTTAGAATCCCTGATCCTTAGCTGATGATATTCAGATCTCAAATCAATCTTCGAAAATACAGTTTCACCTTGAAGTTGGTCAAAAAGATCATCAATTATAGGGAGAGGATACTTCTTCTTGATGATCATTTTTTCAACTATTTGTAATCAATACACATTCTCATAGAACCATCATTTTTCTTTACAAACCATCATTTTTCTTTACAAACAAACACAGGGCACCCCATGGAGACACACCAGGGCATATGAACTCTTAACTCAAGAGATTTTAAAGTTGATCTTTCAATTCAACTTCTTCGTTCGATACTAACCTTTGACATAACTCATCGGACCTCATCCACACCCTAG
Organism: Solanum rostratum; assembly: GCA_029948455.1. Classification (NCBI taxonomy): domain Eukaryota; kingdom Viridiplantae; phylum Streptophyta; class Magnoliopsida; order Solanales; family Solanaceae; genus Solanum; species Solanum rostratum. The sequence goes on from CM057056.1 coordinate 24,062,124, forward strand.
TCATTTCGAATCAAGGTACAATCCAAGGATTACTACACGTTCATCCCTTAAATCCATTACCTCTGAGCTAGATCTAATTTCAAAACCACGCAATGTACCGAGATCTACAACAACCACGCACGACAGGAATCGAAAGAATAAGAGAAAATTTCCTAACAATCTCTGTAGCCTCTCAAGGACAAGTAACAGACGTCTCCGCACCGATCCTTAAGACTCTACTCGATTGGGCTTGTACACATGTGAGACCTATGAACCTGGAGCTCTGATACCAGCTGTCACGACCCAAAATTCGGGCGTGATGGCACTCACCTAACCCACCAAGGCGAGTCAGCCCAACACCTACTGATCCAAACATAACAATGATAGCGGAAGAGGAACTAGTCTAATATGGCAAATAATCATAGGAAAACCAAACTACAACCATCCCAGAACTGGTATCACATGTACAAGCCTCTAGATACATAGTACTCGAATAAAATAAATGTCTCAAATGTCTAGTCCTCAAATAGGACGTAACATAATAATGGATTCCTTGAAGGTCCACCGATGTGATAAGCAGCTACCTTAAGGATAATCCAGAAGCTCGATCCTGAAATGAGGAAATTCTAACTAAAGGGACCGGGCTCGCAACCTACAAAAATGTAGCAAGGGGTGAGTACCAAAAACAACACGGTACTCAGCAAATGGAACTAACCTAGAGTAAAACAATGAAGAACCAAGTAACTCCTTCACACCCAACCACATACCGCCAAACTACAATCCTGCACTCAGAAAAGTCCCAGCCCAACAACACATAATACACAATAAAGATAGTTTTCCAGTATATCACAATCATCAAATCACAAGTCATAACTCACAAGTGGTAACATACTCAATCACATGCATAACACCATGCCACATAATAGTATGCAAGGATGAGATGCAATGCGTATGCAAGAACTGTCGGTAATGACCTCGACATCACAATATCAATATGCAAGGATGAGATGCAATGCTTATGCAATAATTGCCGGCAAAGACCTCGGCATCACAACATCGCCGGCAAAGACCTCGGCATCACAACATCGCCGGCAAAGACCTCGGCATCACAATATCGCCGGCAAAGACCTCGGCATCACAACATCGCCGGCAAAGACCTCGGCATCACAACATCGCCGGCAAAGACCTCGGCATCACAGTATAGCCGGCAAAGACCTCGGCATCACATCTCGACCGGTAAAGACCTCGGCCCCAATTTCTTTTTTTTTACCATCTCACTCATATCAATATCCAGAATCAATGCAAATTATGTGTAACATAGAATGAATGAACATGAGATGAAGTTCACAAACAAATCAACTCATAATCACCAACCACAACAATATATCTCAAAAATAGAATTCTCGTCACTTAACCACATTTTCAATTCAAGTATCACAACACCACACCAACTCACATTTATATTTAATTGCCTCAGTTTCTATAATATTAAAATATTTCATAAATCACACATAGAAAAATTACAAGAATAAGGGTATTACCCAATACCATAAATGTTGCAATATCCTTAATATCTCAATACTATCACAACCTCAACAACAGTCACATCTCAAAACAAGTACCAATTCGATATCAATATCGAATAATTCATTATTTTCCCTAAGATACACTTCCACAATTAATTCACAAGTCAAATATCACCATAGAAATAATTACTCAATTCAAAATATTTTGATCAAAGCCTACATTAATCCATCTCTATCCCAAAATACTCAATTCTATACACATTAGAGCATACAAGGTTCAACATATTTAACAAAAAGTTAGAAACCCACTTGCCTTAATAAAGTCTTGAATCATGTGAGTTCTGAAGCTTTTCCCTCTCTACGATACTCCAAATCACCAAAATCTATTCAAGTATAACATCTCAATCACATAACGAATCTAAGGACACTAAAATCAATTAATTCGGTGAAAAGGGCAAAATGGTCCAAAAATTTCGTCACCAAAACAAGTCATCGGAAATCTGAAAATTTATACATAAAAATGTTCTCCCAGTAATAAGGAATTCAATGGCGAAAACCGTTTCAAAAATGGAGCTAAAACGAGGTAGAAATCTCATATTTAAAGTCTCCAAAAAAAGACATCCAAACCAGCGAAAAAAAGCAAATTTTACCTCGAACGGCGCGCCAAAATTAATTTCTGAAACTCCCATGGTGTTCCTCTCGAAAAAATACACGATTTAGCCTTTTGAATCGCCCAAATCGGACCAAAATCGAGGGAGAAATCGTTGATTGAAGTTTGGGAGAAACCCAGAAATTTTTTGAGAAAATCTGCGTTTTTTTTTAATATACTGCCCCCCCCCCCCCACCTGCCACGTGGCAGAGCCTGATTGGGCCACGTCATCCCCGCTTCAGCATTTCCAGCAAACGCTCAAACTTAAATTCAACGCTCCGGCCTCACCCGAAGTCGGAAAAATACATTCCATATATGAAATCTGATCGGAAATGATATTTTGGACTCAATGGTGTAGTCGAAATTCTCATCGGAGGTCATTTTGTTCCAATGTGGGTCTCATTTCCCAATATCGAAAACTATCGAAAGGACCAAAGCACACTCGAAAGCTTCAGAAACTGAACGAAGGGTCCTTCGAGAGCAAAATTGATGTTCCGGATCCAATGGAATCATTAGAATTTGAATTTGAGGTCTCCTTGGCCGAAACCCGAGAAAACTCATTTAAACTAGTTTCGGGCTCAAAAAGTCAAAACCATGTTCAGGGTCATTAAATTCATACGTAAACTATCACTTATTAATTTATGAAACACACTTTGTTCTATTATTACACTTTCGCTATGGTGTTATTGTGTGTACTACACTCTCTCTTTTATTTTAAAAAAATATTACGTCACACTCTACATGGATAAAATATTCCACTTGACAAAAAATAAATTATAATATTAGTTAAAGTTAAATATCAAAGTATTATTATTCTAAATAATTATGAAATAATGGCAGAATGACCTATTAGGCCCTTATACTTGTTCCCGTTTGTCACATAGACCCTTCGACTCAGGAATTTGCCAACTGAACCTCGTACCCACTAAAATGCAACATTTTAAACACTTTTTTTTTACCTAAGCACGGTGCATTACTTACAAACGAGTACACGTAAATTTTCACGTCATTTTAAAGTTTCATACAAAAAATGACATGTTAAAACATATTTTCACATAGCAACAACCTTGTTCTTTCAAAAGTTTCTTCCCTTTTTTTCACTCAGACAAAAATAATCACCATCTTCATTCCCCAATCTAATTACCATCTCCATTTCCCTCATTCTTTTCTTCTTCTTCATTTTGGTGCCCTCTCCTTTTACTTGCTTCTATTTCCTAAACGTACTAAGCATTGTTAAAAACTTTCCTTTGTTGAAGAATATCTTGATGTTAAAAAAATAAAAACTACTAGATCTATCACTTTATAAATTGTAAAGTGGATTAAAAAAGAGAAGAAAAAAATGGAGATTGAAAGGAAGAAAGAGAAAAAATAATCACCATATTCATTCCCCTCATTCTTTTCTTCTTCATTTTGGTGCCCTTGGAGATGGGAAAGAAGAAAGAGAAAAATTAATCAGCACCTCCATTCCCTTCATTATTTTCTTCTTCATTTTGATGCCCTCTGAAAAATTTTCTTTTGTTGAAGAATATCTTGATGCTAAAAAAATAAAAACTATTAGATCTATAACTTTATGAATTGTCATTTGTAATTCGGGGAGAAAGAGAAAGTGGAAAAAAATGGAGATGGGAAGGAAGAAAGAGAAAGAAATAGGGGAGGGGGTCGGGTGGTTGGGAAAAAGAAGAAATGAGTTATATTTAATTTTTAATTTTTTTTAATCTTTTTTATTTATATTTTTTGGGGTCAAACATGGTATTTCACGCTCTTTTTGTACGTGAAATCACACATCTTTGCCAAATCAATAATTAAGTTGTCACGTAAGCTTGGTCAACGGTCAGAGGGGTTTATATGTTGAGTTTCATCAAGTGTAAGTGTTCAGTTAGCAAAATCCTAAGTAGAAGGGTCTATGTGATAAAATGGAACAAGTATAAGGATCTCCCAGGTCATTCCGCCTAAAATAAAATGTAAAGTATTTTTCTTAGCTCACTCCACCACTTTCTCTCACCATGGCCCTCTTATCCCCCCTCACCCCCCCCCCCCCCCCACCAACCGAATTTTTAGTTTTATTTCTTATTTTTTTATGTAAAATTTTGTAAAGAAATTCTTACTTCATCTCCTCCCCCGACCTCCTCAAATAATAATTCGGTATTATTTTTTGTATTTTAAAAAATAATTCTACCACATTCACCTAATTCTTCACTTTTATATTTAGAAAAATAATTTTTACTTTTCACAAGACTTTTCTTAAATAAAATATATATATCTGTTATATTCCGTATACAAGTAGAAAAATTTTTTGTAAAAAATATGTGTACATATTTATAACAAAATGAGAAAAATAAGAAAACAATAAAAATAATTTAGGAGTGGGGGACAGATAGGGTGGAATAGAATTTTAGTTAGTTTAAAAATAAAAATAATCAAAAGTTTATTCTGAAAGAAGTGAAGGAGCGGTGAAGTTTGAAGTTTTATAAATATTTTATACAAAAATAAGAGGGCGGGATGTTGGTTGGGGGTGGGGAGTAGGAAAGAAAAATATTTTTAGATTTTATTTTTAAAAAAAATAATTTTTGGGGGGTTGGGGCGGAGGGGGTTATATTAATACTTTAATCTTTAACTTATTAGTTTATTTAATTTTTATCATGATGGAGTATTTTATACATGTGGAATGTCATGTAGCAAAACTTTTTCCAATAAAGGAGAGAGCTTATATCACACACCATGGAAATGTGTTTCTCAAACTTATAAGTGATAGTTTAAGTATCAAACTCACGCTCCTAATAGTTTAGATATCAAACTTTAAAAAAAAAAAAAATTAAATGTGTTTTTAGCCCTTATCTCTATCAATTATATTGTAGTTTAAGTCAAAAATATGAAATTATGATTGCACTTTTACTTTCCATTTACCTCCCTTTTTTCCCTTATTTCTTTTCTTATTCTTCTTTCTTATTAATAAGCGGAAAGATGACTTGCTCAGAGCCAATCCACATGTTTGTTTCAACTGCGACAAGTATGCAGTTGTTGCTTCTAAGTTCTATCCATGGACATTTTCAAAATTTCAGTTATTTTTTTAATCTGTTATATATTTCAAAATAATATAAAAAAAATATTATAAATCATAATAATTAACAATTTACTCGTCTCAACTGACATTTTCAAAATTTTTGTATAGGATATGTTTGTCTACTTATTCAACTTTAACAAGTTTAAGTATCTACTTGTGCATACTCAAAGTTGGAGGGTATAGATGCCAGTCGAGGCCAAATAAAAGAGCACGTTTATGCAATACAAAACTTTTGTTAAAACAAAATTTTGTGGAAGTAATAAACACAAAAGTTTCTTGTAAGTTTTCAAAATAAAAAATTAATCTAGCAATAAAAACAGAACATGAAAGAAAAAACAGAAATAATATTGAAAAGAAAGAAAATATTTGAGTCCATAGAATTCACTATGTGTTCTTAAGGAATTTAATCCTTTCACTGTACTCGTGGTTGTGGATTATTTCCTCCCACGATAAAACGAATATCCCTGTTAAAGAAGTAGCAGTACCTAAAACTTCAATTATTTTAGCGAACTCAAAAAGCAGCAACAAAATCATACAAAGACTCTACTTTGATTGTAAGAAAATGTATGCAGAAGGAGAAAATTTCATGTTTAAAATGAGAGAAAATTCAATGCTCAAAAATGAGAGAAAATCCCTTTATTTATAGGCACTGCAATTATTCCACTAGTACGGGTCTCTTTATTTGAATGTAACATTGTAGTAGCAACTACAGACGGGGTCCGCATGAGATATCGGTTCTTGATCCACTATCTTTCTTTTCGAAAAATGCCCTCTAGATTTGTCCAAATTCAAAGCCCATTAAAGGCACATGAATCATGCAAAGGATTTGAACCCATCCAAATGATGTTCAACAAGCTATACCCAAGTAGCTCTCGTCCATGATCCAAGAGACCCGAAACTAGTTAATCATGCTATCCTTACCTTCTAACTAACCTCTTCGGGGTAAAGATTTACCAACCCTTAGTGCATGACCCCTGCGGCGACAGGACTTCACCAATGCCTAGCAGCCTAGATACCCATTTAATCAGGGAGAACTCGACCTACAACAAAGAGTGCTTATTGTGCTTTATCGGAAAGGCCACAACAATTTGAAAAAGGCACAACCTTTTGAAAGTTCACAACTATTTGGAAAAGGCATAACCTTTTGAAAAGGTTACAAATTTTCGAAAAAGTCACGATCATTTATAAAAGTTCATAACTTTCTAGAAAAGTCGCAATCCTTCATTTTCAATTCACACCTTTAAAAAATTCAAAAGTCACAACTTTTTATTTTCAGTCACACCTTTAAAAGTCCAACAGAAATTGCAGTATGGTGGACAATATGTTGGATGTAATATTTCTTTTTTGGCGTTGTTCAAATTCTTTTTTATGTATTGGCGAACAATATTAATAATGAAGATAAGATGATTGAACGACGGTCAGAAAAGCCAGGAGAAAGACCAGTCCAGGAACCAAATTGGAAGATGCACAAAGGGAAGCCAAATTACAATGCTTCCATTGGTAAAACAAAAGGTAATGAAAAAGGCACAAAGAGCATACCTGAGAGTGGTATAACAAATATAAAAGTTCCTATATGGACGAATATCTTTAATAATAAATAATACAACAATATGTAGGCAAGAAATATTATAACCATGTACAAACTTTTACACAAGAACAATAGTGGACATGGAAATGTAGAATACGCAAAACTGGTACCAGGGCAGTGGGGGAGAGGGTAATTAACAATGTAGTATATGTAAAGAAGATAATAAGTATCTTCATATCCAAAGAGAAGATGTGAAGCGCAAAAACCAAAGAATACAAAAGAAAAAATAACGAATATTTTTGTTTGAATATAAAGATAATTATTTGAGACAACGTTATCAATCATGAACCAGCTTCTTGACTACTGCAGCCATATATTTGCCTTGGTGTTCAGCAAGCGCCAGCTCCGTGTCACTAGCCTCTCTTGTTCCATCACCAGCAAAGACACCAGCACCATAGGGAGTACCCCCTCGGATGGAGTCCATTTTGAACATACCAGCTCCAAATGTGTATCCAATGGGAACAAAGAGCATACCATGGTGGGATAGTTGGGTGATAGCTGTCCAACTACATACAAATACCAAAGAAATATAATCAGTCTCATCTTCCCTACTTTTCAAGGATGCAATATTGAAGCTAGAGAGATGCACAACTATTTAAGTAAGGAGATTCTGCACCATTAATTTCAAAAAAAGCAAAAAGGTAAATGGTGACAAACAAGTCCCACTTATAGCAACAGTGACTTTTACGCTACTTGATTAGATATTTTATGATGTTAGTGTGGCAAGAGAAACAATTAAGTATGTACCTACTTGAAACTCTTAATGCACCAAGATCTACAAAGCAAGCAGAAATTAGATAACAGCTCCAATCAAGCAACATGATTTCACTGTACTTTTGTAGACCTAGTACAGAGTAGCGGTGCATAAATTACACGATTGCTCCAATTTAGCCTTTTTAATATTTTAACCAGTGACACAATTTAGAACTACGCATGAATTCCTAAAAAAAAATGATTTTCTTAAATTTGCTTACCTAATCTCTTATGCAATATCAGAAAATTACTTTGGAGAAGATAACAGTAGAATATAATCAAGCTACACCTCAATCCCAAAACGGAAGTAGGCTATGTGAATCCTATATAACCATTTGCTTGTATTAGTTTCTCCTTCTCAAGTAGATGACGTTGACTAAAACTGACTTCCAACTAATTATCAGTATTAACAACTACACATCATTCCCAAAATTAGGGTCGACTTTAAATTCTCACCATACTGTTTCAGGTCAATCCTACCAAATCATTAGAAGAGATAAATTAATTCTTTAAAAAATAAAAGATTACATAGCAAACTTGCCTGGTCAGCAGACTCAGCACTATGAAATAAACCGTAGGAACTCAAATTTATTATCTTAAAGAAATAGAAAGGATGGTCAATAAAAAGCAAGATATCCACGGGCTCAGGAGTAGAAGTAGCATGCAAAAAAGTTTTAACTGACCCAATTCCTGAATATCTTAAACACAAACAATTCATTATGAAGCAAAATGTTATCACCCCATGATACAAATCAAAACAATAAGATGCAAGGACTCCAGGTGTTATCATATGTATCTTCCGACTTTCCAAAAGAATAGAAGGAAAAGAAAGTGGCATCCCTCAATTATTTTTTCATATCAAATTGCTTCCTCCATTTCCCTTGAAAGAGTACCAGATTTCTAATCTACTTAAATCTACCATCTTGTGTAATGATTAACCTAATGCAACCACCTAACCATGACTTAGTACTTTCAAATGACTATAAGTTTAGTCTCAAACTGAAAGGTATGAAGTATGTTTTCCCATTATCATAGGCACCAACGACACTGGGCCATTCCTAGTTAACAACAATGCACCGACTATTCCATCTTCCTTCCAGGAACTTCCACATCAATGGATGATCTATTCAAGTTATTCTTGGAGTGATTCTATCTCAATTCATCTAGCCCACATCAGCACTACATATCTTGGATGGTGACTGATTAAATTGCAATGTTGGACCTCTACGAATTTCTGAAATGCCTAGTTAAACACCGACCAAACTATTTCTATTTTTTATAGATGAGGTAAACACTGATCAAACTGTTAAAAAGAAATTATAAAAAATTCACCTAGTCTTTCGAATTTTTGTACATAGAAACGGCCACCTTACAGCAGGGCTTTCAGATTAACTGTTCTTTAAAACAACATACAAATTTCAGGCATAATCCATTCTTGACCAGTGTTTCGCTCCATTTTTAGATGGAGAATACAATTTTCTAGTAAAGGAAGAGGTGTCACTTGTCAGCAATAAAATCCCAGTTTTAATAGCAAGCCGTCATTTTTTCAATCACTAATAAATTTCTTGTATCCCAGATGTAATCCAATAAAATGGTTTGAATTCTTAGATACTTGGGGTGGGGTGGGGGGTGGGGGTGCGTTTGGTATGTTGGATAAGCATAGATAGTCCTAGGACAAAAATTTAATATTGCCTTATCCACCAAACTAATCCTGGGATAGGTACCAGGATAAGTAATTAGTACCGAGATAAATAATTTCTGTCAGGTGATGGAATAATAGTACCAGGATTTGTTAGCCTGGGATAAAACAATAAGATCGACAAAAGTACTTTTGAGATCCCTCAAACTCTTTTTCTACTAAATAAGGTGAAGGGCATTTTTGTAAACAACTAATTTCTTCTTCTTAGAAATTATGCCATGCATGTTATTTTTGATACAACAAACCTAGCAGTCAATAAGAAATAATCTCAGGATAACTAATTCCAGCATAACTCGTCCTCAAACCAAGCGACCCCTTAAAGCGTGCAACAAAATTTCCTTCATTCTGCATGAGGAATATCAAGTGTCCTTTACTGCATAGAGAAAGTCATTTCGTGACTTGATAAATAAGCACGAGGAATATCAAATAGAAGTAAGGTTTGTTCTGAAACTGAAGACTCTGGTTAGGAAAGCTCCTAGAGAAATATGCTCTTTTTTATGCAATTTTGGTGAATTCTGAATATGTTGAAAGCATTTTAGGGACAGGGAGTTGTGCTTTGCTTTTACTCAGTGGTGTGTTCATTTCTTAGGCACTAGAGCTTTAGGTGCTCTCAATGCATTCCTCCCACCCATCTGCACTGGGATGGAGGGTTGCGTCTAATATGTGTCTTATATTTAAGCAATACAGATTAACATAATCAGATTGATGATTTCTCTCCTTACACAAAATTGGTTTGTTCCATCCATGGCTTCTTTTGATAATTCTGCCTCAGATATGATCATTGTATTATGGGCAAAATCAGCAATTCTTCTCTGTCTCAAGTTGCGCATTGCTCAACTACATCACTAAAGAGCAATGGTTCTCAGAAGCCAAATTCACACATGCGCTCCTCTACTAGGAAGAAAACAACAACATATCGAGCACTTCGTTATTACTTATTCGTATATAACTACTATATCTGGCCACAAAAAGGAAAAGTATCACTCCACATTAGCTGGGTTGAGTACTTCAGCTAGATAACTTATCACAATAGAAGGTGGATCAAAGGAGGATCCATCATATAAGAAATGGCGCAGGTGCACCCACAACCTCAGTGCAGGACTCGAAATATATACAACACGCACATACTGCTTTTACCTACTTCTAGAATGTCACAAAAACTGATCACAGCTAGCCACAAGAATAGACAGGTAGAAAAATCAAAATATCTATTCAATTTAGCAGTCTAAAATGGTTAAAGCTTACGCAGTGGTCTCTTGTCCACCTCCTTGAGTCCCAGTACTGACGAAAAATCCAGCGGGCTTTCCGGCAAGCTTCTGCTCCTTCCATAACTGCCCAGTAGAATCAAAAAACGCCTTCATTTGGGCCGCCATGCATCCGTACCTTGTCGGGAACCCGAACAAGAACCCATCAGCATTAACAAGCTCTTCCGGTGAGGGTATCTCTGGAATTGAATCATCCTTCACCGGGGCCCGCATTTGAACAAGAACCTCTTCAGATAGGGTCTCGGGTACCCGATAAAGAACAGCTTCCACACCATCCACAGCTTCAACTCCTTTCTTCATTCTCACTGCTAAGCTCTCCACGTGTCCATACATGGAGTAAAATATGATGAACAATTTCAGCTTCTGGGTATTCTCCAGAAGTGTGTCTATGGAGCGTTCGGTAGTGGAAACGGCGTCGTTTGGGACGGAATCTGGCTCGCCGGAGGGGATGGGTGGCGGGTTTTTGGAGGTAGATTTGGAAACCCTCTTCTTGCTGGGAACACAACCACCTCCTTTTCCCATTATACTGTTTGAACTCAATTTAGGGTTTTATTAGTGAGAGATTTTAGATCGGAAACAATGGAGGAGTGGCCGGTGGGAATGGAGATGGAGGATATTGATTATGGTTGGGTAGGTGGAATAGTGGACTTGGCTGGGAAATGCTAATGGTGTGTAACGTCGTCGTATTGAGTTTGACTTTAGTTTTTAAATTGAATAAGATGGTAATAATATTTAGTTTTATCAATGACCTAATTAATTATGATTAGTGCTGGATTAGGCCCACAACGAGAGCAAAAGAGTTTTCTACTAATTCTAAATACACGACTTATTTTATCAAAATTTCCAATATTCCCTATCATTTAATTTAATTACTAAAATCCCTTTTTTCTAGTTTTTTCCATTTTTTTTATACCTAAACAAATAAGACTTCCACTTCTTTTTTTAATGCATTATTTTTTGGTAACAGTCCAATCAAAGTCAATCACTTAATTAATTATTTCTCTTTCCCGATTTATTTGCAATCAGTTACCATTTTGAAATCACATTGGGAAGGCAAAACTGTATATCCCCTTTTCATGTCACTTTTTCCTTGCTCTTCAATTTTTCCGCCTCTTTCACGCTTTTCTTCTCTCTGTTTGTCAATTTCACCATCTTCATTCTCCATTTTTGTGCCATTTTTTTTATGGAATCTCCTTCTTTTAGTATTGGTTTAACACAATCCCTTGGTGATAACCAAGGTCTCCCATCATCTTCTCCGATTGCAATGGAACAAGTTGATACTAAAAACATGGATGATGCGGTTGATGAAGAAATTGAAGAAGAGATCGGTGTGCCGAAGGATACTGCTATCAGAAAGAAACTACATGTTCAAGTCTTGGTTTAACCCAATCCCTTGAAATCATGGATAATGCGGTTGATGAAGAACCCGAAGAAGAAATGAGTGTGATGAAGGATACGGGTTCAAGTCTAAAGCCATCCATAAAAAAAACGCATGCAAAGAAGAGGAAGAAAGTCGAACTCGTTATTCTAATGGATATATTTGATACCTCTCTTAATATGTGAAATCTATGTAATATGTACCATTAAAATGTATCACGTATGCAATGATTGTCACGCCCCGAGAGGGTACCCTAGGCGTGGCCGGCACTCAGAGACTATTGCTAGTCCCCAAGCGAACCACTTGGACTCATCGTCACATCATACTCAACAGCGGAAGAAACATCCTCAAGGAAAAGACCTTAATATAATTAAATTAATCAAGTCTTTATACAAAATGTTAATTTCCAACAAAGAATAGTTGAAAAAAAACAATACATCACATCCTCTACTCAGTGTCTATGAAGCCTCTAACTCAAACATCTCAATGGTACCATGACAGGCCATGGTTACCCAACTCAAGGAAAATAAAGTACAACTCAAGCTAGATGATAAAAATATGGAAATCTTCCGAAAACAAGGAGGTCTCACCAATCAGCTGAATGCGAATAGATCCTCAACGAAGCGCCTGTTAATGATCTCTAATACCTGCCTCTGCATCATAAAACGATGCAGTCCCAGAAGGGGACATCAGTACTTGGAATGTACTGGTATGTAAAATAGCTGAGTGAAACAGAAACAAGTAGAATAATATAGGAATAACATCAACTCAACATCATACTCCATCAGAATGTCAAATGTCTATCTAAAGAAAGAATAAAAAGTAGACAATGACCCATCAACATCTCATCAATACATCATCAATACATCAGACTCACCTCAAGGAAACTCAACTCGACTCAACTCAACTCAACTCGACTCGACTCAACTCAACTCAACTCAAGGAACATCAACATCAACTCAACTCAACTCAGGAACATCGACATCAACTCAACTCAAGGAACATCAACATCAACTCATCTCAGGGAACATCGACATCAACTCATCTCAGGGAACTCGACTCAAACATCACATCAACATCAACATCAGAGTCCTATCAAAAGGAACCTAACTGGGAGTTTCTCTAACCGACAACCATCACTTATGAGCCAGTGATGATACAACGAAGCGATGCCGTTGCCACATCCATCCAATACCCTGCCCGGGGTAAAGGACATCACATCAATGGATCCACAAAAAACATCAAACATCAGTCCTCTTTTGGGACAAGATAGGAGCCATCCGCATTGCAGTTCAATCCTCTCTTCCTACGCGGGCCACGTAGTTAATGGGTTTGAGTGGGACTCACTCTCTACCCATTTCGGTGCTCAATACTCCTCCCAGAACTCGACATGCTCATAAAACATCATCATCATCAGTCCCATAGGGACATAATACATCATCATCAGTCACATAAGGACATGATATAATACCTCAACATCAACATCGGTCCCAGAGGGACATAGTACATCATCTCAACATCAACAGCAGTCCCATGGGGACATATTATAAAACCTCAACATCAACATCGATCCCAGAGGGACATAGTACCTCACCTCATAACATCAACATCAACATCATAGACTCAAGATACTCTTTTAGAAATTAAACTTCCCATTTTAAGACATCATAAAACGTCATTCTCATCAACATCATCATCAAGACTCTCATCAAATGTGAAACACAATCACAACATCACAACATCATCATCGTCAAGGCTCTAGACTCATCCCTAAGTTCATTATGCATGCTTTTCAAATAATCATGTAAGGTTATGCAAAATCTCATGAAAAATGTTAACTTCAAGAAAACAAATAGTATGATGATCATCAACTTAGAAAACATGTAATTTCAAATCAATTTTTCAATGAAAAACTCTCAAATATTCATGCACACATACTCTTCAACCATCAACTCATCTTTGACCTCTATGGGGCACATGAGAGAACAAACTCATGCTTTTAGTTTAGCCTTACATACCTGGAAATTTGATATTTCAATCAAAATTTGATGAATACTCGTTTCTTGGAGAAAATCCTCAATCTCGTTGTTCTTTTAGAATGAAAGAACTTGGAAAGACATCGTTTGAAGAGCTTCTTTTTTATTCTTGACTTCTTGACTCAGAATCTTTAGAGTTTCTTGATGAAGAACCCCAATTCATGGAAAGAAGGATCAAGGAATCCTTTGTTGGGATTCTTGAATTCGCTTTCTTGAAACCCTAGGTTAGGATTTAAGATTCTATTAGGGATTTCATGAATAGATAGAGAAATTAGCTTAAAGCTTGTGAAGAATAACTCACCTTGATGAAGAATCTTGGAAGTTAATCCTAACTTGATGACTTCCTTGATGATTCTTGAGCGTTTTATGTTTAGGAGTGAAAGAGAGGGTTTTGACTTATGAAAACTGATGTTTTAGGCGTCTTGGAACCTTAAATAGACCCCCAAAGGCTTTAGGGTAAAAGTACCCTCAAAATAAAATAAAGAAACTTCGGTTAGCTTATCCAGAGAGGGTTCGCGATAGGCCCGCGTCGCGGAGCCGTCGCGGACCTTCAGACAGCTCTGTAGGTCTCCAGTAAAATGGTCATAACTATCTACTCCGAACTCCGTTTAACGCGAAATAAGATGCGTTGGAAAGATAATTCAAAGATCTTTAATTTGATATATTATGGGTCACCTAACTCATTATACTCTAGGAGATATGGTCATTTAAAGTTGACCCTTCCATCAACTCATATGAAAACTTAGTTGCTAGAATTTCTTTGGACTTGGATTGATGTAAAAGATCAATTATAACTCTAAATCATATCTAATATACTTTAAATACTTAGGAATTGATCCTATCATATGAAGGATGACTCAATCTTAGTAAAAAAAAAGTTGGGGTGTTACATTATCTCCCCCTTGGGATCATTCGTCCTCGAATGATGAGTAAAGGTAGACATCAAGGCACGAATAAGAATAAGAACTCTTCTCAAAACTCACTCAATCAATCAAACTCTAACTCGTCATCAGTCTCAAACCATCTCCATTCAGACTCAGGAATGGACACATCAACTCAGAAATAGAAAACTCAATTTAAATCATGAGTAAGGAAATTACATCTTACATTCTCTTCATCAAGCACGAATGGAACATCGAAACTCAATCAATTTGAATCATTTAGACACCTTGTCAATTAGTCTTTTGAACTCAAGAAGGAAGCCATCAACTCAAATCGAGAATAGGAACATCGTATAAGACTCTGAGGACACTCTCATGCTCAAGTCCCCACCTCAATTGTGCTCTCTTTTTTTTTTCATGGCACTTTACCCCATCAATGCAAACTCATAGCTCTTATTCAAACCTCTACCTAACTACCTCTTCTTCTTTCATTCAGGCCTAGTTCTAAGCCTCAAGGTGTCATTCTTAAGGTGATCATATTCATACAAAGCTAATCCTCAATACTCATCTCTATACTCGAAATATTTATTATAAAGTCTTCAATAGTCTATCATTCAACTCGCACAATAACAATCAATTTAACTATGTCTCAGAACCTTTCAAGCCTACTTGTCACTTCTACCTCTACCATTCAATGAACTCTCACTCAAAGTCACATCAACATACTTTTACCTATCAATTGCGCATCATATGATCTCATCTCTTTCCTCATCCCTATCTCTATCCCTTCATGACACAAGTTTAATACCGATATCACAATGAGGATACATTCACTCCTTCTCATCCACCTCACTATCAGTCTACTATTATCAACATCACTATTTGGACGTGGAGGAACTCATCATCTCCCCCTTTGACGAAACCCCCAAACTACTACTTCTCCATGCAACATAAGCATGATTATACCTCTAAAACTTGATGCTCTACATCATATCATCAATAATGGCATAATAAGCCGAAGGTCAGTACACACGTGTAAGATGACATCAGAATCAAGAACCCTCACTCAATAGTAACTTGTACTTAGAGAATAATGCTCGTCCTCATCACTCTAATACACTCGCATTATAGCATCCACGGATTTAAGCCTACCATAGCAGCTTACACTCTCGATTACATGAACTCTTACCTCGGGAGATACTAATATGATTTTACCTATCTGTTAGACTCCTCACGATTTCTCTAACTGCTCCTCCTCATCTATAACCTTAAAAGGAAATGGCATCACATCATCATCAGAATTAAGAACTCTTATTCACTCTTGAATTCGTCTACCTCAAGCTCTTCTCCTCTTCTCTCAAGCTCTAGTCCTATTCAATTGTTAGAAAAGGACTTAGAATGGGATTTTAGACTCTTTTCATGTCGAAACGACTTATATTAGTCGTATAGGGAATTTATAAGGTGTTAGGAATGGACCAGAATGCCCCTCAATAATTTTAGAAATTTCTAGCCTCGAAGTGACTCAGTCCGCGACGCGGACTGGTCGCGAACAGTACATTTTCTTCAAAAATTTTCTGAACGAGTTTTCTCAATCCCGTCGAAAAGTTTGAAAAAAAATATAAGTGTCACTCCGCTACAGGTGCGCGACGCGCCTCTGTCGCGCACCGACACTGTTTCGGTGTTTGGATCGAAAAATTATCTTTTCACTCGGTCACTCTAAAAATCGACTGAAGCCTTTTCCCCACTCAAATTTTTGTGCTGATCACAAATCTGGCCTCGGATTTGCCATCCGAGCATCAGAAGGCGTGTTATGCGCACATCTCTCCTCTAGGGGTACTTTGGTAATTTCACTGGGCCTTACATCAACTCTTCCTTAGCTCTCAAGGTCCTCTTTTTAGATTCATAAATCAATTTCCTCTACTAGGTTATAAGTATATACCTCCACATGGTCAAGGAATCACTATCCACAAGAATATCCTAAACTCTTCTATTATGCTATAGTCGCATGCATATAGCTAGCCACTCAGACTCTTTTCAACGCTATTACTCTTAGCTTCTTCCAGTCTCTATGGAAATCTCTCTATGTTGCTATTCTTATGGCGTACATAACCACTTCCCACAACTCTCACAATCTAACCTCTTCTTTGGCCTGCTGGCACTCAACTTCTGTGCTCCCATAAATTTAATTGCATGAGAATTAGTCTACCATGGAAACTCGTCATCATCTATTGATAAGCCCCAAATCAACTTAGTTACTCATGATGATTAAGATTACTTACATCAGCCTACTTTACATCGATAACTCAAATATACTATCTAGATTCTTATAGCAGTCATAACTTAGAGTTTCACACATCTTTACACAATCATGGATACATATCTTAAGCCTCTTCTTATCTGTCTAACCTCATAACTCGGTGAGTCTCATGAACTCACACTTAAAAATCATAAGCCTAATTTAGATCTATCACATTGAAAGCACTCTTTTTCCTCTATTCAACATCTACACTTCACCATCAATAGTATGAATACTACAACATATCAACATAACTTCCTACTAGTCTGAGCACGCCCTACCACATTCTAACAACAACTCTTCCTCTATACCTCATCATGAAAATCACTAGAGTACTTATGACTCTTTCATCAATCTTATGGCAATCAACTCAGCACATCATTACTTACCTAATGAATACTTAACTCTAACTGCAAGCCTCACCCAGCCATCACTCTTGTCATCTCGTCCCTTTCTTTCCATCATCATCCTTCTAACTCTGGGATGATTCAATTCTACTCAGGATTTATAAGACCTCATATCTCACTCTTAGGTGGTAACATCAAACTCTTTAGAGACATAGGTTCTCCTTTCATGGGTCACATCGGAAGCAAGTTTTGAAAAACAAATGGGTCTAGGTACATCTAGAAATAACTCAAATGCACGATTCATATGATTAATAGTGCACTCTTCTTAGTCAATCAACTTCGCATCTTAATCGGCTTTTCACAAGCCTAGACAGTCTTTCGACCATTCCGATTACTTTATCTCAAAGGATCTCATCTGTAAGAGTCAGAAAATTACTGTCGCTATCACCTCGTGGACGAGGCATCATCGAAAGGTTTAGAGCAACGCACGAATCATCGCAGATTTCTTAGGAAAGAGCTCTATCGCACGATCAGAATCTGAAAGAAGGGAAACTCATCCTAAATGTCCTATAGCCTCCCCATTATGGATGTGGCGCGCTTCACACCAATAATAAGGACTCTACTAGACACGGCTTCATAGACTCCCTAGGACACTTGAACTCTGTGCTCTGATACCAAGTTTGTCACGCCCCGAGAGGGTACCCTAGGCGTGGCCGGCACTCAGAGACTATTGCTAGTCCCCAAGCGAACCACTTGGACTCATCGTCACATCATACTCAACAGCGGAAGAAACATCCTCAAGGAAAAGACCTTAATATAATTAAATTAATCAAGTCTTTATACAAAATGTTAATTTCCAACAAAGAATAGTTGAAAAAAAACAATACATCACATCCTCTACTCAGTGTCTATGAAGCCTCTAACTCAAACATCTCAATGGTACCATGACAGGCCATGGTTACCCAACTCAAGGAAAATAAAGTACAACTCAAGCTAGATGATAAAAATATGGAAATCCTCCGAAAACAAGGAGGTCTCACCAATCAGCTGAATGCGAATAGATCCTCAACGAAGCGCCTGTTAATGATCTCTAATACCTGCCTCTGCATCATAAAACGATGCAGTCCCAGAAGGGGACATCAGTACTTGGAATGTACTGGTATGTAAAATAGCTGAGTGAAACAGAAACAAGTAGAATAATATAGGAATAACATCAACTCAACATCATACTCCATCAGAATGTCAAATGTCTATCTAAAGAAAGAATAAAGAGTAGACAATGACCCATCAACATCTCATCAATACATCATCAATACATCAGACTCACCTCAAGGAAACTCAACTCGACTCAACTCAACTCAACTCGACTCGACTCAACTCAACTCAACTCAAGGAACATCAACATCAACTCAACTCAACTCAGGAACATCGACATCAACTCAACTCAAGGAACATCAACATCAACTCATCTCAGGGAACATCGACATCAACTCATCTCAGGGAACTCGACTCAAACATCACATCAACATCAACATCAGAGTCCTATCAAAAGGAACCTAACTGGGAGTTTCTCTAACCGACAACCATCACTTATGAGCCAGTGATGATACAACGAAGCGATGCCGTTGCCACATCCATCCAATACCCTGCCCGGGGTAAAGGACATCACATCAGTGGATCCACAAAAAACATCAAACATCAGTCCTCTTTTGGGACAAGATAGGAGCCATCCGCATTGCGGTTCAATCCTCTCTTCCTACGCGGGCCACGTAGTTAATGGGTTTGAGTGGGACTCACTCTCTACCCATTTCGGTGCTCAATACTCCTCCCAGAACTCGACATGCTCATAAAACATCATCATCATCAGTCCCATAGGGACATAATACATCATCATCAGTCACATAAGGACATGATATAATACCTCAACATCAACATCGGTCCCAGAGGGACATAGTACATCATCTCAACATCAACAGCAGTCCCATGGGGACATATTATAAAACCTCAACATCAACATCGGTCCCAGAGGGACATAGTACCTCACCTCATAACATCAACATCAACATCATAGACTCAAGATACTCTTTTAGAAATTAAACTTCCCATTTTAAGACATCATAAAACGTCATTCTCATCAACATCATCATCAAGACTCTCATCAAATGTGAAACACAATCACAACATCACAACATCATCATCGTCAAGGCTCTAGACTCATCCCTAAGTTCATTATGCATGCTTTTCAAATAATCATGTAAGGTTATGCAAAATCTCATGAAAAATGTTAACTTCAAGAAAACAAATAGTATGATGATCATCAACTTAGAAAACATGTAATTTCAAATCAATTTTTCAATGAAAAACTCTCAAATATTCATGCACACATACTCTTCAACCATCAACTCATCTTTGACCTCTATGGGGCACATGAGAGAACAAACTCATGCTTTTAGTTTAGCCTTACATACCTGGAAATTTGATATTTCAATCAAAATTTGATGAATACTCGTTTCTTGGAGAAAATCCTCAATCTCGTTGTTCTTTTAGAATGAAAGAACTTGGAAAGACATCGTTTGAAGAGCTTCTTTTTTATTCTTGACTTCTTGACTCAGAATCTTTAGAGTTTCTTGATGAAGAACCCCAATTCATGGAAAGAAGGATCAACGAATCCTTTGTTGGGATTCTTGAATTCGCTTTCTTGAAACCCTAGGTTAGGATTTAAGATTCTATTAGGGATTTCATGAATAGATAGAGAAATTAGCTTAAAGCTTGTGAAGAATAACTCACCTTGATGAAGAATCTTGGAAGTTAATCCTAACTTGATGACTTCCTTGATGATTCTTGAGCGTTTTATGTTTAGGAGTGAAAGAGAGGGTTTTGACTTATGAAAACTGATGTTTTAGGCGTCTTGGAACCTTAAATAGACCCCCAAAGGCTTTAGGGTAAAAGTACCCTCAAAATAAAATAAAGAAACTTCGGTTAGCTTATCCAGAGAGGGTTCGCGATAGGTCCGCGTCGCGGAGCCGTCGCGGACCTTCAGACAGCTCTGTAGGTCTCCAGTAAAATGGTCATAACTATCTACTCCGAACTCCGTTTAACGCGAAATAAGATGCGTTGGAAAGATAATTCAAAGATCTTTAATTTGATATATTATGGGTCACCTAACTCATTATACTCTAGGAGATATGGTCATTTAAAGTTGACCCTTCCATCAACTCATATGAAAACTTAGTTGCTAGAATTTCTTTGGACTTGGATTGATATAAAAGATCAATTATAACTCTAAATCATATCTAATATACTTTAAATACTTAGGAATTGATCCTATCATATGAAGGATGACTCAATCTTAGTAAAAAAAAAGTTGGGGTGTTACAATGATACCTGTCTTTTTTTCCACTGTTTATACAGTTATTGTTGACACATATCAATGGTACATGTTTAATTAGTACATTACTTTGGCACTCACATGTGTACATAGTGTGTGATACCTTCATTTATTCTGATTTGTGAATTTAGCAACCCTTCATTTACGTTTTCATATCATTTAACTGCTAAAATATGTTTTGTAACATGTACCATTAAACTGTATCAGGTATGCAGTGATACCTGCCTTTTTTGCACTGTTTATACAGTTTTTGTTGACACATATCAATGATACATGTTTAATTAATACATTATACTGATACTCACATCCGTAATCACTTTCGATACATCCAAATCTACCACATATTCTGAAACTACCAATCGATTTTCAATCGTTCCAGATGAGGCGTCGAATATAGTTTTGGCAGACTGTTGCATATCGTGTGTATCTACGCATAACGGATACATCCCAAATCCAGGCTCTCTTTTTTTAATTTCGAAATAAAGCTTCACACCCATGTCGTTGCGAATTGTTATTGGAGATGCATTGCCATCAACAAATGTATCAAATCACAACTTCCTTCCGCTGTTCATTAATACCCAATTCCGTAACAATGGCCGACCGGAGATTACAAAATGATATGTTATCACCAACAATGACACCATCACTTTTGTATCCACTGTATATCACATCATTTTCCTATCTTCCTGAAAGATGAATCAAAATTGAAATATTCATTTTCGTTGCGGAAGGATTCAACAATGGCAGATCGTTTGTTAATTTTTAAATTTTCTAAGAAAAAAAATAACAAAATACGGTAAGGAGAATCCGTTGCGATTTGGATGCGATTGATTATTCAATAACAACTCAGTCGCCGCTAATTAAGGGATCTGATTACAGGATCTGTTAGGATTCCTTAATTATAGAAACTGATGTCAATTTAAAAAGGTAATTATTAGGTATCACCCGTTTTTTTCGGGTATCGGCCTTCTACAACTTTGTATCAAATGTCTCAAAATAATTGATATTATTAGTAATTTTGATAAAAGACAGGATTTTTAGACATTTCCTTCTTTGAGTTTGATATTTGTCAAATTTATACAAACTAAAAAGGTTCTCAATTTTCGGACTCATATGTCATATCTATATATATCATATTTAAAAAAAATATTTATTGTTTATAGAAATATAATTTTAATATATATATATATATATATATATATATATATATATATATATATATATATATATATATATATATATATATATATATATATATATATACATTTATGCATAGTATAATTCATTTATATTACATGCATAATTTATTTTTAATATATAATTATAATTTTTTAATCCAAATAATTATAATATATTTTAATATATTTATAATGCATATATATTACATATATAATTCACTTTAAATACATAATACAGTTGCTATAAATGATAAATATTTTTTAAATATAAAATATTTAAGTAATAAATAAAAAATGTGTTTAAAAATAATAAATATTTTATAAAAAGGGATTAAAAACGATAATTATCCAATTAAGGGTAGAGACTTCGTAGTTCAGTTTTAGAATTTGGCATAACTTTTTTCTATTAAATTTAAGTTGGATGAGATAAAAAATTTATAAAATTACATAGAATCAGAAAGAAAAAAAATCTAAACTAATGTCCAGTGAATTAGATAATATAAAATTAGATTGGATAATTTAGTTCCTACAAAACACAAGTCAAACAAGATGGAAAAATTCTTAATTTATGCATTGCAATATTAGATCATCAATGAAGTTCTTTTTTTTAACTAAATTTTTTATATTAATTATCAGTAATGAAGCTTTACAATCAGTCAGCTATCAACACAAGCTGAATTCCTCTATTTATACTACTCTTAAGGGATCAAAATGCGAATAATATTTACATGACAAGTATTTCTATATTTACACAGTAGTTCATTCTCTAGAATCTCCACACAATTCTATACAAATCTAGAGAAGACTACATACTACAAGAATAATCTATATGGATGTCACACCGGGGAGGGTACCCTAGGCATGGCCGGCACCCAGAGACTATTGCTAGTCCCCAAGCGAACCACTCGTTCTCAGGACAGTCACTCAACATCAGTATAGCGGAATAGTGGAAGTAGTGCAGTCTACTACCTCAATAGAAAGGGTCAATTGCCAACATCAGTCTCAACATCAGAATAAGCAAGTGTAAGTGCTACTCAACTCATAAGGGAAAAACATCAACGTCAAACCTCGACTCATGTCTATGAAGCCTCTAACTTGACTCAACTGTCTAAGATGGTACCATGACAGGCCATGGCTACCAACTCAATAAATAATGAAAACAACAATAAAAGGGTCTCCTCCGGATAGCAAGGAAGCTCACCAATGACTGAACTTGAAATCTCTGACCTCAACGATGCGTCTGCTGAAGTCTTCTAACTCCTGTATCTGCATCATGAAAAGATGCAACGCCGAGTGGCGTCAGTACGTGGAATGTACTGGTGTGTAAAATAACTGAATATCATAGTACAAGTACAACAGTATAGGGTTAACATCAACTCAACATCATACTCCATCATAATATCAAATATCTATCTAAGGCAAAATTAGAGTAGACAATTGACTCATCAACATCTCATCTCCACATCATCAATACCTCAGACTCAACTCAAAAAACTCGACTCAACTCAACTCAAGGAACTCGACTCAAAACATCACATCAACATCAATATTAGAGTACTATCGAAGTAAGACCTCACTGGGAGTTTCTCTAACCGACAACCATCACCTTCTCCCACTCAATTTTCCGTGCTGATCACGTATCCGTTCTCGGATTTTCAATCCGAACATCGGAAGACGCATTTTGCGCACACCTCTCCTCTAGGAGTATTTTGGTAATTTTACCGGGCGTTTCATCATCTCCCCCTTGGGATTATTCGTCCTCGAATGATGAGTAAATTCCTACCATTTGAAAAAAAAAATCAAAAAACTCTATTTTTGTCTTTCTCTTACCAATTTTCAGATACAAATTGATAAATATTGTATTTCTCTTAGATATATTAAATAAGTAATTATTGCCCATAAGATGTTACATTTGAGATCGATACATTATTGTGTGGTAGTTCTTATGTATCAGATACATTTAATTAGTATAAATTCGAATATATATATCATGCCCCAAAAAATAGTGCATGATACATTACTATTTATGTATATTACTTTATTTAAGAAATATTGTATTATATAAAAGATACATTTTACATGCAACTGTTTTCAATAATATTTTTTGTAGGTGTGGATACATGACATAATGATGAGTTAATATGTATTTGATGCAAATAATAAAGTTTAAAAATTGTTGAATTTGATTTATATTATATATCACATACATATCAATTAATTTGTTACACGGTACTTTAGCTGTAGAAGATTAGGATTTATGTATCAAGTGTATTTTTTGAGTAATGTGCACAAACAAATAATTTTCTAATTTGAATAAGTTCGAATAAAATTAAAAAATGTAGATTTATAGTAATAATAACTGATACATGATAGATTATACAATTTTTAATAAATGTGTATCAGATAAATAATTAAAGACATGAAAGACATAGGTTTAAATATAAAAATAGATCAAAAATCATATGCATCAAAAAAAGATTGACAAAAAAAAAAAAACATATCAACCAGTTTTTCTATCTATATCGTGTCATATACATAACTACAAAAATGATATAAACTGATAGTGTTATAAAAATATTAGTGTTTGTGTATCAAATTAATATTTAAACATGATACAATATAATGATAAAATTATAACATACCATAATGTTTAAAAGAAGACATTAGTTATTATACACTAATTTAAGAAAGAAAAACAACTAGATACATTAAAAATCTAAACCTATATGATATGCTAAAAGAAAAGAAAAAAATCTTCTACATTTTTTTTTTTTTTGCTCTATATCAACTCACGTAACTTTTCACTTTAATAATGACGTCAGCCATGGATCTCGACCGAAAGTCCTTATCAAAGCCATCAACAACTCGGTCTTTTTTTTTCTTCTTTTTTTTTGGATGTTTTTTCCACGGTCAATTTTGAAGTCTAAGATGCATCGTTCTTCAACTAATTAGTATTCATAATAATAAAAAATAGAGTAACATCTATATGTTTAAGAAACTTGTAGATGAAAAAAGCTAAAAAGAAAATTAAAAAAAAATGACAATTGATGAACTGGAAAGAAAAAAATGGAGAAGAAGATGATGAACAAGAAAAAAAATCTATTATGATTTGAGATAAATTGGGAGAAGGAAATATGAAATTTGATTTGTTTGAAGTTGCTACTATTTGGGGAGAAATTGTTATCAATTTATTTTGCGTGATTTGTGGAACTGATATTTAATTTGATATATTTTCTTTTTTTAATGCAACAGTCAATAATGTAACATATCAATCAACCATGTATCAAGCAATATAATGTTGTATCTGAAATTCATTAAGTTTAAGGGATTTTGTAATTTAAAAAAGAATAGAGATAAAAAGTAAATAGCTCTTAACACTATGAGATTTATGTAAGTATACTTAATCTAAATCAAAATTTTAATAGGATGGTATGAAAAAATAAGTAAATACTAATAACAATAATATATCAAATAAGCAATCATAAAACAACATACCCAGTGGAATTTCACAAATGGGATTTGGAAAGGGTAGAATGTACGCAGACCTTACCACTACCTCATAAAAGTAGAAATATTGTTTCCTAGGAACCCTCGTCAAATAAGCAATCATATCTTATACAAAACTTATTCATCTAGAATAAAAATTATGTGACAAAGTATAGAATTGCATTGATCATGATTGTTAGAAGAATATGAAGAAAAAAAGAGAGTAAAAACTAGAATAGTGATAACCGAATAAGTTCTAATATCTTATGCAATACTTTACTCATTTATTCTAATAAAATAAAACTTCTATCACCAGGTATTAAAATTGCATCCATCATGAAAATGTTCAAATACTTACTGCTCCCAAAATTGGTTGCATGACTTTTTCCAAATTTAAAGCAATAATGTGTTTAGGAGAATTCAAATATTACTAGTTTATAATATACAGTTGTTTGATAATATTTTAATTAATTGAATTTGCAAAGACAAAAATGATGTTAATTAAGATAACTTTATCAATAAATTCAAATGCGTATTATGTTGAATATGCTATACGTTGTCATGAAATTATGTATATTTTATATAATCTGTTAGAAATGTTAACAAATTATCATCTGTATAAATTCAAATGTAGTTTAAAGAGAATGTCTCTAATTATGACCAAAAAAAAATGAAGGGCTAGCCTACAACCCTTTTAAGGTTGGTTGGGCGAGAAATTTGAAGGCTCTTAAAATAAAGATTACTTTCTAAACATTACTTTAGAAACATGAATTCTATTTCTTGGAATTTGTTGTTTATTCTCCTAGTTAATTATTAAAAGAATTTGTTGAATCTTGATATGAAAATATCGTTTCTTCTCCTTCTGGAGCCTCCCTCATCAGCTATGTATCGGACGAGATCGATTCCAATAAGGAGATTTTTTATTCTTTCCAGTCTCCATCTACTTCACTTTGACTCCTGAAAATCAATTCAAGAGAAATTGGAGTTTCTATCAGGAAACCAGTGGAAGCTCATGCATTTATACCTATTGAGCTAACATACATACGTATATGTGTGTATAAATTAAAAAATCTACAAAATTGTGTTTGATTGTTTTGAAAAAAAAAGGAGCAGCAATTAAAAAAAAAAAAAAAAGTTTTAAAAGGAAGAGCACGGGAAAAAGATTTTCTTAAATTTGCATACCTAATCTCTTATGCAATATCAGAAAATTACTTTGGAGAAGATAACAGTAGAATATACTCAAGCTACACCTCAAATGGCAAATCAAGAGAAAAAATCTGACTAACGGTTTAATTTGACTTGGTTTGGTATTGAAAAAAAAATCCAATTATATTTGTTTGGTTTAGTTTTAACTTTAAAAAAACAACCCGAGAGAATAAACAAATCTGACATTATATATATATATATATATATACACATATATTAGATGGTCTAATAAAGACTATAATCCATAGATATTAGTAGAGATAATTATTTTTTTAAAGTTTTTTTTAATATAATATTTACTATTTTTAAATATATTTTTTATTTATTATCTAGGTATACCACATTTAAAAATAATTATCATCTATAGCAACCGTATTATGCATTAAAGTGAATTATATATGTAATATATATATATATATATATATATATATATATATATATATATATATATATATATATATATATATATATATATATATATATATATATATATATATATATATATATATATGTATATGTACATGTATATATGTATTATAAATGTATTATGTTTATTTGGGTAAACAATTTGCATTATGTATTAAAAACGAATTATGCATGTAATATAGATGTATTATACTATGTATGAAAATGAATTTGCACTTAATATAGATGTATTATAAATATTTTTAAATGTATTAAACTTATTTTAATACAAAATCTAAATTATATATTTAAAGTGAATTATATATGTATTAAGATTAATTTATATAGCTATAAATGACAAACAATTTTCAAGTACGGTATATTTAGGTAAGTTTTTTATATTAGTAACTCTAAGACACAAATCAAAAATCAAATCAATAATATTAGCAAAAAAAAAAAAAATCCAACACTAAGAGTGAGAATAATAATGAATATTTGTTCTTTAGTTTTACATTAGATTAGATAATTAAAATACATAACCTAATTTTAATTTTTTTTTAATGTTTACTAATGTAATCAGTAAGTACTTATTGCACTTATTTTAGTATGATTTAGTACTTTAAAATTATGATATTTTCGTTATCACTTTTTTAGCATGATTTAGTACTTTAAAATTATGATCATCTTCATTATAACATATTTATTAGCAATATTTAGCATCTCAGGTACATCAATTAGTAGGTATGAGAGGATTAATGTCGGATCCTCAAGGACAAATGATTGATTTACCTATTTATGCGATCTTATTATTATTTTTTGTTAAATATTTTTGTGTCTTCACTAATATCATATTTTGTGTTTTTCTTAAATCCTAGATTTTTGTATTTTGGTAGGACTAAAGAAATATTTTAATCACAAGTTAATTATATGTTTTAAATACTTTATCAAAAAATCCAAAAAAAAAAAAACTCAAAAACATGAGAATTTTGCAAAAAAACAATAAAGAATATGAGAAATTCAAAAAAAAAAAAAAACCGAAAACCTTAGAAACCCGAAAAAAACCCTGAGGTTAAACAATTCGAGTTTTATTAGTTTGCTTTGGTTTATATATTTAAAAATCTGACACAAATAATTTGATTTGGTATTTAAAAAATCCAAATCGACCCGGTCCATGTACACCCCTAACCAAAGTTTAACAAAAAAAAAAAAACATTGCATATACATTTTTAACAATATATATTATACCGATTACATAGTGTATATATTACGGAATATATACATTCATTATACACCTCATATATTAATATTTATACAATATATATACACTTTATCAGTAGATTTTCCATACACACTTCAAATTAACTTGTCTTACAATATACATATTATGCACATTTTTATCAGCATATTTTCATATACACTTTCCGTACAATGTATACATATATTCTTAATGCATATTTTATCAATATATTTTTCATATTTATTTAATATATAATATATATTTTCTCAATTCACATTTCTTATGCATTTAGGGAAATTGTAAATGGAGTTACATTTGAAACATTCAAGTTTTAATGTTTATGGAGAAATAGACCTTATATCCCTATGATATACACAACAATAATAGCTTATTAGTTGTCGTTATTTTTGACCTATAGCAATATCTCTTTAAAGAAAGTTGATTCCTTCATGCGTCAAAGTCGGTTATTTTTCATTTATATCAATATGATTTAGCCACCAACAAAGAACAATGAACTATGCATACTTATAATTCCAAGTTCAATGACGTGACATAATGATTTATTTATTGGAGTAACAAATCAATATAAAACTAATTGTTGATTATATAGATATTGGATAACTCACAGGTAGGAGTGCCAAACTAAGAGAGTGTTTGAATTGATTTTTTCAAGTAGCTTAGTTCAGTTAATTTTCAAATATAATATGCTTTATGTCTTTGCTAAATATATATAAGTTTTACTCGAATATTTTCACTCATGTAATAGAATTGTATCTTGAATTCCAGATGGAGTCTGGTCTTGGATCCTAAGTCAAGGTTGGGGTCCGATCTTGAATCAGGTTAGGGCTTAAATTAGGCCTCGCTTAAATCAATGATAAGTCTCGAGTTTAATTCAGACCTTGGACCTCAAGATTGGGCCTCAAAATTTGAGTCAGGGTAGACCGTGAGTAGTCTCAACTCTCGAGTCTTTGGTCAGACTCGGGTCTCGAGTCTCTGGTCTAGCATGGGGCTCTAGTCTTGAGTCTAGTCTTGAGTCTCAAGTTGGGATCGAGTTTCAAGTTAGAGTCAGGGTCGGAGTTTGTGTCTTAAGTCAAGTCTAGAATCAAGGTGAAGGCTCAAGTTTAAGGTCTCGTATTTCGGGTAGGGTCTCAAATTAAATCTCATGTCTTGGGTCAATATTCGAATCTTGGGTGATGAGTTAGGGTGAAGACCCAAACTTAGGCTCAAGTATTGTGTTAGGACAATTCCATCTTGGGTCAGGGTGTAGCTAGGTCAAAATTTGGATCAGAGTCTAAGTTAGATCTAAGTCTTGGGATATTTTTTTTACTTCTCGTTTAGTGAAATTGCTCTCTCTTCCTCTTATGAATCACATTAGTGTATCAATATTATTTAGATTAAAGAGGTCAAATTGCATACCATGCTCATCTTATCTTGTTTTTAAGCTCAATTTAGTCTAAACTAAATTTATAATCCAACTTAATTTTTAATACAATTTATTTTAATATCTTTAATTTTAATCTGACGCATTCACTTGACGTCCTCGCTCAATAATTATCAATATCATTTATACTATAAACCTAGTGTTTTACATGTTTTCTTTCATACATGACCAATGAGCTAGAGTCATTCCCCATTGCATATATACTTTATTCTATGAAATAAAGAATCTAGGTAGGATTAAAAATTGTATTTACTAATGAACAAAGAGATGAGTACGTGGATTTGCATAAAAGAGGTGTGGTCTACACCACCTTTTTTTGGGGTGTGTCGAGAATTGTTGGTACGAGATCGACACGTACAACAGTAAACTGAAAGTTGGACCACAATTATTTTATTTAAAAGAAGAAGATGCATTGCAGCTACCTGCCTAATAAAGCTGCCATATTAGCTATAGCTACACCATTGTCTTTGCCTCCACCAGCACATCTGACCAACTTGTACAGACACCTTTTTCATCTCCAAATTAATTCAGACAGCAATTAACTCAACTTTTGCATTGTTTGTTTATTTTATATGGTATCATTTGATGTTTAAATTTTTTCAAATAGAATTATTTTATTCAGAATAAAAATATAATTTAAAATTAAATTCTTATCAATTAGAGTAAAATGATACGATGAATTAAAAAGGAAAAGGTATCACATAAAAATAATACAAAAAGAGTGATTGATATAAGTATTTTACCACACTATCCATATTAAGTAATAATCGAATCTTGAAAAATAACTTGGATAGTAATATTTAATGCTAAGAGCAAAACATAAAAAATGATAATTGTCCAGTCTTGATATATATACTCCTACAAAATTTAAGTGACAAGTAAAAATGTAAATATATTTTAGAAATAAGTGACAAGTAAAAATGAACGGAGGAAGTATTTTATTAAGGATAAAACAAAAATATTAAAGTTAAATTATTTCTAATTATAGTAGGGTGGCCTTTTATTTTTAAAACTGACTAAAAAAAAAGAGTGTCACATAAAACGGGAAGGAGAGAATATATTATTATCCACATGGCAATGGCAACCCATAATCACGTATCAAAAGAACTTCCTCTGGGAAAGGCAAAATTATGTTGTCCGTTCGAACGATTTATATATAGTTATACGCTATAAGAAACTATAGAATTAGTTAAGAAACTCATCGACAATTTCTAACTAATTCTCATTAAAATAATCTTTTGAATTTTCTTATAAGTCATCGACAGTTCATAACTAAATGAGATTAGTATTAACATTAAAATTTTGTTTGTTCCTAATTCTTCGTTTTCTAAGACATGTTAATTTCAAGGTGATTGGGATGCATTAGTTTGATATTTATACAACACTAAAATGGTAGTTATTCTTAACTCACTAATTTTAAATAGTAAGTTTGCCATTAATTAATTTGTACCTTAACTGTGGGGAAAGGTGAAGAAGGCTCCATGGATCTTTTAGAGAAAACAAAAATATAAGTGGGCAGCCATGCCCATGTGCATGCTTAAAGATTCGCGGAAGTAATTATCTTACTTTATGTTGTTTAAGCTGATCATTGTGTTTGACACAGGGCTTCTAAAATTAAATCCAATTCGTTCATTTTATTTAAGTTTGAATTTGCTTAGTTATTGTCTCAATTTATTTTAATCTGATTCATTTAAAATTAGGTTGATATATAATCCGAATTGATTCGAGAGAGATTTTGACAAAATATTTTTAGAACACTTTTAAAAAAAAAATTGATATATTTTATATAGCCAGAATAAAGTAAATTATAATTTCATTAAGTATTAAAATATTAAAAAAAACAAATAAAATAAATAAAACTTATTAAAAGTTATGTCGGATTGGGTCTTTACGCATTCTATAACCCATTACTCAACTTGTTTTGACCCAAGCAAATTTGAATTGGATTAAATCTCAACCTGTTTGTTGTCTTAACCCATTATGACTAGCTTAAATTTAATCCAACCCATCCAAACAAACAAAAAATTTCTTGGCAAGTGTACTTTACCTTTTTAGTAACTTATAACTTGGTGTGAAACTATAAATTGGATGTTAATAAATTAAATTTAAAAAAAGAAGAGAAAAGAAAGAGGAGTAAACACTATGAGAAAACATAAAATTAGTTATGAAATTTATGGTGATTCCCATCTAATCCATCACTAAAATGCTTTTAACTAATTAAAGATTCTTATAATTAGTTACTTAACTGAAGCTAAATGAGATTACTATGTGATTTTTATTGTTTAACTATGAAATTTTATTTATCGCTAATTCTTTTATTTTCTTATCGTATAGCACCTCCTTTCCTCGCTGCCATCCGTCATTATGGATTTCCTTAAGTATTTATTTTTTGCGTTTGGAATATTTGTAGTAGAAATTAAATTTGTGAAAATAAGGTAAAAATTATACTTACATCTAAAAACTATATTTGGTTTTCTTTTCTTTTTTTATTTCACTAAACTCTCTTATGAGTTAATTTTGGCTACAAATGTGTAGTCCAAACTGGCCTAACTGATACGCATCTTGCCATTTTTAATAAAAAGTTGAGTTTAATCTTGAGTGATGAAGTCAGCTTTGATGGGTAGATAGCTTTACTTCATGATCCAAAAGTGAATGATGAATAATTAATGTAAATAAATATATTATTTTTATCTGTCTGGTTGAGTAGGTGCAGGGGTGAAGCCAAAAAAATTACCTATCGGTTTGATCAAATTCATTAATTTTAGCCGAAGTCTTAAATTTGAATCAAAAAATTCACTATATAACTCAATGACTAAAATTTAATATTATTGTCCTAAAATTTTGAACCTATAAAGATCAAATTCAGATTCCGCTCGTGAGTGGGTGGTTACAGTACATGTATCCATAATCAAAGTTAACGGCAAGTTTGTGGAATACGGATTATGTGACATTAGCATTTGATTAATGAATTCCTAGGACCTCATGTATAGTTATAACCTAAACCTACCTATATTTTGGCGTAAATTATGGATAGTTGAATTCTTAGGTATAGATGGATTAAAAAAAGATGGATTAGTAGTATTTAGTCTTGTTAGCTCAATCCATGCGCAGTAGGAATTTGCAGAACTAAGCAAAGTTGACCCAAAATTAGTGAATAAAAACGATTTCATATTCCGTAGAGCTTGAATCTGAAATTCGTAGTCATGCTTAACTGCTTTAAAGATAGTTGATATAACCAAAAAAAAAAGGGCTAAAGTCATCAACAAACATCTCAACTTGTACCCATTTTTTACATAGACACCTAAACTAACACAAGTTCAACTGGCCGAGATTTATACCTATTAAACACAAAATAACAATCAGTCAAAAAAAAAAAAGATGTGTGTATTTCACTTTCTGCTGATGTAAAAAAATAACGAATAAAATATTGAATTTTTCATTAAAAAAATAAAGTGATTGTTAATCCTTTTAATCAGCTAAAAAAAAACGAAAAATTCATTTTTTCTTTCTACCCCCCCCCCCCCCACCCCCAAATCATCAAACCCCCTAATTCTTTCCCCTTCCTTTCTTCTTCCCCTCAATGTCTCTCATTTAAAGATTACTTTTTTTTTCTTCTCAATAATAATAATTACAAAAAAAGATTCTAATCAAATTCAAGTGCTAAACAGAAAATGTGAAAAAAAAATATTTTTTTCGATACTAAAAGTTAGATGAGCATAGATGGAACTATGACAAAGAACAAAAACAAGAAGACAAATGGTCTAGTTGCCATTTCTGATTTATTATGAATGAGTAATGATTTTGTTTTGTCTTGTAAATGAATATATAAGAGTGATCTCTTTTTTCATATAAGGAAAAAAGGATGAACGGAGATGGCGATAATGTAATAATCCGGGGACAATAACAAAATATGAATGAAAAAAAAATTACTTTATTCAAAAATCAAATTATTTGATAAAGACTAAAAAAAAAGTAAGAAAAAAAAAAAGCTGCCGGAGAGAAAAAATGCAGAGAAAGGTTTTAGAAGAAAAAAGAAGGGGAAGAAGATACACAGGTGGGAGGGTGGGGTCATGGGTGACGGGCTGATTTTCCTTTTTTTTTTTCTAAAAAGTTATTATTTCAATAAATAATATGTTATTTATTAATGTCATGTATCAGTGAAAAAAAAAACTTTTTCAAAAGAAAAAAAAAGGAAAATATTATTTGAGATAAGTTCACGCGTCATTCGAAAGTGAAGAACACATTTTTTGCCACATTAGTGTTTAATAAGAACACATTTTGAATAGTTTAAGTGTTCAATAAAAACTAATCTTAATTGAGTACAAGTTGAGATGTTTGTTGATGACTTTAGCTATAAAAAAAAAAGCAGTAATCATAGGGCATTAATTTCCTGCTAATATTTATGTAATTTGGATATACATCATAATATACGTGAGTCATGGTATTTATTTTTTAGCACCTATTACGTATGTTTGTGACCTACGAATATCTTCATTTTACTTTGTCTACATTAACTTGACATAATCTTTTTCTTTTAAAAAATTAGTATGAGTATATTTTATTAAACTAATTTTATTAATTAATAATATTTTGAAACTTTAAATTTGACTATTATAACTTTATGTAGTTATTTAAAAGAGTATTAATTGTTGAAATGAAGGAAATATTACTGTGTAGATCAATTTGATAGTAGGAAAAGTTTATAAAACAAAAAAGTTAATTAATTAAATATAATATTCCAAATTGGAATATTGGAAGCATGAGCTTGACTTGTCGGGATAAACTTGACACCAATTAGCTTAAGCAAAAGGAAACAAAATGTATTATTATTATAAATGAATAATTAACCCATCAAAAGCATATACGATGGGGGAATCCTCTTTTTAATTATTTAATTAATTAAAGTTTCCTTAAAACAAGGGGCATGATAATTAATCAACATATTAGTAGCAATTAGCAGCTGCCAACCTAGGAGCTAGGAATCTCTCTCTTAAAGTCTCTTTCAGACACACATTTTATCCTTATCCACCACCATTAATTAAATTTACTTTAATCAAATTTGTTAATTAACCTTAGGAATACTAGCTAGTACTATAATAGTAATTATCTTCAACACTTAATTAGTGATGATCTTATCTTTCTTTCTTAAGATTAACACCATCTTGAAAATATACATCAGAATGATCTAGTTCCATGCAAATAATATAGGCACCCTTTTTATAGCTGGCTCGACTTTAAAGAAGATAAAGGCTTAATTATGATACTAATTAATCATAATATTAGAGCAGTGATTCTCCATGCATGCTTATGACGTACTTTAGAGACATATTTTACTACTCCACTTGATATGATTTCAAAACTCACCTTTTAAAAAAGGGTCAATGTATATGCATGCCATGGCCACTAAACTCTAATAATCAATAGAATTATTATATATATATGTATAAAAAGTACTTTGTGACGTAAATATGTACATTGATATTATAAGTTTTCAACAAAGAATACGTTGAAATGATCACCTTTTTGGTTTATATAATGGTAATTACTATTGTTTCAATTTATGTGACACTTTTTTATTTTTTGATATTTCAAACTATGTAAATTTTTTTGATAAAATCTTTTTTGATATTATATTTTTTATGAGAAAAATTATAACTTATTTAATTTTTTTTAATATAATGTTTAAATATTTACATTTTAAGTTTAAAACATTAAGACAATCTAACCAGCTCACACTTAACTTCAAAATGAATCAAATTAACTAGATATCACATAAATTAAAACGGATAAAATAGTGACTGTTTGTGACCAAATATAATGTTGCACTTGAAAGGAAGTACGTAAATGAATGAGTGAGATATAAGTCAAAGTGTGTATAGATGAGTTGAATGGTGACTAGAAGCACACATGTAATGCAGACAAAGACGTACATTATGTGAATTTCATCCATGCTAACTGGAATTTCCACAAACAGATAATCCAATAATATTTTGGCTACAATAAACTGAATTTGGACTTTCCAAATTAATATTCATTACTTTTACTAGGAGGTTTTTGTTGCAACTTTTTTTACGATAAAAAATATAATCCAAAGTCGAATGATGAAGATTCCTCTAAAAAGGGAAAACGTAAAATGGTTTACTTATTGGAATGGTACAAACTGTTGGCTTATCATACCAATATTTTAATTTATATAAAATAAATAATCTCATTGCGATTGATAATTTAAGTACTTTTAGGAAAAACTATGTTCAAAGAACCAAATATTATTTGTAAAAATTAATAAAACTCAGTTATCAAATTCAAAATTTTCAAATAAAGTGAAAAGATATTTTGTGCTAATACATAGTGACTCGTATATGAGATTTAATTTATGACATCATGTGACTATCTATTTTGAGATATTACTCTTTTAGAAGATATTTAATTTTATGTTTTAGGTAAATTAATCAAGTTGACTGATTTGCAAGTTCTTAAAAATTAATGCATATGGAACCATATTTTAAAAAAAATATATTTGAACTAGGTAATTAGCCTGCGCTTCGCGCGATCATAAGTAATCTAATTAATTTTATAAATTTTAATATTAAAACTAATAAAATACTCTAAAGTTATTAAGTTCTTTCTGTATAGAAAATTTAGCATTATCAATTTATCTCAAGAACTTCTATTAATGTAATGTTGTCAAAGTCCTAGTTATCTTCAATAATATTTTTGGATTATAACATTAGTTCTTGATATACTTGACTTGCCAATAATGCTTGAACTCCCTAACTTGAATATTAAACTACTATAATACTCAAAATCAATTTAATATACTTTTTATATTTTATATTATATTATATTATATTATATTTATGTAATTATATTATACTTTTTATATTTGGAAGGGTTATGACTTTTTCGAAGGGTTGTGACATTTTTGAAGGATTATCACTTTTTCGAGAGATTGTGACTTTTTTGAAGGGTTGTGATTTTTGCAAAGGATTGTTACTTTTTCAAATGGTTGGGACAAGCTAAAATATCATTGGATTTTTTTAAGCAAATATACAAGTTTGAGGCTTGAAATTACATTTCCGAATTTATTTACTTCAATACCAATTAATTTACATATTTACCAAGTCATATAATTTGACTTTTCCATTAATAAACGATTTTTTCTTTTTCTTTTTAATTTTGACGTGACTGACATGAGGTAGCATTAAATGCAAGGGCGGCTGTAACACCCCAACTTTTTTTTTTCTTCTTCTTTCTAAGATTGAGTCATCCTTCATATGATAGAATCAATTGCTGAGTATTTAAAGTATATTAGATGTGATTTAGAGTTATGAAGGATATTTTACATCAAATCAAGTCCAAAGAATTTCTAGCGACTAAGTTTTCATAAGAGTTGATGGAAGGGTCAAATTCAAATGACCATATCTCCTAAAGTATAATGAGTTAGGTGACCCATAATATATCAAATTAAAGATCTTTGAATTAGTTTTCCAACGCATCTTATTTCGCCTTAATCCGAGTTCGGAGTAGAGAGTTATGACCATTTTACTGAAGACCTGCAGAGCTGTCTGAGATCCGCGACGGCTCCGCGACGCGGACCTATCGCGAACCCTTTCTGGATAAGCTAAGCGACGTTTCTTTATTTTATTTTGAGGGTACTTTTACCCTAAAGCCTTTGGGGGTCTATTTAAGGTCCCAAAACACATAATACGTCAGTTTCATAAGTCAAAACCCTCTCTTTCACTCCTAAACATAAAACGCTCAAGAATCATCAAGAAAGTCATCAAGTTAGGATTAACTTTCAAGATTCTTCATCAAGGTGAGTTATTCTTCATAAGCTTTAAGCTAATTTCTCTATCTATTCATGAAATCCCTAATAGAATCTTAAATCCTAACCTAGGGTTTCAAGAAAACGAATTCAAGAATTCTAAGAGAGGATTCTTTGATTCTTCTTTTTCAAGAATTAGGGTTCTTCATCAAGAACTCTAAAGATTCTAAGTCAAGAATTCAATAAGCAAAGATAAGCCCTTCAAACAATATCTTTCCAAGTTCTTCAACTCTAAAAGAACAACGAGACTGAGGATTTTCTCCAAGAAAACGAGTATTCATCAAATTTTGATTGTAATATCAAATTTCCAGGTATGTAAGGCTAAACTAAAAGCATGAGTTTGTTTTCTCATGTGCCCCATAGAGGTCAAAGATGAGCTGATGGTTGAAGAGTCTTTGTGCATGAATACTTGAGAGTTTTTCATTGAAAAATTGATTTAAAATTTCATGTTTTCTATGTTGATGATCATCATACCACTTGTTTTCTTAAAGTTAACACTTTTTCATGAGATTTTGCATAACCTTACACGATTATTTGAAAAGCATGCATAATGAACTTAGGGGATTAGTCTAGAGCCTTGATAATGATGATGTTGTGATTGTGTTTCACATTTGATGAGAGTCTTGATGATGATGTTGATGAGAATGATGTTTTATGATGTCTTAAAAATTGGAAGTTTGATGCTATGAGATGATGTACTATGTCCCTCTGGGACCGATGTTGATGTTGAGGTTTTATAATATGTCCCTATGGGACTGATGTTGATGTTGAGATGATGTACTATGTCCCTCTGGGACCGATATTGATGTTGAGGTATTATATCATGTCCTTATGTGACTAATGATGATGAAATGCGTCCCCATGGGACTAATGAATGTTAATGTTTTATGAGCATGTCGAGTTCTGGGGGGAGTATCGAGCACCGAAATGGATAGAAAGGTGAGTCCCACCTGAATCCATTAACTACGTGGCCCGCGTAGGAAGAGAGGATTGAACCGCAACGCGGATGGCACCTTTCTTGTCCCAATGAGGACTAATATTTTCTAATGATTGTCCTTTGCCCCGGGCAAGGTATTGGATGGATGTAGCAACGGCATCGCTTCGTTGTATCATCACTGGCTCATAAGTGATGGTTGTCGGTTAAAGAAACTCCCAGTTAGGTTCCATGTTGATAGAACTCTGATGTTGATGATTGATGTGATGTTTTGAGTCGAGCTCTCTGGGTTGAGTTTCCTTGAGGTGAGTATAATGTATTGATGATGCATTGATGAGATATTGATGGGTCAATTGTCTACTCTTTATTCTTTCCTTAGGTAGACATTTGGCATTTTGATGGAGTATGATGTTGAGTTGATGTTATTCCTATATTATTCTACTTGTTTCTGTTTCACTCAGCTATTTTACATACCAGTACATTCCAAGTACTAATGTCCTTTTCTGGGGCTGCATCGTTTTATGATGCAGAGGCAGGTACTAGAGATCGTCAACAGGCGCTTCGTTGAGGATTCGGGATTGCAGCTGATTGGTGAGCCTCCCCTACTCCGGAGGATTCACTCTTTTATTTCATCATGCTTTAGAGTTAGGTTAGACTATTTCTTTTATTTTGGGTAGCCATGGATTTGTCATTGGCACCACATGATAGCGATAGAGGCTTCATAGACGATGGTCGAGTGTTGATGATGAGATTGTGAGCTAGTTCTTTCCACTAGCCCTTATTATTATATATACTCTTTTGAGACTTTAGCTGAGATGTGTCCATTACATACTTATATTTTCCGCTGTTCAGTAGAATTATTTGATTGAATGATGTGATGAAGCTAAGTGGTTCGCTTGGGGACTAGCAATAGTCTCTGAGTGCCGGCCACGCCTAGGGTACCCTCCCGGGGCGTGACAAACTTGGTATCAGAGCACAGAGTTCAAGTGTCCTAGGGAGTCTATGAAGCCGTGTCTAGTAGAGTCTTGTTTATGGGTGTGTTGTCGACCACATTTCATAAGTAGGAGGCTATATGACATTAGGAATTGTTACACTTCTTTCTTATTCCAAATTCGTGCGATAGAGTTAAAACTCTAAGAAAGCTCTCTTTTAATTCGTGTGTTACGCGTTTTCAGAATTGTGACCATGTCTCCAAGAAGAGCTGATGAAGTGAATGGGAGCCTAGCCAAAAGGAATGCTAACCAACCCGAGCCCCAGGATCAGGATGAGCCCATAAGCCCAGTCATCCCTGCAATACAGCCACCACAGGCTAATATTGGTAATGCTGAGCTTTGCCAGGCCCTCTTGACTTTGGGCCAGGCTGTGACAACACTGGTTGATAGACAGGGAGCAGGTAGGCGGGGTGTTCCAAATACATCCAGAGATCGTGAATTCTTGAGGGTGAACCCACCTGAGTTTAAGAGGTTGAGGAGGAATAGGAACATGAGTCACTTTCAAGTAGAACCTCATAATTGTAGGGCTCAGAACTCCAAGACACAGGCTCGTGTGGTTCGAGGTCCCCAAGGCAAGCCACCTTGTGGCACGTGTGGCAAACGTCACCTGGGAAAATGTCGTAAGGGGAGTGATGAATGTTACAAGTGTGGCCAAATGGGTCACTTCCAGAGAAAATGTCCTAAGTGGGCAAAGAGGGCCCAAGCTTCTGCCCTAGCACCCACAATTGGAGAAGATCAGGAAAGTTTTCTAGGTGTCTCCCCAGATATTTTGACAGGTATGGTTCGAGTCCTCACTTACTTTTGATGTTGTTCGTGAGAGATAAACTTATGTCTCTAAAGAGTTTATTGTTACCACCTAAGAGTGAGATGTAAGGTCTTATACCACCCTGAGTAAAACTGTCATTCCAGAGTTAGAATGATGACGATAGAAAGGAAGGATGGGAGAGTGAGAGTGATAGTGGATTGAGGCTATAATTAGAGTTATACACCCATTAGGTAAGTAATGATGTGCTGAGTCGATTGCCATAAGTTTGATGAAAGAGTCGTGAGTACCTTATGATTTTTATGATGAGGTATAGAGGAAGAATTATTGTCAGCATGTGGTAGAGCATGCTCAAACTAGAAGGAAGTTATGTTGATGTATTGTAGTATTCATACTATTGAGGGCGGTGTTGAATAGAGGAAAAGAGTGCTTTCAATGTGATAGATCTAAATTAGGCTTATGACTTTTAATTGAGAGTTCATGATACTCATCGAGTTATGAGGTAAGTTAAATAAGGAGATATGATTGAATAGGTGAGTGGTACTGAGTTGTGAGGAAGTGATGTTATGGGCAAGGTACAAATGCCCCTTAGGTAAGACAAGGATAGCTCAATAAATAAGAAGAGGCTTGAGATATATATCCATGATTGTGTAAAGATGTGTGAAGCTCGATGTTATGACTGCTATAAGAATCTAGAGTGTATATTTGAGTTCTTGATGTGGAGTAGGCTGATGTAAGTAATCTTATTCATAACGAGTAGCTAAATTGATTTACGAATGTAGAGAGAGGACCTTAAGAGCTAAGAGAGAGTCGATATAATGCTCGGTAAAATTACCAAAGTACCCCTAGAGGAGAGATGTGCGCATAACACGTCTTTCAATGCTCGGATGGCGAATCCGAGGCCGGATTTGTGATCAGCACAAAAAATTGAGTGGGGGAAGGGCCTCGGTCGATTTTTAGAGTGACCGAGTGAAAAGATAATTTTTTGATCCGAACACCAAAACAGTGTCGGTGCGCGACAGAGGCGCGTCGCGCACCTGTAGCAGAGTGACACTTATGTTTTTTTTCAAACTTTTCAACGTAATTTGGAAAACTCGTTCAAAAAATCTATTTATTTATTGCAGAACATGTACTGTTCACGACCGGTTCGCGTCGCGGACTGGGTCACTTCGAGGCTGAAAATTGTTAAAATTTTTGAGGGGCATTCTGATCCATTCCTAACACCTTATAAACTCCCTATACGGCTAATATAAGTCGTTTTAACATGAGAAGGGTCTAAAACCCCATTCTAAGTCCTTTTCTAACAATTGAACAAGACTAGGGCTTAAGAGAAGAGGTTAAGAGCTTGAGGTGGAAGAATTCAAGAGGGAATGAGAGTTCTTAATTCTGATGATGATGTGATGTCATTTCCTTTTAAGGTTACAGATGAGGAGGAGGAGTTAGAGAAGTCACGAGGAGTCTAATAGATAGGTAAACCATATTAGTATCCCCCATGGTAAGAGTTCATGAGATCGAGAGTGTTAGTTGTTACGGTAGGCTTACATGTATGTATGTTATTATGAGAGTGAATTAGAGTGATGAGGATGAGCAGTATTCTCAAAGTACAAGTTACTATGGAGTGAGAGTCTTGATTCTGATATCATCTTACGCATGCACTGACCTTCGGCTTGTTATGCCATTGTTGATGGTATGATGTAGAGTATCAATTTTTAGAGGTATAATCATGCTTATTCTGCATGATGAGTTCCTCCACGTCCAAATGGTGATGTTGATAATAGTAGACTGAGAGTGAGGTGGATCAGAAGGAGTGAATATATTCTCATTGTGATATCAATGTTAAACTCGTGTCATGTAAGGATAGAGATAAGAAGGAGGAAAGAGATAAGATCGTATGATGTGCAATAGATAGGTAAGGGTATGTTGAGGTGACTTTGAGTGAGAGTTCATTGAATGATGGAGGTAGAAGTGACAAGTAGGCTTGAAAAATTCTGAGACATTATTAAGTGATTGTTATTATGCGAGTTGAATGATAGACTATTGAAGACTTCATAATAAGTGTTTCGAGTATAGAGTTGAGTATTGAGGATTAGCTTTGTATGAATATGATCACTTTAAGAATAGCACCCTGAGGCTTAGAACCTAGGCCTGAATGAAAGAAGAAGAGGTGGTTAGGTAGAGGTTTGAATAAGAGCTATGAGTTTGCATTGATGGGGTAAAGTGCCATGAAAAAAAAAGGGAGCACAATTGAGGTGGGAACTTGAGCATGAGAGTGTCCTCAGAGTCTTGTGTATACGGTGTTCCTATTCTCGATTTGAGTTGATGGCTTCTTTCCTGAATTCAAAGGATTGATTGACGAGGTGTCTAAATAATTCAAATTGATCGAGTTTTGATGTTCCATTCATGCTTAATGAAGAGAACGTAAGGTGTAATTTCCTTACTCTTGATTTAAATTGAGTTCGCTATTTCAGAGTTGATGCGTCCATTCCTGAGTCTGAATGGAGATGGTTTGAGACTGATGACGAGCTAGAGTTTGATTGATTGAGTGAGTTTTGAGAAGAGTTCTTATTCTTATTCGTGCCTTGATGTCTACCTTTACTCATCATTCGAGGACGAATGATCCCAAGGGGGAGATAATGTAACACCCCAACTTTTTTTTTTCTTCTTCTTTCTAAGATTGAGTCATCCTTCATATGATAGAATCAATTGCTGAGTATTTAAAGTATATTAGATGTGATTTAGAGTTATGAAGGATATTTTACATCAAATCAAGTCCAAAGAATTTCTAGCGACTAAGTTTTCATAAGAGTTGATGGAAGGGTCAAATTCAAATGACCATATCTCCTAAAGTATAATGAGTTAGGTAACCCATAATATATTAAATTAAAGATCTTTGAATTAGCTTTCCAACGCATCTTATTTCGCCTTAATCCGAGTTCGGAGTAGAGAGTTATGACCATTTTACTGAAGATCTGCAGAGCTGTCTGAGATCCGCGACGGCTCCGCGACGCGGACCTATCGCGAACCCTTTCTGGATAAGCTAAGCGACGTTTCTTTATTTTATTTTGAGGGTACTTTTACCCTAAAGCCTTTGGGGGTCTATTTAAGGTCCCAAAACGCATAATACGTCAGTTTCATAAGTCAAAACCCTCTCTTTCACTCCTAAACATAAAACGCTCAAGAATCATCAAGAAAGTCATCAAGTTAGGATTAACTTTCAAGATTCTTCATCAAGGTGAGTTATTCTTCATAAGCTTTAAGCTAATTTCTCTATCTATTCATGAAATCCCTAATAGAATCTTAAATCCTAACCTAGGGTTTCAAGAAAACGAATTCAAGAATTCTAAGAGAGGATTCTTTGATTCTTCTTTTTCAAGAATTAGAGTTCTTCATCAAGAACTCTAAAGATTCTAAGTCAAGAATTCAATAAGCAAAGATAATCCCTTCAAACAATATCTTTCCAAGTTCTTCAACTCTAAAAGAACAACGAGACTGAGGATTTTCTCCAAGAAAACGAGTATTCATCAAATTTTGATTGTAATATCAAATTTCCAGGTATGTAAGGCTAAACTAAAAGCATGAGTTTGTTTTCTCATGTGCCCCATAGAGGTCAAAGATGAGTTGATGGTTGAAGAGTCTTTGTGCATGAATACTTGAGAGTTTTTCATTGAAAAATTGATTTAAAATTTCATGTTTTCTATGTTGATGATCATCATACCACTTGTTTTCTTAAAGTTAACACTTTTTCATGAGATTTTGCATAACCTTACACGATTATTTGAAAAGCATGCATAATGAACTTAGGGGATTAGTCTAGAGCCTTGATAATGATGATGTTGTGATTGTGTTTCACATTTGATGAGAGTCTTGATGATGATGTTGATGAGAATGATGTTTTATGATGTCTTAAAAATTGGAAGTTTGATGCTATGAGATGATGTACTATGTCCATCTGGGACCGATGTTGATGTTGAGGTTTTATAATATGTCCCTATGGGACTGATGTTGATGTTGAGATGATGTACTATGTCCCTCTGGGACCGATATTGATATTGAGGTATTATATCATGTCCTTATGTGACTAATGATGATGAAATGCGTCCCTATGGGACTAATGAATGTTAATGTTTTATGAGCATGTCGAGTTCTGGGAGGAATATCGAGCACCGAAATGGATAGAAAGGTGAGTCCCACCTGAATCCATTAACTACGTGGCCCGCGTAGGAAGAGAGGATTGAACCGCAACGCGGATGGCACCTTTCTTGTCCTAATGAGGACTAATATTTTCTAATGAATGTCCTTTGCCCCGGGCAAGGTATTGGATGGATGTAGCAACCGCTTCGTTGTATCATCACTGGCTCATAAGTGATGGTTGTCGGTTAAAGAAACTCCCAGTTAGGTTCCATGTTGATAGAACTCTAATGTTGATGATTGATGTGATGTTTTGAGTCGAGCTCTCTGGGTTGAGTTTCCTTGAGGTGAGTATAATGTATTGATGATGCATTGATGAGATATTGATGGGTCAATTGTCTACTCTTTATTCTTTCCTTAGGTAGACATTTGGCATTTTGATGGAGTATGATGTTGAGTTGATGTTATTCCTATATTATTCTACTTGTTTCTGTTTCACTCAGCTATTTTACATACCAGTACATTCCAAGTACTGATGTCCCCTTCTGGGGCTGCAT
Source organism: Solanum rostratum (assembly GCA_029948455.1). NCBI lineage: Eukaryota > Viridiplantae > Streptophyta > Magnoliopsida > Solanales > Solanaceae > Solanum > Solanum rostratum. Next base: position 24,107,122 of record CM057056.1, read on the forward strand.
CGTTTTATGATGCAGAGGCAGGTACTAGAGATCGTCAACAGGCGCTTCGTTGTGGATTCGGGATTGCAGCTGATTGGTGAGCCTCCCCTACTCCGGAGGATTCACTCTTTTATTTCATCATGCTTTAGAGTTAGGTTAGACTATTTCTTTTATTTTGGGTAGCCATGGATTTGTCATTGGCACCACATGATAGCGATAGAGGCTTCATAGACGATGGTCGAGTGTTGATGATGAGATTGTGAGCTAGTTCTTTCCACTAGCCCTTATTATTATATATACTCTTTTGAGACTTTAGCTGAGATGTGTCCATTACATACTTATATTTTCCGCTGTTCAGTAGAACTGTTTGATTAAATGATGTGATGAAGCTAAGTGATTCGCTTGGGGACTAGCAATAGTCTCTGAGTGCCGGCCACGCCTAGGGTACCCTCCCGGGGCGTGACAGCGGCCATTTAAGTTGATCATTTAATGCAACTGGATTTTTTTAATTTTTTTTAATTAATATTTACAACCGGCATATATTTTATTTAATGAGAAACAAATATTCACTCACACGACATTTATTACTACACAGTGTAATGAATGCGTGCAATTAATTACACTGACAGACGCGATGTTATGGAATGACGCGCCGGTCTGTCAGCGGCGCGTCTATTCACGAGGTTAAAAGTGCTTTTTGGTCTTCTTCTTGGTAATATTGTTTCTTTTTGACAAAAAATTCATCTTCTTCTTCTTCATTACCATTCAACTCGCCGATTTAGTAGGAAACAAATATTGTGGGTTTTGTTCTTCTTCTTGTTAATATTGTTTGTTTTTGAGAAAAATTTCATCTTCTTCTTCTTCATTACCATTCAACTCGCGGATTTCAGGTATGTAATTGTTGTTTTTTTTTTTATTTTCGTTTTGAATCCGGTTTATTGTGTAAAGTTTATTGTGTAAAGTTTATCTCAACATTTTTTATTTGAGTTTTCTTGCCTCCCATGTCGTTTTTCTTCCTCCGAAGTCCCCTTTTTCTGTATTTTCGATTTTATTGAATATATTTTTGTGTTTTTTGTTTTGGGGTTATGTATCTAATGCTTAACTGTTATTTTCCTTCACTGTTAGATGGCTTTTATTTTTTCGTTTGCAACTGTTAATTAGGGGGTCTTTGACTTTAGCATGTGCTGTATATCCTCTTGTTTGTATGTAATTTGTTTTTTTTGGGAAGCAAATGTTTGTTTGTATTGCAAATGTTGGTGTATTTTTTTTTGGTATTAGGCATGGCTGTGAGTTGGTATTTTTTATGGTGTCCAACTTTGGATGCCGGTTTGGGGATAATGGTATTGCTGATGGTAAGTTTGTAGGCTAATCTGGTAATTGGATGTTTTCTGGTATGTATGCTGTTTTGGTATGCATGATGGTAGTTTGTATGGTTTTGTGCATGTTTACTGATTTTTGGTATGAAAGATGTAATTTTTTGGTGTAGTTTATGGTATTATTCATTATTGTCAGAATTGGTATTTTTATATGGTATTGCTGATGGTAAGGTTGTATGGTAATTTGGTAATGAGATGGTTTTTTGTATGTTTGCTATTTTTGGTATGCATGATGGTAGTTTGTATGGTTTCGTTCCTGTTTGATGTTCTGGGTATGAAAGATGTAATTTTTTGGTGTATTTTATGGTATTCTTCATTATTGTCACACTTGGTACGTTATATGGTATTGCTGATGGTAAGTTTGTATGGTTTTGGTATGCATGATGGTAGTTTGTATGGTTTTGTTCATTTTTACTGTTTGTTGGTATGAAAGACTTGCATGATGGTATATTCTATGAATGAATATAGAAAGTTGTCTTCATTGGTTTTTTTTAGATTAACAACGCTTCTCGGATATGATTCGGCCAATATATGCAAATAAATTGGCATTTTTGAGTACGATTCTATTGGGTCCCCCCGCAAAATCTTTATTGCTTTCTGTCTACACCTCCATGCCTGCATGTATGTCATTGAAATACCGTGTTTCCTCCTCATGTCTGTCTTTATATCGCTGAGGGTGTAAATTGTCCGGGGATTGCTGAACTTAGGCAGTAACATGTTACCTAGTATAGAACTGTAGCATTGATTTCGTGTGTACAACCTCCCCACACCCCCGCATGTGTGTACATCGTTGAATACGCGGACTTTGAATAATTCAGACACACCAACGGATGAAGACTTAAACAACCATGAGCATTTCTCATCTCAATGAAAAAGCTAGAAACAACAACAAATCAAATTAACTATAATAATGCCATATTGCACACTATGAAATTTATGTATGTCTTTATATTATAATACCTTGCTTTACATGAACGCACAACTTTAAATTGGAACTGCCTGACCAAGCATATCTTTGCATAACATCATTGAGTACATGCTTGTTTAAGTAGATTTGTCCTTCCATGACTATATCTGTTGAAGCGCTCTTGATTACTACTTGATCTTCATGGTATTCTTGGAATTCCCCATTTTCATCATCACTTTCTTCCCAACTGTCAACAGGCAAGTTTATTTCTCTGTGGAGCACTATTTCATCACTTGTTAATTGTGTTGTGGGATCAATATCTCTTGTATTATATGTCACACACAATGGATACTTGGAGAAGAAATTCGGATCCAACCTTCTTTGATCCAAATAGACCTTTACGCCCATGTCATTGTGTATTGTCAACGGTGGTAATTTCACGTCTACGACATATTGGATTACCAACTCAACGCTTCTTATGTCTAACCCTATTTGGGAAGCTATTACTTGCAGTAAACCATCGTAATTTGATGAAGTATCATACAATATCCCTTCCATTTTGTAATCAGTGTAATCACCTGTAAATACAATATGAACATCAACAGTAAATTCCTAATCTTTACAGTAATACCATTACGACCACCAAACTTGCCACATAGATTACTTTGTCGTGGGAATACCAGATGTCATACCAATGAGCCTACCACGAATGAAACAGTATTTTAAAAAAAAGAAAAATGTTGGTAAGCATTTTTTTTATTCTGAATTCTGAAAAACCACATAATATACCATATATTCTTCCAACGAAAATGCCCATATTCGTCCACACTTTTCATGTTCAGTGAGAATACATAATTTTATACCAAAAATTCCATCAGGCAACAACATTTTTAAGCTCCAAGATTTCAACTTTTAGTTTTTCACCAACATATGAACGTGAGTGACCAACGATATATATAATATATACATAACAATATACCTGTTATATCCCATCTTCCATCATATTTCAACAAAATAGATACCACTTTTTCGCTATCCATGTCCCATTCTTACTTTTTGAAGACTTTTTTGTCCAAAATATAATTCTTTGGTCAAACACTTACTAAATACACCAAAAATATTCCCTCCAATTTCTCTTTTGTTAATTTTTGAGCATGGGAAAAAAATGAAAGACACATGGGCGGCTGACATCTTGATGTGGCATCCCTTTTAGGGGCGGGTAGGCTCTAACACTAGGCCAAGACTGGCGACGGGACCGGAACCGGTCCCACCGGACCGGCATTGACCGGTACCGGGACCGGGACCGGTAAGGCCAAGGGTATAATTTCCCGGTACCGGACCGGAACTGGGACCGGTATTACCGGGAAACATTACCCATACCTTACCGGTCCCGGTACCAACCGGTACCGGACCGGACCGGACCGGACCGGTATTACCGGGAAACCGGATATTAAAAAAAAAAAATTAAAAATTTAAATTCAAGTTTAAAATATTAAAGGTTAAAATAAAATGTTAAAATGGTAGTATTATTATTCATAAATTATTATATAAATTGTTAAAATTTAAAATGAAGTTTGAAAGTTTGAAATTTTGAATTCAAAATTGTTATAAGTTATTTATAAGTATAAGTGTATAACACTATAAGTTATATAATTTATAATTCAAACTTAAAGTTGTTAACTTGTTATAAAGTTTAATTTTAAACGATTAAAGTTTGAATGTTTCTTCTTGTATTTTAAACTTTAAAGTTAATAAAGATTTGAGAAATAAAGGGGCAAATATATTAAAAAGAAGTTAGTAGTCAAAACTCAAAACTTAAATTAAGATTAAGTAAAAAGAATAATAAAAATAAAAAAAGAAATAAGGCGAATAGCCTCTAATTTTATTATGTAATTTTAAAATTTAAATTGTACAATGTAGAAAGGTAAGATATTATAAATCAACCCAATCTACGCAGCCACCTTCTAGGAAGGGTTCTGTTTCAACTAGGTATAATTTATTGTAAATTTGTAATACAAATATATTTAATCACTAATATCTTAAACTACTTTGAAACTCTTGTCTAAGAGTTTCTAACATTTCAGCTGTCACATTTTCTGGAATCGGCTCTTGAGCTTGTTCTTCCAGAAATTCCATGTCGTCTTCGCTTGATTCCGATATAACATTATCGATATCGGCTTCAAACTGAGAAGGCAATGTCGGACACCCTAAATTCCTCCGCTCCGCATTTATCCAGTCTCGAAATAAGACTGAAACTTCTAAGCTATCGCCAGCTAGTGAATGCCTATGGTCTCCTACTTGGAACCTAGCAGCGCTAAAAGCGCCTTCCGAAGCAACTGAAGAAGCTTGAATTGCCAGCACATCACGAGCCACCCGTTGAAGTCTTGGAAAATTTTTTCCACGAGTGTTCCACCACGCCAACAGCTGCGGCTTCCCCTCTGAGTCCTTGATGCTTTCCGGTGCCTGGTTAAGATATTCATCAAAGTCGTTGTTTGTGTTAGATTCTAACCCAAGTTGTAATTCTAACATTGCGTCCATGTCATCATCAAATCTAGCCCTAGTAGGTTGTGGTTGGTGTTGTACATTTTGTATTGAATTATATTGTTCTAAATCATATAATTTCCTAGCTTCAGGTCTAACGCTACTTAGAACTGTTTCTAAATGAAGTGATTGATTTTCTCCGTCGTATACTATTTTTAAGTCTGTAAATATACTAGTTACCATTTTAGATACACCAAATTCTTTATAGGCGGGATTAAATAAAGCAGCAGTTAAATAAATTTGAGGGATTGGAAAAAAGTATTTCCTAAATTTTTCAATCATTTTTCTAACAGGTTCATTAAATCTTGGATTATATTTAAACGAAGCTAATTTATTACAAATAGTACAAATATTAGGCAACACAGAAGAAATAGTAGGATAGTAAAGGCCGGAAATTTGTTTTGTTGCTAAATAAAAAACTTTTAAAAAATCAACTAAATCTTTAATATTAATCCAATCATTTTCATCTAGACGGAAGTCGGGATCTGCATTATGTGCATTCCAGACCATTGTAAGCGGTCTCCTATAGTCGTAAGCAACTTTTAACATTTCATAAAATGAATTCCACCTAGTTGCTACTGATTTAGGAATTTTTCTAACAGGTAAATTACATTCAATGCAACGCTGGTTAAATTCCCTACGCCTAGCCATTACTTGACATGTAAAAATAAAGTGGCATGCGGCTTCCACTTTAGCACATCCATGTTCAAATAAAGAAATACCATCTTTAACAATTAAATTATAAATATGTGCAGCACATTTAATATGAAAACCATCTTCATAAGTTGGACAAATAATAGGTTTTAAAAAATCTACAGCACGTTTATTATTACTAGCGTTATCTAAAGTTACACTAAATATTTTTCTACCTATACCAAAAAATTGTAAAACATTAAGAATAGTTTGGGCAATATAAGAACCTGTTTTTCGAAATTCACAAATTTTATATCCTAAAATTCTTTTTTGCAAATTCCAGTTATCATCTATCCAGTGGGCCGTAATTGTAAAGTAATCGATACCGGTTACACTACGTCCCATATCAGAAGTTATTGCTATCCTACAATTATTATAAGCAAATAAACACCTAAGATATTGTACATGGCGTGCTTGAAAGTCAAAAACCGCTTTTTTTATAGTATTTCTAGAAAATCCATTAAAAGACGGGTTATACACAATTTGAATATAATGCACAAAACCGGAATTTTCTGCAAAACTGAAAGGCAAACCAGTAACAACAATCATTTTAGAAAGTTCATCAAGGTCACGTTGTCTACTATAAGCTCTATGTGTACTAGGACCGGAAATATTACTAGGATTTAGTTGCGATTGCACCATATTTGAACCTCCCGTCGATTCATCAGGAATGGGAGTTCCAAATTTTTTGGCGTCCGCAACTGCCTGTGCATGCAAAAATTCTATTTTACAACAATGCATAAGGTGATTTTTCAAATGACCCGTCCCGCCCCCCTTTCCCGAAGTTTTATGGTTTAAAACATGTTTACATTTGTTACAAATAGCTTTTGTTTTATCTTCATTTTGTGTTAAAAATTGCCAAACAACGGATTTTTTTGCACGTTCCGTCTTAGGCCTATTAGATGACGTAGGTGGCACGGGGGGAGCGGGAGCGGGAGTGGGAGCGGGAGCGGGAGCGGGAGGGGGTGGGGTAGTAGCACTATATGGGGGTTGAGTTTCATCGTCATCAAAAGTATCTTCATTTTCATTTATTTCAAAATCATCTTCTGGTAAATCTTCGTTAAAATTCCCAAAATGTTGTTCAAGAAAATCATTGTCTAATCCCGTGTTAGAGTCAATATTAATAAAAGTGTTGTCTACGTAAGTAGAATCTTCGATATTTAATCTAAGTGGTGCTTGTCTTGTAGACGAACTACCACCTGAATTTTTACCGGTTAAAGCCTTTTTAATTCCACCAAAAAATGTACTTTTTCCCTTTCCTTTTCCACCGGAATCCATTTTAAATTTAATTAAAGTTTAATTAAACAAATAACGATTATATGCAAAAATTCAAATTTATGAATGTAAAAAAAAATAATTCAAGGAGACAACAACTCAACAAGTAAAAGTAATCAAATAAGTAAATTTGGAAGAACAAATAAGTAGAATTTAGGAACGAAGGTACCAAACGTCTGTGTAAAAACAGACGTAGAAGCCGAAATTGATGAAAGTTGAAGCTTGAATATGCTCCAAATTGATCCACCAAATTTTGCTCCAAAATGCAATTACCAAAACTAAATAATATTTTGGAATAATGATTGAGAGAGTAGATAATGAATATATATAATATATAATATTTAAGAGTAGTATGTAAATATGTAATATGTATATAATTATAAATTTGTAATATTAGTAAGTGGAGAGAATTTGATTGAGAGAATTGGATTGAATTGAGAGAATTGGATTGAGAGAATTGAAGTGAAAAATTATGAAATATTTAGGGGTATTTATAGTTAAGAAAATATTGAATTTTGGAAAAAAAAAATAAAAAAAATAAAAAAAAACAATTTCTAACGGTCAAAAACGGACCAAAAACGGGCAAAATTTTTTTATTACCGTTGGTGGGCCCCACACCAACGGTAATAAATTAAAAAATTAAAAAAAAAAAAATTTTGACCGGAATTACCGGTTCGGTACCGGACCGGAACCGGTAAACCGGAACCGGTAATTACCGGTAAAATTAACGGGTCCCGTCCCGGTTCCCCTACCGGATTCCCCCACTACCGGATCCTACCGGTAAGTACCGGAACCGGACCGGACCGGCACCGAACCGGCACCGGAACCGGGCCGGAACCGGTAATTACCGGTTCCGCTGCCACCCTTACACTAGGCTGACCAAACCACATCCAATCAATTAATTGGATGTGATATGTCCTCTTCAATTCCTATTTTATTATTTATTAAAAAAACAAAATTTATACATTACTTTTTTTTGAGTATAGAACAAGCCAAATTTATATGAACATGTTAATAAATAATTAATTCCACGAATTTGGTTACGATTACCATTTTATAATCTTAAGAAAAAAAAATTCGAATGTTCAACAAAAATTTCGCATTGTTGATCATTTATACGTAAGATTAATTTTTTCTCTATAGTACAATCATTTTGCATACCATTTTTTAAAGGTTTTTTTTTCAAGAAATTTACTACTTTTACGATTTACATTACGTTTTCAAATTAACATTTATTTTCTCAAACTTTGAAGAACATACTTTTAAATATCAACAAATTATTTCTCCTTTACAACACCTATCACATCATAATTTAATCAACTTTATTATAAAAATTTATACTCTCTCTCTTACTTTGTAATAAAAGTTGGTACCCTTTTGGTAATTTCAATCATTTTGGTAGGGGCTAGTAATTTCCTATCCAAATAATGGTATTTATGAAATCTTCCCAATATCATTTAATCAAAAAGAATATCTTTTGAGTTTTGTTAACGTCTATTGAGTTATGAAGAGATGTGTAAAATTTTATCGTTTAATCACATGCATGATGCATCAAAGAACCAAATATTATTTGAAAAAATTAACACAACTACTCCATTTTCAAATTTAAAATTTTCAAATAAAGTGAAAAAAATATTTGTGACAATATGTAGTAACTTGTACATGAAATTTAATCAGGTGACTATCTATTTTGAGATATTACTCTTTTAGAAGATACTTAGTTTTATGTTTTAGATAAATTAATGAAGTTGACTGATTTCACTAGTTCTCAAAAATTAATGCATATAGAACCATCTTTAAAAAATATATTTAAATTCTAAATATTTTTTGCCAAAAAAATATATATGATTGCTTTACAAGTCTAACTTTAAAATTTTTAAACAAAATAAATAATACTATATTTAGTTTTCATGGGTAAATACCTACTTATTACATTTAATATGGAGTCATACTATCTCAAATAATTTTGAAGTGAGTGAGAGATTTTGTTTATAATGTTCTTGAATTGAGAATGAAATTAAAATATATGACGATAGTAGAGTTTTGTGCTAAAATTGCTCTTTATCTGTTTGAACGAATTCATTTTTATTTTTTTAACTTTGCTGAAGTGGATCATTTTTTATCTTATGGTGGCGGTGGATTTGTTCAAAAAATATGATTATTATTTTTTGAATAGAGAAAATTATTGCATTCTAAAATGTTGGTTATGTTCAGACATAAATAACTGCTATCGTATCAAATAAAGAAGAATGTGGGTGTGGTCCTCTTCCACCACTATTGGGGAGAAGACGCGTGTACCCACACAATTTATGCTCTCTTATTTTTGAAGTAAAGATAACAGCTCAAGTAATAACCAAATTCTTCGCAGCTGTATTAGTCGCTATTATAATTGAACATTTGAAAGAAATTTATAAGTTTTAATTGTCTTTGATTTTCAGATAGAACAAAAACAATATAAATAAGAGTCTTAAGGGTTCACTGAAGAGAGTAGCTGCTACCTCTCAAGCAACTTTTGTAGCTCGGATCGAAAATAGAATGAAGAATCAGGAAGAATAGAGCTCACCACCTATACAAGTGTAGAAGTAAGGATGAGTACTAAACAACACGGTCCCTAACAAGTAAAATTTTATACACAAGGTAGAGAATAAAGAATAGTATCCGAACCTTCAAAATTACAATCTGCACTCAGAAAAGTCAGCATACACGATATATATATATATATAAATCTAGGTAGCACGTCACTTTTAAATTGATAATAGGCAATAAATCATAATTACAGAGTTTAACCATCAAAACATCTTTGCAAATAAATTCTTATTTGAAAATTATTTTTGATCCCAGGCGAATCATTGGACATCGCTAACTCACTCAATGAAAAGCTTTAGCATCAAAATGAACTGGAATGGGCATAATAAACCTGCATCTCAATTCTTATAACATAATCAAGAAACTCAAATGTGGAATAATGTAAGGCACTTAACTTAATGCTTTCAGAATAAATTCAAGAAAATTAATTTAGCCTTGTCTAACTAGTTTATGAAGTTTGTAAAGTACTAATTCTGAAATTGGGTACCATGATAGACCCATGACTCTATCTAATTAAAGATTGGTAATATGAAAATAAAAACTCAGGAGTCCCTATGGATGTATAGAGGTCTCACCAAAGCTTAGCAGAAAGCTGAATCGACAATGGTACACCAGTTGAGAATCTCTATCACTAATATCTTCATCATGCGAAGATGCAAGTCAAAATGACGTCAGTACATGAAATGTACGAGTATGTAAAAATGATCAAAAAAAAGCTTAAATCATAATACTCAACTCAAGGGCTCAGTTCTAAAAATGAGCCAGCTCGACTAAGCATGCAACATAACAAGAGGCAACACTTTAATAAAATTCTAATGCAACTCAGCGTATAAAATATATAAAGCCTTATTTCTTGGGGAGTTTTTCTAACATAACTTTTTGTCGATAAAAATTCTTCCTCAGGTCCGTGACGCGAGCCTGGTTCGCTGCTGCACATTTTTTTTAACTTTTCACTTGGTTTTAGCCAATATTATCAACTAAAAAACATGTGGTATTACACTTGACCTTTTTTTCAAAAACAAGCTAAGTGAAGTCACAATAGATTATGTGAATTCGAATTATGCAGGGAACTTGAATAAGAAAGATCTCTGTCAACTTATATTTTTATTCCTTTTGGTATAGTGCCATCAGTCGCTTGGAGAGAACTTGAATAAGAAAACTCTCTCTACTTTTGCTTAGAGAATTAGGCCTAGTTGGACCTTATTAAATCTATATGCTATTTTTTTCTTCTCTATTTTATTTATTTGTAATTGTATGATAGTTAATTCACGATATTTTCATAAAAAAGACAAAGAAAGTAGTTATCAAATACTTACGTTACATTAAAATACTACTCTATTTGTTCCAATTTATATGACTTACTTTCATTTTTAGTCGGTTTAAAAAAGAATGACCCATTTCTATATTTGGTAACAAATTAACTTTAAAATGCCCATTGTATCTTTAATGAAATGATTTCTACCTACATAAATGTGTTTGATCATTTTAGATTACAAATTTAAAAAATATATATTTCTTTTTTGAAATGGAGAGAATATTAATTTGTCAATTAAGCAGTTGAGTTAGTCAAAGTCATGGTGATATTTTGTGAAACATAAAAGCTTTATCCAAGAACAGAAAAGACAGATAGATAAAAAAGTGAAGTGAAAAATAGGAGAGACAAGGAGTTGGTGCATAAACAAAATAGTCCACATAATACCACCTTCAAAAAGGAAAATCCAATCTATGTTGTCTCTTACAGAAATGCAATTAGTTTTCCTTTTATCCATCAAAACTAATTTAGGAGTGATGAAGGTGGGGCTCCAACAATATACATGACTCCCTGTTCTTCTCTTTGCAGGCAAAATGAGAACATTCAAGACTTGTAAAGTTGTACTTCCAACTCACCACTAAACACTTTTTTTTTTTTACGTAGCTAATTCAATCTCAAAAATTAGTTTATCCTGTGAAAATTATAGATTTGAAAGATTCATTCATACCTTTGGTGTTCACAACAAAAGATTAAATATACTAATCTATGTCTAGCGAAGATTTAAATGTAGTTTAAGACTGCGTTACGAAATGAGGCCTTCCTCCCAACGGAGTTAAGATTGGATTCGAACGAGTTTTTCCTTCTTTACCAAAAATATTTAACTTAGCATGCTCATTAAGAAATAATAAATAAAAGAATATATAATTTTATAATATAAGCTTTATTAATTATAAGTCATTTGAATGTTGAAAATGAATAGTATTTAATAATAACAGTAAGACGAATATGAATTGATAAATCATTTCTTCATTTTTCAAACCCAAAAGAAAAGTTGAACATCTATTTTAAATAAAGTAAAATTTATATCGATATACTATATTAAAAAAATATTTATCATTTTATAGCAATAATAATTTTTATATTTTTTAAAGATGTCATCCCCAGTGTAAAAAGCAGGGCCAGAGCTTTTTATCTTTGTACGGCTTCACTACTCCATAATAGAGAAGCAAGGTAGATACCTTCAATAAGGTGTCGAGCCCCTATTTGTGTAATTATTTTTATTTTTATTTTTTAAGTTAATCTTTTTAATTTTTGGTGTAAATAAATATATTTGAATACAAAATATCACGATCATATGATGTAATAGCTTAGGTAAGTCCCCTCAGTTCAATGAACCAATTGTAACTTAGAGATGATTATTCTTTATTAATTATAATAATAATATTGGAGAATGAAAATCTTCTCTATTATTCTTTTTCATACACTATTTTTTTTACTGATTTTTGAAATACTGATCATTTGACTTGGGCATAAGACACTTTGAACTTTTCTCCAGGCAATTAATTTTATATTATGATAATTAAAGTGAATAACTAAATACTATCGTAATCAAGCTTCAGAATAATCAACTTAAAACTAATTCTATAAACTTTTGTTTTTTGATGTTGCTGTTAAGTATGACAAACTTAACTTAGTCGGTATTTGACGAAGATTTATTTTTCAAAATATTCTAATGAACAAATAGTAGATTATCTTATTATTTAGGCAATACCATTATGATTTATATAGATAATTACGTTTTTGTTTTAAAGGATATTTTTAAAATTGTTGTTTACAGAATAAATAAAAGAATGGGCAAAATAATCATCTCACAATTATTTTGTATGAATGATTTGTACTTTAAAAGAATCGTTATAAATAAATCAAAATAAGGGAGGTAAGTGTGATATTATAAACTAAAAGGAAGGTAAGTATTACAGAGTCAAACTTGGTGGGAAGTTTTTTCAAATTATCCCTTTAAATTTTAGGCTTCATACATGATCAAATCAAGACACTTAAATTGAGATAAAGGGAGTAATAAATAGATTAATTATTGACCTACCCAAAAGTTACATATTTGAATTGAAATTGACTAAAATGCGGGTCAAAACTTAAGCCAGCACCGGTGAAATTTCAAGAGCCAATCAAATTAATTATTTTATTGAAATTTCTTTGTATGTATTTTAAATTATTAATTATTATGATTTATAGTACAATTTACATCATTTTTAAATATCTAAATTTAGTTTAAATTTTTAAAAAATTTTAAGTCTGAATCTCAGTCAAGTTTAAAAGTTTGAGTCTTAAAATTGCATCCGTGTCACATAATTTGAATTAAAGGGAGTAATTTTTTAATTATGATTATACATAATATGTTAAATAAAATAAAAATTAATATTTTATAAAATGTATCATTGGTTATTTTAAATTAGATAAGAGTCTAAATATTATTGAGCTAAATTGATTTGAAGGAAATAAATAAACAAATCATCAATAATCAACCTCATTTAAATGAATTATGATTCCATGAGGTAATTCCATTGCCACTCATATCGACCCAGACATGTGGCACCACTGCTTATTACTTCTTTGTTTTTTAAAAAAAAAATTATGATGAAAATGTTTTGCACAATCTTTAAAAGAATAAATTAAGATTATATTTAATTAGAATATTTTTCTTATTTATAATTTTTTAAATTATATATGTTTTTTATTTCTAAAAATAAGTAAAATTAAAAAAAAAACATATAACTAAACTAATGAGTGGCGGCTTGATTGGTAATTAGGCATAAATAGTGGGGAAAATCCACCTAATTGGACAACAAACTGTTACTTCCTCTAAGGCTCCAACCCCAAAAACTTTCTTTACCACTTTCAAGGTGGTCAGATTTGGGATCCCAAAGTTATCCCCGCCCCCTCCCTATTAGACTTTATTTCGTGCCGTTCATCTTTACTTGTCTTTATGTTTAAGATGTTTAATAATATTTATCTATTTTATAAAATTAAGGGATAATTTACACTTGGTTCCTTATTTACCCTTATAATTAATTATAGTAATTTTTTTATTATATTTTTCAAGACATTGTATTTATTATATTCAAAGAATGGTCTGATAAAATTAGGCCTATCATTTACTATTTCTTAATCCTTGTGTCAAATTAATAGGAACAGATAAAGATGAACGGAGGGAGTATTTATTTAAATGATTACTACTTATTATTTTATTATGCATCGTACTTCCTCCGTCCACTTTTACTTGTCACTATTTCGCTTATCGAAATCAAGTTATATGAACTTTGACTAATATTTATAAATGTATTTGTTTATCATATTAATATGATAAAAATTGCAACTTATAACATTTTCCGAATAGTTTTCAACCATAAAATTTTTATATTTCAAATATTAAATTTAACTGCTTTAATTTATCTTTGAAGTTTAGTCAAGTTGATCTCGAAAAACGAAATAGTATTGTATTGTATTATTTTAATAACTATAATATTTAAATAAATTATATCATTTCTATTATCAATATAATATCACAGATTAAAAGATATATTTAGTAGAGTATAAGTCATATCAGAGCTACTATAAAAATGAATATTAAAATAAAATTATTAAGTAATAAATAAAAATAAAATACTCCACTATATATTATTATCGTAAAATGAGATTTCTCATCATTTTCTAATAATAAATTTAATAATATAATAGAATAAAATTAAGTAACAAATATTACAATATTTTTTTAAACTAATAATAAATACAACCATAGGACAGCACGATGCGCCTCCTTTTTTTCTTTTTCAAACTATCAATACTAAAAGTTATTGTTCTGCTTAATTTAAACTAATGTTATACATTTTATTTAGTTATGAAATCAGCGACTGATTTAGGCTATTTAACTCATAATTCTTGCAGCTAATGGTGCACTTTTATTATTTTGTTTTTTCTGCTCACACCAAAATTGACCCTTCATTCTCTCATATTTAGCCTCTAGCCCTCTACTATTCTATAGCTATTAATATATGACAACACATTTCTAAAATATGTCCCATGGCTATATACGTGCCACATTACCCCCTCTATTCAGTATCTTTATCTTCTATTATGGATGAAAGTTCCATAAATATTATTCTCTTCGTTTCGAATTAATTAAATTTTTTTTAAAAAATTTAATGTTTAAAATAGTTAAAAAATTTAATGTTTAAAATAGTTGAATTGTTCAAAGTTCAAGATGCATGTTTCAAGTTTTTTTTCATATTTGTCCGATTATTTACTGAAGTTTTATATTTTTTAGGAGATAAATTATACTACATATTTAAGATTTTATAAAGGGTATCGTGGAAAATATGATGTAAATTTTATCTTTGAATATTTTTCTTAATATGTGTGTATTATCTCACAAGTTTAATCAAATCGGAGAAAGTAATGACAATACCTTTATTATTATACTTCCATGTCTACCTTTTGGATCGGTACTTGAATTGACCTGACCTTAAGCCTCCTAATATGATTGTATTGAATGTTGCTATGTAAAGTTAGTAACTCTGAAAAGGGTTAGTTACTTGTAGTTGTAATATATATTACTTTCTCTATTAAAGGTCAACATGAGTATAAAATGGTAAATACTTCTTTATTTTGAGTTTTCAATAGGAAGTTGTCTCTGATAGAAAATGTGTCACCTTTACAATGGAATTTTTTGACTCGTGGTATGAATATCAAACACTAGATAGAAAAAAATTATTACCCTCTTTAATTTGATGGAGTTAGGGGATTGCTTTAGTTTGGTTTGAAGTTTATCCATCGGTTTGACTTATGATTATCGACTTATAAACATGCTAAATAATTATAGAACCGTTAAAATATTAGTTATCGATTTAACCATTAAAAATTTACACACAAAAAAAATCAATGAAAATCACTTTAATAAAGTGACACAAACCAAATAAGTCATGTACTGAGTTGGTAGATTATATCTTGCTCAAAAGAGAATATTCACACTCATAGAATATGAGATAAGTGTCAAAACACACACATGAACTATTTTCTGTTTTGGAGTTTCATACTTACACTATTGGAGTGTGAGTTTCATACCTAAACTATCACTTATTAGCTTGACAAACACACTTCTCTTTTTTTCCATTCTCACCATGGTATGTGAACTACACTCTCTTTTATTTTAAAAAAATGGCACATCACACCCTACATGAACAAAGCATTTCACCTTGACAAAAAATAAATAAATTATAAGTATTAGTTAAAGCTAAATATTAAAGTATTATCATTTTAAAAAAATATTATAAAATAGAACACACATTGCATGAGGTGATACAATCATGAAGTATATTTCCAATGACATCCTGTAGCTTCCCTGAGATGAGTCACGCACGTCTCTGCACTCATTCGTAGGACTCTAGTAGACGCTAGCTCTGTACAAGTGAGACCAGCGAACCTAGTGCTCTGATACCAACTTGTACGATCTAATTTTTTGAGTCATGATGGTACATATCTGTTAGGTTTTGCACCCCTTACGGATTTGCCTAATCGTTGGAACAGGTTAATCGAACGTGTTTCAATGACGCAGAAATAAACAGGACGCAGCAGTTTTACGTGGAAAACCCCCGGCTCAAGAAGGGTGAAAAACCACGACCTGTACTCTACAGGATTTAACTTCAACTTCACTACTTCAAAAGAGCTTTCAACAAACGATTACAATTCCTAGTAATCTAACCTTCAAAACTACTTCAACAAATTCCTAACTTCATATAAACCTTCCTTGGCTTATGTTCCCAACGTCTTCGAGTTGCCCCCAACTTAAAGACTAGAATCTAATCTCAGTTATAGACTCCGAGAGATTACACAATTGTTCAGGATTACAAAGAGAAAACAAAACTGCCTAAACCCTATGTTATGTCACCGCGTTTCTCTTCTTCTTCGTCTCTCTCTTTTTCTGTGTCTGAATCTCTCTTTTTCTCTCCACTTCTTTCTTTTTTCTGCGCCTCTCTTTTTGCTGTCATTTCCTCTAGCTTTATAGTAATCAAATTGGAGTTTTATTTGCTCTAGACCTCTTTTAATGATAACCACCAGTGGAGTCCTTTTTCACATAGAACTTCTTCTTCACATAGAATTCCTCTTTTTAAGCATCCTATTGAATTAGAACTCCTTCTTCTTATTAAACTCCTTCTTCTTATTAAACTCCTTCTTCTCATAGAATTCCTCTTTTTAAGCATCCTGTTTCATTATCTTTTGTCAGCCATCAAAACTTTACTACTCCAACACTATCATATCCCACCGACAGATAAGCCATCTCGTAACTCAGAACTGCTAGTAATGGTCTGGGAAAATCAAACTTCCATCGAAGAGAAGCAAATGAAAGGCTTTCATAAAAATTCTCGTAGAATCGAGAATGAAGTTTTCATTCTGTAGCTAGAATCACAATTTAAGGAGCTAACAACAATATAATAAGAGGAAAACACAACTAAAGATAATATATACAACAAAAGAGTTCCTCCCAGAATTTGAAAGTCACATGTACAGAGCTACTACGATAATAAATCCATCCTCTAATTGGGCCAAAGATAAGACACACACGGGTGCGCACACATACATTTACATATATAAGGCTAGTCTCAAAATGCAAAAGACAGGCCACAAGTTCAGATGGAGACTAAAATGATCCAGGAACCCACAATGCTCACCTTAGTCTCCGAAAATGACTAATATTAGCTGGGTAGATCAGCATCACTGGCTTGTGCTCGAACCTGCATCATGGAGCAGATGCAAAGCATAGTATGAATATTAGATATAAGGTACTCAATAGGCGTCATAAGTCGACTAAGTAAAAATAGTAAATATATAGAAAGAAGCTAGAATATAGTATAATAAGGACCAAGCAAGAGTAGTAAAGGGTATATACGCGAGCGTAAGAGGCAAGAAAAACCTAAAATCTATATGCCAACCAAGTTCCTATAGGTTAAGAAAGTACACCCGCACATAATGCTAAAGTAAAAGTGACAGACAAAACACTTTTTAGGAACGGTAAACCTCTTGTAGATCCAAGGTGCAACTAGAATGCGAGCACTCTCGAATTTTGACGGAGGCAACATGAAACTCAGACCTCTAATCCCTGAAGGTGCAGGTGGCCTCTAACCATGGATGTATCTGGGACCTCTAATCTCTCGGGACATACAAAGCGTGGCACGAACCCTAGACCTCTAATTCACGCATGCTAATCGTAAATGTCATGATAAAATTAATAGTCAAACTTTATTCGTTGACTCCGTGGTAGGAGGATAAGTAATTAATAATCGGATAAGGGGGGTAGAGCTTGGGCCTCTAATCGCAGATGTGGTCTCCCAAAACTCCCCTATAGCCGATGATCATCTCTGAAGCAAAATGAATTTTGATACGCGATTGAAGACATCCCAATGAGATACAATAGGACTTGTGGATAATCAGGTTTCCGGTAGTATTATTACCTATCTAAGACTCAGTCTGCCAAATTCAAGTCTGCTATGCCGATCTACAAGGACCTACGCCTCTCAAGTCACACTAGGCAGATAAATTCAATCTAGCAGCTCTGAAAATAATATGGGTCTATGGAATTACTAATATAAGCCTAGACTAAGGCCGAACATGCTCCAATATACCATATTATTAGCTTGACAAAATATCAACAAAGCATGAATGATCTCAAAATACAATAAAGTACTCGCCGACCCCAAATATTAACTAAAACAGAAAAATCCAACACATATGGCATATAAAGTTAACTCCTCGCCCAATTTTCATGCAAATCCATTTACATTTACATGTGCAAACTCAGTCTAAAAGAAGGAAAATTGTAGCTTACCTCTAGGCCGAACACACGTGGTCAAACTTATTCTAGCAAAGCTTTTTCCTTCCAGATAGGCTTCGAACGCTGCCAAGCTACCAAGAACAGAGCCGCAATGCTATAACTATCGTTATGACATAAGAACTACAAGAACGAGAAATGGATCAATTATGGAATAAAAATCAGAAAAAGTGGAATTCGCATTCGAGATCTCAAAATTAATTCCAAAAATTATTCTAATCAGCTTATTGAGCTTATGTCCAAAAAGGGACACGATTCGAGGCCCAAAGCCACCTCAACATCAATCAACACGAAAAAACCTCTAAATTTAGCTCAAAATAACTAACTATAGCAAGAACTATTTACGAAAATATACTAGAAATGAGACCCCACAGCTAAAACCTAGCACGCCACAACACTCTCCATGAAAATTCTCACAATTTAGACTTTTGAATTGTCAATCGAGCCTATATTGACCAAGAAATCACAGTCCAAAGTTTTCCAAAAATACAATCGAAAAATAGCTTAGAACAACAGCTAAAATGCTAAACTCACCTCAAGCAGAGTTTCTAAATCACTTTCGAGCTTACCAACTTATTTCTCTCGAAAATTCTCACAATCTAGCCTTTTGGATCACCAAATATGAATTTAAAATGACTAGGTAATCATTTCTTGAATGTTGGAGAAATGACTAATGTGACCTTGAAAACAAATATACAGGCCACCGGAGTGACCTTCGTGAACGCGACCCCAAGCTTACGATCACGACCCACTCGCGATGTGGCCTTTGCAAATTAAACACGGCCAGATCTCCACGATCGCAAAGGTCTTTAAGCCCAGACCTTTGCAAACAAAACCAGGCCTTCACGAACGCGAAGGTCTCAAGGCCATACCTTTGCGAATGTGGCCACTAGGCCTGCAAACGTGAAGATCGATTTGGTTTTGATCAAATATTAGCTGAAAAGCTTATTTTTCCTAACTTCCAAATTTTTTATGGAGTATTTGAAATTCATTTGGAATCTTGTACATGCAAATGGACTATGCTACCTCGCCAAATTCAACGTATTGAATTTAGTGGCATAGTCAAAATTCTCATACGAAGTCTTTACGACTAAATGCGAGTCCCACTTCTACGACCATATTTAACTAAAGCCACTAAGAGACTTGAAATAATTCTAGAAGTCTCGAGAACCGAACAAAAAATTATTTTAGACCAAACTCAATGTTTCAGAGCTAACTGTGTTGTTAGATTTCCATTTAGGCATGTGTTCCCAAGAATGTTGATCAAGATCAACTTTTGGCTAATTTTCAAGGTTAAAATGTTAAAAATGATAAAAACTCGTATCGAGAGCCTCGGTACTCAAGCCGACCATGCTTCTAGCCTAGTTCAGCTATCCCAGAGCAGACAAAACTGTCAAAATTTATTTTTGAGGCCATATCTATATTTTGGTCCAAAATCAACTTTCCAAATTATAAAGGCCTCCAAACACGAAAAATTGCACAACATCCGAATGAATGACCAGGTGATCGTACCAGTAGTGCCAGCAAGCCATAAATGACCTGGAGTCACTATAAGAATGTTCTAAACAGCAAAAAGGGCACAATACATGAAAAATAACCTGGAGAATGTGTTTCTCAAACTAATAAGTGATAGTTTAGGTATAAAACTTACATTCCCAATAGTTTAGGTATGAAACTTAAGAAAAAGGGATAATTTAGATGCATTTCTGACACTTATCTCTACAATTATTAAAAGTTTGAGACAGTGTAATAGTTAAAATATAAACTAAATCCTCAGTGAAGGGCTTTATATATATCAAAGGGTATAATTGTAACTTAATATAATTTATTATAGGAATATCATTCATCTGTTAAGAAAATTTCAAATTTTTATAAAATCGATTATCTAATTGCAAAAGAAAGCTAAACGGTAAATCAATAACCTATTAACTAGTTACCAACAAAACATTAATATTTTTATAATTTAAAGTATCAATTTTGGTTCGATTTTTAACCGGTCTGGATTAGACTTTTGTTGACCAATTAACTTTGTCCAGCCTCCTAGGGTATGAAATGGTTGATGCAAGTCCCTATCAAGGAAGCAAAAGCCTTGTAAATTTAAGTAGTAGTGGATAAAGAGATTAGATGATGGTCAGACATTCACATGCTTAGGTTCTTCCAAACATTAACAAATCCATCTGACATTATTCATTCATCACTTGCTTCTTATCCCCTCATTGACATTTTAA
Source organism: Solanum rostratum (assembly GCA_029948455.1). Classification (NCBI taxonomy): domain Eukaryota; kingdom Viridiplantae; phylum Streptophyta; class Magnoliopsida; order Solanales; family Solanaceae; genus Solanum; species Solanum rostratum. The sequence goes on from CM057056.1 coordinate 24,127,856, forward strand.
CCGTTCCCTAGCTAATAATTAATAATTGTCCGTCCAAAGATGATTAATTAGAACTATAACTTATTATAGTAAATGTACTATTTTTATCAGATCATGTATCACTTTATCATTACTTATTATGTATATATATGCACGAGGACATTGGGTTGCATCCATCTCACTATTATTTATAATCCTTATTATATGTTATTTTACAAAATTAATGTATAAATGATATTCTTTTTTTTATTTTACTTTTGATAGTTAATGAGCTTTGAAAAGATATAGATGACCAACTAGAACTAAAAACGCAATTAATATACATTGAACAAGGGTAAAATAATAAAGTCATTGTTTTTTCTTAATGCAAGTGCAATCACAAAATGTGACATATAAAAGGGATCAGAGGGGTACTTTATTCAAATGATTGTTACATGTTAATTCATCTGTTTAACAAAGAATGATCTAGTTTGACTTGGCGCAAAATTTAAGAAAATAAAAAAGATTTTTTGAATTTGTGGTTATAAAATAAAGTTATGTCAAATGTACCAAAACACCCTTTAATCTCGTGGCCTTAAACATGCCACGTGGAAAGTTGAAATTAAAATGTTGCAAAAAAAAAAAAATTTATGAAGCAAACTAAATTGAAAAATAGGTCGTTATTTTTTAAACGGAAGGAGTATTTTATAATGCATCATATCATATTACAATATCGTATTGTATAATTTTAATAAATATAATATTTAAATAAATTATATCATTTTTTGTTGTTACATAATATTGCACATCAACAATTTTCCTATTACATTTTTTAGGATATTGTATTTATTATATTCAAAAGGTGATTTGGTTAAATTACTCATACCATTTACAACTTCTTCATCCCTGTGTCAAGTCAATAGTGGACAAATAAAGATAGACGGAGAGAGTAAGTGTCAAAAACACATTTGAACTATCCTCTTTTTCTAAATCCATACCTAAACTACTAAATTATTGGATGTGTGAGTTTCATACCTAAACTATCATTTATTATTTTAAAAAACACATTTCTCTCTATTATTCAACTCACCATGGTGTGTACTACATTCTCTCTTTCTTTAAAAAATGTCACATCACACTCTATATGGACAAAAAATTTCACCTTGATAAAAAATAAATAAATTATAATATTAGTTAAAAATAAATATTAAAATATTATTATTTAAAAGAATATAAATAGAATACCAAATATTTTTTACCCCGCTCCAACATTTCCTTTCACCAAACCTCCCCCTTTTCCCCAACCAACCAATGTTTTAATTTTTTTTTAAATAATTCTTTGTAAAATTTATTATAGAAATTCTTACTTCATCTTCTCCATCCTCCTCACTCCATTAAACTAATAATTTAGATATTATTTTAAATTATTTTAGAAAAACTAATTTTACCCTACCCATCTAATTCTTAATTTTTTTTAAATTTTTTTAGAAAATTATTTTTCACTTGACGCAAGATTTAAAATAAATTTATTATTTATATTATATTTGGTTCACAAATAGAAAAAATTTTCTATAAATATGTATACATATCTATTAAAAATGAAAAAAGATTTATAATTTTATTTAATTTAAAAAATAAAAATAATATTTTTTTTTAGGAAGGAGGGAAGGAGCGGGAGAAGTTTGAACTTTTTAAAAATATTTTATAAAAGAGATTTATAAAATATATGCTGGGGTGGGTGGGGTGGAGTAAGTGAGAAAAATATTTTAAATTTTATGTTTTTTAAAAAATATTTTTTGTGAGAATATTAATACTTTAATCTTCAACTTTTAACTAATATCAATAGTTTATTTAATTTTTGTCAAGGTGAAATATTTTATTCGTATAAAAGAGAGTGTATTACACACTGAGGTGTGTTTCTCGAATTAATAAGTGATAGTTTAGATATGAAACTCACACTTCAAATAGTTTAGATATGAAACTAAAAAACGAGAATAGTTTAAGTGTGTGATAAATAATAAATAAAAATAAAATAAGAAGGAAAAAATCACATCGATGTGCGATGATACTATATAAATAATCGTAAAGTAAAAGTTTTCATCCTTATTTTAACAATAAATTGTATCTTTTTATCTTTCACCAAATCAGTCGAAAGAAGTCATTAATTCCATGAAATTTCTCCTATCAAATTCCCCAATTTAACAAATTTTATCTCATGGTTACTGTTTGGATAAGTAGGATACACGTTATTAGAAAATAAAGAATTAGTGACATAGTGTTTTTTTAAGCTAAATAGTAAAAGTCTCGTGCTAATTTTATTTAACTATAATTAGCAATAAATTGTTAAAAAAAATCAATTTAACTAATAATCGTCCAATTCGCCTAATAAGTTTGAATTAGTTATTGATTCATTTTTTTAAACAAATTAAAAATTAAATTGATATATAGCTCAAATTGATCCATAATTTTTTTATATATAGCCATATAATTAAGAAATATAATAACTTTATTAGGTACTAAAAAATATGAAAAAAAGAATAAAATAATTAGTAAAATTTTATAAAAATTAAACGATCTTGAATTATGATTCATTATTTAGTCCATTTTAACCAAGAAACTTTCGGGGTCATTTGCACTTCTGGCTCCCTATTTTATGATGATCTAAAAATTTTTGGCCTTGGTAATAAAACAATTTTTGGCAAGGCATATGATTATATTGTACTGGTACCATAATGTACTACTGCTAGTCATGCTCACAATTAGCCACACTTGGCTTCGGTTTCTAAAGCACTAGACATAAATTCAATTTCTAGAAGGCAAAAGTTATCCATTTTGAAAAGAAAAAATCAATTTATTTTCTGGACAAAATACATACTGTTAATTTATACGACTTTTAAGCAGTTGAATAATCTGTCTATTTATTATTAAGCGAACTCATAAAGCATTAGAGAGATGGCAAAATGGATATTTGTTTGAAGAAGTGAGGTTCATTTGATAGGGGCTAGCTTTATAAATTAGTCTATACCCTCCCAAGGTCTTAATTAGACAACAAACACATTATTCTCTTCCATCACTCCACTGCTAGTTTTTATAACTAAAAGTCCTCACTACACATTTTATTCACGAAAGGGAAAAAAAAAAAGCAAGCAGCATGAATAATGATGATCAAATGCTACTCATTTCTCAGTACTATTCTGGTATCTATCCTCAACAGTTAAGTCAACAAGGTTAGTATCCCATCACTACTTTGTCTTTAGGATTCAACTTCATACACAATATAGGTGTAATATTTTTACACTGGGTCGTTTGGTTAGGAATAACTTATTCTAGGATTAGTTATCCTGGGATAACTCATCCCATCACTATAGTATAAATGGTGGGATAAGTTATCCCAAATTTAGCAACCAAACAAGATGCCAAAATTTTATCCTTTCACTATTTTATTATCTCATGACTATTTATTTTTACCCCTCACACCAAACGAATATATGTCTACACTACTACTAAATCACTTTTTTTCGACTAGAAAATGTTCAGTGGCTATTCTCAAGAGATTTTTTCACACTGTTAGTGTATACATATATAAATTACAGGAGAAGGGAAAGCGAGGAGGAGAAGAAAGAAGAACAAAGGAGACGAGGTTGCAAACGGGGTGATGATGATGATGAGGAAGAGGAAACTAAGCGAGGAACAAGTGAATTTGCTGGAACAGAGCTTTGGACATGAACACAAATTGGAGTCGCAGAGGAAAGACAAGCTTGCCTCGGAGCTAGGACTAGACCCGAGGCAAGTTGCTGTGTGGTTCCAAAACAGAAGGGCTCGATGGAAGAGCAAGAAACTTGAGGAAGAATACTCTAGGTTGAAAACTGAACATGAAACTAATATAGTTGACAAATGCCGCCTTGAAAATGAGGTTCGTCGTCTCTCTTTTTATAATAGACCACCTAAAACATAATTATAATATAAATATTAAATATTTTTTTATTTATTTATATTAGTGACAGTGAAAGTAGAATATAAAAGATTCATATAATTTAAAAAAACATCACATGAAAATTTAAAATAAAACAGTGTAATATATTACTTGAAAATCTTGAAAGTTGTTAGAAATCAAATGACGTCAAATATATTGCAAACTTCAAAAATGAAAATAATATTTTTTTTAAGGCCGATATCTATTTAAGAGCCACCCCATCCAAAAATGATTTTATTTCAAGGGTCGAACCTAAAGTTTTTAGTTTTAAAAAATATATTTATCACTTTAACCTAACTTTTTTATGAATTATGATTTAAAAAAATGAAAATAATGACTTAGAAATTAGAATGGAAAAATTCTTTGGAAATGACAATAATGATAATATCCCACGTATGTGTCCAAAAGAAGTTAGTTAAATAAAGATGGAGATACTGATAATGTATTGATGATAAGCATGGAGCCAAGGTGTGTTGCATGTGGATACAATAATTCAAAAGAAAGACAAATCAACTAATACATGTAACCTCAGGAGAAATGTTTTTTTGATCATTTACGTAGAATTTATTTTGAATATTTTGTATTTTTTAATAAAATTATTATTTTTTATTTAACTTGTAAGTGCATAAAGAGATATTTTGTGCGGTGAACCAATAAAAAGTCGACAAAGAAAGAATTTTTGGAGACAGCCAACCCCGGTGGCAGCAAAAGTTGCTGAAATCCTCCAATAGTTTTGGATTGGCTTATTTCAGCTTTTAAGTCGAAGTATTTCGATGGAATTAAAAAGTATTTTGAATTATTTATTTTTAAGATAAAATTAAGTTAAAAATCCCAGTATCATTTTTGACTTACAGATTTAATCATAAATCAAAAGCTAATTCAAACGAACTCTTAATCCTTCGTACACTATTCAGGCCCTCTTACACATGCCAATATGCTATTTCTGCACGCTTAGAGTCGGACGTGCCACATGTGTCTAGTCAAATCGTGTTAAAAGTTTTATATAGTGTATCTATGTTAGATGGTGAAGGAGACAACCTTTTTAGTACAGGTTTTGAAGCTAAAGGAACAGATGTGTGAAGCGGAGAAAGAGATACAACGGCTGTTGCTGGAGCGATCCGACGGCGTTTCGAGCAGTAGCCCAGCCACTTCATCACTATCAATGGAAGCAGCCATGGATCCTCCTTTTCTTGGGGAGTTTGGGTTCGATAATACTACTTTTTATGGGCCTGCTCAAGGATGGGAATGGGTTAATAACCTCTACAATATACCATATCTTATGTGACCTAATCACTAGTAATATTTAGGTATGTCTGTACATTAATCTTTGTTTGACTAGTGCATGTGTATCATTCTTAGTAAATAACTAGCAAGATATATATATATATATATATATATATATATATGTCGCAATAATCTTCACTTCTTTGTCTTACTACTTAATGGGGGAAAAATTGGAATGATATTCACAAGGTTATAACTTGAAAAATAAAACAAGTAACATGTAAAATTGACATTGCAAAAATATTTTACACAATAACTGGGCTTCACTTCTAAATAAATTGGAGTTTACTATATGAATTTTCATTACTATGTCTATAATGAGAATTTTACATGAAATTGACTAGCTTCATATTGACTACGATTAAAATAAATTTAAGATTTTAAGTTTATTGATTCGTTATTCTAAGAAAACGTAATAACTATAACATAAATATAAAATTTATTATTTCATTTACAGATCTATCCCTATGCAACTCTCCACTTTTCTCCAAGCTTAAAATCGATAATATAAGTAAGCATACATAATATAAAAGGGAACATCACATATTTGATCGGTCGCTTAACATAATTACATTCGCTAATAAAAAAGAAATACAGACAGATTGTTTTGTATGAAAATGTATATGTTGTGTATATCATAATTAATATACAAAAGGAAATAATTTGTTGCTATTATTGATTTGGTTTAATCCATATTTAAAATGGATATCCAGGTTAAGCACCATGAATACAAATCACCGCTTTCTTTGTGTGAATTCTTATCAAATTGTGAGTTGCACTTTTGATCTTATGTGTCATAAATAATTCTTATGTTCCAGTAAAACTATAAATTCTACCCAGGCTTATTAAAAGCTTGAAAATTCATTGAGTTTTGTGATTGTAGAAACTTTTGACAAATAGGGATGTTATTTTGAAATTATAGTTTAAATTTGAAGCTATTCGATGAAAATTTAATCCATTTGGAATGGATTTTCATAATTGAAAATTGATAAAAGACGAAACTAACTTTTTTTTAGCTAAAGGATGGATATCAAATGTACCTGACATGAACTCTTTATGGATAAGTTAAACGATGTTCTTTTATTTTATTTTGAGGGTACTTTTATCCTAAAACTTTTGGGGGTCTATTTAAGATTCCAAAACACATAAAACGTCAGTTTTCATAATTAAAACCCTCTTCTTCACTCCTAAACATAAATGCTCAAGAATCACCAAGAAAGTCATCGATTTATGATTAACTTTCGAGATTCATAATCAACGGTTTCAAAGAAAACGAATTCAAGAATTCTAAGAATGGATTTCTTGATTCTTCTTTTTCAAGAATTAGGATTCTTAATCAAGAACTCTAAAGATTCTAAGTCAAGAATTCAAGAATCAAAGAGAATTCCTTCAACCAATGTCTATCCAAGTTCTTTCACTTTAAAAGAACTACCAAGATCGAGGATTTCCTCCAAGAAAGCTAGTATTCATCAAATTTCGATGGTAATATCAACTTTCCAAGTATGTAAGGCTACCTAAAGCGTTGGACTATGTTCATCCATGCGCCCCTTCGTCTTCTTAAGTTGCATTGCATAAATGATGGCCCCAAGTTATTGAGTTATTGAGAAGCGAGTTGGCTCGTTGAGATGAGTCAAAGAGATAAGTTTGAGTTGATTTTTTATGAGCACATTTTAGTCTTGGAAGGAGTATTGAGCACCGAGCGGGTAATTGAGGGGCACCTCAAGAACTATGTTGCCAACGTAGGATGGTCGCGCAAGATAATTCTGGTGGCCCATTTCCCAATAGATGAACATTCTCTTTGGATCCAAGAGTGAGGTAGAGGTAGAGGTTGACGCCCTATTCCTTGGCAAGTTTAGGGCGGGTGTGGCGACGACGTATTTTCATTGTACGCCACCAAAGCCCTTGGTGGTGGGGAGTTGTCGGTTAGAGAAACTTCCAAGCAACACTTGAGTTGGGCTATCATGATTTTCAAAATCGAGTTGCATTAAACACTGAGTCAAAATTTAAAGCATGATTCAAACTTTAAACCTGCATCGTTCATTTGAGTTGAGGTATGAGATGAGGAAAAGCATCACTCCAAACTTTAAACTTGCATTATTTACTTGAGATGAGACATGAGATGAGGAGTTGAGTCTTGAGTCTAGTCAGTTGATTGAGTCTGAGCCTTACTTGTTTCTTGAGCCATCTTACATACCGTACATTCCACGTACTGACGTCACTCGGTGCTGCATCGTTTCATGATACAGATACAGGTTCTAGAGGACTTCAACAGGCGCACCGTTGAAGTTCAGAGTTCTCGAGTTCCAAAGTTGGTGACCCCTCCTTGCTGTCCGGAGGAGCCTTTATTTTATTTGATTAGTTACTTCTATTTTCTTTGAATTGCGTAGCCATATAAGTCGTGAAAATACGACTTTTACGACACTTAATACATAGAATTATTGTGAGTTCTTAAGTGCATTTGTTAGTTTAATACGCGTTTTATGTTTGTTTTGTAGGAAAAGGAGGATTTCATGGAATTATAGGCGTTGGATTGATTTGAAGCTAGAATTTACTTAAGCGTGAATGGAGTGGATGGTGGATGACCTGGAAACACCAAATCATTCATGTGTGTGGCTCGAAAATCAACACAAAGCAGCAACAAAGACTAAAAATGCTAACATCACAAGCTATCTCGAAGAAATAATCAAGACGCATTGATAATGTTGCGTGTGGAGTGTATACTACCCATGATCAGTTACATGAAAATATGATGGGGTGAGGATTGTGCTAAGGCAGTAACCAAAAGATCCAGGATTGTACGAGACAAGACAGAACCAAAAAGGGAAAAGGAATACACCACGGGCATGTTCACGACCCGTGGTGATGTTTACGAGTCGTGAACCTGGCCATCTAGTTAAAGCTTCCAGGAATGATATCGGAACACTTCAACACAAGCCCCTGCATGACTCGTGGTACACTCCACGAGCCGTGAAGGTGCTCGTGGAAAGCACCTAAGCAGTAAAAGAAGCCCAGCGTGCAAAGGCAAGGCTCAAGACAGCCTTCCACGACTCGTATGAACCTTCACGAGTCGTGAAAGTGTTCGTGAAGAAGGGGGTGGTTTTGGACAGTTTTTACACCAAGGAGAGAATCCTGACAGGCTATACGGATCGTGAAAAAGACCGCGGGGTGTGGTCCAGCCCGTGAAGCATCATGCAACTGGAAATCCAAGTCCAATTAGGATTCCTTTCCTAGTCCAATTAGGCTTACTTTTTCCTACTCATTTTAGGAGAGTTTTAGCATTATAAATAGAACTTAGGTTTTATTTCTAAGAAACATCTTGCACCCCACGATTTGGGCTGCTGGACACACCATTGAATGAATTTTTTTCCAAATTGTCTCTTCAAAAATAAGGCTGGACAGTCAGCACAAAGCCAACAACGTTAGTTGTGAGTCTTTGATTATCGTTTTGAGTCTTTCATTCTTGTTTGCTTTGCGTTTTGGCGTGTGAATTAAGAATTGATTTATTCTCCCTTGCAAGTAATTTTAACATGGATTACATAATGATTCTTGTTCTAAACCTTGCAAGTTCAATAATCTGGACCCACAACTAGGGTTGTGGGAACCATGACGTCTTAATGAAATAAGCAAAACGTAAGGTTTATTTGAGACTTGTATTGTAAGTATTGTGATTTCCTTTGCTTAAAAGTCTTTCTTGATGAGTGCACGCATTGAGAACTTGCCCGTATTTGTTAGTTGTCCGGAAGGAAATTAATGATTAGGAAAAGGGAATTACAACAGTAGATAGAGGCAATCGACCTACGTTTAAGTCACTTGAGCCCGAGAGGGGATGGTATAATTAGGCTTGGGGATTAGCCCTTATCTAAAGAACTTGAGACCGAGAGGTGATAGTTTTCTGAAATCCAAAGCGAGGCTTAGTATCGAAAATATTCTGAGATCGGAAGGAGATGAATGACATACTTCTAGGAAGGACCGAGAGGTGAACTAGAGGTTACCCAACTCGTTAGATTTTGCATGCAATACAATGAACAATTAACCCGATGTTAAATGCTTAATAGTTATACGTCATGGGGACGGCAACCCTAAGTCATCATTAAACTGTCTAAGACTTAGTTTATTTTATCTGCATTCGTACTCATAGTTAGGATCTTAGTTAAAAAAAATCCCATTTTTACTTTTTCGCGTTGCTTGTTTTCTGGAAATAGAAACCAACAATTGAAGTAGGATAACTAGTAACGTTGTTTCAACCTATTCCCTGTGGGATCGACCCCGACTCTTAGTTGGGTAAATATATTGCTAACGATCGTCCATATTTTGTAAAAAGGAGTATGTTTGAACGTTATCAGGAATGTCATGGTACCATCTAGATGTTAGAGGTAGAGACTTCATAGACATTGGGTAGAGGATGTTGAGTATTATTTTTCCAAAACTATTGTTTATTGAAAATCCCCTTTTTATTGAAGACTTGGTTTACTTACTTTACCGTCCTTTCTTGAGCATTTTTCTTTCGTTGTCGAGTATGATGTGACGATGAGTCCAAGTGGTTCACTTGGGGACTAGCAATAGTTTCTGATTGCCGGCCACACCAAGGGTACCTTCCTTAGACGTGACATATGACTTGTACGTCTTTCTCTTCTTTATTTTGATTGAGTCAAGTAGCTTTTAGTTTGGTATTTCTTTGTAAGATCCAGGCTTGTGCAATTTAACTACCAATTCTGTCTTTATCATTTACTTAGGTGTTGAATTTTTCAACCTTTAGTTGCTAGTAAGATATTTGAATCAGTTGAGTATTAAAAGTGAGGATTCCAATATTTGTCTGAATATGATTTGAAATTCATTATGTTACTCATTACTTCTTACGTGTTTTGTCATATAGAAAGTCATTTCCTTTTGCTGGAAAAGAATTTTGACATGCCTTTCAAAGTGTTATGCCAGACAGCCTTATTTTGGTACATCATTGTATTCGTTGATTACATTGTCTCCTTGAAAATTTATTCCAAAATATGTTGATTTGATTAATTTCGTCTTGGACTTCTGTTAGTTCTTATGCATTATGTTATTTTGTTTTGTCACATGTAACGTAATCGAGTCCATTGTGGACTTGCTCTTCACCTTTGCATTTTGGAGTGAGCATAAAAGCTCCAATTCCTTCATCTCCTAGTAAGCCCCATGTAGAAGGCAAGCCACAGGTCTTGAAGCTGAAGTGAAGGTTCTGCAAATGGATATACAATTTGAAGCAGGAAATATACATTTGTATATACCTAGCGTATACAGGAGAATGGGCAAAAGCCTAAGGGAGAAAGTTTACAGGTTTTTGAAGGCCAAAAAGGAAGCTGTATGATATACAGAAATGGATTGGGTTACAAACCCAATTATTCATACAGGGATGAATGGGTCAAAAGCCCTTTAGACAGCAGCAGCAATTTTGAATAGAAGAATTGGCCAGGCAGGCCCAATCATTCGTTTAGAACTAGGGCAGGTGGAGTTAGACCTGCCAAGCCCAATAGTTTAGCTTTTTTTAGAAAAAAAAATTCATTACTTTGTGTTATTTTGTAATACTTGTTATTTGTCTCTAACATTATTTTGTTTTCATTTTAATCTAATTAATTTCCTCAAGAGTCTAACAATTTATGTTAATCCTTAATTTATTTATTTTTTTTTGAATATTTTGGTGTTAAAACCCCTTTCGAAAATTAGACTTTATAAAATTCCTTCAAAATAATTTTAAGTATTTTTCCTTGAAAATGATCATGTTTCCTTCTTTTAATACTTAACCATTTGTACTAGATTTTAAATTCTACAAATCCAAAATTTTTCAAAGTTGCCAAAAAATCAATTTTAAGTTAGTTAAAATTTTCTAATCGCCGAATAACCGCATGTTAGCGGTCATTTCGAGTGCATAAAACCTTCTCGAAATGGAAATATGAACCCATATCCTTTCTTTGGATTTTAAAAGATTTTTTTCCTGTTTACGTCTTTTAAAATGATTTAATGGTTTTCTTAATTTTTCTTAAAAAATTAAGTGGCGACTCTGAATTTTCGAAAATTTGATTTTTACTTAAATTAATACGTATTAAATCGAATTTTCGATATCCAAGTTATTTTTTCCCAATTAGCAATAATTAATAACTTAAAATATTTCTACAATATTAATAATTTAAAACATTTAAAAATCATATTAAATTTTTAATTCGCTCTCTAAATTCTATCTATATCACTTAATTAAAATAAGAAAATAATAAATATTGAGCCCGTGCTAGAGATATGAAAATTAGAGAGTAGTGCTTGTTCGATTGGATAAATAAGGGAAAATTAATTTCAATAATAATTTAGAATGAATTGGTCCCTTGTTTGGTTGGGATAAAATCACAGAGCAACTTTAATGGAAAATTAGTTATCTCCAAACTTTAATATTATCTTCATATCAATGAGATAACAATTTTAAAATAGAAAAAAGGCTCATAAATACTCCTAATTTATAAAAAACAGGTTCATGAATACCCCTTTTTCACCTTTAGATCTAAAAATACCCCTAAGATTTATTTTTGGGTTCAAATATACCCCTCAACATAACAAAAATAGTGAAGTCGACTTTAATTCTTTAAAAAGCCACATGACATGTTCTAATTGGTCATATGTGTTCACAATAATTTAAAGGAAATTTTAAGCAAATATACAAGTTTGAGCACTGAAATTACATTTTCGAAATTATTTACTTGAATACCGATTATTTTACATATTTACCAAGTCATATATTTTGACTTTTCAATTAATTTAATCATTTTCCTTTTTTTTTTTTTAATTTTTGACAAGGTGATGTAGACCCGCATTTAATGCGGGTCAGACTTCATTAAATGGAGCATTAAATGCGGTCAGAGGGTTATTAAATGCACCACTTCAATTTTTTTTTTTAATAAACAAAATGTACTATGTTAAAATTGATTTTTCATCTTCTTCTTTGTTGTATTATTATTTGTTTAGCAAGAATTTCTCTCCTTCTTCTTCACAACGTTCCTTCATCTTCAGGTATGTATTTATTGAATTTTATTTTTTGGTTTTCGTTTTGAGTCGGGTTCTAGTAATGGTCATCTCCCATTTTTTGTAAAGGTTATCTCAACCCGTTTTTTTTTAATTTTTTTTGCACTCAATGTCGTTGTTCTTCCTTCCAACTTCTTTTTTCGTTATTTTTGAAAGTTATGAAATTTTTTGGATTTGTTGTTGTTCTTTCAGTGGGTTCTTGGTATTTTGTATTGCGGGTTGCTTTCAATAATCTTAAGATTCAAGTAATGGTCATCTCCCATTTTGTGTAAAGCTTATCTCAACCTTTTTTTTTTGAATTTTTTTGCATCCCATGTCGTTCTTCTTTCACTGTTATTTTCCTTCACTGTTAGATGACCTTTATTTTTTTGTTTGCAACTGCTAATTAGGGGGTCTTTGACTTTAGCATGTGCTGTATATCCTCTTGTTTGTATGTAATTTGTTTTTTTTTGGGCAGCAAATGTTTGTTTGTATTGCAAATGTTGGTGTATTTTTTTTTGGTATTAGGCATGGCTGTGAGTTGGTATTTTTTATGGTGTCCAACTATGGATGCCGGTTTGGGGATAATGGTATTGCTGATGGTAAGTTTGTATGTTAATCTGGTAATTGGATGTTTTTTGTTATGTATGCTGTTTTGGTATGCATGATGGTAGTTTGTATGGTTTTGTTTTTGTTTACTGATTTTTGGTATGAAAGATGTAAATTTTTGGTGTAGTTTATGGTATTATTCATTATTGTCAGAATTGGTATTTTTATACGGTATTGCTGATGGTAAGGTTGTATGCTAATTTGGTAATGGGATGGTTTTTTGTATATTTGCTATTTTTGGTATGCATGATGGTAGTTTGTATGGTTTTGTACATGTTTACTGATTTTTGGTATGAAAGATGTAATTTTTTGGTGCATTTTATGGTATTCTTCATTATTGTCACACTTGGTATGTTATATGGTATTGCTGATGGTAAGTTTGTATGATAATTTGGTAATTGGATGGTTTTGTTATGTTTTTTGTTTTGGTATGCATGATGGTAGTTTGTATGGTTTTGTTCATTTTTACTGTTTTTTGGTATGAAAGATGTAATTTTTTGGTGTAGTTTATGGTATTATTCATTATTGTCAGATTTGGTATTTTTATATGGTATTGCTGATGGTAAGGTTGTATGCTAATTTGGTAACGGGATGGTTTTTGGTATGTTAGCTATTTTGGTATAGCTAATGGGTATGATTATGTTCAGATCAGATCAAAGTCTTTTGACCCAGCCTTCTGTCGATTATGTTATGGCACTTTATTATGGGATTATGGCACCAAAAAAAATGAGAATGGTGCCATAAGTGAAAGTGAGGTGACGGGGAAGGTGGTCAGCCGCTTTGGTGGTCCGAGGAGGCAGGTTGAGCATGTTGGACAAAGTGAAAGAGTACCGGCATCCAAGTATGTTCCGAGGAGGAAATCGTAGTTTTTAATTGTATTGTTGGACATAATATACCCCCCACCCCCACCCCCCAGATTTTGTGAACAATGTTGTATATTTTTTTTTCCCAGTGGATTGATTTTTAATATTAAATTTCCATTTTTTCGTTCTAGTTGGTTTTTTTTTTTCAATTGTTATTTGGTGTAAATTTGCATGTTTCACTGTCCCAGATATAAAGCTATGCGTACTGACATGTTTTTTATTTTAAATTTATTTCACAACATCCCCATTACACCTAAATGAAAACCATTCGTAATATCACAAGTATACCAAAGAAATACTATTAGTATCTTCACTCCCCAAAAAAATAAAATAAATGTTTGTGATATTTCGTGACGTTTATGCAGGCACTATTGTATATTTTTTTTCCCAGTGGATTGATTTTTAATATTAAATTTCCATTTTTTCGTTCTAGTTGTTTTTTTTTTTTCAATTGTTATTTGGTGTAAATTTGCATGTTTCACTGTCCCAGGTTAAAGCTATGCGTACTGACATGTTTTTTATTTTAAATTTATTTCACAACATCCCCATTACACCTAAATGAAAACCATTCGTAATATCACAAGTATACCAAAGAAATACTATTAGTATCTTCACTCCCAAAAAAAATAAAATAAATGTTTGTGATATTTCGTGACGTTTATGCAGGCACTATGCATAATTACCCCACACGTATATGTCAAATGGGATGAATAATTAACCTCCTTACCAATTTTTACAAATCCTTCACAAAATCAATATGGAACCCATGTTGTATACCACAAACAACACCAAACAACTGGAATTGGTCTCTTCACTAATGGAAAATATTTATCATTGTTATATTATTAATACTTGCAAAGGATTGTATCAAACACTAGGCTGACCAAACCCCATCCAATAAAAAAGCCTTTGGTCAACACCTTATTAAATACCCCAAAAACATTCCCTCCATTTTATCTTTTGGGTAAAGATTATGCATGAAAAAAATGGAGGACAAAGGCCCCCAACCGTACCGCATTGATGTGCCCTCCCTTTATAGGGTGTGGTAGGCTGCCATCATTCCATCAAATCAATTAATTTGATTTGATGGGTCTACTTCTAATAAATATTTTCAATACATTTCCCATAAATATTTTTTAAAATACCATAATTAATACATAACATTTTTTAGTTGTGTAGAATAAGACAAATATGTAGGAACATCTTAATAAATATTTAATTCCACGAAATTTTCTACAATTACCTTCTTATTTTTTTTTTAATAAAAAATTGTATTATCAATTATTTTTTTATATTGTAAATTTTTTTCTATTATGACAATATCAATTATACGTAAGACTAATTTTTTCGTGAACACCAAATTTTTTTGTTCATAGTACAATCATTTTACGCTTTACATTACGTTTATACATTGAAAATTTTATTCTCCAATTGGGAAGAACATACTACTTCTTTGTTAATTATTAAAAAAAAAATTAAAAAATTAAACAAGAAACCCATTTCCTACACCAACTTCTAAATCTTTTAAATATCATCAATTTATTCTTCCTTTTCACCACCTATCACATCACACTTTAATCAACTTTATTATAAAAAATAATACTCTCTTTCCTACTTTTTAATAAAAGTTGGTAATTTTAACCAAGTTGGTAAGGACTTGTAATTTCATACCCTAGAATGGGCATTTTTGAAATCCTCCCTAATTTAAACCCACCCAATCATGTTATTTATTAAAATCCCTATATACCACTTACATAAAAGACCTCTAATCCATTTGGATAACCACTAAAATTAACTAAACACTTGAATTAAACTTTAGGTTAGAAGTAAAATAAAAAATCGAGAGGTAAATACAATTTCAAAAAATGAAATAAAACTACACACTTCGAATTTACCAACGAAATAATTTACAGCAAAAGTATAATAAATAAAAAACATAATTAAAAAAGTGTTTGGGTGGTTTGGAATTATTATGAATACATATAACTAATTAGACAATGTCAAATGACTTTTTAAAGAATTAAAGTTGACTTGACTATTTTTATTAAGTTGAGGAGTATGTTTGAACCTGAAAATAAACCTTACGGGTATTTTTAAACCCAAAGATGGAAGAAGGATATTTATGAACCTTTCTCTATAGGTTAGAGGTATTTATGAGTTTTTCCTTTTTAAAATAATTAGTGTCGAGACAAATTATCCCTAACTAAACGAGCTTAACTAGTCGAAATAAAAGCTTAAGGACTAAACTCTTACCTAACTCGAAACATGAAGGACTATAAGGGTAATTTAGTCTCCCTAGTATAAAGTTAGAGTGGGCGGTGGGGTAATTAAATAAAGTTATTGACCTTGTTGTTCAAATTGTTGCCTTGTCATTTCTATCCATTTCCTTTTTGCCAGCTGGATTCCTATTTCTACCTCACGTGTCAACTTCTAAGGATCCAACTCTGGGCCGGACCAACCCGAATTGATATTTTTGTTAACTAATTAATTTATCAATAAAATTAAGGAAAAATAATACCGTAACTCAATAAAAAAAATTATTTACAAACGATTAATTTTTTTATTTTTATAACCCATATTTTTAATTATTTTTGCAGGTTTGATGTTATTACTTGTATTGCATAATTGATAACGAGGAAATAACATGTCTACTTATATGAGACAACAGTAAGATCTGTGTATATTCTATACTCCCAACCTCACCTTGTGGAATTTCACTGATATGTTAATTGATGAGAGCTATAAAATATTTTTATTATTACTTTCTATATTTTAAAAAATAATAACATACTATACCTACAATAATTTTATCATGATATTCTGTAATTTTTTATTTTCATACCTATATTTTTAATTATTTTTGCAGGTTTGATATTATTACTACTTGTATTGCATAATTGATGATCAAGAAACAATTTCTCTACTTACATGAGGTATTGGTAAGGTGAACGTATATTCTATTCTCCCCATACTTCACTTATGAGATTCCACCAAATATGTTATTGTTGTTATATTGCATAAATGATGAGAGCTATAAAATGCTTTTATTATTACTTTCTCTATTTTAAAAAATAATAAGATACTATACCTACAATAATTTTTCATGATATTCTTAATAATAGTTGTGTAATAATGAGAATCGGTGATAAAGATTTGGATTAGTGTAAGATTTTAATCCTGAAAAGTCTCCTGACCCGTTGGATCTTTTTGCAGGTTTGATATTATTTCTACTTGTATTGCATAATTGATGATCAAGAAATAATTTCTCTACTTACATGAGGTAGTGCTAAGGTGTGCGGATATTCTATTCTCCCCATACTTTACTTATGAGATTCTACCAAATATGTTATTATTGTTATATTGAATAACTGATGAGAGCTATAAAATACTTTTATTATTACTTTCTCTATTTTAAAAAATAATAAGATACTATACCTACAATAATTTTTCATAATATTCTTAATAATAGTCGTGTAATAATGAGAATCAGTTATAAAGATTTGGATTAGTGTAAGATTTTAATCCTGAAAAGTCTCCTGACCCGTTGGATCTTTTTGCAGGTTTGATATTATTTCTACTTGTATTGCATAATTGATGATCAAGAAATAATTTCTCTACTTACATGAGGTAGTGCTAAGGTGTGCGGATATTCTATTCTCCCTATACTTTACTTATGAGATTCTACCAAATATGTTATTATTGTTATATTGAATAACTGATGAGAGCTATAAAATGCTTTTATTATTACTTTCTCTATTTTAAAAAATAATAAGATACTATACCTACAATAATTTTTCATGATATTCTTAATAATAGTTGTGTAATAATGAGAATCGGTGATAAAGATTTGGATTAGTGTAAGATTTTAATCCTGAAAAGTCTCCTGACCCGTTGGATCTTTTTGCAGGTTTGATATTATTTCTACTTGTATTGCATAATTGATGATCAAGAAATAATTTCTCTACTTACATGAGGTATTGGTAAGGTGAGCGTATATTCTATTCTCCCCATACTTTACTTATGAGATTCTACCAAATATGTTATTATTGTTATATTGAATAACTGATGAGAGCTATAAAATACTTTTATTATTACTTTCTCTATTTTAAAAAATAATAAGATACTATACCTACAATAATTTTTCATAATATTCTTAATAATAATCGTGTAATAATGAGAATCAGTTATAAAGATTTGGATTAGTGTAACATTTTAATCTCCGGACCCGTTGGATCTGCGGTGAGGAAAGATAGGGAAAGTTTTTTTTTTCCTATTTACTCCATTTAAGGACAGCCAAAGAAAGAAGAAGAAAAAAGAAAGTAAAAAAAGGGAATTGTGTATCCGAGTTGGACGCTGGTTGTTCCACCTCACCCACAGGTTCCTCTTTTCTTTTCCTTCCTTATTTCTATCTATGTTTCGCTTCAACATTCGTTTCTCAATATTTGTACAAAAGTTTTGACAAAACCAGTCAATTGCAATTCATGTGTAATTGAACTATTTGTTGGGGTGGGGGTTTAAGGGAACTTTTGATCATAACTTCCTTTTTGAGTGAACATTCAATTATAATAGTGAAGAACTCATAATTATTTCATTCAGTTATTATAACATGTCTTAAATTTTAGGTTACTTATGATGTTTAATCATTTAGGTAACCTAGTATAGTTATTTTATACATACAAGTTAAAATCCTTTGTTTGTGCTCTTGGTTTTCAAGTATAATGACATCTGTTAGCAAAAGAAACTCAATCAATATTTGTTATGAGTGAAATTATCCAGTCTCAGACTGTCTTAAATTGGGTTTTTCCTATCTTGGTTTGGGAGTAGTCAAGAAAACACTCGATTGAAATTAGTTTTATGGCTGAAGAGTGTCTTCAGTTGGGAATACTAGTTAAAAAAAAGGATCTTTAAGCATTTAACATATCATATGACCTATCATGAACAAGTCATGATTTTTCCCTTACATGATTAATGCTTCCCATTGAGCAACAACATTGTTTATCGGGAAAATGTTACGGTTGAATTTGTAATGAGGTCAAGGAGAGGCGCCTTGATTTAGCTTGCTAAGTTCGGTTATGTTTGCTAAACAATTATATGAAAGCTGTAAGGAAAGTAAAATAGAGTTGTATTAAGCAATTAGAGCCTCAATGCTGTGCCCTACTTTCGTACATCACAAGATTATATGAAGAGTGATGTCGTCAAAATCACAGTTTATGATCGCAATCATAAAAGGAGACAAATAAGTCTCAGAGTTCATACCGATAATAGAGATGAGTTTGCACTAGAACCTGGCAAGGTTTGAGTGTTCCTGATATCGGATCCGGAGACGTTTATGTATAGTAATGCTCAAGAGCTTAGACTTAAGAGAATATAGAAAGCTTGGAGCATAAAAAAATCAATGTATTGCTTTTGTATTGTTTAATATCCAACCCCTTAAAATTATGTTAAAACTACCATTTATATAGGTAACAAAAATAATACATTATCTAATAGAAAAGCTCTACTCGAGCTCTAAAGTACTATGCCCAATGACTATATTCCATGTGGAAATATTGTTAGTTGTGCCAGCTAATATCCCTCTGTGGTTGAAAGGATGACGCACGAACATATCTAGCGTATTTGTCCTTTTTCATGTCATTGGGACACGAGTCCTTCTCTCTTCAAGCCATGAGTTCTGGCCTTTTTTCCGATGATAATCATTTTGGGGATCAGTTCAGTGTACCAAACTGGAATTTACTGCAGCTTGCCAAACAAAGGGTAAGAGAAAAAAGAACCGAGGAATGACTGGCATAATATCTACGAATCGATTAAAAAAAGCATAGGCCTTGGGCAATTTGCCGAAGAAAAAACTACTTCAGTGACATATGGAGCCAGGGAGGAATCTATCGATAGGATTACGGGTTCGGCGTAACCCAGTAACTTTAGCCCAGATCTTGTATTTGTGCTAAAAAATATACTTGATATGTATAAATAATCCGTCCATAACTCAATACGCTAAAAAGCGTGTGTTCCAAGACCCGTAAGTTCAAAATCCTGGATCCCTATTTGTATGGAGCTGCAATTACTTTTGTCGCTGCATTTAACAATGTATACATTTGGATGGAAATTTACGACCCATTTTTTTGTTGTACAATTGAATACAAATTCTTATTATGATTATTAAACTTGTTTCAACATTTAATCATGTAATTTAGCAGAAAATTCTTTCATTTTTCTTTTATAATATTGAACGCGTGTATGAAAATTGACATTGTCCTGCCATTTTACTTTGTCAATGTTCTCTTAAATTAGACTAAAATATGTAATGTTTTGTGGATAGGGGACATAAAATGAACAATTTTTGGTTAATGTGAGGCATCTTTTTATTTTGAGTAAGAAGTTAAGCATTCTACTGTTTTAAGTGGGCAATGTGTTGCTAATGCTTTAAATGGTCAGGAAGGCGAGTAATCTTAAATTTGCCCCGAGTTGAAAACGTGTTGCTATTACCTTGATTTGAATATCCAGTATTTACTTGCTAGAACAAGAAAATTATTGATGAATCTTTGGTTGTAAGAAATGAAATACTATGGTTAGAGTGGCTTTTTATTATACAAATAAATGAATGGAAGTTCAAAATTGCAATCTGGGATTTGTTTCTGACTGGAGCACAGGAGCAGTTAGCAGAAAGGTTATTTCTACTTTTGTTTCTTGATGAAGAGGATATTTGGAGTATACATCTTGATATATATATACATCTAGCTTTATCCCTTTGCATGGTCAACATTATGTGCAGGATCGACTTTTTGTTTTTGCTGCGGTTAGTAAGTCTGTATTGCTAGACTATAATTGTCTCCTTGATATATATACACATCTAGTTTTGTCCTTTTGCAATATCGTTGAAGGTGCTATTTTACCTTCTTGTAGTTCATCTTCTTTGGTATAGACAACAGAGAGGAATATATGACCAGCTTCTTCGTAGGTGGCAAGAAAAAGTCTTCGCTGCAACTTTATATTGAATATAATTTGTTAAATATTAATTTCCATTCATGTCATAGTGATGGTTGTGCTGTCTTAAAACTGTTAGTTATTCCATATGACAATCACTGGAGTAATATGTATAAATGAAATGGAATATCTCTAACTTCTATTCCCATAATTTCTCCTACTTCAGGCAAATCTAGCTTTTAATGGGGTACTTGATCTTCTGAAGTAATCAAATAAACACAGACACTTGACTATTCTATCGACACGTAATGGGGACTGGGGAAGAGAGCAGCACCCCTACAAAACCTTCGAAAGTTACTTTAAGTCAGGTCATTTTCCTTCTTTCTTTTCTTTCCATACATCTTCACGCAGTAAGTACTATATAAGTTTTAGTGTTACTTTCAAACTGTCTGTTTTGTGGCTCACTATTCACAAGTTCTTCATTTGTTTGATTTTCAGGAGACACAGACTGCCCCTTCATATCCTGATTGGTCTTCTATGCAGGTTGATAATGAATTTCATTGTGATTAATCATTGTCAGCTTCTACATATCAACATTCTTCATAAAATAAGATGACAAATGTTTTAATTCTGAAGCACTAACCTTCCTGTTTAGGCTTATTATGGTGCTGGAGCTACACCTCCATTCTTTCCCTCAACTGTTGCTTCTCCCACTCCCCACCCATACATGTGGGGAGGCCAGGTGATTAATTTTGCATTCACTGATTTACATAGTTCTTTTTTTTACATCACACATTGCAACTTTTTTACTATATGAAGTATAAAGCTCAGAACAATTTTTATGTACTTTTTATTGCGTGATATTTCAGCATCCACTTATGCCTCCTTATGGAGCTCCAGTGCCATATCCTGCTTTGTATCCTCCTGCTGGAGTTTATGCTCATCCTAATATGCCCATGGTAATTAATCCTTTCGGTATTGGTTACTATCAATTTGAAAGCTGATGAAAGGGAGTCACCCACGTATAGCTTTTCTGTAAATAAATTTTTTTAAAAGCCTCTATTTTATTAATTTACTTATGTCCTTTCGGCAGAATCCAAACACACTGGCAAATCCAGAATCAGATAGTAAGGCACCAGATGGTAAGGATCAGAGTACTAGCAAAAAATTGAAGGGATGTTCAGGTGGCAAGGCAGGAGAAAGTGGGAAAGCGGCTTCAGGTTCTGGAAATGATGGTGCCACCAGAAGGTGTTTTGAAATAGATTTGGTGTTAAAGTTTGTCTATAGATTCTTAGTTTAATCTCACTTTCAATCAAATTGATCTTTTTTGGTGTGGTCTTTTGTGCATCTGACTTACTATATTCTCTTGAATAGTGCTGAAAGCGGAAGTGAAGGTTCATCGGACGAAAATGATGAAAACGATAACCATGTAAGCTTTCTGATTAACTCAAGAATGTCATAGCTTACTTAAATATATTGCTGTCGTGTCTGTTCCATATCAATTGCTTGTTAAGACTGACTTTTCTTGTTTTATTATTTTAGGAATTTTCTGCAGACAAGAATAGAAGCTTTGATCTAATGCTTGCTAATGGTAACTTGTTTCACTTGTCTGCTTCTTGATTGTACTTTATTCGTTTTATTTAATTGGTCTGTGGTTTTCAATTATTAGGATCCAATGCTCAGAACAATCCTGCAACAGGGAATCCAGTCGCCATGCCCGCAACTAATCTGAATATTGGGATGGATTTGTGGAACGCACCATCTGCCGGTCCTGGAATGATTAAAATGCGATCAAATCAATCTGGTGTCTCGCCAGCTCCTGGAGTGGGACGTGAATGGATTCAGGTAGTTTTGTTTTCCTTCATTTGTTCAATTTTCTAAAACAAATGAATGCACAGTTGATCATGCTACTTTGTGTGCTCTGGGGATACTGCCAATTTAAAAGTTATTCCTCTAACCACCTGTGGGGTAAAAATCACAAAATGTGCTTACTCTTATTCGTCCCAGATGGTCACTAGGGATATTTGAAGATTATGTTCAATAAGACTCACTGTTTCTGGTGTATCTTGACATTCAGTATTCATGTTCACTGAACAAAATATTAAATTGTGAGATGTGTTGATAACAAGGTAACACTGCACACGACAAACCTATTTATAGGCATCTTACATGTAGCCAATGAGACTATTTAACAAAAATGATTGTTCAGGGGACTATGATATTGCAACTGGGATAGAGAGATCCAAACCTTGAATATTGAGGGCTAGTTAACTGATCAGAAGTGCTTTCAGCAGTTATACTAGCGAACACACACTAATATTCTGCTGGAGAACTTTCAATGAAACAATCAGTTCATTCTTTATGTGAAAAATTTTCTTGTTTGCAGGACCAAATTTGCCTAAATATATGCTCTTCAATTTATTTAAAAAATTTAAACCTGACTAAGGCTTGAAATTTGGTCACGAGAAACTGAACTTGGTTTCACAGTCCTTGTATCAATAATTCTTTAGTGTAGTTCCATATTTTGGAAGCTCTATATCTCCGTGCCGTTACATTATGCTAGATTGAGATTCAAAGCTATTTATGTATAAAGTAAACTTTGTGGGTATCTGAAGGTATTTCTACACATTTCAAAAAGTGATCATTATTGTGGTTGTTATTTGTTTCTCAATATGTCTACTGTCAGTAATGGGATTGTACCCTTACAATTATCATCACTGTATTTTTTTTTGTTGATAAGTACGTTACAACCCTTCTTCTTTATCAAAAAAATTAAAGCACTTTACAACCCTTCTTAATAGGATGAACGTGAACTTAAAAGGCAAAAGAGAAAGCAGTCTAATCGAGAATCAGCTAGGAGGTCAAGATTGCGCAAGCAGGTATGAGTTACTTCTTACATATACTGTTTCTCTTCCATCTCTTCAACAGTCAGGATACATTATAGAAGCTGATGGGTCTAACTTACAGAGAAAATAATTGATGGTTGTGCATCTAAGTTAAACCTTAGAAGATCATACACAGCCATAGAGCACTACAACATGCTCTGTAAAATTGTAGCATCATTGTTCCTTTTTAACTTAACCTTCGGCATGAAGTTCTCCCCAGCTAATGCCAAGCTTGAGGGATTTGGTGTATACCATATGTACCCTTCTCTTTGCATGTCTGCAATTTCTTCTTTGAATTCGAGACTTACAGCTACTTACCAAAGGAGCAACTGTGCAATTTTTGAAAGATGATTTACAATAATGTTGCCAATGAAATTATACATAATTTTTTTTAACTAATTAGAATCTTGAATATGGCTTTTATGTAACGTATGAGGCAACTGTTTTTGCTTTGCTTATCGAAGTTGGTTTGGATGGTGTTAAAATTTTCTATTGAGTCTGAGATTATTTTTTTTGGTAAATAAACAGTTAAGTAATACCAAAGGTAAAACATTGCAAAGTCAAATAGGCTATGACCACCTGTTTTCAGAAAATAAAAACAGGCAGTGTCATGGCTTTATAACTAGCCAAGAGACTGTTTACACCTTCTAAAGCAGCTATGGGTGCTTAATCAATACACAGAAAACCAGCAATGGAAAATGTTTAAACTGCAGCTTCAGGAGGTTGACAAAATCTATTAACTCCAGCAGTTCTGCATAAACTGGCCTTCAGGGCATGCCATTAAGTGGGAGCGATGGAACGTGCCACCTTTTGAACTCTCTCCCCTGAATATGTATGTGGACTGCTATTTCCCTGCATACCCTGTCTGCTTGGAACATGCCCTTCTGGAATTGAATCCCATTTTAGCGGCGGGCTTACTTTTTATTAGTATTGAATTCATGTCATTGTCGCTCATCATCCTTGTGTAAAAAGGAACAAGAAACTCTCTTCATGGGAGGGGAAGGTCATATTTAGGAAACCTTTACTAGAATTCCTCCACTCAGGTTGGACTGATCTAAAGAGCGGAGACTTGATTCAATATTTTACAGTTGCTATAGGATAAAATACACAACTAATGATTGCTCCTCTCCAAAACTTTTTACTTGCCCATCTAGAAGCCCATAGCACCTCATCTTGGCACTTCCCAAGCCCTTTGTATACCCAAACGAGGCAGTAACCTTTGCTGTAAGTTCTTAGTTACAGAACGTCCAAAGTACATATGATAAAAGGTTTCCCTGAGTGAATTGCAGAATAAACAAGTTGGAGGATCTTGGATGTCTACTTTAAGTAGTCTTTCTACTGTTGCTAGTCCTTTTCAGGACTGCCAACCAATAGTGTAAACTTGTGTCTTGGATGGATGTTGTGTTGTGTTGTTAGACTTTTCCATGGTGCTTTCTGGTAGGGAGAGATCACAGATAGGTACATTTTCTTGATAGAGAACAGACCACCCTGAGCCACAGTAGTCAGTTTGGCCCTGAAATCCCTCTGGAATGTTGGTCAGCATCACGTATTGTCTACCTTCAATAATTTGCCTCACCACCCAAGTGGAAAATTTTCGGAGTGAATGTTGATGTTTAAATTATCTAAACTAAAGTTTGTTATTTGGAAACGATATTCAATTTTGGTTGTTCAAAATATCTAGAGTTTTAAATTACGTATACCTACGTAGTTGATAACTTTTTACATTTTTGGGTCATTTGAAAGATATATACAGGTAACCCTTCATACTTCCCAATGGGATATAGCTAACCCTTCTAAGATAACCAAGCGAAAAAAAAGCTTATTCCAAAAGTGGGATTTGTCAATCATATTATATCATATATATATATATATATATGTATATAAAAGAGGATTTTCAACCCGCCTACATGGCACCACATCAGCACAGCATCCTCAATTACTTTTATTGAGATTTTTCCCAACTTTCTGGGAACCAACAACGTCCCTAAAGTTAAAAACACCGGTTCGGCACTCGGCAAATTAAACCCTCTGAACCTCCTACCAAAGTCGCGTCTATAGTTACATTTATTGATGTTCTTTGAAGCGATGCTAAATGCAACTTCTCCAATTCTTCACTTTGTATCAATGGCTACCATCCTCCATTGACCGTAAACTCCTTCTCCTCCACACAGTTCTTTGGGCTATCGTGGTTGTCTCTCTAACTTTGCTTTTGTAGTTGATACTTTTATTTGATTTCATCAAAATTCTTCATCTTCTTACTTGATTTCTCTATTCTAATACACAATTAATTCTGATTATTTCCCTTTCTGTACAAAAAACGTGAACCCAAAAGCATTCCCATTTGCCGATTCGCAACTTAGACTCAGTCTTGGTTTTTTGCCCGTGGATGTTACTGTAGATCAGCCTTCCGATGAATTGTTTTTCTGGGGTTCTTTTTCATAATTCCATGTCGGTTCAGGTACGAAAAAATTTGTCTTTAATTGCTGAAAATGGTGATTTTTTGTGTTTTAGCCATTTCTTGATTATATCTTATGCCTTTTCAGATTCTTGATGAATTATCCTAGCATTTGTGATTATGGGTTTTTCACTTTTTCGTCCTTTACAAGATCTTGCCTCCCTACCTCTATGAGGTAGTGGTAAGGTCTGCGTACATTCTACCCACCCCAGACCCCACTTGTGGGATTCCACTGGGTATGTTGTTGTTTGTTGTTGTAGCCTTTTACAAGATCTTCTGTTGGAGTAATTGTTATGCTGCATATAAAAGTTTTAAATATTTTATTCACAAACAAATTTTGAATTTTCTTTTACTTTTAGTTTATATATAACATTGAGAGTTACTTAAACTTTTCCCCCTTTTCAATTCAGCAATTTGTTTCAAATTTCTGCTACTTTTTTTTCTTCCACGTTTACTTTTCTTACTTATTTTAAAATGAAGAAACTGTTCAATGCAAGGATTTTTACATATGCTTTGTGTCTTTCTTTGTGACTAAAATATATATAAACGCTAATTTTATAAAGTTCACTAGTTTAAAAAAGGCAGGTTATAACAGGTAAAAGTGGCTTGATACTGTAAAATGTTTTTGCACCATGTGTTAAACTCAGTTATACTTATCAGACACAAACACACACACAGGTTGAGTACATAGTCAACTCCTTAGACTTGCCAAACTTAGTTCCGAAATGTTTTTGCACCATGTGTTAAACTCAGTTATACTTATCAGACACAAACACACACACACACAGGTTGAGTACATAGTCAACTCCTTAGACTTGCCAAACTTAGTTCCAAAATTTTGAAGAAAATATAACACAGATGCTTATTACTAAACATAGCATTTTGAGGGAGAAACTAGCCTATTTGCTGCTGAGCTCTACACTCTGGTTGAGCATGATCATCATGTAATGTGTGAGCGACTCAATGAGAAAAACCAGCAGTAGTTCCAATAATCGTGGCATCAGATATCCATTAACTTGAATGTTGAACAATATAAGAGTACCAAATGCTGGATAATGTAAAATTCTCAAACCTTGCATTGTCATGGGTGAAAACCCCTGAAACCCACCCATAAATGCAAAACTATTATGTGGGGAGTGCATTTCTATTTGGAGTAGGAGCTGTTTTGGGAGGAATCTCTGTTCTACGAATGTACTTAGACCTAGGATCAGTAGAGTTCTTTCGTCTTCCATGTGAATGAACCATCTTATCCTCCACGTTGAAGGCTTTAACTGGAATGGAGAGATGGGTGTTGAATGGTGCAAGCGAGTGAAGTTTTCTTGTGATGTAAATGAAGAGGAAGTGTGGAAGGACAGTGCTTTGGTGAGTGTAGATTTAGGTTTGAATCTGGTATAGGTTTGCGAGGAGAAACAAAAGAAGACACATGGAATTGAGTTTGATATGGGTGAAAAAAGTTGAAATAATGGCTGGAAAAAATGTAGTTGCCAAAAATGTCTGGAAGTGAACTCCATATTTTCTGGCAAAACATGCTCAAATTTGGGTGGGGGCCTGTGATCTGCCATGTCAGCTAGTCGTGCCTGAGACATATTTTACAGACTTCCAGTGGTCAATAATTATTGTCTCAGTTAAGACGTCTAAATGAATATTGTGTCAAATACCTTAAGCACCCTGAATCGTTAGTTTTGGGGGACTTAATTGCAGTGAATATGTGATTGGAATTGAAACACGGGGAGTAACTAGACATCAAGCTAAGAGGAAAACAATTCTCCCAAGTGTGATAGTTGCATACTAGTATCATGCCAATCTCATCCAGATTCAATCATATGGAAATGGAAGGTGTACTCAAAATAAAGGACTTGTTTTGTTTTGTGACTTTTTATTTTTATTTTTTTAGGAAAGAACAGCTGATCATTGTCGTTGTGGACTGTAGTTTGTCCGCAGATTGTGTACTAAAGTGAGCAGCAAGGTTCTTCATAGAATCAACCGAGGGGGAAGACTCGCCTTATCAGTTGACTAAATTTTAAGCCATTGGAAGTCTGTCATCTATCTATTGAATTTCTTTCTAGTGCATACAAAACGTTGTTAAAGCTTTCCTGAATTGTAGCATGCAGCATCACTTTACGGAGGGGGAAAGAAGCAAATGGTGACCACGTGTGTGAGAATTTCTTCCATGTGTGTTGAACTTAAAACGCAATTTTTTGGTCCTCGTACGTGTTAAACCAGCAAATGATAGTTCAATCCTGAGCAAACAATCTCAGATAAAACTAACTACATTGGATATCATTCAGAACATGATTCTGATTAGCTTTTAACAAATAGATTGCTTATGAGAAATCTCACACATTGTCTTACTGAGTTTATTTCTCCACATGCTCTAATTTTAACCCGCTCTTTTGAAGTTAATAGGTAGGAAAATAGAGGCTTCTGTTTTAATTCTGTTCTTTCTCTCTCATTTGCAAACGAATACCTGGTAATGGTCTGTTGAAATACTGTGAACAGACAACATTGATAGGTCCATCTCAGGACTACCTGGAATGTGAAGTTTTTTGATAGTCGTTTTGTTTTATGCTTATCTTCTGCAGGCTGAGTGTGAAGAGCTACAACTTAAGGTAGAGACATTGAGCAATGAGAATCATGGACTCAAAGAGGAGTTGCGAAAACTGTCTGAGGAATGCGAGAAACTTACCTCAGAGAATAATTCAATAAAGGTAAAAACTACTTGAGCATCTTTTCCCTTCTCCACTCTTGTATTCTTGTATGCTCATCCCATGATTTTTCCTCACTTCAAAGTAAATTCTTAAGTATCTGTCCTTTCCCCTTCTTCCCTGGGCTATTAGTTTTTTATATCATACCCCTTGCACGGAATTGTTGATCAATATATTAAAAAAATTGGCACTCACAGTGCCGAGAAATTTTGTTGTTGTTTCTTTTTCTCTTTATGTTGTCCTTTTAATACTGATTCTTACTGGGACCTGATTCTGAAACAGGAGGAGTTGACAAGGTTGTGTGGGCCAGAGGCTTTGTCCAAGCTAGAGGGTAATGCCAACGCCATGGGTCTTCAGTCCAATGTTGAGGAAGCTAAGAGTTAAGGACAAGCCATGACAGAGTAGCTGATTGTGGCTAAAATGCTCACAAATATCTTACGGCCTGTCAGAAATACATAGCTTTTATAGTGGTTTAGAAGTAGAAATCTCTGCTTTTCTGCTAATTTATGCCCTTTTTAACCCTTTTGAGTGTTATTTGTAACATTTTTAACCCAGGGTTGAATCTGAATGTATGACAACATTGTAAAAGTAACTGAATAGCTGGATCTTAGACCATTAAGTTTTCAGGTGACTTGGATTGTATTTCTATCTTGGTTTGGCTGTTTGTTATGTTCCTGGTATGCATGTTCAAATTGCACAATGTGCTAGTTATTCTAGCCAGAGGGAACCCCACCCTGCTTACCTACCTTATTTCTACTATCTAAGTGGTTAACAGAACTTTGAACTCAGATCCATCGACAGTGCAGGAATTTTGTTATATATCACTATCAAATAGAGATGATTTTACAGTAGAATAAATGGTTTTAACAAAATGTGCCACGATGAGGTGAATACAAAAAAGAATCCTAACTTTATTAAGGCATGTGAGTGCTACCAAAACAAGAATAGGGCATAAACTTAGAAGTCAAATGAAATGTAGAATTAGGGTAGAAACATTGCATCAGATCCTTTGCTTTTTACTCAAAATTTGGGCCAGGAAACCACATTCTCTTCATCCTTGCTATCACATGCTTTAGTCATTCACTCAACCGACCATTTGATTCTTTAACATCCAACTCAAATAGGTCCACTAACAAAGAATAAATCCAAATTTTCAGCTAAGTCCCTCCCATTTTGGACCCCCCCCTTTAAATCATTTTTTTCCCTGCCCCACCCCAAAATACCTTTCTTTAACTCTATAAGTAAATTATGAGCCCATTGTTGGCTAAATTTATTGGTATTAAAGATTCAGCACACCAACAGTAACTTCATAGAGTTATGTTAACCTAGTGCTGGATAGGTGGCACTCACTCTCATCTCTTCCTACTTTGAACAACTCTTATAGGTATCTAATTTAATAAAATATACCTTTTAATCTTATGAGTTTTGACATCTTTGGTGAAAAGTTAGAATTAAAAAAAAGTGGAAAAAACTTCTTGAAAGGGATCTAACGAAGGAAGAAACACACATTGAAATGGAGAGTAGCCCATATTTTAATTTTGCGCAAACTCACTTCTATTCATAACTGATTCCTTTAGAGTAGAGTAGAAAAGTCTATACAGAGTTGGAGCTGCTTTTATATTACAACAACAAAGACGTTTTCTCCCTACACTAATGGGCTTGCCAAATTTGACAAACTAATGTTTCATGCTCCTTTACATTTGGTATCATAAACTTCTTCCCAACTCCTTCCCACAAAATTCTCCACTATCAAACGATCCAGCTGTAGCGGCCACATCTAGATTACCGCCCATGGATGTTATTAGAGCAGATAATCCAGGTGTTGGGCCGCCACCAGCTGCCATCCCCAATCCAAGAAGGTCAAGAGTCGGATGTTTGGGACCAAAAACAGAGGGAGTTCCCAGCATTAATTCCTTTAGACCAGAGCCATCATCACAAGGCAATCCAAGCCCAAGGCCTGCAGCCAATGTTGCACCATCAGTGTCCATTTGTCTCCCATTCCATTCATGTTGCCCACTAGACGATGAAGAAGAAGATAATATCCCAAGACCCATCAACAATGATGAGTTTGTTGCCGTTGCACCCATCTGAGCAGCCTTCTGCAGTAATGCTGTTGCAGACATGGCTGGTTGGGGTGCTGCAGCATACTGCATTCTCTCTTGCCCAGCTGGTCCAAAGACAGATGAACTGTGATTCATTGCAAGGCACAGAGAGATTGGTTCCATAGATGATGATGGTTCCATATCAGGTGGGGGTGCAGGAACCACGGTTTGAAACCAATCAGTAAATTGAGGTGCTTGAGACGGCAAACTTCCTGAAGCTGTTGATGAAGCAAATAAGCTTGCAAAAGTACTGTTGCTGGCACTTCCGTTGCTGCTGCTCGAGTTACTACTGCTACTACATATTCCAGTCAAGCTTGTAAAATTGCTGCTGTGGGTGGTACTTCTGTTACTGCTCAAGCTACTGCTACTGCTACAGATTCCAGTTGAACTGGCAAAAGTGCTGCTGCCGCTACAGATTCCAGTTGAACTTGCAAAAATACTGCTGCTGCTGGTACTTCTATTACTGCTTGAGCTCCTACTATTGCTACATATTCCAGTCAAGCTTGGAAAAACGCTGATGCTGCTGGTACTTCCATTACTGCTTGAGCTCCTAGTGCTGCTACAGATTCCAGCCAAGCTTGGAAAAATGCTGCTGCTGCTGGTACTCCCATTACTGCTTGAGCTCCTAATGCTGCTGCAGATTCCAGTCATGCTTGTAAAATCGTTGCTGTTGGTATATCCAGTGCATGAGGTACTGCTGCAGGTTCCAGACAACCTTGATTTTGCTGTTGTTTCTTCCATAACCTGTTTAGTAATAGTTCCATCGGAATTTGTGCATGGACTCTCTGCCAACTCTGCCAAATTATGGCAATTATAGTATGACAGAAAGAAGCAGGGGAAAGTTAAGCTTTCATATATAAGATAAGTAGAAAAAAAGTGAATCAAGATGTAATATCCTTTGTGATGACAAACTTTAGACTTCTTTAAGTCGTGCTATGTTTCCTTTACTTGGGAGTTTTTCAGATTGGAAATGTTACTTTTCTAAATTTTTTTTGTTTGATCTCTTTTTGCCTATATTAACATACTTCTGTTTCCACAAAATTTCAACTTTGTTTAGATAAAGGGTCACTTAGGTGTTTGAACATGAGTCGGTCGAGATTTGGAAAAAAGTAGTTGAAGTTGAAAAAGAGTATTTGGAAATTGAAGTCAGCGTTTGGACATGAAAACAAGTTGAATTTTTGGGAGTGAAAACTTGAAAAGGACTCTTAAAACTGTTTTTTCAAGTTAGACGTTGAAATAATGGGCCAGATAACTAAACAAATACTTAATTGAAATATTCTACTGAGGAACACAGATAACAAGGATCAATAGATGACAAAAGTTTTCCATAGAATATTATTAACTAACAAATTAGCAAGAGTCCAAAACAAAGAAAGAACAAAAAGCGCTGAAAAGCTATTTTGACTTAAAAACACTTAAAATAAGCAAAATCCAAACAGGCTCAAAGCCTCGTTCTTGCACATTCTCAACAAACACAATCACCATACTACAAATCCGGATTTTTGAACTTGTAAAATTGAACTTCAAAATGTACCTGGATTTTGGATGGGAGAATCAGATGAGACTACAGCAGTTGACGGAGTGACAGGAGGTGGTAGAGGCTCCGGGGCAGCTGGTGAAGGAACAGCTGATGGCTCTGACGCTGGTGGGGGCGTAGGAGGTGTTGGTGGTGTTGACGAAACAACTGCTGGAACCTTACAGTCCTCATCGGAAATAGGAGCTGTAACTGCATTCTGTGCTTTCTCACTATCTTTCGCTAAAACATCACAAAATGCCCTGTGTGTGATAAAGCTATCCCTCCTATATATTATTAACAAAGATATCAGTTTTACAAGAAAGAGAGATTAGCAATTAAAAGGGCATCAAGAATGGACCTTGAAAACATAGTCCCACAATCACATTTATACTCTTTAGTTCCACAAATCTTTACATGAGCCTTCAAATCAGACTGAACTGCATACTTTTTGGAGCACTTATCACATTTCCATTTCTTCTCACCGTGTTTCCTACAGAAATGCTTCTTGATCCCAGTCAAATCGCCCAATGCCCGTGAAGGATCATGGTGAACACACGTAGGTTCAGGGCAAACATACACTCTCTTCTTCACCTCATTGCTTGATCTCTGTCTTAGCTTCCAAGGCAGATTGTGACCCCTTCTATGAAGCTGCAAATTCTGGTCTCTCTGAAACCCTTTGTTGCAAATTTCACACACAAATCGGTTCGTTGCCAATAGAGTTTTCGGTGACAACGCGACTACTTCCGCATCAGGATCTAATCAAAGGATAAAAGAAAGGCCCCCAAAATCAATTTTATGCTGAAACGGAAATCTGGATTCTTGAAGAAACGGGTTCAAATAAGCGAAATGGATTATAATAACTAACCCCTAACTAGATTGAAAGCTAATAACATAGTAATCGTATTCATTAGAAATTGCAAACAAAAATTAATTTTACCTGGCATTCCAGGGAGATTCCGCTTTTTCTTTGCTGCTTCTTTACAAGGAGCTGCCTTATCACCAGAAGCCGATGCACTAGCTTCACCAGAGCCCGCGCAATCACTCATGGCGGATGAAACAGAATTCTTCTAGGGTTTATGCAGAGTCAAAAATGTAAAAATCTACAACATTTCTACTTAAGAATCTTCCTACTCGGTCCCTTTTTCGAATCTACCGGTCAATATTACTTCATCTTCTTCTACACAAATAGTGTTTCTGAACAAAGTTCTGAATAGAAGCTCAGACTAGCTATTTAACAAAACCCATATCACAGAACCAGCTGAAAGCTAAGCAGATGAGCAAAAAATCAATCACCGGCGAGAATTTGCAAATGGGTTTGCTAAAATGGAAAGAGTCTACTCAAATAAGTGAGTTGCCAAGTCCTGATGAGCCTACAACGCTCAAATCTTCACTTGAATTAGAAGAATAAGAGGAATTTCAGAAAAATAGGTGGAAACTCCGGATCGGAAAGAGGAGACAATGGAGGTTTTGGGTGGTCGGCGGCGAGGAAACTTAGAGAGAGAAGGGGGGAATTTGAGTCGTGTGTGTTTTTCACTCTTCTTAACTTTTTCAGAACATTTGGACATTTTAAGAAATAATAATATTTTTATACAAAGTGTTTTCGTGTCCTATTTCATACCATGATCTTTGGCTAAGGACCAAAAAAGTGCTACTTTTATGTTAAAATGATAATTTATATATACTTAACAAATAAAATCAAAATTTAAAAATATGATTAATTAAATAAATTTATATTTTAATTTATAAAAATGTGTTTAATATTTCAAAACGTTAAAAAGTTTTGAAAGTGCAACACTTAAAATTGTGATTTACCTTAATTTCTATTCGGACATGCGATATGATGTCATTATTTTAAATTAGGACTGTGCATTAATTGGTTTGATTCGATTTTATATATTATCGGTTTGATTTATTAGTTTTTAATTTTTGAATATGCTAAATCAATAAAATAACTTTTATCGATTTTTGATTTATCGCTTTTAAGTTCTTAATAGTTCAGTTTACGATTTACCAGATAAGGATGATAATGAGAATTTGCATTAATAAAAATAGATGAAGTACGAAAGAGTAAGGATTAAAGACTAAATACTAGAGAGAGTAATTAATCACTTAAGTATGATAAAGATTAAAATAGGTTAAGTACTACTATTGTATCTTATTACTATTAACTTACTAATATTTAATATTTACGAAGGGATAAAATAGTGAATTATTATAACCAATAGTAAAACTCGATATCAAACTGATAACCCAATAATTTTTTTTCAAAATCATTAAAAACCCAATGACCTAATAACAATAAACCTATAATATTTTTTTTCGGTTTGATTTATCGGTCGGATCGATTTTTGCACACTCCTATTTCAAATTAATGTTTGAACATGTGATTTGGGATCATACTTTGAAATTATTCGAGAAAAAATAGAACACATGATTTAGGATCCAAAAATATGATTTTATTTAAAAAAAATAAACTTGATCCATAAGTTTATATTTTGTATAAAAAATACATTATTTTAAATTTAGTAAAAAAAAAAAAAAACTCATGCTTCGCTTGAATAGATTATTCGTTCCATATAAAATAATTATATTAAAATATAATAACTAGTTATTATTATTGTTTACTAGTTTGTATTTATAAACTAAGGAAAAATGGCCATGTCAGCATGGGTCCACATTATAAAAATCAAAATGAAATTATTAATATGTCTTTGTCGAAATAACAATTAGAATGAACATAGAGAAAATATCCATAGTCTATTTTTTATACAAAAATATATCCATAGTTTACTCATGTTCTAAATTAATTTCATATTCTTGGTTGCCTAGAAGTACAATAAACATTGGGATATGTATTTTTCAACCTTACATTTAATTTTACGGATATTAGTGAATTTTTAGAAATAACGATTGAATTAAGTCGTATTAGGTCAATTATTAGATTTCTTTAATTAAAATTGTAGGTTAGATATAAAATAAAATCATAAAAATATCAAATCAATGGAATAATTTTTTTAAAAAAATATGTTATCGGTTAAATTCAAATAACAAAATATTAAAATTGCACTTTAAATATCTGATAATAAAAATAATTACAAGCTGGCAAGTAATTTAACATTCAAAGTTTCAACTCCAAAATATGCTACTTTTATTAAAACTAATTTAACTCTAACATTTCTGGTAGTAATTATCAATAATTCATAGGAATAGTATACTCAATTAAATATTGAAGTATAAGTTTTGCTTATACAAAAATAATTAATAACTTATTATGGTGTTTGTCCTTTACAAAAGTAAAATCTTATTAGGCATTTTTCTTTATTTCTTTTTTATTTAAAACGTATTGACTTGATAAATATCTTAGAAAAATTATTTTAGTAAATTAATGCTATTAATTATATCTTAAAATTTTGAGTTTGATTATTAGTGTTTTATATAATAACGTAGGATAATATGAAAAAAAATATTTTTTTTCTAAATTTGCTAAAATAATTAGGTACAATAGGAAATATATTTTTCATATAAGTGTGATATATAAAATAATATTTATTTACTTTAATAATTATAAATAATTAATATGAATGGACTTTATAGATAAATCACAGGGCATCTTCTTCGATTCATGTTATTGATTCTTCTTGTATTTTAGAACTTTGAAGTACTTCTTCATTTATTTTATTTGTCATGTTAAAAATTGACACACTTTTAAAAATAATAATGGACATGATCATTTTATCATACTATTTTTATGGCCAAATATATAAAGAGACACCTAAATTTGTCCTCATTTTTCACTTAGACACCAAAACTAAGACAAGTTCCTAATAGACACCTTAACTGCTCAGATTTGATCCCATTAAACACTTTTATCCTACTTGGCACTCTCCGGTACTGTTTTTTTAATTTTTCAGCCAAAAATAAATAGTTGCGGTCCAAAAAATTTTTTTTTCATAAAAGTAAATTCTCAAAATTCTCAGTTAACCATGTGCAAAAAAATTTTATTTAAAATTGTAATAATTTTTTTTCGCATATGGTTAACGGAGAATTTTGAGAACCTACTTTTATGAAAAAAATTTTTTTTGGATAACTGAGAATTTTGAGAACCTACTTTTACGAAAAAAAAAAATTTTTGGACCGCAACTATTTATTTTTGGCTGAAAAATTAAAAAAAAAACAGTACCGGAGAGTGCCAAGTAGGATAAAAGTGTTTAATGGGATCAAATCTGAGCAGTTGAGGTGTCTATTAGGAACTTGTCTTAGTTTAGGTGTCTAAGTGAAAAATGAGGTTAGTTTTGGTGTCTCTTTATGAGTTAAGCCTATTTTTATTAAATAACATTTAATATTAAATTTTTAAAAATAGTTTAAAAATTAAATAGTTGATATTGAGAATAAAATACAAAAAATAATCATTGTAATATATTATAAGTAATAAATAAAAATAAATATTTATTTTTTAAATAATAATGAAGTAAAAAATGAAGAAAGGAAGTATATAATATTTAAGTATCCTAATATACATAAAACAGAAAATACTTTTGACATTTATAGCATAGTAAATTAGGAAAATTGAATGCGACTCATATCTGACACACATAGCAATCAAATGGAGAGTAGCCTATACAAAATTAAGGACCCATGTCTATAGCATTCAATAGAACCCATTATAAATAGGGCAAACACTTTTTTAAATACTTAAATACCTTTAATTTTCATTTAATACTTGACATATTGAAACCCTCTCATCTATTTAAAAGTTTGTAATAACAAAAAGTTTATTTATAAAAACCACATGAAGACATGTAATTTATCAATAGAGCGTCTTATGATATTCTGCTATTTTACTATGAACTATGATTTGTTTATTCAATAAAATGGTATAAGAATTGAGAAAATTTTAAATAATTTTCACAACTTATAAATTTTTCATGTTTATGAAAAAATATAATTT
Source organism: Solanum rostratum (assembly GCA_029948455.1). Classification (NCBI taxonomy): domain Eukaryota; kingdom Viridiplantae; phylum Streptophyta; class Magnoliopsida; order Solanales; family Solanaceae; genus Solanum; species Solanum rostratum. The sequence continues at coordinate 24,165,089 of CM057056.1, forward strand.
AAAAAATCTAAATTATATGTCTAAAAACTTCAATATTTGATTCTATATCATAATTTTGTATCATGGTGCAACTAGCCCTTACAAAATCAATTTTATCTCTTACTTTATTAGTTAGGTAAGAGAAAATTTTAAATAATTTTCACAATTTATAAATTTTTCATGTTTATGAAAAAATATAATTTAAAAAATCTAAATTATAAGTCTAAAAACTTCAATATTTGATTCTATATCATAATTTTGTATCATGGTGCAACTAGCCCTTACAAAATCAATTCTATATCTTACTTTATTAGTTAGGTAATAAGATGATTTATCCCCTATGAATAAATGGTAAAATAAGAGGAACACATGATAATAATGATAGGTTTGGTATCAAGGAAAATTATATGTTCGATCGGATAAATTTTATTTAAAAATATAATTCTTTTTATAATAAACATTTGACTTGTTAAAATTTTGAAAGTTGGAAAAGAAATTTTATGGGCTAAAGTCATAAGCGACCCCTTATAGTTGCACGTTTTTTCCGCTTAGACACCTCAACAAGGTTGTCTTCCATTTAAACTCTCGTTCCCTTAAAAAAGCTGGCCTATCAGGCTTTCCCCGCGGAGTTGGCACTCAACGTGAGAAGCACCTTCAGCGCGTGCAATGTAACATATTCCACGTGGAAAAGTAATCCAACGTGGAAAATCTCTTGAGATACTAAAACAACCTAGAAAACATATACCATTTAAAAATTTCTTCGATCAAATACATCCAAAAACCCTAGAAATTCCTTGCACTTGAAATTCCTCTGGTTCTGAAGTAGATTAGCATGCAATAGGCGGCCGATTCAAAAGAGTCTTCATGTTTTCTTCCTATGCCGATCAATGTGGTAGTTTTTTGGACTAACTCAAGAAGGCTAGGGCGATTTTGTCACTCAATCGATTGAAGTAAGTCCATTTTTGAGTTTCTATGCCTGTAGATGTTAATTTCCCCTTTAAATATAGTGTTTATTTTGTATACATTAATAGGTGTTTGATAAAGTTTGAATTTTTTGGGATTTTCTTAGTCAGTAACTATCAGACATTTTTTATATTTTTTTCAGGGAATCTATGAATATCATTATAATAACTCACTTTCACCATGGTGGTAAATTTGTCCAAGGTAAATCAGACGAAGGTCTAGCTTACATCGAGGAAAGTGAAGTTTAATTTGTAAATATCGATAAGGACCACTTTTCATTAACGAAGTTGCTTTATTACACTAGGGATTTTGGGTATGGTAATGTGTGTAGGTTTTATTTTAAAGACCCTATAATCAAAGACTTTGTCTTAGTGGAATCTGATTTGGACTTGGTAAATCTTGTGAAAGACCTAATTGATGGTGGCTTTTTAGACGTGTATGTTCAACATTTTTTGGATGAAGCAGAGGTTGATGATAAGGTCTCGACAGGCTATCTTTGTGGGCCAACAGTTGATGAAAGTATTAATGAATGTGAGACAGAAACTCACATAGGGAGGTGGAAAGCTTACATGATATTAATGTTGGTGTAGAAATTACAACAAGAAGATATCCAATCTGAGAATATAAATGTTGAAGCTGGTATAAATGATGCATCAATTCTTAAATGTAATGAAACAGATTGGGAAAGTAGTGATGACTCACACGAGTTTGTTATTCTAGAAAAGGATGACTCAAAGATTGATGAAGAATTAAGAACACTTAGAAATGAAAGGAGAACCAAATTACAAAGGAAAAAAACTCTTCCTATAGAGGAAATAACTCTTGGAGCAGCTGGTATTGATAGAGGATTTGAAGACATTGGAAGGAACAAGGCTGCTAGATATGTGGGAAGATTGAGAGGGGATGAAAAGTATATAATAGTTCAAATCTGGACAGTGAAGACAGTAGGGATGAATTAGATCCTGAAGCAGTAAATGGTGTTGATTTACCAGCAAGAAGAAAAAGTAAAAAGGTAAGATTTGATCCTGATTGTGTAGTTGCTATATTTGAACTTGGTATGATATTTGAAAATTCCATAGAATTTAAAAAAGTTGTAGCAATGTATTCTGTTGAATATGAGGTGCAATTAAAATTGAGGCCTAATGAAAAAAATAGAGTTAGAGTTAAATGTAAGGATAAGAAATGCAAGTGGTTATGCTAGTCTAGACAAAGACTCTATTGATTTTATGTTAAGAATTACTACTCGATCCATCAGTGCATTACTTCAACCAAGAACGAGTTATGTACATCTAAGTTTATTGTAAATAAGTTTAAGGACAAAATAATTATTCAACCTCACATGAAGTTGTAGGAAACTCAGGAGTTGGTGAGAAAGAAGATAGGTTTGTATGCTGGAAGTACTGTTTGTCATAGGGCAAAAATGAAGGTTTTGAAGGAGTTCATGGGTGATTGGAAGATGGAGTTTGCAAGGTAGTGTGATTATGCAGACATGATAAAACAAACTAATCTTGGTAATTCATATTGGCTGAGGACAGACAGGGAATCTTATCTAGGAAAGAATATATTTGTTTAGTTTTATATTTGTTTTGCTGCATTAGAGAGAGGTTGGTTAGAAGGATGTAGAAAAATCATTAGTTTTGATGGATGTTTTTTGAAGGGTGCTTGCAAGGGTGAATTATTAGTTGCAGTTGGTAGGAATGGAAACAAACAAATGTTTCAAGTTTCCTGGGCAGTTATTGATCAAGGAACAAGGCACAACTGGAATTTCTTCATCAACTACCTCATACAAGATCTAAACTTAGAGACTGAACATGGATTGACTATGATATCAAATATGCAAAACGTTAGTCTCTTAAATTTTAGAAATTACAAGTCTGGCTTAATCTAATGTACCTCTGACTATAAGTTCTAATGTTATTTCACCCTTGCAAGTTGATACGCCCAAATTACACTCCGAATAGAAGAGTAAAGCGGTCGTTGGTCAAATATAGAACTCAACCAGAGTTGAGGTCGATCCCACAGGGAACACGTAAGAATTATTCTATTAGTACCGGCTTTCAGTTGTAAATGCTATTCCCAAGATAAACAAACATAAAGTAAATGGGGGGTTGCGCTATTTAACTTAACTAATTGCGTAAAGTAATTAACAGAGGTGCTCCGATTCTTAGACAGATAGAGAGAAGCTAGGGTTGTGTTCCCCATGGCATACAATTATGACAACTAAACTGGATCTGTGAATTCGTTCCTAATGATGCATGCAAAATCTACAACTTAATTAATACCTAGGTCACCTTTCGGTCCTTTCTTGGTATATATCACTCCTCTCCTCTCGGTCTCCGAGTGTCTGCAATACTAACCGTTGTTTCTGATCTCAGAATACCCTCACCTTTCGGTCTCAAGCACTTAGACTAGGTTCATGACCTTGAATCTCTGTTGTTAGACTCTTTTCCCAATCACTACATCCCTTCCGGGCATGTAACGAATACAGGCTTACCCTAATGCGTCGACTCATTAAGGAGAAGTTTAAACGAAGAATCTAACAATACATGCGTTGCTTATTTGAACGAACTACCCCCAGTTTGCGTTATCTTAATTGGGTCGTCATGGGGAACACAACCCTAGCTTCTCTCTATCTGTCTAAGAATCGGAGCACCTCTGTTAATTACTTTACGCAATTAGTTAAGTTAAATAGCGCAACCCCCCATTTACTTTATGTTTGTTTATCTTGGGAATAGCATTTACAACTGAAAGCCGGTACTAATAGAATAATTCTTACGTGTTCCCTGTGGGATCGACCTCAACTCTGGTTGAGTTCTATATTTGACCAACGACCGCTTTACTCTTCTATTCGGAGTGTAATTTGGGCGTATCAAATTTTGGCGCCGTTGCCGGGGAACGCGGCAAGAAACTAGTCTATTAGTTGCTACTTTCAGCTTGTAAGTCTAGTCCCTGATTTTACTTTGTTTTTTTTTTGTTTTTGTCTTTGTAGGGGCTCAGCTTTGCATGCCAAGTACCCGAAGCAAGGGTGCAACACTTATTCCCTACGATCCGGAGCTTACCAAGTCAGTTCGCAGAATGAACGCCCAAGATCGTGAAGCAGCAAGGCAGAAGGAGTTGGCAGTGAATCCTGCAGCTGGAGGTCAGGATGGGTTGGGTGTGGATGATCTTGCTGGTAACGTGGTACCACCAGCAGCACCACTTCGCCAGGTACCACTTGTACCACCTCAGCAACACCAACCTCCGGTGAGACCTCAAGGCCCTCAGTACCCGCCAGCTGTGCTAGATGATGATGATGATGCCGGGTCTACTGGGGCGATAGTACTCCCACCACTGCCTGCTGGGATCAAATTCACGATCACCAGCACCATGCTGCAGATGTTACAGTTGAAGGGGATGTTTACTGGAGCGGCCACCGAGGATGCAAATCAGCACTTGATTAACTTCTTAGCTACCTGTCAGTCCTCCGAAATTCCAGGAGTTAGCCAGCAAGCGTTGAGGCTGAGGTTATTTCCGTTGTCTCTGTCTGGGGAGGCAATAAGGTGGCTAAATGAGCTCCCCCACGATTCCATCCGCACATGGGGGGAACTAAAGGAGGCCTTTCTGGAACGATTCTTCCCTGCGTCACGGCAATTGAAACTCAAAGATGAGATCGGATCCCATAAGCAAATGCCGAACGAAGCGCTGTATCAGTCTTGGGAAAGATTTAGGCAAAAGCTCAAGCAGTGCCCAAATCACCATCTCACTGATGAACACTTGAAGGCAGTCTTCTACAGGTCCTGCAACTTCGTTACCAAGCCTATCATTGATGCAGCTTGTGGAGGGTCATATATGTCCAGGACTTTCCCGGACATCGTGGTCATCTTAGACCAAGTGGCAAAGAACAACAGGGCATGGTACACTAGAGAGGCAGACTGCTCAGGGATGGTATTTGAGATGAGTGAGGCGCAGCGCAAGAAGGAGGAAGAACGGGACCAGGACATGGCCCATATGCGGACACAAATTGATTTGCTGTCAAAGAAGTTCCTTGGTGGGAGCACTGAGAAAGTCAAAGCAATGGAAGCACTACCTAGGTATGACGATCAAGGCAGCGAATATGATGAGGAAGCACAGTTTCTTGGTAGTCAGGGGGGTTACCGAGGTTTCAACTCCGGTAACCAAGGTCGGAACTTCAATCGGGAGAATTACCAAGGGAACTGGCAGAACAGGGATGGCTACAGAACCCGTGATCGCCAGAACGAGGGCGGCAGCAACTCCAAGCTAGAGGATATGATGACAAAAGTCCTAAGCAAAGTGGAGGCCACTGAGGCAGGGGTGCGAGATGTCAAGAGCGAAATTTCCAATGTTAGGCAGCTGGTTAAGGAATATGGACGATCGTTAGCAGTATATTTACCCAACTAAGAGTCGGGGTCGATCCCACAGGGAATAGGTTGAAATAACTTTACTAGTTATCCTATTTCGATCGTTGGTTCTATTTCCAGAAAACAAACAATGCGAAAGAGTAAAAATGGGGGGGTTTTGAACTAAGATCCTACTATGAGTATGAATGCAGATAAAATAAACTAAGGCTTAGACAGTTTAATGATAACCTAGGGTTGCAGTCCCCATGACATATAACTATTAAGCATTTAACGTCGGGTTTATTATTCTTTATATTGCATGCAAAATCTAGCGAGTTGGGTAACTTCTAGTTCACCTTTCGGTCCTTCTTAGAAGTATGTCATTCATCTCCTTTCGATCTCAGAATGTTTTCGATACTAAGCCTCGCTTTGGATTTCAGAAAACTATCACCTCTCGGTCTCAAGTTCTTTAGATACAAGTTAATCCCCAAGCCTAAGTGTACCATCCCCTCTCGGGCTCAAGTGACATAAACGTAGGTCGATTGCCTCTATCTACTGCTATAATTCCCTTTTCCTAATCATTAATTTCCTTCCGGACAACTAACGAATACGGGCGAGTTCTCAATGCGTGCACTCATCAAGAAAGACTTTTAAGCAAAGGAAATCACAATACTTACAATACAAGTCTCAATTAAACCTTTCGTTTTGCCTATTTCATTAAGTCGTCATGGTTCCCACAACCCTAGTTGTGAGTCTAGATTATTGAACTTGCAAGGTTTAGAACAAGAATCATCATGTAATCCATGTTAGAAATTACTTGCAAGGGAGAAGAAATCAATTCTTAATTCACACGCCACAACGCAACGCAAACAAGAATTAAAGACTCAAAACAATAATCACAAACTCACAACTAACATTATTGGCTTTTTGCTTGCTGTCCAGCGTTGGTGTAGAAGAGAAAATCTGGAAAAAATCCCTTCCAATAGTGCGTCCAGCAGCCCCCAATTGTGGGGTGCAAGATCCCTCCATGACATAAAACCTAGCTCTATTTATAGTCTTAAAACAATCCTAAAACGAGTAGGAAAAGTAAACCTAAACTAAGTAGGGAACGAATCCTAATTGGACTTGGATTTCTTGTTGCGAACTGCCACACGCTCCATGACACGTCCCGTGGTCCTCTTCACGCCCCGTGACACGGCCCGTGTCAAGTGTAACGGGCCGTGCGTCCTTCCGTCTGGCTTTACTTCACGCCACGTGACACGGCCCGTGTCAAGTATAACGGGCCGTTTGGCCTTCCGTCTGGCTTTATTTGGCCTCCTTTTCCACTTATTCGACGCTGGGCCTCACACGTGCCATCACACGGTCCGTGTGATGCTACACGGCCCGTGAGATGGTTCGTGTAGTGTCACCACTGCGATTTGGACGTTTTTCTTATGCAATTTCCTTCATTAGTCCATGCCTTCGTTATTTTCCTGAATAGTATCAAAACACACATATTAAACTAACAAAACCGCTCGAGAACACCCAATAATTCTATGTTTTAAGCGTCGTAAAAGTCGTATTTTCATGACTCATCAACACCCTCAACTTAGAACCATTGCTTGTCCTCAAGCGATGACCAAAAACAACACATAACGATGCGCAAAGACAAGTGTTTAACAAGAAGTACATAGCAATCCCTCATTCATCAAACTCATGCCCAAAAAGTAAACTTGCAATATGTTCACATCCAAGCAGACTCTTATGGATCAAATTAAGCATTACACCGTATTTCGTTGGAACAAATAAGCTCAAGAACAAAGATGAACCAGTTAGTATAGCAACCAAATAGTGCAATGATAGTGCCCCTCACTACAAAGAAGTCTCACACACAATATATAATTGCAATACAGAGACTGGAATGTAGACACTCGCACTCAAAAAAAGATTTTCAATTGACACACCAGTATAGACCATATGCTTGCCCTTATTTTCACCACCTTGACTCTCGAATGACCTTTTTAGGATCACTTTAGGACTTTTGCGGCTTGTAATATAGGCTCGGGCTAGGGTGAGGTACATTTAGGATCAAAGTGACTAATTTTCCCCTCCAAGACACTGTTTTGACTCAGCCTCTACTTTTCGGCCCCCAAACTCTTATTGCCCCTATTTTTCCAACTTTCTTTGCAGTTGGGCGTGATTTCCGTTTTCATTCATTCTCTCTTTTTTTTTTCTTTTTCTTTGCTCTTTTGTTTTACTCACGATCACATCCCAAACTTTCCTTCTCCTCTCATCACTTGACTCTTTTCCATACTTTTCTATTTTTCTTACAACAGCCACCCTCAACTTAGGCTTTTGGCCTGAGTTGAGGTTCACAATGTCTTCTTAAAGGACCAGGGCCAGTATAGGCCACCCTCAACTTAGGCTTTTGGCCTGAGTTGAGGTTCACAATGTCTTCTTAAGGGACCAGGGCCAAAGTGAAGATCTTGGATAGATAAGGAAGGTGAGTTGGGTGATTAGAAAGAAAAGGTCTATTAAGGCTCAACTTTTGGTTCAATGGGATCAATTTCATTTGGTTGGTTGATTTCAGGCTAAGTGATTTAATAACAAGAATGGCCTAAGATCCTATCCTAATCCAATCATTCAAGTGTTTTGATGGGACTAACCAGGCAAGTTCTAGCTTACAAGTGTATCAATCGAATAAAGCAAATAAGCTCACACGCACATGGCACCTATCCCACACTATTCAGTACTAACCAACACAGTCATGCTTCATTCATCAAGATGCCAACTAAACAATGTATACAATGCTTTACAAGGGTCACATAAGTTAGTCAGGATGAGATGTGTGCATATACAAGCCTTTTGAATTGTCTTTAAATTGGGGCATTTTTTACAATAATTATGGGTTACTATAGACTCTTATAAACACTTATATTTACACAAACGAAACAACCTAAACATGCCAGTTCTACTAGATAATACACCTTTAGAGAAAAGAAACATGGCAAGAAAAACTCCTCAGGGTTCAGGATGCCCCACTCCCCACCAAGATTTATGCATTGTCCCCAATGCATGTCAAACCAATGTACAAAACAAGGGAAGTGATCATACCTGCGATGCCCTAGGCATCAGTAGTAATGTACCTGATTACTCAGACTTCATCAGGTATCCACATATATTGTCTTCCACTTTTTCCTCCACTTTGAACTTATGAACTGCACCCCTAGCTTCTTTTCCATTTTTCTACTATGCTCCAGGGGTGGTGGTGTATAAATAAAGAGACCAAATACTTCTTTGGATGTCGTTATTAGTTTCGCAGTACTTTGTCCCATGTGGAAATCAAAACAGAAACAAAAAGGAAAAACAAATAGTAAAACTCGAAAATAGAACATTAACCTAAATAGAAAACTAGTGGATTCTTTCAAAACCATATTCCCCGGCAACGGCGCCATTTTTGATAACGTTCAAACATACTCCTTTTTACAGAATATGGACGATCGTTAGCAGTATATTTACCCAACTAAGAGTCGGGGTCGATCCCACAGGGAATAGGTTGAAATAACTTTACTAGTTATCCTATTTCGATCGTTGGTTCTATTTCCAGAAAACAAACAATGCGAAAGAGTAAAAATGGGGGGGTTTTGAACTAAGATCCTACTATGAGTATGAATGCAGATAAAATAAACTAAGGCTTAGACAGTTTAATGATAACCTAGGGTTGCAGTCCCCATGACATATAACTATTAAGCATTTAACGTCGGGTTTATTATTCTTTATATTGCATGCAAAATCTAGCGAGTTGGGTAACTTCTAGTTCACCTTTCGGTCCTTCTTAGAAGTATGTCATTCATCTCCTTTCGATCTCAGAATGTTTTCGATACTAAGCCTCGCTTTGGATTTCAGAAAACTATCACCTCTCGGTCTCAAGTTCTTTAGATACAAGTTAATCCCCAAGCCTAAGTGTACCATCCCCTCTCGGGCTCAAGTGACATAAACGTAGGTCGATTGCCTCTATCTACTGCTATAATTCCCTTTTCCTAATCATTAATTTCCTTCCGGACAACTAACGAATACGGGCGAGTTCTCAATGCGTGCACTCATCAAGAAAGACTTTTAAGCAAAGGAAATCACAATACTTACAATACAAGTCTCAATTAAACCTTTCGTTTTGCCTATTTCATTAAGTCGTCATGGTTCCCACAACCCTAGTTGTGAGTCTAGATTATTGAACTTGCAAGGTTTAGAACAAGAATCATCATGTAATCCATGTTAGAAATTACTTGCAAGGGAGAAGAAATCAATTCTTAATTCACACGCCACAACGCAACGCAAACAAGAATTAAAGACTCAAAACAATAATCACAAACTCACAACTAACATTATTGGCTTTTTGCTTGCTGTCCAGCGTTGGTGTAGAAGAGAAAATCTGGAAAAAATCCCTTCCAATAGTGCGTCCAGCAGCCCCCAATTGTGGGGTGCAAGATCCCTCCATGACATAAAACCTAGCTCTATTTATAGTCTTAAAACAATCCTAAAACGAGTAGGAAAAGTAAACCTAAACTAAGTAGGGAACGAATCCTAATTGGACTTGGATTTCTTGTTGCGAACTGCCACATGCTCCATGACACGTCCCGTGGTCCTCTTCACGCCCCGTGACACGGCCCGTGTCAAGTGTAACGGGCCGTGCGTCCTTCCGTCTGGCTTTACTTCACGCCACGTGACACGGCCCGTGTCAAGTATAACGGGCCGTTTGGCCTTCCGTCTGGCTTTATTTGGCCTCCTTTTCCACTTATTCGACGCTGGGCCTCACACGTGCCATCACACGGTCCGTGTGATGCTACACGGCCCGTGAGATGGTTCGTGTAGTGTCACCACTGCGATTTGGACGTTTTTCTTATGCAATTTCCTTCATTAGTCCATGCCTTCGTTATTTTCCTGAATAGTATCAAAACACACATATTAAACTAACAAAACCGCTCGAGAACACCCAATAATTCTATGTTTTAAGCGTCGTAAAAGTCGTATTTTCATGACTCATCACAAGTCTGCCTCATCTTAAGTTAAATTTTAGAAATTACAAGTCTACCTCATCTAATGTTATTTTTGTTTAGTGTAAATTACAAGTCTAATGTTATTTTTGTCTATATGTAGGGTCTTCTGCCAACCATAGCTGAGTTGCTACCAGATTGTGAGCAGAGGATGTGTGCCAGACACATATGGTCCAATTGGCATAAGAATTGGAGAGGAGAAGAGAGAAAAAATCAACTCTGGAGATGTGCTAAATCAAGTTTTGAGGTGAAATTTCAAGATGAAATGGATAAACTTAATAAACTTGGTAAGGAAATCTGTCAAGACTTGTTGCATTATGAAATACAATCATGGTATAAAGCATATTTCAAGGATCATGCTAAGTGTGACATTGCTGAAAATAACATGTGTGAGACAATTAATTCTTGGGTACTAGCTGCTAGACATAAATCTATTATCACTATGTTAGAGGAGATTAGGCATAAGATAATGGATAAAAATGTCGATATGAGAAAATTTAATGATACTTGGATATCAGATATTGCTCCTATGACAAGATTAGTACTTGAAGAAAATAAAGATCTTTCTAGGAATTATCAAGTTAGGTTCAATGGTCAATTTGGATATGAAATTTTAGATGGTCATTATAAGCATATAATTGATATTTGAAAGAAGACATGTACTCGTAGAATATGGAAATTGAGAGGCATACCTTGTCAACATGTTGTCTTGGCCTATCAGCATGCAGGCCAAGAACCTAAAGATCATGTTGAACATTGGTACAGGAAAGATACTTTCTTAAAGGCCTATAACTACTTTATCCAGCTAATACCTAATCTGAAAATGTGGCCTCACACCAGTAATATAGTTATTGAGCCTTCTAAACCAAGACCAATGCCTGGTAGACCAACAAAATGCAGGAGAAAGGATAAGGATGAGCCAAGAAAGAAGTATGGAAAGTTGTCCAGGAAAAGAGTAAAAATGACTTGCTGCAAATGTCATCAACAAGGTCACAACAGAAAAGTTTGTAAAAATATAATAATATATTCTTTGATTGTTTCAATTAAACGCAATACATTTTTTATATACTTACATCTACTGAAATGGGTCAGCCTGCAAGCTCAAGGCAATCTGCAAGTTCAACTCAGCCTACAAGCTCAAGCTAACATGCAGGCTTTAGCCAGCCACCATGCTCAAGCCAACCTACAAGCTCAAGTCAGCCAACATACAGGTTTTAGCCGGTCACTATGCTCAAGACATCCTGCAAAGTCAAGTCAGCCACCAAGCTAACAATCAACTTCTATTTGTGATGATGCTTCTACTATTAGAAGAGGTTAACAAGCTGGAAGAGGCAGGGGAAGAAGAGATGCATTCAATCAACAACCTTGCCACAAAAAGTGCAGAGGAGCATTAACATCAACAACAGGAAACAAAAAGCCAAGACTATGGGATTTGATATCTACACTAATGATATAAGTGGCAGACAAACATTAAATGTAAGTGTATAAATAATTTCAAGTATTTATTCCTCTACTGTGATAATATACTTCTTTTAGTTCCATGTATGCAGCCTGGTACAACAGGTGAAAGAATTGTTACTCTAGGTGTTTTTAAGTGTGCAACTCCAACAAACATTGATATCGATTATAAGCCTCGTAGATTAAAATGGAAAGGTCGAGATGCTATCACCACTCGACAATTACAACACATGAAGTAGTCCAAGAGAGATCAGTTTGCATCACCTAGTGCAATAGATGCAACCGACATTTGAATGTATTAGTTAGAGCTTGTTTTGAATGTGTTTTAGGTGTTTTTGACATACTGTAACCAGTAGTTTAATGGTCTATAAGTTGACATTGGCTTTCATTTTGTGTCACACTGTTGACATACACTAACTAGTGATCTAAATGTGGATGTTTTATTTATTTATTTTGTGTTTAGTTATTGTTCAGTTGTTGCTGATTAACGAGCAGACATTAACTTTCATTTGGTGGATTATTTATGAATGTTTGTAGCTGGTTTAATTCAACTATTGTTGTTTAGTTATTGTTCAACTATTGTTGTTTAGTTATTGTTCATAAATGAGTATTGTTCAAGATGCAATCTATAGAAAAGAGCAGAAACCAAATCAAGACTAATATAGAGATACAAACCAAAGTCATTTATATAGAAATACAAATATAGACTACTAAGACAAATTAGTACAACAGAAACATAATTAAGACTACTAATACATTCCTTAATACAACAGAAACAATCTTAAAGACTAACTAATACAACTATTTCCATCACCGCTAAGATTATTAATACAGATATTTCCATATAGCCAAAATAATAAGTGCAACAACACAAATGATCCTGATTTTCCTTTCCCGCTTTCTCTCTTGTTGAAGTGATTTAATTATTTTCAATAGACCCCATAAAATCTTTTTTGCTTGAGGAGGTATTTCATCATCGTACCATTGAAAATAATCGCATCCACCTCTTCTCTACGAAAATAATCAAAATAATTAAATTAATTAAACTAATAATTAATACAATAAAAAAATCGATGTCCTATATCACCACGAGAAGATAAAAATGGTGAAATTCTTACTTTTGTGTTTTTGCTACAAAAGAATCAACGTCCTGTGTTAAGTTGTGTCCACAATGTTTTCAATTCTGCAGTGACACCACATCGACAGAACGCAGTTATATTTAAACAAGATGAAGTCGACAAATTCGACATTGATGATAGTAATGACGGAATTTTCTTGGGGATATGACGAAAAAGAAGTTTGTTTATCCCTAATAGTAGCAATGACAACTTTATTTTGAAGAAGATGAAAGAAAAGTAGATGAGTACTTGTAGCAATGGTGGAAAAGGAACAGAGAACGTAAATGGGAAATTAAAAAGGAAGAAGAAGAGTAAAATAGGATTTAATAAATTTAAATAAATAATAAATGCCCACTTGGAAAAAAAGTATTGTTACACTTATACATCAGCACCATCTTCGACTTCTCAAGTGTTGAAGGAAGGTGCTTTTCACGTTGAGTGTCAACTCAGCGGGAAAAGCCTGATCGGTAGGTTTTTTTGAAGGAAATGAGACTTTAATAGGAAGACAACGTTGTTGAGGTGTCTAAGCGGAAAAAGCGTGCAACTATAGAGGGCCGTTTATGACTTTAGCCAACTTTGTAAGTGCTATTGTATTTAACATCTATATCTATAATTCATGTAAGTCTCAAGTGTTGGCAAATTTTTAAAAATATTTGTATATCATAGTTATATTAATATTACTCTCTCCGTCTCATTTAGTTGTTATATTGCGTTTTTCAAAAATTAATTTGCTTAATTTTTAAAGTTAAATTAAATTAATTTAACATTTTAAAATAAAAATTTAGATATTCAAAAATTATGCAAAAAGTATTATTGATTGCTAACTTTTTTATATAATATGATTAAAATATCTTTTGAAATATTAATTAAAATTTATATAGTTAACTCTAAGAATAAAAATTATGATAATTAAAATGGAACGGAGTGAGTTATGTTATGGTTGTTAGACTAGGAAACATTTTTAATTTTTAACCAGAGTTAGCTATTTAACCATTTTGAATAAAGTGATGAAAGTGAAAGGAGGTGGGGCTAGAAATAGGAGTGCTCAATTTTGCTAAATTAGGAGAAAGTTACTCAAAGTGAAAAATGCAATAAAAGGGTAGAGACTAGAGGGTAATTAATAAAAGCCAAAAGTATGCTAACTATTGATAAAAGAAGTCAAGCTACTTTAGACTATTTAAAGGCTTTTTGGGTAGTTGTATAATTGACACGTGTTGTGCATTATTTATAGTTTCTTCTACTGAACTTTATAGAATAACTAGTCGCTTAATAGTACGAGCCTAATATAATTTACAATTTAATTTTGATTTATGTGATATTAATAATTTTTTTATATATTAAAAAATTTTAAGTTATTAATTATTTGAGATCTATAAAATATTTTATTTTACTCCTGTTATCACAATTTATGTGGCATTATTAAAATTTCGAGAGTCAAAAAATTTTCAACTTTTTATATATTTTTTTAGATATTTTAAGTTGTTAATTCTTGTGATTTATAACTTTTTAAATTTTTTTAAAACATTTTAAGTTCTCAATAATTATAATTTATGATTTTTTTTATGCTCCTACGTAACATACTTTTTAAACTATTTTAAATTACTAATTAAAACGGAATAACCATCGATAAATAAAGATGTACCTTCAAGCTGCTCAAGCAGACACTTCAAGCACGCAGCTGAAGCAGCTCAGCTGTTGCGAGAAATTACAGATATATCCTCAAGCTGCTCAAGCTGACAGCTGAAGCAGCTCAGCTGTTGCGAAAAATTACAGATATATCCTCAAGTTGCTTAAGCAGTTACGTCGATCTGCTACCTGCTTGAGCAACCAAAAAAAAAAAAAGTGACAATGAAGCAGGTAGCTAAAGCAGCTCAATTGTTGCTTATTAATTAAGAGAAAATAAAAAATACAACCCCTATACATCTTTACACCATTATTAGTTAACTATGATGTAAATGAGAGAAATTACATGATTAATTTATATCATCAATTAAATATAGTATAAATTTTATTTAAATTTTAAAATAAATCTATATTGTTGATTAAATGCCGTTAAATTTTATCTTATGCTTAATTTTGAGATATTTTAGAATTATTTTATTTCATCATTTAAATGAAATAATTAATTTAAAATTATAATATCAAAATAATTTTATCTTTCTACCAACGACCCTCAAAATATAATGAGAAGAGTATTTTGAAATAAATAATTTTTGCCAAGTGTTTTCGTGTCCTATTTCATTCTCATGATTCTTTGGCTAAGGACCAAGTGCATTAAACTATTATGTTAACGGTAATGTAAGTACATTAAATTAAATCGAATAAAATTGTGTTTAATATTTTGAAAGTTTATAGAAGTAATGGAAGCACAACATCTAAATTGTTGACTTACATTTGGAACCTGCGATATGAAGTATAATTTCAATTTAATGTTCGGATATGTAATTTTGGATCATAATACAAAATCATCATAATTTTTTTTAAAAGCGTAATTTTAAATTTCAAATCATGATTTTGATATTTTTTAAAATGTAAAACCTGACCCATAAATTTATATTTTATATATTTTAAATTTTATTTAAAAGAAAGAAAACTCGTGCTCGGCCTAAACTGTAGCTTCCTATGATAAATCTATTATCAGACCAGTGTTTGTTATTTGTGTCATGAGTCAACATATTTGAGTTTTTAGAAGCCAAAATTATTGAACAAACTATGAAAAAGTGATCATATTTTCTTTGGCGTTGAGTTTCTTCTAAAACAAAAATTGCCCAAAACTGATATTTTCTTTGCCGTTGAGTAATCATTTTAAAATATGGTAACAACTAGAGAGGCCAAAGTCATATTAATCTTGAAGATTTGATAAACTAATTTCAAAGCATTCCTCACAACAATCAAGAAATTCAACTTGAATCTCTGCCTGATCATTCGAACTATTACATATAGTGTCATCTATTGGTAAAGAATAAGAAAAGAACAACTTCGTATGTTTCTAGTAAAGATGAATTCATACAAAGCCAACTATATCCATGGCACAACAAACAATTTCACAACCTTAAAAGTTAAATGCCAAAAGAGGCATACATATCTGTCTTAGTTATGGTGAAGAATAACGCTCCACATAGTTGATGAACTTTCACCACATTTGCCTGAGACAAGAAAAAATTATCAATGATGTAAGTAGGAACTCGCTTATAATAACTGGTGCAAAATAGTGGATATATTGTCCAGAACTAATAAGGCACACAAAACCATGAAATGGAGTTTCAACAAAGTCACAGTATCAATTAATTATAGAAGTGGAAGGCATAGAGGGGACGGGGTTTTAGTGTTGCGCATAAGGTCATTTGATCATAAGAAAGAGATACATCATTATTTGAATAATGACATTTCTCAACTCATTTGATCAGTCAGCAAGAAATAGCCTACAACAGACTAAACGTAATGAACACAAAGTGCAATAATTCAGGTTAACCTATGACACAAAAATATCACAACCTAATCATATGGAGTAGTTTCAGTATTACTGTATTTCCAAATCCTTTTTTATGGGCAGACAATTAGAAGCAAATCAAGATTCATCTCAACAACATGGGTCACGGGTCCAGGCAAACAAGACTAAAAATCAATGTTCAAATTAGTGACCACTGAACACCAACTTCATTTCGTGCACCAAACTAAGGGGGTGCTTGGATTGGCTTTTAAAAGTGACTATAAGCTAAAAGCCAAAAGCCACAAGTTGGGGATACCCAACGTTTAGCTTTTTTCTTTACTTTTTCAGCCTATAAAAAGTACTTCTTGTTGTTTCAAACACTTCCAAAACTACACAACAGCTTAAAAGCCAAAAGCCACTTAAAATAAGCCCATTCACACACCCACTAACAATGCTGCTGCTTCAGTTATAAAATATATAACCATATTTCCAGGCTAACTTGTGGTACACCTTCTTAGCTATAATTTCCATTTCTTTATTTAACTGCTTAAAACAATTAAAAGGTTTTCACTTTGCCAATGGAATTCCAATAACAATCGAAAGGTTCTCATCCCCCGGGATAATGTTAAAGAAGTTAGGCCCCTTGCTGATGCTTTCATTTAAGGCAGGTAAATTGCTGATGCAGCTTTTATTGCTAGTGAAGTTCTTGATTGGAAACTTGAAAACGGGAAGCATGTATTTTTCATAAGTTGGATACAGAGAAAACTTTTGATCAACTAAATTGGTCATATCTTATCTCTATGCTAAGAAAAATCAGGTTTGTAGATAGGTGTGTCAGATGGATCAAATTCAGCATCTCCATAGTCAAGTTCTCAGTGCAGGTCAACAGTCCTCCAGTAGGATTTTAAGGGTTTTAGACAGGGGGGCCTTTCTCACCCTTCTATTTCATCTTGGCTTGAAGGGACATAAAAAAAGTAGGATAAGTGGGTGTTTGGATTGGCTTTTATTTTTTCGACTTTTGGCTTTTTTAAGTACTTTTTAAATTTTGGAAGTGTTTGGATAACACCAAAAAGTTAAGCACTTTTTTGAAGCTGAAAAAGTACAAAACAAAACCAAAAGCCAAAAGTAGGGGGTTCCCAACTTATGGTTTTTGATTTTAACTTATAAGCCACTTTAAAAAGCCAATATAAACACCCCCCTAAATCTGTTTAAATGAGTTACTCAAAAAGTTTGAGGTTGGGGCTCTGAAAATTCAAATCACTGCACCTCACTTAGGCGGATGTATTTTGATATTTTGTCACGCATACTTAATCCAAGTTCTAAAACTTGATCTCACACTCATAATATTTGAAGCTTCATCAGATCTTCACATTAACATTAAGGATGAGAAGGGAGAAGTGCTGGTGGATGAGACCTCCATTAAGCTAAGGTGGCAAGCCTACTTCCATAAACTCCTAAACGAAAAAGGAGATAGAGATATTGAGTTGGGCGAGCTGTCACACTCCGATGGTCATCGAATTTTGGTTATTGCAGGCGTTTCAGAGCTGAGGAGGTTAGACGTGCTATTAGTAGAATGAAGAGAGGGCGATTGGTCCCGATGAGATTCTGGTGGATTTTTGGAAAGGCATGGTCAAGGATGGCATAGCGTGGTTGACTAGGCTGTTTTTTGGAAAGGCATGGTCAAGGATGGCATAGAGTGGTTGACTAGGCTGTTTAATGCCATTATGAAGAATGCTAAGATGCCTGATGAATGGAGGAGGAGTAACAATGGTCCCATTGTACAAAAACAAAGGTGATATTCAAAACTGTAACAACTACAGGGGTATTAAGTTGTTAAGCCACACTATGAAGATCTGGGAGAAAGTGGTGGAGATGAGGGTGAGAAAAGAAGTGTCTATTTCAGAGAATCAATTTGGATTCATGCCGGGACGGTCGACTACGAATGCAATTTATCTAGTTCGGGGATTAGTAGAGAAATATAGGGAAAGAAAGAAGGATCTTCATATGGTGTTCATTGATCTCGAGAAGGCATATGACAAAGTCTCGAGGGTTGTCCCATGGAGGTGTCTAGAGATGAAGGGTGTTCCAATGGTGTATATTAGGGCGATCAAGGACATGTGACGAAGCCAAAACTCGAATAAGAATGGTGGGAGGAGACTCGAAATATATTCCTGTTGAGATGGGGTTTCATCAAGGATCTGTGTTGAGCCCGTTTCTTTTTGCCTTAGTAATAGATGAGCTGACGCGGTCTATCCAGGAGGAGGTTCCATGGTGTATGTTATTTGCAGACGACATAGTACTGATTGATGAGACTCGGGCTAAAGTTAATGACAGGTTGGAGGTTTGGAGACAAGCTTTGGAATCAAAAGGGTTCAAACTGAGCAGGACCAAGACAGAATACTTAAGAGTGCAAATTCAGTATTGTAAGGGAGGAAGTAGACTTTGATGTAAGCCTTGACACTCAATCCATTCCCAAGAGAGAAAGCTTTAAATATCTTAGGTCCATTATCCAGAGTAGCAATGATATTGATGATGATGTCTCACACTGTATTGGAGCACATGGACGAAATGGAGGCTTGTCCTCCGGAGTTCTGTGTGATAAGAAGATACCACCTAAACTTAAAGGTAAGTTTTACAGAACGGTAATTAGACCATCCTTGTTGTATAGTGTAGAGTGCTGGCCAATCAAGAACTCACATGTTCAGAAAGATGCAGGTTGCAGAGATGAGGATGTTGAGATGGATGTGTGGACATACCAGGAACGATAAAGTTAGGAATGAGACCATTCGGGAGAAGCTGGAGGCGGCTCCTGTGGCCGATAAGATGAGGGAAGCGAGATTGCGTTGGTTTGGACATGTACAGAGAAGAAGTATTGATGCTCCTGTTAGGAGATGCGAAAGGTTGGAGTTAAGGTGTTACTAGGAGGGATAAAGGCGGACCGAAGAAGTATTAGGGGGAGGTGCTCAGACAAGATATGGCGAAACTTCATCTCACCGAGGACATGGCCTTAGACAAAAAGAAGTGGAGATCGAATATTAGAGTAGCAGGCTAATGGGTTAGCGAGGGTAGAATGATGTCCGGCCTAGTGATATAGTAGGTTAGTAGGAGTAGTCGGTTTTATCTTATGTTGCCATTATCAATCGTATATTTGTTAATTTTTCATTGTTACTTTTTCGTATTTACATACTATCGTTTGCTTTCATTATTAGTCATTCGTCCTTTTTCAGTTCTTTCCATATTTCCATATCTAGTATTTTCTGCTTATGGGGCTTGATTCTTGAGACAAGATTTCCCCAAAAACAGCCTCTCTATCTCTATGAGATAATGGTAAGATCTGCGTATATTTCACCTTCCCCAGACTCCACTTGTGGGATCACACTGGGTATGTTGTTGTTGTTGTTTAGAGTGTGATTTATCCATTTAATTCAGGGCCAAACTTGACTGAACTGGTAGATCGTTTGTATTTCAGTACTGGTATTTTCCCAACTACTTACTTGGGGCTTCCACTGTGTGTTAAGTTCAGAGCTATTGGAATATGGTTAGAGGATGAAAATTTTGAGTAAAGGCTTGCACCGTGGAAAATGCCGTATCTCTGTGGAAGGTAGACTTACAGCTAGTCAACAGTATTTTGCCCACTTACTACATGTATCTATTCCTACCAGGTAAGGTTCTCAAACAACTGTGCAGGATTAGGTAGAATTTTCTCTGGGTAGGTAATAATAGTTCTCATAAAGTCGACTAGATGAAATGGACCAAAGTCACTCAAGCATTATCTCAAGAGGATCTGGGAATAAGACACCTTGCCGTTCATGTATAGACAGCGTGTCTCTGGAAAGAAGTGGTCATAGCAAGCATGGAACCTATAATCAGTGGTGCACCAAAGTTTCAAGAACACCTCCAGGGATAGGTCTAATATTATGGGAGGAATTTTCACAGAATAATCTTTCTCAGTATGAAATTCAGATAAGTTTCTGTAAAGATGAATGGCTTGGCAACTCTGTTCTAATGAATGAATTCCTCCGACTATTCCATCTTTGCTATGATACCAACTCATCCCTTTCTCATAATAGCGAAGGGAATAGCTGAAAAATTATATATAGAAGGAACGGCAATGACGGGAAAGACCTAAAAAAATTGGACAACTCAGTGACTAGTGATGCATCAGAATCCAGATAGTTTAAAATGGAGTCATAAAAAAGAAGGAATATTCACAGCTAGAAAAGGTTATAATCATTATTGTTCCCACAAAACAACAGTGGTATCTGGAAACTGATTTGGAGAACGAACTTACCAATGAAATGATTTGCTACAACTGGCTAGGACTAATATGGTGCATGCCAGACCCAGGACAACCTCGTCATAAGAAATTTTCAGATTGCAAATAGATGCTACATGCGTCAAAAATCAGTAGAGTCAATCACTTCTGCTCCACTGTACAGTTGCAAATAGCATTTGGAATATATTTTTTCTATTTTTGGACTTGGACGGGTCATGCCACAAAAAGGAAGCAGTTGAATGTTTGAGCTCATGGAAAGTTGATAAAGCCATCAGGAAAATCTGGAGTATAATACCAGCCAGTATTTTTTGGATAGTATGGACAGAAAGAAATCGTAGATGTTTTAATGGTGTATCAACTTCAAATCACTTTTTAGTTAAGAGGAAACTTTCACCTGTAAATTTCCCTGAATAGTTACTGCTTTGTTAGCTCCCTGCACATAGATTAGATTTTTTGGTATTTGGAGCAAACAGCTTGATTACACTAGCGTAGTCTCACTTTTCTTGTCCAGACACCATCCCTTCTTGTTTGTTTTTGTTAGTTCCCTATCCTAGCATAGACAAATGTACTGGAGCTAACAATACTTCTTTGTAACCAGTGAATCTTCTTGATGCCAGCAATGCAACAACTTACTTCATCAATTAAGAAAGTTAGGCCCCTTATGACAGGTTACAACAAAAATAACCTGCATCTATTAACAAGGTACTGCAAATAAAAGTTACTTCAAAATAACTTGATTCTACCTTAAAATCATATCAACTAAATCAGGAAACAAGAGAAATATCAGAACTTGGTGTAGCTTTGTAGACAATGGTGACCAATGGTGAATTGGGATGAGTTTGAAGAACAACAGGCTGCCAAATGGAGTGTTCATGAAATTGGTTCATTTACATGTCATCGTTTTGCTACTCTGGCTTGACTATTTTTCACAGTTAAATTCATTTTGACTAATCCATGTACATTCAGTTGCATTTCACTTGGGATTTGAACCTGAGATCTTGTGATTCTCCTCCCACTTTATTGACCACTACGCACACCCTTGGGTTCAATGCTTCTTTAAAGGTTTTAACTTTTTCTTTCTGCTGTTGGGGATGTTATCCTACTGGTAGTCGCAACTTTCATGAGAGCAATTATTCATCTGCTCTGAACCAAAATCACTACTAGAGCCTGGTGTTACCTCGTTAGATACATATATGGCGATCAGAAGAGAAAAAGTGCACCTTTTTTACAATCTGATGAATTCTCTAAGGTACGAAATAAAAAGTCCATGACCAAATAGTTATACAACGTTATGAAATATGGATTATTAGATTGACCACTGACATGATTTTTTTGACCTGGCCTCCAGTCTGTCCATGCTAAGCAAATTTGTCAGACACCCTAGTATTAAGTCAAATAACAATTATAGCCAATTCCTACAGAGTTCTCGCCCATTATTAATACTAATATTCATAAAACTATAGCCAAATCCTTCCACTACATTCATTGAGATTTGACCATATAGCCAACAAAATGGCGTGCCTGGATATGACTATGCAAGTTTACTATCATTATGCAAGTTCACTGTAATCTATTTTTCAAAATGAAGAATTAAACTGCAAAGCGACAATCAGTTTGCTTTGATGATTTACTAATCCTATTTGCCACTCCAATTCCCATCAATTCACTTTTTTGAGCAGAAACATACATATCCTAGATTTTATTCCTAATCATTTCTCATGGTTGCTGAAAAATAAAACTAATTGCAAGTAATTAGGACAAAATATCTTCAAGAGAAAAATGAACCGCATACCTATTGAAAAGCTCGGAAGCAAATCGAAACCCGTTGTAACACATAAACCATAGCAACACAAGCACCAAAATATCTTTAAAAACGTTAAGACCTCCAGATCCAACCAAAGTCTGAGATATCTTATATTAGCAAAAAATGAATTGAAAATGGATAAATTAAAAAGACAAAATCAGATCTAATAGATAAGTAATACACAAAAAAGGATACTGAAGAGACAACGCTCCCACCAGTCAAGCATGTACAAACCAAAGGTGACATTGTAGAGATAGATTTTCCGTTGAACCCAATTCATATTTCTCCCTATAACCTTCCTGCAGAAAAAAAAATTGAATATAAAGAGGAAAATGTGATTAGCTGTAATGAGGAATTTGCTTGATCCTGCCGCCTTTTAAACACGCTTATACAGCTTAGCCTCCGAATTAGAAAATTTTTCCGGTCATCAAATTACTCATCACAAATGGCCCTCTTAGCAGAACAAAATTACACACGCCCCCTCAATCGTTTTTTTCGGAAATCATTATTATTACCAATGTTTCAATTTTTATTGACTTTAAATTAGAATATAGTATTAAATAAATTATTATTTGATACTATGATCTTAATAGGTATGTTATGTATTAATTATTTTTTAAAAGAAGGATATTATTTTTTGAAAGGTATAAGAAGGATAAAGACAGAAAGACTATCTCCAAAAATCATCTATAATTTTTTTTTTATAAATAAAAAAAGAGACAAACCAACAACAAAATAACCAATGGAATCTCACAAGTGGATTTTAGACGTGCTAATGGTTATATTTTGTAGTATTGAATTTATATCAAGTACGTCACTTTAAGTACTAAAATCTATTCGTATTTGATTAAAAAAAGAATTCTATTTATTCTTTGAACAATAATATAATTCATAATCATAGTATTTATTTATAAAATAAATTTAAATATTTATCATGTATTTAGCGTCCATTAAATGGAGGAAGCAGTGATAATTAATAAATGGTGGCAGAAAGAAGCAACAATATGCTCCGGAGATACGTAAAACACAATGAATGTCTCTGTCTTGAACACTTCTAACAGCTAATTCTTGGTGTTCTTCCTCAAGAAAATCATAAAATAGTCTCTTACTATTTTTAAGAGTAGGTTCAAAATAATTTCTTTAATAGTTTTGATTCTTCAATTTGTTTAAACTTATCATCTCTAGCATATATTTCAAAATTGATAAATGCATACTTGAGGAATTCTTTTTTCACCCTACTTTGACCTCGCTCTACATCAATTATCTCCTTTAAAGTGAAAAATGATACTAGAATATTAAAGTTGATGAATTGATTTCCTTGTAAAAGACTTGGATGCCAAATCTCCTTGTCAAGTCTTAGATAATAAAAATGACACCAAGCGGGCGGACCTAGGGTGGGGTGAGGGGGTTCATTCGAACCCTTTTGGCGAAAAATTACTTTATATTTTCTATATTTTTGTATATATATTAAACTTGAACTCCTTAAAAATAAGCAAAGTTTAGCGGAATGGTAGGTTTCTTTAAATAAACCCTCATGCTCAAGGTTCAAATCCCACTTATATTTCAAATTCCTTGAATTAAAATCTTGGATCCGCGAACCTCAACTAATTGTGTGCTCATTTCTGCAATTAGCTTTTTGACTGTATAAACTTGGTACCATGTGCAATCCTAGTAGTAAAAAGTCAGGCTTTGACCTCCCTTTTCAAACATTATTCTCAATGTTTCTTCCTTCTCTTTGTGACTACTGCAATCACTAGTTCTATAACTAATACAGCAAAGATAGAATCCACTGGCATTGACATACAGCTTTTGGTGGTCAAAAAGTTCCAGAAAACATAATGTACAGCTAAATTTTGAACAGAGATCTTCCCATTATTACACACCAAGATTTCCACAGTAATTGTTGGGTGACCTGAGGCCTGAGGGTGACAGGGCCATGATATAATCCAGTGTGACCTACAGCTTTTGGTGGTCGAAAATTTCCATGAATTCCCATGTCAAAGACTTGCTGAGCATTTCAGATAACTCAGAGGATACAACTAACCATCGGATCGGAGTCCCCCTCATAGAACTTGTTTTCTGGATAGAAGACAGCTACAGCTTGGTTGTCACCAGAATTTCTTCCATTCAAGCTTTGTTGAGCTTTGCTGGCACTCTCGACATCTCCAAACTCCAAATATACCTGAAAGGTACACAAATGGTTTAGCAGTTCCATGTTTTAGAAGTGAAAAACAAGCCATTAACAAAGAATCAATTCAACAGATTGGACCCCTTCTTTCATTGGGCGAAAACAGCCGTCATTTGAGGAAGCCATTTATAGATGGTCCTTGGGAAGAACGTTAGATCCCATGTTTAAATCATATTTCATGTTGTTCAAAAAGGTACATTCAAAATCAAAACATTTATTGCAAAAAGTATGGTCAAACACAACTCCAGACTAAACAATCTGCTGACATGTATTAAAACCTTTCCAACCCCTGGTGCATGCTCACCATTAGGAAGTCACCAGTGAACCTGCAGAGTAGATATGGAAGAATTTTTTGCAAGTATTGCGCTACCATATGTTACGCCATATGGTTGGGACTGCAAAAGGAAAAAGGATCTTATAAAAGTGGGGAATGAATCAAACTTATAAAAAGTGGATTTATCATGATGAGCTAGATTTATCTTCGGATGATGAAACAAATATTATTGAAGATTCAAATTTAGAAAATGATGATGCTCCCGTTTATGAAATGTTGCATGATATATATCATGTTGTTCCCAGTATTAGTCATGACGCTAATGAGACAACTGAGTTAGGAAATCAAGAGCCTAATACAGAAGCTAAGCATTTCTATAGGTTATTGAAGGATGCAGAAAATCGATTATATCCAAATTGTAAAAAGTTCTTCAAACTCTCTTTTATAGTGCGTCTTTTTCAGATGAAGTGTATGCATGGATGGAGCAATACTTCATTTGATTCTTTATTAAAATTACTGAATGAAGCTTTATCCAAAGAAAATGTGCTCCCAAATTTTGTTTATGAAGTTCAAAAGATAATAAAAAATTTGGGTTTAGATTATGTAAAGATAGAGGGCTTTCTAACCTAAAAGAAATGCATGGAAAATGATAATGGAAAGTTGAAGGTGATTATTCCAGAAGAAACGCATGGAAAATGACAATTTGAAAGTTGAAGGTGATTATTCCACCAGATCGAACAGTAACAGTAGGTGCTGGAGCTAAGGGTGGCAGCGGAACCGGTAATTACCGGTTCCGGTCCGGTTCCGGTGCCGGTTCGGTGCCGGTCCGGTCCGGTTCCGGTACTTACCGGTAGGGTCCGGTAGAGGGGGGATCCGGTAGGGGAACCGGGACGGGACCCGTTATTTTTACCGGTAATTACCGGTTCCGGTTTACCGGTTCCGGTCCGGTACCGAACCGGTAATACCGGTCAAAAATTTTTTTTTTTTTAATTTTTTAATTTATTACCGTTGGTGTGGGGCCCACCAACGGTAATAAAAAAAATTTGCCCGTTTTTGGTCCGTTTTTGACCGTTAGAAAATGTTTTTTTTTATTTTTTTTATTTTTTTTTTCCAAAATTCAATATTTTCTCAACTATAAATACCCCTAAATATTTCATAATTTTTCACTTCAATTCTCTCAATCCAATTCTCTCAATTCAATCCAATTCTCTCAATCAAATTCTCTCCACTTACTAATATTACAAATTTATAATTATATACATATTACATATTTACATACTACTCTTAAATATTATATATTATATATATTCATTATCTACTCTCTCAATCATTATTCCAAAATATTATTTAGTTTTGGTAATTGCATTTTGGAGCAAAATTTGGTGGATCAATTTGGAGCATATTCAAGCTTCAACTTTCATCAATTTCGGCTTCTACGTCTGTTTTTACACAGACGTTTGGTACCTTCGTTCCTAAATTCTACTTATTTGTTCTTCCAAATTTACTTATTTGATTACTTTTACTTGTTGAGTTGTTGTCTCCTTGAATTATTTTTTTTTACATTCATAAATTTGATTTTTTGCATATAATCGTTATTTGTTTAATTAAACTTTAATTAAATTTAAAATGGATTCCGGTGGAAAAGGAAAGGGAAAAAGTACATTTTTTGGTGGAATTAAAAAGGCTTTAACCGGTAAAAGTTCAGGTGGTAGTTCGTCTACAAGACAAGCACCACTTAGATTAAATATCGAAGATTCTACTTACGTAGACAACACTTTTATTAATATTGACTCTAACACGGGATTAGACAATGATTTTCTTGAACAACATTTTGGGAATTTTAACGAAGATTTACCAGAAGATGATTTTGAAATAAATGAAAATGAAGATACTTTTGATGACGATGAAACTCAACCCCCATATAGTGCTACTACCCCACCCCCTCCCGCTCCCGCTCTCGCTCCCACTCCCGCTCCCGCTCCCCCCGTGCCACCTACGTCATCTAATAGGCCTAAGACGGAACGTGCAAAAAAATCCGTTGTTTGGCAATTTTTAACGCAAAATGAAGATAAAACAAAAGCTATTTGTAACAAATGTAAACATGTTTTAAACCATAAAACTTCGGGAAAGGGGGGCGGGACGGGTCATTTGAAAAATCACCTTATGCATTGTTGTAAAATAGAATTTTTGCATGCACAGGCAGTTGCGGACGCCAAAAAATTTGGAACTCCCATTCCCGATGAATCGACGGGAGGTTCAAATATGGTGCAATCGCAACTAAATCCTAGTAATATTTCCGGTCCTAGTACACATAGAGCTTATAGTAGACAACGTGACCTTGATGAACTTTCTAAAATGATTGTTGTTACTGGTTTGCCTTTCAGTTTTGCAGAAAATCCCGGTTTTGTGCATTATATTCAAATTGTGTATAACCCGTCTTTTAATGGATTTTCTAGAAATACTATAAAAAAAGCGATTTTTGACTTTCAAGCACGCCATGTACAATATCTTAGGTGTTTATTTGCTTATAATAATTGTAGGATAGCAATAACTTCTGATATGGGACGTAGTGTAACCGGTATCGATTACTTTACAATTACGGCCCACTGGATAGATGATAACTGGAATTTGCAAAAAAGAATTTTAGGATATAAAATTTGTGAATTTCGAAAAACAGGTTCTTATATTGCCCAAACTATTCTTAATGTTTTACAATTTTTTGGTATAGGTAGAAAAATATTTAGTGTAACTTTAGATAACGCTAGTAATAATAAACGTGCTGTAGATTTTTTAAAACCTGTTATTTGTCCAGCTTATGAAGATGGTTTTCATATTAAATGTGCTGCACATATTTATAATTTAATTGTTAAAGATGGTATTTCTTTATTTGAACATGGATGTGCTAAAGTGGAAGCCGCATGCCACTTTATTTTTACATGTCAAGTAATGGCTAGGCGTAGGGAATTTAACCAGCGTTGCATTGAATGTAATTTACCTGTTAGAAAAATTCCTAAATCAGTAGCAACTAGGTGGAATTCATTTTATGAAATGTTAAAAGTTGCTTACGACTATAGGAGACCGCTTACAATGGTCTGGAATGCACATAATGCAGATCCCGACTTCCGTCTAGATGAAAATGATTGGATTAATATTAAAGATTTGGTTGATTTTTTAAAAGTTTTTTATTTAGCAACAAAACAAATTTCCGGCCTTTACTATCCTACTATTTCTTCTGTGTTGCCTAATATTTGTACTATTTGTAATAAATTAGCTTCGTTTAAATATAATCCAAGATTTAGTGAACCTGTTAGAAAAATGATTGAAAAATTTAGGAAATACTTTTTTCCAATCCCTCAAATTTATTTAACTGCTGCTTTATTTAATCCCGCCTATAAAGAATTTGGTGTATCTAAAATGGTAACTAGTATATTTACAGACTTAGAAATAGTATACGACGGAGAAAATCAATCACTTCATTTAGAAACAGTTCTAAGTAGCGTTAGACCTGAAGCTAGGAAATTATATGATTTAGAACAATATAATTCAATACAAAATGTACAACACCAACCACAACCTACTAGGGCTAGATTTGATGATGACATGGACACAATGTTACAATTACAACTTGGGTTAGAAACTAACACAAACAACGACTTTGATGAATATCTTAACCAGGCACCGGAAAGCATCAAGGACTCAGAGGGGAAGCCGCAGCTGTTGGCGTGGTGGAACACTCGTGGAAAAAATTTTCCAAGACTTCAACGGGTGGCTCGTGATGTGCTGGCAATTCAAGCTTCTTCAGTTGCTTCGGAAGGCGCTTTTAGCGCTGCTAGGTTCCAAGTAGGAGACCATAGGCATTCACTAGCTGGCGATAGCTTAGAAGTTTCAGTCTTATTTCGAGACTGGATAAATGCGGAGCGGAGGAATTTAGGGCGTCCGACATTGCCTTCTCAGTTTGAAGCCAATATCGATAATGTTATATCGGAATCAAGCGAAGACGGCATGGAATTTCTGGAAGAACAAGCTCAAGAGCCGATTCCAGAAAATGTGACAGCTGAAATGTTAGAAACTCTTAGACAAGAGTTTCAAAGTAGTTTAAGATATTAGTGATTAAATATATTTGTATTACAAATTTACAATAAATTATACCTAGTTGAAACAGAACCCTTCCTAGAAGGTGGCTGCGTAGATTGGGTTGATTTCTAATATCTTACCTTTCTACATTGTACAATTTAAATTTTAAAATTACATAATAAAATTAGAGGCTATTCGCCTTATTTCTTTTTTTATTTTTATTATTCTTTTTACTTAATCTTAATTTAAGTTTTGAGTTTTGACTACTAACTTCTTTTTAATATATTTGCCCCTTTATTTCTCAAATCTTTATTAACTTTAAAGTTTAAAATACAAGAAGAAACATTCAAACTTTAATCGTTTAAAATTAAACTTTATAACAAGTTAACAACTTTAAGTTTGAATTATAAATTATATAACTTATAGTGTTATACACTTATACTTAATTACTTATAAATAACTTATAACAATTTTGAATTCAAAATTTCAAACTTTCAAACTTCATTTTAAATTTTAACAATTTATATAATAATTTATGAATAATAATACTACCATTTTAACATTTTATTTTAACCTTTAATATTTTAAACTTGAATTTAAATTTTTAATTTTTTTTTTTTTTTAATATCCGGTTTCCCGGTAATACCGGTCCGGTCCGGTCCGGTCCGGTACCGGTTCGTACCGGGACCGGTAAGGTATGGGTAATGTTTCCCGGTAATACCGGTTCCGGTTCCGGTCCGGTACCGGGAAATTATACCCTTGGCCTTACCGGTCCCGGTCCCGGTACCGGTCAATGCCGGTCCGGTGGGACCGGTTCCGGTCCCGTCGCCAGTCCTGGCTGGAGCTAAAGATTTTATTATTGAGCTCTCAGTGAAGGTTCTTCATGATGTTAGATATGACGTCAAAAATTGAAAGGAAGTTCCTGATCTAGCAAAAAATAGGATTGTTGCTTATATGCTGGTAAATTACTTCATTCTTTGACTTTTTTAAAAAAAATATTAAAATAATAAATAAATAATCAATAGTGATATTACTGGTTGTTGAGCTCTTTATTTATTTTTGTTGTTGAAATGATAAATATTTTAACTCTCATTACAACTTAAGTTTATTGAGGATATGACCTTAAGGTACGCATTTGAAACATTGGTGAATCTATCATAACATTCACTTCTCCCCGGACAATTTGGATTAGTGGATAACCTCTTAAATTGTAGAGCTTTCTAAATACTCACCTAAAACTAGATTAAAGTATCTCGCAATATTCATTAGTATGGTCCCATTTTCTGTTTAAGATAGGTCATCCAGAGAATATATCAATATGACATTATCTCGTTGAACTTTCTCCCAGAAAAGAGAGGTTGATGGTATTGGATATAAAGCAATATGTCTTGATATCATATAGAATAATCTATTCGCATTTGCACAATATAATTGAAAACGGTGAAACATAAGCACAACTCTTCCTTTGGTCAACTATAGAAGGACCATTTGTGGGAAGATACCGGCTCAAATGATGAAAATCTCCCTCCTTTCACAGTTTTCAACTATATTGTGCAAGTGCGAATAGATTGTTCTATATATATGTGATATCAAGACACACTAATGGATATCCAATACTATCGATCAACCTCTCTTCTTTTTGGAGAAAGTTCGACGAGATAATGTCATATTGAGATATTCTCTGGATGACCTATCTTAAATAGAAAATGGGACCTTGCTAATGAATATTGCGAGATACTTTAATCTAGTTTTAGGAGAGTATTTGGAGAGGCTCTACAATTTAAGAGGTTATCCGCTGTGGAGAAGTGAACGATATTCACATGAAGAAATTCTCTACACTTTCTTCTTTACTCGATAACAACTCCGGTAACTTTTTTTTCATTTTCAACATTGGCGTCAACTGTAGATCTAAACGCAATGTCCTTATCGGAACCATCAATAATTGAACCAATGGGTAAGACCAATGCTAAAAGATAAATGAGAATCCATATGTATCATAAAGTTAATATGAATACCAAATTTAAGCCTTTTTTTCTTGAATGCACTCAAACTTCAATTTTTCGGTCATTCTTTTTTTTTCCTTGGATAATGAAGTAATCCAGTAAAGGAGAATTTTAATTCAAAAAATCATTCCTTGCACTTGTGACAAATCAAAAGATCTAATAAGTTACTATTATATTTCAATAGAAGATGAAAAAATCATTAGAAAAGATAGTTATAAATAAATGAGAAAATCAAGGGAATGATAATTATAAATTAAATTTCATAAATGGAGCATTTAATTTAGGCATGACTTTAGTACAATTTAAAGAAATGAGAAGTGAAGGGTTATGTACCAAATAATTGAAGAGAGAAAGAAATAGAGATTTTAAAAAAAAAAATTCAAACGGCAAAGATTATTAGAAAATATATATAAAAAAAAAGTTGTCTATTTGAAATTTTTTCATTTTTATTAGTAGATAGTAAGAGTCTTTGAAATAATGTGTTATAGTCCATGTGAAATTTATATGCTATGGAACTTAATAATGAGAAAACCTAATTCATATTAAACTCCATATATGAAAATTTTAATTTTAAAATATTAAATAAGAGTTTTTATATATAAATAGTTAAAGATTTAATAGCTATCATTTTAATTATTTTGAAAGTTCAAAATATTTGAAAAATAATTAACAATAATTATTTTAAAATTAATTGATTTAGAAGTGTCCCAGAACTTAGAAAGTCAAATTGTTATGTCAAAATTTTTGCCTTTCTTTTGGATTTATTTTGTCTAATTTTTTTTGTTACAGTTGTTGCACTTTTTATTTTATTTTATTTTTTTGCCTATTTTCTAGATTTTTTTCTTTATAAAAATTTTATTGCCCATCATTTTGAAAGTTTTTTGACTTTTTTCTTTAATCAGGTCTATTTTAGTTGGAAAATAATTCTTTAGTAAGAATTTAACCATAAACAAAAAATCTTTTTCATTTAAATTTATTATGTTTATAATAGTCAATATTTAATATAATTAAAATAATGATATAATAATTGAAAAACAATAGTAAGAAATAATTTTATTTAAAGCAGAGTTTTTTAGTGAAGGATAAAAAGTTTAAATATTTCTAAAGATTTTCACGTTGTTTAATAAATAACAAACTTTTTTATTTATTTATTTAAATAAATAAAGCATGACAGAAAAAAATACTACCATTTTTCAATTTTGAACTCTCATTCCTTCTTCCCAAGTTGATTCCTTCTAAGTAAATGACTGACTCCCATATCTTTCAAAATTCAATTATTGAAGAATAGGAGATAAAGTTTGGAAAAACTACCTACATACTTCACCACTATATATACTATTATTACCTTTTTTTTCAAATAATTACTTATCTTAGTACTAATTAAGAATTTCTTATTATATATTGAGGAAGATACATTTAGATACATGTATTTTTGTCACCAAATACATTAAAATAGTAAGAGAGGTGAGGAAATTCATTATGTATCTCAAATACATGCAAATCACACTAAATACATGTATATGTATGTATGTAGTGTGATTAGCAAATACTAGATACATAGGAGAGTGGCGAGCGAGATTTGTTATATATGTATCCTCGATATATATATGTGAATCCCCTTAGATACAACATATCTAGAACAAATTATATGTATTTGGACGCACCAAACTTTGGTAAGATATGTAATATTGTAAACTAGAGCGTATTTAAGTAATTAGCTCCTGAACTAGTGACAATCCCATAAATTTTTAGTAGATATACCTAACACTAGAACTCGACATAGCTATAGAGAAGTTGGCAACTCTTAGACAGAATGAAGAAGCAAAAAGCAAGCATTTTGAGGCTCCTACTAATTGTGTACTCATTTTTGCTATTTAGCTCTATAAACTTAGTAGTTGGTACCATGTTTCAATCAAGTTCTATAACTAATAAACCAAAGATAGAATTGACCTACAGCTTTTGCTGGTCAAAAAGTTCCAGAAAATATTATGTATTTAGTCCTTTTAACTACTCAAAAATTTATTAAGTTTGATCATTTAACTATACACTTACCAATTTTAGTTTCTTAACTATATATTTACCGGTTTAAGTCCTTTAATTATTTAAAAGCTTATCAGGTTTGGTCTATGTTCATTTTTTATACAATTAACTTAAGTTTCTATTAACAACAAAATCCATGCCTTCCTGGAATTAAATTCTTAACCCATTGATTTAGTTGTTTCTCTCTCCCCGCTACTCTTGTGAAAAAAAACTTTAAACTCATTGATTAAAAATAAAATTCATGAGAAAGGAAAAAATAATTCATAATTTTATTCAATGAGGATGAATGAAGCAGATTATTGCTACTAATGACTTGAATATGCTAAAATTTATTATAAAAAGCACAAAATTATCACCGGTTAGATGTGGAGAGACATTTATTTATATTTAATGTAAATGAATTTATTGCAATGAGAATAAAATTAGAAGTTCTTCTCTCATGTGTTTTCATTCCAAATTTTATACTCCCACGACTTTATTGAAGGGAATTTGTTTAATTTTTCAGAAGTTGAAATTTATAAAATGGCAGATTTACAAAAAAAAATTAGTTTTTTTCTTAATTTTAAAATAGATTGATTTTACTATTCTATTCGTTTCATTTCACGTAAAGGAGTTTGAGTAATAAGATCAAATCTTTTATTTAATTTGCACTGGTTATGTACCATTAATTGCTCAAGAAGAAAACATAGCATATTCAAATCATTAGCAACAATAATATGTTTCCTTTTATTATCCATTGTATAAAATTAGGACTTATCTCTTCTTTCCTCATTAATTTTATTTTGAGGTTATTGTTCTTTTCACAAGAGTAATTTGAAATAATTGCAACTGCAAAAATGAATTAAAAAATTAAGTCATGAATTCCATTAACTAAGCTACATGTATAAAAAATGAACAAAACGACCAAACCCAGTAAGTTTCTGAATAATTAAAAGACTAAATTCGCTTAGTGTATAATTAAGGAACCATTTGACTGACAGCTATTTTTAAGGGACTAGTTATGTCATTTTCTCATATTATTGCCCGCCAAGATTTACTGTAATTGTCGGGTTATCTGAGGCTAATCGGACCGTGCTACTTACGTGACCCGACCCGGAAACTTTAAAAACTAAAGAAAAGGAAGATAAACTAGTGAAAAATAAAATAGTATGAAGAGCTGAGCCTCTACTTCATCAACTGTCACACTGTTTGGACAAGCTATTAAACCTATCTACCACCAGTAACACATAAATCCAACCTAAATGGATCCATATAATTCAGAGGAAAACAAACAATGCTCCAAAAAGGAAAACAGGAACGAGCTTCACTTCTACCGCACTAGTTCAGGACATTAATTCCTATAAGAATCCCCATGTCATAAGACTTGCTGACAACTTACTAACCATCATAGTCCCCCTCGTAGAACTTGTTTTCTGGATAGAAGACAGCTACAACTTGGTTGCCACCAAATTTTCTCCCATTCAAGCTTTGCCGAGCTTTGCTGGCACTCTCAACATCTCCATACTCCAAAAATACCTGAAAGGTACACAAATGGTTTAGTTCTACATTTTACAAGTGAAAAACAAGCCATTGACAGAATATATCAACCCAACAGATTGGACCCCTCCTTTCCATTGCCTGAAAACACTAGTCATTTGAGGAAATTATAACTAATCATAATGAAAAGCTTCTTCATAAAAGTTGCAAGCCATTTTGAGATGGTTATGATGGCAAAGAACATTTGATCCAAGTTGTTTTCACTTTCCTTGTGAAATATACAAGATCACTTAACAACTCAAACTTCTAATGACACAGACTAAGAAATCTGCAGATAGATATTTTTACCTTTCCAACCCCTGGGGCATGCTCACCATTAGGACTTGGACGTGGAATAACAACATTCACCAGTGAACCTGCAGAATATATATCAGAGTGGAAGAATTTTTTAGAAAGTATTGCTACAATATTAAAGCCATATGCTTAGCACAAGGGGAAAAAGGTACCCACCAAATTTTCCACATTCAGTTCTCATGTCTTCTAAAATATCTTGATAGTCCTCATCATTACTGAGCTCATCTACCTCAACAACTTGTGTCAAGCACAAGACCTTAGTGGCTAATGCACCAGGTTGTAACATAAGTCGCTGAAAAAGTAAAAAAAAAAAAATTAAGGGGTGAACAGCCGAATTGTTGCAAAGAAATCAAATCCTAACGAATTGAAAGTTGAATTAGAGAGCACAGAAATGTCTCGCCTGCAAAGCTATCTGCTGTTGTGCATGCAATAATACACTCTCTTGCTCAGGTTTAGGTTGTGTTGTACCCTGGTTGGCACGCCTAACAGTAAGGGTTTTATCACCCATCTTAATCCCATTGAGAGCTGCACAAGCAATATCAGTAACGGAAACATCCTGATAGACACAAAAGGCATAGCCTTTAGAGTTCCCAGTTTCTCTATCTTTAACCAAATCAAATCCTCTAAGTGCACCAAAAGACTCTAACAGCTCTCTAATCTGTGCTTCTGTGAAATAATAGGGCAAACCACCAACAAAAATACGATCAGGGCCTTCAAGCCCTCCTGCAGAACCTGGGGACAATCCAACAGCTGCCAAGTTGAGGTTTGGGTTTGGTTGGCTAGGACCAAGAGTAGCAGCCAGAGAAGGGTTGTAATCACTGGGTCTTCTGACCTTACAAGGTGCACCCTGCACAAAAAACACCACGGGCACAGAAGCACAGAGCAGTTAGTTGAAAGTAGGGATATGTACTTGATATTGATGCAACAGGACAAAATGATACTTCGATAACGAAGTATCCAATAACATCTGGTAAGCTCCAGTAATGATAATAAATCAATAACAAAAAAACGAAAGAGAATAACAGGTTTGAGGATATTCAGCTCTTATAACGGGAAGGAGATAAAAGGTGATGCACCCAAAATTTTCTAGGACTAAACAAGACTCGAGGGACATAGAATAGTTGCATATCCCAGAAACTAAAATTTTCTACATCCTCTCTTTCTCCCTAATGGATAAATTACCTACAACTACAAGAGGTAAAAAGTATAACTTCTTTTAAACTTCAAAAATACTTGATCTGCTATTACACATTCAATTACCTCAAATATGATGCCATCCAATGCCATGGCATTACTAGCTTCCTCTACAGATCTCATTTCAACAAAAGCAAACTTCTTCTCATAGTTTATATAGACATTGACAACAGCATCACCTGTAAGTTCCAACAATACTCTGAGCATCTGAAAGGTAAATTAAGTTGTACTTGTGCGATAAAGGAGAGCCAATTTTAAACTAACCTGGACCAGCTGTATTTCCTCCAATTGCAGACATCACATGACTAAAGAAGGTCGCAACAGACTGTATGAGAATCAGTGTGTCAAGACAGATGTATGAGAGCAACATAAGAGATGGGTCATAGAAAATCAAGTTTGACAATGAAGATAAGATGTTAGTATAATAATCTTTTTTGAAAACATGCTATCATACAGAAGTTATAATTATCAGAATTATCAATAGTAGTGACCAGCATATAATCATGTTCAGAACACTGGAAGATAGGCTCCATTTTTGATAAACTTATACGTATTTCTATTAAATGAGAATACAGCCACTATAATACAAAACTGAAGCTAGAGTCGAAAAAGGATAGAAAGTTGAAAGCTGATGACCAAAAAAAGAGCTAAAAGTATATATAAGAAATGAATTTACAAGTAAAAAAAATTTTCAAAAGAAGTATCAACTATTTGACATACACATATACATATATATATATATATAAAGCTGGATAATAAGAGAGTGATGTGGCACCTCTCACATCACTCTCTTAGCCAGCATTGACATTTACCTTTTCTCTGGTTTGGTCGGATTTTTTCTTATTTTTGATCATTTCCTAATTTCTGATATCAAATTTAATGTGTAGATGCCTAAAATTCTAGATTAAAGAGGCAAACAGTCACATAGCAATGTCAACAATGGGCTTTTCGGTTACTACTTCCATTCTTTGCTTTTACGATAGCATTTAATACTATATATATTATAATTCATCAATGTGGCTAATCCGTTATATACTGATTTAGCATTTTGTATTCCATGGCCTTTGGCAATCAAGTAGATGGACACAGCTGCAGAGATATACATACACACATTTGTTAGTGTAAGGTAAAGCGAAGAGCAAAATCTCTCTTATTTTGCCATTCTCCCACTCCATATTTTTTTGAGGGAAATGCAGAGAGACAATACACAACTATTACTATCCAAAACCCACTAAAATCTCATTTTCTTTAGTAAAATTTGTTCATTCCAGAAGGTGCAGCTTCTCGCCTTACAAAATCAAATTAAGGTGTCGCAAGATGAGCCAAGGAAGGGAGCGGGTATGCCATCTTATAAGAAGCCCCATCCCGAGATTGTTATTCTTTAATTTAATCAATGAGTTTACACGTATGTTTGATTTCCTGCACTCTTTTCATGAAGTTATTCTTCCATATATATACTCTGTATTCCAGAAGTAAATTGCCAGATATATGGCTACCGATATAGTTTCATAGTTTCATCTGTAGTCTGAAACCTAAGAGGAACGGTATACTTCCGTGGCCATGTTGATATTTTTAAGATAGTATGAAACTATTTATTTTGTAATTAACATTTATAGTTACGTTGGTTCTTTCCGAAATCATATCTCATAAGGTTTTGTTTAAGATAAATGCAGTCATTATTTCAGTTGAGTTACCATTGTTTAATCTGGTCAACAATATCCTGGTCTTCTAATTTTATGTGAACCATGTGTAGACGATTTTTTAAGTCCCTGAAAGAATTGCGGAAAAAAAGAAACTTTTTTAAAGTGTGTAATGTTATTTATCTGCCTTTATATGTTAATTCTCCGAGGGGTAGAGGTAGACCAAAGAAGTATCGGGGGGGAGGTGATTAGATATAATATGGTGAAACTTGATCTCACTGAGGACATGACCTTAGATAGAAAGGAGTGGAGGTTGAGAATTAGAGTAACAGGCTAATAGGGTAGATAGGAAGGAGTTGGTAATTGTCTACCTTTTATATGTTATTTATCTGCCTTTATATGTTAATTCTCCTGTATTTACTTATTATCATGTGTTTTTCGTTATTAATTGCTCTTCCCGTGCACTTTCTCCTTCTCTTTCTTGCCTGTTTATCATATCTAGCTTATTCTGCTGATGGGTTTTTGTGACGAGGGTTCCCAGGAAGCATCCTCTCTACCTCTATGTGGTAGTGGTAAGGTCTGCGTACATCTTACCCTCTCCAGACCCCACTTGTGGGATTCCACTGGGTATGTTGTTGTTGTTGTTGTTTTAAAGTGTGTAATGTTAATAACTATCGATAATAGAACCAAAGAGTAATTGTATAACACTTAGATAGCGATTAAGCATTTTTAAGAATTTGGTATAATGCTTTTATGTACTCTCTCCCATCCTATTTGTGTGGCACATTTTGACTTGATTCAAAATTTAAGAAACAAAAGAAAAGCTTTTGATATTCTAAAACTTCACTAAAAGGGAATTATGAAGTAAAATTGTTTTCAATTAGTTGACTAAATAGAAAGTGTGTCACATAAATTGGGAAAGTATATGCTTCCTCTTCTCCTGATTCTTGGGACTCTTCTCCTAATTCTTGGAAAAGTATCAGCAATAATTACTCGTAAATTATGGTGACACTGATTTGTACAGATATTTTTAAAAAGTGAGTCACTTGTGACGACTCAAATGCAACTTAAATCTCTAGTTTATGTATTACGATCTTCATCGTTCTTAATCAAAAATAATTTTAGAAAACTCCTATATGGATAAGATTCTTCTGAACAAGTAAGATGTACGTCATATGTGAAGTTGAAATGTTTTATAATTTGACTAAAACGATTAAAAAAATTCAATGATTAATTATTTTATTATAAAAGAGATCAATCCATACTTAGAAGGAAATTATATTTATGAAAAAATGTGATGATCGAAGCATGTAAAAGGATAAAATAAATTGACGGTAAGTTTATACAATCATTCATTTGAATTTTTTGAGATTTGAGCATGACAATGTCAAATTTTGTGTACTTTATTTGTACAAGTTCAATAAAATATTTTAACCCTATTTTTGTTTCTAATTGGATAGGAGCTCTTTTACTTTTTTTTTGAGAATTAGTACTGTTGTATTCTTCAGCATTGGGAATGCTGGCCACCATAAAAAAATATATTACAAAGTAATAGACTCTAGCTTTATAGAGCTGCTAGAAATTCTACTCACTCCTCAGATTCCTCTATACAATTATGTTTACACCAAGAAAATAAGGTCACCAGACAATTCCATTTCACATAATGGACTGATTTGTTCTTGTCTTTGAAACACCTTCCATTCCTTTCCCTCCAAACTAACCACCATATGCAAGAAGGTATTATCCTCCACCATTTCTTCTGACTTTTACTTCCCCCTCTTTTCATCCAACTCCTCATTAAGTCAGCTGTGTGTTCAGGCATTGTCCACACTGTCTTTGTGAGACTGAAAAACAGATTCCACGGTTGCATAGTGAATTTGCAGTGTAGAAACAGGTGATTGTTTGTCTCCCCAGTCTCGTTGCACAGAAAACATCTAGTCACCACAACTCTCCCCTTCTTTTGTAACACTTCAAGTGTAAGGCATGCTTTTTTAACCACTAGCCATGTAAAGCATTTCACTTTTGTGGGAGCTATGTTCTTCCAGATATTTCTCCATATTTTCAGTTCTTCCTCCTGCATAATGTTGTTCTCCCTCTGGTATAACTTATTTACCGTGAAACTTCCTTCTGAGCTGTGTCTCCACCTAAGTCTATCCGGCTCCGTTGTTGTCCCACCAAAAGTGTCCACCTCTTTTAGCAAATCAACTACTCTTTCCACATCCCAGTCATTTAAGTGCCTTCTGAAGTTGAGATCCCAACAATAGGGGGGCCAACACTCAGATACAACACTTTCAGGATTAACTGATAGTAACATGAGATTTGGAAATTTAACTTGTAGTGGTACTTCCCCTATCCAGTCATCCTTCCAGAACCTAGCATTGTAACCATTACCAACTCTAATCTTAGAATTCTCCTGGAGCTTAGACCATAGACTTCTAATAGCTTTCCATACACCCATCCCAAAGGTGCAATTCACTTCATTGGAGCACCAAGGATTGTTCTAACCAAACTTGTGAACAATTACTTCCTTCCAGAGGGAAGTTTCTTCATCACAAAACCTCCAGAGCCATTTCATCAAAAGGCACCTTTTTTGAATTTTTAGATTCTTTATTCCTAGTCCTCCTTGTCCTTTTCGTAACTGAGTAACTTCCCATTCAACCAGATTATAACCCCCCCCCCCCTCCCTCTTTGTTGCCTTTCCACAAAAAATTCCTTCTTAGTTTATTTAGCTTCTTAACTACACTAGAAGGAATGGGAAACAAGGACATCACATATGTAGGTAAAGAGTCCAACACTGAGTTAATTAGTGTGACTCTTCCCCCTAAAGATAAATATTGTGCCTTCCAGTGTGCTAGTCTCTTTTCAGACCTTTCTATAATGTTGTCCCATATCTCCACTTCTTTGTACTTCCTGCCAAGTGGCATACCCAAGTACAGAGTAGGCAAATGGCCCACTTCGCATCCCAATGCACCAGCCAAAGACTGAATATCTGTTACTTCTTTAATGGGGACGATGCTACTTTTCCCAGTTCACCTTTAGACCAGAAACAGCTTCAAATACCACCAACATGGCTCTAACATGGGTAACTTGTTCCACAGTAGCTTCACAAAAAATAATGGTGTCATCTGCATATAGCAAATGACATATCTCCAGAAACCTCTTATCCAATTGTTGTAAATTGCTTTTCTCATCATGCTATTGAAACCTTCCATAGCCAGAATAAACAGGAAAGGGGATAGAGGATCTCCTTGTCTGAGCCCCCTTTCTGAGGGGAAAAAACCAGCAGGTTCTCCATTCACTAAAATGGAGAACCTAGCAGTTTTAATACAAAAGCTGATCCACTTCAGCCACTTATTTCCGAACCCCATTTGTTTCAAAAGACTTAGCAAGTACTCCCAATTAACATGATCATAAGCTTTTTCAATGTCTAATTTACACATTAAGCCAGCTACCCCTCCCTTGATCCTGGTGTCTACACATCCATTTGCTATTAAAGCCGCATCCATAATCTGTCTTCCTTTAACAAAAGCCATTTGGTGCTTATTTACCAGACTATCCATCACTTTCTTCAGTCTCTCTGTAAGCACTTTAGAAATTATCTTGTAAATCCCAGAAATCAGACTGATGGGTCTGAAATCCTTTAGTTCCACTGATCCTGCCTTTTTTGGTATAAGGGCAACAAATGTGGCATTCAAACTTCTTTCGAAGACTTGATGCTCATGAAAATAATGCAATGTACCCATAACATCACTCTTAATAACCTCCCAGAAAGTTTGAACAAAATTCATATTGAAACCATCAGGGCCAGGTGCCTTATCAGTTGCACATGATTTGATGCCATCCCATACTTCTTCCTCTTCAAAACTTCTTTGTAACCAATCCTGATCTTCAGAGGAAATAATTGATGTACCATGAAGTGTGAGATCAGGTCTCTATTCTTCTGATTCTTTATACAAATTCTGATAAAAGCTTTGAATGACACTTTTGATTTCTTCTGGGCCAGAGACAATTTGCCCCCCTACCTCCAACGAATCAATGGAATTATATCTTTTGTGAGAGTTAGCTAGCTTGTGGAAAAACTTAGTATTCTGGTCTCCATTCTTCAACCATTGTACTCTTGATCTCTGTCGCCAAGCTATTTCTTCCTTCTTGGCTTCCTCCTCAAACTCCATGGCAAGGTGGGTCTTGTATACTAGTTCATCATTAGTCAGAACTCTTTGTTCTTGAATGACTTCCCATGCACTCAACTGCTGCAAAATATTTTCTTTCCTCTGCTTCCAATTGCTCCTATTGTTTTTGCTCCATTGGATCAACTCTTTCTTGAGAAGCTTTAGTTTGTTGGCTAAAATGCAAGCAGGCCTGCCCGTGTTGGGGAAAGAATTCCACCAATCTTTGACTTTTTCTTTAAAGCCCTCAACTTCTAGCCACCAATTCTCAAATTTAAAGTATGTCTTATGCCGATTACAGTCCCCACATGTGAGAAGAATAGGGTTGTGATCAGACCCTACTCTTGGAAGAAGAGTCTGCCTGACCTAAGAGAAAGCATCCTCCCAATCTGTTGAGTATAGGAATCTGTCAATCCTTGAGGCACTCATGTGATTTCCCCCCTTCTCCATGTAAAAGACCCTCCAAATAAAGGAGGGTCCACTAGCTCTAGGCTATTAATGCACCCTGAAAATTCTGCCATTGCTCCAGAGATTCTGTGACAAATTACTCTCTCTGTGACAAATCTAGTAACATTAAAATCCCCACATACCACCCAAGGGCCCTCAAAACAGCTTCTAGTTACTTCAAGCTCATTCCATAACTCCCTTCTAACTACTCTACTACAATCAGCATAAACCGCACTCAGGTTCCAGGTTAAATCCTGGTTGATTCCAGTGAACTTACAAGTGATCACTTGACTGGCAGCATTTACCAGTTCTCCCTTCCATTCTCTTTTATCCCACATGATCAAGATGCCTCCCCTGGTACCCCTTGCCTCCATATGTTCTTCCCCCGCCCACCTATTAGCCCATAAGTCCTTAAGCAAACTTTTGACATCACCCTCTACTTTAGTTTCTATCAGAACATAAATATTTGCCCCCCATTGATGCACCAGTTGTTTCATCAATTTCCTCTTCTCCACACCATT
Organism: Solanum rostratum; assembly: GCA_029948455.1. NCBI lineage: Eukaryota > Viridiplantae > Streptophyta > Magnoliopsida > Solanales > Solanaceae > Solanum > Solanum rostratum. Next base: position 24,207,861 of record CM057056.1, read on the forward strand.
TAATCCCCTCGCATACCATGAGATGATTTTGTTCCTCATTGGTCACCAATTGGCGGTCTTCTCCCCTTCCTCAATTCACTTCGTGGTCCTCCATCCTTATAATTGACATCAAAAATTAAGTTTCTGATCTCTTTAGGCACCAATTGTTTGTCCTTGTTATTAGTTAAAGAAGTTCCCCTTCTTTGATCCAGCTTTATAAATAATTCTTCTGCCTCTTTTTCAAATCCGTCAAACATAGCTCCAAACTGCTTGCTTAGCTTGACTATGTTTTCTTGGACCCAAGCACTGGCACAACTCCCTGCCTCCTTTAAACATGCACTAGAATCAGTTTGAATTGGAGTCGGTTCCTCTAGTGGTATAATTTGATTTGGATTTTGATAGGTTTCCTATGTTTCCTTTTGGATTTTCCCTCCACCTGCACTGTCGTGATGTAGATCTAAAGCATTTGAAGTTGGAGTCCCTTGCATCGCCTTCTCCATCTCCCTTGTTTGTGTGTGCTTGTCCGGGGAATCAGAAAGAGCAACCTCTCTCTCCTCATCCCCGTAGTCGAAACTAGAGAAAACTCCCTCCTGATCGTTGTTTCCCAGATGTGTGTTAATTTTATTTGTAAAAGGCTCAGCCACCAACATTGTTTTAAACTTTAAGCCTTTGGGCTCAGGTTCTTGTGGACATTCTTTTAAAAATTGGGCTTTTAACAAGCCCACATGGCTTGGTCCAATGTCTAAAACTAAGTGGCCCTTTGTTTGCTCTGAAGTGGGACCCTCTGCCACTTTTCCACTAATCTGACTACTTTCACCAAAAAGCCTCTTTTTTTCTCTGTTAGGTTGAGAAGGTGACTTTTCAGACCTATAAATTTCTAGCTTTGAAAAATCTTTTTGTCTCACCTGACTGCTTTCACCACAAAAGGCCCTTTATTCCCTGCTAGGTTGCAAAGGCAACTTTCCAGACTTGTGGATATCTTTGAGCCTTGAAATATCTGTTGGATTTTCTCCTCGATACCCACCCTCTTCTCTTTCCTTGCTTATACATGCTTCCTTGTCGGAATTTTTGCAAAAAGTCACCGGCAATTCTACCCAAATAGGTAGAGAGAAGATGGTCTCATCATCAGCGATTTCAATGGACGTCGGGATTTTTCCAGCCGGACCTTTGACACGAATCCTAGCCCACCGAAGATGATTTTTGAGGTTAGATTCTTCTTCTGTCTCGATCCAACCACCGCACCGATCTCCAATTTTCTTCATCACTGACGTGGACCAGAGATGTAAGGGCAACCCTAGAACTCTAATCCAGAACCACTCGAACTCTTGAGTGTTTAGGAAAGCCCCTATGGTTGGTGACCACCACTGAAGCTTCAATCTGCTCCCTTGTCTTCTCCAGTCATCCATCAAGACGTGTTCTGCAGCTTTTCTAGACTGGAATTCAAAAAGAAATAAGCTTCCATTCATATCATAAACTTGGACTCCATGTGCTCCGTTCCAGGACTGTTGAGCCCATTTTCTAACATCATTTCTAGTGTGTGTCTCCTCTCCTCCAACGAATTTCCCCATTAGACAACGGCTCAAAAGATCTTTGTCTTCCATCTGCACTAGAGCTTTCAACATGCTGCCTTCTTCAGCTATCTCTGTCTCAATTCAGGTCCATTTACTTTTCTGCAAAGAATCTTTGTAACTCCTTTTCCCCTTATTAGCAGCAGAGTCTGCCTCCCCCAAGAATTTAAAGGGTTTTGTTTGTTTTGTACCTCTATAAATGAATGTCTCTATTTTCTTGGCTAACTGCTCCCACCCCTCATTGAATGCACTTTCTGGAAGTATAATAACCGCTCTGTTTTTACCTTGGACTGAGATTAATGATAAAAATCTGCCATATTGATTAAATTTCAAAGCTATAAAGAAGTTAGTTGAGAAATCTCTACACCTCCATGTTTTGGAGGCTTTCCCTCTAATCCCTGAAGCCTCTGTTAGCCTTTTGCATACCCAACCAAGTGCTCCCCTGCTAAGCATCATTCTTCTCATGTGGTGCCTAGCACTTTCAACCCAATCGTACCATACTTCAGCATTTGATCTCGACTCAGTGATGTCAGAAGACTTCCCCCCCGATCTGAAATAAAGTTTGTTGTCCATCTGAAGAATAGAGAAGGCAAAAAAGAAAGAGAGAAAGAGAAAGAAAGGCAATCTGGTGGAAGAAGTCCACCGGCTGGAGGGGTGACCAAAGTCCAAAAGGGACTTCAGAGGATTGTCTCGGGAGTAGCGCCTGGGAGCATTTTTTCCATGCCTGTTTTCTTTCTTTTTTTGATCGGAGCTCTTTTACTTAGATGTCGATATATCACAAAAAGTTAAATTTTGGATATATTTTTAATCACATTAACATTTTGTCATCTTACATCCATTTTCTTTGAATACATAGTGTAATGGTCCTCTCATTTAGTTTACATTGTGAGTTTCTCAGTTTTCCTAAAGCTTTTGCATGATTTTTTAAGTTTTTTTAAATATAATTTCTTTTGCAAATTTAATAGGTTATTTAACGACCGCGCAAAGCACAGATAAGTTCCCTAATTAGAAATAATACTAATGCAATATGAAATGAGGTTGGTTCTCTGATATTTTACTGATATTTCTAGAAAAAGGTGAAAAGCCGAGGAAAGATTTTCACAACAGTAACAGTAAGAAAGGTATTATTATCGATGTCATACTATGCAGACAATAAAACAAAATAACAAAGTTATAGTGATGAACAAAATGGTGTAACAAATTTTACATCCATAAAATGTAAGAAGTATTAAACCATAATAAAAATATCGAAGTGATTTTGAAAGATACCAAAACATGACAATAAACAAGGTAACTTCCCAAATTTGAGTGACCAAATTTTAAACAGCCAAAGCCAAATAATTAGAGATTCCAAATACGCACCAAAGTAATTCTTAGCCCATAATATCTCAGATATTTGAAGGAGAAGAAAGATGAAAAATATAAGAAACAGCTAAAACTACTATGAAAAAAATACAGGAGAATGTCCATGTAGTTTGTTTCAAAAAATAAACATTATATGGAAATGTCAAAAAGACCAACTACTTCATGAGTTCGGTGGCGCATGGTCTAATACCTGTTCATTTGAAGTAGCAGGAAGTCCACCGACATATACTCGTCGAGCATGCCTAGTAGCCTGATAACACAAGTTAGGAAATATATTAGGTAAAAAGAGGAACGCATTGCACTATGAGCTTACTAACAAATTACGAACCTGCTGTGTCATTGCTTGGATCGGCATAACAGGAAGAGCTCCAAACTGCCACAGCTCCATCAGAGAACAAATATATGAGAATCTTGAAAATAGCATTGAATCCATACAACTAAAAAGGGAGTGTCAACAATACCTGGCCCGATGTTAAAGGAAACATGTTAGGCAACATTCCAGCAATTGCTGGGTTGGTCCCAGGAACTTGACCTGCAGAGATAACCAAGATACAGTTGAAAATGACATCATGACATACCTTAAACAATATGAGAGTGAGTATTTACATGAGCAGTTCCATTTTTAAAATGATTTTGAAAGATAACTGAATTCTGTACTCAGAAATCTAAGTAAAACAATATAAGGAGAGGAAATTTTACAGTGTATTCAGAAAATATTTGTAACTACCAAACAGGCAATTCCTGGATGAAGATGAACAAGACCTGTATTGGTTCTTCCTTGTACATAAAAGCTACAGAAGTCGGTTCACACCCATTGTCAGCACAGTGGGGCAAGTAGCCCAACATTGCCTTCTTAGGACATAAGACAAGACATACAAAACAAACAAACAAACACCAAACAAAACAAGAAACCAAAAACCCTCAGTTTCAGAATTACTTCACCAAGTAAACAATAAAGAAAATGAAACAGCCAATCTACTCTATGACTCAATACCAATATAGGTGGAAGTTAAAGAAACAATAGCTTACCAAAACGTAACCATGCATTTTGATATGAACTTCCACACTATGTCAAAGAAAAATGTGGCAGTTATCAACATAATTTCAGCTGTAACCTTAATGATGAAACAAGTACCTGCAGCCGCTGTAGCACCAGGTAACAGTGCAGTGGTAGGAGGTGCCATATCAAAACCACTGATCCTTTTGCTGAAAAAATACAAATTAATAACAATAAAGTGACTAAAACCTGACTGCTAATATAACATTTAATTATCCACATAACATCAGCCATTCAATTTGCTCTTGGAACATACATAAAAGAATTTTTTACCCGCAAAAAAAAAAGGGTACAATACAAGGTAAAATTTGCCAGTTCCTTAACAGGGCCAATAGCGCAACAAGGAAAATGTACAATAAGTTTCTTGTGTTTCAGTAGATAAATACCCCTAAACAGCACCATCTTAATGTGGAGTGTAGGCATGACAGGACAAGAACAAGTAAAAGTACTTCCCGCCAAGCACAGAAAGGAAATGAATCACTGTTTTCAAGATAACCATTTACAACAAATTTGACCAGTTGTGTACTAAAGAAGTTTCAGAAATAGCAGCCTGTATTACAAGACACATTAGAAGTTGCAAATATGTTCCAGAAGTAGGAAGATGTAAATTGTAAAATACATGCAAAGCATGTCATTTGGCCTAAAGAAAAATTCAGGAGATCAATCAATGCAGGCTGTGAGAATAAGAATCTAACTATTTTATAATGCAACTGATCGTGCAATTTGCCTTATGCAAGTCCCACTGATATATGCTATAACCATCACCAGCTTAACCAAATATTTTAACCTGAATATGCCAGTTTTCCAAAGATTAGAAGTCCACAGTGAGATGCATGGCAACTGACAGTATTATCCAATTCTCCAAGAAACAGAAATCGGTCAACGCAGACTCCTTATACAATGAAAAGCAAGCCAAGGCGACATAAATTGCTCAGTGTGATCTTAAAAGCACTAAACATAAGATTCTTTTAACTGTGTAAACTACACAGTGATACAAGGTAACTGAAAAACCAAAGGAGAAAAAGAAACCTCTGGCCACTTCATCTCCAAAAATAGTGGAAGAATCTCAGACCAATTTAAGTTTTTGTAATAAATAAATCTTTCCATTAACCAAATATTAAGTCACATAAGCAAAAGGCTAAAATAAGAAAATCTCCATGTAACATTTTAGTGCACTTCTATGTAAAGATTGGATATTGGTCATTTCGTTCCAGCATGACAAATCAAGGAGTGTTATATAAGTTCAACAAATTTACAGTAAATTAGTATTTACAAAAACTATAAACTGAAGTTCAAACAGAAAAAACCTGTCTTAAGTGAATTTAGAAATTCAAGAGAGAATATAACATGAAAAATGCTCCAGTGAGAATGCATATCATCAGACAACTAACCTCTTGGATCGAGAACGAGATCGAGACCTTGATCTACCCCTTGAGCGAGACCTGTGTCTATGCCGACTCTCTCTATCTTTGTCATGATCTCTTTGCCTTAAGCAAACAATTATAAACATGTCACAAACTGAAAATGAAGCATGCCTCCACTACCGCTCAACAACAACTTGAAATTTAGAGATCATAAAACAAGATCCTCAAGTCTGAATCCGACTCATAACAATAACATAAAGTCAAGGTGAAATTGCAAAAGCAATGCAAATACTAACATCGAGAAATGTTGTAGCTCTTACTTGTCATAATCACGAGTCCGATGACGTTCATCATCATCTCTATCTCTGGTCCTCTCCCTCTCCCTTCTGTCACTACGATCCCTATGACGATCTCTGTGATGACGATCACGGTCCTTCTCCCTCTCTCTGTCCCTGTCTTTGTCTCTTTCCCTGCCCCGGTCCCTATCACGCCCTTTCTCCCTATCCTTTTCCCTGCTTCTTGATGAGCTCCTATCTTTTTCATATTCACGAGAACTATGCTGGAAGGTACACACAAGTAGACAACATAAGCTAGTGAAGGAAACTAGAAGTGGAATTTCACTGGATATGTTGTTGGGATTGTTGTTATTGAAAGAAACTTGAAAACATATAAATACAAAACTACGGATGGAAGAGGAATTATATTAATAAGCAAGTGCAGGAAACTAGAAGACATATGAATACAAAGCTAAGGATGGAAAATGAATTATAACTTTTTGGAGATAGATGGAAAAGGAATTATATTGAGGCTCAAACCATAAAAGTTGAGATTGAAACTGAACAGTTGAAAGATGGCAAACGACTATAATGCTAAGAAAGCAACCTGATTAAGACTATGGGGAAACGTTTAAAAATCCAAGACAGACCTTTGGGATGCTCAGTTTTCACATATCAGAACGAGAGTTTTACCCCTGCAAAGATGGAGAAGTTTTTACTGAGAATTCAAGAGATGTGCAAGATGCAGCTGCAGCTGCAGCTGCAGCATCCGTCTTTTTATTCCCCACCCCCAGACTGATTAACCAGATTACTCATGAATCACATCCCATTAAGCAAAGAGCACCGACACAAACAGCCTAGAATATTTGAATGCTCACCATTAGAATGATTCACACAGTTCGAGGAGCAATACTCATAACTGGCCTCTAATACAATCATTATGAAACACCTAAACGAAACTATTGTTCCATTCCATCATAACACTTCCCTCTGCAGATCAGACCTATCAGATAAACAACTTTATTGGATAAACAGCTTGCCTGGACTAGTCTACCAGCAATCTACTATCATCCACCAGCACTAGAATGGGAAACTTGCCCCAAACCAGCTTGCCTCCATCAACCTTCCATGAAACTTGCTACTGCCCAAAAACACATGTATTGTGCAAATATGCCCTTCATTCAGTTGTTCTAGAAAAATATGAGAGCTTTTGGGTGTTCCCGAAATTGATCAGGTACCTCCTTCTCTTGGTTTGGAAGCTAGGTTATGTAGGAACGAACACTAAGGCACTACTGAGTGTTTCTAGTGGATTCAAGCACCGTTTCAGTGGATCCTGGAATCTCCAGTTTATGTTTCCTAGGCCTCAGCCATAGCTCGATTCAAAAAAGATATGGGGGAAAAAAGATGGTCAGAGAGAGATAGAGAGTATTTTAGTACCTGCGGCTTGGAGTCGGTGTAATCATCGGGATTAGAGCCTCCATGGCTGCTTCTGGATTTGGGAATGGGAGAAGAGCCGTAATTGTCTATGTCTTCTCCATTTGCTTCATAGTCCGGCATGGCTAGGCTTCTGTAGCTCTCAGTCAAGGTAGCTTTCTCTGATATCTTCTACTGAATTGTACTTTGCTTACGCCTTGTTGATGGAGCTCACAGTTCAGAACAGAAACTAGGGCTCCAAATTAGTCCAGACGGAATTGGGGTGATGATAAAGATCGGTTACTACGCCAAACTTATTAGATTATCCCGTGGCATCAATTTCCTTTTAATTTATTTTATTATAATTAAAAATAATTTCTCTTTTTACTAGCACATATTTGTTAATAACTTTATATTAAATTTTAAATTATTAATTTACATCTCTTTTTTTTTAAATAGTAGTTTAAATTTCAAATTATGACAACATCTCAGGGTTCCCTCATCTAAGACCTCTAGGGAAGAGGATCAAGTTGGCCCTTGCGGTTTCAGTGCTAGTTATTCAATTACAGAAGCGACCCCATAGGCGAATCGTATAGTTTTACAATTTCATCGACTAAAAAGGCTATCAAATGAATTGTAATTACAATTGAAACGCTCGAAAAGGAAATGTGAGTTAATATATTCCAATAGAAAAATATTGAAAAGGAAAAATACTTCGAAGATGAACCTGTTCCTATGCAATAGTCAAGAATTCTTGACGGTATCGAGCTGGAACAACTTGTTCTTCCTGAATATCTTATTTTTTATTTAAATTTCAGCATATCGATTTATGTCTAGCCTATTCTTTTCTTTGCGTTTTTCAATTTCCTCTACAATTAATATCTTCTTTCGAAGGCGAAAAGTTTTTCGGATTCTAATAGACTAGAAATCCTTCCGGTCCCTTGTGACTGTGAATTGAATGAATAAACGGATGAAATCGAGAAATAATTCAACTAACAGTTCGAACCAAGAACAAGAAATGGAAGAACGAAAGTCGTATGGCTTTGAGAATAATCAGTAGACCTATCTTATTGATCTTCATTTGTCTTATTTTTTTAAAGAAAAAAACAAAAGATATGAATCCTATATTCCAATTGTTCCTTTTTGATAGGAATCGAGAAGAAATAAGAAACATTTCAACACGATTCGATTTCACACTAATGCAGTAGTATAGGAACTATTCTGATTTCGGTGAAGTTACAAATTAGAAGAACTCAAGTAATTTTTTAAAAGAGATTTCGGTTATAGTTTTCCGTGCGATGGTCCAGGACGAGGCGGTACTTGTGATATTTCGGCATAATTTCCCGTATGAATACTACGTCGAACATGAAACTTGTGGTTGGTAGTAAAACACCAATTTGCTCGTTGAGACCTAATTCGATCTTCATATAGTTCTCGGGACTTTTTCTTACGAAATTTTGTTATAGCATCTATAATCGCTTCTGGTTTAGGTGGACAACCTGGCAAATATACATCTACAGGAATTAGCTTCGAAATATTGAATATTTTGATAGCAAAGGAATTCTTTCGTCTCAAAAACTGAATAATATTCATTACTTAAAGTGGTTCTTTTGATCATTCATATTTTAAAAATATTAGTATATTTTATAATTATAATTTACCTTTTCTAGCATACCTCTCTCTTTTTCTTTAGTGCCCATAGGAGCATCCCTATCAATTGTCTGGCCGGACAAAGGGCCTGATACATACATATTACATTGTGAAATAGTATGTTTACACAAGTTTTCATAGTAATCTGATTAAAATATTTTTTGAGCATATTTCGATGGTATTGAAAAAAAATTGATTTTGCTTTCGGACGCCTTTTTGTTCCTTCCTTGTTCAGTGCGTTTGTGAGTTGATTCTGCTCTATAAAGATGTGCTCCTCACTGCTACTTTCCCCAAGCTCTGCATCAAGGATCTGTAATTATGGAGAATGTTAGGGAGAATGTTAGGATACAATAAGTTATCATCTTTCAATATTTGTACAACTTTTAGTGAGGTCATATTAACCTTTAGCGGAGCATGTTATTGGTGATGGCCATGTTAAGTCCAATCCTAAGGGCCTGGAGTCGAGAAATATGGGGTCTTGAAATGGAAAGGTGTAGGTAAAGCGCATAACTCATTCCCCTCTGTGATCTCTAGTGACTCCTCCCAGTCCACTATATCTTTCATTTAATTCTATAATTTCGTTAGTATTAAGCTTGAAAGAGCCTCCAGGAGGGATTTCCCACTCAACTAGGATAGTAGTCATATAACTGGATCTTGGGTGTTACTATAATTATTGATGATAAGGCAGTAGTACTCAACTGCTTGATTAAAGTTGTTCTTAAAAGAAGTTGTGTCTCTTTTCCTCCGAAAAGATTAGTGTTTCTTTGTTGCCATATATTCCAGAAGCACTGGAGGATTCGAGTATCCCAATTTACCATCCTTTTGTAGGGCTTTCTTTTGTTGGTAGTCTAGAGCTCTTTCCAAGTATTCAAGTTAAATTGATCCTCATGGAATGGATTTGAATATATGTTGTTGTTGATAACTCTGGTCCAGAATTCTTAGGCCTTGTTGTATTTGAAGAAGACATAGTTAATGTCTTCAACAAACTAATTGCAGACATGACAAATAGAGTTGATGTGCATGTTAGTTTATGGATGTATGGATTGGTTTTAAGCCTGCCATGGTGCGTGAGCCACATAAGGTATTTCATTTTATTGGGGCAGTTTAGCTTCTAGATCCACTCGAATTTTTTGTTGTGATCCTTTAGGTTGTTCTCAAGGTCGGGATTGGACATAAGGTGGTAGGCACACCTGTGGTTAAACTCTCCCGACTTGATAAATTGTCAAAACAACTTATCTTTCTTATTAGCACTAGTATACCTCTCTCAATACTGCTTGCCTCTCTCTTTCTTTTTCTCTCGCCTCTTTCCTCTTTCTTCACCTCTTTATTCTATATTCACTATATTCACTCCATCATTGCCTATACAATTTATTCAATTATAGCAATTATATTTTGTCAAATATATAAAATAAACATATAAAAAAATTCACTTTAATAATTGTCCTAATATATAATTTTGTGTCAATTCATATTAATTTGTATGCGTTAAATATAATATACATTTATGTATCGTAAATAAATATAAGTGATATAAATATATATATATATATATATATATATATATATATATATATTACAAGCTTGAGTTTTATTTATACATGCGCAATCTTATTTTTAAATAATAAATTAATTTTTAATATTTTTCGATAAACACCATAAAAAGTGATAATGAGCATTACTGTGCAAGGATGTCATTTTTTTCTATTTTTTATAAAATAAAAATGATTTATAACTTATTTTAAGTTGTCACAACTAACATTAAAAGAGTACGCAATCTAATCTTTATTTTAACATTATTTCAGATATAAATATTAAATTAAATAATAAACATATGTTGGATAGAAAGTATGTCACCTCCTTTGATTATATGTATTAGCCCCATATCAAACAGTCGTAAACATCAAGCATATTTTTATTGGGATGGATGCATATAATTAAATGAGATGACATATTTTATGTGGTTAATATAGTTTATAGACATTTGTGAACACGCGCACAAAGTTTTTTTAAAATTTGAACAAAAATAAAAATATTTAAAGCTAAATATTTATATGAGTTGACGAATTTATCTTTCATCATCTATTTCTTCACTTTTCTATGTAACAGAAATTTATATACTATATTATTAAAAAAAGTCCTGGAATGATGTTTTATTTTTACACATTTTTTTTTTCTATTATAAACCATTGAATAATTATCTGATAAAGTTATCATGATATAAATAATAACTCAGTGTGGCGAATAAAATTTCAAAATTTTGTATAAAATGATATCAATTGTAAATAATATAATAAATATTTGATTGCTAATTTATATAAATTATATATATCGTCAACTTTGTTTTAAGAAAACAAGTACAATCTTCTTTATCTAATATAGTCCATAAATAATGCACATGGAATAATGTATCTCAAAGTGTTTTAGAACCCCATTTTAATTTATTTAACTAATTTTGACTTGACACAAAATTTTAAAAAATAATATTTTTTTAAAAATTTTGTGGCCTTAATCTAAAAATACGAAGAAAATAAATATCTAAATATCGTCACGTGGAAGTTAGAATTAAAGCGTGACAAAAAGGAAAAAAAACTGTTATTTTAAACGACAAAAAAATGTAAGTTAAATAAATTAAAACGGAAAGGAGTAAGAAATTTTACACTCTCTTCATTCTAATATAGTATTCTTATTTCTGGATTTCTTCTTAAGGGCCGATCTAACTAATTTTAAAAGTTAAATTTGAATAAATTAATTTAATATTCTAAATTTAAATTTGAAATTTCTAAAAACTATACAGAAAGTAACGTCGGTTATAAAATTTTCTCATATTAATATGATGTGTTGGTCAAATTTTAAATCATTTAAATCTAAAAATAAATTGTGACAAGTATTTTAGAATGAAGAAAGAATATAAAAAAGAATCACATCATGCCCATTTTTTTAAAAAATTATACTTTTAAGTTATAAAATTATCAAAAAGATGATTTTTATAGTTTAAACACTTTTATTTATACGAAAAAACTAACTTAATTTTAAATAGTGCAAGTAAGAAATATAGTGAAAATTGTAATGACAAATGGAGTTCATAAAATATGAATAGAGTTGATAATAGTTAAACATTTAAATTTATAAACACAAATCAACCAAAATTGAAATAATATAAAGAGAATTAATGGGTTTACACGTATTACACATGTTTAGAGACAATTGGTAAGAAAATAAGATAAGGCCAAGTACATAGTATAATTTGTATTGCTCATTTCACAATTTTTATATCCATGGTTTCTTTCCATGGCTCTTCTACATAATATAAAAAGGAAAAAAGGGTAAAAATATGTCTTTAAACTACATGAAAAAATAAAAATGCTCTTGATTTTATCCTTTGGTCCAAAAATACCCTTGTCATTGATATTTTGGTCCCAAAATGATCTTATTATTACCAAATGGGTCAGAAATGCCCTTCTCTAAATAAATATATACATATTTTTTCTTTTTAAACCTATTGTGAGTTTAATAAAAATATTATTTTAAAGAATCTTTTTCTTGTTTTTTTTAATCACATTAACTAATAAAATGCAAGAAAATAATTTTTTTTCTTAATCTCATCATCAATTTGAACATCGTACCCCTGTAACAAATAATATATGACATACATATAAGATCATAATAATTTAACATTAATTTTTATTTAATACTTTGGTCCAAAAATGTCATTATAGTTACCAAATGAGTCAGAAATGCCCTTCTCTAAATAAATATATACATTATTTATTTTTAAACATATTGTGATCCTAATAAAAACATTATTTTTAAAGAATCCTTTTCTCTTTTTTAAAAATCACATTAACTAATAAAAATGCAAGAATTTTTTTTTTCTTAATCTCATTTTATCAATTAAACTAGAACATTGTACCCCTGTAACAAATAATATATGTCATAAATATAAGATCATAATAAACCCAACATTAATTTTTATTTAGATAACGATAAAAGCAGTAATTATAATAAGGCAAATTTTTTTTCTCGAATTGAGGTAGGATAAATATTTTCTAATTAAAAAAATATTATTAGAAAAATTATGTGTTCAAAAATAAAATAAATAATAAATTTATTTGAAAATGGGCATTTTTGGCCCATTAAATTACAATAAGGGCATTTTTGGACCAAAATATTGATTGTAAGGATATTTTTGGACCAAACTTTAAATGAAAAATATTTTTGTTCCTTTCATATAGTTTAAGAATATTTTTGACCCTTTTCCCTAATAAAAATATTGATACTCATAATAGAAATAAAATATGTGTTGGCTTTTATATATCAAATATATTTTAATTTATATTTATAATATACAAGTTGTATCTAACATCTCTCATCTATCCGTCAAATTTCGTTCATCTTTCACTTTTTTCATTTTTAAATTGTTGTTATGAATGATAGATATCTAAACTATAATTATTTTAAAAATTTCTCTAAAAAACATGTAAAATGTATTAAAGAATGAAAATTTGAAAAAATTCCTAATTTTAAACCCTCTCTAAATGCATCAAGATTTTCGCTTCCTTTCATACCCCTACAAACTACGCCTCCTAAAACCTTACTCCCCAGTCCCACTGTACACCCAAAACCGGCTAAAACCCTAGATGTCTTCTTCCATTTCCCTGCGTCTGGTGCGCCACCTCTCAACCTCAGCGGCCGCCGCTGCTTCTTCAACATCTGGCACAGCCATCTCTATCTCCAAAGCAAAATCCAAGCTCAAGTCCGAGCACGATCCAGACAAAGCCCTAAAGATTTACTCCTCTGTTTCTGACCGTTACAGTTCCCCTTTATCTTCCCGTTATGCTCAAGAATACACAGTCAAACGCCTCGCTAAATCCCATCGGTTCTCTGACATCGAAGCCTTTCTCGAGTCTCACAAAAATGACAAAAAAATAACCCAGGAACCCTTCCTTTCCTCTATAATTCGTTCATATGGATTAGCTGGAATGTTTGATCAGGCGCTTAAAACTTATCTTCAAATGGACGATTTAGGTACCCCTAGATCAGCAGTTTCGTTCAACGTGCTTCTTTCAGCTTGTGTGAACTCCAAATTATATGATCGTGTTCCTCAGCTGTTTGATGAAATGCCAAAGAAGTATGGGTTCTTACCTGATAAAGTTTCGTATGGTGTATTGATTAAGTCTTACTGTGAAATGGGGACACCTGAATTGGCAATGGAGAAACTTAAGGAGATGGAAGAGAAAGGTGTTGAAATTACAGCTGTTACTTTCACAACCATACTGCACTCCTTGTACAAGGGAGGAAGGAGTGATGAGGCTGAGAATATTTGGAATGAGATGGTGAAGAGAGGTTGTGATCCGGATGTTGGTGCTTACAATGTAAAGATCATGAACATTCAGGGTGGTGATCCTGAGGGAGTGAAGGGTTTAATTGAGGAAATGAGCAACGTTGGTTTAAAACCCGACACGATTAGCTACAATTACTTGATGTCTTGTTACTGTAGGAATGGGATGATGGATGAAGCTGAGAAAGTTTATGAGGATTTGGAGACAAAGGGGTGCAATCCAAATGCTTCAACTTTTAGAACTTTGATATTCTATTTGTGTAAGAACGAACAATTTGAGACGGGTTATAGAGTATTTAGGGAAAGTGTGAGAGCAAACAAGATTCCGGATGTCAATACACTCAAGTATTTGGTGCATGGTTTGGTGAAGAGTTCAAAGGTGAAAGAAGCAAAAGAAATGATCAGGACAATGAAGACGAAGTTCCCTCCTAATGTGGTGAAAGTTTGGACCAAGTTAGAGGACGAGCTTGGTTTAGCTAAAGTTGAAGTCAGTGATATCAAGTCTAATCAGACTAATGTTGCTTAGTAATGATTTTTGTTCGAGATTGCTGTAAGCATTGTAGACAGCTTTTTAACTGTGGGACTTTACATGATTGAAATTTTTTCTGTTTGTCATAAAGATGTGAGTTAGCACTTGGCACTATCATTTGTTGTGCCATCTATTTTTGAAAGCTAATATAGATCTTTTACTCGAAGTTTTGTGGTGCTTTTGAAGATCTGCAAATGTTGGGCTAAATTTTTTGTTGCTTCATTGCTTTTTTCCTTCTATCCTGTCCATTCATCTGAAGAATAATAATAATGTCCATATTGCTAACAGTCTAATTCCAACTTTGGTTCATAGGTTGATGCTAAGGTTATTTCTCTCTAATGCTGCTGGTCTAATGAGTTCAAAGGTTTTTGCAGACATTTGTTAAACTCATTTATGTTATACTTCTAGACAACCTACACTTAGTTAGCACTATGTAGCTCTAGTAGTCCTTTCTGCCTATGTGTGACAGAGATGGTTATCATATCACGGCTTCCTAAGATGCTAATAGAGACTACTATTGCTATGGGAGCTTATTGGTGGAGCAAGAAGAGCGGAGATGAAGATATAGGCTTTCGGAGAAAATTTGATTCTGGTAAATCATATTTTCTGTTAGAAACTAAAGATACTACAGTTCCCTTGGTTGTTGAATGTATTTATTTACCTTAAGTTTGTTGCCTGTAGTAGACACAATTCAAAGGGTAATCACAATTTCCACATAAAAAGTTTGTTCTGTACATGTGACTGCAAAAAAGGTGCATGTGACTGAAGTCCGCAATGTATATGAGAATCCTTGATAAGCGACATATATACTTACCAAGGAGGATGAGGCAAAGAAGTACAGAACTGGAGGATTGAGCAGTTTCTTATAAGTTACTTGTAGTCATCAGTTTCTAACAGTTGCCAGAAGTTGTATGTTCTTATCATAAATGCTGTTAAGTAGTTATACGTCATCCTATTATTATATAAATAAATAATGCATCTTAGTAATGTAGAGGGTAGTAGTGATCATCTGTTGTAAGTAGACAGAGTGTTCTAAGAGATATGAGATTATTGTGTCTCTCTAGTTAAAATATCAGTATAACTTCCATCCATTTTTCCATTTCTCTGTTTCTATTACACTTTAGTAATATGAAGTTGTTACTAGTCCACAAATCTCTAACTCATTTCTCTAGTGCCCACACATGATTCTTGTCTTCTTGACATTCTTGCATCCTTGAAACAAGCATTTGACACTTCTAAATATTTTTGGGGTCCATCCCTCGTGTCATGATAAATGTAGCACTCTGTTTCCTGTGACTTTGTTTAGTTGCACTTCCCGTTTCCTGCGGCTTTTTTCTAGTACCATTTCTTTACTTCTTGTTGAAGTTTATGAGGCGATCATTGTGTGGTCAGATTCTGATGGATTTTATTTTCTCAAGCTAACGAGGAAAATCCAAAACACAAAATTCCTCTGGTTTTGATTTCACCAGCTATGATGGTTTTGAGGACTCTGATGCAGTGAAGCCTTCCTTTAATATGGTAACTCCTTTTCTTTAAATCAAATCTTAATTGAGATAGACACAATATTAAAACATTGAATTTCAGATGTGCGGAATTTGTTATATGTATGGATTAGCTGTTTCTTGTTTTGGTGACTCTGCTGTGAGCCTTCCTCTTTTTCTTTTTATTTGAAGTTGTAAAGGTTAGTATTCTCTTCTTCTGAAGTCCATCCATAGTTCATGATGATTTACTGATTTTGCATTAAACATTCATAGAATAAAGGTGTTATTGTTTAGAAGTGGATTATTTCAGAATATTTTGCATTAGCAATTAATATGCTTGTTTGTCCACACTTTTAGATGGCCCATGTAATTGATTGTCCATATAGATGTGAAAGTGATTTTCTTTTTAAGTTAGAACTGAAATTTTTGTTTTTATCCTGGGGATACAGAAGATTAATGGTCTCTGGAAGACCATTTGCATGGATTGCGGGTGCAACTGTTGCATCCTAACAATTAACATGGCATGACAGGTATCCAAGAAAGTATTTTAGGATGTATCTATGAGTAGTTGCGGAACTATTGGGTAGGGTGGGGACAACATCTTGGTCCTCTTTTTTGTACATACACAACAATGTGAGTACGAACTATTCGCGTCTATCTAAGCCTCGATAGTTATAGTTACATGGTAATTTTGCTGGGTTTGCAGATACTAGTAAAATAGTCAATGGGGCACAAACTTTTCCGGAGTTTGGACAATATTGATATATTCTAAATCAGTGTAGTCAAAGCCGCGCTTAAGCCCTGAAGCAAGGCTCAAAAGGTATCGAGCGCTTCACCTCGCTTTGTTGCACTTCAGTGTCATCGTCAAGGTTCTAAGGCAAACTTATCCTTGCCAATGAGCCTCTTCTGAAGAAGTGACACTAAACAATTGATATTTCACTTTGTCATAATTTTTTTTTAAAAAAAATTTCTTTGGTTATATATTTGTTATTCATGTTTATAATTATTAGTCTTGGTCTAAACATTATATTTGTATTTGTTTCTTCCCTAACACCTTTTTCCATTAAAGCCCACTCTTTATTTGTGCTTTGCACTTAAAGCCCCAATAAACCTTAGAGTTTTTTTGCGCTTTTCGCCTTTGGTAACACTGTTCTAAACAGTCCCATCTGAACATGAGTCACACATTTATATATTCTTTGACAGACAGGTTTAATGCAATTACATTCAGTAGGCTGTGTACAACATGGTTACACAAAGGCTGGGTTTAGATATCCACTTAAGAGTATTTGACCTCTCTGGTTCCAATTCCCCCCCCTAGCTTGTAAAAATACATATAAGCAAACATGATTTACTGATATGTAATGATACTTATAGCCTGTAGGACATTTCACTTGGTAAAACTTGTATGACTTTAACGCCCCCCTCAATTTTCATAACCTCTTTTCCCTTTGCCTCAATTGCATTTATCCTTGGAAAAGTCTTGGTTATGTATTCTGATTTTTGATATTAGTTATAAAAATTGGACAATAAAAGCTGTTTTGGGGGGGGAGATTGCTCTTGTGACTTGGGATGAACCTTTATTGGTCATCCTAACACATTACAGACATTTGAGAGGAGGCATTTTTGGTGGTCATGGTGGACAAATATTCAATGAGATAGAGATGTCAAGTGTATTGAACATGCATCTTCCAAGTTTGTCATAAATTGTGTTGGATATATGGTGATCAAGTGGACAAAATGGTTGATACAATTATTTTTCTCTGATGGGCTTTGGTGATTTGAACTTTGGCCTTTGCCTATCTGATAGATTGGTTGGGCATGATATTTTGATTGGAAGAAATCATATTCTTTTCGGTTGAGTTCAAGTTATACGTATCATTAGTATATGACCATTCAAACAAAATGATTATAAAAATAGTCATTCGTCGTATGTGTATGCATATTTAGTGTATATTTCATGTTTAAGTAATCTACATTGTATAGTGAGGAGTATATGCTTTCTATGACTTTTGGCAAGTTACATTGTATAGTCATGTATATTTTTTTTAGGTATTTTTTTTATGTAAATATAATATGACTATATTTGTTGTAAATTAATTAATTTATTGTATCTATTTGAAATTAATATTGACTTAAAATTTAGATTAAAATAATTTTAATTAATATTGACTTAAAATCCATTTAGATTATTAAAATTTAAATTATCTTAAAATACGTAAAATACTTAAATTAAGTGTAATTTTAAATCACCTAAATATGTATTTACTTAAAATACGAATTTTTAAGTAATTTAAAATTAATACAAATTTTTAATTTAAGTGATTTAAAATTTGAATTTAAAATTAAAATAAAATCAGTCTAGACCTAATAATGACAGTTATACCTTGATTACCTTAAATGGCCATATTAATTGGAGCATAATTTTTTATTTTTGGTTATAGCATAATCTTTGAAATCAGTTAATTCTTTTATTTTTTTGACCTTTTATGTGGACAAAATTTTATTATAAAAAAACAAAGATGATGTTGATATTTTTTTAATATTATTTTTCATTTTAATTTTTTTGTAAAAATAATTTAGAAAAAATAAGTTTAATTGTGTTTTTCTTTTGCGTTGAAGAACTTTCTATACTATATACTTGATTTAAAATTCGTATTTAAAATTAAAATAAAATCAATCTAGACCTAATAATGATAGTTATATCTTACCTTGATTACCTTAAATGATCATATTAATTGCAACACGATTTTTTATTTTTTTGGTTATACCTTAAATAAAATCAATCTAGACCATATTTTTTTCCATGAAGGTGTTTCTTCCATATTTGAAATCATTTTTGATGAATTCTTCCATAATCTGTGTAATTCTTTCATTTTTTACGTGTGTTATATTTTTTAAGAATATTGTTGGTTTAATTAAGGATATGCCGAGTTCTTGCTAATAAACCAAATATGTATCACTTAAATACCAAAAATAAGTATCCACTATTTTTCACATGTGTTGTATTTTTTAGGAATATTGTTGGTTTTATTAAGGGTATGTCAAATTCTTACCAATAAGCCAAATATATACCGTTTAAACACAAAAAAAAATATATATTACTACTTTTTACGTATACTATATTTCCTAAGAATATTGTTGGTTTTGATTGAGGGTATGTTAAATTGTTACTAATAAACTAAATAAATAACACTTAAATATCAAAAATATATATCCTCTATTAAATGAGAATATATTGAAATTTTCAGTATTTTATTGGTTTTATTCAGGGTTATTCAATGATATCATTTTTCATGTGTGGTTTATTTTTTAAGATTTTTTGGTTTCTTTCGGGGCATGACAATTTCACACCAATAAACCAAACACACACACACACATTACTATAAAATGCGAATATACTGAATTTTCAGTATATTGTTGATTTTACTCGGGGAGTTTCAATGATTTCCGCGTGTGCTATATTTTTAAGATGATTGTTGATTTTACTTAAGAGTATGTCAAGTTCTTACCAATAAATCAAATATGTATCACTTTAATACCAAAATATATATCCACTATTAAATGTAAATAATGAATTTTTCAGTATACTATTAATTTTATTCAGGGAATTTCAATGATATCATTTTCACGAGTATTTTATTTGTTAAGAATATTTTGGGTTTTCATTTAGTGTTATATCAAGTCGTTACCATTATACCAATTATATATTACTTACACACCCAAATATATACAGATTTTACATAGTACTACAAATCGAAATATATATAACTTACTCAAGGATCATCTCATAACAAAACACATATTGTAAATCCATTAAACTCTTGGGAGAAAATCATCCAATAATCATTCCAAAATAAAACAAAAATAAGTCAAAATAGTCTGGCAATACCACAAAAAAACTCAAAATAGTCTGGCAATACCACAAGTAGCAGATCTTTACGAGACCACTAACTTTTTTGGGATGTGTAAAACATGTCCTTCTGTTATGTCCCACCTGACGACATGCACCACATGCCACTTTTGCTCACTTAGACTTATTTTCACCGAATGATTTCCACTGTTCGAGAGGTGGCCTTCCAGATTGTCTCTTAAAATCAGGTGGCCATAATTTTGGTTCCGAAAATTCGGATGGTATATCCCAAGTACTTTCACATGAAAGGAGTTCAACAGGAATTGCATAAGCATCTTCAAAGTTTATTTTGTTGTAATAACGAGAAGTATAGTCTTCACCATGTGAACTCCTGTACATAATAGCTGCATTAAAAAAAATAGCTACATTAAAAAAATCGTAATAATAATCTATAGAAAAGTACTACAAGGCTTATCCACAATTATACCAGACATATACACACACACAAAAAAAAACACAACTAAATTTGATTTGTGTTTTTTTTGGATGTTTAAGTGATATATAATCAATATATTTATAAATACTTGACATATCATGAATTATACATATTTTGCAGAAAAGTACTTTAATTTTTATCCACAATTATACCAGATATATACACAAAATTAAATGAAAGTAACCATTCTTAAAAAAACACCGAAATGCATTTTTTTAAGTTATATATAATTGGCATATTAGTAAATATTAGACACTACCTGAATTATACAAATTTTATAGAAAAATACTACAACATTTATCCATATTTATACTAGACATATACACACAAAACACACACACACACAAATATTTTTTGGGTGTTTAACTGATATATACTTGGTAGATTTATAAACACTTGACATAACATGAATTATACCTATTTTACAGAAAAGTACTCTAAATTTTATCCACAATTATACGAGATATATACATAAAATATACCGATCGTTGCCATTCTTAAAAAACATACCTAAATAATTTTTGTGGTTTTTTTGTGCTTTAGTTAGATGTAACTGGTATATCGATAAATACTAGGCACACCCTGAATTATACATACTTTACATAAAAGCATTACAAGATTTACCCACAATTATACCAGACATACACTCCCAAAAAATAAAACTTACCATGTTGGGCTATATCTGACCATTGTAAATCCCAAATTTGTTGACAAATGCGTGGTGTTTAATCACATCCATCAATTTTTTTTTGTCCTTGTAAACTTGGTTCACATTCACGTCTAAACTTCTAGAATCACTTATTATAGAGACATCATCTTTGTCAACTTCACGAACCCCTTCATTAGGGGTAATACCAATCAAACATATTGAATCAATGAAGTATAAATCTTGATATCCAGTTCAAGATACAAAAAATTATAAAATGCAAAAAAAAAAAAAAAAAAACCATCAAATATACACATATATAACACTGCTAAATATTATTTAAAGAAAAACGTTTTTCATCACGAAAAAATTGAACAAAAACTGAGATAAAATATTAAACAAAAAAAAAAAAAAAAACGAACCTAAAGAATCCCATTTGCCACTATGTTGAATAAAAAAAGAACAAAAGTTGAATTCCATGTTATTTCAAAGAAAAAAAAATAATCAAATCCCTAAATATCCGAAATCTAAAATCATACCACTGCCCAAAATTCATTCTAAGAGATGGAAGATTTAAAATAGGTTCAAATATGGAAGATTTTTCAATTTTGAAAGGAACAAAAAGGATGTAATTAATGTATATGTTATAACAAAAAATATAAAGATGTGTAATCAGTGATTACACCACAACCAAAAAGAGAAAATGTGTTATAATTAATACATACAGTTAATGTATATGTTAATTTTAATTCCGGCTTTATCCAATTACACGGTTTTTTTCCCTTTTTGTTAGTTTGTGAAAACTTTCTATTGCTATGACTTGAAAATTAGATTCTCGTGTCATTATTTGTAAAACCTAATTCCAATTAATATTTCAAAAAGGAAAATCAATTCGACTCTTAATAAGAAAATTAATTTCAACTAACTATTGATCTACGAAACCTCTAATAATAGAATAACAATATTTACATCAGGACATGGCCTCCTACATACCATGAAAACTAAAGGAAAGACTCATAAAAGAAAAGTCCGCTTTCCAAAGATGAAAAAGATCACCACAACATTAACTATTGTCTCTGAAAGATTTATTGCTGCTTAAAAACATGAAAATGACAATTAGTACGACGAATACTGATATACAACACAGGGAAAGAGACAAAACAATATAAATATATATATATATAATATAATCATAAAGGTAAAGAAAAATCATAAATATAGGCTCAAAACATTTAGACATCAACCAATCAAAAATCATTAATCCTAAGTAAGGTAGCATTCATCGACATAAAGAACACACAAATTATATGCGCCTGGCCTTTATCTGACCGAAGGCTCCAATCCATGTATACCATATGAATTGAGAAATATAAAGAATCTAGCAAATTAAACTCTCGCAAAAATAAAACTGCAGAGCCTACTTCGATTAATAACCTACAACGATCGATCATATTCAAGGACCTCCTAGCTAGTTCAGCAAATGCGATTACGGGTGATGAGTCACGAGGACTATACACCTTCTCGGTGATACTACCATTAAGACCCATTAAATTTTTCACAAGATTTCATTTATTAGAATTATCCAAATAAGGCATATTTCCAATGGTAGGGGTGTGCATCAGTCGGTCCAATTTCATGTATTATAGGTTCGATTTATCGATTTTCAACTTTTAAATATGCTAAACTAATAAGATATTTTTATCAATTTTGGGTCCTTAATGGTTCAATTTCGGTTTATCCAATAAGAAAATGCTTATAAAATAAATATATGATTTCTCTAACAATTTGATTGAATGCTTTTGAAAACTAGAGTGAGACAAATAAGAAATTATAAAAATGGCGAACATATCTATTTGTCTAGTTTTACAACATGATTTAATAAAATAGGCTTTATGAATATCTCACATCTACCTAAATGAACATTGTGATATGACAAATAAATCAACCAGAAGTGAATAAAATATTTATTGAGCACCTAAGCTTAACAATATGCAATATTTGGCCTCATATTTTAATTTACTTCCTTGACAGAGACTTATACATTGAAAATAAAGCAAAAATATGACTTACCAGTATCGATATAGTGCCAAGTAATGTAAAATTATTAATTTATAATATTTATAAAAGGATAAAGTAGTAAATTACTATAGTCTTAATGGCGTATCAGTTTAGCCAATAAGTTAATATACTAAAAACTGCGATCGAATCGTTACTCCAATAATTTTTTTTTACAAAATCATTAAAAATCCGTTAACCTAATAACTCAATAGCAATAAACCAATTTCCTCATTCAAATCTCTCCAAGTTGTAAAACAATGTATAAAATATCATATCAATAGCACTTAACCCAAACAAGAAATTACCCTTTGCGACATTTTAAGTTCATAATTTTGAAAGACACAGATTTTCAAATTTGTATTTGTACCAAAAATCCTATTCAAATTATATGAGTCAATTTATCCGTTCAAAATCAACAATTCATATTTCAAAATCATAATTAAGTAACTTAAACACAATTAATAGGAGATGAGCATTTGTAAACAATTTTGAGAAAATCATCTCTTAACCCTAACCTCAATTTATAATTACAAAATGTGAATAATAGAATCTGAACTTTGTATGAATAGTTTGAAGTAACGAGTGTTCAAATATACCTTTTGAAAAAAGAATTTAGGAAAGGGACCTTGAGATTTAACCTTAGATCTTGTTTCTAGAAGCTTGAGGGTTTCTATATTTTTTTTGAAGTTCTTGGGCGTAGGAAATTAGGAGAGGATAAGAGGATTTTAATTATAAAAAGTTGTTTTTCTACTTGTTTAGGGTTATTAAAATCATTCTCCAAAAGTTTATATGACAAAAGATCTCAAAAGCATGAAATGTTGTAGTGACCAACATCGGGTCAACTCTAAAATTTCAGAATTTTCAGTCCCAAAATCACATATACATACACTCCCAGCTATCATTCTTGATGGATTGATACTTGGAGAAGAAGATTCATAGAATTCATACATTTGTGAAGAGAGAAAACATACCATAGTGTAGATTTTAGTTTAGGGTGAGGATTTAGAGCAAGTTTTTTACAAATTCTTGAGTGGATTGAAGAGTGTGAGCTTCACTTGTATAAGGGAAGTTTTAAACCACTTATTTTAATTTTCATTGTGATTAAAACTATTAGTTTTTGGGAAAAAGAAAAGAAAAATGGTATTATTTAGTTAGTTATTAAAAGTAGTGGGCGTTTTGCGTGTATTAGTTTACTTTTTTAAAAAATTCTATTTTTTGTGTCTTCTATGTTTTTTTTTAAAGTATAAAAACATACAAAGAATAAATAAGGTTGCAACTATTGTTTCTAATAATTTTTTATTATTAAAAAATAATTCAAATAGTAATTAGAATAATAATCTTATAACCTAAATATTTTTTGAAATTGTATTATTTTAAATTTTATTTTAGGTATTTGGAACATGCAATAAAATAAAAAAGTTCTATGCAAAAATATTCATCTACTAAATCACATAAAAAGGATCATTTTGCTTTTAAAACCGAACAAAACAGGACTAAATTATGGGGAAAAGGGGATATGGACAAAAAAATTATTAGAATAGTAATTTATGTACCTGTCATTATTAGATATAAATAGAATAACAACATATTACACTAAAATACTGTTATTTGAATATTAGAAAAGCTGACAAACTAAGGTACAAAATTTGAATATTAAAACTGTTATCTTCAAATCAGTGAAGCAATAAAATTTAAGACTTTAATTTCTTTAGTTTAAAATTTTTATAACAAATTGTAAATTATACATCAAATGAAGAATTTAATAACAAATTGTAAATTGTAATAAATTTTTTAAAAAAGGATAATAATAACTAATTATTGCCTAACTTAACTAATTTTAAACTAAATTGCCAAGTGTCGTTCTTTTATACTGCCACTTGGTTGAAGGTGGTGACTTTGTCCTCTCCTTTTAATAATATAATAATAATAATATATAGATATAGATATAGATTTGTTTTGTGTAATTAGTTTTTATGATAACTATTTTTTTAATTTTAAATATTAACTAATAGCTAATGAGGTTTGTATCTTCTCTATATCACAGAGTTCTGTTAGATTAGAGTGTCTCTAGTAAAATAGTTATAACTTTTTACTTTAAACTTGAGTTGACATAAACTTTACGGTGTTAGAAAGAAGAACCCTAGACATTTAATTTGATAGGTTATGGATTCTTTGTATTTTGAGAGATATGATAATTTGAGGTTGACCAAGATAAAAAATTATACGAAAATTCAATCGATAAAGAAGTTTTCAACTTAACTTTGAATTATAAGTTCCTTATGAACATAATTCATATTCAAAGCTCTTTCTACGATAAGGAATTATTTTCAAAACCTATGCAACGTTAGAAATCATCGAATTGAGGGTCTATATGCATTTAAAAAATGACTTAGATCATAGTTTGAAAATTTAAATTATTACAATATTTCTTTCTTGTAATCATTCATCCTCGAATAAAAAGTTAAAGACATGTTTAGTACGATATGAGTAATGTACACTACTAAAGGAACCCATGCTAGGACCTTAATTGTCAAAGTCAATTCTATTATATTTCACATATCTCCTTTCTAACCATTAAGAATAATGTACTCTCTTAACTATACCATTGCCCCCTCAATTCAAAACACTAATATATACCATCATAAATAAGAGAGGTCTCTGAGGTACAACATAATGGGCATGCATGTATATATAAAACACACAGACAATGGATACATGATCATTCTAACGTGCATATAACATAGCATCAAATGTGCATATAAAAAAATATAAGTTTGTATCTCATGAGTAAGATATCAATAGTTTTGGATCCATCGATACGACTTGTAATTATATATGCATGAATACTAGGTGTTCATGGTTTGGATAAAAATCGATTAAATAAATCAATTTTATTAGGGTTTGGTTTTAGTTTTTCAAAAACTGATAGTGCTTGGTTTGGGTTTGGGTTTGTTCGAAAAAATCAAAGAAATAACCAAACCAAACCGACCCGATAAATTCTATTCATATATTTTATACATAATACATTATTTATAAAAATAATTTTTATTATTTAATCTACTAATGAAAGCATATAAATGTTCAAGATGAGAACATTTATCTTATCGATTTTACGTATATAAATGTCTGTGACAAGTTTTGGTGGGACTAGTTTGTCACTATCTCTTCCTTCTAGACCAAAATGGTGAATGTAAAAAATTTTCTCACAGTAAATTTAATGATTGAAAGTTCCATAATATAAGGCGTTCTAACAATTGTTTATTTTAAATGGATCGTTGTCACTTTTTCTCCATTTTAAAGGTATCATTGCTTTTATTTTTGTGTATAGTTAATACCGAATCAAACCAAATTGAAACCGATAACAACCAAACCGATAAATATAAATATAATTGGATTGAGTTGGTTTTGAGAATTTAAAAACCAAATTAAGCTGGTTTAATTTTGGTTTTGACCAATAATAGACCCATGAACACCCCTATTCGGAAGATACCAAACTTTTTCAGAGACATTATCTTTATCTATACCAAGTTTATCATCATCCTAAAACTTAACTCTCAAAGGGATACACTTGGCAATTTATTTTTCACTTGTAAGTCTCATATCCTTTTAATTCAAACAGATTTAGTTCCCTGAATTCAACTCTAGCCTCTTTCATACGAAGTAAATCCATATTACTACTAGGTACATGTAACACTTATAAATCTCATCTAATAGTATTATACCTTGGGTATAATATATTCTTACAAATTTAAGGTCCGTATTCATCTAATGACTTAGCCACAATCAACATATGCACATATTAAAGATTCTCAAGAGATACCAACTTAAACTATTCCTATATCATCATTGTTTTATCAAAGAGTGTTCTAACATCCTCCATATATCATCATTGTTTTCTTCACCACAATTAATATCTAGTTCAAAATTAATGTCTAGTACAAATCATGAACCACTGATGGGACCTCTCTATACTATACTAATCCATCAAAAATTTTGATGTTCATAGGTCATAACACCCTAATTTATACTTTATTTCGAATAGAAATGCTACACCAATATATACATTCCCTTAAGCTGGCACCTAGACATCCCTTATATCTTAACTCAATAGGGATATACATTTGAACCAATAAACTTTTATGCACTAAAGGATTCCTCTTAAGTCCTAGTGCAAATTTCCTATCATTTTTATGCCTAAATATGAAAAGATTGCACCTTTAGAAATACACCTTAAAATTAAGGCATAACCAAAGAAATTAGGGTGAAGCAGAAAGTCTGGATGAGTCAATTACAGATCGCTTGATTGAACAATTTAGAGTATGAAAAATATTTTCGAAATGTCTCATAGCCTCCTCGTTATAAATGTGGGAGCTACACACTCATAAAAAGGATTCTGCTTGACACATTTTCATAGACAACCTAGGAAATTGAACCTTACACTTTGATACCAACTTTGTAATGCTCCAAAATTTCACCCTAGACATGAAATGACAATTGGATTAACCCCATTAGGCCCAAGAGCACAATCAACCTGATTAACCCGGATAATGCACTAGCAGTACAAATACCAATTTAAATATAATCGAGAAAGATAATATCCATTTCAATTAATATTCAAAAGAGGAAAATCAATTTCAACTAACCATAGTTCTATGAAATATGTCCTAACAGAATAACAATGTTTATATCGGGACATGACCCCTATATATCTTGAAAACTAAAAAAAGACTCATGAAAGAAAACTTCACTTTTCAGAAGATGAAAAGCTCGCCACAATGCTAATTGTTGTCTCTAAAAGATATACTGTTGCTTGTAACCACAAACATGAAATGAAACATTTAAGGACGGTCAATATGACGAGTACTGATATGCAACCTACGAAAGGGACAAAACAATATACATACATATAATATAACGATAAAGGTAAAGAAAAATCATTAGTATAGACTCAAAACATTTAGACATAAACCTTTCAAAAATCATTAATCCTGAATAAAGTAGTGTTCATTGACATAATGCGACCTACGGACTATATGAATCTGGTCTCCACCTGATCGAGGACCCCAATCCATGTATACCGCATGAATTAAGAAATATAAAAATCTGGCGAACCAAACTCTCCCAAAGATAATACTCTACAGAGGCTGCTCCGATTAACAATCTAAAGTGGTCAATCATATTTCAGGGACCTCCCATGTTGGGAAACGTGGTTTTGGGTGATGAGTCACAGGACTATACTCCTTCTTCGTGATGCTACCAAACTCTCTTCAAGCCCCATTAAATTTTTTATAAGTTTCCATTTATTACAAAATTCTATTTATTCCATTACAAGATACTAAGATTTGCAAGTCACTATAACCATGCCAGATTATATAATTGATCATTTAAAATTCTTAAACTATCCTTTGAAAATCAAGACTCATTTATGATAAAGCATTCCGTTCAAAGCCATGATTCAAGTATTTTCAAGTTATAAGACAATGCATAAAACACAATATCAATAATATTTAATCCAAATGAGAAATTATCCTTTGCTCATAATTTTAAATCCAAAATTTCGAATGACTCATAGATTTTCAAATCCGTTCTTTGTACTGAAAAACCCTACTCAAAATCATATGAGTCAATTCATACATTCAAAACCAACAATTTATATTTCGAAATCATAATTAAATAACTTGAATACAATCAATAAGAGAGGAACATTCGTAAATAATTTTCATAAAATCGGATCTTAACCTTAACCTCAATTCGTAATTAGAAAATACAAATAATAGAATATGAACTTTGTACAAGTAGTTTAAAACAGGGAGTGTTCAACATATCTTTTTGACATAAACTTAGCAAAGGGACCTCAAAAATTAACCTTAGATCTTGCATCTTAAAGCTTGAATTTTTTTTTAAGTTCCTGCGTGTAGGAAATTAGAAGAGAATGAGAGGGTTTTAATTATGTAAAATTGATTTTCTACATGTTTAGGGACATTAAAATATCTCCCTCGAAGTTTATACGATAAAAATACCTTAAAAAAGAGACGTGATTTAACCTAGGCAATGAGGTCCGTATCCTCTCCACATAGTGGGGCCATCTCAGAGCTCTGTCAGGTTGGAGCGTATCTAGTAAAATAATCATAATTTTTTACTCTGAACTCAAATTGATGCAAACTTTGCGGAGTTGGAAAGAAGACTCATAGACTTTTAATTTGATAGGTTATAGGTCATGTAACTCTTTGTATTTTGAGAGATATGATCATTTGAAATTGACCCTAGTAAAATCCTATGCGAAAACTCAATTGATAAAGGAGTTTTTAACTTAACTTTGAGCTATAAGTTCCTTATTACCCTAATTCATATTCAAAGCTCTTCTTCAGTATGGAGTTGTTTTCAAAACCTATGCAACATTAGAAAACATCAGATTGAGAGTCTATATGCAGTTAAAGAATGATTCCGATCATAGTTTGATAATCCCAGGTGCTGCAGTTGGACATAGTTGTAAGACTAGATAAAATTGATGTCAAAATTTTCATTCATTTTTACTTGTCAACTATATTAAAAATAGATGTCTATTTTTACTTGTTTATTTTTAAAAATCAAGAGATAATTTATTACTTAGTTCCTAATAATCTATCTGTGCATTTTCAAATTATTATTTGCTAAATTGGTTGTTGGGTATTTGTAGAGTACGTTTAGGTCGTTTTGTGTGTAATTGGCAAGTGAAGTCAAGAACTTGTCTACTTTTGCTGTTGTTTTTGGTCCATAAAGCAATCAGTCCACACTTGCATCTTGGGGTTAAGTTTATAAATGTCCCTAAATAGGGCCATGCTTAATAATTTCAAATAGTCCCCGCTTCAGAAATTTTGCTCTTTTCACCGGTGATATTTTAAGATAGTAGACCTGCTCAATTGACCTCAAGTTGTATCAAGGCATACCCTAGATCTTACGCATGATGGGAACACAAGTTTTTTACAAATTAATGCCAATTTAAAAATATTTTATTAAGTGGGGACAAAATTTAAAATTTGACATGCTCACAAATCTTTTCCTGCATATTTCTCACATCTTAGGTTTCATTCAGACACAATTAGAGATAGCAATTGGGGTAGGATGGGGTGGTGCAAGGCAAGGTAGAGGAAAGATTTAATTGGGTCAAGTTAGAATAGGACAAAGCAAAATATTATTGTTGGCATATCTTAGACCTCTCTTTTACGTGACCCCAGCTATTGGATATGTCTCCCAACAGTTTTGAAGAAGCAGTTCACTTCAAGGACTTGTTCAGGTCCTCCTTGACCTTTAGCAGGTCCTTCTCTATCACAACATTTCTAGGCTAGATTCAACTTCAACTCAGCCTCCTTCAGTTCTCTTTTAAAGCAAGTTCATTTTCACTTATTTTACCTTTTAACTTAGTATCAAACTTAGCATCAGTCTCCATCAATTTCAAAAGTTCATCTTTTTTAGTTTCAAGAGCCACAACCTTTACTTCCAAATCAGATATTTGGGTTATCAAAATTAATTTTTCATTATGTGACACATCCACACTATTAGTTAACAAGTCCTTTTCAGTAGTTAGTTCACAAATGGAATCAATAAGAACACATGCAAGCTTTTTCAACTTTTTGGTAGAGTAAAGATTTAAGTTCTCTTTCAAGTCCAGTAGTGTTACCTGTTCCTCTTCTTCTTCCTCATTGTCTGATAGAGCCATGAATGCAAACAAACTGTCATAGATTTCATCATCATCTTTCACAGCTAGTATTAATGAATCCTCAGGCTATTCTTTATCCTCAGAGCCAATATAGGAGTTGCCTTATACCCCCAGAATTCTCATCACAATCTGATTAGCTACAACCTTTTTTCTAAATTTTTCTAGAACCTGGTCCTTCTTTTTGGCAAACCTTGAGCCATCTTTGTAATCACCCTTTCCATAAGGACGCTCTCTGATGAAATGTCCTGGCTTTCCACATCCGTGATATAGTTCAATATTACCTTGAGATCTACCCACATTTCCTTTCCTCGCAAAGCCATGATTTTTCCTAATGATTTTCTTGAACTTCTTGGTGAGATAAGCCATATCTACACCATCAATCTCATCATCATTGTGAGCTGTCTTCAGTGCCAAGGTCTTATCCTTCTTTCCTTCTCTTTTAGCAATATCATGTTTTTTGTTGAGCTCATGTGTTTGAAGAATTCCTATAAGCACATCTATGGTCAAAGTCTTCAGATTCTTTGACTCTCTAATAACATCAACTTTGCTTTCCTAAGACTTGGAAAGTACTTTGAGAATTTTTCTCACCTGTTTGGTTTGACTAACAGGTTCTCCCAAGCATTTCACCTCATTTGTCATAGTTGAGAACCTGGTCTTCATATTGTGTATGGATTCACCTTCCATCATGATAAAGTCTTCATACTGAGAAGTCAACATGTCCACTTTTGATTCCTTCACCTGCTTAGTACCTTCATGAGCATTCCTCGGACAGTCCCATATCTCTTTGACAGGTTTACAAGCTGAGATTCTATTATACTCCTCAGCTCCGATCCCACACACGATCAACTTCTTGGCCTTGTAGTTTTTCTCAATCTTCTTTCTATCAGCCTCTGAGTATTGTTGCCGGGTCTTAGGAAGCAGCCAAGTAGTTTCTCCAGTCCATCAAGAATGATGTCCCATAGTTCACTACCTTCCACCATGAGAAAGTCGTGCATACAACCTTTCCACCACCCATAAAACTTGCCGTTAAATCTTAGTGGCCTCGTAGATGATTGTCCCTCTTCTAAGTTGAGTGGAGCAGTCATATTCACCAGAAAATCCTAGGTGTGAACCTTATTGAGATCCCTGCTCTGATACCAGTTGAAGAGTAAATATGCATCTACCACAGCAAGGGATCTGGTCCCTCAAAAGATTATAAGCAGAAACTAAAAAAGGTAAACAACAAGAGACAAACAAATAAGGATTTAACGTGGAAAACTCCTTGCTCAAGGGAGGAACAACCACAACCTGTTCAAATAGGATTTCCCAAAATCCAAGTCCACTAATGAATGAGCAAAGTAAAGATATATAACACACACAATTTATTTCCCTCACTTCCTCACCATTCCTAGTTGCAACCTAGTTACAAGAAATGAGCAGCAACAACACCAACTGGTCTACACTCTCACCACCCTGATGAAGTTAGACTACACTACTACAACACTCGAAAACTTCACATAGCCTACAAGGTATACAACTCACAAATCAATTTTGAAAAACAATGACCACATTCCTTTATAGACTAGGAGTGATCTTACAATTTACTGACCAATACAACAACTAACAAACAAAGAAACTATATAAGCCATCTATCAGATCCCTTGCACGCAATAGCTGTTTCTTCACACATTAGGAGCCAAAAGAGCACTTTTGGAGAGAAAGAATATTCAGTTGTGAAATTTTCCAAAAGCTTGGTTTATTCCTTGGACAAACTCCTTTTATTCTGCAAAGGTTGAAGTGCATGGACCTCTGGTCCGTCAGTACAAATGAGGTTGACATTTCTCCAACCACATCAACTTTTAAACCAGTTGTATCCCATGTTCAACTAAGCAGATCCGATAGTCTACCTGGTCCTCGAGTCAGTTTGTTAATCATCAAAACATCAAAGTCATGCACTTAACATTGACTTTGATGTTTTGATGATTAACATTATTATTTAGATTAGATTAGGGATAATTACCTAACCAACCAAATTTATACACTACATTAATCAAATATAGCAAGAGTTTAAAAATATTAGTATCATACATAACAAGAGTTTTCATAAAATTCGCATTTTATAAATAATTCAGAGTGTATCACTATTATAGAGTGAATTGATGTATCATTAATACATACTTTATATCACTGATATGGAGTGAATTTCGAAAGGTGAATTGTATCATTGATGAATAACGAATTTTATATATATAACGCGTTGAGTATCCTGCCTGGGGAGTACGTTCGCAAGAATGAAACTCAAAGGAATTGACAGGGGCCCGCACAAGCGATGGAGCATGTGATTTAATTTGATGCAAAGCGAAGAACCTTACCAAGCCTTTCTGACATGATTCTTGGTGATCCTGAACCTAATCCAAACAGTTAGTATATACTTGATTACGATTTTATCTGTTTAAATATTAAGTATAGTAATAATTTTAACAAGATTGTGACTCAATGTATATTTTGTCCTGTTTCTAGATATATATAATTTTTTCTATTGAAAGGAACTGATTTGCCACGTCAAATAACAAAATTAGATGTTCTGATTAATGTTCTTTATTTGATAGAGAACAATAACTTATGGGACAACCACTCTACTACACTTACAAGGATATAATTAAATTGAGGTTTCTTAAAGATTCATATAATTGCAAAATAATTATTTAGTTATGTAGATGTTAATCTTTTGAGGTTAACATTTAACCTAATCATACCCATGTTAATAAACTTGGGATGTATATTTTTTTCGTCTATTGGAGATCCAAAGTGACAAAAGAAAAGTACAAATTTGGACCTCAGCTTATGTTCTTTAAGAAATTTGAAAGATGTGTTAGTCAATGTAACCTCTAAACTAGTAGGCATTTTTGGTCATTTTCACGATTTTTCTAAAGGAGACAAAAAGATCCCTATTCAATGGATGGGAACAAATGGGTACTCTAATGACTAAGCAACCCAAGTGGCTAAAACATTTCACATTGATATTGTGTTCGGAGAAATACCAATAGTGTAATGTAGATTGTCCATCTTGATGTAAGCATTCGTGATCGATTTGATAACTCAAACCTATGACCTATATATAAATCATACAAAGCTAGATAATTTTACAAGAAATCCTGCACTTATTACTATATATTTGTTGATCACATCACATTGCAATTTGCACAGAGACATTAACTTATTAACAAGTAGACTTTCTCATGTCTGGCTTTTCCCTAAATGGAGGGACGCATGTATCCTGAAATTTCCTTGAAGTTGTTGGTTCACCACTTGGGGATTTTAAATTATTAATTAGTCGAAAGCATAGAAGGGATAAATATTTATTCATTCACATACCCTTCGGGATGGCCCATTAGTTTGAGTTTGAAACTTTCATATTGGAGGTCTCAAGTTTGAAATCCCTTACCAGCAAAAGCAAGGGATTTGCCTTTTGGAATCGATCGCTCGTCACCGGGCTAGTATGAATTACCACTCCTGTGTGGTTTGCACCCTGTGCGTATCTAAAGAGTAGCAGTTGTAGTTTCGCCCCTGTCATAAAAAAGATATTTATGCACATATGTTATTTACACAAGTCCAATCAAGTTAATTTTAAATATCAAAATTAAAGTGACACTTTTAAAAGGAAAAAAAATATAGGAATTGGATCGACTAGGCAAATTATTTACCTAAATTGGAGCCAACTAATGTATTTACCCTGATTGGACCTAAGGTTTAAATTATTTATTCGACTGTATTGTTGCTGAACCACTGCTTCTTCATTTTTGATACCACTAGAGTGTATACATATATATATATGTACACACACGTTGATGGTATCTATATATTCTAATGGTATCAACAAGTAAATGAGTAGTGTATTTCACTAAACCACTGCTTCTTCATCCTTGATACTATAAAGTATATATAATTTGATTATATAAACCCGTAATCGAACAGTCTTTCCTTTGAAATGTTGTTTGTTCCTCCTTGATGCCATCAGAGTATATATATATATATATACACACACATATATATACACACACACACACACTCTAATGGTATCAAGGAGTTACTAAGTAGTGTTATCAATAAAGCACTACTTCTTCCTCTTTGATACCGTCAGATATATGAAACTTTGATGCTACCAAACAGTTTTACTGAAGTAATACTTCTTCATCTTTGATACCATCAGAGTATGCATATACTCTCACGGCATGAAACGTGTAAATGTAATTAAAAACATGAAATGTGAAATTAAGGAAATAACCACTTGTAAATAATTTTCTTTTTTGAGGTACACATGGTTTTTTTCTCCATTTAAAAATGTCTTATTTTATTTTTTCAAACATATCGCCTTTTAAAATTTTACAAAAAAAAACACATACATGACAATGGCATATATTTACTTACATGGAATGATATATAAAATAAAATGATAAAAAAATCGTACAATTGACTTCTTGTTCTTGGTAGATTGTGTGCATATCAAATTTCTGGCTTGTCTTGTGGAAAAACACATAGTATTTGGGGAAGAAAAATCTTTGATGACTTTTGATTTTCCACAAAAATAGTAATTCTGCATAATATCTTCAACAATTAATTATAATTGTTACCTACCCATTATATAAAAGCCCTACTGCTTGGTTGGCCAAAAGGTCAAAATATCTATGCAACTTGGCCAATACTGTCCTACCATTTAACTCGTGTCTTAACAAAAAAAAAAGTGACAAATAAAAACCCAACAAGTATTATTAATCATCTCTAATAATTAAATTACAATTATTCTATTACTTTCTTTATCTCTCTACTTATTCTTGTGTCTCTACCATTTTTTCCTCCATCCAACCTCATCGGAACATTTTCTCCTCCATCTAACCTCGCCGGAGATGGCTTATCCGGCAAACAAAACAACAAACAATATGTTAATTTCAAACTCAAGCATTATTTAATTAGTTTATATGTTAATATAATGAAATTGTATTAGAAATACGTTATATATGCATATTCATATCGTACAAATTTAATGTTAAGCTAAGACCCATTAGGTAATTAATTAGGAGAGAGAAATAATTATAGAAATTAATGGAAGAGAGAGAAATAAAAAAAATGGTGTTTCATTCTTTTTATATTATTTCGGGTAAAAGAAGTAATACTATTTTGGATAAGAGCAAAATTTATACTAAAATTCATAATTAATGCTACTCCCTCCGTCCATCTTTATTTGTCTACTATATTATTTTGGATGTCCAATAATACTTGTCCAGTTTATGAAATCAAGAGATAATTTTACACTTAGTTCCTAATTCACATTGATCATTAATTATAGTCATTTCCCTATCACATTTTTCAAGTCATTGTACTTATTATATTCAAAGAATAATTTGATAAAACTATATCTATCATTTAATATTTTTTAATTCCCGTGTCAAATAAAAAAGAGACAAGTAAAGATGAATAGAAAGAGTATAAAACATCTTAGATAACTACCAAAAATTCAGAGATAAAATATTAAATGATTTAGTTTTATCTGCTTAAACTTTAACGACAAATTAAAATTATTCAATCTGTTTGGCATTACTTAGAACAATCAAAGTAGGTATGAGCTATCTAAATATTGCGATCCAAAAATTATGAGGCATTTTCATATATAGCCACTCAAGAATATTTTAATTATGCTTCATAGCTGTATTTTGTGTAATTACATCTCGTAACTATAGTTATAACAATATTTGTATACGTTTATACAATACTCTATACAAGTTGTAGTTTTGTATATCAGTTGTATATTTTGCTATACAATTCGTACACAACGTTTGTATAATTTGCTATAGAATTCGTAGTGTTTGTATATTTTGCTATACAATTTGATTCGCGCACAACTTTTGTATAGTCGCGCACAACGTTTATATAAATCGCGCGAATATACAAAATTCAAACTGTAATTATAGCTAAATATTTGCCGCAAATCGTAATTAATTCAAATTATATCTATATTAATTAATTAACTAATATATATTTACTTATCCGTGCAATATTTTCAAATATTAATGGTATGACAATGATTAGTTCCCGTCAGCCTCTCAAGTAAGTAGATATTCATAGTCATATATGGTTGACTTAACCCATTAAATATTAAATATAAATATTAGCCTCCCATAATGCTGAAAAGGATGCCTCTTAACTTATTCTATGCCATTACCAATACGTCCAGTTATCATCATATTATAAAGTGAGGGCATATATATTATCTTTTTCTTGTGTTAAAAAAATGCATAAGAGACAAACTAAACGTTATCTATTGCATTTATGACTAATTAATAGTTCAGATCTCAAAATCAGGAGGATAATACAGCTTACATAATGTTTTTTTACTTGTAAAATTCTGACATAAAAAGAGGTAGATTGTTTCTCGATTTGGATTGTGATGAAGTGGTAAGTATTTTTTTATTTTTTACTAGAGGTTTCGGGTTCGAATTTCTCATTACTATGGTATAAATGATGAGATAAGTTATTCCAAAATTGACAATTAAACAAGATATCAATTTTTTTTTTATTCATGACTATTTATTTTTATCTTCACACCAAATTTAGTTAATGTTTTTGTAAGGGGTATGCATAACACTTGTTTGACTAAACTTCTGAAAATAAATAATTTTTGCAAATGCTTATTTTAGAAAATTGAGTTGTTTGGTAAAAAAATTTGGAAAGAAATAAATGTTTTTTGAGTACTCATAGTAAGAACTATTTTTCAGAAGCCAATTTTTTTTTCATTTTTTTTAAACCTTGACAAAGCAAAAACTATTGTTCAATTATTGACAAAAAATATTTTTTTGATTGATTAATTAAACATAAACTGCTATTCTCCAAAAATATTTTTCACAAAAATTGATTTAAATTATTTTTTAAAATAAACAAATTTTAAAAGTTTAGTCAAATATGCCAGCAAATATGAAAATTAAATGGATAGAAAGGAGTATATATATTAGGCTCGCTTTAATTAAAAACAAGTTCAGTGACGTTTAATTAGTTTTCAAAATAAAATTTGGTTTCCAAAAATCAGACCAATTATTTTTATTTAGAAAAGGTATTTAAATATTCATAAACATCACGACAAATGTTTTCTAATAAATCTTTTACAAGATGTAAACACACAATTATTAGTAGTTTACTAAATCAAAACCTAATCCAAATCCATCACCTTTTAGGATTAACCCAAATTTAATTCTCCCAAAATGAAAGGTGAGGTTGGCAGAATCAAGACCATAATTAGGCAGATAATTATTAGCACTCACACGTTTGGATTTTAACAGTTTAATAAATTTATCTTTATAATCATAAATAAATAACTTAAATTCATATCTAAGGGATAGAAGTTAAGTATTACCCAAGATCTGTATCACATATTTCTTTAAAGAAAATTGACACTAACATGACTCGTTGGATATTGAGTTGAAATTAAATAAATATCGAGTGCGAATAAATTTTATTTTGATACAAATAACGATGTAATTAAAGTCAAATTTGATAAGTCAATACTCCATCCGAAAACCGCAATTGGATGGGAGTTACTATGACGACTCGTGAGACTTGTAATTCTTATCCAACTAATTAATTTAGACTGAAAACCTAAATAAATAGAAAACATAATATATATAATAATTCCAACATTCCTTAAGTTCATAAAAGGGCAAAAGATATGATTACTTTTAATCCGCACTAGATTAAAAAGTTATTATAGATTGTGAGTGTGTTTCACAAGCTTTTACTTTACTACTACTATATATATGAAGCACCTATTGAATTAAAGGATATACATATATATTTTCCTATCAAACGTATTATTGCATTGAAAAATTATGGAGAAGGGTGAAGGAGATAATTTCACAGGGATTAACAAATATGCTTGTGCTTGTTCTATTGTTGCTTCCATGATATCTATCATCTTTGGTTATGGTCAGTTTTCTACTTCTTCATTCTTCTTTTTACCTTTGAAATCCATTAGAGTCTTAGGGGATACAAAATATATTATAAAGTAGTAAATACATGAAGAAGAAAGTGAGATTCAACTTCCATTACGATCAGCCTCCTTAATTATACGAATAATTACAAGATTTTTTCTTTCTGAAATAGTCTAACAAGAATTTATGTTTAAATTCAGATACGGGTGTGATGAGCGGAGCAATGATTTTTGTGAAGAAAGAATTCAATATCAGTGATGCAAAAACAGAAGTTCTAGCAGGGATACTAAATTTATGTGCTTTAGTTGGATCACTCTGTGCTGGAAGAACCTCTGATTATATTGGACGACGATACACTATAGTTATAGCTTCCATAATTTTCTTATGTGGATCTGTTGTAATGGGATGCGGTCCAAGTTACGTGGTTTTATTAGTAGGCCGGTGTGTTGCTGGAGTTGGAGTTGGTTTTGCACTTATGATTGCACCAGTTTATTCAGCAGAAGTGTCATCTCCATCAACGCGTGGTTTTCTGTCATCTCTACCAGAAATTGGAATTAGCGTTGGGATCTTACTTGGTTACTTGTCCAATTATATTTTTGCTGGATTGCCTCTGAGACTTGGCTGGAGAATTATGCTGGGAATTGCAGCAATTCCATCACTTTTCTTGGCGATTGGCATTCTCAGAATGCCAGAGTCTCCTAGATGGCTCATCATGAAAGGCCGTCTAAGAGAAGCCAAAGAAATAATGTACAAAGTTTCAAACGATCCTAAAGAAGCTGAATTCCGATTGAGGGAGATTAAAAAAGTTGTAGGCATCGACGAAAATTGTGATGATGACATTGTCAAGATTTCGGAATCAGTGAAGTCACAAGGCGAAGGTATTTGGAAAGAACTATTGCTAAAACCAACAAAATCACTCAGATGGATTTTAATTGCCGGTGTGGGAATTCATTTCTTTGAGCATGCAACTGGAATTGAAGCAGTGATACTGTATAGTCACAAAATCTTTGACAAAGCAGGGGTACATGACCATAAACACCAAATTCTTGCCACAGTTGGTGTTGGATTTACTAAGTTCATATTCATCGTGTTGTCCACTTTCTTGATTGACAGAGTTGGTAGGAGAAAGTTATTGTTAATAAGTTTAAGTGGCATGGTTGTGACATTAACTGGACTTGGGATTTTCTTGACATTGGCAGAGCACTCTGGTGGAAAACTTATATGGGTTTTGGTCCTTAGCATAATTACAACTTATGGGGTTGTGATGTTTTTCAACATTGGGCTTGGCCCTGTTACTTGGGTGTACACTGCTGAGATTTTCCCTCTTAAGTACAGATCCTTAGGAGTTGGAATTGGTGTTGCAGTTAATAGGTTGACGAACGCAACTGTTTCTATGAGTTTTTTGTCAATTTCTTCAGCAATTACAACTGGTGGTGCTTTCTTCATGTTTGCTGGGATATCAGTGATGGCTTTGATCTTTTTTTACTTTTTCTTGCCTGAGACTAAAGGAAA
This sequence comes from Solanum rostratum, assembly GCA_029948455.1. NCBI lineage: Eukaryota > Viridiplantae > Streptophyta > Magnoliopsida > Solanales > Solanaceae > Solanum > Solanum rostratum. The sequence continues at coordinate 24,248,093 of CM057056.1, forward strand.
GTCTTTGGAAGAAATGGAAGCTCTTTTTACCACCAGGGGCAGATGTTCTGAGAAGGTTAGCAAGGAGGTAGAGATTGGAAAATATTGATGCATGATCAATTATTATTATGCATACAAACTTTTGTGTAGCTATCCTTGAAAAATTCCGTCTATGTCAATGCGGATAAAGGAGGAGGGTTGATATTGAGAAGGCTATATGCTGAGTTCAGAAGAGTATTTGATCCCACCCCTAGTTTGTAAAGTTAAGTATTGATCTTATTAGCTACAAACATTCAAATGCAGCTACTTGTTATTACTTATTATAGTGCAGTTTGGTGATCAATTGTCATCTAGTTGTTGCTGAAGCTTTTCAGGTCTATTTTTGCTGCTCTCTTTGGTCCATGGGCATCTCCAATCCGAAATATCAAATTTAGCACTAAAACAAATTTTACATTAAAAAAAATATAAAAATTTCTATCTCTTCATTATTATATTATTATGTACTATTTCATTTATATTTTCTCATTTCTTAAAACAAATATTTTTCTAAAATATTCACTATATATAATTTTCATATTCTTTTCTTTTATAGTCATTTATTATAAAATTATTTTATATCATACTTTTTTAAATAATATAAATTGCTAGCAAATGTCACATATTATAGTTAATAATAGATAATACAAATAAAAATGAAATTATTAATGAAATATATATTGCACAATTGAAAATTTTATTTTAAATTCTACACAAATTGAACTTGCAAGATTACTACGTTACTCCCATAAATGTTCTATTAATACATTAATCTCATCACTATTTGAAATTAATAGATCTTCAACTATGCGTCTGTTGAGGATCTCTAGCACCTATATCTGTATCATAAAGCAATGTAGTGCTGAATAACATTAGTATATGAAATGTATGATATGTAAAATAGTTGAAAAGGAAAAACACTCAGTAATACTCAACATCATGAAACTCAACTCAAGCAAAACATGCAAGATTGAAAAAAGATAATGCTTTATAAAAGGACTCAATCATATGCAATCTCAATCAAATCCTATTATTTATTTTTAGGGAGTTTCTTTAATCGACAATCATTACCTATGAGCTAGTGACAATGCTTTGCACTGTCAATGCGCAGTCGTGCCATACCTTGCTAGAGTTAGGGATGATCAACCTACCTGGATCCACAATCAAATCAAAGTCCTCTTTTGGGACAAGAGAGGGGTTCCAAATTAATGATATGATCTTATCCTATGCTGGCTACGTGATTTATGGAGTTTGAGTTGTTTTAACTCTTACCCAATTGTGCTCAATACTACTCCCAAAAGACATTATTATGCTCATACGCTCAATCAAGTAAAACACTGAAATGATTTCATCTTGTCTCATTGAATTCTCATCAAACTCAATCTTATCTCAAACCATCATGTTTTATCATTTAAACTCAAATGCTGTCAAATCACTCGCATATCGTCAAAATCTCTTTCTCAAAAAACTCATTTAAATTCAATTGAAGGTGAATTTTTTATGGGACAATTCATACTCTATTCAACGAATGAAAACCATCAATCTTAACTCAAAATAATGCATAGTAAAAATCATGATCATCAACTCAACTAGGTTTCATGTGAAGATAACCATGAATAATGACCTCAAGAATTAAAAGTGTAGGAACAACAATAATCTCAACACATAACTATATGAAACTCAGAAGACAAGAATTAACTCAATTTGGGACCTAAGGAAATTAGAGCCCAAGTTCATATGGTTTTTGTATAAGAAACCACAAGGGAGATCTTTGTTATGCGCAAGTGGAAATCTTGGGACAAATGACAAACATTCAAGTAGAGCAAGAACTACACTGAAAGCTACGAGGTACTAGGAGAAAGAATTACATATTTCTAAGGTTGTGGAAATTGATTCATTAGTGATGGTCAATGTAATTAAAGAGAGGTGGGAAGTTTCATGGGAGATTGTAGAAATGGTGAAGGAGATTAAGAAGCACATTGCTAATCAGCAAATAATTATACAACATATTTTCAGAGAAGGCAACTGGCTTGCGGATTATTTAGCAAACAAAGCAACAAAAGAGGAAAAGAATCTGGTATACGAGGGTTTCAAGCAGCTACCTAAAGAGGGTCGTCAAATTATCAACACAAATAAAGCTAAAATACCAATGCTCAGAATAAGAACAAAACAGATTAGTGTGCAACATTCATGAATAATGTTAACACAATCTTTCTACAGTTCAGATGAAGAAAAGGTAAATGTAGCAAATATATTTACATTAGATGCTATACACATGACAAAAATGGTTGTTACATACAAAAACTAGAGCATACTAGGTTGCAAAAAGCAATATTGATACGTAAGAAAGGATCTGGTCTCATTGTTCGTGTGAAACCTGAAAAGCCAGCCTTAGCTTAAGTGACAGAGAGGCTAGACCGCCAGTATCAAGATACAAAGAAATTCCAAGCATCTGGAAGGGGAGAAATAAGAAATTAAAAAAAAGATACACGGAGAAGAGAAGGGATAAAAGCAGACATACCTAATATATACTGATGCCCAGAAGAAATTTAAGAAACAAGATAAAGATAGTGAGGATGATCAAAATCCGAAGCAGAGAACTCCGGCACCATGGCGGACCCATCGAGGAAAGAACGGAAGAGTCATTTTGGAAAGGGAAGTAGCTGGTACGCGACGCCTCCGCGACGCGGTATTGTCGCGGACGGACACTGTTTCGGGCAATTTTTTTTTTTTAATTTTGAGCTACGGGCCCCAAAAAATTCCCCGAAAAATGCACTACGCGACGCCTCCGCGACGCGGTACTGTCGCGGACGGACACTGTTTCGGGCAATTTTTTTTTTTAATTTTGAGCTACGGGCCCCAGAAAATTCCCCGAACAATGACAAAAACAACTTCACGGATTTGGAAAAAAAATCGATGATGCATTTTTGACCTATAGCAGGCGAACAAGTGTGTGTTCGCGACGCCTTCGCGACGCGGACATGTCGCGGAGGGTCACTATTTTCGGGGCCAAATTTTTTTTGGAATTTGAGCTACGGGCCCCAAAAAATTCACCGAACAAGGCAATAGCTGAAAAACATCAACACCACTTAGTCCCAACATAAAAATTTCAATATTGAACGATGGATTACCGGGAATCGGTGATGCACGAGAATTGTGCAGCAGCTGCTGTAAAGGTTGTAGCAGTTGCTGGGAATTGTGCAGCAATTTTTGTATTATTCTCAGCAATTGCTGGACCCTACTTTTTGATTTTTCATTAGTAGCTATAACAAGTTGACTATAAGTTGATGGTATCAACCATATATAGTGATAAATTGAGTTTTGTTACTCCAATTTCAAATAAAATGCTAAATTCATTGAGTGATCTTTTACATTGACGTGACGATTGCACAAGTAATATACAATCTATTGAGCAATTGCATATGTAAGTGATTGTGACTAAATAAATTGAGTATTAGTTGGTTGCGTCAATATGTTTTATAATATATTAGTAGTGATCTTATGCGTTGAGGTGGAATCAGTAGTGATCTTATACATTGAGATAGTACTTACACAAGTAATACAATCGCAGTTCTAAATCACACTTATTTCAATGGCTTTTTCCATTAATTAGTCTATTTGATCATGGTTATGGTTGAATATAGAGATTTTAGTCCAATTCAACACTAGAAATAACTCGATGGTAAATATTTTGTTTGAATTTGTTGAAGCAAGTTGGCAAGTTGCTGGATTATTCTCAGCAGTTGCTGGGAATTATGCAGCAACTGCTGTAAAGATCGTAGCAGTTGCTGGGAATTGTGCAGCAGTTGCTGTATTATTCTCAGCAATTGCTAGACCCTACTTTTAATTTTTTGTTAGTTGCTATAGCAAGTTGACTATAAGTTGATGGTATCAACCATATGTAGTGATAAATTGAGTTTTGTCACTCCAATTTCAAATAAAACGCTAAATTCAAGAGTGATCTTATACATTGACGTGGCGATTGCACAAGTAATATATAATCTATTGAGCAATTGCATATGTAAGTGATGGTGACTACGTAAATTGACTATTAGTTGGTTGCGTCAATATGTTTTATAATATATTAGTAGTGAGCTTATGTGTAGAGGTGGAATCAGTAGTGATCTTATACATTGAGATAGTACTTACACAAGTAATACGATCGCAGTTCTAAGTCACACTTATTTCAGTGGCTTTTTTCATTAATTAGTCCATTTGATCATGGTTATGGTTGAATATAGCGATTTTAGTCCAATTCAACACTAGAAATAACTCGATGGTAAACATTTTATTTGAATTTGTTGAAGCAAGCTGGCAAGTTGCTGGATTATTCTCAGCAGTTGCTGGGAATTGTGCAGCAGCTGCTGTAAAGGTCGTAGCAGTTGCTGGGAATTGTGCAGCAGTTACTGTATTATTCTCAGCAATTACTAGACCCTACTTTTGATTTTTTGTTAGTTGCTATAGCAAGTTGATTATAAGTTGATGGTATCAGCCATATGTAGTGATAAATTGAGTTTTGTTACTCCAATTTCAAATAAAACGCTAAATTCAAGAATGATCTTATACACTGACGTGGCGATTGCACAAGTAATATACAATCTATTGAGCAATTGCATATGTAAGTGATGGTGACTAAGTAAATTGACTATTAGTTGGCTGCGTCAATATGTTTTATAATATATTAGTAGTGATCTTATGCGTTGAGGTGGAATCGGTAGTGATCTTATACATTGAGATAGTACTTGCACAAGTAATACAATCGCAGTTCTAAATCACACTTATTTCAGTGGCTTTTTCCATTAATTAGTCCATTTGATCATGGTTATGGATGAATATAGCCATTTTAGTCCAATTCAACACTAGAAATACTCGATGGTAAACATTTTGTTTGAATTTGTTGTAGCAAGTTGGCAAGTTGTTAGATTATTCTCAGCAGTTGCTTGGAATTGCTGCACTCAGTCCAGCAACTGTTGCGTCTTCTCTAAAATGGCTCAACAGTGAAGATATGGCAGCAATGACAGAAACATCAACAAAAACAGAAAACTCAAATAAATAACACCACATACACTTTTATCAGTCATAATAATGATTAAAACTTACCTTTCAAGTAATTTCGAAGGCTACTCAAACAAATGCCCCCAAAAATTTGATTTTTTTCTCCCAAAATTGAAGCTCAAATCTTGTGTTGGGAAAATAGAAGAAGAAGAAGAAGAAGAAGAAGAAGAAGAAGAAGAACAACAACAACAACAACAACAACAACAAGAAGAAGAAAACAACAAGAACCATGAAAATGGGGAAAAAAGTTGTGGGAAACAATTGGAGGGGTCGTTGGGGATTTTTGGGGGGAGGGGGATTAGGGTATTTTTTTTTTGTGGGTTAAAGTGTATAAGAATAAACTTGGGGACCTTTTTGAAAATAGTCCAACATCATTAACTCTTAATTATAATTTTGTCACCTACACTCAACAATTAAAACTTGTGTCACTTTTTTTTAATTTTAAAACTATTTTGTGATCCTTAATTAAAAGGCCCGAGTAACTTAGCTAAAAAGGATCCATTTTGACCCAATTTTCTCAATTAGTAGGCCCTGAAATGTTTAGTCTCTCTTTAGAAATTAGAATGGCCCACTTTTGTATTAGCACTATTTATTTATCGTTTATTTAGACAACATCAAAAATTTTATATAAAAAAAATACTCAACTCAAACTCATATATGAAAGAGTTTACGTATTGAGCGTGTGGGTGAACTCAATCCAATGTTATGAATAACATTATATACATAGAAGAATTAGATCCCCAAACAAATTCGAAGAACTCAATGAATGCTCTTGAAACCCTACCTTTTCTCCTCTTCAATTTTGCGCTGAAATAATCTAAGTGTTAATGAGAGTATAGATATATTTGGTACTAATAAGAGGCTTATTTTAGTTGTCAAAATGTCAAGGTTTTGATCGAGAAAGGATGAAAAAGCCAAAAACATCCTTCGTTAAAACTGCTAAAATGATCCACAAAACTCCATTTACAGGTCTTGGTTCACTCTACAGCTCTCAGTTGGCCTTTCATAGATACTAGGGCTTCAGGGTCCTAGGTCTACGACCAAGCTTCTAGGGTTATCGATCTTTTTACGGATCATCCTACTACATGTTCGTAAAAAAGTACTGCAACTATATTTTTAAGATTGAAAACCACGAGACCAAACTAAGTATTATGGACTCGGCTCGTAAAAAGGATCACTTACTAATCTACCAGTCGTAGAACTTTGAAATTTGAAAGCACTCTACAGGTCGTAGAATGGTCTACGACTCATCCTATTTAATCGTGAAACTTTTTTTTGAGACTATTTCCAATACTTGAACTATTATGCGCTTGCCAATTTTTCTGGCTTGTCTTTGCGGAAATACGTAGTATTTGAAAAAAAAAAAATTCTTTGATGACTTTTTATTTTCCACTAAAATAGTAATTCTGCATAATGTCTCCAGCAAATAATTATAGTTATCACCTACCCATTATATAAAAAAGCCCTACTGCTTGGTTGGTCAAAGGTGGAAATATGTATGCAACTTGGTCAATATGATTATAAGTAATTGTAACAAAATGTGACAAATAAACACCCCTACAAGTATAAATTTTGAGATCTCTGGCTACTGAACAGCAGAATTACGATAAGGCCTAACAATTAACGAAGTAATTAAGTAAAAAATATTAAAATTTAAAATTAAAATTTCCATAGAGATAAAATATTATTTCATTTTATCCTTTTAAACTTTAATGTAAAAGTTATCCAGCATATATATACACGTGTGTGTGACAATGATTAGTTCTCATCACCCTCTCAAGACACCTATTCATAGTCATATATAGTTGGACTTAAACAATAGCCTCCCATAATGCTGAAAAGGATGCCTCTAACTTATTCTAAATTTCTATGCCATGACCACGTCATGATATTACACTATTGTCTGCTACTTCTTATATATTATATCGGCTTCATAAAAATATTTTATGTATTTTTTTATTTAATTTTTTTAAAGTAATTGTTTATTTTAATTATGATTTTATAATATTATCCCTAATAAATAATTTTCAAAGTGGCTTTAACTTGATTTTGCTATATCACCTAGATCAATTATTTTAAATTAAGTAGATAGTGAAATTAGGATAAAACAAATAATAAAATTAAATAACTATTTTAATATCTTCCTGTGATTATGTTTGTGTCAAAAAGTACTACAAATATATATAAAATCACTTAATCATTAAATTTAAAATTTTATCAACACTAATAATATTTATTGAATATTAATTTTATACTTAATGATAAAATTTAATAACGTCTAATTATATTATTAAAAAATAAATTTATGAATAACTATTGGACCGTGTGTTCCACGGGATCTTTCACCATTAGTATTATATAGTAAAGGTGGTTGAAAATTGTATAAATGCCTTATCTTTTTCTTGTAAAAAGACTGCATATGAGACAAACTAAATGTTATCAAACAGTATGTCAAACATAATACACAGCATTTATGACTAATTCAAAGTTGAGATCTCAAAATAATATAACGTCTTTTTCCTCATAAAATTATGGCACAGAAAGAGTAGGTTGGTTACTTGTTTAGATGGAGATGAATGAGGACTCTTATTTATAGGTAACGACTAACTAATTACCAAAAATTAAGATCAAAAGTTTGAACCCTCTATTTCCATCTATTCTATTTGTTATGGTTAGTAAAAATAATTAAAACTTATCTAAAATACTTGTAAGTTTAAAAATGAAGAAGGATTAATTTTTTTTTTTTGTCAACATTTATCCTTTGTTCTAGAATAGAGATTAATATATAATTAAAGAAACGAGTAGTATTAAATTAATTGGCCAAATCTTTGGAAAATTTGTTTGCAAATTTTTTTTAAAAAAATAAGCAAAATTTTTAAAAGTTTTTGTCAATTTTGAATATTTTAATTTTTAACTCCACCGGCCCCACTCCCTACCCCAAAAGAAAAAGAATTTAAATATTTATTTTTAAAAAATATTTTAAATTATGAAAATATTTTCATGTCAGAAATTATTTTTCTAAAAAATATTTTCTACTCTCTAGCTAAAAATAGAAATTTTTTTCTAAAATTTTTTTTTATCATTAAACAAACAATAGAAATTATTTTTCGGAAAATATTTTTCACCTTCCAACCAAACATGAGAAAATGAGTTAGAAAACATTTTCCTCCAAACCAAACACACCCTAAATCTTTTTTTGAAAGATGTGATGACACAACTTTTACTAATTTTCCAAATAAATACTAAATCAAAACCAAATCCAACGTTTTTTAGGATTAACCCAAATTTCATTCTCCCAAAGTGAATTGTGCATGGATAATTATATGCGTCACCCGAAAGATGAGAATTAAGACAATAATTAGGCACATAATTTATATCATAGGATTCATACCAAAACAATTTGTCTTTAAGAATCATTAATACAATTAGAAATACACATCACTTGATCATATCTAATCTATATATAAGATATGTATCATTTAGTTATTTGATATTATTAATAATGAGATATGATTTCATATTGATTTGAAAATTTTATTTGAACATACAATCTTAAATTTTTACGTTTAAGCTCCAAATTCTTTAACTAAACAGAAGTCGAGTGTGGTCAATTCAACATGCCAGGACTCGTGAGAGTTTAAAATTTTTATTTGTAGAGTATTGACTTGGTAAAAATAATAAACAAAATAAAGAGAAAGTATTGAAAATTGACGCTAAATAATAATATTGAGTGGGAGTAAACTCTGTTCCGATGCAAATGGATCTACCAAAAAATTATGAATAGTGAATGCGGAATTGGATGAGAGTTCATTGGTGAGTCCTACGCAAGACTTGTAATTCTTATCCACATATACTCTACTAACTAATTACTAAACTGAAAATGCAAATAAATAGGAAGTATTATTTTATTTCTATATATAGACCCACACTAAAGCTCATAAAAGAGCAAAAGATATGATTTCTTTCAAATCCGTATCTGTAATGAATGCACTAAATTAAAAGTTACCACAAATTGTGAGTGTGTCTCACCAGGCTTTTACTTTACGACCATATATATATGTATTGAGTTGAAGGATTATAAAAACAAAAGATAAACGTATTACTGCATTGAAAAATAATGGAGAAGGGTGAAGGAGAAAATTCCAAGAAGATTAACGGATATGCTTGTGCTTGTTCTATTGTTGCTTCCATGATATCCATCATCTTTGGTTATGGTCAGTTTTCTACTTTTTATTTGAAACTCATTAGTCAAGATTTTCATGTGTTTTTGTAACGAGAATTTATGTATGAATTCAGATACGGGTGTGATGAGCGGAGCAATGATTTTTGTGAAAAAAGAATTCCACATCAGTGATGTAAAAACAGAAGTTCTAGCAGGGATACTGAATTTATGTGCTTTAGTTGGGTCGCTGAGTGCTGGAAGAACCTCTGATTATATTGGACGACGATACACTATAGTTATTGCTTCCATAATTTTCTTGTTAGGATCTGTTGTAATGGGATACGGTCCAAATTACACCGTTTTATTAATAGGCCGATGTATTGCTGGAGTTGGTGTTGGTTTTGCACTTATGATTGCACCAGTTTATTCAGCAGAAGTTTCATCTCCATCAACGCGAGGATTTCTCTCATCTCTTCCAGAAATTGGAATTAGCACTGGGATTTTACTTGGTTATTTGTCTAATTATGTTTTTGCCGGATTGCCTCTGAGGCTTGGCTGGAGAATTATGTTGGGAATTGCAGCAATCCCTTCACTTTTCTTGGCGATTGGCATTCTCAGAATGCCAGAGTCTCCTAGATGGCTCATCATGAAAGGCCGTCTAGGAGAAGCCAAGGAAATAATGTACAAAGTTTCAAACGATCCTCAAGAAGCTGAATTCCGATTGAGGGAGGTTAAAAGAAATTTAGGCATTGATGAAAATTGTGATGATGAAATTGTGAAGATTCCAATAAAGTCACAAGGCGAAGGTGTTTGGAAAGAATTGTTGCTAAAACCAACAAAATCACTTAGATGGATTTTAATTGCTGGTGTGGGGATACATTTCTTTGAACATGCAACTGGAATTGAAGCAGTGATATTGTATAGTCACAAAATCTTTGGGAAAGCAGGGGTACATGACCATAAGGACCAAATTAAAGCCACAGTTGGTGTTGGAGTAACTAAGTTCATATTCATCGTGTTGTCGACTTTCTTGATTGACAGAGTTGGTAGGAGAAAGCTATTATTAACAAGTGTATGTGGCATGATTGTGGCATTAACTGGACTTGGGATTTTCTTGGCTTTGGCAGATCACTCTGATGGGAAACTTATATGGGCTTTGGTCCTCAGCATAATAACAACTTATGTATTTGTGGCATTTTTCAATTTTGGGCTTGCGCCTGTTACTTGGGTGTATACTGCTGAGATTTTCCCTCTTAAGTATAGGGGTTTAGGAGTTGGAATTGGTGTTGCAGTCAATAGGTTGATGAATGCAACAGTTTCTATGACTTTTTTGTCAATGATTTCACTAATGACAATTGCAGGTACTTTCTTCATGTTTGCTGGGATATCAGTCATGGCTTTCTTCTTTTTTTACTTTTTCTGTCCTGAGACTAAAGGAAAGTCTTTGGAAGAAATCCAAACTCTTTTCACTACAACAGAAGGTTCTAAGAAAGAGGTGGAGATTGCAAAACGTTGATGGCTTCATCAGTTGTAATAAACTGTGTCCTTTCACAAACGACGAGGGTTTACTAGTTGCCTATTGTTTCTGTTTCCTAGTGTAACTTATTTAAATAGAACAATTTTCTGATTTGGCTTCTCTTATATGTTGTCAAAATTTTGAGAATAAACTTATCTTTTTTCCCATACCAAAGTAAAGAGGTTGTTATTCGTATATTCTCAATTGACTAAAATAAGGCTTAATAAAATTTAGTATAAGATGAAAAATAACATGCAATAATAAACTCAAAGAATAAGATGGTAGAAAACTAAAATAATGTTTTTGGAAAGTTATATTCCCTTGAAATTATAAAAGGACTGTCTTAACCAGAAAAAGAACGTCACAAATTTTTTTCTTCTTCCTTCTTCAATTCTTATAAAATTCCAGCGAAGATTTTTCTATGAATTTTAGATATTAGCATTTTGATATAATTAAAATATGAATTTTTTTAACTGTTCATTTATTTCATTATAGAAAGTCAATAACTTATATACTCAATTATTTTTTTCACTTTTAAATTTTTTAATAGAAAAATATTTTTTATTTTTCATAAAAAAGTTGTTATGTAAATTTAAAAAAATTATGATTTTAAAGAAGTAAAAAGAGAAGACAAAGATTGATAAAAGGATCAAATGAACATTTTAAAAAGATAATTAAGATTGGGGGAGTGGGGGGTGGGGGGATTTGATCCTTAAAGCAAATTTTGGGACGTTTTTGGCTAATGACTACAGTTTTTTAAAATTGAATAAGTAAAAGTGTTATTTTTTGTGCAGTGGATAAAAAAAATAGTCAAATGTGCTCCTAATTTATATTCGAATTTTCAGCTACATACTTTAATTTCATGGGCATTTTATTACCTCCCTAAGCTATTTAAAATTAAAACTATTACAATACCATCGAATTAAAGTGGTTTTGCATCAAATTTTCAACGAAGGAGATGAAGAACATGACTATATTTTCAGATTTTCAGAGGAATGATTAATATTTAATTGTTAAAATCCATCAAGGAATATTATTTTTTGAAGATGAAATTAAGTTAATCTGCTAAAATGATTGCCTGAAACTTAAAATAAGATCTATAAAACTCCATTGCTTGAGCTTCGAACTTGAGAGCAATTACTTTAAAATATTTGCAAGTGATTACAAAAAAATTTTGTGGATTTGCTGGTTATTATTGATATAGGATTGGAAATTTTCTAATTTTGAGAATTTATCGAAGCAAATCAGTTAAGTGTCACTATATTAAGTTTATTCAAGCTCAATATTTTTTTTTTTAATTTGAAGATTTTGGGTTCATAGTATTTTTAATTGTGAAATTGTTCTATATGATTTGTGGTGTATATATATTGACGCCGTGATAACAGTGATTTTAAGATGCTGAACGATGGTGAAATTTGGTGGCTGTCATGAATTTTCATCTAAGTTGCAATGAAAAAAACACAAACCAAAAATGAAATAGAAACAAATTAAAAATAAATAAAAAAACATATATTTTACGAAAACAAAATTAAAAAGAAATCTTTTATATTTGTTATCGGTCTTTACTCTCTGAGAGAGTGAAGTACATTCACTTTGTCACATAAGCATTTAGGGAGATACTAATTTTAGTTTTAAATAGTTTAGCGGGGGTAATAGATCGCTCATGAAATTAAATTTTATGATTGAAAATTCAAATATAGATTAAGGGGGTATTTGGCTATTTTCTCGTAGTGGATATAAATAAACATTAACAAAGAAAATATTACTTTATACATATATTTCTCTTATTATAGAGGGAGTTGAGGCTTAAGCTAGCAGGCACATCTCCGTCGATCCACCTTCTTTGTCGAAAAAATAAATATATGTTCTTTGTTCTATTGAATTTAATTAGTGTATAATTTATTTATTTATTGAAACAATGGTATCCACTTTAGATGTGCTTTAATTTTCAATTCATGTCCTTTAATTATAACTTTATTATTTTGAACATCGCTGATATTTGTGCAAATTTTGTAACTCTTAGAGTAAAAAAATATGATCGATGAAGAAAAAATATTTCAGTTATGGGCATCCTAATGAGTTCCCTTACATTAGATTTTCGAGGAAAAAAACTATCAAGATGATTTACCATCACATAAATATAAATAATTTATTAAAAAAGAAAAACTTTAAAATCATTGAATCAACACCACTTAGAATTTAGCAATATTAATAAAACTTGTCATTACACTTGATGAGATTATATCCTACTACACTAATATATTTTTTATTTAAGATTTAAAAAAAATCACCTTTAAAAAGTTATGAAAAAATATTGGGCATGTGCACAATATGAATTTTTCCTCACTACTATATATGTAAGGATAAATACATTTTTGGGTTTGTTTTGTAAGATATTTATTGATTTTAAAGATATTTTGTAGTTCTTACTGAGATATATCATATTAAAAAGTATATAGTAACTGTACTACATATTAAAAGTAAATTACATATGAAATAAATATGTATTATAAATGTATTAAAAATATATAATATTTGTTTTGATTAAAAAAATTATACTATATATTAAAAACAAACTATGCATTATACATATAATATAGATGAATGACACTCTATACAAAAGTAATTTTGCTTGTAATATAAATGTCTTCAAATGTAGTATTAAACTTATTTTGATAAAAAAAATATGAATTATATATTAAAAATAATTATACATGTAATATAAATGATAATTTTTTTTTAAATATGGTATATTTAGGCTATTTCCATATATATACAAAGAGGGAGTATAATTATCTGGAATTTGTTGAAAACCGGCAGTCCCATCTGGACTCGTAAAACTTGTAGTAATTCTTATCCAACTAATTAATTATACGTTTTAGAAAATCCAAATAAATAGGAAGTATAATTAGAACAGGATTAGGTTTTCTAAAATTTTTTCTATATATGGATCCAAAATTACTGAAGTTCGCAGAGAGTTGATTTCTTTGATCCGTAGCTGTAAGGCATAATTAAAAGTTATCACAAATTGTGAGTGTGTTCCACAACTGCATCAAGTGTCACTGCATTTTACTTTACTACTATATATACATATCAAGCACCTCTTGAATTAAAGGATATATATATATATATATATATATTTTCCTATCAAAGTTATTGGTGCATTGAAAATCATGGAGAAGGGTGTTGGAGAAAATCTCAAAAGGACTAACAAATATGCTTGTGCTTGTGCTATTGTTGCTTCCATGATATCTATCATCTTTGGCTATGGTCAGTTTTCTACTTCTCTATTCTTCTTTTTTTCCTTTTTCGTCATGTATATATTAGCCATATCTGTATTTGAAACCCATTAGCCCGACTAATCTATGATTGCAACTAATAGAGTCAAGATTTTCATTAGAGGGATTCAAGATAGACATAAGTTAGTGTATTCATATCTAACAAGAATTTATTTTTGAATTCAGATACGGGTGTGATGAGTGGAGCAATGATTTTTGTGAAAGAAGAATTCAATATCGGTGATGGAAAAACAGAAGTTCTAGCAGGGATACTAAATTTATGTGCTTTAGTTGGATCACTCTGTGCTGGAAGAACCTCTGATTATATTGGACGACGATACACTATAGTTATAGCTTCCCTGATTTTCTTGTGTGGATCTGTTGTAATGGGATACGGTCCAAGTTACGCAGTTTTAATAGTAGGCCGATGTATTGCGGGAGTTGGGGTTGGTTTTGCACTTATGATTGCACCAGTTTATTCAGCAGAAGTTTCATCACCATCCACACGTGGATTTCTCTCATCTCTACCAGAAGTTGGAATTAGCATTGGAGTCTTACTTGGTTATTTGTCCAATAGTGTTTTTTCTGGATTGCCTCTGAGACTTGGCTGGAGAATTATGTTGGGAATTGCAGCAATCCCTTCACTTTTTTTGGCGATTGGCATTCTCAAAATGCCAGAGTCTCCTAGATGGCTCATCATGAAAGGCCGTCTAAGAGAAGGCAAAGAAATAATGTACAAAGTTTCAAACGATCCTCAAGAAGCTGAATTCCGATTGAGGGAGATTAAACAGGCTGTAGGCATCAACGAAAATTGTGATGATGACATTGTGGAGATTCCAGATACAGTGAAGTCACAAGGCGAAGGTATTTGGAAAGAGTTGTTGCTAAAACCAACAAAATCACTCAGATGGATTTTAATTGCTGGTGTGGGGATACATTTCTTTGAACATGCAACTGGAATTGAAGCAGTGATATTATATGGTCATAAAATCTTTGACAAAGCTGGGGTACATGACCATAAAAACCAAATTTATGCCACAGTTGGTGTTGGATTTACTAAGTTGATATTCATCGTGTTGTCCACTTTCTTGATTGACAGAGTTGGTAGGAGAAAGTTATTGTTAATAAGTTTAAGTGGTATGGTTGTGACATTAACTGGACTTGGGATTTTCTTGACATTGGCAGAGCACTCTGGTGGAAAACTTATATGGGCTTTGGTCCTTAGCATAATTACAACTTATGCGGTTGTGATGTTTTTCAACATTGGGCTTGGCCCTGTTACTTGGGTGTACACTGCCGAGATTTTCCCTCTCAAGTACAGATCCTTAGGAGTTGGAATTGGTGTTGCAGTCAATAGGTTGATGAACGCAACCGTTTCTATGAGTTTTTTGTCAATTTCTTCAGCAATTACAACTGGTGGTGCTTTCTTCATGTTTGCTGGGATATCAGTGGTGGCTTTGATCTTTTTTTACTTTTTCTGTCCTGAGACTAAAGGAAAGTCTTTGGAAGAAATGGAAGCTCTTTTCACCAGGGGCAGATGTTCTGAGAAAGTTAGCAAGGAGGTAGAGATTGGAAAATAGTGATGCATGATCAATTATTATTATGCATTTAAACTTGTGTAGCTATACTTAAAAAACTAGTTTAGAAGTTATGTTTCTCTGTACTAGTGTAAATTATTTCTAAGGGATAAAGAATAATCTTCTGTTTTTTTCTCCTATATATATATCTATGCCAAAATATTAGAAATATTTTTTTCTTTTCACTATAACAGTAACATATTTATTATAATAGACTTTGTGAAGGAAGAAATGTTGTTTTCGATATGAGAAAAAGTAATAATATAAGAGAAACTATACAAGACTCACTTCCTAGTAGCCTTCTACACATGAATTTTGGCTACACTAATACTTTCCTCTTCAAACAGAATGCTTTAGCAACTTACCACTGTATTTCTCTAATATTTTTCAGTTAAATTCTTGTACAAATATATTTACTTTTCCCAAAGAAAATCGTTTTCTAGTTTTATGGTAAAGATCGTAAAATTGACTCAACTTCACTGCAACGGCCAGCGAAACATCCAAATTCCAATGAAGAAAAAGAATACTCTCTTCTTCGATTCATTGTGCAAGTATTCGAATTTTGGAGGTCAAATTAATCTTTTTTTTAACTTCAATTTTTAAATTATTAGTTATTATAGATATCGTACTTTTATGTACTTTAAATATATAAATTTTATTTTGGTCCAAAATTTGAATATGATATATAAATTAACATAGAAGAGAAGTATTTATCCTTAAGGATATGTATCTTAATTTTTAGCTGTTACTCCATCTACTACATATTATTAAATATGAATTGTTAAGGTGACACATTCGTTAAGAAAAATACCTTTTACTATTATTCTTTTGATTATTTTAAAACTAATTTCATAGAAAATGTAAAATAATTAAGAACGTTAATGGATTTTTTCATCTGATGTGATATCCAACTAGACCTTTAATGATAATATTAACCCCCTCCTATTTATTTATATACCCTTTTTTCTTCAATTTTGTCCTAAATCAAGATCAGATTTTTTTTTTCTCTTCTTCTTTCTCTCTCTTTTATGTCGAGGTTCTCTAATTCTTCTATGGCCTCTTTAGATGAAGGTCGTTATTGTAGATATGGTAATAAAACAGTAACCTTTTAGACCCAACTAAATTCAGGTTAGGGATATTTTATTTGTAAACCTTTAGAGGTAATTTTTTTATTTTCTTTCTTTGAGTTAATTAGATTATTAATTGTCACTTTAATTATTTTTTCTGATTGATTTTGTAAAAAAAATGAGTGGCCGTGATTACTAGACCGACACCCTCCTTAAGCAAATAGGGTAATGTGGAATTTGTTGAAGAAAGTGGAGACTTTTTGATGAAAGGATAAATTGAGTAAGAAATATATTTATTGTTCATGTCTAGGGGTGGGCGTTCGGTCGGTTCGGTTCGGTTCGGTTTGGTTAATTCGGTTTGGTTTTTCGATTTTCGGTTTAAGAAAAATATAAACCGAAACTGAATTGAAATAAATTCGGTTTAGTTCGGTTTTTGTAATTTCGGTTCGGTTTATTTCGGTTTAATTTTTCGGTTTGAATATTATTTCTGACTTTTTTTTTCGCTGAAAATTAATTGATTACATACAAGAAAATACTACTACAACTCTATAAAAATAAGTTACTCTATATTGGTAACCAATTAATGAGGTCATTATATAAAAATGTGAACCTCAAGTCTTAACTTTTGATGTTAGCCCAACCAATTAAATTTTTGAGCAAGCACCAACATTTGATGTTAGCCAAAACAAGGCTTAAATCCACATTCTCATAGCAGGCAACAACAATTCAAAACAAAAACCAACATCCAACAATACAAAATAAGAACAAGCATCGACAGTTAGAATAAAAAGCAATAGTCCTAAGAATCAACAATTAAAGCTTCAAGTTTTGACAAAAAAGTTGGCATTTGGAGAGTACATGCTGAGATTAATAGAAAGAAGAGAAATATGTTCCTTGACTTTTCTCTGTCAATTTCTTGTTGGACCTCTGAGCTTAGCATACCTGCATTAAGAAGAAAAGTAACAATTAACAACTACATAGATATTACTAACTTATTGTGACAGTTCCACTGCACACAAGTTACAATAAACTAAACTTTGAAGAAATATTATTGAATTACAATATTCTTTCACCATTCAAGTTGTAAATAAACACTGCAACATTCAATCAGTTGTAAATAAACACTGCAACACTGCAATATTATTGAAAAAATTATAATTTCCAATTCTCCATATTCAAATCTTTCTAATTCTTTCATTATCAATACAAAAACATACAAAAGACCGAAAGAGTAAAAAAATAAAACCTTACCAATTAATTCCGGTGAATCGAGCGGCAGCAGCAGCAGGAGGCAGCAGCGGCGGCAGCAGCAGGAGGCAGCAGCAGCGCGCAACACGCAGCAGCGGCAGCAGCACGCAGCAGGCAGCAGCAGCGGCGCGGCAGCAACAACAGCAGCAACAAGAGGCGACAGCAGCAGTAGAACCCTAGCAGCAGCGGCGCGCAGCACAGCAGCAGCGGCGCGGCAGCAGGCGGCAGCGGCAGGCGGCAGCAGGTGTAAAGTAGAAACCCTAGCTTCTAGTTCTTGGAGTTGGAACTTGGAGAGTTGGAGTTGGAGTTGTGTAATGGTGTTTTTCTTTTTCAGTTAGTAAAAATTAAAATGATTAATGATAATGAAAAAGTCAAAATCTCAAATAGTCAAGAATTCAAATAAAAATAATCACATGAGGATTGGAAATTTGGGATTAATAATTTGATTTTAAATTTGGGCTAGACATTTAATTTTGGATTGATATTTGGATTTGATAATTGGGTTTGAGATTGGGCCATGGTTTGGGTTTGGGGCTTTGGCCTTTGGGCCTAAAAGACAATTTGTATATAAATTATAATTTATATTATAATGGTATAAATTAATTTGATTTTTCGGTTAACCGAAAAAATATATTTTAAAACCGATAACCGAACCGAATTATTAATTTTTTAAAATTTCAAACCGAAACTGACCGAATTAACCGAAAAATCGAAATCAAAATTAAAAAAAAATTAGTTCGGTCGGTTTTTTCGGTTTGAACCAAATTATGCCCACCCCTATTCATGTCATTTGGAATATGGACATTGAAGCCTTTTTTTTTTTTGGTAACTAAGCAACTTTCATTAATTACGAAGTCAAGCGTTACAAATCCAGCTAGACTAACACAGTCAGCTATATCTTAAAAAAAAAAGAATCACACTGCCTCAAAGATCACCTAATGACAAAGACCTCTGTCACAACCTGGATCTATGCAGTGATATGGCGAATGGAAATTCCAGAGTTCCCAAACAAGTCTTAAGTATCCACATTCACATCATTGGTTCGAAAGCATATATATAAATAGTCAACACATAGTTCTAAGAGACGGGAAAGTAAGACTCACGCTATGGGGATGTGATAGGGATAAGGGATTCACATAGCACATAAGAACTAAGGAGTAGATGAGTATGACTCACTCTATGAGGGCAATAAGGGACTTAGGCTCTCCCACATTTTCACATCAAAATATACATACTTATCATAATTTTTATAATCAATTCATAATAGTCATATCCAATAGATAACCATAACCATAAGCTTCAAATACAACACATAGCATATATCTGTACACGAGGCTATAAGATGTCCAACAATACCTCTAGTCATAAGATAGGATGGGGGCCAAGACATGTCCCGGACTCACCCCTGAAGTAAATAGAAAAACGGAAGCAACGTAAGGTAGATAGATGGTGGCTTGTCCTTGAAAGATAGGACTCACCACAACACTTTCTCAAATCCGATATAGCCGTCAAACGGTGGATGAAAGTAGTCTCCGATCCCTACATGGTTAGATCATATAGGCAAAAGTATGCGTTAGTACGTTTGAATGTACTAAGTATGCGAGCATGCAATGCACATGACTTATCAAACCCGCGATCAATGTTAGATGACAAGGGGCACGTAATATAGAAAGAGATATATAGCAAAGAAAGATAATATAACAATATGTCATGAGATTCATGATGCATGATGCAATAATGTTTATACATAATGGGGATGAACTATAACCGACAAATCAAACTCATGTGAACTATTACATGAATTAGTCCGATGTAGACCTCCCATCGGTAAGAGAAATTACTTGCCACAGATAATCTATACCACACCTTACGATCCAGTCATTTCGGTGTGATGGGCACCTTTCTTACGATCCAGTTATTTAAGAAGAATTTTCAATATCATATCATATCATATCATATCAATGTGTAATCATTCTTTACGACCCGATCATTTTGATATATACCTATACTGGCACATAGTTCAAGGAAAGGGAGAGGACCTTTGGCGATAGCCCTAACACCTCCAATCCATCGATGTTAAGTCAAACATCCGACAAGAATACTTATACATATATATGCTTTCAAAAGAGGCAATAGTTATTTCAAATCATTTCAATACACATTTAGGCTTAAAAGTGAAACATTCTTCATAATCATTCATACTTAGGCTAAAAAGTCAAATCACAATTCAATCTATACTTTTCATGCATGGAATAGCTCATTCACTTAACAATATGGTGCAAGCAACCAATATGCTCAAAGAGCCATTAACAATAGACAATTCTGTGATCACATTCTTGCCATAACCATATCTTTATCAAAATCATATACATAAACATAATTGGGCTTAACCCACTTCATAATTTTCATAAAATCCAACGTTCATGAATACATATGCCGTGAATGATGTGAGGTTAACATGGGTAATATAGATTCAATCTAAAATCACTAATACAATATGAAATTCAAGTAAATCCATAAGTTAAATCCACATTCAAATCATGATATTGATTACACATGCTTAAATCAAACTTTGAAGGGACA
The DNA here is from genome assembly GCA_029948455.1 of Solanum rostratum. Taxonomy (NCBI): domain Eukaryota; kingdom Viridiplantae; phylum Streptophyta; class Magnoliopsida; order Solanales; family Solanaceae; genus Solanum; species Solanum rostratum. The sequence continues at coordinate 24,268,594 of CM057056.1, forward strand.
ACAACAACAACAACATACCCAGTGGAATCCCATAAGTGGGGTTGGGGAGGATAGAATGTACGCAGACTTTACTACTACCTCACAAGGTAGAGAGACTGTTTCTTGGGAACCCTCATCTCAAAAACCCATAAGCTAAATAAACTAGATATTGAAAAAAGAAAAGGAATCAGGAAGAATGACTAACAATGAAAAGCACGTGATAATGTGTAAATATGATAAAATCAGCATATATATAACGGATGGTGACAACACAAGATATAAAAATACAACTAATCCTACTACCCTACTATACCCCAAGGCCAGACATCCACCTAACTCTACTAACCTATTAGTCTGCTACTCTAAAGGAACAATGCATATACAAATATTCATAATAATCATGTATTTTAACATATTAGGGCATAAATCAACTTAAAATCAACAATAAAGCATAGTTCATACTTTAATTGAATTTAATAATCAATAATCTTCAAAATCCATATTTAAAGTAAGCAAAATTTCATGAAATTCAAGTGAAAAGAGTTTAGGTTTTCTTGGTTGAAAGAGACCAAGAATCAATCCCACATACCTTAGCTAATTGAGAAGATTCAAGAAGAAATTTGATGAAGAAAAGAGTTTTCCCTTGATTCCCAAGCTTAGTCTTCATAAGAGTCTTTGAAAGAGTTCTTAAGAGTGAGTTGAAATAATTCTAAGTGCAAGAGTGAATTTGAATGAGGAAAATAGAGTTTAGGTCATTTGAATGTCTTAGGATAGGATAAGAAGTCACAAAAGTCCATTAAGAGTAGCCATAATTACAAAAAAAATATTAATGAAGTGGAACAAACTTTCTTGTCAGGGGTTCCATGGGAAGATCTCACGGTCTATACAAGGTCACACGGACCGTGAACCCTCCCATGAAGCCACACTCTCTACAAGAACGGGCTTTATGAAAACAGGCATAACTTTTTGCTCTAAACTCGGAATTAGGTGAAACCAAATGCGTTGGAAAGCTAATTCAATGAGCTTTAATTTAGTAGGTTATGGGCCACCTAGTTCGTTTTTTTGCTAAAAGATATAATCATTTAAAGTTGACCCTTCTATCGGTTCTTGTTAAAAGCATAGCCAATGGAATTTCATACTTAGAAAATTTTCACTCCGACGCCCATACAGAAGGCCTCACGGACAATGAAGGACTATACAGTCCATGAGAGGGTCCATGTGTGAAAAGCCTTGGCCAAAATGTGGGTTTTCAAGGCCAAGGCTACCCATACGGTCCACCACGCGGATCGTGAAGCCTCATACGGACTGTGTGGGGTCCATGTGTTATGTCTTGGTCTCAAACTCCACATTGAAGCCAACACTCCCCACACAAGGCCAACGGCCACTTCAAGGCACCTCCACACGGTCTGTATACCTTCACACGGACCCTGGAGGCTTCCCTGAAGTGTCACCTTGGTCCAAAACTTTTCGAAACCAAATTTTCAAGCTCCATTGAGGTCATACAAAGTCTGGGTCCTTACAACCTCTAATTTGTTTATATAACTTGGCACTCTAGTAAATATTGAGCTAATCCAAGATGAGCTCTAATATGACAAATACAAGCGATGTCTCTACTCAAAGCTTCTCAAGGTTTTTCCTCTTTCTCAAATATTCTAATTGTTAGTATATGTTGTGTTCTTGAGGTATAGGTGGTGGTCTATCATTAGTATTGATAACTCTATTGATGGAGAGTTTAAGTAAATTTGAGGAAGAAGAAAACAGAATAATACAGAGAAGAAGAAAGAATAAGAAGAAGAGAGAATGTTGTTACATTGATAGTTAAGTTCATGCCTTTGGTGTGAGCTCTATTTATAGACAATGAACTAACTAACTACTAACTTTTCTACAAACTTCTCAACCACTTTATCCTACACTTAATCACATTTAACACACCATAAGCTTGTTATTCACACTTACTAGTCTACACTCCCCCTCAAGCTTATGGCTGAAATACATTTTTGATTCCCAACTGATTGAGTAGTAGACTGTGTTGTGCTCTTCCCAGGCCTTTAGTGAGTAAGTCAGCTAGTTGATTCTTGGTGTTTGTGTGCTCAGTTTTCAGCATTCCTTGGCAGATTTTCTCCCTGACAAAGTGGCAGTCAATATCTATATGTTTTGTTCTTTCATGAAATATTGGGTTGGCTGCTATTTGAATGGCTGCTTTGCTGTCACATATCACACTTACTGGCAGCTCCACACTCACTCCTAGTTCCTTGTATAGCCCTATCAACCATGTTATTTCAGCTGCACAAGTACCCATGCTTCTAAATTCAGCTTCAGCTGAACTCCTTGACACTGTCTCCTACTTCTTAGATTTCCAGGAAATGAGTGCTCCTCCAAACTTGACTAGGTAGCCTGTGACAGATCTTCTGGTTTCTAGGCATGCTCCCCAATCTGAGTCACAATATGCTGTTAGTTTTGTAGAGTCTTCTGCTGGCATGAACAGCCCCAAACCAGGTGCTTCTTTGATGTATCTGACAACTCTTAGTGCTGCTTCCATGTGTGAGAGTTTAGGACAATGCATAAACTGACTCAGAACCTGTACTGAGAATGCAATATCAGGTCTTGTCATAGTGAGATACAATAGCCTTCCAACCAATCTCTGATATACTGTAGGATCCATCAGTAGTTTATCATCTTCAGCCTGCTTGATCAGTTCATCATACTTGACTGATGTAAGTTTCTTATTCATTTCAAGTGGAGTGTGTGCAGGTTTGGCTCCCCCTAGGCCAGATTCTGAAATCAACTCCAATGCATACTTTCTTTGTGACATGACTATCCCTTTCTTTGATCTTAAGAACTCAATACCTAGGAAGAATTTTAGTTCCCCCAGATCCTTCATTTTAAACCTCTTCTGTATCTCCTGTCTTGTGTTACACAGGAGTTGATGATTGCTTCCTGTTACTAACAGGTCATCCACATAGATCAACACTATCACAATATCATTTCCAACCATGTGTGTGAAGAGTGAATAGTCATGATGACTTTGTTTAAACCCCATCTAAACTAGTGCTTCTGTTAACTTCAAGTTCCACTGCCTTGGTGCTTGTTTGAGTCCATAGAGAGACTTGTGCAGTTTGCAGACCTTATGGCTCTCCTCCTGTCTGGCAAACCCACTAGGTATCTCCATATAGACCTCTTCTAGAAGATCACCATTGAGAAATGCATTGTGGACATCCATCTGATATATAAACCAATGCTTGGATGCTGCAAGAGAGACAATAGTCCTGACTGTGACCATCTTAGCCACATGACTGAATGTTTCTCCATAGTCTAGGCCTTCCTTCTGGCTGAACCCCTTGGCAACAAGTCTGGCTTTTAACCTTTCTACTTCTCCTGAGGCTAAGTACTTGACTTTGTATATCCATATGCAGCCAATTGGTTTTTTTCCAAGTGGGAGGTCAACTATACTCCAAGTGTGATAGTTTTCCAAGGCCTCTATCTCCAGTTGCATAGCTTTAACCCATTCAGGATCAACAACAGCTTCTTTGTAGGATTTTGGTTCTGTAGTAACTGAATATACATGTAATGCCAGCTTACATGGTGCTGAGAGATGTGTATAGGACATGTGATTTGCTAGGGGGTATAGGCAGGAGTTAGTTTTTTTATTGGTGACAAAGTCTTGAAGCCATAGAGGTGGTTTGGTTGACCTATGTGACCTTCTACATGGTGCAGGCACATCAGTAGAGGAAGTGAGATCAGGTATAGTAGATGCAGAAGAATCAGTTACAGGCATGTTTGGAGGATCACTTGGAAGATGGAGTACAGGAGATTCATGAGGAGGATGAGGAGTAGGAGTTGACTCAGAGCTTGGTGATATTGGTAACACATCTTGAGGGGGAAAAATTGTCTCAAGTATTGGAAAGACATGGGTAGGAGATGCTTTCATAGTTTTAAAAGGAAATATGTTTTCATGAAAAACAACATGTCTACTAACTAGGAATGAATGAGTGTGGAAATCAAGTAACAAGTAGCCCTTCTGAGAGTAGGAATAACCCATCAGTACACCTGGAATAGCTCTTGATGCAAACTTATCTGAGACTTTTGGACATGCAGCATAACAAAGACAACCAAACACTTTAAGATGTGACAGACTTGGGGGATGTTGATATAACATTTCATAAGGGGTAGTGAACCTAAGTCTTTTAGAGGGTAGTCTGTTAAGGAGGTATACAACAGTGCATACACATTCACCCCAATACCTGAGAGGTACAGCAGCCTAGAATCTGATGGACCTGGCAATTTCCAGAATAGTTCTGTGCTTCCTTTCAGCCACACCATTTTGCTGAGGTGTGTACACACAAGTGCTTTGATGAGTGATCCCTAGATCACCTAATAATTCTTTGAAAGCATGACTAAAGAACTCACAGCCATTGTTTGTTCTTAAGGTTTTAACACTGGTAGAGAACACATTTGTTACTTGCTTGAGAAACTGTTTCATTACAACTAAAGTGTCAGCTTTAGAAGTAATGAGGAACACCCAAGTATACCTACTAAAATCATCAACAATAATTACAAAAAATTTCTTCCCATTGTGTGTAGGCACTTTGTAGGGTCCCCAAATATCACAATGTAATAGTTCAAAAGGACATTTGGATACATGAGAACTCATAGGAAAAGGAAGTTTAGTAAGTTTTGCTAGTGGACACATAGTACAGTGAGAATGTTCCTTACTTGACAATGAGCTGAGACACTCATGTCTCTTTATTATTTCTATAGGAGCATGTCCTAGTCTTTGATGCCAGATATCTACAGAATCATCTACATTCTTGGTGTGCATGCTTTGAGCTTGATTTCATCTACTGTTGTTGACCTGTTGTCTTGAAGCTTGACTTGTTGGTCCTACTCTTAGTATGTAGAGTCCCAGTTCATCCTCACCAATCCCCCTCACCTGACCAGTGGAGAGATCCTGAAAAACACAAAAGTCAGGAAAGAAACTGACCACACACTGCAACTCCTTGGTGATTTTTGATACTGATAACAAGTTACACTTAAAGTCAGGTAAGTACAGGACATTTGAAATAGTGTTACTTGCAAGTATAGTTGTACTCCCTACATGAGACACTGCCACTGTTTGCCATTTGGTAGATGAATCCTGTTTTTTGTATTGTTATTTACTTCCTTAGCCTTATCTAGTAGTTCCAGTTTAGATGTAGTGTGATGAGTGGCTCCTGAATCTACTATCCATTCTTGACCTTCACACTTACTAAAACATACTCTAACAGGACTACCTGCATCAGCTACAGCAACATGAGCTGATGGAGCTTTAGTGTTGCTACCACCAGTTTGAGAGAGTAAATTCATGATCTGTTGGTACTGTTCTGGAGTGAAAAAGGCACTTGGATGTGAGGTAGATTCATTCTTCCCTTGGTTTACACTCTCCTTGTGGTCTTGACTTGCACACTGAGCAAGTTCCACCTGATTAGCATAAGCACCTGACTGTTGAGACTTCCTTTTGGACTTGAAGTCTGAAGGATACCCCACAATCTTGTAGCATTGATCTTTTGAGTGGCCTCTGCAACCACAGTGTTCACACTGCAGAAGATTCCTTCTAACTTTGTAGTTTCCTCCAGTAGTACTACCCTTGTGAACTCCTCCAGCTGGACTTACTGATGAGGGACCTGTGTAGGTGTTCTTAGATGAAGTAGCACCATTGTTGAAATAGGTATTTGTCTTAATATACATTGCAGCACCTTCAACCACTGAATTCACTAAATTTCTCTGACTCTCTTGATCTACTAGCAACGCATAAGCCTTATTCAATGTAGGAATGGGACTCATCATAAGAATATGGCTCCTAGGTTGAGAATAGGACTCATTTAGTCCCGTTAGAAACTGAAGCAGCCTTTGATATTCACTGTGTTCATTAAATTTCTTGGACTCAGGACATGGACAGCTAGGACAAGGCATAATAGCATCATATTCATCCCAAAGATCTCTCAACTTGGAGAAATAGTCAGCTACTGTCATTGTTCCTTGACTCAAGGTGTGAATCTCCCTATGAAGATGAAACACTCTTGATCCATTCACAGTGTCAAACCTTTCTTGCAGGTCCAACCACACTTTGCGAGCATCAGATGCATAGACAACTGAGCTAAGTAGCCCAGGCTTTACTGCATTCATGATCCAAGACAATACTACAACATTACACTTTTCCCATTGATCATACAGTTCAGGTACAAACCTAGACTTAGGAAACCTTCCATCAACAAATCCTAGTTTACTTCAACCAACTAATCCAATTCTAAACGACCTACTCCACAAAGCATAGTTCTCGGAACCTGTCAATTGCAGGGAGATCAGTGAGCTACCTGGAGTGTCAGTAGGCTGTAGAAACAATGGATGATTGTGGTCTATTGTAGGAATGCTTGGAGGCCTTGTTGTACCAGCATTAGTTCCCTCAGACGCAGTATCATTCTTCATCAGAACTTGAGCTTTCCTTCTCTGATTTACTTGAACCAGTGGCCTGTTTTCTTCCCTTTTGAGCAGAGTATTTTTCCCCTATGATCGACTGCTCTGATACCATGATAACTCCATTGATGGAGAGTTTAAGTAAACTTGAGGAAGAAATAAACAGAATAATACAGAGAAGAAGAAAGAATAAGAAGAAGAGAGAATGTTGTTACATTGATAGTTAAGTTCATGCCTTTGGTGTGAGCTCTATTTATAGACAATGAACTAACTAACTAACTAACTTTTCTAACAACTTTCTAACAAACTTCTCAACCACTTTATCCTACACTTAATCACATTTAACACACCATAAGCTTGTTATTCACACTTACTAGTCTACAAGTATAGATGGTAGTCTAGTAGTATTATGATGTTATTGTTGTTGTAAGTTTTCTATGTAAATATTCGTTGTTGTTGCAATAAATTTCTATATAAATGTTGTAAATTTGTTGTTATTTTGGTTATATACAATCCTCAACTTTGTTGCCATATAATAGATAAAAATATTCTTGAAATATGCTCAAATCTATCATAATTTAACATCAAACATAGTTAATTGGCAAATTTATCACAATGTAACACCAAAAATTTTTCAAAAATAGACAAAAAATATATCCAAAACGTAGATAAATCCGTCATAACATGACATGCTCCATAATAAGCTTAAAGTTGGTATTATACCACCTATTTAGATCAATTATAATTAACAAGACTACGACCTTCAAAAAGTGTGTATTATTGAGTTTTGAAATGTGCGAATGGCAAATGAAGAGTTGCAACTTTTTTAAAGAGTTATGGTTTTTCAAATGAAGAGTTGTGACTTTTTTAAAAGTTTGTGTCTTTCCGAATGTTTACGACCTTTTTAATAAAGCATAATAGCACCTTTTGTTGTCTATAAATAGAGAATTTTTCTCTCATTCCTAAAAATAAATTCTCTGACTTCTTATTCTATACAACTAAATATAAAACTCTAGTGTATTTTACTATCATTGAGTGTTTGACTGACACCGTGATTTTAAATACCGATACACTGGTGAATAAGATTGGTTTATCCTTGAAGGATACATTCCATTAACCTCAGGTACTTGAGGAGAATAATCTCCTTAATAAAACACTATGCATTGAGTGGGCTCGATTTTCTTCTTGTCAGTTTTATTTCTGTTTCTTTGTAGATTTTGTTTTCACTACTAGTTTTATTTTCTGATTTTTGAAAACTTGTTAGAATCTTTGTGTTTATTACTTATACAAAGTTTGTTCTACAAAAATTTGTGTTGCAAAAATTTTTTTTGTTCTATAAAAGTTTTTGTTTTAAGTATTTTAGTAATACAAGTTAAACAACAATCTTAAGAAAATTAATATTTTTTATACCTATTATATATTGAAATTCTTTGTACCCTACCACTAACAAGAAGAAGGTTCTTGTACAGATACTAGTTAAGATCAGTCACACACAATAACAGAAAGAACACACGATGTAGAGTGAAAAAAACTTCTTCCTCAATAGAAAAACAACCACTACCGACAGCTTGTAGAATTTTAGCACCTTCACTACTTCAAATGAGCGACATCAAGATTCCAACTTTGCAATACTTAACTCAATTCAGACTTTACACACTAACTGATCAAGAGTGACCAATTTTAAAACAGCAAGAAGCCAAACCCATTCCCCACAGAAAAGTCTCTCAACAGAAATCTTCACTTATAATTATTTGTCACTCAACAATAATTCTAAGTAGGACAGTGTAACATTAGAAAAAACCCTATTTCAAAATCTTCTTTTCTTCAACTTCATGTTCGCCAAATGCAGGTTACCTTTGTTGTTGGGTTCTACATTTTCATATTGCAAAAGATGCTCTTCTAGGGTTTTACATTTGCCTTATATATTGCTTCCTTGAAAAGTCTAGATAGGAGATTCCTTCTTGACTTTGTATCCTTAGTTTGTTCTCGTAGGAGTCCTATCTAATTTGGATGAGATGTTTCTTGCTTAGTGAGTCCATATCCTTTATTCCTCTTCACAGACTTTACTTCACCTAAAGTTATGGTTTGAACCTGATCCTATTTGTCATCATCAAAACTACCTAAATTTATTCAGAAATCTAACAAATTTCTCATTTTTGATGATGGCAAACACATGTTGTCCTTACTTATGACTCCTGTATGTTGTACCTGCACACTTGCACACACCAGCATGCCACCTTCCCCCTTTCGATATCACAAAAAGATAAAAAGAACAGGTAAAGCACAAACAACAATGACAACAAGAAAGTAAATAGAAACGCAGGCATTAAGGGCCACGATAGCAGTACATAGTAGAACTAAGGATATTAGTCATTCATGCAAACAAGCAAGAAGAATCAATAACAAACCGAAGTAAACCTAAGAATGAGCAAAATATGCATAAGAAATCATCATAAGTCCAACAATAGCAAAATTATGCACAGCAAAAAAATAATTGCCTGAATCATCTACCAAGAGAACCAAAACAAAAGATCAACAAAAGGAAGGGGACCAAGAAGGGCTAAGGGGAAGATGGGAGGGTTAGGGAGCCAAACATCTACAACAACACATCTACTTGACCGTTGTGATTCAGCTGTTGTTTGAGCAGCTGATCCTTCAATTGATCCACTTCGGCTTAAGAATTAGCGAGTTGCTCGTTCAACTCATCCACCTGCGTTTGAAGTCAAACTGGAGCATCTCTGATAGCCTGCAAATTTATCATTAATTGAGAAACTGGTTCAACAGTATTATCCCGACCTCGTCCCCCCCCCCCCCCCCCCAACAACACATACACACAATGTACACCCACCCACAAAAAACTTTTAAAAAATTATTTTGTAGAAAAAAATTAAATTTGAAATTAAATTTTTTTTTACCCCACTCTGACCCTGACTCCCCTACCAATTCCTGACCCCTACCCCACCACTACCACCACCACTTAACCCACCAACGAAACAAATTAAAAATTTTATTTTTAATAAAATCATTTTTTTTTCCTACCCCTAACCCTGACCGCCACCTACCCCCAAAAAAAATTAAAAAGTTGGTTTTTAAATTTTACAAAATTTGATTTTTTTAACCTCTCCCCTACCCTTCACCTATTAGCCCCCCACCCCTCGCTCCTCCTAAAATAATTTGTTGTCACTTTTTTATCTTAAAAGATATTTTCTTAATAATATTTTTGATTCACTAATTAAATATTAAAAATAATTTTTAAAAGATGTTCTTCAATTATCAATTTAATATGAGAAAATAAGAAAGAAATTAACTTATTTTCATGAAAATATTTTTCATCGAACTAAATACACCATTAGGTACTTTTTTGGGTATATATAATAACCAACTTTAGGGTTTCATGATTACATATATGTGAAATGGCAATATGTGAAATGGCATAAGAAAGATAAACTTCAATTAATCTACTCTTAAAGTAACATGTAGAGCATACAGCTACAGCTGGTGAATAAAGCGACTTGTAATTTCTATTTTTACAGATCGAAAGTGGAGAAAAAGGGATCCGATAGAATCCCAAAATTGCTAGTTATTGTGACTTGACTCATGCATCCATCTAAATAGAGTTTTCCACATATTACCCCAGAGATACAGTCACAATTTGAAATTTATGAATTTGAGATTTTAATTTTTACAAACATTAAGTTTTAAATTAATAATTTTATACATATTTAATGAATTTCTTATGATAAATTTAGAATTTGAACTAAAATTATTTAGTTCAGTCGAATCCATGACGAATTCATTAGCTCCACCCCTCGCGAGGATAAACCCCAAACATTAAGAAGGAATAACTTCAATTAAATGGAATTAATAAGCGTGCGTTCAATAATATTTTCTAACAAAGACGCATTAATTAAGGAAAATATTGTACTATCATCACCTTTGGGAAGGTAAGATTACTATATTCATTTGATTTGCTTACGGAATTTATGAAAATTTTATTACTCCATTATGAACTCAAAATAAACATCACGAATTTGGGGTAAAAACAGAAGCATGTTAGTCCAAGAATTTTACATCTTTATAACCGTAGACAAAAGTTCCGATCAAGTAGTAATAAATTATAAATAGATTAAGATCTCTCTATCAATCGATTAACAGCCGATGACTCTACCAATGAACTATTGAGGAACAATTAAACTATCATTATTTTGCAATATTCATATTTAGATTATTGAATGTTCACATAAACCCCCACTTAGAGGTGTCGATGTTTTTAAAATTGACTTAATCGACCGAATCAAAGTGTACATAACTGATTTAGGGTTTTTAATAAAATTGATGGTTTTATATTATAACTCTATCACCAAAAATCCTAAACTAGTATCCTTCCGCTTGGTTTTGGCTCAAAAAAGCTTCTCGGTTAATTTTTTGGCATAAAAAAATTAACTCCTATCTAACGGAAATAAAAAGGGGCTAAAATGCCCTTAACTATTAGAAGTGGAGCAAAAATATTCCTTTGTTAGTTTTTTGCTCAAAAATACTCCTCCATTAAAAATTTTACAAAAAAAATACTCCTTTTTCTAACGAAAATGACACCATGCATGCCACAAGGACAAAAAGTGTCACATGATTGTCCACTTGAAATCTCATTCAGGATCCAAGAGATTTTCTCCTCAGATATTAGCTTCGAGATTAGCTCTTACATCGAAACAGATTGTCACTTCACTTGTAAATGTCTCAAAAAGCCGATCTCTAAATGATAACACTGATTCATTCGTGTTATCATTGTTGCCTCCTTCTTCTTCTAGCATGAGTTTCTCGAGTTCAATCAAATTCAACTCCACAAATCTTATGAACCTACAAAACTTTTATAGAAGTTGTTGTACTCTTCTTAGCAATGCAACACAATCAACGTAAGTTATTTTTTCTTGTGTAATTTTAATTTTATATTTTATATTTTATATTTAAATTTTACACTACTATAATATAATGAGTTGAGTCTTTGTTTTTATTTTCTTTCATGTTCTCTTGATTCATCAGTTTTCAAACTTTTGCCAAAGTGATACACTACTATACAGGGTAGCTTGTTCTAATTTTTTAAATTCTTTTACTTAAAAAATATCAAAAATTAATAACTAAATCATAGTCATATTGAAGAAAAAGTGAGATGATAAAACGATTTTTAAAAGTCTAATTTTTATTATATGACAATAACCACAAAAACAGTACAATATAAATTTTACAAAATAATCATCTAAATCGTATTGTTAACATCCCTACGCCCCTACATATCATAAATTAAAAAAAAATCAATTAAATAAATTGAATGACTTTAGAAAAATTAGAAAACTCCTAATTCAATAATCATCTAAAATATTATCTCCTGACGATAATGTATATTTATCCTTTTTTTTTCATTAAATTTAAATTTAGGGAAAACTTTGTAGACCTCCGCTTAACATTTGGCTCAATTACACTACCTTCCTTACGAGTTAGGATATTAAGCTTACATTTCCTGTTTTGTACTACCATTTATATTAAAAATTAGTTACCAAGATTTCTTGCAAATGCACGGATTCAATAGCTATTTATAAATTACTATCTGATTGATTAATTGTAAGTTTAATGATTAAATGATTTGTATGATAGGTAATCATCTCATTTTTCTTTACAAAAATATAATATGAAAAAAGTCCATTGAGATGTCGTTAATTAAAATATTTTTCGCTGATTTTTTACTCAAGATAGTTATAAAATGTACATAAATATTATTGACACTCGAAATAACAAAGCTATAATTGAAATATATGAATTTAAAACTAAAAATTATAGTTAAAGCAGATCCCATAATTATGAAAAGATTATACATTAATTATATTAAAATATGAAAAATTAATTATTATTTAATTTTTTTTTCCTAATATGAAGAGGTCTACGGGACCATAATTAAATAATATTTTATTGTTTTTACTCAAAGCAAATATAAAATATACACAAATATTATCAATATTTAAAATAATAAAGCTATAAAGGATATAAATTTAAAACTAAAAATCATAACTAAAAGGGGTCTCATAATTTTAATAAAATTGTATAACTTATTAAATTAAAATAAATAAAATTTTTATGAAAATACATTTGCTGAAGCAATGAAAAAGATGTAAACTTTGACCAATTTGCCCTCATTTTATGTCTTAAATTTGCAATACTCATCCAATAAATTTTATTCTATCTAAAAAGAAAAAAAAAACTTCTTATTATACTGTACAGTTATGCTTACATTAATTATGCAAATTTTATTTCTTATGCATTATTTAATTTGATGTATTAAAAATAGTATGCATTGTATAAAAAAATCTATTTACAAAAATACCCTCCACAATTATGATGGAAAAAATATAAAAAAGGTTTTAAGGGGCACTGAATCTTTATTCACTCTAGTGCATGTATTAAATCCTCTTGCATTACTAATACCTAGAAATCCATGACATTAGTAGTACACACCTTAATATATAATAGAGTATATAACTAATGTAGTTATACACAGCATAAAAAATATACTAAACAAGATATTACCAATACACCAAATTAATTTATATATTATTTTTATTAATACGATCTACCAAACAACCTCTTAATTTTCTTTTTAAGTAGGAACAATCCGCTTTTATGATTGTTCTTACTAAGTTTGCTCTTCGCTGGAAAAAAGAACTCTCTTTTTCATAAACTAAACTCCATAAGCCCCTCTTTATTAAAGTAATAGCGCCGATGTGAGTCCAAATTCAAAAGGGCACAATTTTGTCGTAAATATATGCTGAATAACAATAATATATTTAGTAAAATTTCACAAAATTAAATTTGGGGAGAGTTGAGTGTACCAAAATGTTACCATTACCTCATAGAAGAGATAAAAAAATTATTTTCGAAAGTCTCTCGGCTTAAATGTATTCGCCCCGTGTGAGAAGAAAATAATTAATATAGAATAATAACTAAAACGAAGAGTAATATCAAATCTACAAGGAAAAAAAAGTAGTAATAAAAAAGAAATAACAATACAATTATAAAGGCCTGTTAATCCTATTAAAAAAACTAAAATCATCACAAGGCATGACAATATTCTACCCCTACTAATCTTCTATCCTAATAGCGATCTCTACTTCTTTCTATCTAAAGTCATGTCCTTAGTGATATAAAGATGCACCATATCTTATTTAATCACCTCCCCCCAATACTTTTCCGGTTTGTTCCTACCCTTCTGCGTAACCCTTAAATTCAACCTCTCACACTTTTAACTGGAGAGTCAACACACCTCCTCTATACAGGTCAAAATCATCTCAGTCTCGCTTTTCTTGGCTTGTCAGCCACAGAGACCACTGCTACCTTCTCCTGAATAACCTCATTCTTAAGTGTGTCACTTCTAGTATATATGTCCACACATCCATCTCGACATCATCATCTCTGCGACATGCATCTTCTGAATATGTGAGTTTTTGACTGGCCAGCACTCCACCCCATATCACTACTAAAAAAACTGTGAATACCGACCTCCAAATTACCGACCTCCAATGGAAGTCGGTAATTTTCGACTTCCGGAGGTCGGTATTGTTAAAATTAATACTTCTTGAAAATTTCCTAAGAAAACCGACTACAAGAAGTCAATCTTTTTGGCAAAAAAATGCGGGAAATCACATAGCGACCTCCGGAGGTCCGAAAATTTCCCGAAAAAAATAAATATTAAAAAAACCAACCTCTGGTGGTCGGTATTTTATTAAAAAATAAAAAATATATTTAATTTTATCTCAATTAAATATAAAAAATATTTTAAATAAATTTTCGGGTGTTTTTGTGAAAATAAAAAATTTAAAAACTAATATTATCGACCTCCCGAGGTCGGTAATATTAAATTTTATGTAATTAATTTTTATTTTTATTAAAATATCATATAGTGATCACCTGAGGTTGATTTATTTTTAATTATTATAATTCAAACCGACCTCCGATGGTCGGTACCAGATTAGAAAATTAAGAATGCAATTTGATTTTACCACAATTTCACCTACAAAAATTATATTTTCAATTAATTTTTAATAAATCGTCCTCAAGAAGACGATTTTAAGTAAAATAAAAATAAGAAAATATGAAATATCGACCTTCAGAGGTCAATATAATTTACTTTAATGTAATTAATTTATTTTTATTAAAGTTTTATGTAATACCGACCTCCGAAGGTCGGTATTTTTTGTTTTGTCCAATTATTTTTAACAAAATTGATATCCAGAGTTCAATTTTTTTTAAAAATATATGTTTATTAATCATTATTGTTCTATTTTATATTACTATTGTTTTCATTTTTTTGAAAGTGTAATAATTTTGTATAATTTTATTCAAAAAAAATTAGTAATCGTAGAGTAGACAAAGAACAGCTTATATTCGAAGTATGAAATAACGTTGATACTAATTAGGAGGTACTTATATTTATTCATAGATTAATACAATAAATTCTATTAGTCCATCGTGAATTTAAGTTTTATAAAATGATGTTGTGGTCAAGAGCTAATCGATAAACTATTTGAATATGAAATGTGATGTGATATTTATAGAAATGTCATAACAAATCAAGTGTTTCGTCGTGGAACCTTGATTACGTAGTCTCGTTTAATGACAGATACAACAGAACACCTATGATTCATTGATTTTAGGAAGTAATAAATATATACTCATGAAATATTGTACAAATAAATTTTATCAATATTTATACGCCCCACTTAAATGAACATCTTATGTAGTGATCACTCGTAGATAAAGATAAACAATAATTCACTAGAGACATATGAAACAAACAATATATATATATATATATATATGTATTGTCGACACCCAAATTTGGCCCGAATTTTAAAATTCATACTTTTATATTGTTATGTTTTAGTTCTTGCTAAATTCATTATTGTGTGTTAATATGTAAATTGTGACTTCGAGAAGTCGATATTTTTCTTTTTATTTAATTATTTTTATTGATATCGACCTTTAATGGTCGGTAATATATTATCAAATCAAGAATAAAATTTAATCTTATGTAAATTAAAAATACAAAACTAATAAAATAATATTTTCTATTAAATTTAAATAAATAGTCCTTTAAAAGTCGGCTTTATGTAAAATATAAAATAAATTAATATAAAATACCGACATCCGAATGTCGGTATTAACATGATCAATTTTATTTTTATTTTTATTTAATATGATACCAACCACTGGAGATCAGTATGCACTATATTATCTAATTATTTTTAATAAAATCGACATACAAAGGTCAATTTTTTTAAAATTATTTCTATTAATAATTATTTCCTTACTTAGTATAATATTATTTTAAGCTTACAATTAATTATTTCAAAAGTGCAACGTTTTTTTATAATTTTATTAAAAATAAGTAGAATTCGCGAAATAGACAATAAAACACCGATAATTCACATTCAAATATGAAATATTGTATACATACATATATATTTGTTTTTGAAAAATTATACTTCTCGAGCAGTGTATTACTTATACATACATATATGTGTGTGTGTGTGCGCGCGCGTATGCATGTGTATGTATTCTATGCCCTTCTACTAGTTCATAAGTGTATTTTTTAATAAATTTTGAACCCCCTTATTAAAAATGACCTTATCTGTGCCGCTAATTGAATTCAAGTATCAAATACGTTGATATATGTAGGATGTAATAAATATAAACTACTATTGTTATACTCGTTAACAAATCAAATCAATTTCTATAAATATCAATCTTTGTGGATAATCGATGATTTATTTGTTTATAATGATTTGTTGAAAAAGAAAAGTATATATAAATAATATACGACATTATTCTTTGAAATTTGACCTCAATTGATTGGTAAATTTAAAATATATATTTATTTTTAAGAATATCAATATGTTAAGGTTGATATTCATTATATAATTTCATTTTAATTAATAAAATTTGAGCTCAAGGGATCGTTATGTTTTCATTATTATTTTGTGTAAATAATATTGACTTCTTGAAATCGATGATTTTTAAATATTTATTTTAATATTAATCAACAAAATTGACCTTAAGAGGTTGGTATTTTAAAGTCTACCATATATATTAATGAGAGTTAATTTTTTAAAAAATAATTTCGACTTCCGTGATAATCGAAAGTGAGTAATTTTTTTTTAGTTTCTTCCGTTTACATTTTTTAATAAACATAAATAATTTTTTTTAAAAAAAGAATATTAACTTCCTCTGGAGGTTATTTTTTATTAAAAAATAAAAATACCGACCTCTGGAGGTCGGTATTTTTTTAGATGACCCGCCAAACATATTCCTCCTCTTTCTAAGTTGGCTTTTACAGAAATTCTCTCAAAAAAGAACCCTAATTAAGTCGCGGCGGCTTCTTCTAAGATCGACCTGCAACTTCCGGCGGCAACCTCTCTCCGGCGAAATCTTCTTGTCAGTCTCTCCGGTGAAATCAATATGTAAGTTTTTCCATTTATCTCTTGATCCTTCCTTCTCTAGATTCGATTTTCTATTTCGCTAGAGTTGATATGTGCTTACAATTGGTCCATTCTTGAGGGCGTGTTGCTTAGCAAATGCGCATGCTTGTTTAACGGTAAAGACATCCATATCATCTACCTGTTTAACATAAAAAAAAAATTTAAAAAAAAAGAGAGAACACGCGGTCATAAAACATCATGTCCATCTTTGTGGCAGGAGAAGCTACCTTTAATTCACCATGTAAAAATGCTAAAGTTCAGATAGACTTCAGAAACATCCCTAATTTATTCCAATAAGTTGAGGTTCATCCTTAAAATATCCATGTGAACAATAAAATCCCTCTTATCTTCCAAAATTCATGACTTTCATCCATCTCTTAATTTAAGTTAGAAAAACTGACAAAATTCAGAAAACACGTGAGTTGAACATGGCATTAGAGTCTCCTCAATTACCAAAATTTCTTTGTTATTCTGCTAACCAATCCTCATAATATTTTTTTTAAAAAAAAAAACAGTGGACGCTTTTCCTACTTTGAGCTTCGTGTCTTGCTCTTGAGTGTTTTCCAATTGACTTCAGGTGTAACTTATAAGTCATGATGAGTTGATTTCAATCTGTGAGGTTGTTCTAAGGAAAGACAGTGATAAAGAAGATTCTTTCAACGCCTAATCGAGAAATAAACTGCTTTTTCCTGAGTATAAACGTGAGTTGATTCAAACTTCAGAGTGCAAGTCACTAATTTAGGAAGAAACACTGAACGTGGGATAAAATGAAAAAAAGACTTTAAAGAATGTTAGATATCTGTCTTCAAAGGTTGATACAAATGACTATAAAAATGGATACATTTTAAATATGAAGCAAGGGGCTACAGCTAAAGCACTGGAAGTTGGTTAAACGTATCCAAAAGGACCAAAACAAAACAGGACTTCCGATGTATATGCCATTGAGGCTGACAACGAATTTCCTAGACCGAATTAATTAGGGAAGGCAATCTTTTTCCATAAGCTGCCTGGCTGAGGAATGTAATGCTTTCTTTCAAGATAAGTCGAGAACCAAGTTGGTCAATTGAGGGGAGAGGCAATGAGGCAAAGTGATAGGAAATTTGTTGGTCAAATGAGAAGAGAGGCAATGATGCAAGGTGATGGGCAATTTGCACAATTCTCATTAAATTTAGTAGCTGACTGGAATAACAGTCATGTTTTTTTTTCTTTTCGAAGAGCCAAAGCAGAATTGGATTTTGTTTTGCATCTTAATAGCACTTTGGTACAACAATGTTCTTGCTTTTTCAGTCACTGCTACTCTTATTTATTTTTCACTTTTTAATGCAAATTTTAACATAAAGTTGTATAAATTTGATGTGCAGTGAACATTTTGTAAGTGCAGAAATACCATTCAATTAAAGGTTCCGAAATTTAACGTCGTTAAGCTTACTATCACCAACCCCTTCATCTCAAGAGGTATTGTTTTTACAAAAATCTTAATCTATACACGATTATCTTTTTAATTCAATATACTTGCATTTTTTTTACGTTTGGTTTAATTTTTCAGAGTATGCTTTAGTGATAATATGTTTGTTTAGGCATAAGCGTTAACACTAGTTGATCATATTGATGACAAAATTAAATTCTTGCAATATCAATTTGTGTCCACCTATTGTTAACACTAGTTGATCCTATTGATGACAAAATTGATTTTCTTGCAAAATCGATTTGTGTCCACCTAGTGTTAACATTAGTTGATCCTATTGATGACAAAATTGATTCTTTTGCAAGTTTGATTTGTGTCCACCTAGGGTCAACATTTTGCCTTAATTTGATGATAATGTGTTTGTTTTGCATAAGTGACAATACTTAGCTTTTATTTTGTGATAATGTGTTTGTTTCGCGTAAGTGACTACATTTAGCTTTTATTTTGTGATAATGTGTTTATTTTGCATAAGTGACAACACGTAGATTTTTATTTGGTGATAATGTACTTGTTTTGCATAAATAACATCACTTACCTTTTATTATGTAATAATGTGTTTGAAACTAGATTGAAATTAATTTGGAAGTAATTTAGAATTAATGTGATTTAGTTATTAAAAATGATAAAATTAGAATTAATACTTAATCATTGTAATTTAAAGTTTAAACTTATCATTATTATTTATGTAGATGGAACGTGATCGTAGTTGGATGTATAATAGAAATAATCCTGGTCGAGCGGGTATGGTTCCAGAATTTGTAGAAGGTGTCACTCGCTTTATAAATCATGCAAAGACACTTGATTCCTTTTTAACTTCAAGATTGATTAGGTGTCCTTGTGTTAAGTGTGAAAATGTGAGGTATCAAACAACAGAGAATGTTTCTTTGCATCTTATGAAGAAAGGATTTAAACCGGGATATACAGTTTGGACTAGTCATGGAGAATTTGAAAATAACAATAAGTTTAACAACTTTGTTATTGGTGAAAGTAGTAGATCTACGGGACATAATTTTGTTCAGGATTCTAGAATGTCGGATATGGTTGATGATGCTTTTGGGAGACATTCAGATTTTGAATTTGGGGAAAATGTAGAAGAAGCTCCTAATGAAGAAGCAAACACCTTTTATGAACAATTGCGTGATGCTAGTCGTCCTTTATTCAATGGGAGTCCGCACTCTAAATTGTCTGTTGCAGTTAGATTGTTAAGTATTAAGTCTGATTGGAATGTTACTCAGGGAGCAATGGACTCCATGGTAGATCTCATGAAGGAATTAGTTGATCCCAATGTAGACATTCCTGATTCTTATTATAAGGCAAAGAGATTGGTATCTAAGTTAGGGCTTTCCTCGACCAGAATTGATTGTTGCGAAAATGGTTGCATGTTATACTTTAAGGATGATGTCGATCTAGAATCTTGTAAGTTTTGTAGTCACCCTCGCTATAAGCTTGGTTCTGGTGGAAAGAAACTTGCTATCAAGGCAATGCACTATTTACCTCTTATACCAAGATTGAAGAGGTTGTATGCATCAAATAGCTCTGCTCCCCATATGACATGGCACAGTGAAAATAGAAGACCACCCGGTGTCATGTGTCATCCGTCCGATGGAGAGGCATCGAAACATTTTGATAGAACTTATCCAGATTTTGCTGCTGAACCAAGAAATGTTAGGCTGGGCTTATGTGCCGATGGTTTCACCCCTTTTTCAGTTGGGGCTGCACCATATTCACAAACAACAATGACAACAAGAAAGTAAATAGAAACGCAGGCATTAAGGGCCACGATAGCAGTACATAGTAGAACTAAGGATATTAGTCATTCATGCAAACAAGCAAGAAGAATCAATAACAAACCGAAGTAAACCTAAGAATGAGCAAAATATGCATAAGAAATCATCATAAGTCCAACAATAGCAAAATTATGCACAGCAAAAAAATAATTGCCTGAATCATCTACCAAGAGAACCAAAACAAAAGATCAACAAAAGGAAGGGGACCAAGAAGGGCTAAGGGGAAGATGGGAGGGTTAGGGAGCCAAACATCTACAACAACACATCTACTTGACCGTTGTGATTCAGCTGTTGTTTGAGCAGCTGATCCTTCAATTGATCCACTTCGGCTTAAGAATTAGCGAGTTGCTCGCTCAACTCATCCACCTGCGTTTGAAGTCAAACTGGAGCATCTCTGATAGCCTGCAAATTTATCATTAATTGAGAAACTGGTTCAACAGTATTATCCCGACCTCGTCCCCCCCCCCCCCCCCCCAACAACACATACACACAATGTACACCCACCCACAAAAAACTTTTAAAAAATTATTTTGTAGAAAAAAATTAAATTTGAAATTAAATTTTTTTTTACCCCACTCTGACCCTGACTCCCCTACCAATTCCTGACCCCTACCCCACCACTACCACCACCACTTAACCCACCAACGAAACAAATTAAAAATTTTATTTTTAATAAAATCATTTTTTTTCCTACCCCTAACCCTGACCGCCACCTACCCCCAAAAAAAATTAAAAAGTTGGTTTTTAAATTTTACAAAATTTGATTTTTTTAACCTCTCCCCTACCCTTCACCTATTAGCCCCCCACCCCTCGCTCCTCCTAAAATAATTTGTTGTCACTTTTTTATCTTAAAAGATATTTTCTTAATAATATTTTTGATTCACTAATTAAATATTAAAAATAATTTTTAAAAGATGTTCTTCAATTATCAATTTAATATGAGAAAATAAGAAAGAAATTAACTTATTTTCATGAAAACATTTTTCATCGAACTAAATACACCATTAGGTACTTTTTTGGGTATATATAATAACCAACTTTAGGGTTTCATGATTACATATATGTGAAATGGCAATATGTGAAATGGCATAAGAAAGATAAACTTCAATTAATCTACTCTTAAAGTAACATGTAGAGCATACAGCTACAGCTGGTGAATAAAGCGACTTGTAATTTCTATTTTTACAGATCGAAAGTGGAGAAAAAGGGATCCGATAGAATCCCAAAATTGCTAGTTATTGTGACTTGACTCATGCATCCATCTAAATAGAGTTTTCCACATATTACCCCAGAGATACAGTCACAATTTGAAATTTATGAATTTGAGATTTTAATTTTTACAAACATTAAGTTTTAAATTAATAATTTTATACATATTTAATGAATTTCTTATGATAAATTTAGAATTTGAACTAAAATTATTTAGTTCAGTCGAATCCATGACGAATTCATTAGCTCCACCCCTCGCGAGGATAAACCCCAAACATTAAGAAGGAATAACTTCAATTAAATGGAATTAATAAGCGTGCGTTCAATAATATTTTCTAACAAAGACGCATTAATTAAGGAAAATATTGTACTATCATCACCTTTGGGAAGGTAAGATTACTATATTCATTTGATTTGCTTACGGAATTTATGAAAATTTTATTACTCCATTATGAACTCAAAATAAACATCACGAATTTGGGGTAAAAACAGAAGCATGTTAGTCCAAGAATTTTACATCTTTATAACCGTAGACAAAAGATCCGATCAAGTAGTAATAAATTATAAATAGATTAAGATCTCTCTATCAATCGATTAACAGCCGATGACTCTACCAATGAACTATTGAGGAACAATTAAACTATCATTATTTTGCAATATTCATATTTAGATTATTGAATGTTCACATAAACCCCCACTTAGAGGTGTCGATGTTTTTAAAATTGACTTAATCGACCGAATCAAAGTGTACATAACTGATTTAGGGTTTTTAATAAAATTGATGGTTTTATATTATAACCCTATCACCAAAAATCCTAAACTAGTATCCTTCCGCTTGGTTTTGGCTCAAAAAAGCTTCTCGGTTAATTTTTTGGCATAAAAAAATTAACTCCTATCTAACGGAAATAAAAAGGGGCTAAAATGCCCTTAACTATTAGAAGTGGAGCAAAAATATTCCTTTGTTAGTTTTTTGCTCAAAAATACTCCTCCATTAAAAATTTTACAAAAAAAATACTCCTTTTTCTAACGAAAATGACACCATGCATGCCACAAGGACAAAAAGTGTCACATGATTGTCCACTTGAAATCTCATTCAGGATCCAAGAGATTTTCTCCTCAGATATTAGCTTCGAGATTAGCTCTTACATCGAAACAGATTGTCACTTCACTTGTAAATGTCTCAAAAAGCCGATCTCTAAATGATAACACTGATTCATTCGTGTTATCATTGTTGCCTCCTTCTTCTTCTAGCATGAGTTTCTCGAGTTCAATCAAATTCAACTCCACAAATCTTATGAACCTACAAAACTTTTATAGAAGTTGTTGTACTCTTCTTAGCAATGCAACACAATCAACGTAAGTTATTTTTTCTTGTGTAATTTTAATTTTATATTTTATATTTTATATTTAAATTTTACACTACTATAATATAATGAGTTGAGTCTTTGTTTTTATTTTCTTTCATGTTCTCTTGATTCATCAGTTTTCAAACTTTTGCCAAAGTGATACACTACTATACAGGGTAGCTTGTTCTAATTTTTTAAATTCTTTTACTTAAAAAATATCAAAAATTAATAACTAAATCATAGTCATATTGAAGAAAAAGTGAGATGATAAAACGATTTTTAAAAGTCTAATTTTTATTATATGACAATAACCACAAAAACAGTACAATATAAATTTTACAAAATAATCATCTAAATCGTATTGTTAACATCCCTACGCCCCTACATATCATAAATTAAAAAAAAATCAATTAAATAAATTGAATGACTTTAGAAAAATTAGAAAACTCCTAATTCAATAATCATCTAAAATATTATCTCCTGACGATAATGTATATTTATCCTTTTTTTTTCATTAAATTTAAATTTAGGGAAAACTTTGTAGACCTCCGCTTAACATTTGGCTCAATTACACTACCTTCCTTACGAGTTAGGATATTAAGCTTACATTTCCTGTTTTGTACTACCATTTATATTAAAAATTAGTTACCAAGATTTCTTGCAAATGCACGGATTCAATAGCTATTTATAAATTATTATCTGATTGATTAATTGTAAGTTTAATGATTAAATGATTTGTATGATAGGTAATCATCTCATTTTTCTTTACAAAAATATAATATGAAAAAAGTCCATTGAGATGTCGTTTATTAAAATATTTTTCGCTGATTTTTTACTCAAGATAGTTATAAAATGTACATAAATATTATTGACACTCGAAATAACAAAGCTATAATTGAAATATATGAATTTAAAACTAAAAATTATAGTTAAAGCAGATCCCATAATTATGAAAAGATTATACATTAATTATATTAAAATATGAAAAATTAATTATTATTTAATTTTTTTTTTCCTAATATGAAGAGGTCTACGGGACCATAATTAAATAATATTTTATTGTTTTTACTCAAAGCAAATATAAAATATACACAAATATTATCAATATTTAAAATAATAAAGCTATAAAGGATATAAATTTAAAACTAAAAATCATAACTAAAAGGGGTCTCATAATTTTAATAAAATTGTATAACTTATTAAATTAAAATAAATAAAATTTTTATGAAAATACATTTGCTGAAGCAATGAAAAAGATGTAAACTTTGACCAATTTGCCCTCATTTTATGTCTTAAATTTGCAATACTCATCCAATAAATTTTATTCTATCTAAAAAGAAAAAAAAAACTTCTTATTATACTGTACAGTTATGCTTACATTAATTATGCAAATTTTATTTCTTATGCATTGTTTAATTTGATGTATTAAAAATAGTATGCATTGTATAAAAAAATCTATTTACAAAAATACCCTCCACAATTATGATGGAAAAAATATAAAAAAGGTTTTAAGGGGCACTGAATCTTTACTAATACCTAGAAATCCATGACATTAGTAGTACACACCTTAATATATAATAGAGTATATAACTAATGTAGTTATACACAGCATAAAAAATATACTAAACAAGATATTACCAATACACCAAATTAATTTATATATTATTTTTATTAATACGATCTACCAAACAACCTCTTAATTTTCTTTTTAAGTAGGAACAATCCGCTTTTATGATTGTTCTTACTAAGTTTGATCTTCGCTGGAAAAAAGAACTCTCTTTTTCATAAACTAAACTCCATAAGCCCCTCTTTATTAAAGTAATAGCGCCGATGTGAGTCCAAATTCAAAAGGGCACAATTTTGTCGTAAATATATGCTGAACAACAATAATATATTTAGTAAAATTTCACAAAATTAAATTTGGGGAGAGTTGAGTGTACCAAAATGTTACCATTACCTCATAGAAGAGATAAAAAAATTATTTTCGAAAGTCTCTCGGCTTAAATGTATTCGCCCCGTGTGAGAAGAAAATAATTAATATAGAATAATAACTAAAACGAAGAGTAATATCAAATCTACAAGGAAAAAAAAGTAGTAATAAAAAAGAAATAACAATACAATTATAAAGGCCTGTTAATCCTATTAAAAAAACTAAAATCATCACAAGGCATGACAATATTCTACCCCTACTAATCTTCTATCCTAATAGCGATCTCTACTTCTTTCTATCTAAAGTCATGTCCTTAGTGATATAAAGATGCACTATATCTTATTTAATCACCTCCCCCCAATACTTTTCCGGTTTGTTCCTACCCTTCTGCGTAACCCTTAAATTCAACCTCTCACATTTTTAACTGGAGAGTCAACACACCTCCTCTATACAGGTCAAAATCATCTCAGTCTCGTTTTTCTTGGCTTGTCAGCCACAGAGACCACTGCTACCTTCTCCTGAATAACCTCATTCTTAAGTGTGTCACTTCTAGTATATATGTCCACACATCCATCTCGACATCATCATCTCTGCGACATGCATCTTCTGAATATGTGAGTTTTTGACTGGCCAGCACCCCACCCCATATATACAGTTATACCGACCTCTGGAAGTCGGTATTTCGTGATCGGTTTTTCCTGCTTTTTTAGTTATATATAACAAAGATGGTCTAATCATCATTCTATAGAACTTACCTTTTAAGTTTTGGTGGTACCACTCTAGAGGCAAGTCACTATTACATCCATATTGTCCCAATGCTATGCCTGACATCATTGTTGATATCCCCACTACTCTGGATGACGGACCCAAGATATTTCACATATATATACAAAAAAATAAAAAGTTTATCAAAAAAGTAGCCCATATTTTATTTACATAAAAAATAGTCCCAAATCAGCGAAATTATACATGACTATATAGTATAGTTAGACAAAAATTATAGAAAGTATACATTACTATACAATGTATATTACTTATGAACTACTACACTAAATATATATTATGATACGCAAATACAATGACTATACATGCCTATACAATGATGGCTATTTTTTTTATAATTATTTTAAGTGAAGCGTCTCTCGGTATAATTTCTTGGGAATAGGTTAAATGGCAAGTCTCACTTCCATATCCACATCATCTATAGCAACACTGAATTTGCACTGCAAGTGTTATGTTTTAATCCTGCTCAATTTGAACCTTTTGAAATCTAGAGTTAGTCTCTAAACCTCCAACATATCATTGACTTTCTCCCACATCTCATCAATCAGTTCTACATCATCTATAAAAAAACATATATCATCGAACCTCCTCCTGAATAGACCTTATTGGCTCATTCATCACTTAGGCAAAAAAAAAAAATGGTTCAACACAGATCTTTGATAGAGTCTCATCTCAACAAAAAAATGCTTTGAATCCCCTCCTACTATTCTAACCTGAGCCTTGATTCCATCACACATATCTTTTATCGTCCTTCTTTTGTCTCTAAAAACCTCCAGAATTCAGAGAACATTTCTCAACACTTTGTCATAAGCCTTTTCAAGATGAATAAATATTGTATGAAGGCCCATCTTTCTTTTCCTATATGTCTTGTCCTCGACAGTAAGGACAAGGCGCATGACCCCACATCTTACCAGGCCTAAGTTCAGTGCCCTTACACCTTATTAGTGGCCCTCCTCCCACTCGAGCAGTGTTTCATTATTTTCCTCTTAAAATTATTTATATTAGTAAAAAAGAAACAAGATAAAGAAATTAAAGAGAGTATGTGATATCCGAAGTAAATTTTCTGCTGTAAAATTCAACCATCATCAACTTCTTTTTGTCTCTTCAAATCAAGGTAATTACATTATAATAAATGTAGGAAAAAGAGCTTGGTAATACTATCGATGAATGGCCAAAATGAAGAGGGAAAAAATGAAGAAAAATATATCTTTTTGTGAGAGGATTATATTTCCAGTGGACAAATGGATACTCCTATTTTATTTTCGGGAAAAAGAATATGATTGTTTCAAGAATTGGTACAATTACTTAAGATCAGTGTGTGCATTAATACGAACCTAATGAAGAAAAATAAGATCGACCAATTAATTGGAAAGAGAATTAAAAGGAAAATGATAAGCAAGTTATGAGGAATTAAAGAAGTTGTTAAATGGTGACTATTAATTAATTAATTGAATCCTTAAAACAAAACTATTCACAAGAAACTCTAGTCCTATATATATACAGATGTAGTCCTATAGAGTATATTAAATTGAAATACTATACTTGTTTCTAGTATGTTAGTATTATTTTTTTTTTGCCTAGATAATTGTTGGATAGGATTTGGAACAAATTTATTGGATCTCATTCAATTCATATTTTCTTCCATTAACCATCAAATATCAAGAAAGATGGAAAACAATGAAACACTACTGGAGTGATATCTTTGCCTTTTTGGTTTCTTTCTGAATTTATTAGGCCTTGTAGGATTTTTGCATAAAAAATTTTGCCCTTCTCCAGCTGATGTAACCAAGATAAATATAGACTGTATGGTACTACTCTCAGATGACATATACCCATGCCCAAACATAGATTTAACACACACACACATCTTCTAAAGGGCAATTTTAAAGTGCGTACAGAATATGGACCAACTTGGGAGTACAATGCACTTCTAAAATAAATTCCGTATGTTCAAGTAAACCATTTGATGCAACCAAAATTAGAATTTCAGAAAAAACAGAGTGCATATAGAATGAAATTTCTGACTTCTCAGGTGTAGAAAAATTTGACAAAATTGCCTCAACTCTGTGGTGCAACTGAAAAATCAATGACCGATGAAAAAAAGCAGCTCAGCCCCAAAACCTACTAATGAAACCTTTCTTATCTTTCTTCGTACGAGAGTCCAGTGATGGGAACTCAATAAGGTTATAAGCCAGGTCCAATACGATGGGATTACGAGGAAATGATTGGAAGGCAGGTGGAAAAGTTTCTATTCGAGGAACAACCTTCATGTTGGCTTCACCAACAGCTGATTCGTAAATATCCAATTTTTCCATGAGAAGTTTCTCCATCTAAAAGAAGTATAAAACATGGATTACACACATCAGGGGATCAGAAGAACACAAAGGGATATGGAAGCAGAAACTCAACAAACTAGAAAAGGAAGAATGTAAAATAAAATGCCTAAAAGCATCCCCAAACAAATACGGAAATGATAAAGGACCCAGTTTTAAAATACAGAACAGATATGCAATCAATTGTCATGGAATTAATGAAAGAGAAGTAGCAAGAAAACTTTAAGCTTATAGCACACATGGAATATCAAAAATTTATCAAGGCAGAACTATTTGACATACTTGATACTTCAAACATTCAGGTTACCCTAATGTGTAACAAACCTTTTTTTATAAAGGTAAAGTTATGTGTAACCAAACTAAAACTAGAAGAGAATGGGAAAGGTTGTACTAGTTTATATATAACTTCCAAAAAATACATCCAACAGTTGGGAGAACCTACGTAGTACTAAATGGATAAAAACCTAAAATGAACTGTAAAACTGAAACTTCTACGGTGGGGGTGGAGGAGGGTCAAACACAGTGCTGACGGCTCATTATCAATGAAGAAACACCATTCTTATGTGTTTATGTTTAACCTTTTGGGGGACACAAGCAGAGCAGAAGAAATTCCCTAACTTCTGGTCATTTTAGAATTCGTAACATGTAATTCCCTAAGGGGTTCCTGTGCGGGTGTATAAGAATAATATCAAATAGAATGTATTACTAATGTTTACATTAGTAATGCTTGTATTAGTCATACTTAAATTGATTGTGCAGAGATTATTTCTTCTTTTTTTTTTTAATTGATGAAGAAATGCAAAGATTATTTCTTATGCATTGCTTGGCTTTGTGTATTAAAAATAGCATGCATTGCATAATAGACAAGTATTTATTTACCAAGATACCCTCAACAAATATGGTGGAAAAGATATAAAAAAAGTTTTGAGGGGCCATTGGGTCTGTAACCATGCTAATGCGTGCATTAGAACCCCCTGGCATTACTAATACCATGGATTTCTATGTATTACTATTACACACCTCAATATACAATAGTGTATAACTAATGACATAGGTTGAAAAATTGTACCAAACATACTACTCTAGATTATTTCTTCTTATACCCTCTTTCAAACAACCCCTAACTGCATTATATCTTCATTGAGTTGAAACTCTTTCCAGCACAAACACTTGAAATACAATGGAATTTACAGTTTCATTTCACAATATGCCTATCAATTTGAGGAATCATGAACACAAAATGCAGTTATCCTCAGCAGGAAATGAGATGGAGAAAACAATTAATGCTTCTACTAAGATAAGCGAGAGGCTCATCTTATGTTAACTAGATTTTGAAATATCAAGAATTCAAACTTCTTTTTTCAACTCTCACAAGTCACATACTTCAGCAGTCAATAATTATTCTTCAGAAGAAATCCAAACTTTTTTTCCTTTAATGTCATCAAACCCAATCAGGAAAGGTCGTAGAAGTAGTTGGTTGGAAGTAGTTCAACAACACAAAATCTCCATGGGTTTCTTTCCTAGTTTCACACAGGAATATGTGGTTCCATATGCACCAAGAACATCAAAGAAAAGGTGAATACAAGAGAAATTAACTAATTGGAATGACTGCAAAAGCAATTAACAGACATGGAAGGCCAAATCATACCTTCTTATCAGTTCCATTCAATGAGATATTAGATATCTTTTTCGAGAGATTTTCTGGAGCCTTTTCCTCCTCCATAATTCCTTTGGCATGCTCAACACAACTGTTAGATCTGCTCTCGTTATGCAGTGTTCTCAGCTCCTTGATCATGACCTGATAATATGGACAGAAAAGAATGACAAAAGGAGAGATAGAGAAGAATCATTCACACTCATATTACCGACTGAAGTGACATACGTAGAAATATAAGAATGCCATGATTATGCATCAGAATTTAATACTTGTATAAAAAGAGAGTCAGCAGCTGAAGGTCAACATGGCTGCTTGAAGTCGTAAAATCCACTTTTATGGCATTGTGGTCGTCTTTTTCTTACTCTCTTTTAACACTGGTACTATAAAATGAAATGGTCATTGTCCGATTTTTATACATTATTTATATGTGATAAAGGCTTCAGTGCTTCGTTCATGCTGTGCCATTATCATTCTTTTAGAGATAAACAGAATAACAATGTTATAGCTTTAATGTTGGATCTTAGTCACATTTTGTTATGTACCCAATTTCCTCAAGCATGTTCTTAACTCATTAATAATAATATCAACAATTTAAAAAATATAAAAATGAAGCATGTATGGTTTTTTTTTTTGTAAAATGTATAATAGAGCAACATTTCACTATTGTTATCATCACTTTTAAATTTCGATATTAAGAAAATAAAAGGTATTATTTTATTTTTTTTATAATTGGTAACATTGTATTCTTCAGCACTAAGGATATGCTGGAGACACCTTTAGAAAATTATAAAAGAACAATAAGAGCAATACTTACAAGGATCCTAAGAATTCTAAAAGTTGATCAGAATCCTCTCCTATCTCTTTACACCAAAAATATAGAGATACAATGCAATTCCATTTAACCTTATGAATGGAATTGGATATATCCTTAAAATTCCTACTATTCCTCTCCTTCCACACTGTCCACCAAATGTAGTGTGGAATTAAATCCCACCAAGTCTTCTGCCTCTTGCTACCTCCTCTCCTGATCCAGCAACTTAGTAAATCGGCAGTATGTTCAGGCATTGCCCATTTCACTTCTCAAAGGTTGAGAAACATGGACCAGACTTGTGCTGTGAAAGTTCAGTGTAAGAATAGGTGACTATTGATTTCTCCTGTCTTCCCACATAAGGAATACCAGGGAAGTATGATCTTTCCTTTCCTTCTCAAAAATTCATATGTCAAGCATGCCTTTCTGATGACGAACCAGATGAAGCACTTAACTTTTGTTGATGTTGAATTCTTCCATATCCGCTTCCATAAACTCTAGTATCTACTCCTTTGCAGGTTGCACTCCTTCTTGTATGCCTTGCCAACTGTGTAGCTCCCATCCTCACTGTGATACCATCTTACTGTATCTTTGGCAATATTGGTGCCTGCAAAATCCCTCACTTCCTCCAACAATTTGGCTACTCTCTCTATTTCCCAATCATTTAGAAGCCTTCTGAAATAAAGGTTCCAACCTTGTTCTGTCTAGCAATCACTGACCATTGCCTCAGAATTGGGTGCACAAAGTAAATAGATCAGGAAACAACTCCTTTAGGGGGGTTTGATACATCCCACAAGAATCTAGTTCTCCTTCCATCCCCCACCTTGATGTGTAAGTTTGGTTCTAGCTTGGGCCATAAGTTTTTAATAGCTCTCCAAACTCCCACTCCATATGCATCTGTGCTTACCTTACTACACTAGAATCCCTCCTCTCCATATTTAAATTTAATCAGATCTTTCCACAAAGCTTGCCTCTCTGTGATATATCTCCACAACCATTTCATCAAAAGGCTATTGTTATGCTTCCTCAAATCTCTGATGCCCAAACCACCTTTATCTTTTCTATGCAAAATTGTCTTCCATTTGATCAGATTGTAACCCTTGCTCTCTTTGCAGCCATGCCAAAGGAAATCTCTCCTAAGTTTGTCCAATTTCTTAGCCACCTTAGCATGTAGTGTGAAAAGATACAACATATGTTGAGAGAGAATCTAGGAATGTGTTGATAAGGATGTGTCTACCACCAATGGAAATGTACCTTCCATCTGCTTAGACTCTTTTCAATCTTCTCCGCAATGATGTCTCAAATCTCCAAATCCTTGTATTTATTGCCTAAAGGCATACCCAAGTAGGTAGTGGGCAATTTCTCCACTTTGCAGCCCAAAATGTCACCTAGCCTCTGGATGTTTGTAATATCCCTAATAGGATATAAATTGCTCTTTCTCCAATTAACTTTCAAACCTGCAGAAGCTTCAAAAAACAACAAAATTAGTTTGATGAATCTAAATTACCCCTCCTGTGGCTCATAGAGGATCATTGTGTCATCTGCATAAAGTAGATGACCGATCTCTTTACTATCACCATTGTTTCCACTAATCAGAAAAACCTCTAATCCACCTGTTTTGAGTAGCAATCCTCATCAAACTATCAAAACCCTCCATGACTAGGATAAATAAAAAGGGTGATGGAGGATCACCCTGTCTGATTCCCCCGCTTGAAGAGAAAAAGCCCGCAGGTTCTCCATTTACAAGAATGGAAAATCTCACTGTGCTAATGCAGAATTTCATCCATCCCACCCATCTGTATCCAAAACCCATTTGTCTCAAGGTATTCAACAGGAAACCCCAATTTACATGATCATATGCCTTTTCGATGTCCAACTTGCACAATACCCCTGAGATATTCCCTTTCAATCTGGAATCGACACACTCGCTGGAAATCAGAGCAGCATCCATAATTTGTCTTCCTTTAATAAAGGCCATTTGGTTTTTGCTGACAAGCTTATCAATCGCCCTTTTCAACCTTTCTGCCAATAATTTTGCTATCACCTTATAAACGCCGGTAATCAGACTTATTGGTCTGACGTCTTTTAGTTCAATAGCCTTGGCTTTCTTGGGAATGAGTGCTACAAAAGTAGCATTGAAGCTCTTCCCAGTCTTCTGTCTAGCATAGAATGATAGCCTTTATAATGTCCTCTTTCAAGATCTCCCAAAAATAAAAGTTAATTGACATGGGAAAACCATCAGGTCCAGGTGCTTTCTCCATAGCACAGTTTTAAGCAGCCCAAGATCTCTTCCTCCTCAAAAGGACACTCTAGTTCTATTTGCTCCGCCACGCTGATGTTTGTGATCCCTTGTAATTGTAGCTCAGGCCCGCATTCCTCTGATTCTGTGTATAAACTTTGGTAGAAACTTCTGATTATCTTTTTAATGATAGAAAGATCATTAGGTGTTACATCCATCCACCATTAGAGAATCAATGGAATTGTAACTCTTATTAGAAATAGCTACTCTATGGAAAAACTTAGTATTTTTATCCCCCTGCTTCAGCCACTGGATTCTTGACCTTTGCTTCCACTTTATTTTTTCATTCTTAGCTACTTGCTTGTAGGTGAGAGCCAAATTTGTTTTCTGTTGGATTTCCTCCTCAGTGAGCACTCTTTGTTCCTGCACAGCTTCTGGCCACCTCCTCTATAATGTCCTCCTTCTGTGCTTTACAGTTATTTCTCTTATCCTTACTCCATCCTTCATCTTTTCTTTTAAGAGTTTCAACTTTGTTGCCAGAACAAAACCTGGGGTTCCGATTATTACAAAAGACCGCCACCATAATTTCACCTCTTCCTTAAAACCTTCCACTTTCATCTACCAATTTTCGAATTTGAAGTATGACCTCTTGAAAATTCAAGATCCCACACGTTAATAGAATTGGGTTGTGGTCAGATCCCAACTTTGGCATTGTGGACTGCCTGATGAGAGTGAATTGTTCCTCCCATTTTGAGCAATATAGGAACCTGACAATTCTGGAAGTATTTGGTGCCCTTCCCCTCTTCTCCAACTATAGGACCTTCCAAATAAAGAAGGGTCTATTAATTCCATCTCCTCAATGCATTTAGAGAATCCAATCATAGCACCATTGATCCTAGAGCAATTGGATCTTTCTTCCAAGTATCTTATGACATTGAAATCCCCCCAACTACCCAAGGACCTTCACACAGACTTCTCATAGCACCCAACTCACTCCACAATTCTCTGCTTTCTATTTTCTTCCACTTAGCATGGACTGTTGTTAGAAACCAGAAAAATTCTTGATTCTGATTAGAAAATTTGCAAGAGATGCATTGTGATCCTACTTCCACCACCACCCCCTCCCAAATCCTTTTATCCCACATAATTAAAATACCTCCACTAGCCCCTTGTGCCTCTACATGAAGCTCAGCCAACCATCTGTTGTTCCAGATGCTATAAATTAGACTACTAACATTATCCTGAAGTTTAGTCTCCAAAAGGATGTACACATCTGCCCTCCATTGATTAATCAAGTTCCTGACTAAAGACCTCTTTCCTTCATTGTTTAACCTCCTTACATTCCAGGAGATTATCTTTACCTTCATTGATTCACAATTGATGCTCTCCTCCCACTGCTCCTAGATTCCCCTTCTTTGAATTCATATTGAAAATGAGATTCCTCAACTGTTTTGGCACTAACTGGTTGGATATGTTGCTTTTCCCGTCTTTATTGCTCTGTTCCTCCCTTGTGGTTCTTTGTCCCATTCTGCTTATCAATGAGAAGAACTCTCTTTCACGGCCCTTTATGCACACCCCAAACATTTGGCTTAATTTGACTAAATTGATGTGAAATCTCAAAGTCGCTTGAGACTCAAACCCTCCTCAGTTATACTATCATCAATTGCTAGGGGCCTGGGTTCGTGCAAAAACTCCATTGGGTCTCCCAGCAGCTCCATAGACTTGGGAGCACCACAACCTTCCACCTCCATGATATTGTGTGTCACTTTACCCCATGTCTCATCATCCTTAGAAGGTTTTGTGATCTACATTGAGTTTTCCAGCGTACCTGAGAGGTCTCCTGCCATGCACATGCATCCATCCGTATCACCAGATATGGTGAAGTGATCGAGGTAGTGGAATCCCACAATTGGGGTCTGGGGAGGATAGAATGTGCGCAGACCTTACCACTACCTCATAGAAATATAGAAGTTGTTTCCGAAAGATCCTCGTCTCAAAAATATCAAGCTCCAAAAGCAGAAGATACTAGATATCAAAGCACATGATAATATATAAATATAGTAGAAGTAATAAATACACGACGAACAATAACAACAGAACATATAAAGACACAACTAATCCGACTAGCCTACTATATCACAAGGTCAGACATCATCCTACCCTTACTAGCCTATTAACTTTCTACTCTAATACGCGACCTCCACTCCTTTCTATTTAAAGTCATGTCTTCGGTGAGATGAAGTTGCGTCATATCCTATCTAATCACCTCCTCCCAATACTTTTTCAGTCTACCTCTATCCCTCCGCGTAACCCCTAAATTCAACCTCTCACACCTCCTAACAGAAGCATCGATACTTCTTCTCTGCACATGCTCAAACCATCGCAGACTCGCTTCTTTCATCTTGTCAACCACAGAAGCCACCCCTAACTTCACCCGAATGGTCTCATTCCTCATCTTATCACCCTTAGTGTGTCTACACATCCTTATCTCCACAACCTACACCTTCTGGATATGTGAGCTTTTGACTAGCCTCCACTCCATATAGCAATGACGGTCTAACCACCATTCCGTAAAACTTACCTTTAAGTTTAGGTGGAAACTTCTTATCACACAATACTCCAGAGGCAAGCCTCCACTCCATTGTTTGCATTGCTACTTTATATATTGAGTACTATCTCAAGACCAAATACTAATACCTAAATAATGAATCACAAAATTTAAAGAAAATTTGAATTATCTATTATATTTAATTTTTATTAACATATTAAAAATATTTGCAGATATTAAAGAGTATAAAAACACATTACTAGATTTAAAACCCCAGAAGTTTCTACCACATCTTATCCTTAAGGATTTAATCAACTTAAGTATAATTGTAGAAACTATATTATTACCAAAGAAAGATCTTAAGATGAGATTAAAAGCTCTGAGAAAGGAAAATTATGAGAAAACTATAAAAAATTGAACATTTTGGAGTTGGGCATGCATCTACATTAAGATAAAAAAATTGAACATTTTGCAGTTGGGCAGGCATCTAGCATGGGCATCTTCATCCTATAAGAAACAACTAGAGTTAGTGAACAATTATAAAAGCAGGTAGTTTGACAGATTAAGTGCTAACCTGATCAGCAGCAGATGCGGACTGCAGTTTCATAAGAGCTGCATCAGCTAAAGAACGGGCTCGTGAGTACAAGGCATAAGCTTCCGTCCTCTTTCCCACTGAACTGTAGGACTTTGCTAAGTAGAAGCACCTGGAGGGATATTGAAATGAAAGCTTTTTATAGATTTCAAACAAGAAAATATTCATTCCAGGACAAAGTTAAAGATACAGAAGCTGCAACCCAAAAAACCAGTAAGATCCTGAAAAGCTGAGATGACTAGCGCTTCATGGGGGAAGAGAGGGAGGAGGGCAAGAGAACTTAATAACAAGACCACATCAATTGCAAAAGCAAAATTATTGTTCAGAACAGGCTTAAAATAAGAGGATCGGTAAGATTCCTATGTCTAGCAAGAAGTTGAAATGAGTGCACCAAACTACAAGTTTACCGCACCAAATTGAACAAAATTTTGCACATGGAGATAATAAGAGCGGAATGAAACTCAGTCCAAGTTGTGAAGTAACTGACAGGATGCAAATAAGATTAATCCATGATGTTCTTAATATAAGATAATGAACATCTTATAATAGTTTAAAAAGATGCTGACACTGGAACCACAATTACAAATTACTCCAAACAGGCAAAGTACAATCTCACACTATCACTGACCCATAATTACTGATCATCACTTAAGCATTTTGTACATTGAAGTTGTACAACCTCCTTACCTGGAACACTAAAAGTTCTGGGTCTCCTTTTCGTAAATTCACCATTAATATTACTTTTAGATGGCCACAATAAATACTAAAACCATATGAAGATAGTCTTCACTCTTCTCTTCTCACCAGAAACTTTATTTCAACAATCACATAATGAAAGAAAGAACACAACAACTACAATATAGCCAGGTATAGTCCCACAAGTGGGGTGGGGAGGATAGTGTATACATATACATTACCCTTACCTTGGGAGGTAGACAGATTGTATACGATAGACTCTTGACTCAAAGAAAACATTTCATTGAATGAACTAATAAAAATCAAACCTTTCTGCTCGGAAAACCATACTTTTCAGCTCGCACTCTTCAGCTAAGGCAACTTCTTCTATCTTTCTATCTCTGCCAGAACTAACTAGATCAAAAAGATCAGCAGTATTCTGCACAAGTGAAAGCAATTAACAGTGCAGTCCAATAGCCATACAAGCGAGCCTTGTCATGTTGCCAATTCTTATCTTAAAGGCACTGGTTAAGAATGTAATTAAAAAACAACACTTGAAAATTGTTACCTGTAACAGTAGATCATACAGCCGAACAAGCTCCTCCGGCTTTGTGAGCTTCTCATTTTTATCATCACGGACCTTGTTGAGCTTGCTTTTAGCTATTTTAACTAGCAACTGATTACGCTCAATGGTTCGCTGCCCTAAATTTGCACCAATGGCTTTATCCAGTCCACTTAACTCATCCTTCACATTTTCTGAATTAGCAGCTGTAACCTAGAAGAAAAACCATGGGTAAGATGAACCAATTCAGGACTTCAATTTGATGTATGCAATATCAAGATCAACTTGAAATTTTCAAGAGTCAGCTACTATAATGTAACATCAGGAGTAGTTACTCACCAGATCATTCCGGATGCAACTCCTGGCTTCATGATATGCTGCAAATATCTTGTCATATAACACAAGTTTTTTCTCAGCTGGAAGAGAATCAGCAGCTGAGCCATGGATATCTTTCTCCAGTTCCTGGGCTGATGAATGGTAGTGCGTCATATAAGCTTGAAATAAAGTTAAAACCAACATGATGTATTCAAGGCAAATATGCAAAATGCAATTAGTTTACCAAAATCCAAAGTCATTAAAAGTTACACCCTCCATTGCAATTATGTGTTAGTGTTTGACTGAGAACGTAATTTAAGAAAGTATTTAATTTAGATCTTGTGGTCTTATATATGCCATGATATTTTTGTGGTTATAAACATATATCATTAAGGGATCGTTTGGTTGGCAACATGCTATCCCAGGATAATTAATCCCGGGATAAGTTAGCCTAGGATAAGTTATCCCACCATATATATTGGGTAACTTATCTCATCACAAAGGCAAAAATGATGGGATAAATAGTCCAAGGATTACCTTATACCTCCAACCAAACATGGGATAAAATAATCCTACATTTTATCCGGGGATTATTATAACTTAAACCTCACACCAAACGACCCTAAGGGTAAAATGAAAAGTTTAAAGTCAAATTGTTTTGAAGTATAGAAAGGTGTCATTCTTTATGTAACAAACAAGGAAAGAGTGTCATATAAAATAGAACAAATGGAGTATTTCACTAGATACACAAAAATGAGGAGAAATTCAAAACTAAATTACGAGCCTCTTAAGTTAAAGCCGGTGAAAATTCTCATTTCCCACTCAAGTTGGCAGAAGCAGCAACATTGATGCAATTTTTTTAGGAATAATATACGCATCTGTATACTTCATTCTTTGTATGATAACAGACTTGTTGCATTGTACAACCTAGCATTCCTAGTAGACAATTCCTTACAATTTTTGGTTTGCCTCATCTTGGTACATATTTTATCCTCTGTTACATTTATCATCACTGTCGCTGGGGCTACACATGCAAATCTGCAACTATTAACATCCTTAACATTAGAAGGCAACTCATAGGGGTCATAGAGAGTGCTCTGCAGCCCACAAGGACTTTGAGTGCAGATACGCAAAAGCTGAGTGAAAAATATCAAGGAATTCCCTAGAAATGCTTTGTTGCATAAAGAACACAAGTATGCAGACCGAAATCTGAAACTAGGTTATAAGAACAAAATTTGGTTCAAAAATAGTAGACGGGAAGAATTCCAAACTCATAGATAAAAAAGTTCCTACCCTAGAACCTCTAGTAAGTTGGCTATTGATGTATTTTTCGAAGTGCAACCTTTTACATTGAAGTAATTACATACCTTTCAGAATAGACACCCGTGTCTTTGCATTTGAAATTGGAAATCTATTTCCAAGCCAATGGAATTCTGTCATAGATGCAGCCTGCTGAGATCTTGCCTCTGCCATAGCAGCCTGCAAACAAAGAAAAGAGAGTGCTAGACCAATTAGGAGTAAATAATCCTCAAAACTCATTTTTCAGAAAAATCTTGAGAAAGACAGCACCCATAGTAGAATGGTAGCATTATTTTACCAAAAACTATGCCTATAAACTGTACACACTTTTATTTTATCGAAGTAAATCGTAGAGACACTTAGAAATGACAGCTCACCTCCAATTTTGCTTTGAAAAGGTCCAGTGCAGGCCCTTCCATTTCACCGATGGAAACAAGTTCAGAAGTTTGTAAGTTAGACTCACCAATCTTGTGTAAGCAATATCTGATACTAGGTTCTAGTTCCTCAACCCGCTCACGGCATAATACTTGGTTCTCCAGATCTCCATATTTTCCAAGTTCCTCATACACAGCCCTATCCAAATTAGAGATAGTGAGCATTCAGGACCTTGTTGAAGCAATTGTATAATTCATATAATAGAGGCAGATATTGAAAGCAGTATGAAGAGAGTACTACAACTTCCTCTATGGATATCATTTAAAAATAAACTAGACACTCTGACCATTTTCTGTCAGCAATAGATTAGTCTACATCTCCCTAAAGGCTACGGCACCTGGCGCTTTTGAAACACTTTAGAGCAACATCCCAATTTTGATCCTTTTCAAACAATAAACTCCCTTTCATGTATGCAGCATAAGCCTGCAGATTAGGAAACAAGATTGCTGAATCACACTAAATTATAGAACTCTTGAAGAATTATTCAATAATTAAAAATTATATTGAGTCGTTGAAACACAAAATGAAACACCACGCCTACACAAGAACAATTAAAAAAATAAAGACAATGCTTAAAGGATGTAATTCGAAAGGAATGGAGTGATCAGGGTGATCAGAAATTTAGATTTGTTAACCTTTTTTTAAACAGAATTTACTTTAGATTAGTTAACTATTGTCTATGCAAAATCTCCCAAAAGAAAAAAAATCTTATGTCGACAATTTGCAGACCTGCAAAGTATGATTCTCTGTTTTTTTCAGAAGGTAAATAATTTTACCAAAACCATCCCCAACCCATCTCTATTTTACTATCTATTCTCTATTTATAGAGAGTAATAAATAGCAGGCTCTCCAACCATCCTCTATATTACTCTCTCATCTCCAAATATAGAGAGGTGAATAGTAGTTCTCCAAATTTGGAAAACTACTATTCATACTCTTTGTTTCACTTTTTGAATATTTTAATATTATTTCTATTATATAAGACAAGTAATTATATTCTAACTTATATGACATCTAAAATATATTATTGACAAGTGTACTACTTTCAATCCAAACTAATAGTTTTTCTACTTTTTTTTTTTAAATTGTCACTTTAACATAAAATTATTTTAATATTATATAAGACCATTAATTAAGTCTTTAATATTTGTAATTAATTTCTAATGTAATACTCCTTCCGTCCTGTTTTATGTGGCACTCTTTGACTTGACACGGTGTTTAAGAACAAAAAGGAAGACTTTTGAAACTTGTGGCCTAAAATCATCCTTAGATATTTGTGTGGCTAAGAATCATTTTATTAAGGGTAAAAAGGAAATTTTAAAGTTAAATTGTTTCCAATTAGAGTAAGGTGACATTCTTTTTGAGACGGACTAAAAAGAAAAAGGTGTCATATAAAATGGGACAGAGGGAGTATAACATCTAAAAACATATTATTAACAAGTATACATGCTCCATTCTGAATAAACAATTTTTTAATTTAATTTTTTAAATTTTCGTCACTTTAAATATGTAATTTGAAATTATAATTATTTTTCACTACATGAAAAATGCACAAATTTTAGCTAGACATAAAATAAATTATGGACAAAAAAATGCTCATTCTGCACTTTAATAGAGCATCTATAGGAGCGATGTAACAATCTTGAAAGTTGAGTATTTATACTCATTTAGAATAAATTTTATGATGATGTCATATTTATTATGTAAAATTATTTCATCAACTATTTCACTCTTATTTGAATTATCCATCAATATGTATAATATATAATATTTGCTTGCAATTAATGTTGTTTAGAATAAAAAATATAATTTTATAAAGAATTTGAAAAATATAAAATTTTATATTATATAAAGATTATATAGGGTGATTTTAGGGGGGAAAAAGGAGAGGTTTTATATTATGAAAGATAAAAATAAAAATGAAATAAAAATAATAATATGATATAGAGGAGAAAGAAAGATTCCTTTGCAGAGAGTAAAATAAAGTATTGGGTTGGAGTTGGCGGTCTCAAAATGCTCTTTATTCTCTAGATTTGGAGAGTAAAATAGAGAGAGGTTTGGAGATGGCCTAACCATACAACAATCTCCCATATAAAAGCAGTACATTAAAAAGTAGATAATTACCAACATTATATGATTCTTTATGTTTAGTTCCCTGTTCTACCACCAACATATAAAGACGAGGTGAAAGGCTCTACCAATTACATAATCTTAAAAAATAGATTTTACATTGTACTAAGTTCTCCATTAAGAAAACAAAATTGATCAACCGGATCCGGTTAGTGATTAGCCACACAAAAGGGCGGATAGATTAGTGAAAACACCAGCATTAAAACCATTTTTCTGAAAACGCCAGCTTTAAAACCCTTCTTTAGAACCAGATTGATAGAAAAGGAGCTACATGTTTTCATCTTCTGAGAGTGTAGCTGAAAATCACATCCTGACCATAGACAACATTAATGACTGCAGTCCAACAGATTCACTAATGTCCCGTGCACCACAACTGAATAACAACCTCTCGATATAGCTATGACTGCAGTCAAACAGATTCACTAATGTCCCATGCACCACAACTGAATAACAACCTCCCAATATATCTACAAGTGGACCAAGTTTTCTCTAGAGTATTTACACATAACACCAGCTAATATAAGTACTCTTGTCCTTAGAATTTCAACAGCAAGTTTGGCCCCCTAATAGTGATCCAAATGAAGCTCCTCTTCGCTTTTACCCTAGCTACCCAAGCAAGTCACTTGGATTAGTTTATTTTATGCTTCCAAGAGTCTAAGCTACTACCTAGACAAGGATACTAACACTTAGGAACTTACTCAATTTATGAAGCCATTAGCAAGTACCTAGACAACTTCACTGTGTAAGCTTCAAAGCCAGTTCCATAAACAAATTAAAGATGATGAACCTTTCACAGTAATATTATCTGTTAGGGTCATATCCGCTTATATGTGCACCACAAGGTAAACCTAAAACCACAAGGAGAGAAATTGTCTCAAAAAGTCTACAATTTTTAGAAAACATTGGCAACTTAACTAAGAAAAGCAGAAAAGAAACAAAAGATCCATTCCTTGATCACGTAGAAGCAAAAGAACCATACAGGCAATGACAACAGGAAAGATAAACCGCACTAGGCAAACCCCGTGCAACGAGCTAGACCGAGAAAGCATGCATGGGTTGTTCGAACCTGATACCCCCCATTTGCAATTCCTTGCTCAACAACTCGGCCACCCTCGTGAGTGAAACAAATCAGTTTTAGCAGCGACAACAAAGTTTGAAAGGTAAATAGAGAAATACATCACAGAAGCATCTGTTTCCTTTCAGTATAATTGTTTTAAGGCCTATAATTGTTTTAAGGCATAAGATATTAACATGTGAATCAAGTTTATCCACCAAAATTTGTAACACAGTTATTTTAAAGGACCCAATGGCTTTCCTTCCACCATTGCATTTTTATCCATTAGTTGCATGAGTTTCCTTTCCCTGCTGTTATGTATTTCAGAAAGATTATCCACTTGTAGCAAGATGAAATGAACAAAGAGACTTTGAATATAGCAAGGAAAAGCATTTTGAGAAGATCAACAGCTCAGGCAGCACCTCAGGGGTCGGATGACCAAAGGTTTGAACTAATGACTAAAATCAAATGCTCTCATGAGCAAGCATAATTTCCATGTACATGAGAATCATGACACAAGAAGCATACCTCTGCTTCTAAAGATGTTCTTGAATCTCCCTTGATGGAACATAATTCCTGGAAAAG
Source organism: Solanum rostratum (assembly GCA_029948455.1). Taxonomy (NCBI): domain Eukaryota; kingdom Viridiplantae; phylum Streptophyta; class Magnoliopsida; order Solanales; family Solanaceae; genus Solanum; species Solanum rostratum. Next base: position 24,311,295 of record CM057056.1, read on the forward strand.
ACTAGCCCATTTAACCGCCTTTCTCAACCGACCAATGAGATAACTTCTTTGGCGTGCATTTGGTCCATCAGGCAATGTTTTCTTTTCCATAGCATGACTCCAAGCTCTCTCAGCTGTATAGAGAACCAAGTGAAGAAACCTACGGCAAGCGTGAATCATTTTGACATTGTTAGTCAAGTTTGTACATTCAGGAGATAACAAAGAAATATGAGTCACATTAGGCAGAGTAAGATTGTTCATAACTCAATAGACTCCAATCTCCGCAGAAATTATCGATCGCACTACAAGAAAAGGGAATAACATTTTTCCTTTTATACTTCTTTAAGAAAGTAACTCAAGAAACTGTGCCCAAACGCTCCAAAAAAAGGCACCATGATAGCTTAATCAACATCAAACAATGTCAGAAATTAGAAATTTAGACTTGTAAACATATAATTGTTGAATAAAATGACCCAATACAGCAGAAACTCTTCTATTCTCTTGCTCTTTTCCCTGCTCTGACAAACCTTCACTAGTCAATGCCAGCGTGAATTTTCAGCTGATCTCCTTTTTAGTATTGTTAGATATATATATCATTGTAGTAACAAGTGTAGTCTAGAGGTCAGTGAGGTGGGATGAAAATCATGTGACACAAGCATTGGAATCTCAATATAGGAACACTAAGGTGATTTCTTTTCAATTGCCTAAACAGAGTAAATAAATTTACCAAGTAACTCTACTAGTGGGAGCTAGCTAGTATTCCGCGAAGTGACGAGCAAGCTGGCCCGAGCGCCACCATAGTCTAAAAAAAGAGTGAAATTTTGGACCGAACAAAATGTAGAGAATACACATAATTGACCCTAATTTGTTTGAGAATGACGGGTTTTTTGTTGCTGGAATAAGAAAATACAATCTTCAGATAACACATTTCCATATGTTTAGACATGCCATGGGTCCTTTATTTCAAAAAATCAAAAAAAAGAATGCAAACTTTTCAATCAATCTATCACTTAAAGAATAAACAAAACTAATACTAGCAATACAAAACATGACAAACAAATACAAATACACACACCTCACTTCAGTGACTGTAGATACTGAAATTGAACGCTTAGTGTACTTCACCCGTCCGTGAGTAAACTTGAGTGATTTATATAATCTCCTTAACCGAGCCGTACAATACCTCCTGCAAAAACCAATTTTTTTGTAACCTTTACACCAAAATTACTCAAAACGAATCATACCTAAATCACTTATTCATTGTTTTGAGGAACATGGGTGTGATGGAATAGCACCTGTAACGAGCATAATCACCGAATCGCAATCCATGCTGCATTTGAGCAGATTTCAAAAGCTGTAACACTACAAAACGTACCCAAATTCGGTGAAATCTCCACAATTTTCAATGCAATTGTAGAACGGAGTAGAGCTTTGGGGAGAGAGATAGAGAGAGTACCATTGACGGAGAACTTAAGGCTACTGATCTGATCGGAAGGAATAGAACTCTGATCCTCGATTTCCATGGCGGAAATTTCCTTCTGTTTTCCCATTGCTTCCTTCTGTTTTCCCATTGTTTCCTTTTGTTTCCCCATTGTAGAGCTTACCGCAGAGTGTTTTCTGATTCAAGTTTTTCTTTTGGGTTTAAAAAGATAATTAATTTTAACTATTTAATCGTCATTGTATCCATTAACACAGCTGGTTTCACTTTCTCATTCGACTTAACAAATTCGTGCGAAATGAAACTACAATAGAAATAAGCATTCAAATATTTCAGATATGAAGGGAATCCGGTGGTCAAAGTTTTGAGATCTGTGGTTAAGAGATTGATATGAAGAAGAGAGCATCCAAGCAAAATGAAAGATTTAGGGAAACCCTAACTATAATCAATTCGTAAAAAAAGATTGATGAAGTACCGGGTGATGTTGAGGACTCGCCGTTTTTGTGCACGGACGGAAGAAGGAAGAAAACGACAGTAGAGAACTGCGTCAAATATGGGGCCAATTCGGGGTATTTTGGTAACTTTCAGAGTCGTTAGTTAAAATAATTCTGCGATAAAATATAGAATTATTTTATCTCATATTTGATAGGAGGTAAAAGATAATTCTTGGATTATTTATCATATCATTTTTGTCTTAGGGGTCGTTTGGTACAAAAATGAATAATGTTATGATTATTTTTTATCCCGTGTTTGATTTATTGCTTTGCATTTAATTTTGTGATTGATTTAAAATTCTATAAAAAGTTCATTTTAATTATACCCTTGAACTATTATGATATTTCTATTTAACGTAATTGGATCAAGGTACAGACAATGTTATTTCTAATAAAAACAATACATCAAGATCATATTTGTTACAATTTGAAATTTGAATACGTAGTGCTTAAAAAATTTGTTACAACAGTATAGGAACCCCAAACATAGGTGTAAGTTTCTGCATTCTCTTTAATTTTTGGTACTCTTCTTGTATCTTTCCTGCCCAACTAGTATATGAATAACTTTCTAATTGCTTGTCTACTGCAGTTGGTGGTTGCATCACTCTATTCCTTTCTCGAGTCGCTATCGTTGGTCCTGTAACTCAAAACTTGAAAAATAGTCTTGAATGGAAAAGAAGGAATCAATTCCTGACACTTGGAGTATATATAAATGGACAGATGCAGCTTAACATTGAAGTCAACAACAAGGGGAAAGAAGGAAAAAAGTACCACACAAAAGAAGAAGGAAAAGCGAGAATCAAGTATATCAATTAACAAAAGCAAACCAAATAAACGCATTTACATACATCATCTGAGTTTATCACAAGTAACACCATATTCAAGCTTTTCCATAGATTCTAGTTACATAAAAGTTATTGTCCTTGTGTCCATGTTACGCCAACCATTTTGAATATAGGACATAATCCAAGGTATCAAAAAGTGACACAATAATAAAATATTTGAAGGTCTTCAATTAAGCAAAACTAGCAACATGGACTTTCCACTTATCTTGATGTCTACCATACTTTAAAGTTTATCATTGATGATCATAAACATCATAGTTTGACACTCAAGTTCACCCATGTGTATAAATAATTCCATCTTTTTTATGTCACCACAAAGAACCATTGTTGCTTTGATGTGTTGCTTTGTGGAGTACAACTCAAATACGGGGGGATTCAATAGTGGAATAAATCTAACCACGCATATTAGATTGGTCACGATTTTCCAGCTTGTCAATCAAGGCACCCATTAGTTTATCTTGACTATCAGTAAAAATTTATAACCTCGATCATATCCTTAAGAAATGTCTCAGAATCATTATCTGGGATCCTTTTTCTTTTCCTGCGTTTCTCCTTTTCATTGACATTAAATGACCTTTTAGTATACTCACCTTGTTTATTGGTTTGTTGAGATTCAGTTTCTTCAGATTCAAATTCTCCAGCATTTTCATTTTGAGATGCTCCTGGAAAAGCAGTAGCATTTTCAGTTTCTCCCGTAGTCACATTAACTCTATGACTAGAACCAGCCTCTTCACTGCCATCAAGATCAATAGGAAATCCCAAACTCATGTCGTTAAACAGACCTAAAGATTGACTTCTTTAAATTTCCTCAACAGCATCTAATGGTCCTTCGGCAAACTCTCCTGTTGCTCTATCCTTGCCAAAGATTTCCTACCAGTCCACAAACATCGGCCATGTTTTTTCATTCATTTTTTTTTGACACTTGGATCAACCTAGAAAATAATCATAAAAGTAAACAAAGCGTTATAACATTACTCACTTGGATCAACCTAGAAAATAATCATAAAAGTAAACAAAGCGTTATAACATTACTCAGCTAACTTACTCTTTCAAAAGCATCAGGAAGATAGTGTAAAAAAGACTATAATATCTTTAATAAAATATTAATTATCTTTAGGAAGGCATCCCAATATTTAGGATCATCAACTATTATAGATTCATCACTATATTGAAATCTCAATCCACTTTGGCTCTTTAGCATAGCTATACTCGCATAACATTTCTTCCAATATCTTATTTTAGATAAGACATGTGGGTCACCTTTCAATCCGTTATTAGGATGATGTTTATGTAAATAGCATTCTAACTCCTTTAGGTAAATCGGCTTAAAGGTTCCATTATCACATCTCCAACCATTAACACATAACTTTTTTAATCCATTTATAAGAGTCTGTTCTTCTGCTGCAGTCCATGTCCTTCGAGTCGGAGGAGTTGAATTTCTCGATCTTTTTAACATGTATGAAGATATTTGACTGCTCATTTTTGCCTGGTGGAATAGATTGTGAAAAAAAATAATAGGAAGCTGATTATAATAATAGTGCTCATATTAACTCATGACTCCACAAAAGCATATGAAAATGTCATAGATTCATCTGCATTTGATCTATACTAAGTATGCTTTCTTTTCCCAAAGGTAAAAAAAAAAGAAAAAAAAAAGAGCAAACTAACAACAAAATGTGGTCCTTAAACTCTATGGTTCTCATTCATGGGCTAGTAAAACAGAAGAGCAATTTTAACTTTTGTTAAAATGCACACCTTAACAAAAAAAAAATAGTGTTCCATCACTGATTAGATTTAGCATTCCACATTGATTGAGCCAACTCATCCCTCCACGTAGTCCATTCTTCAGACGATTCAACAACATCAATATATTCAGGTTGATTCTCTATTGTTCTTCCATACTTATTTCTAAAGGATCCACATCCATCTCTCTACGGATAAAATTGTGAATCAAACAACAAGCACTTATAATCATATTATGAACTTTAACGGAGTACCATGAAGAACTCCTAAGAATTCCCCAACGCCCTTTCAAGAGACCAAATGACCTTTCAATAACATAACGCGCCCTAGCATGCTTCATATTGAAAAGTTCTTCTCGGCATTAAGGTGGAGGGTTGTCACCTCGCTAATCCCTTAACCAATATCTATACCCTCTGTGAGGTGAAAGAAAATCTTTTCCATTTGTATATCCTCCATCACATAAATAATAATTACTTATCATATAAACATAAAATTTAGTTATTTTTCTATTCTTTTCATGTGTAGTTACCAAAAAAAAAAAAATACACCATTCTTCTTGTATTTTGATATGAAAATATAGTCATATATATATGCCATAGCCTTAGGAATTTTTAAACCATTGCGTCGCACTATGGCATCTCGCAATACACGACCATCGGCAGTTGATCCTTCCCATCCAGGTAACACATAAGTAAAATCGAGATTATTATCACAAACCCCCAATACATTGGTAGCTATATCTCCCTTCCTTGTCCTGTATCTTGGTTTGTACTCGGATGGAACTCTAATGCGAATGTAAGTACTATCTAGTGCACCTAAACAACCCTATAAAAAAATAGAGTTATCTCACACAGAACATATTTTTGGTATAGTTATATTATTTAGATGCTCAAATTAATCTCACCTACCTTAAACCATTTCCATCGATCGCCGGTCTCATCTTCAAGCACCGGTTTAGGATTGACAAGTAACAATGGAGTTAGTTTGAGTATAGCTCTCAAGCACTTGTTAAAAGCTTGACTTACGCTCCATCCAGATCTAATATAATCAACCTTGATAGATCTATTCTTCTCATGATGAGCCAAGATGTTTAAGAACATTGCTAGCTTTTCACTACTTGACATATATTTTCCATCAGTCAAACCTCCGCTATCCTTAGTTAATAGAACTAAATTATGAAAGGCATTTCTATCCATTCTTAACTTATCAATACATACAATGTCACTATCGTTTATGATACAATTTAAGTGAGAAATAGTTTTTGGAATTCAAACACTCATACGGTATCTAATCTCACGCATATTTCTATATCGTCTTCTTAGTGAATGACCATGAATATCCATAAAAAGACAAATAAAGACTACAAGAAATTGTTGGCTCATTTGCCCTTTGATAAAATATTCAGTTTTAGAGAAAATTATTTTTTCACTATTTTTCTAATTTATTATTTTATATTTTATTTATTTAGTTTCAAGATTCACTTTTGAATTAGAAGTTCTTTATATTTAGAATTCACTTTTGATTTAGGACTATTTTATATAAATAGTTGTCCAAGCTATGAAGGGAAGGAAAGGAAAGGAAAGAAAAAATATAATTATTTTTCTAATATTTAAGACTTTGAAATTAATTAAAATTTTGACTATCAAATATTTTGTTAAGAAACATATGTAATATAACAAATTAAAAAAGAAAAAATTGATTATCAAATATTTTGTCAATAAAAGTATGTAATATAACTAATTTAAAAAGAAAAAGAGTAATAGAAATTACGGTTGGAAACATTAAAAAACTCCTTTTATATTTAGGAGTCTTTTTTTTAAAATCAAATTTTAATCAATTAATTATTTAACTCCTAACCATTCAACTCCAAATTATTACTTTAGTCTTTATGTATCCATAAACTATTAACATATCTATATTATAAACAATTGAATTGATTTTTTCGTCTTTGTCCATTCATAATAGAGACTATTGCATCAAATTAGTAGTATTTATTTAATTTTGTTTACATGACAATTGTATTTATGTTAATGACAAATACTATTTATATACAGTTTTCAGATTGACACGACACATACGTGCACTAAACTAGTTATACTAAAAGAGACAAATTCTACTAACTTATTTTAAGATATATTGGACAAGTGGTATAGGATATTAAGTAAATTATCAATTTAATTCATTAATTAAACTATTTCTCTAAAATTACCCGCTAACTAAATAGTTATAGATATTGAAATAGTTCAAAATTTTCAATTTAATTTTATGAAAAGGATCTTTTATATTAAAAAAAAAAGGACGGATTGTCAGAATGATCTAACGAGTCATTACAAATCATTGGACAAACACCCCATTATTGTAAAGGGCAAGTTACATATTTAGCCACAGGATCAAAAGAACTATATTAGCTATCCAAATATACCCCAAAAGTTTACACTATTTTGTATCAAAAATTTATATTTTATGTATATCAATCATATAATAATGTATATAAAATATATTACTGACTATTATTATTTTAATAAATAACTAAACAAAATATACATTTTTTCTTCTTAAAATAAGCATTTTTAGCTTTCTAAAAATTGGACCAGGTTACATGATCATCCTGGTTTTGGCAAATAGCGACAAACTGTGTAGCCATTAAATTTTGGGATCAAATTTTGGGCTATTAATACAAAAAATAAGGTAATCGAATAAGAAAACATTGGGGACCAATCAATAAGAGGACGTTTCTCATATTTTTCTCACGTTTTGTTAGGAAAACATTTGGGACCAAATAAATGCTCATACTTTCCTTTTTTATGCATCTGTTGGACCAGAGGAAAAAATTTGTTTCCTTGCTTTTCTCCTATTGAGCCAAAAAAGGCAAGAAATATTTATTTTCCCTTTGATTTTTATCTAAAAATAATGCAGTGTGAAACTGGAAAAAAGATTTGCCTTTTCCTACTTCAATTACTCTAACGTACATTAAATTACGTTAGAAAAAATCAAAGTAAGAAAAAAATAATTAGTTATATCCTAATTCAGTAAATGTCCATATAATAAGAAATAAATATTTATAAAAGAATGTTCATATAATATGGGATGGGACAGAGGTAGTACTAGTTTTATGCAAAACTTGTCATGGCTCTTTATTTTCATTTGCCTTTCCTTATCCCCAGACAATTTTTTTGTTAAAATTAATAATGGGGTAGGAGCAAATTTATGCACACGTCAACTGTTTAATCAATCAAGCAATTACTACTTGTTTAAGCTAAAAGAATTGTTGTATGATTGAGTCATGACGTATTGATTGGCTCCATCAATATTTAAATAAACCCACTATAGGCATCCCTCTACTGCTCTCTTCAAGAAAAAAAAATAAAAAATACTTGCACTTGTCAATAACAATAAACTTTATCAAGAGTTGTATCAATGCAGTGAATGAGAGTTCTAATGTAAATGATAAAGTGATGATCAGGAAATCAAGAGTTGAGCGGATAAAATTTCGTAAAAAAGATCGTTGTGATTTGCTTCTTATCAAATCAAACTCATAGTAGAAACGTTATAGCATTGTGTTACCTTTTTAGTTATATCACTGGACTACATTAACTTTGTATTTGGACATGCAATATGAAGTCGTGATTTTAAATTAACATTTAGGTGTCGTTTGGCCAAAAAAATTAAAAAGTGGTGTTTGGCCATAAACTTGGCAAATATTTTTTGGCAACATCCCAAGGTATGTCTTTAAAGACTAGAAAAAATTAGTATTTGGGAACTTAGGATAATATTTGAAAAGTTTTAAATATTTAAAAATTATCTCAATCTTTTATATTTTATAAAAAACACACCCATCATTTATTAATTTCAACTAATATTATCTATCAATTTACTCCATTGGTCAACAAACCTCATTAAATATATGTTCCTGGCTACTAATAAATAACTAGAGTATTCCTAATCTGCTATATCTATAAAGAAAATATGTCCACCAACCTTATTTGATAAAACATCTCTATCTATTAAATAACACCAATCAACCCCATTTGTTAATGAATATTCCTATCTATTAATAAATAATTATGTTATTCCTCTCTGCTATATCTATAAAGAAAAATGTCCATCAACTTTATTTAAAACATCTCTTCTCATTAAATAACACAACCCCATTTATCAAATCTTTTAATCTATATAAAGAACATAGAAACAGAGCCTTCATGTCCAAAGATTTTTAGTTGAAGAAATAATAATAACACTGTGTGGCAATTCTCTATGTGAAGACACAACTGAAGATAATTTATAAAGATTATATATATCTCATATTGATCGTACTTGATTTGATTTGTATGAAATATTCATTGAATATGAATATGTTCAATGAATGATGAGACAAACTTATGGATTTTTTAAAAGAATTTTTACAACTTACGGGTATAATATATTCTTTTTAAAATACTCACATATTCTTGAAAAATATTGGGGCTAAATGCATGATAAAACTTCACTAGAACTTGTCAATAATATTTAAAAACCTTAGGGCCAAACGCTAGTTTAGACAAGTGACTTGGGATCATGATTTTTTAATTTTTAAAAAATATAAATTTGACTAATATGTTTATATGTTGTAAAAAAAAAAAAACTCATCATTTTTACATTTTGCAAAAAAATAATTCGCACTTAGTTTGAAGAGATGGTTGTGAGGTGATTATATATTAATGAATAAATAGTCACTATTATTATTGATTAGTGGGTCCGTATAAAATTATCGGTATTTGAAAATTTATGATCGCATTTATAAAAGAAAAATATGCAATTTATTATGTTTATGAAGTATAATTTGCTTATGTTTATGAAAAAAATATAATTTAAATTATATATTCAAATAAAATTGTAACTTTATATCAATCAATTTCATGATTTAAAAAATGTGATCTTAAAATATTTTGAAGAGTTTTTTAGGTTTTGAAACTTCAAAGTTTTTCTTAAATGCATGTCTAAAATACAATTTCAAGAAGTCAAGTGAGAAGTTCATAAATTTATGGACATGTATTCTTATCCTTTAATTTGGTGTAAATAAATAAAAATAAGGTACTAAATTTTTACTTTATTTTCGTAACCCCTCCTAATTTTGTCTTTTTGGGAAAAAGGTGCCTATTTCTTAAATCTTAAGCTAAAGAGGGGATAGAAAAGAAAAGAAAAGAAAACCTGCATAGAGTAGAAAACTACTAAGAAAAAGCCAAGAAAGACGACTTAAAAATGCTGGACTCTGTAAAACCAATGAAAATTATCCACGTAACCCCCCGGGAGGGGGGGCGGGGGGAATTTCCTCTTTATTGCCTTCCTCGTCAGTCTCCTAAACAGTACCTAACTCATCACACACCATTTTGAACTCTCTAAATCTTCTATGCTTAAGAAAATCAGTAAAACGCTCAAACTTGATCATCGATTTCGTCGGAGTTAATTTGTTTGTTGATCAGAAAAAGGGACTACACTTGGCTATCTCTGTGAGCTTTTTCTTTATCATCTAATTTGTTTGCTTGCCGATCATAATTTAATCTTTGATTCTATTTCATGTTTTTCGCAATCAAAATTACTAATTAATTCTTTTTTCTTTTTTATCTGTCTATCTGTTTTGGTCCTTGTTTGAATCCCCTGTTTTCTCCGTCTTTTGTACTCATAAACGTCTCTTTTTTGCCATGAATCGACAAGTGTTAACGGAGAGGGAGTGGGTCAAAATGACACATTCATCCTTTACCAAGACTTAGATTGTGTTTTTCTCAATACTAATTCGTTTATTATAGTTTTTGCATAACAATTAATATATCAAATAGAAAAATAAATCTTTGACGCAATCAATTGCATATCGACACAATCACAATTTTATTGATGGGCTGAATAAGTAAATGAATAGATCAAAATAATAAATAAATTATATTTTTATGGATTAAATTTTGCCAACTCTAAATAGTAGATGATGAATTGGTCAGCCAGTCCCTGTTATTGCATGAACCCTGGAAATTTAACACAGATCGTTAAAAATTGATTTTTCGTTGTGTGTATGTATGCGTGTGTATTGGTGGTTTTCTAATATTTTAGGACTCAGAGTCAAGTTGGATGGAAAATGACGTCTTGTTTATATGTGACAGTGATATACTTCCTCGGTTACTCCGTCCTCATTTGATCCGGAGTTTAAAAAAAAAATTGATTTTATGAATTTAAATTTGCCTTTTTTAGTTTTCCTCCATATAAAGAACACTTGATCCCCAAGTAATTTTGTATATTCCTAGTAACTACAACCAAGTGGGAATAGAATGATATGATTTCAATTCTTTGTTACGAAGTCTTAGTCAAATAATTTGCATGCGTTGACAAAAGTTACAGTCTTTGTTAATTTTCCTATTCGTTTTGTTTCACTAATTTTATACATTAAATTTAGTATATCTAATAGTTTAGTTATCATTTTACTTCTCATCATAAGTGATGCTTAAATCAAGTCTGGTAAAAAATGATGGTATTAGTAATATAATTGGATAGCATGTTCGAATGATTTATTAAGTGGATCAATTATTATGAGGTTCTAAGTTTTAAATATCTATTAGAAATTTTATATTAAAGAATATATTTTTCAAACCTTTTTTTATTCATTAAGAAATGAAAAAGAATATTTTGTGGATATTTTCTTTGTTTATAATGGCCAAAATATTATTTGAATATCAAATATTGTAATAGGAGTGAATGACAGTGAACAAAGGATTTTGTAGCAAATAAGTTTGACTGTGTTTGGTAAATTGGTATGATGGAATTCTAGTTTTGATATTCGGTAGGTAAGTGAAAAATATTTGTAGGTGAAAAAACATATATATATTAAAAATTAATAATCAAAATGAATACTGTGTTTTTGATTTTTTTTTTTTAGTATGAGAAATAAATAATAATGTACACGTGTTATATGAAGATGAATTTAACTTTTCTTTTTGATATGTTTTAAAAAAAAGACTCATTTCCTTTTTTGGCAAATCTTTAATTTCAATTTTCTACATGACATGTTTATAAGATCACAAGATAAAAAGGTATTTTGGTACGTTTGATATAATTTTAATTTAGGACCACAAGATTGAAAAATCTTTCTTTGTTCTCTTAAACTCCATCCGGAAATAACCTCTCCATCTCTATGAGGTAGTGGTAAGGTCTGCCTAGATTTTACTCTCCCCAGATCCCACTCGTGTTCTTCAACAACTAGACATTGCTCTGTGATTGTGATTTCATGGGTCGTTTTCCCTATCAATAATTTCACTCTTTTGTCTTTTTCCTTTCTGTATTTCCAATGTGTGAAATGTGTTTTTGATTCCATTGTTTCTTCCATCTTTTTTTTTTTGCTTGCTTTTGATGGGGTTTGTCATACGAAATTGTTTTATAGTTGGTGGCTTTACATGAAGAAATATATTAATCTTGGAATTTAACTCTCCTCTTTTCTGTATGATACAATCTGTACTTCGATTTTCTTGATGGCTTTCACCTTTCTGTTTCTCTTTTCTGTAAATTAATATAACATGTTTACAAAAAATTATATCAGCAAGAATCAGTGTTACCTGCTATGCTAATGTATGAGAGTTTTTTTTGTAAATCTTGGTGTGTGACCCCAGTATATGTGAAAACAGGATGGATTTCAAATTCTTTGTCGTGAGGGTTGACCATTAGTTTTTGATTGGAGTAATATTTTTCTTGGCGTGGATTTGGTAGTGAACAAAATAAGTGACTGGTTCGCTCACATTTCTGTTAAATTCCACCCGAGTGTATAGTATTTTTCTTATAATTATTCTTTTGAAAAAGAAAAGAAATAGGAATTTAACAGAAATTTCGCGGAATCAGTCAACATTACCTGTATATTCCTTAAAAAATGTTGATCTTTGACGCTGATATATAAGTTTGGAATTACTATTTCTAATTGCAGAAAAATGGAATTCTCTCTAACAGACGACATGAGTGAGTACTTTGGCTATAGTTCTCATGATATCTTCAATGGATTTCCCTCAGCAACTACATCTCAGAGGCACGGTATTCACTGGGTATGTTCAAGTTCCATATTAAAGATTGATCTTCTTTTCGATAAAAAAAGTGCATTGGTAGTTCAACTTATCTGCAAAGAGCGAAGTAGCAACTGTTTTCTTTATTTCTTGCTTGTTTAGGCCATCTCTTTTTAATACTTGTGCTGCATCCACTTCCTTTGTGACAAAAGACAGCAGTTAAAATGGACATGTTCTGTTAGTTCTGAGTCATGTTCAGCAAAAATATTGAATAAAAGTTCAAAGCGTTATTCTGCTGATTAGTGGTGTAGCCTAGTTTTCATGTAGCCTAGTTTTCATGTATTACCATCTTCTTCCCCATTTTCTTTTCTTTTTGATGATGAATGCACTTGACTAACAATTCGTGCAATATACAAGCTTCAATTAATTGATTGAATATCTCATTGTGTTTCATGAGCGGCCAATGTTTAGTCTCCTGTTTTCTTTATTGTCGCTTCTGTAGACCTTTCTGCTTTGTAGAAGTAATCTTTCTCCTTAGAAGAAGCAAGTAAAAGAATCTGCATTACCTCTTTTGAGAAGTTTCTCCTCTTGCACTGCAGCTTGTAGGTCATGGCTTTAAGACTGATGCTTATCAGAAGGAAGATGAATTTCCTGCACACATCATAAGGGAAGGGGATAAGAAGATAAAAGATGTGGTGAAACAGCATGTACTCCCATTCCTTCCTGCTAAATCACTTATGAAGTTTAAGGCTGTGTCCAAAGATTGGGATAAATGGATAGCTAGTCCCTTGCTAACCCACCAACAAAGTTTTTCTTGCCAGAGTTTTTCGGGCTACTTCTATCAACACATGAAGAGTAGATGGGATATTAATCCTATGTTTTTATCTCTGGATCATTCTACAAGTGGAGTTCCCTCCCCAGCCCTTGAATTCTTGCCTGAGAGTGTCAAACTTTTAAGCTCTTGCAATGGGTTGCTCCTTTGTCAGGGGTCAGAGAAGTATTATGTGTGCAATCCTGCAACCAAAGACTGGAAAACTCTCCCTCCTCATCAGTATTACCATGGGGATGAACCGGCAATTGTTCTTGCATTTGAGCCTTCTCTTCGTAACATTGAGGCATATTATCATGTTATCTGTGCATTTCCTATGCTTGATCAGCCAATAATCGGCTTTGAAATTTACTCTTCTGAATCAAATTCTTGGAGCTGCTCTTCTGCATACTGTTCTGATCTAGAAAATCCGTGTCTTGTTCGTGGGGGTTTGTTTATGAAGGGGGTTGCGTACTTTGAAACAAAATCAAACAAAGTACTGGCCTTTGATGTGAAAGAAGAGATTCCTGCAATTATATCTTTACCTGTCCAAGTTGGGAGGCATGGATCCTTAACACAGATGGAAGGTGAGCTGAGCTACGTTATTGCTAGTAACGAATGTGAAAATGTTTTCTTAATAGATATCTATCAAGGCATGGAAATGAGCCTGAAGCGCAGTGTTAGCATCAATCTTGGGCCTGATAGGAGTCTTACTCGAGCTTGCAAGGTACTACCCTGTGTTAATAGTGATGCTGTGGTGATTCAGGTTGGTGGATTCATATACTTGTATCACATCAGGGAGCAGAAAGTTGAGTCTATAGCAAGTTCAAGCGCTATGGTTTCGGGCATTAAGTTCTTGCCATACATAAACAGCCTTGCTATGGTACCCTGAAGGAGCGTGCTTTCATTCACTATGTCCATGGCTTTTCCATAGAGTAGAAAATGACTTATTTTACAGCTCTTTTGAATCTTTGCTTCCATTGTGACATGGACGTATAAAAAGAATATGCATGTTGACATTCTCTTTTTGGTAAATTTAAGGATTTTGTGTAAGGAGCTGTTTCATGTCTCTATTGTCTTTCGCCTCAGCCTGAATCTTTATTTATTCATTTTTCGACTCTATCATACGAGTGTTGTTGCACAAGGGTATAATGCAAGTGACAAACATATTCAAACATGTTATAGGTAAGAAAAATCAATCTTATGAGTTATGAGTACTATAGTGCAGTTTGTATATTACATAGTAAAATGATATACAACATGTTTTCTTGAATAGGAGATTAAATATACTTCATAAGCCTTTTTTTTTTTTGTGAACTATGAAAATATAATATGCAGTGCTAAAACATTCTTTCCAAATAATGAAGTTTTACTATCTAGCTCCATGCAGTAATTTTGAGCACATTGCCGTATAAGGTTTCAAGTAGTTTGGCGGCCGCGTATATTAGTTCAAATAAGAAAAAATTAAACCGAATCAAATTATATAAACAATTTCTGTATATGAAATTTTGGTCTATAATTTATCGATAATTTTTTGAAGTAGATTAAAGTTATCATGAAATTTACAAAGTTGATTTATAAATCTTTCTTTCATAAGGATTAGCCAATATTTATTGTGTCATACGAAATACAAAATTTCAAAAATCTTTAGCTTTTAGCTATTTTTGTTTACACATAATATATTATATGATAAATGCATTTACATTAAAAGCCTCCATTTCTAATTAGGACACTACCTAATTAAATGCATTTGATTTTAGCTGAGTATACTTGATGAAGTGATATTATATTTACTTAATATTTTTTATTTTACTTTTTTCTTTAATGTAAATAGTAGAAAAAAGAAAGTATGTATTTATGTATATTTATTCGAATAGTCAAAACCAAATTCAATAACAATCAAAATATAAGACATTTAATTTAACTTTAATAATTTAAAAATTAAATTATTTTATGAATCGAACCATACACATTCTGCCTATTACAGTCAAGTGGGATGGACTCCACAATAATAATAATAATTAATATAATTTCCAATTCTTTGTTAGAAAAGTCTTGGTCAAATGTTCATACGTTGACAAAGCGAGGTGTCTTTGTTAATAGTTTTCCTTGGCAACACACAGGCTGATTCCATGAATTATCTGCAATTTTCCTATTCATTTTGTTTGGTTAGTTGTATAATTAATTTTTATCATAAATAATATTAGGGTACAATAATTTATAATTGAAAATAATATGAACAAAAAATAAATAAATAATCATTTAGGCGGAGGTATGAATATCTCGCTCTCTTTAAGGAGATTCAAACCCACTGCAGCATAATCTAATATTGATCCAGCAATATATCTCTTGATTTGTCCCCTCCAGAATACAACAATCCAACAATATTGTATAACTGGACAACTCCGAATCAGTAGAAGCGTCCAACTAACAGCTTCTCTTCACTTTGAACTTGCATCACTTTGGAGAAGTATTATGTTTGCAATCCTGCAACCAGAGACTGGAAAATGCTCCCTCCCCTCGGTATTATCATGGGGAAGAACCGGCAGTTGTTCTTGCATTTGAGCCTTCAGTCATGACTCGCCACTTGATCATTAATAAGAGGGAAGAATCTAGGGTCTTGGAGAAGAAACTAGAGTCTTTGAGAGGTTTTCGGAAGATTCTAAAACATTGTGGATCGCACTTGAAACTCCCTAGAAGACTCTAGAAAGTTGTAGGAAAATCTTGTAGACACTTAGGGGTCGTTTGGTACAAAAATAAATAACGCAGGGATTAGTAATGTAGGGATTACTTGAACTTGTAAGATCGTGAAAGAATCGCGATTGAAGAAGATCGTGAAAAAGGCTTACTTGAAGTTGCAAAATCGTGAACAAGTTGTCAAGTGCCGCATGAAAGTCTTAGTCGAAGTCTAAGTCCGTCACACTTCTCTTGGTAACGTTGATAACATTGAGGCACATTCAGTGCATTTCCTATGGTTGGTCAACCAATTATTTGCTTTGACATTTACTCTTCAGAATCAAATTCTTTTCTGCAGATTGTACTAATTTAAGAAATTCGCATCTTGTTGGTGGAGGTTTGTTTCTGAACTATGAGACGAAATCAAATCAAGTATTAGCCTTTGATGTAAAAGATGAGATCCCTACGGTTATATTTTTACCTGTTCAATTTGGGAGGCTGGACCCTTAACACAGATGGAAGGGAGCTGTGCTACGTGGAAATGTTTTCATAATAGATATCTACCAAGGCATGAAAATGAGCCTGCAGCGCAGTATTAGCATCAATCTTGAATTCAATAGGAGTCTTACTCAATCTTATTGTGTTAACAGTGATGCTGAGGCGATTCACATTGGCCAATTCATATACTTTTTATCACATCAAGGAGCAGAAAGTTGAGTTCATTGGAACATGTCCATTTTGGCAAAAAGTTCTGCCTACATAAACAGCCTTGCTACATTGAGCTGAATTAAGGAGTCTTAATTCACTATGTTCATTGTTCTTTTATACAGTAGAAAATCACTGATTTACAGTTCTTTGAAGTCTCTGCTTACTTCATGGCTTGGATGTATACAACGAATATGCACATTCTCTTTTTGGCACATAAAGGATTTTGAGTAGTGAAATTTCTTGGAATGTAATGTCGGAATTCACCTATTTCATTTTATTAATATTTGTTTTTACACTATTTTAGTAAATCAACAACAACCCACTGTAGCAAATTCTATATTAAAATAAATATTTTTCTCTTTCTTCATTATTGTATTATTATTTCTTAGTGAGCTTGCATGTTTTATGAAAAAAGTTTTGTTTTATAAAATAAGAAGATATAAATGAAATAAGAAATAATAATGAATTTAGAGAAAAATATTTCTTTTGGGTGACAAAGTTGATTTAGCGGTGAATATGAAACTTAAAAGGGGAGTAATGCGTTAATGGAACTAAGATATTTGATATCCAAATGAAAATAGGAATATGGGAGGCAAAGTAGAGAGACAAGTAAACAGCGGAGAAGACCCGGTGAATGACATTTGTCAGGTAGACAAAGAGGAGGAGCTATAATTCTGGAAAGAGGAATAACTAACTCATGATCTTAGCTCAAATTAGAGGTCTTAAATGGCAACCCCTCTAAAGAGAGAGAGCCCCCCACCCCCTTCTTTTCAGGGCCACTCCAAGTATTGTTTTTGGGGGGTTGGGGCTGGGGAAAACAGGTAGACTAAGATGAACATTATGCAATGTTAATATTTCTCTCTCTGTTCCAGTTGACAATCACTATCCATTCTTGTTCTTCATCGAGGTAAATCTTTTCTTTCTTTTTTCTTTAGGACTAATGCAACCAAAAGTAACGTTGTTCATTGAATTATTGCAGGGACGTTGAATCGTTGAGAAGAGCAGTTAACGGGAGACATTGAGTTTCCAGCGGGGAATTTCTTTGTTTGTTCGTAAATATGGATTCATCTCCTGGGACTGCTTCCTCCAATGATACTAATTCTAACGACAATTCTCCTTCAAATGGAACTTCGTCTTCATCTTCATCGCCACCAACAAATGATTCTCCTCCGTCTTCATCTCCACCACCACAAGATGAATCTCCGCCTTCATCACCACCCCCACAATCTCCTCCTCCATCCCCTGATTCATCACCACCCCCAAAAAATGATTCACCTCCGCCCTCTTCTGATTCTAACGCATCACCATCAAAAGATAATAACAATAATGATAATAATAATAATAATCAATCTCCAAATGATTCGTCTGATACACCTTCCCAATCACCACCACCACCATCATCCAACTCGCCAAATACTCCATCACCCCCAAATGGTCCCAAAAATCCTCCAGGATTCCTATTATTTTCTCCACCACCTCCTGTTTCGGCACGTGACTCACCTACATCTCCTTCGCATGGACGTTTGTCTCCTCCTTCACGCTCGGAATCTAATCAACCATCTCCTGCAAACGACAACTCCGGTTCCTCAAATTCTGTTGGTTTAGCAGCTGGACTTGCAGTCGGAGGCATATTTATCGTTGCCTTAATCTTTCTCTCTGTATGGTGTAATAGAAGGAAGAAGAAACAGAGATACTATATGACTCCAGGACCTAAAGGTCTCGTACATGATTACTAGTTATTGAGCAAGTGTTGTTTAAAGCATATTCCTTTTTTAAACTAATAATTAGTCTATATAATTTTTTGATTCAACTAGGTGGTGATCAATACTACAATAATAACAATCAATGGAATAGACGTCAGTCTATGGATCACATTATGAAGGTACCGCCAAGTGAAATGGGGAATCAGGGTGGTTGGGCTGCAAATACTCCACATCAGGGAGCTAATTTAAGCGGAGAATTCGGCCAAGGAGTGCCATTGCCTCCTCAATCACCGAACATGGCTGGACTTGGTGGGTTCTCCCAAAGCCAATTCACTTATGAGGAG
The DNA here is from genome assembly GCA_029948455.1 of Solanum rostratum. Lineage (NCBI taxonomy): Eukaryota > Viridiplantae > Streptophyta > Magnoliopsida > Solanales > Solanaceae > Solanum > Solanum rostratum. Next base: position 24,330,039 of record CM057056.1, read on the forward strand.
CTAGCTAAGGCCACAGACGGATTTTCTCAGGCTAATCTGTTAGGGCAAGGTGGTTTCGGATATGTGCATAAAGGTGTTTTGAATGATGGAAGAGTGGTTGCCATCAAGAGTTTGAAAGCAGGAAGTGGACAAGGCGAGCGAGAATTTCAGGCTGAGGTTGAGATCATTAGCAGAGTTCATCATCGTCATCTCGTGTCCCTTGTTGGATATTGCATTGCTAATGGACAACGCATGTTGGTCTATGAATTTGTTGACAACAAAACTTTGGAGTTCCACCTTCATGGTACCTTCTTTGCCGTTCAATACTCACTACTTCTTCTAAGATCATGTTAATTATATTGTGAAAGCAGAGAATCCTTTTCCTATTTGATTCCTGAATTTTGGGTCAATATATTTCTTAATTCTAGTCTTGATAAGGGTGAAATCAAAACAATTATTGCAGGGAAAGGTCAACCTGTCATGGACTGGGAAACCAGACATAAAATTGCTTTAGGATCAGCCAAAGGACTGGCTTATCTCCATGAAGATTGTATGAACGTTCTAATCTACACTTTCACCTCTCTCTCTTTATTTCTCTCTTTCTCATTTTGTTGCTATATATATGCAGGCCAACATAGAATTATCCACCGCGACATCAAGGCCGCAAACATTCTACTTGACCTCAATTATGAAGCCTTGGTAATTAAATGATCAGCCACATTTGATTTGTGAATAAACTTTCACTAGATATGTCAAAGAAAATATGAAGAACAAGTTTTTAAGTTAAAATCTTGCTCTTTTGTTTAAGAAAGGTTTGTTAACCATCACATTGACCTGAGATTCAAAGGAATAATTTTGGTTTATTAGGTGGCAGATTTTGGATTGGCGAAGCTTACTTCAGATAACAACACTCATGTATCAACTCGTGTTATGGGAACATTTGGGTGAGTCAAGCATAACTACTTTTTAAAATATTCTGTGAAAATAATTGTATTAAACTTCTACTCGACAATCGAAAACAATCATGTATTTTAACCTACTTCAGATATATAAAACATGATAAGTTTCTAAGCAAGAAAAGTACTTGCAGGTACTTAGCTCCTGAATATGCATCTAGTGGCAAGCTAACAGAGAAATCAGATGTGTTTTCTTATGGAGTCATGTTGTTGGAACTCATAACCGGAAAAAGACCTGTTGATCCTAGCAATATGATGGAGGACAGTTTAGTAGACTGGGTTTGTTCTAGAACCTCAGTTCACATTTTAATTGCGCTAAGATGTGCTTAGGCTTTTAACTTTTGCTTCAGGTACTGATATAATATATGAATATATACAGGCTAGACCCCTTCTTACAAGAGCACTCGAAGAGGAAAAATATGATGGATTGGTAGACCCGCGTCTTGAAGGGAACTATAATACAGATGAGCTACATCGCATGGTTGGTTGTGCTGCTTCTAGCATTCGTCATTCTGCCAAAAGACGTCCCAAAATGAGTCAGGTATGATTGAGTTAGGCTTGGGATTGAGTTAGGCCTACGTAGAGTTAGACTCATCTCCGTTTGGACAAAGTAACTAGTTTCACTTATAAATTTTGAACAGATTGTACGTGCCCTGGAAGGCAATTCATCTTTGGAGGACTTGAGCGATAATCCAAAACCCAACAAGTTTCCTAGCTTTGCCGCGTCAAATGCGACACCCACTCAAACCTATGATACTGGTATGTATAATGCTGACATGTTGAAGTTCAGGAAAATGATTATGCCAACCCAAGAATTCAACAGCAGTCCAAGTGAGTAATGAATCAACCCTTCTTACTCCTCCTCAAGCAGCGATTCCACTCAGGGGCAAGAAGAGTAAAAAAAAAAAAAAAAACGTACTTGATCCTTGAGATAATTTTTCTGAACACTTTAGATGATATTCTTGGCTGGAACTGGTAACAGAGATTTGGGATTACAACAATTAATGTTTATGATGTACATTCACTCATATTTTGATTTGAACAACAAAATTTATACGATCAGAATACAATTATACTTTTTTGTTAAAATATGTACAGCAATACACACACAAGTTATTCCTACAAATTGTTGAAGATGTTTATGTTTACTATATAGTGGTCTACTTGCACTTGTACTCTTATTTCCCATGTTCCTAAACTTGTTTCATTTGCAATTACAAAAATAATATATGTACAAAATTTTGTCTTTTTTGAATAATTTATGAGAGGTTTGCTTTGGAAGATTTCATTGTGCTCTCAGAGACGCAGGCAACAATTCCTGTTTGTTATGATGCAATCAACAGTTTCTATTATTACAGTAACTACAATTACCCCGAAATGATGAGTTATAATTACATAAATATTTTATATTTATTTTGGATCGTAAATTTCAAATGTATTTCTTTCTTAAATTTGCACCTACTCAAAACGAAAGAATTTCAAACGAGTCTTATCATCCTTCGATCTTCATTCTCTTGCTTCAACTCAAGCCAACATCTTTTTCTTTTGAGCAAGTTCATCATAAATATGTATAAAATACGAGTTAATAAAATAATTAAAATATATACTTTCAGCGGAATATCGGTGATCCATAAATTTGGATTCACTTGGTCAAGGATAAGGCATCATGTTGATTGCAACTTTGACAAAAAGTGAGGGATAATGCATCTTGGTTGCAACTACGTGATGTTCTTGTAAGGAAATAATACGTTTTATGCCTATTTTTAAAATGGATAATGCATAAGTATCACTGAACTATGACCGAAATCACAATGACATATTTTAACTTAATTAGGGCGTTATTATTCTTCGAACTATTTTAAAATGGGATAACTGAAATCATAGCGATATATCTTAACTTAACTAGGGTGTTATTACTCCTCGAACTATTTTAAAATGGGATAAATACACCCCAAAAACTGAGTAGCATAGAAAGTGTGTACACTCTCTTAAAGGCAAATGATGAGTAAATAAATTGAACACACATCCCTTTTTTAATTGATAACTTTATAATTAGTTAGTACACATAAATATTGATATTAAAACTAATAAATATTTAATTATTTTCATTTCTATGTAAAATATTTATTTTAAGTTCTTTCTCACTTTAAACTTTTCATTTTTTTTCTTTCATTAATTTCTTATGTTTTCATTTTTAGTTAATTTTAAAAAAAAATGAGTACAAAGAAAATAAAAAGTGTAAACAAGATCATAAAAAAATGAAGGCGGAATGACTTGGAAGGCCCTTGTACTTGGTTTTGTTTGTCACCTAGACCCTTTGACTCGGAACTTTTCCAAGAGAATCGTCATACCCATCCACTGGATCACAACATTTTAAACACTTTTTGTTACCGGGGAATGATGCATGACTTACAAACAAGCACACGTAACTTTCCACGTTATTTAAAAGTTTCACATAGGAAATGACATGTTAAAACTTATTTCCACATAACAACATTTTCTTTCTCTTTCGAAACTTATTTCACTTTTTTCAGTCGGACTCTCACACTCCTCTCTACTCTCGATTTTCCATATTGATCACCAATATTTTTTTCAATTTTTAAAGATTTTGGGTTTGCATTTCACTCTATAGTTGTTAGTTTGTCAACTTATATTCTTTATTTTGTAGTTGTTCTTAGTGTTCGTTAGGGTTTAGATATAAGCAAGTTGTTGTGTAATTTTTGGAGGAGTTTTTTTTGTTACAGAACTAATATCAGTGCAATAGCAATTGTAGAGGTGTTATGCATTCAATGACATTATGTTGTGATTTCAGGGTTTTTTCATAAAATCATCTTACAACTAAGTTCTTTTTGTCAATGCGTTGGATTTTGTTCTTGTTAGTGGCCCAATTGAATTATATTTGATTATTATAGGGCTTTTTATTGTATTCCATACACAATTACTTAAAAAAAGGGTTTTTTGTTGTATTTCATAAATAATTACTTAAAAATTAGGATTTTTTTGTTTAAGCTTAAAAATTAGGACTTTTTGTTGTATTCAGTTAAGAATTAGTCAAAATCAATTATGTAAAAGTATTCTTGTGACTTTACAGGCATGGTAACAATATGGCTTCAACAATTGCAACACTTCAAATGCATTCTACAACCTGTTTTTTATCAGATCCTAAACTCAGGTATGCAAATGAAATTTGTGATCCTGAAAAAATAGATGTAGATGTAGATGTGACTGAACTCCATATCATGTTGTTTCATAAACTAGTTAGTGAATTGGGAGTTGGAAAAGTTGAGACACTTGAGTGCAAAGTTAACAAAAGAGGTCGTTATTACATATTAAATAATGATAATGATGTGTTAAGATTTATTAACAGCTTGAAAGGTGGGTACTTTGTTGATGTTTATGTGGCACATCAAGTTAGTACACCTTTAGTTGTTGAGGATGAAAATGAGGTGCAACTGGCCAAATTGTTAACTCCTAAAAAAGATCAGCCCTCTTGTTGTTATAAATGATAAGGTTGATGTGTCTTCACCTCAACCATCTGATGAAAATGATGGGACTGATGTATCTTCTCCTCAACCACCTGGTGAAAATGATAGGGCTGATGTGTCTATCACGCCCCAAAAGAGTACATGAGACGTGACCGACACCCAGAGACTATTGCTAGTTTCCAAGAGACCACTAGGCCTCATCACATCCATTCAATCAGACGACTCTACAAATTAGTGGAAGTAAAATCAAGTCAATGGGCTTATCTCATTTAATGTCTCAAATAATATATATAATAATAGAAGGCTAGTAGAAAGAACTAGCTCACAATCTCAACATCAACGTTCGACTATCATTTATGAAGCCTATATCACTAATCAAGTGGTCCCAATGACAGATCCATGACTACCAAAATCAAAATATAAGACTAGTCTAGTCTAACTCAAAAGCATGATGAAATAAATACTAGTGGATCCTCCGGAGTAGGGGAGGCTCCCCAATAAGCTGAACGTCCTGGATCTTTAACGATGCGAGTCGGACTAACTCTTACTCTTTCGGTGCTCAATACTTCTCCCATGACTCAATACTCATAAGACAATCAAACCAATCAAATCAAAGGGACTTTTAACCCTATCATCAATCAATCTCATAGGGACTTTAACCCTTTCATCAATCAATCTCACAGAGACTTTAACCCTCTCATCAAGGAACATTTCAATCAACGACTCAAGATTTAGAACAATCATAAGGGAACAATCGAATAGACAAATCAGTGGAGTTCATATATGGAGACTCACAGGACTATCAATTTTTATCAACTCATCATTGTTCTCTCACCACAATCACAATCGACATCATCCAATCAAAGCTCTAGACTCAATTCTTAAGTTCATTTGTGTATGCTTTCAAAATAGTCATGTAGGGTTATGCAATTTCTCATGAAAATATTCAATTCAAGAAAATAAGTTTATGATGATCATCAACATAAGAAAATATATGGATTTAATAAGATTTTCAATTAAAAACCATCAAGAATCATGTACGTAGACTCTTTAGACTATCAACTCATCTATGACCGTCTATGAGGCACATGAGAAAACAATCTCATGCTTTTAGTTTAGCCTTACATACCTGGGATGAAGCTATCAACAATCACTTCAAGAATTCCTCTTGAATTCCTCAATCTCAAGCTCTTCTCCTCTTTCTTCAAGCCCCAATCTTGTTAAATTATTAGAAAATGACTTAGAATGGGGTTTTAGACCCTTTTTATGTTAAAACGTCCTAATTAGATCATAATTTGAGTTAGGAGGGGTTGGAAATAGACCGGGATGCCCCTCACAAAATTTAGAAATTTTTCAACTTCGGAATAACCCAGTGCGCGATGCAGACTACGTACAGTGTATTTTTCCTCGAAAAGTTTCTGAACGAGTTTCTCCAATCCCGTCAAAAAAATTTGAAAAAATATAAGTGTGGGTCCGCTACAGAGGCGCGACGCGCCTCCGTCGTGGACCAACACTATTTTTCATTTTCGGGTCGAAAAATTATCTTTTTGTAAAGACCTAGATTTTTCTCTCACTGGCATTACCTTGAGGTCCTGAAATTTTCCCCAGGAAAACTGCCAGGCATCACTTCATAGAGGAGCCTACACGGCCTGAGTGGAGCCACACGGTCCGTATGGCCTCCCGTGGAGTGACACCAAGTGGGAGCACGGACCTTCACATGGTCCGTGTGATGCCACACGGTCCGTGTGGCCTTTCATTTGGCTTTTGTGTGGAGAGTTACCTTTACATGGACTAGGTCACGGTCCGTGTAACACCAGATGGTCCATGAACTTGTCTGTGTGGTGCCACTTAGTTCGGTGAAATTTTTACTTCTGCGAGTTCCAAGTCCTGGGACACGGCACTATTCATGGTCCATGTGATGCTACACAGATCGTGTAACGAACCGTGTGACCTAAACAGACTAAATTCAGGTCCATTTCATTAATGACATTTTTGAAATTTTGGTTGTTTTAAACATGAATTACGACTTTTTACCTATTCTAATCCCTTAAATTCACCTGAAAACCCCTCTCGCCTTCACTCTCCCACCAAGATCACTCTACTCCTCTTAAAGTCACTTCTCCATTCCCCTCAACTCCTCTTACAAGGTTTCAAGCTAGAGTTCCAATTAGATGTTATTTGAACCGATCATGTGGATACTGATAATTGAGGCTTGTTTGGGGACTCTCAAGTTCCTATTCGCCGTGTCACAACTAGGCCCTAACCCTGGGTCATGAAAAAAGATGGTATCAGAGCCTTAGGTTTATAATGATCTCCGAAGTCCAACATGCCACATTAAGTAGAGTCCTATTCATGGGTGTGAAGTGCACCATACCTATGAGTGGGAGGCTACGGAGACGTATTAGGGAATTCCTCACTTCTTCATGTCTTGTGTTGTGCTGTGATTGGTTTATCAAATTCCTTACTTACAGATATCATTGATCCATTTCAGTAGATGCCTCGAGGAAGACCCCCTTTACCTAGGTCGGCTCCGGCTGATGAAGATCAGGCTCCTCACGAGCCTATGGAGGAGTCTATCTCTAACGATGAATTCTGCACAGCTTTTGCCATGCTTGCTCAGGTGGTGACTACTCAGGTGAGGCAAGCTAGCTTGCCACGGGACCCTACACCTACATCTAGGGTGAGGGATTTCACCTGGATGAATCCTCCAGAGTTCTACGGGTTAAGGGCTGATGAGGATGCTCAGGAGTTCATTGATGAGCTCTCAAAGATACTGAATATTATAGGCATTTCTTCTGAGGAAAAAGCTGGACTGGCTGCTTACCAGCTGAAGGATGTAGCTCAAGTGTGGTACACTCAGTGGGCTTTGAAGAGGGTCTGTGGTGGTGATGTCAACTAGGGGGAAGTTCAAATCTGCCTTCCTTGATCGCTTCTTCCCACTTGAATTGAGAGAGGCCAGAATGACTGAGTTTATCAACCTCAAGCAGGGGAGTATGAGTTTGAGGGATTATGCCCTCAAGTTCACCAAGCTTTCCAAATATGCTCCGTCCCTGGCGGCCGATCCCCGTGCAAGGATGCACAAATTTGTTTCAGGTATTTCTGACTTGCTTGTGCAAGAATGTCATACTACTATGATGATTTGGGACATGGATATTGCCAGACACATGGTGTATGCTGAGCAAATCGAAGGGGAGAAACTCAAAGAGAAAAGGACACACGATCTTAAGAGAGCCCACTTTGACGATAGGTTTTCCGGCGCTAGAAGTGTTGGTTTGGGTTGCTTTCAGCAGGGCCAAGGTTCGGGAGCTCGGGTGGCCAATGCTGGGGCACCCCCTCCCTGGGTACCGATGGGTGGCGGACCAGGATATCCTATATGTGACAAGTGTGGGAGACCCCACACAGGTGCCTGCTGGAAGGATTTGAGACTTTGCTTCGGATGTGGAAGTAAGGATCATAAGGTTATCGATTGCCCTAGGAATGCACGCGGAGGCCAAGGTTAGGTGGCCCAAGGCGGGAAGGGTCAGCAAAGGGGTCCCCAAGGTATTGCCCCAAAGAACAATAGGTTCTATGCACTCCATGCCCGCCAGGATGTCGAGGAAGCTCCAGATATCGTGACTGGTATATTAAAAGTCTTTGATTTTGATGCTTATGTTTTGCTTGACCCGGGTGCAAATTTGTCTTTTGTGACTCCGTTGTTGGTTGTTAAGTTCGGTTTGATCCCCCAAATTTTAAGGGAGCCTTTCTCGGTCTACACCCCCGTGGGTGAATTTGTTGTTGCTCATAGAGTCTATCAAGGATGCCCTGTTGCTGTGTTGCATAAAATTTTTCCATGTGATCTTGTGGAACTTGAGACATTTGATTTTGATGTGATTCTTGGAATGGATTGGCTGCATGCATCTATATGCTTCCATAGTTTGTAGAACCCGAAAGGTCTAGTTCCAACCTCCCGGTGAGCCAGTTCTTGAATGGAAGGGTGGTGACTCCTCTATTAAAGGTCGGATTATTTTCTACCTCAAGGCGCGGAAAATGATTTCTAAGGGGTGTATTTATCATATTGTGAGGGTCGAGGATACGGATTCTGGAGTGCCTACTCTCAAGTCGATCCCTATGGTGAATGAATTTTTGGATGTGTTTTCCGAAGACTTACCGAGTATTCCTCAGGATAGAGAGGTAGACTTCGGCATAGATCTTCTTCCAGATACTCAGCCTATTTCTATTCCTCTGTATCGTATGGCACCGGCAGAATTGAAGGAGTTAAAAGGAGCAGTTAAAGGACCTATTGGAGAAGGGTTTCATTCGTCCTAGTACATCACCGTGGGGTGCTCCCGTGTTGTTTGTAAAGAAGAAGGACGGGTCCCTCCTATGTGTATTGACTACAGACAGCTGAATAAGGTGACTGTTAAGAACAAGTATCCGTTGCCAGGATTGATGACTTGTTTGATTAGCTTCAAGGTGCCACTCACTTCTCAAAAATTGATCTCCGTTCTGGGTATTATTAGTTTAAGGTTAGAGAATGTGATATCCCCAAAACAGTTTTTCAAACGAGGTATGGGAATTTCAAATTTGTGGTGATGTCATTTGGCCTAACTAATGCTCCGGCCGTATTTATGGACTTGATGAACCGAGTGTTTAAACCATTCCTAGACAGCTTTGTGGTGGTCTTCATTGATGATATTCTCATTTACTCCTGAAGTGAACAGGAGCACGGGAATCACTTGAGGATGGTCCTCCAAACTCTAAGGGAAAAGAAATTGTATGCCAAGTTTAGCAAGTGTGAATTCTGGTTGGGCGAAGTGGCCTTCCTCAGTCATGTGGTGCTCGGAGACGGTATCAAGATGGATTCGAAGAAAACCGAGACTGTGAGGAATTGGCCTAGACTGTTGACTCCTTCAGATATCTGTAGTTTCCTTGGGTTGGCCGGGTACTACAGAAGATTTGTGGAAGGTTTCTCATCTATTGCATCTCCATTTACCAAGTTGACCCAGAAGCAGGCTGAGTTTGTATGGTTAGATGACTGCGAGAGGAGTTTTCAAACTTTAAATGATCGGCTTACGTCGGCTCCTGTCTTGACCTTGCCAAATGGTTTAGAGGGGTTCGTAGTGTATTGTGATGCCTCGCAGATCGGAATGGATTGTGTGCTTATGCAGAATGGTAAGGTGATAGCGTATGCATCAAGACAGTTGAAGGTGCATGAACATAACTACCCCCCGCATGACCTTGAATTGGCAGCGCTGATTTTTGCTTTGAAGATTTGGAGACATTATTTGTACGGGGTTCATGTTGATGTGTTCACCGATCACAAGAGTTTGCAATATGTTTTCACCAAGAGGGATCTTAACCTAAGGCAAAGGAGGTGGTTGGAGCTTCTGAAGGATTACGATATGAGTGTTCTATATCATGTGGGCAAGGCTAATGTTGTGGCTGACGCTCTCAGAAGGTTGTCCATGGGAAGTGCGGCACATGTTCAGAATTGAAAGAAGGAATTGGCGAAGGATGTTCACCGGTTGGCTAGGTTGGGTGTCAGGTTGACTGATTCCAGCGAGGGTGGTGTTCGGGTTCAGAATGGGGCAGAATCTTCCGTGGTGAACGAGGTAAGAGCTAAGCAAGATCTAGACCCATCGTTACTTGAGTTAAAGAAGTTGGTTGTTGCGAAGGAGATCGAGGTATTCTCCCAAGGGGGAGATGGTGTACTCTAGTACCAAGACCGGCTTTCTGTCCCTGATGTGGATGACCTTAGAAGAGTAATTATGAGTCAGGCTCACAACTCTCATCACTCTATTCACCCGGGGTCTACCAAGATGTACCGGGATCTAAAGGAGGTGTATTAGTGGCATGGTATGAAGAGGGATATTACTAAGTTCGTGTTTGAATGCCCGAGTTGTCAGTAGGTGATGGTGGAACACCAAAGGCCTGGCGGTCTGGCGCAGGACATAGAGATTCCCACATGAAAATGAGAGGATGTGAACATGGACTTTGTGGTTGGATTGCCTCGGACCCGAAGGCAATTCGACTCCATCTGGGTTGTTGTGGATCGGATGACGAAGTCGGCACCGGTTAAGGCTACTTTCAGTGCCGAGGACTATGCGAGGTTGTATATCCAGGAGTTGGTGAGGTTGCATGGTGTACCTAGATCCATTATATTGGATCGTGGTGCTCAATTCACTTCCCACTTTTGGAGGTCTTTTCTGAAGGGCCTTGGGACTAAGATTAAGTTGAGCACCGCTTTTCACCCTCAAATCGATGGCCAAGCGGAGAAGACTATTCAAACCTTGGAGGATATGTTGAGGGCGTGTGTGTTGGAGTTTAAGGGGAATTGGGATGACCATCTTTCACTCATCGAGTTTGCTTACAATAATAGCTTCCATGCTAGCATTGGTATGACGCCATTTGAAGCGTTGTATGGGAGAAGGTGTAAGTCACCAGTGGGGTGGTTTGAGTTGGGAGAGATTTAGTTGGCCCTGATTTGATATTGGATGCTATGGAGAAGGTAAAGGTGATTAGGGAAAGATTGAAAGCAGCCCAAAGTCGTCAAAAGTCCTATTCGGATATTAGGGGGAGGGACTTTGAATTTCATGTCGGTGATTGGGTGTGTGAAAGTTTCTCCTATGAAGGGTGTGATGCGTTTCAGTAAGAAGGGCAAGCTAAGCCCCCGGTATATTGGTCCTTACGAAATTGTTGAGCGGATTTACAAGTTAGAGTTACCTCTGGATTTGAGTTCAATTCATCCGGTCTTCCATGTATCTATGTTGAGGAAGCTAATTGGTGATCCTAGCACCATTGTGCCTTTGGAAGGAATTGAGGTTGAAGAAAACTTGTCTTACGAGGAAGTGCCGGTGGAGATCTTGGATAGGCAAGTAAAACGGCTTCGTAACAAGGATGTGGCATCGGTGAAAGTACTTTGGAGGAATCAACAAGTGGAGAGTGCTACTTGGGAGGCGGAACTGGACATGGTGAAATGATACCCTCATCTTTTCCAATCTACTCAAGCCTAAGGTACTAGGGATCTTCCTTGTCTAATGGTGTCATGTCTTGCCTTTTTGAGTCTCATGACATGACATGCATACGTGTGCAGTAAAAGTTTTTTTTCCTACAAGTGTTTAGAGTGATTTGGATACAATCTTGATATGAGCTTAAGGGTCTTGAACTATAGTTTTTGCATGATGCTTTTGGTAATTTTTTTTTCCTTTTATTTGAATTACGCATTGTATCTTGTGTTGGATGTGTCTTGCCCTAACTCTAACCTTTCAAGCCTTATTCTTGCACATTCAGGGACGAATGTTCCTAAGGGAGAGATAATGTAAAGACCCAAATTTTTCTCTCACTGGCATTACCTTGAGGTCCTGAAATTTTCCCTAGGAAAACTGCCAGGCATCACTTCACGGAGGAGCCTACACGGCCCGTGTGGAGCCACACGGTCCATATGGCCTCCCATGGAGTGATATCAAGTGAAGGTGCACGGACCTTCACACAGTCCGTGTGATGCCACACGGTCCATATGGCCTTCCGTTTGGCTTCTGTGTGGAGAGTTACCTTTACACAAACTAGGTTACGGTCCGTGTAACACCAGATGGTCCGTGAACTTGTTCCTGTGGTGCTACTTAGTTCGGTGAAATTTTTACTTCTGCGAGTTCCAAGTCCTGGCCACAACACTATTCACGGTCCGTGTGATGCTACACGGACCATGTAACGAACCGTGTGACCCAGACGGGCCAAATTCAGGTCCGTTTTATTAATGACATTTTTGAAATTTTGGTTGTTTTAAACATGAATTACGACTTTTTACCTATTCTAATCCCTTAAATTCACCTGAAAACCCCTCCCCCCTTCACTCTCCCACCAAGATCACTCTACTCCTCTTAAAGTCACTTCTTCATTCCCCTCAACTCCTCTTTCAAGGTTTCAAGCTAGAGTTCCAATTGGGGTCAGTTCAAGTCCGATTTCTACTCTTCAAGTCAGGTATGTGGGATTGATTCTTGGTCCCTTTCAACCAAGAAGACCCAAAATTCTTCAATTGATTTCATGAAGTTTTAGTCGCCTTAAATGTGAATTTTTACTATTTGATCTTGTTAATTTCAATCAATGCATGGGTTGTACATTATTTCGGATTTTAAGTTATGTTAAGCTCTATTATGATGAATCACCTTGAGTTATGCAATTATGAACATGCATGTCCCCTAAAGATGGTATTATGCATGGGTGATATATACTACGATTTTCATATGGACTTTATTGTGAATTTTTTGGATTTCATATTACATTGTTGATTTTAGCTTTACTCTACATTACCCATGTCATCCCTACGTTATGCATTGCATTGCATTCATGAGCATTGGATTACATGAAAATTATGAAGTGGGTTAAATCCAATTATGTTATATGAAATGATTTGATAAGGCATTGGTTATGACAAGAAGGTGATCACCGGTAAGTCTATGTTTATAGCTCTTTGAGCATCTTGGGTGCTTGCACCATCTTGTATATGTAGATGAGCTATTCCTTGCATGAGCGTTATGATTATGATCTTGTGATTTAGCATTGAGCCTAAACGCGCATTGAAGATTTTGAAATGGGTACTTGACTCTCTTGAAAGCACGTATACACATATATATAAGTATTCTTGTGGGATGTGGTTGACTTAGTACCGATGGATTTGGGGGCCTTTCCCCTTTCCTTGAACTATGTGCTAACATAGGGACGGATGACATTCGTCTATCTTGCTTATGCTATGACATATTTGATATGATTCTTGTAAATCCTTCCAAAAAGCGTGGTCGTAAGGAAGGTGACCATCCACCGAAAAGCGTGGTCATAAGGTATGATGTAGATTACCTTTGGCAAGTAATCTTCTCCCTACCGGTGGGAGGTTCAAATCGGTCTAATTTATGTAATAGCTCGCATGGATTTGGTTTGTTGGTTAGTCCATCCCCGTTATATAGGAGCATTATCGCATTGCACACATCATGAATTCCATGACATCTTGTATACGAATTCCATTGATTATATGATCTTTGTATATTATGTGCCCTTGTCATCTAACATTAGTATGCAGGTTCAGTAAGTTATATGCATTACATGCCCGCATACTTGGTACATTTAAACGTACTAACGCATACTCTATGCCTACAGAATTTTACCATATAGGGACCGAGCAGTTTGGGTACCAGCCACTGGACGAACAGTCCATTCTTGAAGATTTTGCGGTGAGCCCCGTCTTTCGAGGACGAGCTGGTTATTTCTTATTGTTATTATGTATGTTCTTTTGTTGAGGGTGAGCCCAGAACTTGTCCTGGCCCTCGTTCCTTGACTAGAGGCAATGTTGGGCACTCTGTATATCTTTCTTAAACAAGGCTTTTCCGACTGTCGTATTGTTTATCTATCAATGAATGGATTCCTGAGATTTGATTTCTGCTATTTAGTTATATGTGTTTAGATGCTATTTTGAACCGATGATGTGGATACTGATAATTGAGGCTTGTTTGGGGAATCTCAGCTCCCCATTCGCCGTGTCACATCTAGGCTCTAACCCCGGGTCGTGACACTTTTGATCTGGTCGCTCTAAAAATCGACTGTGACCATTTTCCAATTAATTTTTCGTGATGATCACAAATCCAGCCTCAGATTTACCATACTAGTATTGGAAAATGCGTTACACATATACCTCTCCTCTACGGGTATTTTGGTAATTTTACCAAGCATTACAGTGCCTTTCCCTCAACCATGTGATGAAGATGTTGATGTGAATATAAATGAACAACAGTAGTTTAGGGCAGATAAAAAAAATTAGGAAAATGCTAAGGACTTAAATGAAGGTGAAGGTAATGATTTTTATTCTTACCACCTTCAAACTTCTGATGAGAGTGATGTACATGTAGATGCGAAAAATCTAATTTTGAATCATTTTATGATGTTGATGTGAACATTGATGATTTAAGTAACTTGGATGAGGAGTTTGTTGAGCTAAAAAGTCAAACATTCAGTAAAAACATAGTAAAAATAAGATTGCTAGAGTAAATGTAGAGGAGATACCCTCTGGTACTGTAGGTATAGATGGTGGTTTTGAAGATATTAATAAGAACAAGAATTGAAGATATGAAGGAAAATAAATTGAGTGGGGATGAATTGTATTTTGATAGCTCAGATCCTGACAGTGAAATTAGTGAAGATGAAGGGGTATCTGTTAAATTTGACGAGGTTGTAGATCCACCAACTAGGAATGCAAGTACCAAGGTTTATTTTGACCCAATTGTCAAAAAGATTTTATTTAAGTTGTATATGATTTTTGTGCATAATATTAGTTTAGGGAAGCACTGCAAACTTACTCTATTCAAAAGAATGTAAACGTTAAACTGAAACCTAATGAAAAGGAATGTCAGGGCAAAGTGTTAGAAAGGTTGTCCTTAGCATATTCTTGAAAATATTGAAGGAAATACTGAAAGTTTTATTGTGAAAGACATATTTTTCTGTCTATAAATGTTGCAAAAGACACAAGAAACAAGCTATGTACTCCAAAAATATTAATAAGACTTACAAAGACAGAATCATGAGTGAGCCTAGCACCAAACTCCATCAAATTCAAGGGTTGATAAGAAAGGAATATGCACTATATGTTAGCAAAAAAATTGTAGAAGGGTACAAATAAAAGCTCTAAATGATAATATGGGTGATTTCAAGGAAGAATTTGTAGATTGTATGATCATGCTTAAGAGTTGAAGTCTACTAATCCTAGAACTATTGTAGTTGTTTGGATATCCAAGAATACAATTTCTAAAAAAGAGGTATTTATGGGTGATTATATTTGTTTTGGAGCACTAAAAAAATGGATATTTTGATAGTGCATTTCTAAAGGATATTTGTAAAGGTGAAACCATTGACTTACATTTCCAAAGATGAAAATAATCAAATGTATCTTGTAGCTCGGGCAGTAGTTGATAAAGAATCTAAGTATACACAGTCTTAGTTTATTAAATGTATCAAACATGATCTAGAGCTGACACAAACTGAAGGTGAAGGACTCACAGTTATGTTTGATATGCAAAAAGTATGATAACACATTGTAATTCAATGATAATATATGTATTTACTCAATTATCATGATTTTGAACGTGATGCTTATGAACCAATGCTATACTCCTATCTCTCATCACATGATCATGTATTTTTAAATAAGCTTATGAATATGAATAGGGGATTTAGGACCTTAACGTTGTCCTGGGATCCCAATGTAAAGATTTAGGATTCCAAAAGGCAATCTAGGACTCTAGTATGCTATGAATTAGGAATTTAGGACCTTGAGATTGACCTGGGGTCTCTATAGGGAGATTCAGGATTTCAAAAGGTGACTAAGATCCTAGTATGAAATAAGTTATGCCTATGCATGAAGTTTTGAACTATGAGACTATGATCAAGCTTACGACGATAATACACGAGTATGAATTATGATGGTTTGTGATGATTTATGATAAGCATGACTATATATATATACTATGTATTTTGTTGGATGTTGGCTTAGCACCAAGAGGACCTTGATGGATTCCATTGTACCATGACTACGTGCCACCATAGGAATGATGATATTTCCAAATATGGGTTGCTAATGGATCCACATAGCTTATGATATGACATGTAAAGTCTTACCTAGGCAAGCAGGCTCTTCTTTTTCTGATTTATGGGCAACACCGAGATTCCATGTCATAGTTCGCATGGTCTTATTATCGATTAAGGTGACATTACCGCATATATTCCACTACAAGAAAAAAGACCTTTAATGACCATTTCTTAACGACGAGAAATGAATCTGGTCGTTATAAATACACTTATAGTGACCAATTTTTTTTTCAGTCGTTATAAATATACTTATAGTGATCAAATTTTTTTCCGGTCGTTATAAATATACTTATAGTGACCAAATTTTTTTCCGGTCGTTATAAATATACTTATAGCGACCAAATTATTTTACAGTCGTTATAAATACACTTATAGAGACCAAATCTTTTTCCGGTCATTAAAAATTAATTTTAATCTAATATTAACGAGGCGACAAATTTGATTGTTAAAAAGCATAACATGCCATCGTTAAAACATATTGGTTAGTGTAAAAATATGTTTAACTAATATGAGAGTAAAGAGATCAGACCAAATCATGTTATAAGTATAACAAGTGGTGTTTTGTTAATCCTTCTGATAAAAATCCTCCATCTTTTATAATTTTGCTTATTAAATTAAAAAAAAAATATTAATGTATTATTTTTTAATAACTATATCCATCATTTTTATTATAGTCAATTATAAAAAATTTTGAAATATCATAAAAGTATTTAGTTACAATCTTTTTTACATAATTTGTTTCAACTTAAATATTTTCTTTATATAGTTTCTATATATGTTTTTATATTGAGAGACAATTGTTCATCTTTACTTGACATTTTTAAAGATGCAAGGTGAAGTAGGTGAAAACAAAAAATTGCAATGAAATAAAAAATTAACAATAAAAGTAATAATATTAAATATATAATTATGATCTTATGAGATTAATTTAAGATAGAAAAATTATATAAATTTGGTCGTAAGTAATTTTCTCAAGAGGAAAGATGTTTCTCCACTTGCAAATTACCTCAATCAATAGACTTAAGAATCAATTTCCAGTAATATTGTTTCTTCTAATAAAAAAATATATATTGTGCCAATTTGTTTTTTCATTATTTGTTGTGAAACCAACAAGTGTATACAAAGAAACATCATTCGTTTGAGTTAGAAAAGTATAACGTGAGATTTTACAAACAGAAAATTTAAAAGCTTTACATAACATATAATCAACAACTAATTAATTAAGAAATCATGATTTTTTTATTATTTAAAATTTAAGATGATATAATTGATTTGTATCTCATAATAATTTTTAATGATATTGAATTATTTATATTAGATGAATACCATTAGTATAAAAAGTGAAACTAAAAGAAGTTGGGTTTTATCCATAAAGCAATGTGCAAAAAGTCAATAACTTAAGGTGCAAAATACAAAACAAACAATTTTATGTCTAGAACTAGGAAGCCCAACTTTCTTTTTATATGGTTGTGAGAACGGAAACAAATTTTATATTTCATTGTGGTTAATCTTTGATTTTACGAAAAAGAAAAAGGAAGATAATAGTTATTAGGAGTATTATTAATAACTTTACATGAAGTTTTTATACTTGTCTTTTGACAAGTCATGCCATTTGAAGAACTCATCCTCAAAATAAGTGTAAAGAAGTATAAGCGACAAAAACTTTTGAAGCACATGAGTGCATTTCATATTTCAGAAATGATTTAAAGATATTTTAGTTTTTATTTTATTAAGAGTTAAAAAATATAATATTATATAAATTTGTATGTCTATATTTTTGTAACTTTACACAATAATTTTTTTTGTAGTGAACTATGAAATTTTATATGAATATAATAAATTTGTATGTTTTCAGATGTGCATGTATTTTTATGTTTGTGTGTGTAAATCCATACGCAGTTTGCACTTTACCTGATTTTATTTGTGGTTATAATTAAGGTTTTAATAACTAGAACTGAAGGAGCCTTGGCGTAACTGGTAAAGATGTTGTCATGTGACCAGAAGGTCACGGATTCAAACCTTGGTAACATCATCTAGCAGAAATGCAAGGTAAGACTACTAGACCCTGACCCTGAAGTGCACCGGGCTTGCCTTTAATTTTTTTAATAATTAGAATATCAATTAGTGAAAGAAAAATTTGGTTGCTGAAAAAAAGGTATAACGATCGAATTTTTGCCGTCGTTAAAGCTTTTTTGACGACCAGATTTAATCCGGTCGTTAACTTTTAATGACAGAATTTAATCTGGTCATTAACTTTTAACGACGGAGCTACTAACGACCGGGGACGACGGAATTTTTATTGGTCGTTATTGACTAATAACGACCAGATTTATACTTTTAACAACCGAATTTTCCCTCGTTAAAGACTTATTTTCTTGTAGTGTTCACATACTATGGTATCATGTACTATTTCACTCATGAAATATTGGTATGTTAATCCTTTCTCTACTTTGGTTCTATGTATATATGTACCTTCTTTATGTATCATAACATTGTAGTTTTTACACATGTATCTATATTGTATTGCATGACGCATACTTAGTACATTCAACATACTAACATATCCTGTATGTGCAAATTATATCACAATGTAAGTGCAGGTGACTATCCTTCTCCTCATCCTCGTGGCTAGATCCAGATTGCTTGTTGATCCAAACTGGGTGAGTCCTCATGCTTCGGGAACATAACCTATTTTTTTCTAGCCTATATGTTATGTGGAGAATGTCTTTTATTTTCATTGATGGTGAGCTTGAGACATGTCTAAACCCCTACTCAGTCTGTGATTAGAGGCTTATTGGACATGGTGTATTACTTAGCTTGTATCCCTTATGACTTCCACATTTCCATTATGATTTTATTTCAGCTTCCGCTTATATATCTTTATTTGTTATCTTGAATGCTTATAATCTGCTAAGAAGGTTAGTTTGGAGACCTTTCGAGGATCTCATTTATTGTGTTACACAGAGTGTTTAGCTTGGATCGTCACACTCAATGTTTGTTTTGTGGGTTGAAGACAAACAAACAAGTGGGGATGTAACTCGACTCTCCAGGTGCAAAGGCCTCCGACTTGTTCACAAATTAAGTAATTTGAAGATTTTTATCATTAACTGACTTCTTCAAGGCTTCAATAGTTTGTTCCATCATTACAAAATTTTCCATCCATGTCAGTTGAAATTAGCCATCAAGGCATTGACATTCGTTGAAGTTGGAGGATTCATTGGATCATTAGATTCATCAAAATTGGAGCTAATTTGAGAAAGTTCTTTGTAATGCCCGGTAAAATTACCAAAATACCCCAAAAGGGAGGGTATGCGCATAATGCATTTTCCAATGCTCGTATGACAAATTCGAGGCCGGATTTGTGATCAACATAAAAAATTGAGTGGGAAAATGATCTCGGTTAATTTTTAGAACGACCCAATCAAAAGATAATTTTTTTATCCAAAGCGCAAAACAGTGTTGGTGCGCGATAGGAGCGTGTAGTGCCTCCATCGCGGACCAACACTTATATTTTTCTAGGAATTTTCGACGAGATTGAGAAAACTCATTCAGAAACTTTTTCTAAAAAATACACTGTGCGCGACAAATCCGCGACCCCCGAGTTGAAAATTTCTAAATTATTACAGGGGCATTCTGATCAATTTCCAACCCTCCTAAACTTCATACACGATCTAATAAGGTCGTTTTGACGTAAAAAGGGTCTAAAACTCCCATTCTAAGTCCTATTCCAATATTCTAACAAGGCTAGGGCTTGAGGAAAAAGGAGAAGGATTAAGTTTGAGAGAAAAGAGAAGAAATCTTTGACGTGACGGATTGATAGCTTCATCCTAGATATGTAAGGCTAAACTAAAAGCATGAGATTGTTCTCTTATGTGCCCCATATATGGTCATAGACAAGTTAATGTTTCAACAGTCTACATACATGAACACTTGATGATTTTTCTTAAAATTTTATTTGAAATTACATGTTTTTCTATGTTGATGATCATCATACTATTTGTTTTTCTTGAATTGAATATTTTTCAAGAGAATTTGCATAGCCCTACATGACTAAATTGAAAAGCATGCATAATGAACTTGAGAATTGAGTCTAGAGCCTTGAGTTGAGATTGTTGATTGTAATGAGAGAATGATGATGAGTTGATAGAAATTTTTTGCCTTATGAGTCTCTATAAATAAACTCTATCGATGTGTCTATTCAATTGATTCCTAATGATTGTCTTAATCTTGAGTCATTGATGAGAGATTGATTGATGAAAGGTTTAAAGTTCCTATGAGTTGAATGATGATGGGATTCGAGTCCCTCGAGATACCGATCATTGACAGGGTTCGAGTCCCTATGAGATTGGTTGAGAAGGAGGTTTTATGAGCATTGAGTCACGGGAGCAGTATCGAGCACCGAAATGGGTAAGAGTGAGTATCACTCGAATCTATTAACTATGTTGCCAACATAGGTGAGACATAGAACCATCACATATATTATGGTTCCCTCAAGAGTAATAGTCTCTGAAAAGCAATAACGGACCTGTTGAGTATTGACTCCATATTAGGTAAGCTGATATGGTTTTGGAGCGTTCCCTACTTGGAAAGTTTGGAACGGATGTGGCAAGATCAGTAAGATTATTCTACATTCACTGGCTCATAAGTGATTATTGCTGGATAAGAGAAAATCCCATAAGTTTCCTATCTTGAGTACTCTGAGTCGAGATGAGATAAGACGAGAGGAGGTGAGCTCCATTGAGATGAGATGAGATGCGATGAGAGGAGGTGAGCTCCTTTGAGATGGGTCTGAGATGATTGATGAGTTTGAGTTGTTGATGGGTCACTTGTCTACTCTTTATTCTTGCATAGATAGACATTTGATGACTGATGTTATTTGATGATTACTTTGAGTAAATGTTGTTTCCATATTATTCTACCTGTTTCTGTGACACTCAGCTATTTTACAAACCAATACATTCCAAGTACCAATGTCCCTTTTGGACTGCATCGTTTTATGATGCAGAGGCAGGTAGTAGAGATCGTCAATAGGCGCTTCGTTGAAGATCTGAGATTCGCAGCTGATTTGGTGAGCCTCCCTTACTCCGGAGGACCCACCATGATTATTTCATCTTGCTTTAGAGTTAGACTTTGGACTATTCTTTTATTTTGATTTGGGTAACCATGGGTCTGTCATTGGCACCACGTGATTAGTGATAGAGGCTTCATAGGCGATGGTTGAGTGTTGATGTTGAGATTGTGAGCTAGTTCTTTTTACTAGCCTTCATTTTTTTTATATATTCTTTTGAGACTTTAGATGAGACGTGACCATTTACTTACCTTTACTTTCCATTGTTCAGTAAAGTTTATTTGATTGAATGATGTGATGAGGCTAAGTGGTTTGCTTAGGGACTAGCAATAGTCTCTAGATGCCGACCACGCCAAGGGTACCCTCTCGGGGCGTGACATTCTCCAAATAACATAGATGTGAGGTTGTCATTAGAAATTGCAGTTATGATTGTATTTTGAGAGTCATTGTCTTTTATCGTTTCTAAAGAAGTGAAATATTCAGCTCCACCGAAGAATCTTAAACTTGCTTTGAGTAATTAAGCCAAAACGACTAATATCAACAAACGTAGCAATAGAGTCCTTGCATGAAACATCATTGGTCTTTTTGAAGGCCATTGCAATAGTTGACTTGTAGTTTCTAATTTGCAAAAGAAAAAAGATGAAGAGCAAAATTAGTTCCACCGGGCATGCCAAAATTTATTTGATTAAAGCGTTAAAAATTAACTACAATAAAAAATAAATAAAAGAATTAATTTTTATTGACGAATTTATGAGTACTATTACGTCACTTTCTTGATTATTCTCTCTCAAACTTCTCCAAGATTCGAGGGCCTTCAGTAGCATACTTCACGAATTATTGGATGATTTAGATCCCCTAGAGATGCATCTCAATCATCGAGAAGCTTTGTTCTTTGGGAGAATCTTTAGGAAAAATTCTAACTATTACTCCTTGGAATAAATATGCTGTAGATGTTGTAGCTCCCTAATGCTTGTTGAAGTGTTTGCCCAATATCCTTTGAATGTCATGTCTATCTTTTATTTATAGTTAGGGATCACAATTGGGCGGGTTGGGTCAAATTTGAGTGGGTTATAATGGGTCAAGACAATAAACGGATCAAGACAAATGGGTTGGGTCAAAACGAGTTGAGTAATGGGTTATAAAGCGGGTCAAAATCCAACCCGACCCAACTTTTACTAAGTTTTACTTACTTTATTTGTTCTTTTTCAGTATTTTAGTACTTAATTAAATTATATATTTTTTATTTTGGTTATATAAAACCTATCAAATTAAAGAAACGTGTTTTAAAAATATTTTGGCAAGATCTCTCTCGAGTCAATTCGGGTTGAATATTAACCCAGTTTTAAATGGGTTGAAATGGGTTGGGTTGAGATGAGTTGAGCTAATAAATGGACAAATTAATCTTCAACGGGTTGGGCGAGTTGAACGGGTTAGGTTTAATTTTGCCACCCCTATTTATAGTTATGGGGAGTGAAAGAAGTTATTTATGATTGGTCAAAAGATGTCATTTTGACACTAGGTGAAGCGTGATTGATTCTTGAATTTGACTAAAACTACCACATCATTTGGAAACATGGTGTCATCTTGTTGGTATTGGATGCCTAGTCACCATGACACGCGACATGGATTTAGACTTCAAGGTGAAATGGACCTTGAACTTAGACTTAATAAAACGTGCTTATTTATTGGGCATTTTATACCAATTCAATACTTTTTAGAGTTAATTTCAACTAATACCAACTCTTTCCAAAGTTATCAAAAATCTATTGGGGATTTGTTGATACAAAAAATGAAACCAGTGATACATGTCGAAAAGTAGGAGCATTAATTGTTAGTTGCGATAAAAAAGGAGAAGTAGGATTTACAATTTTGTATCATATAAGAGATTTTTGTAATTTTTTAGAAGAGTAGGAATTTTTTATAATTATGAAAATATATGATATGTATTTGTGTAATTTTTATTTTATTATTTTTCAAAGCCCAAATTAAGAGCATAGATTTAATTCAAACTACATAAGAATTTAATGCAATAAAATTTATGTGTCTATTATGACACACTAAATAATAAATTTTTCATGAGGTGATCAAGTTGTATCATGTTTGAAGTTGGAGATTGTGAAGCTTGATTTTCAGGTAAAAATATCAGAAGTATAAAATTAATTTTAAAGTAGCTAAATTTTTTAAACAGATGTTATGTGGCCGCCGAAACACAATTAGAAGGGTGACTCACCAATCCTAATTTCGTTATTACATCAATTTTAGAGGGCAATTTAATAACATCGATTTCCCGCCCTTTTTGGTCTCTCTTCCACCGGCAAGGAAAGAAATATTAATCCCAAACGTTCTCAGCCACGCGCGCACACTCCCGTGTATTGTGCTACAAAAACCCCTACTTCATTTTCATTGCCGCCCATTTTCATCTGAGTAGGTATGTTCGTCTGTTTCAATCTTTCATGATTTTGCCCTATTGGCTGTGTAGTTGTTGGATTCCGGTGTCCGTACATTTTCTTTCCAGAGAAAAGAAAAATAGTTTTTTTTTTTAGAGTTGATGATGCATTTTTTGTTTTCTGAGTTGTGGAAAACATCTTTTCTTTTTGGAGCTTAGGGTTTGGATACACTGACATGGTTGCTAAAGCTGATAAAGGAGTGAAGGATGTTGTTATTAAAGCGGATTCTCCTGTTTCCGTCCTTGTAGAGGAGGTATTACTTTTCTATTTTAGCTCTTTTCTTATCTCATTGAGTATTGGAATGAAATGAACCAAAGTAGAGCAGAATGGTGGATATAACTGGAGCCCCATTAGTTTGAGATTGAGGCTTAGTAGTAATTGTTGCTTCTTGATGATGTTGTTCATCCTTGGGCTTCCCCCTTGTACGCACTGTGACTAGTGTGTGTGTTCTTTTAGGCTTTTGAAGCCTTTTATTCATTATTGTTGTGTCTTTATAATGTGTATTGGTCCCATTTGAGGGAAGAAGTACCAGAATGGAAGGCTGCAATTTGTACTAGAATGTGTATGGTGTGACATTTCCCTTAGTTGTCATTAGTACCAATGACTTGTGGTTTTGTGGACACACTTATAAATCTAGGTAATTGGATAAGATAAGAGTGACAACATATTGTTTCTTGAAATGTGTCCAAACCAAGACAATTAAGTTAAATTTGAGTTTATGTGCTTGAGTCGCATGCCAACTGCCTGGATTATGTATCAATTATCTTCTGTTGATGTACTTAATTGGTATATACCTTGTTGATAGGGTTTTAAAGCTTGTTCAGTTTTTCCTTGAACACATTACTTGTACACATTACAGTTTGAAGGTAAAAGTAAATAAAATCTCTATGGGTTGGAATTAGTTTGAATGAGGATTATAATTTGCTTTAATTTTGTTGGTTTTCAAGTTAGATGCCCTCTTCTAAGTCTCAAACTGATAATTTCTTAGTTTCCTTGTCCGAATGCCAGTTGCTGGCTCGGAGGAATGTTCAGCAAAACATTTGCTTATGCATTAGACTTGTGTATTCTCAACTTGAAGGATGCATGCAAAAAGGAGCTTGCTGTCAAATTGGAGGATAAAGTATTTCTTGATACAAAAAATGGGGATGTCTCTCTTTTATCCGAATCTATGGCGAAGGAAGAGGAGAGCTTGATAAAAGCACGTGAAAAGGAGGAAGAAGTAAATGATCACAAAGAGGCCCCAAACTTGAATGACCTTCAATTCAGTAAGTTGGACGAGCTTCTTACACAAACCCAGCTTTACTCAGAGTTCCTGCTGGAGAAGATGGATAACATCACAGTGGTATATCCTTGATTTTGTGTAGAATCTTGACTGTTGAGTGCGAAAAGCTGTCACTATTTTGCTAATCCAGTTCATTTCTGCATTTTTCATTTGCAGACAGGAGTTGAAGGTGACGAGAAAGGCAGTGAAGACAAGAAGAAGACCCGTGGCAGAAAGAGGAAGGCGGCCACAAGTTATAATAATGTATTACTTCTGTCATCCTCCCTAGGAAATAGCTGTAAATTGAGTTTTTCTTCATCTTGTGAATCATTATGCACAACATCTTGATTAATTATTAGAGTATATTTACATGTTCTATATTTGGCATTTGATTAGGAGTTCTATTAATACTGTCCAACAACCATTGAAGTTTCCCTTTTGTCTCGCATGAATTGTAAAATAACATTTGGTATTGCTTTGAGTAACACTTGTCTGATGCTGAAGGTCTTTAATTTTGATATTTCAAGTCTCAAAGTTAGTTTGAGAGATTGGATCTAAGTTTTCTTTTTTGTTGGATGGGTCAGTCATTTAGTTTCTGTGCATCATGTCAGTTGTTGCCCTTCTTCCTTTCTGTAAACTAGTGTAATTGTCTATGCAGAAAAAGGCCAAGAGAGCTGTTGCTGTCATGCTTTCAAGATCTAAAGAAGGTGATTCCGTTGAGCAGGATTCAACCCTCACGGAGGAGGAGAGAGCTGACAAGGAGCAGGCTGAACTTGTGCCCTTGCTGACTGGTGGAAAATTGAAGCCTTATCAACTGAAAGGTGTCAAGTGGTTGATTTCGTTATGGCAAAATGGGTTGAACGGGATTCTAGCAGATCAAATGGGACTTGGAAAGACCATTCAAACTATTTCTTTTCTTGCACATTTAAAGGGGAATGGGCTAGATGGACCTTATTTGGTCATTGCTCCCCTGTCAACTCTTTCAAATTGGGTGAATGAGATACAGAGGTACATTAATATCCTCTTGTGAAATTAGTAGAGGTGCTATCTGTGTCTAGTTTTGATGCAGGTGCTTATTTTGTTATTAAATTGTCTCCTGTTGCTAGTCTGCAAGGCTGCAGCCAAGGGATAGAATTTTAATTATTTTGCTTGGTAGGTTTGTCCCTTCCATTAATGCGATCATCTACCATGGAGACCAGAAACAAAGAGATGAGATAAGGAGGAAGCATATGCCGAGGACCATAGGTCCCAAATTTCCTATCGTAGTTACTTCTTATGAGATTGCAATGTTTGATGCAAAGAAATTCTTGAGGCATTATACTTGGAAGTATGTGGTAGTTGATGAGGTACCTCTGGTTTACAGTTTGCATTAAACTTGTCACATTTATATACTATGTTTTAATCTAGAAGTTTGTGCTTTTATTTTAAAAGCAACTTCTGCATTTCATGCTGATTTTGTTTCTTGGTTCTTTCCCAAGGGGCACAGGTTAAAAAACTCTAAGTGCAGACTGTTGAAGGAACTCAAGCTGTTGCCAATTGAAAACAAACTTCTATTAACTGGAACACCTCTTCAGAACAACTTAGCTGAGTTGTGGTCATTGTTAAATTTCATCTTACCAGATATATTTTCATCCCAAGAAGAATTTGAGTCATGGTAAACAGCTCATTAGACCATTCTACCATTTTTTCTGGAAGTGCTTTTTTTTTTATGGCTAAATATTTCCTGATTCTGAATGATGCTTGTTGTATTATTTTCCTTAATGAGCCTTCCTTACTAGCAATTTTCTATATCTACATCCTGCATATAATTTAGCTCTCTTGCACCGTTCTGGTTAACATATTGATATAGTTTTCAGAAGTAATGCAGTGCATATCTGATGAAACCAAATTGTAAATATGGCAGATCAAGTGCTTTAGTTTGTGATAGCAGATGGTACTACACAGGGTAGACTAGTCACAGGTATCTGGGTAATTTCCCCAGTTCTTATTGGAGCTCATAGCGGATGTTGTGTTGCTCTAACCTTATTGGAGTATAGTGTATCATTTGAAACATGTGACTCACTCTTCTCCTCAAATAGTCATGTAAAAAATTTAGTGTAGGTCAAATGACATCATGAGAAGTCAGTATTAAATGATGACCTTGTTTTATTTCCATATCAGGTTTGATCTAGCTGGGAGGTGCAGCAATGAAGCCCAAAAGGAAGAAACGGAAGAGAAAAGGAAGACACAGGTATGATTGTTGTTCAGTAGTATGTCCATTTTTTTTCAGTTTATAGCAGTTGATGTTTGATTATGAGTTACATAATTGCAGGTTGTTGCGAAACTCCATGCAATTTTACGCCCTTTTCTCCTTCGGAGATTAAAAGTAGATGTTGAGCAAATGCTTCCCCGAAAGAAAGAGATAATTTTATATGCTACCATGACTGAGCACCAGAAGAAGTTCCAGGACCATCTAATTAACAGGACGTTGGAGGGTTATTTGTCTAAAAACGCGTCCATGGGTAATTATCTCACCTCTATAGATATCTTAAATATCTACCTCTGAGAGAGGGTAGATATTACAGTCCATATTCTCTATCTCACAGGACGTCTTTTGCTTTTCATCATTTGAGAGTTAACATTACAGTCCATATTCTCTATCTCCCAGTTGCACTTGCTTAACTATTCTTTTACTCAAAGTTGCTACTGAAGTATTGATGGATCCATGGTTCCATTCTCCAACAAATAAGTTCTTGAAAGAGAAATTAGACTGTCGATGGAAAATTATGTATTTGTTTGTATTAAAGTTCAATGTTTTCTCAATTGGCAAACAGATGTAGATTACACAGACAGAAAGTCTATCCAGATTATTGTTATGGCATCTATAGTTTAGCTTTGAATGCATTGTGGGTTTCTTTGGTGAAGCAAACAATTCTTTTTTATTGCCATTTTCTAAATGCACGATACCCCTCATGACATTTCAGGGTTTGCAGTTTTAAAGTTCATTTTCTGAATGTGCAGGGAATCGTTTGAAAGGAAATCTCAATAATTTGATGATTCAACTCCGCAAAAATTGCAATCATCCTGACCTCTTGCAGTCAGCATTTGATGGTTCTTGTAAGTGACTTATGGTTTCTTGAGCTGATTATTTGTGATGCGGTGTTTTGACAATGGCCTTGCATTTTTTCATCTTGTTGGCAGATTGTTATCCACCTATAGAACAAATAGTTGGGCAATGTGGCAAGTTCCGCTTACTGGAAAGGCTTTTGTCAGAATTGCTTGCTCGCAAGCACAAAGTATGTGCTGACAGTGCTTCATTGTGCTTTCCTCTGTACCCATCTTGCTGAAATTTTCCTATTATTTTTACTACTTGTCCGTACAGGTTCTGATATTCTCTCAGTGGACTAAAGTACTGGACATAATGGATTACTATTTCAGTGAAAGGGGCTTTGATGTTTGTAAAATTGACGGCCGTGTGAAATTGGATGAAAGAAAAAGACAGGTGATTGGTCCTTCAATTGTGATGCAGATTGACCACGTTGTTTATTAGCTTCTGATAACACTTCTAAACCATGATTGCTGCTCATTGATGATGCCAATTGTTAAATGAATCTTAGGCTATGCAATTTGTCTTGCTCAAGAAAAATGTAAGCAAGTCATGATAACATGATCAACATAGGTTAAGGACATAACACATTGACTTTTATTTTCTGGTTCCAGACTCTACTTGTGTGTAGAACTTCATTGCAGCTAAAGAAGAAACCTGATGATATAGCAATATTAATGGTCGGATTTATCATGTAGATTTCTGCCAACGTCTTTGTCATTGGATGTTGAATTGCCATTTTGATTTAATCAAGAATGCACACTGTCAGTATCAGAGGGGTTCTTAGTTGCATTGCTTATGTATTCCGTTTAGACTCGAAGTTGCTTCGTTTTCTTTATTGCATTTAGATTCCCCCTCCTTGCAATTTACTTGCTCTCTCTATTATCCTTTGTTCTGAAGTGACAAGGTTTGTTCTTTATGGTTTCACATGATAATACCTATAAAAAGAAGACAAAAAAGGTATTCTTCATGATAACAAATAATAATATTTGAACTGACTGAGTGAATTGGCCAAGCGGGAACATGAAATAATTGGGTTATCTGGAAGCTTTTGATTAAGTTGATCTAATTAAATTCCTTTTTTCAATGAAGTAAAAGATCTGATTATATTCACTTGTCGTTCTGAACAGATCAAGGAGTTCAATGATGTTAACAGTGACTGCAGGATATTTTTGCTGAGCACTAGGGCTGGTGGCCTTGGCATTAATCTTACTGCTGCAGACACCTGCATTTTATATGACAGTGATTGGGTACCTTCTTGCACCCTCTTTTTTTCTTTGTTGTCTTGTCTTTTCAATGTGGCTAAATGAAGCTCTCACTTGACCAATACTTCAATAAAAGTTGATGTAACATGCAATTATGCAAAATCAATGTATTTTAGGATAAAGAAAAAAGTTATCTGAATGATGGTTTAGAGAGTAAAGGTTTTATGATTAAGTACAAGTAAGAACATATGCATTGTAAGTTCTTCTAGCATAAGAAAGGAATTGAGTTGAGAATAGATGAGATTGTGATGCCTAATGTGGACAATCTGGATTTTTGGCTAAACTTTTCAAGAGAATAACATGATGGACTTAGATGTAAGATATCACATTAAATAAGATTAGCTGAAAGGGAGGAGTGCTACGTGAATGTTATGTGATAGCTTACAGGGGGTCAGAGAATACCTAATGAGTGAAAGATAACTTCGTTGGAATAGTTTAAAACTAGTAATGCTAAATGGAAGAGAAAGTTGGGCCTTAAAAGACCCAATATATTAACAATATAGTTGTAAAAAATAGAAATACGTATGTTAAGATTAATTCGGACTTGTATAAGATTAGATGGGCATTCTACAGAAGGTGCAAGGGGTACAAATTGAGGGAAAAATGAGAGTAGTTCACCTTATATGGTTTGGTTACATTCTATGTTGACCTCCAAGTGCACTGGGTGCCACATAATTTTGAAGATGTCAAAGGGAACAAGGTAGACATAATGTGTTTATGGAGGGAAGCTCTTGAAATTCATTTGGACTTGGTGAAAATCAGAACACAACGGAATTATCATTATAGGCAGTACAATAAGTCTAGATTAATGTTATAGTCAATTTTGGTACCCTTCCATTAGGTCTCGTGTTTGACAGGAATCTTTAGTTAGGTAGAGACTGCTCAGTGAAGAGGCCAGAGTGAGATTTAGAAAATCAATAATTATTGAGTGTATATGATCCCCTAAAAAGTGGAACTAATATTGAAGATTTACACAGCTGAACCTACTAGCTTGGGGTTGAAGTGTAATTGTTATTATGATTTTGTTATTTAATAAACTGAAATTACATGCATTATTTAGGGACTGGATGGCAGCTTCTAGAAAATGGTACAATTTTAGCACGTCCATGCTTGAATTCCCAATTCAGAAGCAATATTTCCACTTATTTATTTCCTATGTTCTTTTACTACTTATATTTGGTACTTCATATTATGGCCAGTTAGATGAGTCAGTAATTTGTACTTCTGCTTTCAGAATCCACAAATGGATCTACAGGCAATGGATAGGTGTCATAGAATAGGTCAGACGAAACCTGTTCATGTTTACAGGCTTGCAACTGCTCTCTCTGTGGAGGTACAACACAGCTTTTCTGAAGATGCATTTTAGCTGCTCTCAAGTTCTGTTCTTTTCTAATGAGGTAAATGTGTGCTTCAGGGTCGAATGCTCAAAAGAGCTTTCAGTAAGTTGAAGCTTGAGCATGTGGTGATTGGGAAAGGACAGTTTAAGCAAGAAAGAAGTACTACGGATACTATGGAGGTTTGTGTTTCTAACCCTTGCAAGATGCTTGTTCATTTTATGCCTGTAGCAGTGAGTAGTTTCTGTTGTACGTTGTATGTTTTTGTATGTGGCAGCAATAGTTTTGAGATGCTTTTGTGTTTCAACTGATTGTTATTGAACTCAACATCCTTTAAATAGTATATCATGTTGAACCCTCTGCCTGTTTTTATAGCAGTGCTTACATTGGGTATGATTGATCTTTCATTCTTTGATTTGGCAGATTAAATAGTTGGGGCTTAATCTCCTGATTACTCAATACTGTATAGCCTTTCCATAGTTCTGATGAAAAATTTGTTAACGTAACCGCCATTTCTGTTACACATGTTAGTCGTGTGATAATTATGGATGGAATGATGTTTGGTAGTTTAGAATGAAGTAGGTGGTGATTTCTGCTAATAGTGTTTTGGTTGTATCAGGAAGAGGACTTGTTAGCACTTTTGAGAGACGATGATAGCGAAGAGGACAAGTTTACACAGACAGATATTAGTGATGAGGATCTACAGAGGGTTTTAGACCGAAGTGATTTAGTTGCTGGTCCTCCAAGTGAAGATGAATCAAATGTAAATGTGCTTCCACTTAAAGGCCCCGGTTGGGATGTTGTTATTCCAACTGCAAGTGGAGGCATGCTTTCTACTCTCAATAGCTGATAAGGGACTCGTCGGCATGGTTCATTTGCAGAAATTAGATGTTTTTGGGAGCTAAGCAACGTTGATTATTTTTGTAATCTATTTTTTGCAAACTTATGGTGTTGGAGCACCTAGTCGCCCACTGCAATGACTTTTTGGTAACATCAGCAGCATTTTGTAAATCTATATGATATTTGCAGATATTTATCTTAAATTGACCAGAGCCAAGTTCCATGTTTTTTTTTCGTAGTGTGTTCTTATTCCGGGTCAGCATTGGGATGTCAAACTGGCGGGCCTTCACCCTGTTTAACATAACCCTCTCCCCAATCTAACTCGTCCCCGTCTGTTGTCTGTTTTTCCTATTAACATTCTGTTGTCTGTTTTTCCTTCTCCCCAATCTAACTCGGTCCCGTCTTTGTTTATTTGATTTCACTGTTACCTAGCTAAGTTTGGCGAGTTTGAACAGTAAGATCCGTTCAGCTTTTTTATTCCTTGATTAAAATTTAAGAGAACATTTTTATTTAAGAAAATATGTTTCTTAAAAATTACTTTTTTCGGTGGAAGTAGGGAAAACTTTACTTGTATTGCTCTCTAACACTCTTTTTTAGCAAAAATAGGGAAAACAAGTTTTATAAATGACATTTCACATTGATTATATCCTTTCTATGCTTTAATACACTTCATCTTATCCAATTCGGCCAATCATTGTAGCCCTTATTTCCACCATCCACCTTCATCATATTGTCAAATTGCTTTTAAAGTTATATTTTTATTTAGGTACTGAACATAAATTTTATTTTTATTTTCCTCCGCCCCTTATTTAACTAGGTCTTTCTTCGCCCTGCTGGATTTAAGCAAAAAAAATTGAATTTTTCCAAAGTCCCCGCCGTTGCTACAGTTGGATGTTCCCACTTCCCTGTCTTCTTGGGAAGAAAAATGGAATTTCCGTTACCGGGAATCGAACCCGGGTCTCCTGGGTGAAAGCCAGATATCCTAACCGCTGGACGATAACGGATTGTTGTTATTTATCTCAATAGTAACTAATTTTAGTTTGTGGAGACGTCCACCATAACAAATTCAGTAAAGCATTTAATTATCAAAATAAATAATACATTTATTTTTTTAAAAAATTTTAAAGTTGAAATTGAAGTTGTGTTTGATTATTTTTTGCAAGAATATTTAGAATTTGAGTGAATTATTTTAATATAATTATACTCTCCAATTTTTAATTAAAAATTAATAATATACTAGGTACAAGAGCCGGTGCATGCACAAAAACCAATATATATTACTTTATTTATTTTAATTTGTGCTATAAATAAATTAAGAGAGTAATTTATAAATTATTTTAAGTTTTTAATGATTGTGATTTTGATAACCTTTAATGTAATTTCCAAAAATAAATAAATTATATCTTACTTTCTCTCTTCCAATTTATGTAGCACAATTTTAATTTCAAAGTTTTGTAACATAATTTTAAATAATGTATGCCACAATCAAATTTTTAATATATATTTTAAATATTTTGAGTTGTTCATTATTATAATTAACTTATGGAGTAGTAATTTTCAAATAATATATGTTACTCTCTTTGTCCTTATTTAGTGGCAGAGATGAAATTTTGAAGATCAATTAAGTTTTAATATATTTTTTAAATATCGCAAGTTGTTAATTATTGCATTTCCTCAATTTCAATTTATATGTCACAAGAAAATTTTTACAACAATTAATTTATTAATATATATATATATTTTTAAATATCATAAATTATTAATTATCTTGAATTATATTATCATTTTTATAATTTTAAATCTATAACATGTTAAAAAAAATAAAATCAATAAATTGAAATATAGACAATATTAAATTTCTACGTATATAGAAGAGTGAGTAGAGTACCTGGTATCAACATGCTTGTTTGTTGTCATTAAAATTTAAGTCAAGGACAATTTAAACTTTTCACTGCATCTATGCATATGTATCTTTCATTCTCCATTTAAAAAACCACATAAGTAGCACTTTTCTATTTTCTTTTTCCTCTGCATCTAAAATCTTTCATAGCATGTTCTATTCCATATGATAAATATTTTCTCGATATAGCTTCTCACCTACGCTGTTGTTTACTGAATTATATTGAGGGTGAAGTTGAGATTGTGACAAAGTATCGAAGTAAAAAAAATCCATTAAATTGAAAAAACAGTCTATAGATTTTATTTTTTCTATATTCAATGAAAGATTAGAGGTAATTGTGTTTAGAGGAGTCCATGCATCCTTCATCCTTCTCAACATTGATAATCTTGTATTGAGTTTTTATTTTATTTTATTGATATTTTATAGGTTATAGATGTTACTTTTATATTTCACCGAGACTTCTTATATGTATATTTATACTTGATTGTGCAATTTCTACATCAATAATTAGTACAAAAAGTAGAGATGCAAAATGTGTTCAGATTACAATTTTTCTCTACTCCATTTTAAGATATTTTATAAATGTTTAATTTGACATTTCAAGTGAAATCTTGAGAAATAAGATATTATTAATCTGGCTAGAGAGTTAAATTTTATCCCTATGATGAAAAATTCACTATGAACTCACATTAGTTCCATATATTATACAAAGAGCTTATAAATACACCATAATTTAATTAACCAAACAAGCACTTAAGTAAATTCGGTTATATTCTTTTTTTCATGCTATTTTATATTATACATCTCTATGTCATTGGATTGAACAACAAAAGTCTTATTTAATGATCTATGAATGAATAACCAAATAATCATCTTTATATTTATCGTATATGTTTTCAGATTACTTAGTATATAGTTTGATATCTCATGTAATTTTGTATTCACTCTAATGTATAGAAATTTATACGTTTCAGTTAAAACGAATAGATTGTATAAACAAATTGTATTTATATATATCAGTTTGTTTATTGAATTTGTACCAACTGTAATTTCTAAAATTTCACAAGAGTCAATTTAATGGGTATATTATATATAGTTATGTTTGTATTTGTATAAATGAATTCGTTAGTTGAGTTCGTAACAAATTGATTTGCAGAAAGTTAGTAAAATCACTATACATTCATTGTTGGTATATTTAATTTTATTTTGTATATGTTGATTTGAATGTTGAGTTCATAAACAGTCTAATTATAGGTTATATAATTATATTTTTATTTGTATTTATGAATGATTGTATAGGTATTGATCTAATTATATTTGTATTTGCATTTATAAATAATTATATCTTTTTCAATAATTAATTTATGTATATAGCATCCATTATATTAACATTCGTGTATCACTACATATGAAGGGCATTCTTTGAGGATTCATTCATCTCCTTGTATATACAAAGTTGTCAACAAAACAACTTAACAAACTTGTATAATCAAGAATGTACAAAATTTGAGAAATCGTTAATATGTAAAAAAACAATTATATATGTAGAGGTTATAGATAAATTTGTATTCATTTATACAAAGTACAAAAAAATATAAATTAGATTATACAATTAAGCAAACTATACAAAAATAATTAAATATATACAACTAATGAAATTATACAAAAAAAACATAAATTGTATTTTTTTTTATGTACAAGTAAGATTTAATACTTATACAAAGTGATAAATATACAAGCAAATCTGCTGATATGATATACAATTTCAAAAAAAATATAAAATATACAATAAAAATCGAATTATACGAAGTACTTCCTCTTCTTCAGTCTCGTCTTTCTCCAATTTGACAGAATTAGACACACAATTTCTTTCCGATTCATTGCCACTGGAAGCAATTTCTTTTGATTTTCTCTCTTTTTTTTTTTGAATTCAGCAAATCAATCGAACAATCTTCCTTTTTGGTTCATAATTTTTTTCATTGCTATCTTTTGAATTCATTTTCTGAAAAATTTATTGCATTTTGATTGGGTCATTTTGGTGCTTAGGTTTATACTCTACAAAAGTCCTAGATTTGGCAACTACAATACCTTTGAGTTCTTGACTTAGACGCAATGAAAAGGATAATAAATTTCGATTATTCTATTATGTAATTATATACCTCTAGTTATCCTTTTAGATTGTATTTCTATAACCATAATCTTTTTGTAGCTACTGAAAAAAATGAAGATGGTGAAGAAGACAGATGAACAAAAACTAAAACCTTTGAAAACTACATTTTTGAAAAAAAATTCAAAATTCGTCAGAACTAAATAACTGAAATTAAGGATGATCTTCTTAGATGATTTTTTTCAACTATAATTGTATGTAGCTATTGAAAAAAATGAAAATGGTAAAGATGACAGGTGAACAAAAATTAAAACCTATGAAACTATTTTTTTAAAAAAAATTTAAAATTTGCCAGAATTAAATAACTGAAATTGAGGTGCAGATTTTGAAGGGATGAAATATTTGAAATTGAATTTTTTAGAAGTATGATTTGGTTGAGTGATTTTAAAAGAGAATTAAGGAGTTGTAAAAAGAGAGAAGTGAAAAATTTGTATATAAGAGAAAGTAAAAAATGGAAAGATAAAGCATCTTATAGATATTTAGCGTGGTGTCAGGACCCGCCACTATTTTTGCACGGAGGAGAAGAATTCGGAGCCTTTAGCTAATTTACGAAAGATTCTAGACCCGTCTAGATAGTTCCGATAGTGTGTAGTCTTCTCTAGAATTGTATAGAAGTGTGTGGAGAATTCTAGAGAAAGGACTAAAGTGTAAATATATAGGGACTTATAGGATAAATATTATTTGCACTCAGGATCTTTAGGAGTAGTATAAATAGAGGGAGCCATTTTCATTTGCAAACCATCTAAGCATCCAAACATTGAGAGTTGTAAGACATTCTCTCTTAAGCAATATAAGTCTTCTATCTCATATAACTTTCTTGTCTTCTCTTATCAAGCGTTCCCTAAGTGATCTTAGTTGAAAGACTTACTAGTATTGGCAAGATCGTGAAAGAGTCGTGAGCAAATTGACTAGTGTCGCACAGAAGTCTTAGCGAGAGTTCTAAGTCCGTGACAACGTGGTCTCAGAGCAGGTTTGAACTAAGGGAAGCATGGCAAGTGAAGGAGACGTCAACGCCACTAACACCGCCAACGTTATGCTGGATGTTGACAAGAAACACAAAGGGAAGAAAAACTCCACGACGGTTGAGGAGGTGCCGATCGGACCAACATTGAGTGAGGCCATGCCAACCCACTCACTCTCGGTCGCCGAGTTGAGTGATGAGGAATGAGGCGAGGAGCCTGCTGACATCACGCTCGACATAGGATGGGTCGCGAGGGTGGATGCTGCCATGCAAGCAGTAGAGTTCTTGGGCAAGCGCTTAAACGAGTTCGACAACAAGTTCAAGACCTTGGAGGAGTTCACCCTTGAGGAGAATGAAAGCATCCGGAAGGAGTTGGGCAGACATCAGGTTGTGGTGTACGAGCTGAGGGAGACCATCACTTCCTTCGAGTGCCGGCTCATGGAGGCACTGAGCAAGATGGAGGCCATGATCGCCACCATGGAGGCCATGGGTGCAAGGGTGAGGGCACTTGAGGAAGGTGTGGCTGACGTAGATGTGTAGGGATTGCTTGAGAAAGGGAGGCCATGATTGAGGCTCCCAAGCCACCTGTCTTCAAAGGCGTCCATGACGCGCAAGAGATGGAGAACTTCATGCGGCACTTGGAGAATTACTTCAAGTATAACAAGGTGAGGAATAATGAGACAAAGATCAACACAGCCGTGTTGCATCTGACGGAGATGGCCATGCTATGGTGGAAATGCAAGGAACCGGAAAAAAGGAAGGGGCTACGCGCCATCAACATATGGGAGCAGTTCAAGGCTGAGTTCAAGAAGGCTTTCTTCCCGAATAATGTCATCTATGAGGCGAAGCAAAAGTTCAGGGAGCTGAAGTAGACGGGTAGCATAAGGGCCTACGTGAAGGAGTTCACCACCCTCACACTTTAGATTCCCAACCTCACGGATGAAGATATGATGTTCCACTTCATGGACGGCCTACAGAACTAGGACAGGACGAAGCAGGAACGCCGACAGGTTAGGACCATAGACGAGGCCATCACACAGGCGGAGGCTTTGACGAACTCTCGACACGACAGGCTAGACAAAGACCAAGAAGAAAGCTCGAGAGGTAGTCATGACCAAGGTGGGGGAGATGGTGGCAAGGGCAAGGGTTGGTAGCCACACCCCAAGCATCATGATAGCCACAGGCCTGATAGCAGGAGGGTCGGTCGTCAGGGCAGCGGAGAGGGTAAGACACAACCCGAAAAAGAATTTAAGTGTTACATATGCGGGGGGCTGCATAGCTACAAGAAGTGCCCTGAACTGAAAAGCCTTGGTGCCATGTTGCGGGAGCGGAAGGAGCAGAAGGCACAGGAAGAGGCACTCAAATCGGGGGAGGCATCGGACACAACACGGGTAGGTATGATTGGACTGTGCAGAGCTATCACGCAGCAGCTTGAGAAGACAAAGGAGTATAGCGCACGATATGTGGACATCACAATCAACGGACGACACGCTCGTGCCATGGTTGATACAGGTGCAGAGGCCAACATCATGACCAAGTCTGCAGCAACCATGTTGGGGCTAAAATATAACCCAAGCAGTGCGCAGCTCAGGACGGTCAATGGGCTAATGACTCCCGTGTATGGAGTTGCTCAGAAAGTAGACATAGAGGTGGGTAAGTGGCATGGCAAGACTAACTTCCATGTTGCCTCGGTAGATCTCTTTGACATCATCCTCGGGCAAGAATACTTCTAGAACTGCCACACAGTGATCGGCCCGTACCTCCAACAACTTATGGTCACGGAGCAAGGAGGTTCTTGTATGGTACCCTTAGTGAGGATGCCCAAGTCAGAGAAACCAGTTCAGTTATTGGCCTTGCAACTTGTGGAAGAGGCTAATAAAAGGTCGTCATTGTCGCGTTCCACGACCGTTGAAAGGAAAAGTCGACGGAGGAGAGGCCAACGAAGGAAGCCAAGCAAGGATAGGGACAACCAGCCACGACAACGCTCCTCGGGTGCTGAAAGGGGTGAACTCCAGAGAAGACCACAAAGGGACGGCATGAAGACTTGCGGCAGTCTGAAGGTAGAGACAGGGAGTTCCAGTAGAAGCATTACGCCGAGGACATCGCCTCATCAGGTGAGGAAGAGTGTCAGGACCTGCCACTATTTCTGCACGGAGGAGAAGAATCCGAAGCCTTTGATAATTTACGGAAGATTCTAGACCCGTCTAGATAGTTCCGATAGTGTGTAGTCTTCTCTAGAATTGTATAGAAGTGTGTGAAGAATTCTAGACAAAGGACTAAAGTGTAAATATGTAGGGATTTATAGGATAAATATTATTTGCACTCAGGCCCTTTAGGAGTAGTATAAATAGAGGGGGCTATTTTCATTTGTAAACCATCCAAGCATCCAAACATTTAGAGTTGTAAGGCATTCTCTCTTAAGCAATATAAGTCTTCTTTCTCATATAACTTTCTTGTCTTCTCTTATCTAGCGTTTCCTTAGCGATCTTAGTTGAAAGACTTACTAATATTTGCAAGATCGTGAAAAAGTCGTGAGCAAATTGACTAGTGCCGCACGGAAGTCTTAGTGAGAGTTCTAAGTCCGTGACAGTGGGACCACAAATAGGTATGACCAATTTCATTGTACATCAGCTATGGATTATAATTGTAGTAAACTATAGCTTTAACACTTAATTTATTAGTATATGTTTAAATAGTTACATAATTTCCTCATAAATTTATATTTATATTAAAAGTAAATTATGCATACAATATAAATATATTATAAATATGTTAAAAATGTGCCATGCTTATTTATTGTATTTTAAATATTTTAAAAATAAGCTATGTTTTTTAATAAAAAATTTAACATAATATATCTTAAACGTATTATTAAAATATGTGATAAATATATTATTTATTAATAAAATTTATTTCATATATAAAAATATATATTATAAGTGTAAAGGTAAAAAAAAATAATTATTTTTTAATCTAATATATATAAATTTCCCTTAAAACATACATGATACATGTGGTCAAATAAGGTAATAAGAGATAATATAAAAGATTGATACAATAAACTATATATTATATTATATAAATTTAAAGTCTGAGATGGTGGCGTTAAAAAAAATGTAGATATGAAGTGAAATATTTTAAATGGTGAAAGATAAGTGTAGAGGTGTCGTGTAGGAGAAATAAATAAACTTGTGTGGCGACTTGTGGGAGCTACACTTGTTTCGAAAAAGGCATAGGTGGGAAGACTTGTAATTATTTAATGATATGAATGGGAGGATGAAGAGTGGAAATTGAAAATGATTAATGCCATAAGATTAGCAAACAGAGCACAACCACCACCTTCTGTGCTGTCAAATCCTTTGCCATATCGCATTGCTCGTAATTCATCCGCCGCTGAAATCAGATTCCGACAAATCGTAACCTCGGCTACCCAACCGGACAACAACATGGATCAGACTAAGAAACCTGAACAAGACAAAGCTCTGTAAGTTTCATTATCTTGTTAAAAGCACAGATCTAGTACAATACATTGATTTGTTATAAATGTTTCAGATTACCCCTATAAGTTACTCTATCGGTCGAATAAATTGGGCTGAAATTGTATCTTATGAAGTTGTATTTTTCTGTGTAAACAGAGCATGCTTTTATGAGTTAATTTAGCCACTCTGACCAGATAAATTCGTCATGGTTTATAGCTAACTCTTTAGGGGTCGTTTGGTACAAAAATAAATAAGGCAGAGATTAGTAACGCAAGGATTATTTTTTATCAAGTATTTGATTCATCGCAGGAATTAGTAATATAGGGATTATTTTTATCAAGGGTTTAGTTCATTGCATGTAATCTTGTATTCAGTTTAAAACTCTAAATTTGTGAATACTATAATTTAATAAAAATAGACCATCTAAAGATGATAGATCACTTGTGAAA
Source organism: Solanum rostratum (assembly GCA_029948455.1). Lineage (NCBI taxonomy): Eukaryota > Viridiplantae > Streptophyta > Magnoliopsida > Solanales > Solanaceae > Solanum > Solanum rostratum. The sequence continues at coordinate 24,370,319 of CM057056.1, forward strand.
TAAACAATCTATATTTACGCTCCTATGTTTTAGGTATGCTTTCAGGGTCGGTCCATGTTAATTTGGTTCTATTTCTAATAATGTGTGGTCCATCTTTTGTTGAATAACATGTATGTATTTACAATTGGATTAAAGGGACACGATGTCGAGCAGCTATGGAGATGCCTATGCAACAAGGTCAGATGAAGAAGGTTTTGGAGGCATCTATGGTGGAAACAAAGAGGACGAGGAAAACATTAAACAAGGCAAAGCCCCTGGTAAGCATGATCTAATTATATGTTTCCCTCTTAGTTCGTATATACAATTTACTGATTTTATTGATTAAAACATATAGAGTATGAAACTAAACAAGGAAGTGAAGTGCAAGAGAAGGAGAAGGCTCGTAATCAGCGTCAAGCACCATGAACTTAAATTGATATTTACTTCTACTTGGCAACTTATTAGAGAATAATATAACATGCTACTTCTTTTTCCTAGTATGTACTAAGGTATTGTATGTAAATTGCATCTAAATTGCTGTGTTTTAATACTGTATAATATATTAAGGAGCATTTAGTATTTTCTTTCATATATTGTCTCTGTTGAGCTGAATTTGATTAGATTTGTATTGTTATGTGTCATTTTTGAATACATGGAAGGGACTGCAAGGTGTAATTATTATGATTCATGTTGGTTCATTTATTCACCAACAAGTGTTATTGCCCAAGGGAAGAAAAATTCGACATCTTAACCATGCACCTTATGAGTCATATATTTACGGAATAATTATTTATGTGAATAAATATAACGCGCGCCATGTGGAAAAATATATAAAATCTGGCCACATGGGTACACTTATATGGTTTAATAATTACTTCTGTGTTGCATTTTATACAATATTCTTTAATTCTTTAAAGGAAAAATGAATAGGTTTTTGGAACTTGTGGTTTTATGCGATTGAAAATTATTCATAAAAATTTTTAAAGTTAAATTATTTTTAATTATAATAAAGTGATATTATTTTTTTCTCAGAGGAAAGCATATGGAGTATAATCGGATTAATATGGAAAGTTGATTTTAGTTATTACTCTCCACTGCCTATTTTGACGGAGAGTGAAATTAAAAGTAACCCGCAAAACTGAAGGAAATCAGTAAAGAAAAAGAGAGAGAAAAGACATATTTCATTAAGAAAAAATAAAAGCTTTCCTCAAATTCAAAACAAAATTTTATGGCTCATTTAGATATGTATTTTTGACTGAATTATTAATTATAGTTGTAAATTTATGTGAAAATCATACAACTTTATGATACTGAATTATTAATAAGAATTTGTGTTAGATTGCTTATGTTTTACGATCTCAATTTCGATGAATCCCTACAAAAACGTGCACTTTGATCATTCATACTTGAGACAAAATAGTAGCAAACCTTGGGTTGACAAAAGAGAAGTGGTGGATCATCATGTTCAAGAAATCTCTTTAACAGTACCATAGTATCATACCATATTGCTCAATTTGTTTCTACTTTTGGTCAAAATGGAATATAACATGACAGTATTATTAACCAAAAGTTGGATCGAATGGTCCTTACATGTTTGGCACTATTGGTGAAATGGTGAGTGGTTAAGGTTGATTTATACAGGGAGATGCATAGCCCTTTGAACAATAGATTCCTTCAATATTAAAAAATGCCTTTTCTCTCGTGGTGAGTTTTGACCAATCGAACATTGAAGGTCAAGCAATGCTATATGTTGGAGATCTTGTTGGGATATATACTATTAATCATGAAATATATATTATTAATCATGAGTTTAGATATAGTATTTATTATAGAATAATTATTTATTCAATTTTAATAAAAGTTTTAATGGATCATATAATCGTTTACGTGTCCATTTACTTATATAGTAGATGATTTAGTGTATAGAGTTTGGGCTTATACACAGAGAATTAAATCATATGTTCTATAAGTATAAAGTTTTTCGTTCACAATCTAAGATGGAAATCGGACAAGCCATCGGTATGATTGTAACACAAGATTATATATAATTTATCTTGATTATGGGAACGGTGCAGTTCCAACTTCTTGTGCTAGTGCATATTGTATGTATTGAACGGGACCGAGTAGAGATAGTTGTTTTGGATTGACTGATAAAAACATGTTCTCTGAACTGTTAAAGATACTTATATTCTCAATCCTGATATAACTATTATGATCTGTATATATTATTTATCGTTTTGATTTATTAAAAGGTGAATTCTAAGATGGGTCAATATGTTTGGTAGATTGGATGATAATAATATATATTGGTGAAATAATATGTTAGTTGACGGAATCCATGTCTCAATATAGAGATTGATGATGTCTTTTGAGAAGCGTATAAGTTTTCATCGTGTTAAACCTTGCAAGTGGATTTATGAATCCGACACGCGAAATAAGTTAAGCAGTGCTCTAAAGGAAATCAATCTTTAAATTAAATTTGTCAGTAATTTAATTTATTGATTAGTATCTGTAATCTTAATATGGGGAATTACATAAGTGTTTAATGAGGAATTTCGAAATATAAATAGAGGAGTGCAATTATGAATCTTTAGTGGAATGATTTATAATTTATCATGGTAAGAATAATTTTAAATTAATTATTTGAATTATTTCCATAAAATGGAGCCTCAGTAATTAATTCTATGGTCCCTACAGTGCCCATATTTAACAAGAACTCAGAATCCTATTTCTAATAAAAGAAGGACACATATTAGTTTCTTGTTTTTCAAGAAAAGTAGGTTTTCTTCTTCCTTTTGGACTTGGAAATATCCTCTATAAATAGGGGTTTTCCTAATCAAGAAAGAGGGGGATTTGGATGAGAGGAAATTAGATTTTCTATACAATGCTTGTCCACCCAAGTATTGAGAGAGTTCGGATGTGAACTTGGGATCATTGTAGAAGACTGCATAACTGCAGTCTAACTCGTGGATTCGCTTGAAGGTATATGCTCACGCTTCAAGAGGTATTTATCTAATTAAATTTCGTAAAGTTTATGTGTTCTAGCATGATTATTTGTGTTCTAGCATGAACGTATGTGTTATCTATTATTCATGTAAGCAGTACGGTCCTTATATGCTTTCGCTGTGCGTGTAATTTTAGAACAATTGGTATCAGAGCCACGCTTACATCTAAGTAGATAACTTGGGGCATAACTTTTCTTTTTCTCACATAAATACATAAACTTGTTAATATTAAGAATTTTCTTATAATTAATAAGTAATTATCATTTACGTGGTTTGTTTATTTGAAATTGATGTAAATTCTTAATATTTTACGTATTTGAGATTTTGATACATGAATTGAGAATTATGATTAATAAATAAGATTCACCAAAGTGATCTATTTAGTTAAATCATTGGAATGTGCTCAATGTATCATGTATAAATTGTTCTAGATAAAAGTATACCGGTAAATGTTTGTTTACTCAAAAAGAATTTTACCTTAGATACTAGTAATACTTGATTAATTCATGAGATGAGATATTAAAGGTTTTCACCTTTGAAAGGGAGAAACATAATATCTTGATTTCTCAAGTATATTAATTAAGAGAACAATTTGATACAAGAAAGTATTGTGTGTTTTAGTAAAAGAAAGGACACATGTATGTCTTGTGCTCATGAGATAATAATTAAAAAGAGTAAAAATTTGAATCATGTTATTTTAATCTTCAATTATGCCTAAAATAAATATTTTTCAGATATTTGGTCATAATTTAGATGGTCATGAATTTTATGATCTCAGATTGACTTGAAATTTGATGGTTCCATCGAAAATCCTTTTAGACGAATTTTGAGGTTGTTTGTCAGATTAAATTTTGATTTGAATATGATAAGGTCATTCTTCATATCAGGCATATTTATTTTGAATCTAGGACATGATTACACATGATGATTTAACATAAATTGATATGTGATAAAGAATCTAAAATCACATAATTTTTTTCTAAAAATGTTTAAATCATGTGGATTTGAATATGGTCATAGCTTTGAAAATAAATAAAATAATAATAATTATGACCTCCAATTGACCTGAAATTTGATAAGTTCATTGGAAACGACCTTAACTAGAAATACTCATTGCTATGTTGTTATGATTTTTTGAGGTCGTTAAGATGATTTTCAAGTTGTTCTTTCGGATTAACATGTGATTTAGTATGAAAATAATCCTTTATATCGATTTTATTTATGTTAGATATTGTAATGATCACATATGATTATTTAACATGAATTGATATATGATAAGGATATAGATCTGATATTTTTTCTTAAATCGTTAGAATCTGAATTTGACCATAGATTTGGAGATAAATATTAATTTTGAACTCCAATTGATTTGATATTCAAGAGATTCATAAGAAACTATCAAATTAAAAATAATCACTGCTATGCAGTGATTTGACAACTTCAGATCATTTTAAATGATAGTTTTAGGTGTTTTGTTATGTCTTGAAAATTAAATTTAATGAAAAATAACTCAATTATGATATAGTGGTGATAAATATTGTTCTCTATGACTCTCACGAGTAAATTTTAGTGAAGTATTAAGTTCATGTGCTGGCATTAGACCTTCCTCCATAACAGATGAAATTAATACAAGTCACTAGATTTAATCCGATCTCTAGTTTTGATGATTTGTATTAGCTCTCCTAAATTAAGTAATATATAGTTGGATAAATGGATCTAGGGATAATGATATTCACTTGACTTAAATTACCAGTATACTCTTCATATGAGTTAGCTTTTGTTCTAAATTTGTATGGTGTGAATATCTGACACCACATATGTATGTTGTGTAGTAGTTATTTTTCAGGAAATTTATTGTTCAAGATTCATTAACACTTATGTGGTGTGTTTTTGAATTTTAATATTCAATGAATACATAAACATGCTGATTTTTTTTTTTTACAAAAATAATGCTCAGACAATAAAAATAATTTTAAGATTCTGTTCTTTATTCTTGATCCGTGTATCTGTTATACAAATGATGACATGTGATAGGGATTATTGAACGAAAAATTTTAAATTCTATTTTGACCAAACAATACTATCAATCGAATTGATCATAGTTTTAGTACCAAAACAAAAATGGACCCTAATTGATCTGAATTCTGTAGGTTCGCAAAAACGACTTGATAAGAAATATTTCTTTTCTTTTCTATTCATATTGTTATATGAGTTTTGGTTATATTTGGTGATACGGATCCTTCCCATGATTACTAAGATTAAATAGTAGTGAAGTATTAATTTCATATGTTTGCTTAGACCTTCCTCCATAACGGATGAATTTGATACAAGTCACTATGTATTTAATTGCTAGTTTTGATAATCTGTATTAACTCTCCTAAACTGAGTAATATATGATTGGATCATGGAACTAGAGTGATTTTCGCTTGGCTTAAACTAACAGTAGATTCTCTAATTGAGTTGGGCTTATATAAGTTTATGGAGTGAATAATCAATCATCGTACATGTGTATTGCATGAGTAGTTCTCCAATCCCAACGATTGTCTATTCGAGATGCATGGATATATATATATATATATATATATATATATATATATATATATATATATATATATATATATATATATATATATGTATGTATGTATAAATAAGCTTTGAATTTTATTATTCAAAATTATTCGATATATACGGATCCTTCCCATGATTACCAAATTAAATAATAGTGAAGTGTAAATTTCATGTGCTGGCTTAGACCTTCCTCCATAACGGATGACTTTAATGCAAGTCGCTATATATCTAATCGCTAGTTTTGATAATCTATATTAACTCTCCTAAACTGAGTAATATAAGATTGGATCAATGGAACTAGAGTGATTTTCACTTGACTTAGGCTAATAGTAGACTCTCCAGCTGAGTTAGGTCTGTATAAGTTTATGGAGTGAATAATCTGTCATTGTACATGTGTATTGCATGAATAGTTCTCCAATCCCAATGATTGGCTATTCAAGATGCATGGATATATATGTATAAATAAGATCTGAATTTCATTATTCAGAATTATTCGATATATTATGATCTATTGTATCTCAAACTATCAAAAGACTCCACAGACCCACTTAGTACTACTCAAGATTTTTTTTGATAAGATACTAATATTAAAGAATGCATTATGCATATACTTTATGTTAGAAAGAATTGACTTCCAGTTTATAACTAAATAAGAGATAAATGCTTAATATATTTTTTAGTAACTCTCCTAATATTAAGTTTGATAAATATTTTATCTCTTATAGTACATTGGTGCATGAACTTTTTATTAGTATTATTTCTTATGAATTGAATAATATTAATATATCTTACAAGAGAAAACATCTTTCAAATTGAATATAACTTATTTGTTCACTAGTGTCTAAAGTTATTTATTCTGAATAGAACTTCAACGTTGGTTAAAGGATGGACATAATGGTTCATTGAAAGTGAAATCACTACCAATGTGAGAGTACTATTTAGAAAGAAAAATGACTTAGAGACCTTTCCTCTAAGAAAGAAAATGGAGGAAGTGATAAGTTAGAGTTAATTTATTTTAATTTGTGTGGTAAATGAACATTCAGGCAATTGCAAGAGGTGATTTTGAGTATTGCGGAATATTCATTAAATATTACTCATGATATGAATATATATTTTTTGATGCTATGTGAGTCTAATTTTTTTCGATAAACTCAAGATATTTAAGACAAAAATAAAGATAACATCATGAAAAATATATAAAGTCCCTTCAATCTGATTGTAGTGGGGTATACCTCTTTGCAGAGTTCATTAGTCACTTATATGATAGAGTAATTGCATTTCAATTATTTACAGCAGACACTTTATAATAGATTGGTGTAAAAGAAGAAAGAAAAACAGACTCTTATGGAAATGGTAAGATTAATGATTGACTTATTTGAAGTTATTTTACTTCTATTGGAATATATCCTAAGAACTATATATTACTTTTGGAATTTAATTCTTTGCATGTTTGTAACTTTGACAACTATAGAACTAGTAAGGACTTGACGTAACTCTAGTCTGTGTCATGTTCAGATATAGAATTGTCTAGCATATATGTTGAAAGAGAAAACAAACAAGTTGGAATTAATTATGAATGTGTATGCGTGTTAACTGGATATTCAAAAAGAATAAAAGAAGATTTATCTTATTATCCTAAAGAAAATATGGCTTGTTAACACAACTACCAGATTTCTAGAAAAGGATTATTTAGTAAACCATGTTCCTAGAAGTAAACTAGTTTTACAAAAACTGAACAAAGAAATAATAAATGATTCTGTCGTAAATTCAAACGCTCAAGAACATCTAATCCGTATGCCAGAACTGACATTTCATTGTATTTAAATAGTGGAAGAAACGTTACTTGACATAAGATGATTTACTACCTCAAGTAGTGGAAATAATGTTGAGCAAATTAAATAACACTACATGAATAAGTTGTTAATATTTCAATACCAAAAGGTTTTGAGGAAAATATTAAGACTTAAGAACATGAAAGTGTGACTACAGTATTACGCACCACTAGACGGAATTGCATAGGAAAACAACTTGGTAAGATCCTTTTGATAAGTCATATAAAAGGAATGCCTGTGAAAAGTTGTAAATGCATAGTTAAAAGTCTAAGTGGGAGATTGCTAGGATATATACTATTAATCGTGGATTTAGACATAGTATTCTAACAATTTCCATGATTGAATATCTAAGTGGGAGATTGTTAGGGTATATATTATTAACCATGCATTTAGATATAGTATATTATAATAATTGTGATGGTTAAAAGTCTAAGTGGGAGATTGTTGGGATATATACTATTAACCATGGAATATATACTATTAACCATGAGTTTAGATTTAGTATTTATTATGGAACAATTATTCATCCAATTTTAATAATAGTTTTAATAGATCATATAATCGTTTATGTGTCCATTTACTTATATAGTAGATGATTTAGTGTATAGAGTTTGAGCTTATACACAGAGGATTAAATCATATGTTCTTATAAGTATAAAGTTTTTCGTTCACAATCTAAGATGGAAATTGGACAAGCCATCGGTATGATTGTAGCACAAGATTATATATAATTTATCTTGATTATGAGAATGACACAGTTCCAACTTCTTGTGCTAGTGCATATTGTATGTATTAAACGGGATCGAGTAGAGATAGTTGTTTTGAATTGACTGATAAAAACATGTTGCTATGCAACACTTTCTTCTTAATTCAAATTTATCGGGATTTTAAATGCAAATCTCAAATATTGTATGAAAGTTCAGGATGTATTATAACTTCATAAAGAACAAACTATTAGAACATTTTTTTAGTCTCTAACTAAAAGAGGTTGTTACTTTTTATATTTTAAAATAATTTTATCTTAATTTTTTAATAAGATGATTCATTATCATACAAATTTAATCTCGACTTAAATTACAAATTTAAGAGTTTTTCTTTATTTTTTTAAAAAACCTTTTGTTCGATCCTGTTATTGTAGTGCATATTTTCATAACATTAGTGTTATATTATATGTTTTGATGATTAACAAACTTTGGAACCAAAACTGGGACCAGGTCTTAGGTGCTATGCTGATAAACAAATGATAGTGTTGGAATCTAGCTGTAAAAGTTGTCAGGTTGGTGAAAAGGTGACTACTATACCTGCCCTCATTGTACTGATGGACCAATAGGATTCGAGAAGCTCCCTCATGTCTGCTAAAGGGGAAACTTCACATAGACAAAGGATGAATTTTGAGAATCAAGATTTTAACAACAAAAAGTAAGAAGTCCACACTTTGTCTCTTGTTGAGATACACAACATTAAGAACTAAAGGGACCTGATAGAGTGAGTCTAATAGAGTCTTCTAGTTAATGTTGTGTTTTTGCTAATAGTCTTATAAGATCATTTTCCTAATCTATAAAGGAATCTCGATTAGTGAATGTAAGAAGTGCTTTGGATTCTTGGTTAGATGTGACCTTGAATCTGTGGGTAGAAGTCTACATCAACTAAGATTAGTTTTGTGGTAGGAAGTCGTGTGATTGCTAAGACTTTAAGTCTTGTAATAGGTGTGTTGCAAGCAAAGGGGTGAAGAGGGGTAGTGTCTAATTACAACAGGTTGTAATAGACTACATTGCTCTTGCACTTTAGTGAAGTTTGTTTTGAAAAGCTTGTGGTATAGGTCGTGGTTGTTTTTCCCTTGAGCAAGTAGTTTTTCTACGTAAAATTATGTCTTCTTATTATCTATTTTTTACTTCGTCCCTCTGTTCTTATATTGTTATTATGTTGAGGGATCTAGTCCCTGACTGTAGTGGATACGTACATTCCAACAATTGGTATCAGAGCAGGAATCTATAATAAGCTGATACCTAGAGATATTTTTGTACTAGAATGGCTGCTCCACTTAACTTGGAGGAAGGACAATCATCCACAAAACCACCGAAATTCAATGGGTAGTTCTACAACTGGTGGAAGACTCACATGAATGACTTTCTCATAGATGAGGACAGTGAGTTGTGGGATATTGCTCTGGATGGTCCATATGTTTCTACTATTGAAGTCAAAACAAGTGAATCTAAAGAGTCAGAACACCATGAAGATACCTCTATGCTAGTCTTAAAAAATGACGATGAAATCTTTGATACTTTATTTGCCTCCATGGCAAAGTCTGATGATAAACTTGAGGAGGAGGTAACATTACTTGATCTCAAGAAGAATCTAAATCTTTACTTTGTGAAGAAACTAAAAAAAACTTGCATGAGTGTTAATTGATTCTTTAAGTGAGTTAACTGTTGAAAAAGATTTCTTAAACAATAGCATTGACATCTTTCAAGATGAGAAAACAGTTTTAGCTTCTAATGTCTAACCTAGAAGAAAAAACTCTTGCACTTGAGGCTGAAAAGGATGATTTCTTGAAAATGTTTGAAGAAGAGTCAAAACTTGATGTGAAGCTTAAGGGCGAGGCTTGTTCTTGAAGATATACGAAAAGATTCTAAGCTAAAATTGATGATGTCACTGGAAAGAAATGCTCAACTAGAAAGGGTCAAAGGGACCTAATGAAACTGAAGGATGAATTGAACAAGTCTTTTAAATGGACAACTTCCTCAAAGCTCTTGTCTGACATGACATCTCAAAGGGGTAATAAGAGAATGGGTCTAGGCTATGTAAACAAAGTAGATGCTCTCTTTGATCCCCATAGCAGCTCTCTTTGATCCTCATAGCAAGTATGTTTCTATATCAAACAACTTAGTATATGTCTGCATTGTGGTAGAAATAGACATTCAAAAGGTGATTGTGAAGCATTATAAAGGATTTTTAAGAATCAACAACATCATTCACATGTGATTGAACCTATAAAAAAGGTTCAAGAAAGGAATCATGTCCAAGGTTTGGCAAGTCTCAAAGAAAATTGCCCCCCTAAGAAACACTTGATTATGCCTCTGTCTACTTTTTGTGAGCTCAAGTTAAAATGAGTTTCCAAAGACTAACAAGTGATCCTTTATGCAAGAACAGTTAAGAGGAAGCAGTCAGTGCTGATTCATGAATAGTGGATGCTCCAAGCACATGATTGGAGGGATTGAATTCTTTTTCTCTTTAAAGGGTTTGCAAGGGAGTAGTGTCTCTTTTGGAAATAGCAAAAAAGGTTACATTTGGGAATTGGGAGAATAGAGAAGTCACTAAAGAATTCCATTGAAGATGTGTACTATGTAAATGAGATGAAGTATAGTTTACTAAGTGTGTCCTAGATTTGTAATAAGGAGAATGAAGTCAGATTGTTATCTGATAAATATTATGTCACCATCAAGAAAGTGATTCTTACTGCTAAGAGATGCAATAACATGTACGTAGTTGATCCCAACACAGCTTAAGGTGATAGCTTAACATGTCTCAGGGCTCAATATGTAACTGATGATTTATAGCATAGAAGACTGGGACATGTTAGTACATCCTTGAAGAATAAACTTGTGGCAAGGGACCTGGTTCATGAACTTTCAAAAATCAAGGTTGGTGATAACAAAATCTTTGATGCTTATGTCAAAGGGAAGCAAATCAAAATCTCTTTTAAGTCTAAAAAAGAAGTTAGCACATCAAGACCACTGGAACTCATTCATATGGATCCTTGTGGTCCAGTGAAAGTGCAAAGCAGAGGTGGTAAGAAATACATTCTTGTAATTGTTGATGATTTCTCAAGATTAACTTGGACTAGACTTTTGAGAACCAAGGATGAAATGACTGATGTGTTAATAACATTCACCAAATTGATTCAGAATCAGAGTAACAGTAAAGTTTCCTACTAAAAAAGTTGTGAATACTGATCTCAAAATTACTGACCTCTAATGAAAGTCGATAATTTTCGACTTTCGAAAGTCGGTATTATTAAAAAAAAAAATTTGTTTTTAAAGAAAATCTACTTTAGGAAGTCAGTACTTAATGAAAAAATGTGGAAAAATAATATATCGACTTTAGGAATTTAGTTATTGTGCGCTTTCATTTAGTTTACTGTTCCTTATTTTAATAATGCCAAAAGGGAAAAATAACGAGTATGAATTAGTGTGGAGGAGTAACATCAGATTAGTGTGGAGAAGTAATATCGAATTTAGGGGGAATGTTAGTTTCAAGGGGAAAGGGGGAATGCTAGTCTCAAGAGGGACTAGCTGTCACTAGTGTAGTTTGTCATCATCAAAAAGGGAGAAATGTTATATTATGTGTTTTGATGATTAATAAACTTTGGGACCAAAGCTGGGACCAGGTCCTAGGTGCTATGCTCATAAACAATGACAGTGTTGGAATCCAGCTACAAAGCTGCCAGGTTGATGAAAAGGTGACTGTTGTGTCTGCCCTCATTGTACTGATGGACCAACGAGATTTTAGAAGCTCCCTCGTGTGTATGCTAAAGGGTACTTCACATAGACAAAGGATGACTTTTGAGAATCAAGATTTTAGCAACAAAAAGTAAGAAGTCCACTTTATCTCTTGCTGAGATACACAACATCAAGAACTGGAGGGACCTGATAGAGTGAGTCTATACAGTCTTCTAGTTAATGTTGTGTTTGTGTTGACAGTCTTGTAAGATCATTTTCCTAATCTATAAAGGAATCTCCAACTAGGATTAGTTGTGTAGTGGGCAGTGTGTGATTGCTAAGGTTCTAAGTCTTGTAATAGATGTGTTGTAAGCAAAGGAGTGTAGAGGGGTAGTGTCTAATTACAGCAGGTTGTAAAGACTACATTGCTCATGCACCTTAGTGAAGTTTGTTTTGAAAATCTTGTTGGACATGTCGTGGTTGTTTCTCCCTTCAGCAAGAAGTTTTTTCACGTAAAATCTTGTGTTCTTATCATCTACTTACTTGATCCTTCTGTTCTTATATTATTCCTGTGCCAAGGACCTAGTCCGTGATTGCAGTGGATGCATATATATTCCAACAATTATGTATCTCTAGAAATTAATCTCAAGATAGCTTTATTACTCCTCACCAAAAACACATCAAATTTACTAATAGGACACTAGTTTCTTGTCACAACTGGACAGAACGATTTTGATGGATCCACCATTGACCATATCATACTGTGCAGTGTTTTGTTCAGCTGCAGACAAGTCAAAGAAAGTGAAAAAACTGTAGAGGATATATCATTTTTCCAATAAAAGGATCAACAAAATTTTCATGTAGTGTCACTAGTTGTGGCCCAGAATGAAATGAAACGAGCTAAATAGCAGAAACTTTCAGTTGATAAAGTGAATTGGTGGATCATCATATTCAAGAAAGTATATGTTCACTTGTACCGACTAGGATTGTGGTGAAGTGGTAAGTATTAGCCAAAAGTTTCGGGTTACTTTGAGCCTTGGTTAAATATGCAATTGACTTTTTATTAGAGAGTGTTTTACTCACAATTGAGACTTTCATACAAATCTAAATTTAGTAAGGCTCCAAAAAAAACATCGAAATAAAAAAAGATATACGTAGACTTGTGATTTGTGAAGCAGACTAATTAACAGAAAAAAGGAATGTCAAGAGTACTTTTTAGTCAATCTATTTGACTGATCATGAAAAGAGAAATTAAAGTTAAAGTAACTTAGTAGTGTTCTGCTACTTAAAGAAGGAAAAGCTATTAACCAAAAACATAGAATGAACTCATTTTTGACTCCCAACTCTTTGAAAGACATAAGGACCATAAAGAAAACCAACTAATGAAGAAAGAATTTCTTGAACAATGACTATCACATCACTACCATAACAAAATGCATATTTTTGGTCCCTTATATAAGAAAAATATTTCATATTTCATAGCTAGATGATTTTTAGTACAAAAACTTACCTGGTGTATCTCATAATTTATAAATGGAGTTTGGAAGGATGGTTATTTTTGCCCCGTGAACAGTGATGAATTTAAGATTTACTAGCTTCATCCTAGAATATCACATACATGCACCACTAAAAAAAAGAAAAAATGTATTTGGCGCGAATTGACATATGATCTTCTATGTAAATAACTCAATATTTAATTAAGTGCACCATTTAATCTTCTTGTAGCACGAGTGCCATCATATAATATTATATATATGTGTAAAATATTTAGTTTTACAGAAAAATCGCAAGTTCACGTGTTCCCGTAAATTAAACCACTGCTGAGAAAATGCTATTTTCTAATGAAATTTTTGCTGATTCCCACAAATTTTTGGCTGGATCAATGAAGCAAGAAAAAATGAGTAATGTTTTCACATAAAAATATTAGAAAGCTTCGATCATTTTAGCAAGAATTTGTTTCTCGCCATGCTTTTTTGTAGTGAAATAATTCTATGGAAAATAAGTGGAAAAAAAATATATTTTATAACCAAAAATTTGCATTTGTTTTTAGTAGTGAGCGTGTGAGAAGTAGTATTTTACAACAGATCTTCAACTCAATTAAATTATATTAAAATAAATATGAAAGAAAATACAATAATGAGGCAAACCATGCTAACAATAATGTAGACGATGATTTTTTTGTAAGCAGTATATATTAATCTCAAATTTGAAACAACAATGTAACACATCAATAATTAAATAGTTTAGCATGGAATTATAATTTGTTAAAAGATTCATAAGTAGAAGGATCAAAAAGCGCACATTCCGAAGTTCAATGTGCCTTAACTATATATTATAACGATCAAAACAAGAATTAAATAAAGCAAAATTCTCTTTTCCTTTTCCTTTGCTTGAATTTTTAAACTTTAAATGAATAATGTTGCATCCATCATCATCATCATCTTTTTTTCTTGTTTCTTGTCTAATCAGCAATGCTGAGATGCTAGGAAGGGCCAGAATGAAATTGCATTATCAGAATCACGATCATCATGATCTTCAATGAACCTGAATTCATGGGCTGATGAATAACAGGGCATTTTTTGGGCTTGTGAATGATGAACCCATGACCCGTTTATCATATGTTGTGTACTGCTCTCCATTCCGTTAGCATTAGCCGCGGCGGCTGCACTAGCTCTCCTCTCCTCTTTCTTGAAACGAATCCCACACGCATTGCAAAGTGACTGCACATATATACTTCCATATTAAGTTCCTTCCACAATAAATGAATTCATTAATGAAGCATATAAAATATTAGGTACGTACCTTGGGGCCTCTGGGACCATTTCTCCACAAAGGAGTGGAAGTAGTGTCGCAATTAGCACATCTACGAGCAACAAGTGGGTCAGCATTGGCCGAGTTATTGTTGGTAGTGCGACCTGACTTATGATTTTTGTTCTGTAGAATATTCCAACATTTGGACATGTAAGAAGAAGAAGAGCGACGTTCATGAGTCGTCGTCGACTCATGAACTCGATTCTCACTGCTACTATAACGAGTGGAAGGCGTACCCAAGGAAAGAGTACAATCCACCGAAGATGAAGGAGAAGAAGCGAAGGAATACATGTTTTCCGGATAATTTTCATCTTTCTGACACTGAGTATACAACATTGAGTAGGCCGAACTGCCGTTATTTTGAGCGTAATACAAATTGCAAGTACACGGACCACCATAACAATAAGCGTTACCGCAACTGTTCATCCTCTTTCTTTTGTTCTTTCTTCTACCTCACCTCTATGATCTATGGAAATTGATGGCAAGAATGACAAATTAAGGCAGAGAGTTGTGGCCTTTTGTAGAGGAAAGATAGGAAGTAAGGAGTAGTTAATTAGCTTTATATAAGGTAGTAAACTAGTGTATAATAAATCAGACAATTACACGTCAGCAGGTGCAGGAGTCCACGTTGTCGTCAAATGTCGTCTACAACGTTTTTTTTTCTTTAAATATATATAAATTTTGTTTTTTGGATTCTTTGTTTGCAGATGAATGAAGAGAGGGGGACCCAGATTTATGTGTTATTTTAGTGAACAAGTCAGAGAAAGAGAAAAGAGATAAGAGAGAGATGAAGTTAAAGCAAAGACTCAAAGTGATAGTCGACTAGAGAAGAGTAAAGAAGGGACTTGAGTCCTACCAAACTTCACTACTCACTTAGTTTTAATTTATTTATTTGATTTGAATTTGATAAATTAGAAATGTAGTCCTCTCTCTGTTTCATAGTAATTTTTTATTTAATTTATAGACAATACGGACATATTTTAAATGATAATTTTTATTATTATTCCTTTGTAGAATTATAATTATATCTTAGTAAGTAGTGTAATTTATCTTTTAAAAATATTATATTTTAATAAATAAAAAAGCAAAAGATATTTTAAACACACATGAACTTTAAACAATTTAATTATTTTGAACAATAAAAAATTCTCAAAAATTTAGTTAATATGGAGAGGAAAAAAGTATATTACAATATGTTAAAGATATAATAGGAGTATAAAAATTCTTCACACATCAATATAATGGTTATGTGATAACTATTTACTATACTATACAAAACACAATTAATATGTAGAGGTAAATATAATATAACTTAATTGAATTCAGTAACGTAACTTAAATAATATTTTGAAAAAATTAAAGTACATAAAATAAAATGTCATATTTGAATACAAAAAGTTACTATATTTGATCCACCTAAGCTACTGAAGATCGGAGATACATAAATTGGTCCTAGGGGTAGTCAAAAGAAAGACACGTGACAAGGAGGAACAGTCTTCCATGGATCTGCCTTCTCCGATCACGAGGACACCCAATATTTTGCATCAAACTTCTGTTCCGTTTTTCCGATCAATGGTGGATTCAGAATTTTTATTTAAGAATTAAAAAAATAATACAATGCATACAATTTAAATATGAAGTTAAATTTTAAACTCTAAGTCGATTATTTATTTTATAGTTAATGAATTCAAAATCTACGTATATGTAAAAAAAATTACTTTATATATACAATATAATTTTTTAATAAAAAAGTTTTGATCAACATCCTCGCCACTAGAGGCGGAGCTATTCCTTTGTTAGGGGTTCATCAGAATTCCCTTCGACGAAAAATTATACCATTTTTACATGATTAAAATAACTTTTTATGTGTATATAGTAGATATCGAACCTCTTCGACTAGTTCATATTCAAATTTTGAACTTCTTTAGTGACAATTCTGTCCCGCCACGGCCCCGGGACAACCTTGCATATACTTGCAACACTATGACTGCATTTTATGTTTTTATATGAATCTAAGTTATGTGATGCAAATTTGCGCTTAAGATTTTGTACCATTCCGAGGTAGGTTAGATAATTCAACAAATCCATTTGACCCATGAAATAAAAATAGATACGGAAGTGATAGTAACACTGAATTACACCATTCCTCCTATCATACAAATTAGGTACACATCACAAGAACAGTCAGTTTCTGGCATTGCATGTCCATTAATCAGTTATCCTACCCTGGATTCACGTGATTCAACTCATCACATTGAAATATACCTAATGAATCCAACTTATTTATTCACCAAACGCCACTATCATCATCATTTAGGTATGCTTAAACTAGAATATCCCAAAAATTAATACATGACACTATAATATACTACCCCCTTTCATAATCTTTCAATAAATATTTGTCTCATATTATATAGTCATTTACTAAATTAGGATAGAATTAATTATTCTTTTCTCATTTTACCCCATCATTAATTAGTGTATTAATAATTTTTTCTAACTTAATGTAATATATATTGATATAAATAAAAGGTTAAAATGGTAAAGTTCAAGTGTCCATAAAACATGAGACAGAGAGAGTAATAACTATTGTAGTACGTGACAAGAATTTAGCCTTAATTTCGTGCAAATTGAAGGTTGCTATAAATATGTATATTTTCTAAAGTGAAAATGTTATTTATTTCGTCTCATATTAGTTGTTAATTTTTTATTTAAAGATAATCATAAAAAAATATTTGTTTACAATTTTACCCTTATCTCTCTCTCCAATAAATTGTGTTTTATTTTATAAAATAAGACTAAGCTAATTAACCATACTTCAAGAACATTGAATACCATTGATAAAATGAAATAACATTAATTAATTGAATCTTGATTTTATAACATGACCAGTAAATTTAATAATTAATATGGAAGCATAATATGATTAAGACTTAATTTTTCAACTAATGATGCGAATAAGTTAAAATATTAATGCCTTGGCAATTGTGGAAGGTGGGCTAAAAAAGAAAGGGATACTCTGGCAATCATCAAAGCAACAATGCTTCTTTCATCAGAACTTAGGGAGAGCAAAATCTTTGACTCACAAGATGCAAACTTAGAATGGTAAAAAAGGGAGGAAAACAAAAAAGAAAAGGTGTACCCCTTCTCTCTCTCTTTTTCCTCCCTTTAAAAAAATACTCAAAACTATTATAGTATTATTAGATTTATATATAATATGGTTATACCCCACAAGTGTAATGATGAAATAATGGGTCCAAGGAACAAACAAAAACTGGCCTCAAGAATATCAAAAACAAGATTCAAAAAAGGGTAAGAGAATAAAATGATCTTGAGATTGGCGTCCCCTTTGCTCGACAAACAACAAGACCAGACCAGACTTGCGATTCACTTTCCAAAATATGCTCTACCAAACCAATAATTTATACCATACACTATAAAACTTCCACCCGCTTTGAATTTTACATGTTTTTTAAAAAATAATTATTTATTTTATTAATATATAAAAAATTAATATTGATGGTAGAGTATCAAAAAAATATTTTTTTTTCTTTTGTTGAAAATATATTTTTAATATAGGTAGAGGAGTAAAAATAGTTAAACAGGATGAAGATCGATGGGGTCAATGCAAATGAGTATAAAAGTATCAGTCAATGGAAATGAAATCTATTAATACCGTTTTTAATGTAACTCTGGGATTTGATTAATCATGGAAGCCAATTACCCCCCACGAATGCCCCCATAATTCTCACACTCTTTGAGGCTAACAAATATGCTCACGCTTCCTAATCAATCATCATACATTACATATCTATACTCCCTCCGTTCAACTTTATTTGTCCATTATAATATTTCAGAATGTTCAATAATACTTGTTATAGTCATTTTCCTATTACATGCATTATATTTATTATATTCAAAGAGGAATTTGGTAAAATTTACTATTATTATTTATTATTTTTAATTCTTATTTTAAGTCAATAGGAACTAGTAAAGATGAAAGAGTGAAAAAATATGATGATGCTTTTCTTTTTTTAAGAAATGATTCCACATTGACCATCTTACGTGGCACCTTCGATTTTGTGGGTCCGATCTACAAAGCTTAAGTCCTAAGGAGTATTAATTAAATACCCCCAGATTATGGATAGTCCTAACTTTGCTCCCTTAATTATATCACCGACCAGTTTAAGGTTAAATATCACATCATTTATAAGATATCTCTTCTTAAAATGTGACAATATATTACCTTAACTCGTATATTAATCAACAATTGTTTTTTTGAAAAATCTTTATCCACAAATATTTTTAATCACTATAAGTATTTAGTTTGTTAAGATCAGTTATTGATAGGTATTCCCCCGTTATGTCTACTTATTCGTGGTTGACGTGATATATCCCTTAAGAAATAGTAAATAAAATGATATCGTTTTTTGGATAAGGCTCTTCTCTATTTTTTTCCTCTTTATATTGTCCAAGTTTTTATTTTGAAGGCTAACACATGACATAAGTTAAGATTTGATGGTTAAGATTTAATTGACTTGTTCATTAAATGGAGAGAGAAAAAAAAAGATCAATTAAATCTTAGCCATCAAAGCTTAACTTATGTCATGTGTCGACTATCGAGATAGGAACTTAGGGAAAATAGAGAGAGAAGAAATGGAGAGGAGTCTCTTCCTCGTTTTTCTATATCATCTCTAATTAATATATGCCGAAAAATGAACTAAAAATAATTATACTCTATCCGTTCCATTTCAATTGTCATAGTTTCTTTTTTAAAAGTCAATCAATATAATTTTGACTAATATTTTAAGATATATTTTTTTTAATCATATTGATATGAAAATAGTTGCAAGTTATAATATTTTTTTATATAGGTTTTGAATATCTAATTTTTATTTTAAAATATCAAATTAATGTAACCTAATTTAAATTTAAAAAGTATCTCAAATAACTCTCGAAAAACCCAATATAACAGCTATAAAGGAACAAAGGGAGTAGTATTTGAGGATAAAACACGTATCAAATGGTAAATAATAATGTTTTAGATGGAGGGAGGACCTTATTTTGTTAAATAAAAATTAGTGTTAAAAAGATAAAACTCTCATGATTACACATTAAACCCGTGGCATGCGTAAATAATGCATTTTGATTTGCATGCATGAACTTATCCACTAGTACTATCCAATCCATGCAAATAAACTAAAGAACAAAATCTGCATATGAAAAAGATTTTGAATACCAAGATTCAAATCTAGATTGATTACTACATACCACTTTATGTGCTACAAACGACGAAAAGAACAGTGTCGAGTTTCTAAAAAAGAAAAGAAGTATATTATATAGTAAAACCAAATAAAAAGGAAAAGGAAAACATTCCTCAAAAGCAACAAGATACAACTGGAATGAATCTCACTTCTCCAGTTTATTTTAGCTTTTTCTAAGTTTTGGATTGGTCAATTGGTTAGAGTAAAGAGAAAAAAAGTGATCGATAAGAACCCCTCAAAAAAAGAGTGAGGAACCCTTGATAAGCCAACCTATATAGAAAGTTATTAAGTTTGTGATGTGGTCTGGTCAACAATATAATGTGTGAGTTGGTTATATTTATTATTCCTTTATTCCTCTAAAGAATAAATACTGTCGTAGCCTCTTATTGTCTCCTATCAAGGGTTCTAGTCTTGTACCCAAAGAAAACTTGAATTTACCTTTTTTCTTCCTTCCACTCATTATATACGTTTTGTCTGCCTCCTCACTGCACCTAATTCTTCCTTTTTGCCGCCCCATTTTTTTATTATTCCTTAACAACTTAAGTTTTGCAAGTGATCGATTTAAGATGGCACGCAGTAACTATCCTTTTGACTGCTAACATCTTTTTCAAGTGACACTTCTTGTAGGTTTAAATATTATTTATCAAAATGGATGACATGGATTTTCAGACATATCGAAAAGAAAATAAAAACAAAAAATTGAGAAAAAAATAAAATGAGTGTTGACACTTATTAGTTAAAATAAGGGGCTTGGAAGTGATTCAGACACTTAAGCTGAAGAGTAGTTAATTTGAAATTTTAAGAATTGACCATGGTTAAATATGTACTTAATATAAGTGTTAGTAGGTGCAATCATGAGGGTGCACATGTGATCGTGCAGGGAAAGGGTTTAGGGTGTTGTAAGTGTTTGTGAAGGCCAAGATGGTTGTGATCGCGCGATGGTCCAACCACGTTCATGAAGAGTATACTTAGACAAATCTCTAATGTTTTTCAAATGCAATTTCTCATTTTAGAGCATATTTTGAGTCGGAGATCTTAAATTAGAGAGTTATTAGAGGGCATTATAGAGATTTAATACGAAGTTGAGAATCCAATCTTACTTTAATAATCAATTATTCACAATTTATTGTGTGTAACGACTTGATCTGTCGTTATGAGTAGGTCAACGAGGAAGAAAATTGCTCCAGAAAACTTTGGATTAGTAAGTTGAAAATTTTGAGCCTAGATCAAACTTGGATGAAATCTGAATCATGTGAAGTCTAGAAAAATCCAATAATGGATTGTGGGCTAATTTATAAGTTTCATCTTTGAATTGATAACCAAGACAATAAGGAGTTGATACGGCTTTACATAATTAAATTTGAGCAAGTAGAACTCCAAAAATTGATCTTGGTGCAAAGAATATATTTTTGAATGTCATAATTTGAGGGTGCGTTGTGAAATGGGAACTTGAGACACGAGTTACGAAGTTTCTGTCTCCATGCAACCTATCACGGTGGGATGAATTTTGCAATGGCGAGATAAATGGCTGCCATAGTGAGCCACAATCGCGGATTGTAAGTCTGAAAAATCTCAAATTCATTTTTATTTTTCCCACTTTGTTCTTGAGAGACCTGCAACAACGTGGGGCTTGTTTTCTTCAATTTTCTACTTGTTCTATCACTAAAGGAAGGTTAATCATTTATCTAACTCGTTAATTGATTCCTAGACCTTAGAATCTAAGAGAATTCTTATAGGGGAAGATCTTGACCTGCAACTTAAAGGTGGAAAAAAAGCCCTAGTTAGGAGAGATGATCATAAAAGTGACCAAGGGTTAGTTTTTTTTTTTTTTTAACATAATCCAGGTAATTTAGGCCATTATTTGTTGATTATTATATATTTTTTATTGTTTATAGACCAAGATCGAGTTAGGACTTTGAAAAAGAAGAAAGTTTTAATTCTATAGAGTTTCAAGACTTATTTCGAGGTATATGATGGTTTAATATTTTCATATGTATGATATATTTTGTTAACTACTTCATAGAAATTGTTACATGTATGTGAATAGGAATGACGATATGAGCCCTATAAATGATTCTTATGATCAAATTGCATGCAATGAATTTATTATCTGAACTTGGCAAGTTGTGAATTATTTATTATGATTGCGATTGTAGATCGGGTATCATGTTTCGATACACTATCGGATAATTATTACATTTCGATGTATTATTGGATCAGATGTCATGTTCTAACATATTATTGAATCGGCTATAACATTTCGATATATAATTTATTTAGGTGTGGGTCCTATGAGAGAACTACTATTGATTATTGCATTGAGACTAATAATCATGAAATTGGTATATTGAGCCTGAATTGTGAACTTGTTTTTCTTTCTGCATATGTATGATTTACTATGTTATATTTGCTTATTGTATATTTTGCTTATTGAAAAATAGTCGCGTGATCCTATCAGGATATTATTGTTATGTATACTAATACTGCACTTGTTCTTTCTTTGTTGAGTACGGGGCATCTTCAGGATGCTACTGAAAAATCTCAGCTAGGAAACCCGTGATCTACCAGATGCAGTGGTGAGCCAGACACGGATTTCCTCATCCTCGCTCTCATATCCTGGACCATCTCTGGGGCATACCTGGATCACTGGATGAATTTCAAGCTATACTTTTTAACAGCTAGTTCCTCCTATTTCAGATTCATGAACTCTTCAATCTTGGCCTCCTTGTGGAAAGAAATGATCGAGGAAGGCACACTCGAACTCATCCCAAACAACAGGCTCAACATCCTCACCTTGACTCTCCTCCCACTGATTGTACCAAACATTAGCCACATCCTTGAGCAGATAGACAACAAGCTCAACTCCCTCAGTCTTAGTCGCATGCATAGCTTTCAGCACCTTCCACATCTCATCAATAAAGTTCCAAGGGTCTTTGTCAACCTTTGACCCGGTTCATCCTCAGAAAGTCTCTTAGTCTGGTGGAGTTGGTGGCTCTTGAGAGCTAGAACGAGGAGTCTGTGAACTCTAGTTCCCGCTCTAGGCATCTACCAGTTGTGTGAGCATAGTAATAGCTCCTCTAAGATCAGCCTCTGTGGTGGGAGACAGTGGGGGTAGTGGGTGACTAAGGAGGCTCAGCAGCTCTAGTTGGTCGACCTCTGCCTTTTGTCTCCATCTGAGGGGGCACCTCTGAAGTGGGATTCTCAGCATTGCTGGCTAAAGCATTTCTCTGGGTCACCATATGCTTAGGAGGCATGATCTGCAAGCGCGTAACGCACGAGTTAGAAAGGAGCTTTATAGAGTTTTAACTCTATCACATGAACTCAAAATACAAGAAAGGGTAACAATTCCTAATGCATAATAGCCTCCTGCTTATAAAGTGTGGTGCATAACACACCCATAAACAAGACTTTACTAAACACGACTTCATAGACTCCCTAGGACTCTTGTACTCTATGCTCTAATACCAAGTTTGTCACGCTCCCAGAGGGTATCCTTGGCGTGGTTGAAACTTGAAGAACCATTGTTGATTCCCCAAGAGAACCACCTGGCTCATCATCACATCAACTCAACAGCGGAAGAAAGTACTCAAATAAAAAGACATCATATAAATAGATATAGTTCTAGTGGAACATAGTTTCCAATGAATAAGCTTGGAAATAATAATACTCAACAAATCCTTTATTTAATGTCTATAAAGCCTCTACTCAACAATCTAGATGGTACCATGACAGGCCATGAATATCCCAAATCAAAGAAATAAAGTACTCAATCAAAAACAGGAAATAAAAGGTCTCCTCTGAAAAGCAAGGAGTGGTCACCAACTCTGAGAGTGTAATGATCCAGACCTCAACGATGTGCGGGCTGAAGTCCTCTATCACCTGTATTTGCATTATGAAATAATGCAGGCCCAAATGGACGTCAGTACATAGAATATACTGGTATGTAAAATGGCTCAAGGAAATAAAGCTCAATTCACTCACCTCAACTCAGACAACTCATAACTCAACTCAATAGAAATTCAAGTTTTAATATAAATCATGCTTTTGAAAATAAACTCAGTAGTATGAAACTTAGTTTAGAAATATTATGTTCAATCAGTGTTTGCTTAGGAGTTTCTCTCAACCAATATCCAATCCCACCACCTTTACTTTGGTGATTCATAATGAAGGTGACATCATTGCCACACACGTTTTAAACTTGCCAAGGTAAAGGACGATCAACTCTCTCATGGATCCATAATAATTGTCCGTCTTTTGGGACAAGAACCGCCAGAATGTGTTGTACGACTATCTTATGTTGGTAACGTAGTTTTATGGGTTAGAATAGTTATTCACTCGCTCCCAGCTCGGTGTGCGATACTCCTCCCAAAACTAAAACATGTTCAACTCATCAATCAATTCAA
Source organism: Solanum rostratum (assembly GCA_029948455.1). NCBI lineage: Eukaryota > Viridiplantae > Streptophyta > Magnoliopsida > Solanales > Solanaceae > Solanum > Solanum rostratum. Next base: position 24,394,620 of record CM057056.1, read on the forward strand.
ATCTCAAATGCTCAATCAATCAACTCAAATCTCCACCTTATTAGGTTGTCTCAACTCACCTCATCTCAGTTTCTCATCAACTCAGTCAATCAAGGAAATCAATTAGACTCACTCGAACTCAGACAATCATTCAGACTCACTCAATTAGACTCATCATGTAATTCAAGCAAAATGCATAAACATACATGTGATTAAAATGCAACATGTTTCTTATGTTCAGTTATGCTCAAGTTACTCAACTAAATAAATCAACTCAAGCCTCAACTCAGTCCAGGCACAGAATTTCATATAATTATGTAATTTGGAGTTCATAGTATCAATGCGTAAAGTTTATATCTCAATCTCATATCAATAGTAGTGTGATGCATCAGTTATTCAGTTTATAATCATGAGGACTCAAAGAAATTACAGAAAATTTGGTATTTGATTTATAGAGTTCTCAAGACTTAACTCTACTTCTCAATTTCGATTCAAAGAGAGAAAAAAAGCGTGTGAATGAATGTAGTTTCACACTTTAGTAAGACTTATATACCTAGAAATAGAAGAACAATCAACTTCTCAGAGAATCTCTACTCACGTACTTGGAACCTAGCTTTCTCCCCTTCCTCGATGCTCTCTAGAGTTTCTAAGTGTTTTTGAGGAGTAATACCCTTAGGGTACTAATAAGGGATCTAAAACAAGTCCAAAACGTTGTGGGTTTTAATAAAAAAAATAAAAAAAAACAAAATTATCCCTCAAGAAAAACTGCTGAAGTGGACCATGAAACCCTTTTTACAGCCCGTGAAATAGGTTACGGGTCGTGGTCTTCTCTTGTGAAAAGTAGATCAAAAATTTAAATTTCTAAATTTAATTCTACAACTTGTCAAAAGGCTCATGCAACATGTTATGAATCATGTTCCCTTTCGTAGAATCTAAACCAAAATTATGAATTTCTGGATCTTATTCTACCTCTAGACAGACGGCTCGTGGAACATGTTATGAGTCATGTTTCCTCTCGTAGATTCCCTTCTATACTTAACCAAAAATTTTTAACTCTGGAACACCTTTTATGACCTAGTCCATGGGTCGTACTTCAGATTACGGCTCATAAACGCTCTCGTAGAACTAGGTCTGAGGACCTATTTCATTTTAAAAATTTTTGGAATGTTATACATATGGCTTGAGAAAATTAAATTTGCGGGAGTGGAACTCTAAAAATTGATTTTGGCATAAAAGAGTATATTTTTAATATCATGATTTAAGGGTGTGTTATAAAATGGAGACTTGGAACGCAAGTTACAAAATTTTCGTATCCATAAAACCCTCCAAAGTGGGATAGCTCCTTCTATGGCGATGCTGCCATGGATGGATAAGTGGCCGCCATGGCGTAACAATTGCGGATTTTAAGTCTAAAAATCTCAAATTTATTTTTATTTCTCTCACTTTGTTCTTGAGAGACCAACAGTGACTTAGAGCTTGGTTTCTTTAATTTTTCACTTGTTTCATAGCTAAAAGTAAGTTAACTCTTCCTCTACCTTGTTAATTAATTTCTAGACCTTAGAATCTGTGAGAATTCTCATAAGCAAAGATTTTGACTTGCAAATTAATTGTGGGAAAAAAGCCCTAGTTAGGAAAGATGACCATAAAAGTGATCAAGACATAAGATTTTGATATAATTCGAGTAATTTTGACCATTGTTTGTTGATTATTGTATTTACTTGATTGTTTATAGACCAAGAACAAAATAGGACTTTGGAAAAGGGAAAGCTTCAATTCTAATTAATTGTTCTTCTAACTTGTTAATTAATTTCTAGACCTTAGAATCTATGAGAATTCTCATAAGGTAAGATCTTGACCTGCAAATTAATTATAGGCAAAAAACCCTAGTTAGGGAAGATGATCATAAAAGTGATCAAGGCTTAGGATTTTGATATAATCTGGATAATTTTGATCATTGTATGTTGGTTATTGGATTTACTTGATTGTTTATAGACCAAGAACAAACTAGGAATTTGGAAAAGGGCAAACTTCAATTCTATAGAGTTTCAAGCCTTGTTCGAGGTAGGTGATAGTTTAATATTCTCATATGTGTGATATATATTTGTTTACTACTTTGTAGAATTTTCTGCATAAATGTGAATAGGAAATGATGATATGAACCCAGTAAATGATTCTCATGATCAAATTGCATGCAAAGAACCTATTTCTTGAATTTGGCAAGTTGTGAATTAGTCATTGTGGTTGTGAGTTTGATTTTGATTTTCATTGTTATTGTGATTGTGGATTGGGATTCATATTTTGACACACTATTGGATAGGGTGTCACATTTTGATACATTATTGGATTGGGTATCACATTTCAACACATTATTGGATTGGGTGTCACGTTTCAAGACATTATTAAATTGGGTTCATGTTTGGACATATTATTAGGTCGGGTGTCACGTTCCAACACATAATTTGTTTGAAGTGGGTCCCATGAGAAGACTGTTATTGATTGTTGCATTGAGACTGATAATCATGAAATTGGTATATTGAGCATGGATTGTGAACTTGTTGCTCTTCTGTATATGTGTGATTTACTATAGTATAGTTGCTTGTTGTATATTTCACTTGTTGAAATAGTCGTGTAATCTTACCAATACACTGTTGTTATGTGTACTGGTACTGCACTTGCTCTTGCTTTGTTGAGTAAAAGTCTTCTTCAAGCGGCTACTGAAAGACCTTGGCTAGAAGACTCGTGATCTACCTGATTCAAAAGTGAGCTAGCTTGTTCAGGATACCATGATTTGTCTTTACTTTTTGATCTATTTGTTCGAACTCAGATATAGTCGACGTCTATGATTTTTGAAATTGCATCCCCTTATCTTAAACTTATGGTAGATATTTTGGTACAATGACTTTCAGATTCTAGGTAGTGTTTTACATTATTAAGCTTTCTGTTTGTGTTTATCAGATCTCAACTCGTTTTCTTTTATTTAAACTTGTTTTTGTAACTTTAAATGTCTAATTTGTGCTATTTTGGTTTGGTTGAGTTAAGAGTGCGGGTGCCACTCATGATCCGTTCAAGATCGTGACAATGTGATTTTTACTAATTTAATATATAATTTGAATGTGAAATTTGGTCTTTTAATCTCAAATTTAAAAAGTATAAAATTGAGGATTTTGGAGAGTGTTTATGGTTGATTTTTTAAAGAAAGGTGAGATAAAAAGCATTGGATTATTGTAACCCAATTTTTTAATAAAATTTCAATTTTGACTTTCTGGGCTTGAAATTGATTTTATTTTAAATTTTTTTATTCAACTAATTTGGATTAATTAAGTTACTGAGTTTTGCTGCCAGATAGTTGTTAAGTAGAAAACATTTTTCACCTTCAATTCTAAGATTGCAAGTTCAAGTTATCAAGGGAGTAAGAATGGAAAAGCTCCTAGGTGGAGTTAAACTAAAAATTACGCTGCTAAATTATTATACCGACAAACATAAAAACCAAAGTCATGATCAAACATCAAGGAGTTGTTTGGTACAGAAGATGAGATCAGTGGCAGATTCATGATTTACATCAAAAAGTGTCAAAATATAAAATACTAAGAAGTCACGAATGGACGAACTATGAAGTCACGAAGATGATTGGAGCGTGGAGGCCGTTTGAGACTTGGACCGTTGTTGTTCCTCTTGGATTTTAAAATTGGGGATTTGTCAAATACCTAAAAGTGTATATTTTTAAAAACTAAAATATTAAAGGCAAATAGTTTATTTTAATTTAAGTCAATCATTTAAAAATTAAAGGAAAAAAAAGGCTTCAGTTATTAAAAAACAATTTTCCTTTTAAAAAAAATTGCTATAAATTAAAGAACCTCAATAGGGTTCAAACTCTAGATGTCAAGAAAGAGTTCTGCAACTACTCAACCTTTGAGCTAGCTCTTCAACTTATGTCAAAAGGTTTCAAATTTAATATATATAGATATAAAATCAAAATTTGACTTATTCACACAGTGTAATTTTTCGACAATGGGGTGTCGCTTGACACTCCTCGGCAAAGGGTGGATCCGTCCATGGATGGGATAGATAATGTTATCTCATAAATTGGCATATCTCGTATTGATTATAGTAAAAATGATGGGATATATAATTTCAGAAATTAGTATCCCTAATCAAATATAGGATAAAATAATTCTACATATTTCTTATCTCTTATATAAAACGACCCCTTAATTAAGAATAGTACTTGCCTAAAGTAATTATTTGTAGATAAAAGATACTTTCTATTTTAGTTGTCATGATAGAGTTTTGCATAAAGCCTTAAAAAATTAATTAGAAGTGTTGCTTAACTAATATATTCTTTATAAATAATAAAACTTTTATCTATATGTGTGTCTCTTAATTCTAGAATAATTAATGATAAGGACAAAATTAGAAAAAGACAATAAATTCTCTCTTGATTATCTAAATTGATAACTATTCTGAGATAACTATTTTAGTATACCTGACAACTAAAATGACACAACACAATATTACATGCAACATTTAATATATTCGTGAAACCTTGAAACTTTTATTTGAAGAAAATTACAAGTGAAACAATGATTTTCACTAGAAAAAGTTCCAACATTTTTTATTCTCAAGTGAATTTTTTGTCCAAACATAACTTCAATTTTAAATACTTTTTTCCAATTAAATATTGTCCAAATACTTGTATTGCAATATTACTTCACTTACAAAGCCGTACTTAAACCTCTTATCCAATAAAAGAAAAATGTATTATCTCACAAGGGAAAACATAATATTTTTGTAATATAAATTTAAAATTAGAATCTCAATATAGATATCAGATAAAAAAAATATACTAAATTTCTTTTGTGTTAGTTTTTCTAAATTTCTGGTAAAGTGTGGCCGACAATCAGCATTTAGGTGGTAATATAATTAATAAAAAGGGTGATAATCACTAAAAAAATCCTTTGTAAGGCATAATATTAATATAATAAACAGGCAACATCCTGAGTATATTCTTGTGGTCTCTTCTTGTTATATGTGTAGGATTTGTTTCCTTTTGACTTTTGATTTGTAAACCTCTTCCTTTTTGAATTTATTAAAGAATTAAACCATCGTTTGCCCTACTTACAACAATATTTATTTAATTGGCTAATCTAACGCTTTACGTTTTCTTAGGTCATGTAATACGCCATATGGTTTTGTTTCCATATTTAATTTACTTCATATTTGCTTAGAGTGGAATTTTCAATGCTTCTCCATGCTCAATAAGATATTGATTGGTATAGTCCGAGTGTACATAAGAATACAAACAATATAAAATATAAAGGATTGTATTCATGTGCTTTTGTATCACTTATACTCATTTGCACTAACTTTATTTATATTCAGTCGTTCTACTATATCAATTATTATCAGTTTGCATCACTTATATTCATTTGCTTTGATGATTGTATATAATAGTGCTTATAATCTTGATGGATATAGTCAAGTAGATTGTATGGGTTCACTTACTTTCGCTTGGAGCACTAAAAGCAAAATATATAGATACCAGGGTTAACGTTAGATACATGGATGTATACATGAGTATAAGAAAAAAAAAACATTGTACAATCAACGCGAAATACAAAAAGATAGTAATTGCCGGAAAGTTCCTCCTCCATAACATAAATACATCAAAGATGCGCAAAAGTTTTCGAAGAGCAAAATCAAAGCAAAAATATCGAAATATAGAGACTTGTCAAAAAATAACACCTTCAAAATATAGCTAGAGGCGAGAAAAAATTTGCTATAAAAAATAGTTACAAATTATATATTTTTTTTAAAAGTAGAGCTATATTCAAAGAAAAAACCAGAAACAGTAAATATAGTAATCAAAATTATAAAACTAATCTGAGTCCACAGAATTCACTATGTGTCCTTAAGAAATTTAATCTCCTCACTGTACCTGAGGTTTGTGAATTATTTCATCCCTGTATAAAACAGATTAACAACTATAGAATAGCAGTACTTCAAATTCTTGTAGTTTTCAGCAAACTCAAGAATCAGCAATGGCTTCACACTAACTTTAATTTTACTTTGTAAGAAATATATGCAGAAGAAGAGAAAAAAATTTCGTGTTTGAAAAATGCAGCAATAGCCTCTATTTATAGGCAGAACTGGGCACGAATCCACCTGTTTAAAGCAGTCTCTTCTGTTCAGAACAGGCATGGTGACTTTTGGGAAGAAAAGTATTTGTTCAAAGGAATAGTTTTATGCACGAATTTTAAAAAGTAGTTAAACTAACTAATTTTGCGTATTCAATTAATAAATAATCCATAAATTAATTTAATTAATAAATTATTTACGAATTAAATAATTAATTAATAATTCACAACCAAATATTAGAAAAGGAAAGTTTGAGATTGGTTAAATAAATTTTGTCCAAAAAATTAATCAATCAATCATTTGTCGAAGTCATAGCCATAGCCGAACCTGAGCTGAGCGAGCGACAACGTTGATGGCGCGAGGGCCCCCCTTTACTTGACTCTTTAAGAGTTAGAGTAAGTGTTTCTTAATATAAAGATAACACTTTTTCTCTATTTATAGATGAGGGAGAAATGACTCTTCATTTCCCTTTACTTAATTACCCCACATTTATCTTATTCTTTCAACTTTCATTTCTTTTCATTTCCTTTCAATCTTCAATTCCCAATTTGCGCTTATTACTTAAACTCAACACGTACATGTAAAAAATTCTCAGTATATTCATTTGCCCAAGTGTGCTCTTAAGGCCCAATAGACTTAGTAGCCTAAATAATGGGCCAAATAAACCTGCAGCTCAATAAAAATGGGTTTCTAATGTGCCAATTGCATGTTTGTCCTATTTTGGGTTGGTCTCTTATTTTTGCCTCTCAAGTTAAATAATTGTTTTGAGAAAACTACACGAAATATATTCAATTATGAAATTATTTACTCAAATTGGATCCAACTCAAATTATTTACTCTTAATGGACCCATAACCTAGACTATTCATTATCTTACCCCATTTTCCCCCTTTTTTTATTTCGCTCATAACGTCAACATGACTGCTATGAATTAATCCTCTGTGATACTTTGTCCGTATATTGATACCATACTAGCATCCCATAGAACTGAGCTTAATCCTCAATGATACTATACTGGTATATTAATACCTTATCGATATCATATATGATTGGGTTTTCTTTAAAACAAAGAAATAAGTAACATTTAAAAGAAAATTATTAAACTCTAAAGTAGTAGAGAAAAAAATATTCTTTTGTGATAATACTTCATGGTATATTTATACCATATCAGTATCATATAGGATTGAGCTAAATCCTCTATGATACTCCACCGGTATATTGATATCCTATCGATATCATATAGGATTGAGCTATTTTTTTGTAAGAAATAAATAAATAACAATTAAGAAGAAATTATTAAAGTCGCAATCTTATTTATTAAACTCTAAATTAGTTGAAAATATATTATTTTTTATACTCTGTCGATGTATTGATACCATATCGATATCATATAAGACCGAGCTTAATCCTCTATGATACTCCATCGGGATATTGATACCATATCAATATCATATAAACTTGAGCTTAATCTTCTGTGATAATTTGTCAGCATATTGATACTCTATCGGTATCATATAGTGTGGGCACTGTTTGTAACACCCGGTAAAATTACAAAAATAGCCTTAGATGAGAGATGCTCGCATAATGCGTGTTCCCAAACTCCGTTGGCAAATCCGAGGCTGAAAATGTGATCAACACGAAACATTGTATGAAAAAATGATCTTGGGTGATTTTTAGAGCAATCGGATTGAAAGATAAGTTTTTTATGCGAAAACGCGATTCCAGAAAAGTGCACAACATGTTCACATCGCGGACTTGTCGCAAATTTAATCTTGGTTGTGATCCCAATATTTTCTATGGGATTAAAAAACTCAATCAGAAAATTTTCGACAAAAAATCCAAAAAATGACCTTTCCCAACCCCTCCTAAACTTAAACACGATCAAAATAGGTCATTTTGAGCGTAAAAAGAATTTTAATACCCATTCTTAAGCCTTTCTAAACTTCCAACGAACACTCGGGCTAAGAAGAAGAGAGGACGAGCGAAGGTTGAAGAGAATTGAGGATGAATTCCTGCAAGGTTAATTGTCAAACTCCATACCACGTACGTAAGGCTAACCTAAAATATGGAAATGTTTTTTTATGTGCTCCTTGATTGAGGTAGACTAATAGAGGTTAATAAACTCAGTCATTTTGGCCTCCCTCAGCTCGAGTGGAAAGAAGTGGTCGAGGAAGGCAGTTTTGAACTCCCCTCATTTCACATTACCATCACAAACCCTCTCCATGGCCCACTGAGTATACCATACCTGGGCTACATCCTTCAACTGGTAGGCAACCAGTCCAGCTTTTTCCTCAGAAGAGACGCCCATAATATTCAGTATTTTTGAGAGGTCATCAATGAACTCCTGAGCATCCTCATCAACCCTCGACCCGTGGAACTCTAGGGGATTCATCCGAGTGAAATCCCTTACAATAGAAGCCGGTGTAGGGTCCCGTGGCAAATTGGCCTGCCTTGCCTGAGCGGTCACCACCTGTGCAAGTATGGCGAAGGCGGTACAGAATTCACCGTTGGAAATAGGCTCCTCCATAGGCTCGGGAGGGGCCTGATCCTCAGCAGCCGGAGCCGACCTAGGTAGTGGAGGTCTTCCTCAAGGCATTTACTGAAATAGATTAACGGCACCAGTAAGTAAGGGAATTCATAACTAGCCACAACACGATATTAGACACAAAGAAGGGAGGAATTTTCTAAGACGTTTTCGTAGCCTCCCACTCATAGGTATGGTGCACTTCACACCCATGAATAGGACTCTACTCAACGCGGCACGTTGGGCTTCGAGGACCATTGAAAACCTAAGGCTCTGATACCACCTTTTGTCACGACCCGGGGTCAGGGCCTAGATGTGACACGGCGAATGGGGACCCAAAAGTCCCCAAACAAGCCTCAAAATTTCAGAAATTAAAGACAGATATCAAAGGGGAAAAATTCTAAATCCAAACGAAGAGCATATCTTTATAGATAGATCAAAATGATAAGTTTTTACAACACCCAACACATGCCTCTAAGAAGGGACGAGGGCCAGGACAAGTTTCGGGCTCACCCTCAGCAAAATAAATATACATAAGGAACCCAAGGAATAAAGCTTGCCCTCGGAAGACGGGGCACACCACAAAATAGCTGCAAAGGGGAACTACTCATCCTACGGATAGTGCTCAAACTGCTCGGTCCATGCGTGGTAAGATCATGCAGGCATAGAGTACGCGTTAGTACTTTTGAATATACTAAGTATGCGGGTATGCAATACGCGTAACTTACCGAACCTGCATATCCATGTTTAGTGGTAAGGGCACATAATATACAAGAACATATAAGCAATAAGATTCAATATACAAGATGCCATGGGATGCGTGATGCGTGCAATGCGATAGTGCTCCTATATATATATAATGGGAATGGACTATAACCGACAAACCAAATCCATGCGAGCTATTACATGAATTGGACCGATTAGGACCTCCCACCGGTAGGGAGAAGATTACCTGCCAAGGGTAATCTACACCACACCTTACGACTCCGCTTTTCGGTGGATGGTCACCTTCCTTATGACCCGCTTTTCGGAAGGATTTACAGAATCAAAGAAAGACAAATCATAACCATATACAGATAGACGAATTACATCCATCCCTATGTAGGCATATAGTGTAAGGAAAAAGGGGAGACCCCTAATCCATCGGTGCTAAGTCTTACACATCCCACAAGAATACTTATATATATATGCTTTCAAGAGAGTCAAGTGCAAGTTTCATAACTTCAAGACACATTTAGGCTTGATGCCAAATTATAAGATCATGTTCAAGATGCCAATGCAAGGAATAGCTCATCTACAAGTACAAGATGGTGCAAGCACCCAAGATACTCCAAGGTTCAAGATTATAGACATACCGGTGATCACCTTCTTGTCGTATCCCATGTCTTTCCGAAATTCATATCATAATTCCTTTTTAGGACGAAATTGAGCTTAATCCCAAAATTCCAAGATTTCTACGTACCAACGTCATGAAGTATGATGCAATGCATAATGTAGGAATGGCATGGGCAATGTGGATTATATCTAAAACATGATATAATATAAAAACTAGGAAATTCAATAAAATTAATAGAAATAGTAGTAAATATCACCCATGCATAATAATACATTTAAAGGGACATGCATGTTCATAATTTCATAATCCAAATAGTTTATTACAATAAAACTAATATAACCCAAGATTTGGAGTCTTAAATAACACATGCATGGCTCAAGCTACCAAGAACAAGTAGTAAAATTCACATGTTTAAAGTAGACAAAGTTCATAAACTAGTTTAAAAGGAACTTTGGGACTTCTTGGTTGAAAGGAATAAAGAATCAAACTCCACATACCTGGTAGAAGACAACTTGAAGAGGAAATAGACTCAAATTGAAGGCCTTAGCTTGAGGAATCCTAGTGAGAAGATGGGAGTCTTGAAGGAGTGCACTTTTAGAGAGAGAGTGAGTGAGAGTGGAAATGGGCTGAAAATGGTGAAGTCCCTCTTATATAGGGAGCTTAGAAAGGGTGGCAAATGACAAAATTTTCGTTGAAACAAGCCAATATTTCAAAAATGCCATTAATAAAACAGACCAGGATTTGATTCGTCTGAGGCATACGGTCCAGCATACGGTCTGTGAAGTGTCACATGGACCGTCTACTGTGTCGTGGTCCCATACTTAGAATTTTCGGAGGCAAGATTTTTCGGACTAAGTATCAAGAGGCAGACAGGTAAACGGACCGTCTGGGGTCACATGGACCGTGACCCTGTCCGTATAAAGGTAGCTCCCCACACCAAGGGTTCGGACGAAGGGCCACACGGACCGTCTAGCATCACACAGATCGTGTGGTGGCCCGTCTACCCTCCACTTTCCGGGTGCCACTTCACGGGAGGCCACACGGTTCCTGTGCCTTCACACGGGCCATGTAGGCCCTTCCGTGAAGTGATGCCTGGCAAAATTTCTGGGCAGTTTCAGGGACCTTAAAGTGACATCAAGGATCCGGGGCCTTTCATCATCTCCCCCTTGGGAACATTCGTCCCCAAATGTGCAAGAACAAGGCTTGGAAAGCTAGAGCCAAGACAAGATACATCCGGTACAAGACACAATGTATGACTCAATTCAAATTACAAGGTTTGTACATAAAAGCTTTTTGTCACAAATCAAATTATAGTGCAAAATCAACTCATGTCAAAATTGTATTTAACTCATTTGCCAAGAAAGGAAAATCCTTTAGTGTACACATATGCATGTCATGCCGTGAGACTCAAGAGGGCAAGTAAAATGACACAATCGATAAGGAGGATTCCTAGTACCTTAGGCTTGAGTAGATTGGAAGAGGTGGGGGTATCGTTTCATCATGTCCAGCTCCGCCTCCCAGGTAGCACTCTCCACTAGTTGATTTCTCCAAAGTACCTTCACCGAAGCCACATCCTTGTTGCGAAGCCATTTTACTTGCCTATCCAAAATTGCCACCGCCACCTCCTCATAGGTCAAATTTTCTTCAACCTCAATCCCTTCCAAAGACAAAATGGAGCTAGGATTGCCACAAGCTTCCTCAACATAGATACATGAAAACCGGATGGATGGATCCCAAATTCGGAGGTAACTCCAACTTATAAGCCACATCTCCAATCCGCTCAACAATTTCATACGGGCCAACATACCGGGGGCTCAACTTGCCCTTCTTGCCGAAACGCATAATGCCCTTCATAAGAGAGACTTTCACATAAACCCAATCCCGACATGAAATTTGAGGTCCCTCCTCCTACTATCCGCATAGGACTTTTGGCGACTTTGGGCCGCTTTCAATCTCTCCCTAATCACTTTTACCTTCTCCATAGAATCCAGCACCAAGTCTGGGCCAACCAAGGCCATTTCCCCCACTTCAAACCACCCCACCGGGGATCTACATCTTCTCCCATACAAGGCTTCAAACGGCGCCATGCCAATACTAGCATGGAAGCTATTATTATAAGCAAACTCGATGAGTGAAAGATGATCATCCCAATTCCGCTTAAATCCAACACACATGCTCGCAACATGTCCTCCAAAGTTTGAATAGTCCGCTCCGCTTGGCCATCGGTTTGAGGATGGAAAGCCGAACTCAACTTAATTTTGGTCCCAAGGGCCTTCATAAAAGATTTCCAAAAGTGGGAAGTGAATTGAGTACCACGATCTGATATGATAGATCTAGGTACGCCATGCAACCTCACCAACTCTTAAATATACAACCTCGTATAATCCTCGGCACTATAGGTAGTCTTGACCGGTAAAAAGTGAGCCGATTTCATCATCCGATCAACAACAACCCAAATGGAGTCGAATTTCCTTCGGGTCCGAGGCAACCCAACCACAAAGTCCATATTCACATCCTCCCACATTCATGTGGGAATTTCAATGTCTTGGGCCAAAGGCAGACACCTTCACCTGCTGACAACTCGGACATTTAGACACGAACTTGGCAATATCCCTCTTCATACCATGCCAACAATAAACCTCTCTCAGATCCCAGTACATCTTAGTGGACCCCGAGTGAATATAGTAGTGAGAGTTGTGGGCCTCACTCATAATCACCATCCTAAGGTCATCCACGTCGGGAACACAAAGCTGGTTTTGGTACTAAAGTACACCATCTCCTCCTTGGGAGAAAGCCTCGATCTCTTTTGCAGCGACCAACTTCTTCAACTCACATAACGACAGATTTAGATCTTGTTTAGCTTTCACTTCATTCACCATAAAAGATTCTGACCCGTTCTGAACCTGAATACCACCCATGCTAGAATCAATCAACCTGACACCCAACCTAGCCAACCGGTGAATATCCCTTGCTAGCTTCTTTTTTTTCACATTTTCAACATGCGCCACACTCCCCATGGACAACCTGCTAAGAGCGTCGGCTACGACATTGGCCTTGCCCGGATGATACAACACACTTATGTCGTAATCCTTTAAAAACTCCAACCACCTCCTTTGTCTGAGATTAAGATCCCTCTGGGTGAAAACATATTGCAAACTTTTGTGATCGGTGAATACATCAACATGGACCCTGTATAAATAATGCCTCCAAATATTCAAGGCAAACACCACCGCTGCCAATTCAAGGTCGTGAGTGGGATAGTTTTGTTCATGCACCTTCAACTGTCTTGATGCGTACGCTATCACCTTACCATTCTACATAAGCACATAACCCAAACCGACCCATGAGGCATCGCAATACACCACGAACCCTTCCGAACCACATGGCAAGGTCAGGATGGGAGCCGATGTAAGCCGATCCTTCAAAGTTTGGAAACTCCTCTCACATCATCTGACCATATAAACTTAGCCTACTTCTGGGTCAACTTGGTCAACGGAGATGCAATAGATGAGAAACCTTCTACAAACCTTCTGTAGTACCCGGCCAACCCAAGAAAACTGCGGATATCCGAAGGAGTCAATGGCCTAGGCTAATTTTTCACAGCCTCTGTCTTCCTCGGATCTACCTTGATACCATCCCTAGACACCACATGCCCGAGGAAAGCCACTTTGCCCAACCAGAACTCGCACTTGCTAAATTTGGCATACAATTTCTTTTCCCTCAGAGTTTGGAGGGCCATCCTCAAATGATTCTCGTGCTCTTGTTCACTTCAGGAGTTAACGAGGATATGATCAATAAATACCACCACAAAGCTGTCCAGGAAAGGTTTAAACACTTTGTTCATCAAATCCATAAATGCGGCCGGAGTATTAGTTAGACCGAATGACATCACCACAAATTCGAAATGCCCATACCTTGTCCGAAAAGATGTTTTAGGGATATCACACTCCCTAACCTTCAACTGATGGTATCTGGAACGGAGATCAATTTTTGAGAAGTGAGTGGCACCTTGTAGCTGGTCAAACAAATCATCAATCCTCCACAGTGGGTACTTGTTCTTAACTGTTACTTTACTCAGTTGCCTGTAATCAATACACATACGGAGAGACCCGTCCTTCTTCCTTACAAACAACACAGGAGCACCCCATGGTGAAGTACTAGACCGAATGAAACCCTTCTCTAATAGGTCCTTCAACTGCTCCTTCAATTCTTTCAACTCTGCAGGGGCCATCCGGTACGAAGGAATAGAAATAGGCTGAGTATCTGGAAGAAGGTCTATGCCGAAATCTATCTCTCTATCCGGAGGAATGCCCGATAAGTCCTTGGGGAACACATCCAAAAATTCATTCATCACGGACATAGACTCGAGAGTAGGCACCTCAAAATCTGTATCTCGGACCCTTACCATATGATGGATGCACCTCTTAAAATCATTTTTTATGCCTTGAGGTAGGAAATAAAGCTACCTTTAACAGAGGAATCACTACCCTTCTATTCAAGAACTGGCTCACCGGGAGGTTGGAACCGGACCTTCCGGGTTCTACAATCTATGGAGGCATAGTATGCATGCAGCCAATCCATTCCCAGAATCACATCAAAATCAAACATTTCAAGTTCCACAAGATCACATGGAAAGATTTTATGCAACACAGCAACAGGACACCCATAATAGACTCTTTGAGCAACAATAGATTCACCCACGGGGGTGTAGACCGAGAAAGGCTCTCTTAAAATTTGGGGTTTCAGGCCGAACTTAACGGCCAATAGCGGAGTCACAAAAGACAAGTTTGCACCTGGGTCAAGCAAAACATAAGCATCAAAATAAAAAACTTTTAACCTACCAGTCACCATATCTAGAGCCTCCTCGACATCCTGGCGAGCATGAAGTGCATAAAACCTGTTGTTCCTTGGGGCAACACCTTGGGGACCCCTTTGTTGACCCTGCCCACCTTGGGCTACCTGACCTCGACCTCCGCGCGCGCTCCTCGGGCAATCAGCAACTTTATGGTCCTTACTTTCACATCCAAAGCAAAGTCCCAATTCCCTCCGACAGGCACCTGTGTGGGGCCTCCCACACTTGTCACACATCAGATGTCCTGGTCCACCACCCACCTGAACCCCGGGAGGGGGTGCCCGAGCATTAGCCACCCGAGCTCCCGAGCCTTGGCCCTGTTGGAAGCGACCAAACCCAACATTCCTAGCACCGGAGAACCTACCATCAAAGCGGGCTCTCTTGGGATCATGTTCCCTTTTCTCCTTGAGTTTTTCCCCCCCAATCTGCTCAGCATACACCATAAGTCTGGCAATATCCATGTCCCCAATTAGCATACCAGTCCGACATTCTTTCACCAGTAAGTCAGAAATACCTGATATAAATTTGTGCATCCTTGCACGGGGATCGGCCACCAGGGACGGAGCATATTTGGATAGCTTGGTAAATTTGAGGGCATAATCCCTCACACTCATATTCCCTTGCTTGAGGTTAATAAACTCGGTCATTTTGGCCTCCTTCAGCTCGAGTGGAAAGAAGCGGTCAAGGAAGGTAGTTTTGAAATCCCCCCATTTCACATTACCATCACAAACCCTCTCCATGGCTCACTGAGTATACCATACCTGGCTATATCCTTCACCTGGTAGGCAGTCAGTCAAGCTTTTTCCTCAGAAGAGACACCCATAATATTCAGTATTTTTGAGAGCTCATCAATGAACTCCTGAGCATCCTCATCAGCCCTCGACCCGTGGAACTCCCGGGGATTCATCCGAGTGAAATCCCTTACAATAGAAGCGAGTGTAGGGTCCCATGGCAAATTGGCCTACCTTACCTGAGCGGTCACCACTTGTGCAAGCATGACGAAGGCGGCACGAAATTCACCATTGGAGATAAGCTCCTCCATAGGCTCGGGAGGGGCCTGATCCTCAGCAACCGGAGCCAACCTAGGTAGTGGAGGCCTTCCTCGAGGTATTTACTGAAATAGATTAACGACACTAATAAGTAAGAGAATTCATAACTAGCCACAACACGATATTAGACACAAAGAAGGGAGGAATTTCCTAAGACGTCTTCATAGCCTCCCACTCATAGGTATGGTGCACTTCACACCCATGAATAGGACTCTACTCAACGCGGCACGTTGAGCTCCGAGGACCATTGAAAACCCAAGGCTCTGATACTACCTTTTGTCACGACCCGGGGTCGGGACCTAGATGTGACACGGCGAATGGGGACCCGAAAGTCCCCAATCAAGCCTCAAAGTTTCAAAAATTAAAGACAAATATCAAAGGGGAAAAATTCTAAATCCAAAAGAAGAGCATATCTTTATAGATAGATCAAAATGACAAGTTTTTACAACACCCAACACATGCCTCTAAGAAGGGACGGGGACCAGGACAAGGTCCAGGCTCACCCTCAGCAAAATAAATATACATAGGGAACCCAAGGAATAAAGTTTGCCCTCGGAAGACGGGGCTCACCATAAAATAGCTGCAAAGGGGAACTACTCGTCCTGCAGATAGTGCTCAAACTGCTCGGTCCCTGCATGGTAAGATCATGCAGGCATAGAGTACGCGTTAGTACTTTTGAATGTACTAAGCGGGTATGCAATGCGCGT
This sequence comes from Solanum rostratum, assembly GCA_029948455.1. Taxonomy (NCBI): domain Eukaryota; kingdom Viridiplantae; phylum Streptophyta; class Magnoliopsida; order Solanales; family Solanaceae; genus Solanum; species Solanum rostratum. Next base: position 24,411,201 of record CM057056.1, read on the forward strand.
AACTTACCGAACCTGCATATCCATGTTTGCTGGCAAGGGCACATAATATACAAGAACATATAAGCAATAGGATTCAATATACAAGGTGCCATGGGATGCGTGATGCGTACAATGCTATAGTGCTTCTATACATATATAACGGGGATGGATTATAACCGATAAACCAAATCCATGCGAGCTATTACATAAATTGGACCGATTGGGACCTCCCACCGGTAGGGAGAAGATTACCTGCCAAGGGTAATCTACACCACACCTTACAACTCCATTTTTCGGTGGATGGTCACCTTCCTTATGACCCACTTTTCGGAAGGATTTATAGAATTAAAGCAAGACAAATCATAACTATATACAGATAGATGAATTACATCCGTCCCTATGTGGGCACATAGTTCAAGGAAAAAGGGGAGGACCCCTAATCCATCGGTGCTAAGTCTTACACATCCCACAAGAATACTTATATATATATATGCTTTCAAGAGAGTCAAGTGCAAGCTTCATAACTTCAAGACACATTTAGGCTCGACGCCAAATTATAAGATCATGTTCAAGATGCCAATGCATGGAATAGCTCATCTACAAGTACAAGATGGTGCAAGCACCCAAGATGCTCCAAGGTTCAAGATTATAGACATACCGGGATCACCTTCTTGTCATATCCCATGTCTTTCCAAAATTCATATCATAATTCCTTTTTAGGATGAAATTGAGCTTAATCCCAAAATTCCAAGATTTCTACATACCAATGTCATGAAGTATGATGCAATGCATAATGTAGGAATGGCATGGGCAATGTGGATTATATCTAAAACATGATATAATATAAAAACTAGGAAATTCAATAAAATTAATAGAAATGGTAGTAAATATCACCCATGCATAATAACACATTTAAAGGGACATGCATGTTCATAATTTCATAATCCAAATAGTTTATTATAATAAAACTAACATAACCCAAGATTTGGAGTCTTAAATACATATGCATGGCTTAAGCTACCAAGAACAAGTAGTAAAATTCACATGTTTAAAGTAGACAAAGTTCATAAACTAGTTTAAAAGGGACTTTGGGTCTTCTTGGTTGAAAAGAACCAAGAATTAAACCCCGCATACCTGGTAGAAGACAACTTGAAGAGGAAATGGACTCAAATTGAAGGCCTTAGCTTGAGGAATCCTAGTGAGAAGATGGGAGTCTTAAAGGAGTGCACTTTTAGAGAGAGAGTGAGTGAGAGTGGAAATGGGCTAAAAATGGTGAAGTCCCTCTTATATAGGGAGCTTAGAAAGGGTGGGAAATGATAAAATTTTCGTTGGAACAAGCCAATATTTCAAAAATGCCATTAATGAAACGGACCAGGAATTAATTCATCTGAGGTATACAGTCCAGTATACGGTCCGTGAAGTGTCACACGGACCATCTACTGTGTCGTCGACCCATACTTAGAATTTTCAGAGGCAAGATTTTTTGGACTAAGTGTTAAAAGGCGGACAGGTAAACGGACCGTCTGGGGTCACACAGACCGTCACTCCATCCATACAAAGGTAGCTCCCCACACCAAGGGTTCGGACGGAGGGCCACACGGACCATCTAGCGTCACACGGACCGTGTGGTGGCCCATTTACCCTCTACTTTTCGGGTGCCACTTCACGGGAGGTCACACGGTCTGTGTGCCTTCACACAGGCTATGTAGGCCCTTCCGTGAGGTGATGCCTGGCAAAATATCTGGGCAATTTCGGGGACCTTAAAGTGACGTCAAGGATCGGGGGCCTTTCAGTCAACTAAGTTGTGCTCTCCCTACTCCGAAGGATTCTTATTTATATTTTCATCTAGCTATTATAGTCAAACTTAAGACTAGCTTTATTTTGATTTGAGGTAGTCATGGGTATGTAATTGACACCCTTGAATAGTTGATAGAGGTTTCATGCACTAGAGACGAATTGTTGATCGGGTATTATATTGATCTATTTTCTTTCATAGTAGCCTGATTGGTTTGATATGATTATATAAGGCTCAGATTGTCTACCTTTTATTATCATAGTCTTCCACTGATTTGTTAAAAATGTTGATTGAATGAATGTGATCAGACTATATGGTTCGAGGGACTAAAAATAGTCTCTGAGTGTCGACCACATCCAGGGTAGCCTCCTGGGGCGTGACAAACTTGGTATAAGAGCACAGAGTTCAAGTGTCCTTGTGAGTCTACGAAGTTGTGTCTAGTAGATTCTTGTTTATAGGTGTGTTGTGCACCACACTTTATAAGCAGTAGGCTATAGGACATTAGAAAAGGTTACACTTCTTCGTATTCTGATTCATGTGATAGAGTTAAAACTCTATGAAAACTCTTTTCTAATTTGTGTGTCACGCGTTTGCAGGATCGTGATCATGCCTCCAAGAAGAGTTTTTAGCGGAAGAGGGTGTCCTTCCATACAAAATTTTAACCAACCTGACCCTCGGGATCATGGCGAGCCCATAGGCCCAACTATCTCTTTTGAGCAACCACCACAAGTAGAAATCTCGAATGTTGAGCTTCGTCAGGCTATCCAGACTTTAGCCCAGGTCATGACAGCACCTACTTCTAGACAAGAAGTGCGTAGATAGTATGCGTAGGACACATCTAGAGTCCGTGAGTTCTTGAGGATGAATCCGCCTGAGTTCATTGTGTCTATACCCAATGAGGATCCTGAGAACTAAATTGATGAGCTTCAGAAAGTATTTTAGGTGATGCATGTGGCTGATATTGATAGAGTTGAGTTGGATGCCTACCAGCTCAAAAGTGTTGTCAGACTGTGGTTTGATCAGTGGAAGAAAGGTAGAGGAGAAAAAGCCCCAGTGTTGACTTGGGCAATGCTCGAGGAAGCTTTTTTGGGGCGTTCCTTTCTGAGAGAACTGAGGGAGGCCAAGGTAAGAGAGTTCTTGAATCTGAAATAGGGCTCTATGACTGTGCAGGAGTATGAGCTCAAGTTCACCCAGCTATCTCGCTATGCTCCGGATATGGTTGCAGATATGAGAGAGAGAATGGGGTTGTATGTTGATGGGTTGAACAAAGGGCCAAAGAAAAATAGAAGAGGAGCTATGCTTATGAGTGATATGTATATTGGGAGGTTGATGAATTATGTACAACAAGCTGATAAGGAGGGGCAGCAAGATAGGGAAGAGTACAAAAATAAGAGGGCTAAGACATCCAATTATAGTCTTCGGAAGAGGGGGAATGGGAATGGTAGCAGGTTTTAGTCAGGGCCAGCACCATCATCTGGTAGTGCACTTGTGCCCAGAAATAGAAATGAACAGAGGTCTCAAATTTTGGAGCCCAGGGATCTCAGTCACAGGCTAGTGTGGCTCAAGGTTCATGCGGTACGCCACTATGTGGTAAGTGCAGCAAGTTACACTTGGGAAGATATTGTGAAGGATGTGATGCTTGCAAGTGTGGCCAACTGGGTCACTTTCAGAAGGATTGTCCAAAATGAGCTGATAGGGCTCTGTCTTCTACACCATCCCCACCAGCTAGAGGAAACCAGAAAGGTGCTACATCAGGCACAAGTGGAGCTACAAACCGTTTGTATGCCATGGGTAGTCGCCAAGATCAGGAGAACTTTCCAGATGTTGTGATGAGTATGATTCGAGTCTTTATTCTTGATTCCTATGTTTTGATGGATCCCGGTGCCACATTGTCATTTGTGTCTCCTTATGTGGCTAGTAAATTTGATAGAACTCCAGAGTGTCTTCTTGAACCCTTCGATGTTTCTACTCCAGTTGGTGAGTATATTCTAGCTGCAAAAATCTATAGAGATAGTGTTCGTCCATCAAAAGGATACTCTTGTTAATTTGATTGAGTTAGAGATGATTAATTTTGACGTGGTCCTTGGCATCATCATAAGGATACTATTGCTAATTTCATTGAGTTAGAGATGATTGATTTTGATGTGATCCTTGGCATGAATTGGCTTTACGCCTGCTATGCCTCCACTGATTGTAGGGCCCGAAACGTTAAGTTCCAATTCTCGAATGAACCGGTCCTAGAGTGGAAGGGTAATTTTGTTGCACCTAAGGGTAAGTTTATTTCCTACCTTAGGGCCAGAAAGCTAATCTCTAAAGGTTATATCTATCACCTCATGGGAGTTAAGTCTAATGATGTTGAGCTTTCTACTCTAAAGCCAATCTCGATTGTGAATGAGTTTCCAGAAATACTTTCTGAGGATCTGCGTAGAGTCCCTCTTGATAGAGAGATTGACTTTGGGATTGATGTTCTTCCTAACACCCAACCTGTCTCAATTCAACCTTATAGGATGGCCCCCGTTGAGTTGAAAGAATTGAAAGAGCAATTGAGAGATATGTTAGAGAAGGGCTTTATTAGGCCGAGTGTTTCTCCTTGGGGTGCTCATGTCCTATTCGTGCGAAAGAAAGATGGGTCTCTTAGAATGTGTATTGATTATAGGCAACTTAACAAGTTCATGATAAAGAATAAATGTCCTCTCCATGGGATAGATGATCTATTTGACCAACTTCAGGGTGCCTCTTGCTTCTCAAAGATAGATCTCAGGTCTGGTTACCATCAGTTGAAGGTAAGGGAATGTGACATCCCAAAGACAGTCTTTAGGACTAGATATGGCCATTTTGAGATTTTAGTCATGTCCTTTGGGTTGATTAATGCGCCTGCAACCTTCATGGATTTGATGAATAGAGTATTTAGGCAGTATCTTAATATGTTCGTGATCGTGTTTATCAATGACATTTTGGTGTATTCAAGAGATGAGGAGGAGCATCCAAGCACCTCAGAATTTTCCTCCCAACCCTCAAAGACCACGAGTTATATGCAAAATTTTCGAAGTGAGAATTTTGGATCAAGTCAGTGGCTTTTCTAGGCCATATTGTCTCGGGTGATGGTATTCGAGTAGACACCCAAAAGATTGAAGCAGTTAAGAACTGGCCCAGACCGACCTCTCCAACCAACATAAGAAGTTTCTTGGGCTTGGCAGGCTACTACCGCAGATTTGATGAAGGATTTTCTTCCATATCCTTACCATTGATTAAATTAACTCAGAAGAAGGTCAAGTTTCAGTGGTCTGATCAATGTGATTAGAGTTTCCAAGAGTTGAAAATAAGATTGACTACTACACCAATTCTTACCTTGCCTGATGGGACAAAGGATTTTTTGATATATTGTGATGCATCAAGAGTGGGATTGGGTTGTGTGCTGATGCAAAGGGGAAAAGTGATAGCTTATGCTTCTAGACAGCTAAAGGTTCATGAGAGGAACTATCCAACCCATGATCTTGAGTTGGCAGTGGTGGTGTTTACACTTAAGATTTGGCACCACTATCTATATGGAGTACATGTGGATGTGTTCAGTGACCATAAGAGCCTGTAATACATCTTCGGTCAGAAAGAGCTTAGCCTGCAGCAGAGGAGATAGTTGGAGTTGCTCAAAGACTATGACATGAGCATCCTCTACCACCCAGGTAAAGCTAATATCGTTACGGATGCTCTTAGCAGGTTGTCAATGGGCAGTACAACCCATGTTGAGGAAGGGGAGAAAGAGTTGGCTAAGGAAGTGTGTAGATTGACTTGATTGGGAGTTCAACTCGAACAGAATGATCCAGGAGAAGTCAATGTCATCAATGGGTCTGCTTCATCTTTAGCAGTGGAGGTAAAAGAAAAGCAAGACCAAGATCCTGTTCTACTTCAATTGAAGAAAGTTGTGCATAAACATAAGGTGATGATTTTCTCCAGAGGGGGATATGGAGTGTTGAGATACCAGGGTAGATTGTGTGTACCAAATGTTTATGGTGTTCGAGATAGAATTATGGATGAAGCCCACAAATCTAGATATTCCGTACATCCTGGCTCTATGAAGATGTACCACGACTTTAGGGAAGTCTATTGGTGGAGTGGAATGAAGAGGGATATTGTTGAGCTTGTTTTCAAGTGCCCAAATTGTCAACAGGTTAAAATTGAGCTTCAAAGGCCATGATTAGCACAAAACTTTGAAATTTCTAAATGGAAGTGGGAGATGATCAATATGGACTTCGTTACTAGTCTACCGAGGTCTCAAAAGCAACATGACTTGATATGGGTGATTGTGGATAGGATGACTAAATCAGCTCACTTCTTAGCAGTTAAGACGACCGACGTTGTAGAAGAATATGTCAAGTTGTACATCTGCGACATTGTGAGGTTGCATGGAGTTTCCTTTTCCATCATTTCGAATAGAGGAGCTCAATTCACATCCCAATTTTGGAGATCTTTTCAGAAAGAATTGGGTACTAAGGTGAATCTGAGCACTGCCTTTCATCTTCAGATAGATGATCAGGCAGAGTGTACTATTTCGACCTTGGAAGATATGTTGAGGGCTTGTGTCCTTGACTTTAAGGGAAATTGGGATGACCATTTACCTCTAATTGATTTTGCATATAACAATAGTTATCATGAAAGTATTCAGATAGCTCCTTATGAGGCTTTGTGTGGGATGAGATGTAGATCACCAATTAGGTGGTTTGAAGTTGGTAAAGCCAATTTAATTGGTCTAGACTTGGTCCATCAATCTATGGAGAAGGTAAAGGTTATTAGAGAAAGGTTGAGGACCACACAGAGCAGCCAGAAATCTTACACTGACGTGAGAAGAAGAGACTTAGATTTTGGGGTGAATGATTAGGTATACTTGAATGTGTCACCCATGAAGGGCGTCATATGATTTGGGAGAAAGGGGAAACTAGTCCTTGTTATATTTTCCCCTATAAGATTGTGAAGAGGATTAGGAAGGTTGCTTATGAGTTAGAGTTACCTTCTGTGCTAGACGCGATTCCTCCAATTTTTCACGTCTTGATGTTGAAGAAATGCTTGGGAAATCCTTCGTTGGTAATCCCTATTAAGAGTATTGTAGTGAAGGATAGCTTGTCCTAAGAAGAGGTTCTAATCCAAGTCCTTGATCGTCAGGTTCGCAAATTGAGAACCAAAGAGATAGCTTCAGTAAAAGTCCTGTGGAGGAATTAATATTTTGAGGAAACCACCGAAAGGTTGAGTAAGATATGAAAGATAAATATGTGCATCTATTTGTGCCTAATAATGAGAATGTTGAAGGTAACTTCATTACTCTTGATTTGAGTTGATTTGTCCGTCCCTAAGTTGATTTGTCTATTCTTGAGTCTGAATATCAATTGTATAGATTGTTGATTGGTCGATTGAGTGTTAAGAGGAGTCTTGATAGTTATTCGTGCCTCGAGTCCACCTTTTCTCTTCATTCGAGGACGAATGATTTCAAGGGGGATAATGTAACACTCGATAAAATTACCAAAATACCCTTAGATGAGAGCCGCTCGCATAACGCATCTTCCCAAACTCTGTTGGCAAATTCAAAGCTGGAAATACGATCAGCATAAAAAATTATGTGGGAAAATGGTCTTGGGTAATTTTTAAAGCAACCGAATTGAAATATAATTTTTGAATGCGAATATGTGATTCCAGAATAGTGCATGACATGTCTGCGTCACAGACTTGTTACGAATTTACACTTGGTTGTGGTCTCAATATTTTCTACGAGATTAGGAAACTCAATAAAAAAATTGATGAAAAACCCAAAAAATGACCAAGTTCATGATGCGGACTTTGTATGCCAAATGAAAAATTTTCAGTTTTTTGCGAGGAGCATTCTAGACCTTTTCCAACCCTTCCTAAACTTAAAACACGATCAAAATAGTTTTTTTTTTAGCGTAAAAGGTGTTTTAACAACCATTCTTAAGCCTTTCTAAACTTCTAACGAAGACTAGGGCTAAGGAGAAGAGAAGAAGAGCAAGGGTTCAAGAGAATCGAAGACGAATTCTTGCAAGGTTGATTGTTAGCTTACTAGGTATGTAAGGCTAATCTAAGAGATGAAATTTCTCTTCAATATGTCCTTTGATTGAGGTAGATTGATATATGAACGTATTGAATCTTTATGCATTTTTCTTGTGAATTATACATATCCAAGTATTTTCACATATTGATGATCATCATAAATTTGATTTACTGAACAAATGCGTGTACATGAGTTATTTCATAAACCATATATATTACTTTGTAAAAGAATGAATAAATGAACCTACGAATTGAGTCTAGAGCCTTGATTTGAGAATGTTAATTGTGGTTACGATGTGAGCATGATAATAGGTTGATAGAACTTGATAGTCCTAAGAGTCCTTATAATTGAACTTAAAATATTATATTCCTCTAATTGATGGTCCTCTTAATGATTGGTCTAAGCTCCTTTGAAAGATTGATTAAGAATAGAGTTTATTAGATAATTGATAGATCAAAAGGCCCGATTGTGATAAAACTGATGGAATGATGAGAGTCCTTATAAGACTAATTGATATGGTTGATTGAGATGGATTGTCTTACGAGCGTTGAGTCATGGGAGGAGTATTGAGCACCAAAATGAGTAAGAGTACGCCCAACTCGAACTCATAAATTACGTCGCCAAGCGTAGGTGAAGATTGAATTCATTAAAATCAGATGTTCCCTCTTGATTGGAAGTCCCTGAAACAATAGTTGACTTGATTGACCAGATCCATTATGGATCTGATTCGTTCTTTACCTGGCAAGTACGGAACAACTGTGACAACATCAGTGAGATTGTTGTACAATCATTGGCTCATAAGTAATTATATTGTCAAATAAGAGAAACTCCAAGATAGCTATACTGATAGTACTCTGATTTGATTAGATTGGATTGGATTTGGATTGGATTGGAATTGATGGGTCATTGTCTACTCTTTATTCTTGCTTTAGATAGACATTTGACACTTTTGATTGAGTATTTTTGCGTTGATTATTGCTCTACCTATATCTGTTCCATTCATCTATTTCACATACTTGTACATTCCACGTACTGACGTCCATTTTGGACTGCATCGTTTCATGATGCAAAAGATAGGTACTAGAGATCAGCAACAGGCGCACCATTGAGGATCTATTGCAGTCAGCTGAGTTGGTGAGCTCTCCCCTACTCCGAAGGAGTCTCATTTATATTTTCATCTAGCTTTTAGAGTCAAACTTTAGACTAGCTTTATTTTGATTTACGGTAGTCATGGGTCTATAATTGACACCCTTGATAGTTGATAGAGGCTTCATGGACTAGAGTCGAATTGTTGATCGGATATTATGTTGAGCTAGTTTCTTTCATATTAGTCAGATTAGTTTGATATGATTATATAAGGCTCAGATTGTCCACCTTTTGTTATCATAGTCTTCTGCCGATTTGATTAAATGTTGATTGAATGAATGTGATGAGGCCAAGTGGTTCGCTTGGGGACTAAAATAGTCTCTGAGTGTCGGCCACGTCCAGGATACCCTCCCGGGGCATGACACTGACATCAGTTTGATGTCAGCGCGTGAATTTCAATAGTAGACAAATTAAGGGGATATTAATTGAAATCAATTAAGGGGCATAAATGTAAGGGAGTATATGGATGGATATAGTTTGCTTTAAGGGAAAACTATACAAAATAGTCTTAATATGAAATTATTTACCCTTAATGGATGTAATCCAAATTATTTATCCTTAATGGACCCATGCTCAAAGTATTTACTTTCTTACCCCACTTTCCCTATTTTATTCGCCCATGATGTCATGCTAATGTCAGTATGAATATTATGAAATAATCATTTGTGATACTTCAACGGTATATATATATTTCTATTATATATAAAAGCCATGAGAAGATGACCAACGACAGTTCAGTAATATTTTTTACTAATGTATAGGCAAATCTGTAATTATACTCATCATACCAAGGCAAATGATAAATATCTCACCTCAAATTTCTATTCTAAAACAAAATAACACAGTCAAGGTAATTCTAGAATGCCCGCAAAATCACTTAATTACTACACAAACACACAATTTTTTTAATTCTAGAAGCATCTACTCTATTGCTCTTGTCTTCCTTTTAAATATAGACTATTTTTTTCACACTAAAAAATAATGGTAGCAATTTCAGTTAGTAGTTTATTTTTAAATTTTTGGTCCTAAGCTTCCTCTTGAATCTTTTTAATTTTTTTAATTTAGTGGCTGAGTTCATGATATTATTTTCTTGTAAAATCTTTTAATAAGATATCTTCGAAATGGTACGAGAAGATATTTGTTTTGTCATGTTAATAATTTTGTGTAAATATTTTCTTCTCATTGATTTGAAATATAATGTTTGTTGTTTGTATGCCATTTTTTATTTTTCTTTATCTTTTGATGTATCTTGAACTTTGTATGTGTGAAGAGCTAGACTTGAAACTATAAAATTGGTTATTAAAGTTATTGCATATGAGTGTTTTGCCATTTTTTACTTAGATTTTTTCTTTAAATAGATTTACAATGTTTGAATTAATCACAGTTGATTAACATTAAATTTTATTTTATTTTTGCTTTAATTTTTACTCATAATTATTCTAGGTGTTTCTGATACTGATAGAGAAGCTAGCAGTATAGTTACTATATTATTGCTATCAATTATGATATTATTTTTAATAGAGATGCAAATAGTACTATTTCAATTTCTCATTCTAAAGTAAACTAATGAAAATTCTCTGATTAAAAAAACTAAATAAATTATTTCTCTTATGAAATATTAATAAATATCATAAACATAATATTGACAAATTTAAATTTCATAAGCTTTATGTTTAGTCAAATATAATAATATGCATATATTCTTTTAGTTGGTCCAATAATTTTTATTCCAAAATTATTTTATATGTCACTATAATTTATATAAAAAAATTTATTAAAAAGATTTATCAATTAAATCTAGACATAATACATACAAACATTCCTTATGATTTGAAATGATATGTAGTGTTTTTCACTAGAGATATAAATGATACAAAAACTTTTAAATATGTATCATCAAATCATGAAAAAAAATTAAAATAAATATTTATCATGCTAATAAAGTAAAAATAGTTATCTAATAAATTTTATTCTCTTCTTAAGATAGCCAAATAACTGTATTTTATTCCAATATTTTATTATTTTATGATATATAAAAAATTAAATAGAATTGTGATTGTGTGTTGTGGATAAAAATAGTATTTAAGTATTATTTATAAAATAAATTTACTACTTTGCTTAATATATATTAATAGTCCATTAAATTTGTTAGTAAATTTCATGTCGACACTCGAGCTATGACTTGTTCCGATTGAGCATCTAAATATATGATCTTCATATGAGACATTTTTCATTTAAATTTTGAAAAAAAAAATGTGTACATGTTCACAGATGTCTATTAGATAGTTATGTTAATCATATAAAATATGTCATCTCATTTGAAATACATATAATTAAAGGAGGTGTGACATATTTTATATCCAACATAATTTAATATTTGTGTTTGACAATAAAATGAATATTAGGTTAGATACTCGTTTCATGTTGGTTGTATTGATATCCTATCAGTATCATATAGTTTTGAGCTTATTTTAAAAAAATAGAACGATTAAGAGAAAATTATTAAAGTCACAAAATCATTTATTAAACTCTAAATTAGTAGAAAATAAATTCTTGTGATACTCTGTCGGCATATTGATACCCTATCGATATCATATAATTTTGAGCTCTTTATTAATAAATAAAATAATTAAGAGAAAATTATTAAAGTCATAAACTTATTTATTAAATTTTAAATTAGTAGAAAATATATTTTTTGTGATAATTTGTCAGTATATTGATACCATATTGGTATCATATAGGACTGAACTTAATCCCCTATGATACCCTATCTGTATATGTATACCCTTCGAGGGACATAAATATAAAGGGGTATACTGATGTAAATAATTTGCTTCAAAGGAACATAAGCTTAGTTTCCCTTGCTTTAAAGGGGTATGGGCTTGTTTTTTTTTTAATTTTTTAGGGGCATAAGTTTGTATTTTCGAATCATTACATCCTACAAGTTATACTATGTGCCCTTAAAGAACTTATATCCCGCTAAGCATAAGTTCAATTTCTGAAGACAAAAATTAAATATCAGCCCTTTCAAAGGGTAACCTGTGCAATAGACCATTTTTAAAGAAGGAAAAATTACAACACAATGCATATGGGTGATCTAGCTTACATATATATGTACACAGTGTATAAGTTGTGTATACTTGTAAAAAATACACATATACTATACATACGATGTACATTACGAGTGTATATATTTTGTATGCTTAGATCACTTTTGTACATATTTTGTAAACTAGTTAATCCAACTGTATATGTTGATAAGTATCCCTTTAAGTAGCCTTAATACTTTACATTGGCCGTATCCTAAAAATAAGCACATTATTGTAGCAACACTTACAACAACAACAACATACCCAGTTGAATCCCACAAGTGGGGTCTGGAATTGTAGCAACACTTAACTGCTAAAAATTCAATGGTACTTCTTCACTAGGAAATTAGACTAATTGAGTAAATGACCTTGAAAAATTGATTATTTTGGATATGCTTATCGAAATAGGCAAACCTTCAACGCTAAAAATGAAATTCATTAAATTTGAAAATAGCCCATGAAAGAGACAGATAAAAGTTCAAGACAATCCACCTTCAAAGCAATGTTTATAAATCACCATCCACTTCATTTCCTCTACTTGCATAGTGATACTAAAGTTAGTTACTTTGATGTGACAACAAATAATTTTGAACTTACAGAGTAAATGCAGTAACCATACATGAAATTAACCCATTGGAGGTGCTCGTTCTATTTGATTGCATAGAATTGGTCTGCATCATCTGAAGTAACACTAAAGTTCTTCAAGTGTTTTTTTCCTTTGGTTTCAGGACCCAAAGCCTAACAAAAACAATTGTAGATGATGATACCATTGTATAAATGATGAATGTTCCTGCCAATAATAAGCAGTTTTTTAGAGTTGTTCGTAGCATTCTTACAAACAATGTATAGAAGGAGAGAAGGGTAATTATAATACGCGATACGCGCACCTCCTTCGCTCCAAGTCAAAAGAAAGTCAGCTGTCATTGTAAGAACTCCATGATGTTAGCCAATTTGCTAATGTAGAAACACCTCCACCAAAATTTTTAATGCTCATTGCCAATATCTAGACAAATAATTTCGAATAAGGTTTTATAATGCTTGAATTGCACTATTTTGATTGCTAATAGAATAAGGTTTGATAGCTAATCTGAAAAATCTTTTTACATTTAATCTGCTAATTTTATAACCCCAGAGCAAATGACATCATTAAAATCTGAAAATTCATTAGTAAAGACTCTGAAATAGGCGGAGAATACAAACGTTGTGTAGTAAAGGGGAGACAAGTAGAAGTTGAAGCATGAACAATACCACAAGTCCAACAAGTGATAAATATTACTAAGGCAGAATGCCAACTTTTGGGCGTGAAATCCTGGTTTCAAGTAGAAAAATATTAGTGTGTAGTTAAACAAGAAATATTATTATATCGGATAAATGCCTGATAAATTCTGAAGGATGTAAATTTGAAGTTACCGACCATCAGGTAGAATGTTGTTTGCAACAAGGAAGCTGCTAACTGTCATTAAACTGTGTGTCTATATAAAAGTTGTCTTTCTCTTGCTGTGTTTTAAATGTACTATTTTCTGCCTATACCTATGATTAGAAGTACACCCTACCCGCCTTGTCCACCAGTGATTCAACTATAGAAGTACTCAAGAACAATAACAGCACAAAACTGATAACTGTATATCTCGGGAATGACTTACCTGAATAGCCCTGATTCCAAATGTTGCGGCTTTACTGGATGAAACTCCTGTTAATTTGAAAAGCATCGCAATTAGAATTATTTACTCTGTATGTAGCTTCTCATGGCTAACAACTACAAATACAATTTAATGATGATGAAGTTCTTCAAGATACTAGTCCATAAGACGTTTAGCATTTACTTCCACCAATTCCAAGAAAAGGGAGCTACACCATTAACATGTTCGTCTAGGATTTTGTTTCAATCTATGGATAACTATCCCATAGTTATCAAATCATTTTATGATTCTAGATTGAAAACTTCATAGATGATCGAAGAACTGACTCACCAGCGATTTGAAGATGTTATACATCAAGACACCATTAGAAAAGCGACCCTTGAGAAGAGTAAGGGGAATTCAAGAATATTTACATAGATCACCATCTCTTGAAACATAATGTACAATGCACAAGTTTTGTACCTTCTCTTAAGCTCAGAAAAATGAATGGTAGCTTGTTTACTCGATGATCCACAGATTTCTGGACAAAGGATATGAACAACAAAACAAGCACAAACATATTTTATGAGGAGATTGAAGGTTCAGAATACTTGAGAACCGACAGATAACCAGCTCAATTGATTTACCTTGATCTCAAGTACACTACATATGTATATATTGGCGTTGCAATACATAAATATTTTGTCAATATTGGTGTTGCAATACATATGTATTAGGTGATATATATATATGTGTGTGTATTTGAGTAAAGTTTAGACTTCGTAACTCAAATACATATATATATTTTGTCAATATATATATATATATATATATATATATATATATATATATCCTTAATCAAATACACTGATAAAAAAATATTTAATAATGTGTCAGATAGATTAATATTGTATCAGATACAAGCGTTAATCTCCAATAATGCTAAATCATAAATACATGTTGTCACACCCAAACTCAAGGGGTGCAACTAGCACCTAATGTCAAACTTAGGCTTGAGACGACCACGCTGAACCATTTGCTACGAGCGCATAGTTGCCACACAATTAAAAAACAACAGGTATATCTCAGCCTAAAAATAAGTAATTAGCCAGCAGGGCCCCTATCAACAACTCGATAAAGGAAACGGTTACTCCCAATAGTTCATATAAAAAAATAACAAACTAGAACGTAAGTTATGTTTGGGATATCGAGGCCACCATTATATCTATACAGAAGTTGAAAGCAGGTATATACCAAGACAATATATCAAACAACTATCAAGCCTCAACAAACCAAAAACTATGCCAACATTGCGATTTACGTAGATATACAACCCACCCACTAGTCTGCAAATTTCTAAGAATAGTAAAGCTTGGTGGAACAGGGCCCCAATCTATTCAAAAATATATAGAACAAAAGTCGATAGATCTGCTAGCAGCTCTGTAGGAAAGAGGCTCGCCAATCTGCTAGAAGTCAATCATGTTGTTAGGGAGGTCTATCGGATCGTCTGTCGATATATACACGCATCAATGAAGCGGCCCCAAGTAATGGGGCATCAGTACAAGATAATGTACCAAGTATGAAAGGGCAATAACCTAAATGAATAGGTATCATAATATACTCAATGGAATCAAGTAAGAAAGTCAAGAATAAAATAAGCATATCGACTTGCTCCTGAATCTAAGCATACCAAAATAATGAAACAATAATCTGACAAAGCCCCCATAAGCTCAGCAAGTACGAACAACAGACAAGACCACCTACCTAGGCCCCCGTAAATCTAGAAGGTGTCAATTGAATCTAAATACTCCTATTGTAGCCCCTTAACCCCGTAGGCAGTCATGTGGCCCTCTTAGGTAATAATATAGCCCCATAGACAACATTACAACTCTCTTAGGCATCAATATAGTCTCATAAGAAACTCATAGCCCTATTAGGCAATAACATAGTGTCATAGGTAACATATAGCCCTTTTAGGCATCAATATAGCCCCATAGTAACTTATAGCCCTCTTAGGAATAACATAACCCCATAGGTAATACATAGCCTTCTTAGGCATCAATATAGTCCCGTGGATAGCTCATAGACCTCGTAGGAACCAATCACGTTCCTGTTGTTAATTACAATAGCTCCAAGGGCAACAATATCAATTCCATAGGCTAAAAGTGAGCTATTTAGCTGTAAGCAATCTATAAGAACAGTTTTAAGTCATACCCAACATAGTGTCTGTACCAACATAATAAGAATATCGACTTAGGGAGGAATATATTCTCTTTAGCAGCCTACCATTAATAGTTATGGCTATGAGTACATTAGTGATAACAACCTAATTATTTTGCTCCTAAGCTCTAAGGAGACATGCCGAAAGAAGGGAATAACCCTTAACATATCTTTATCAATGATTTTACGTGACCTATTCACTTTTTTCAAATTCCTCCTCGATATTACAGCATGACATGGTTATAATCAGCACATGGAAACAAGGTACCATGACAAGTCGATAAAAGATGTGGATTTTGATTGCAAATTACCATTTGCAATTTATCGAAGCAAGAATCAATAAAAAGAGGGTCTTAGCTTGATTTTAAGCTCGTAGTAAAGCTCGAAGCCTTAAATGCCAGACCAGTGTTGCGCGAAGAACAAAGTATGATATACTATGAAACCGATAAAATAGATTATACCACAACGACGAGCTCAATGCGTAGAAACACTTTCATCAAGGACTTAAGTCGAGAAAACCTATAATTTAGGTGATCCTAGAAGTGTTTTTTCTAGTTTTTCTTGTATTTTATCAAAGAAAAATTGAATAATATGATATATATATATATATATATATATATATATATATATATATAAAGTCTCATCGACCTAAGGGGCCCACTAGTTGTCTCTATTGCACGGTCGTTACCAAAATGCAAATATCTCTCTATTCTAAAGTCGTGTGGACGAACGTTTCAATATATTGGAAACTAGACTCATATACCTTTTATTTGATAGGTTGTGGATCCGACAAATCTTTATATATTGAGAGAAAATCTACAAGACATTTGACCCAAATTTCAAAAAAAAAACTTTATAGAGGAACGTACTTATGATTACTCTGACCAATTCTTATTTCGCAACCCACTTAACTTTAAAACTTAAAATGCTAACTTTGACCACTTAAAATGTGAAGTAACCTATAATTCTTAATTATTAATCACTCTTTGTCTTACCACGAAGACACGAGTTCATTTAGACATTTCAAAAAATTAGGGTATTACACATGTGTATATTTTTTCAAGTACAGATGCAGATATACTGAATTAGATACATATAAGTTTAACTTAATATTGTGTCAGATACATCAATAATTTTGACCAGATCAAAAAAGTTTCTTCCTCACCTTCTTCCTCGTTATGATTTATCATAATTAATGCCTTAACCCTTCTTCTTTTGCAGAAAATTACATACTATCTTTCTTTTTTGTTCATCAAAGTTGTTTTGTTTTTAATTCTCAAATTTGAGCGACAGAAAATATCACAAATTTGCAGTGACAAATTTTTATGCCCTTTTTTGAGCAAAAATAAACAAACATTCTTCTCATTTGAAGAATCACTAGCCATGAAAGACTTTCATCCCATAGGACTCTGTAACACCACCTACAAACTCATCATCAAAATTATTGTCAATCGCATCAACCCCTTCTTACTTGACCTCATCAGTCACACGCAAAGCAGTTTCCTCCCTAAAAAAAAGAGCTACTGCCAATGCTATCTTTGTCCTGGAGTACATAAATTACTTCAAAACCATGAAGGGCAAACAAGCCAATATGATACTCAAGGTTGACCTGGAAAAAGCTTTTGACAGGCTTGAATGGACCTTCATCAGAGAAACCCCTACCTACTTCCACTTCCCTCTTAGAATTACCAAACTCATCATGTCCTGCATATGTGGAAGCCAAGTATCCATCCTGCTAAATGGCAGCACAACCAAAACTTCCTGCCTTACTAGAGGAATCAGGTACGGAGACCCGATGCTCCCTTACATTTTCATTATCTACATGGAGAGACTATCTATGGCTCTTGACATAGAAATCCATTGTAGACAATGGGACCCCATTAAAATTTTCCAAGAGGCCCCAAAATCTCTCATTTGTTCTTTGCTGATGATCTCACCCAATTTGCAAGAGCCAACCAAAACCATTAATAGGATCCTGGATCTATTTGAATTTCACTCACGGCAAAAGATTAACCTGGCTAAATCTAAATTTCTCTTCTCTGCCAACTGTACCCCTACAAACAAAACCATGTGCTCTAACCTTCTCTACATGACACCCACTGATAACTTTGAAAAATATTTGGGTTTCCCTATTTTTCATAAAAGACCCTCTGACACTGATTTCTAATTAGTCCTTAACAACATGAGGAGGAGGCTTGCAGGCTGGAATGCCAACCTCCTTAACATGGTAGGTCGCGCAGTGCTAGCTAAATCCAGCCTCAGTAGCATACACAACCATATTATGCAATACATCATGTTGCCCTCAAAAGTCACCACCCATTAATAAAATTCAAAGGGACTTTGTCTGGGGCTTGACTACAGAAGAAAAGGAAAATCCACCTCCTCAGCTGAGAAGCCATCACCAAGTGTATAGAGGGAAGAGGCCTAGGACTAGAGCAAAGTGAGCTAAGAAATAGCGTCCAGCTGGCCAACCTTGCTTGGAGCTCAGTTAAAAACCCTAATAGCCTTTGGGAAAAAATCCTAACTACCAAATACTCACCTAGGCACACCCGCAGCCCCACCACAAGAGTTATGTCTAGGACATGAAAAAACATGATAGAAGGAAAGAAGGATTGCTCCAAGGCCCTTAGATGGTCAGTCCACTCTGACAAGCAGGACAACTTCCTCAAGGACCAATGGATACCCTATCTGGGCCTCATCAGAGAAAAGGTTGAGGGACCTCTGCAACTTAGTGAAGAGAAACTTATGGTTGCTGACATGGTTGAAAATGGACAGTGGTCTCTCATCCCTTTGTCCCTGCAGTTGCCTGAGGAAATTAACACCATCATTCACAGTCATCCATTACCGAAGAATCTTAATAAGGAAGATACTCTAACTTGGACCCTCACCAAAGATGGAGAATTTACCATCTCTTCTGCTTACTCTCACATCCAAAAGAATGTCTAGAAGAATGTCCATTCTAACCTTAACCAAAGCCTTAGGGACTTCAAGTGGATATGGAAGATGCCAACACTAAACAAGATCAAATCCTTCTGGTGGAAACTCACCCATTACAGGCTCCCCACTAATAGGGGTCTGAACCCTCACCAAACTGCTACTTCTTTGACCACCTAGAGGAAGACACCAATCACATTTTCTTCAGATATAGCAATGCCGAGAAAATTTGAAAAGACATCACTGACTAGTCCAACCCCCCCCCCCCCCCCCAAAAAAAAACTTTGTCATTGGGTCTGTCAACATAGACAACTAGAAAGTGTTCGAGGACATCATCAGCCATAAACAGTTCAATCTTCTTTGAACTTGGAATCGTTGCTCCCCTACTGCTTGTGGAGCCTTTGGTGTATTAGGAACTAAAACCAATTTGAACACAAAAAGGATAATGTCCATGTGTGAAATTGCTACAACAGGGCTCTAGAATACTACCTTATGGAAGCTCAAAAGGACACTACAACCAGACACAAAGTTACCATCCACGTAAACTGGATACCACTAACAGCTGGAAGCATAAAACTCAACATTGATGGAGCAGTCAAAGAAAGCCCTGGTGTGGGAGACATTGGTAGTGTAATTCGGGACCACAATGGTAGCTGGATGGGAGGATTTAGTTACAGAGTCCCTTGGACCACCCCAGCAATGGCGAAACTCCAAGCTCTCCTTAAAGGACTCCAATGGGCAGCTAGGAAAAACCTGATACCTCTTAAAATTGATACGAACTCACTGGAAACAATTGCAATGATTGAAAAAGGTAACTCACTTCACGAAAATTTAATTTTTGAATGCAGGTTCTTGATGCAACTATTAGGAGCGCCAAAAATGACCATGTGTTCAGGGAACAAAATAGAGTAGCGGATGCGCTAGCTAGGGCAGGAGCACAGTAGGAAAGCCCTGATGACTCAAGTTTTTTTGGGAGTTCCACCAATGTGTGTCCGATTATAGTTACAGGCAAACATTATAGGAACTACTTTTGCTAGGACACTTAATTTGGAAACTATTCCATCCCAGAGCCGGGTGTAGCCCAGACTATTTTAAACTCAAACGCATCAGCCCTACTTGATAGGGCTATCCTTAATCTATATTAAACGTAGTAATGAATTATCTTTAAAACCCAACAAAAAAAAGAACTAAAAAAAATGTGACGCCCGGTAAAATTACCAAAATACCCCTAGAGTGAGGGTATGCGCATAACGCATCGTTCGATGCTCGTATGGAAAATCTGAGATCGGATTTGTGATCACATGAAAAATTGAGTAGGAAAATGATCTCGGTCGATTTTTAGAGTGACCCGATCAAAAGATAAATTTTCGATCCAAATCAAAAAATAGTGACGGTCCGCGACAGAGGCACGTCGCGCACCTGTCGGGGAGAGGCACTTGTGTGTTTTTCAAATTTTTCGACAGGATGGAGAAAACTCATACACAAACTCTTTTATGAAAATACACTGTTCGCGACCAGTCCGCATCGCGGACGGTGTATTTTTCAAGCTGGAAAATTCTTAATAATTATGGGGGGCATCCCGATCAATTCCCCACCCCTCCTAAGCTCTAAAACATGACTAATAATGACGTTTTGACGTGAAAAGGGTCTAAAACCCCCATTCTAAGTCTTATTCCCTAATCTAACAAGGCTAGGGCTTTTGGAGAGAAGAGAAGAGCTTGTGTGAGGAAATTCGAGAAGAGATCCTTGACGTACTCGGTTGTTAGCTGATTCACAGGTATGTAAGGCTAAACTAAAAACATGAGATTGTTCTCTCATGTGCCCCATAGAGGTCATAGATGAGTTGATGATTGAAGAGTCTAAATGCATGATTTCTTTGATGGGTTCTCTTGAAAATTATATTTGAAATTTCATGTTTTCTATGTGATGATCATCATACTATTTGTTTTCGTAAATTGAATAATTTCATGGGAATTTGTATAACCCTACATGACTATTTGAAAAGCATGCATAATGAAATTGACGATTGAGTTTAGAGCCTTGAGTTAAGATTGTGATTGTTGATTGTAATTGTGATTGTGACGAGAGAATGATAATGAGTTGATAGAGTTTGATTGTTTTATGAGTCTCTATAAATGAACTCCACCGATGTGTCTTTTCCCTTAATTCTTAATGATTGTTCTAAATCTTGAGTCATTGATGAGATTGACCGTTGACAGGGTTAAAAATCCCTATGAGATTGATTGATGATAGGGTCAAAGTCCTTATGAGATACCGATCGTTGACGGGGTTAAAGTCCCTACAAGATTGGTTGAGATGGAGGTTTTATGAGCATCGAGTCGGGAGGGGTATCGAGCACCGAAATGGGTAAGAGTGAGTCCCACTTGAACCCATTAAACTATGTCGCCAAGTGTAGAAGAGGTTTTCCTCTTGAGTTTATGTCCCTGAAAGCAATAGTAGACTTGTTGAGTTTTCTGTCTCCATCTTGGATTTATCCATTATGGTTTTGATTCTTTAGCTACCTGGCAAGTACAGAACGACCGTGCAACACCGGCGGGATGTTGTACAATCACTGGCTCATAAATGGTTGTTGTCGGTTAAGAGAAACTCCCATAAATTTTCTACCTCGAGTACTCCGAGTCTAGATAAAATAAGAGGGGGTGAGCTTTCCTGAGATGAGATGAAATGTGATAAGATGAGAGGAGGTGAGCTCCTCTGAGTTGAGCCTTGAGATGAGTTTGAGACTATCGATGAGTCTGAGTTATAAAATCGTTTCACACCCGCACATGTGGCTGAATATATAAGGAAGTTCACACACCCTGGAAAAATCCATCCTCTATCCCTGACTTGCCAGCTTGATCGCTTGTCTTATTTACCCTTTTCTTAGCGGGTGGTTTATGTCTGGTCCTGGATGTGAATGAGTCGAATGACTTATCCCTCGGTCTATTAGTGAACCATCTCTCCAGGGATTGTGAAAGATGTTCTACTAGAAATATTCTTGTTATTGCTTCGACTCGTATTCCCCAAAAAGTGGATCCCGCTCTAATAGCTCCGAATAAATTAAATACGTGCATTAAGATACGAAGGCTTCTTATTCCACAACAACGAAAGCACTTTTTCACTCTTTCATATACTAGGGGATTTCACTTGGAAAAGAAAATGTTCCATACTAACGGATTCGGGTCCATAACCATGGGTTCCAATGCACAAGATCTTGTAGCACTTACCAATGAGGTCCTATCGATTAGTATTACACAGAAGAATTAATGTGTCACTTGTCTACTCTTTATTCTTGCATAGGTAGACATTTGACTAATGATGTGATTTGATGTTTATTTTGAGTTGATGTTGTTTTCATACTATTCTACCAGTTTCTGTTTCACTCAGCTATTTTACATACCAGTACATTCCAAGTACTGATGTCCCCTCTGGACTGCATCGTTTTATGATGCAGAGGCAGGTACTAGGGATCGTCCATAGGCGCTTCATTGAGCATTCAAGATTGGCAGCTGACTGGTGAGCCTCCCCTACTCCAGAGGATTCACTCTTTTATTTTATCATGCTTTAGAGTTAGATTTGGACTATTTCTTTTGTTTGATTTGGGTAGCCATGGATTTGTCATTGGCACCACATGATTAGTGATAAAGGCTTCATAGACGATGGTCGAGCATTGATGTTGAGACTGTGATCTAGTTCTTTCTACTAGCCTTTATTATTTTATATATTCTTTTGAGACTTCAGATAAGATGTGTCCACTACTATATTGATCCGCTGTTCAGTAGAGTTTATTTGATTGAATGATGTGATGAGGCTAAGTGGTTCGCTTGGGGACTAGCGACAGTCTCTGAGTGCCGGTCACGTCAAGGGTACCCTCCCGGGGCGTGACAAAAAACTCTAAATCAATGGAATTTTACCTTAAATATTTAAAAATTAAAAAATGAAACAAATTAAAATTTATCACAGATACATGACTTTGAATATTGGTTAAATAGACACAAACCTCAAATTATTTGTTATTACAAACATTTTAAGCATTTAGTAGTGAAAATCGTGGTGGAGAGAAGGAAGAGAGAGAATGGTGGTAGCGAACGTTGGATAGAGGTTGGGTGTGTGCACGAGAGAGAGAAAGTGTGTTTTTATTAACATGAAAGCTTGAATTGGGATGATTTAATTGTATAGATAATTAATTTACGCTAATTTTTAAGAAATTTTTATCTGAATATATCTTCCTCAATATATGATAGAGAACTCTTAATTAGTGATAATATATATAATTGTTTGAAAGTATAAGTAAGATTAATATACATGATAGTGATGTATGTCTAATAAGGTAATTTTTCTTTAAAAATAATAGGCCAAGATTCAACATCCTACTCCAATAAGGTTTTCGAAATCGCTATTCAATTTTTTCTTGTTTGAAAAAAAAAAAGACTCAAATTTCTAAATCTCTGAATCAGTATTGTGACTCAAAGATTAATTCAACAAATCAAATTCTTTGGGTGATGAAATTCGAAGCTCAAGATAATCCATCGTTATTGAACAAATTAAGTGGTTTTGAATTTCAATGATTTTGTGAGGGTGTTATTTAGACTTGTTAGAAATAGTCTGAGGGAATTGTTACAAAATTTGAAGGAGATTTAAACTGTTCATCTTCTTTCTTGAGCCTCTTCCAAAATTTAACTCAAACCAACTCTATCACTTCAAATTTAAGTTTTAAACTCCTCTTGATGTTTAATCAATTGGAACAATACTCAATCCATGATAACCCAGAAACTCGAAAAATAAGCTTTAATGGTGAACTTCTACTCTTCAAGTTTTCAATCAATCACAATAACGAGAAAATTGACTTAAACTCAAAACGAACGCAACTCAGATTATAAATTGACAAACTATTTATGTTGTTATGATATAACTGATAAATTAACATTTAATATACGCTTTAATTATTATCATCTAGATCAATATATAGCACTACTATTTTTTTTAATCAAATATCTCTCTCTCTCCAAATATGCCCGTCATATGCTTTCTTTTTGTTTTAACAATTGTATTTATACCCAGTGAATATTTAAAGATATGAGGTCTAAAAGTTTGAAGATAAGAAGGTTTGAATATATGAAGATTTGAAGATATGAATATTTGAGCATATGAAGATTTGAAGATTGTATTAAAATTGAGATGATGTCTGCATTATGTATTAAAAATTGTATTGTGCATGTATTATTTTATATTACAAGTGTATTATAAAATTGATTTGGTTGGGATCCCTAAAATATAAAGTGATATTTGCAATATGTATTATAAATATATTGTTAATGAATGAAGTGTGTACTATACGTGTCTTATAAATTATTTTGTTTGTTTCATTCAAAAAAATGAGTGGTGTTTGCGATATGTATTAAAGATGTATTATGTCTATATTATAAATATATTATAAGGATTAAATTATTTTGGTTGATATCACCACGAAAGGAGCAAAATCTGCCATATGTATTGAAAATATGTATATTCATGAATAAAACATGTATGTATATGCTTTATAAATTATTTTGATTTGTATTTTATCACTAAGAAAAGGAATTTGTTTTGCAATGTGCATTCTTGCATGGAATATGTTTATTCTTCAAGATTTTAATACAATAATGAAACAAATCTAATGCAATTTTAATATAATTCTGAAAACTTCATCTTCGTCGAGCGTTGATCTAATTTTTACTCCTAGAATCAATTTTAAGCTTAATCAATTCCCCCCTTAAAACTGAAATATAAACTACGAATGATATTCTCAATTATTTGCAAGAACAACTAATTCAAACTAAATAATGAATTCAACCTTTAAGCTTTTTAATGGCCATCAATGGCTAAATCCCTACTTGTGCACACGATATGCCTAGAGGAACCACACCAATCCATCTCGAACTTTGGTTAAACTCTACTGTAGTGACAATACTATAGGGGAGGTCCTGCGAAAAAATAGCTCGACCCTCTTTTGCAATCAGTTTCGCTACAGCACCCGCTATTCTAGCTAATTGTCCACCCTTTTCAAGTGTGATTTTTATATTATGTATGGCCGTGCCTAAGGGCTTATCGGTTGAAGTAGATTCTTCTTTTGATCATATAAATTGTGTATTCTTCTCCTTGTTTTGGGGGGTATAACTTGAGTAACAATCAATTCGAAGATATGAACATTCCAAAATAGTTCTTTGGATGAAAATTGTAAAGAAGATGAGGGGAAATGGCGAAAAGGAGAGAGAGCTAGATAAAGGAGAAGAAGTAAATTGCCATATTTAGTTAAAAGACTTCTATGATTTAGCATACCTAAGTGATTTTGCCGTCAGGATACTCTCTGCATGCACATCAACTGAAATGGACTCAAATGGCATGTTACGCCAAATAACTAACAGTAGCAATATACTTTACACTTGAATGTTTGTTTTCGCATTTAAAGCGAAATAGAATGTACATCAACTAGTATTGTACGAGACCAGTCGATGTAGAATCTAAAGCCTGAAATTTTATGTGATGGCTTTATCCCTTGATGTCTTGATCAATGTCTCATAATCTTGAAAGATATAACTAATCCTGAAGCTTAAACAATTTCAATTTCTGTCATACTATCTCTGTCTAGACATTATGGACTTGACTAAGTCCAGTATCCGGACATAGTCATAAAACAGAGACGATTCTTTGCCTTCAAGACCGTCCCTGCTCACCCTGTTACTGCCTGCAAGATTGTTGCACGGGCTTCCACCAATCAGTAAATCAAATCCACCAAATGAATCTATCAGTTGCTCCAACCGGTCCCCATTTAACTGCTGCACATCATCAAAATCTATAAGATTCCCTCTCTGATTAGTTTGCTCCCACCAACTTCTCACAATGTTCCTGTTGACTTCAGATTTTTCCACAGAGACCACATTGTTTAGTTGAATCCCCAGACGGTAAAGAGCAACTTCAGCACCGCCAATCCCCGAGAAGAGTGATAAGACGTTCATCCCATTTGGAAACCTGTCTTTCAATACCGATAAATGGTATGCTACTGTGTCAACCTAAGAACATCAATCCAAGCATCGTGTTAAAAATTATTCCAAGGAAAAGAAATTGTATAAGCCAAGGGAGGAGTTGATTAATTACATCTTGCAAACCCAAGTTTACGTGGAGAAAAGTAAGGGGGGAAAGAATACAAGGCTTGGCTATACAATGACGATATACCCAGTGTATTTTCAGAAGTGGGGTATGGAAAAGGCAAGATGTACGCTAGCTTATTCCTACCTTTATAGGATAACGAAGTTGTTTCCGATACACCCTCGACTCAATACGTCCAAAGTTTAGGATCATGAATCATCAAGAATATACCAAAACAAGATAAAAGAGAAAGTAACCCACTATTGCCCAAGCAGTAATACTATTTGGTAAAGACAATAAGATGAGGGGAATATTATGATGTTGACCAAGAAAAAGGAAAGGAGAAAGAGACGAGACCTTATTGAGGCAGCTTTAGAATACCTATGGTGTGGCCATGAGAGAGCAACAGAATACCATTGCAAAAGAAACTAATGCCATCCATATGTATCAAAAAAGGGGGGAAAAAAAAGCATCCTCACTATATAGGGCTCTAAGCCTTTCTCAAAAACAGCAAAGACAGGTTAACTGGACCAGACGTTCAACCTATCCAAATTATTATATTTTATTTCACAGTGGAACTTCCTCATCTTTTTCTTTGCTAGCAGAGAGTAACAACTTTCACCACTATCAACTTTAGAGTACAGAGCATATGACTGGTAAAATTTTAGATATCTATAACTAAGATAGGGTCATAGCTTCTATCATCCCTTCTCACTTTACCTACCTCCACCTCCCTCTCCATTTCTATGACCAGTTTACCACTACAAGGACCCAAGTAGGCATGTACACAAATCACACAACCATTCAGAAACTCAAGATTAGTTTATGCTACAACTCCCAGTAGCTGACTCATCTGCACACTCTCAAAACATTCTATGCCTCCCAGGTACATCAGAAACTCAGAGTTGGACAAATTTGGGAAAAGGTACACACACACGGAAAAAAAACACCTTAATCAAGCCATGGCTTTGGTTTTCTTTTTCTCTAGACTTTTGAAAACAAGAGTTCATGTATATGTTAATGCCAAGGAGAAACCTAAGTCTTTCTTGCGAGGAGGAAAAGAAAAACTTCGTAATGATGTTTGCTAGAAATGAATAATCACTCTTGCACCCCAATTCACCCCAGAAAACAATAACTAAATAGATAAATAACAAAAACACCAAAAACGAAAGAGGGACAACTGATTTGCTCATTAGTTCAGCTAATCTACTTTTACTATATGTCAACCACCACAAGTACAAATACGTCATCTGTGTAACTTTTGGTGTATTTGGATAGAGGAACCATAGATGTTTTGATGGAATAGCAACTCCTAATCACAGTCTCAAGGCTAAAGGTCTTATTTTGTTGTATAGCTGGAGTATTTTGTCTCCTTTAAACTCCCCAGACAAGTTTTTGGATTTTATTAGCTCCTTATCTTTAGTATAGGGCGCACTGTAATGGAGCTAACAAACTCACTTTTGATCTCACTCTTGTGCACTATTTGCATCTGTTTGATGCCTTTAATGAAATCTATTACTTCATCTTAAAACACACTAAACTGAGACAATATTGGTGTTGTAACCTAGTAGTTGCAACTTCATCTAACACTCAAGTAGGTCACGGTTAAAATATCACCCACGGGATTCCCCTACCCCTTATTCACAGGCCTCCACCTCTTGTTCCACCCAACCAGCCAAAAAAATAAATGTTCAATATAAGATTTTCTCCTGCTTTTGCTGACGAAGCCCATTACCCCCTACACACATGGTTACCAGATGACCATGGAAAAGCACATTACAATACTTGTATGCTTCAAAACCATGGAATCCCAGAACTCTTATTCTAGAGCTAGTGATATTCCCTTAACTGTAGATTCAACAGCACCAGTTATGCACCTTCATTTCATTTTATAGAGATTCTCTACCTCTTTTTTCCAACACTTCACTTCCCTCTACTCCATAGAGGAATTTTAGAAAACTAAGATGACACTGAAGTTGTAGCATCAATGAATGTTGTGTTCAAATACCACCAATATCATCCCCATTTGGGAAAAAATAAAGTTACATTACATAGTGTAGTAACCAGCCTAAACTAATATATTATGTTAATTAAAGGCTCTAAGCATCAACTCAGCAAAAAATGTCGGCAAGAGAAAGAAAACCTTACAGAAAGACATGGATATACACATGAAAATCAGAACATGAAAAGGTTAGGCTAACCTGGAATGAGTTACCAAGCGATTTGTATCTATCGGTCCTACTTATACCACCTCCCCTGGTATGGTTCTTTGGAAACCCCAATAGCATTTCAAATTCATCTGGCTCCAAAGGGGCAACTTTGTTTCTCCCAACCCACACCAAATTCCACTTCCGACATTGATCAAGAACATACTTTTGCACCCTCATAGGTGGCTCACCGTCAAAGGCCTCCACAGCTTTCCTGATCCTATCAGTCAATCTTGCACTCCCAATAGCTGTTTGCAAACAATTTAACTTTGTCCGTGGATCCCAAGATGGCCACCATTTCTTTGTCAGGGGAAGTGCCTCATTAATGGTGCGTGGGGGAAGTGGAAGCAAAGGAAATCTATTTTCAATAGGTAGATTATGAATATAACCCCTTTTTCTCGCAGTAGCACAAAAATACTTTGAGTCAACAAACTCGGGCTCAATATCATACAGGAATCTGGAAATGGTGTCCCACACACCCTTTGGAGCTAGGGCAACATTTTCATAGTAGAAAAAAGGGGGGCCAAAAGCTTGCTCCGGAAGAGTTCTATGGACAATTGCAGGAACTGGCTCTGTAGGAACCCCAAAACCAATCATAGGTTTGGGCAAACGAATTGTCTCTTCATCAAAAATCGCCCTCGGCTTTTTGCTTTTGCACAATTGATTGAACATCTTCCTCTTCTTGTATCCACCATTACCATTTGATAAATGATTCAGTTTTGGCTGCCGAAATGAAAGTGAGGCATCAATTCTATGAAAAATGATATTGCTATTTATAAGCGGACAAAGTTGAACAAGAATGTTAATGCACATGAGTCCATTGCAAAATAAGGCGAGGGGAAAGCAGACCTTTACATCTTCTGGCAGATAGGGATCTTCTGCTCTTGCCATTTGAGCAGCACAAATGAAATCTGTCAATTCAGCAACCGATGCTTCTGGACCTAGAAAGTTGTAGAGGACATTAATTACCTGGAAGTGATAAATTCTAAAAAGATATTCAGGAATACTGCAGCGTCAATAAGCAGGATTTTCTTCCAAATGCAACAGCATTGACACAAATATAACTCAACTAGTAGCATCTACCATAAAACTTGCATGAATAAAATTTCCTCAGCCAGTGAAAAAACCTTAGCATAATAAATACATATCAAAACCAAACTAAATGTCTAATCAGATATAAGATTCAGATAACACTACTAATGTAGAGGACAGAACATTATTTAATATACGCACCACATCTCTCCATTGCTATAGAAACCTCTTCCACTGGATATCCCATATTTTGCAGGAATAATAACCTCTGCTCTTTTTCAGACAAAGAACTGCTCTCTTCTTTCAAATAGCACTGTTTAGCAGAATTCTATCACATGTTGTAAAAGAAAAATGTTAGAAAAGCTTTACATATTTGTGCCAAGACAACTCATGACAGAATTCAGGACATTTATTCAGACTACGGATATCTTCGATTTATTTTTAGTTTTACAGAAATCTGTCGAACTAAACCACCTCGCATTTTACTCATTCAATCTAGTAGGTGAAGCAATGGGTGTTCAAAAATACCATAAAACCGATATTTAGTACATAATGTAGTGTTACAAAGATCAATAAAGAACTCAAACAAAAAAAAACCACCAAATGTATCTTTTGAACAAAGAGGAACCAGATTGACTCTATGCCACAGTAAGACACTGAAAAGAAAAATGGAGAATGGTGTATCGTTGAGGATAACATACTAAACAGAAGTCTGAATCAGAGGACCAACTATCTTCCTCATAAACATCATCCAGAAAGTTCTCGTTGTACTCAGAGGAGCTATCATCAGAATTAATGCAGGGCTCCAGGTGAGGGCTAGCACTGGGCTGTTCTTCAGGAGAGTCTTCAATGGCCTGCAACATCCAAGGCAAACAAAAAGTTTGATTAATAACAAAAAATTATGCAAATAAGTATCATAATTTTCGATGAATTTTCAGAGTTCATACATGAAACAGAGCTCATTGACCCTCACCTCTGAGGTGGCAATTTCACGTGGACAGAAGAGAAAATTCTGGTATGGGCATCAAGATTAGATAGATTCTAATTAAAAGCGGATTGGGATGATATATTCATGAATATCAAACAAAATGGTCTCCCACGCACCATCTCAAATCACTCCCCTGTTGAGTTGCAATGTGGAAATTGGAGGGCAACAAGTGGTAATTCAAGTCCAAGACAATATGATGAGTTCAGAAGGCTTCCCTCTAGTTGGTAAAAAGGGATGGTGGGACTCTTTTCTAGTAAGTGCATTCCCAGACTATGAATTCTCTTGCAAGCTGAAGCTACTGAAGCAGAAATTAAACGAGTGGAATATAGATTCTTTCGGTCAGGAAGGATGATGTGCTAAGAAAACTGCAGATGCTTGAACAGAGAAGAAGAGAAACTGATTGGAGATTAGTTAGTTAAGAAGGCTGGAATTTTTTCGGAAATACAAGAGGGTGGCAAAGCTAGAAGAGATCTTCTGGAGGCAAAATCCAGATTATTATTGTTGAAGGCTAGTGATAAAACAACAGATTTACCATAAAATTGCTAATGCTACTAAGAGATGCAACACGTTGGACAGGCCAAAATTCAATGATGAAATAATTGAAGAACAGGAAGGCATCAAAAAGGAGATTGTGAATTTTTTATAAAAATCTATACCCAGAAAGGCATCACTGGGTATGTTGTTGTTGCTGTTGTGGTTGTATACCTAGAAACTGAAAACTGGAGGCCATCATTCAGAGCTGAGGGTCCCAGAATCACTGTAGAGGAGAGAAAGTGGTTGCAAGGACCTTTCTCAAACAAAGTAGTAGAAGGGTTATCAAAGGTCCTTTAGGAAAATAGACTCCTTGTCCAGATGGTTTCAATATGGCTTTCTAAAAACATTGCTGGTCAGTGATAAAGAACACCAGATGTTTCCATAAAATTGCTAATCCTAGAACACGTTTGATAAGTTAAAAATCGATGATAAAATAATTGAAGCATGGGCAGGTATCAAAAACGAGATTATGATTTTTTATAAAAATCTGTACAAAGAAACTGAAAAGTGGAAGCGTCATTCAGAGCTGAGTGTCCAAGAATCACTATTGAGGAAAATTAATGGTTGCAAAGACATTTCTCAAAGGAAGATCTAGAAGAGGCTATAAAAAGTTGTGAAGGAATGAAAGGTAAAAGGCATCCAGCCCAGATGGTTTCAATGTGGCTTTCTAGAAACATTGCTGGTAACTAATAAAAGTAGACGTACTAAAATCTATCATTTTTTTCCAACACAGGAAGGGTAGTAACTCATTTCTCTTATACCAAAAAGTGCAGGTGGACAGTCGCTGAAAGACTTCAGGCCTATTAACTTAATGGGTTAGCTTCAGCAAAATAATTTACCAAGTTTTTGGCAGAAGGAGTGAAAACAATAATGAAGAAGATGGTACATTGTGTAAGCTTTATATAGAGAAGACATATGACAACGTAAATTGGGCATATTTGCTAAGCTTATTGAGGAAGATGGTTTTGGCAAATGGCGGATAGGGTGGATCAGATTTTGTATATCCAAAGACAGAAAAAACTGGCCAACTGGAAAGCTCAATATATCTCTCTAGTGAGACAGAGTCACTTTGATAAACTCAGTGTTGGACTCTCTTCCAACTTATAATATGTCTTTATTCCCTATACCTGCCAAAGTGGAAGAAAGACTTGAAAAACTGAGAAGAGACTTCTTGTAGGTAGGGAATAAATAAGGAAGGGAAGGACTTGCATTTATTCAAATGGCAGACTGCACAGTAACATAAACAATCTGGTGGTCTTGGAATTAGAAATTTGGGGTTGCAGAATAGATGCCTCTTGTCATAATGGCTGTGGAGGTTCAACACTGAGGAATAGGCCCTATGGAGGGAGGTGATAGTCAGCATGGGCTGAATGGAAATTGGGTCTCAACATGGTGAGTAGCACTTATGGGGTGTCAGCTTGGAGAACAATAAGGAACTTGTGGGATGATCTAAGTAGAAACATAGTTTACAAGGTAGGACACGGGACTAAAATCCTATTCTAGAAGGACAATTGGAACGGAAATGAGACACTGATGGTCTTACTTCCAGACCTATCTTCTTTGTGCACCAATCGGGAAGAAACAGTGGCTGAGGTTTGGTCTACTCATGGATAGAATATTGTGTTCAGAAGGCATTTAAATGACAGAGTGGCTGAGCTACTACAAGTTCTGTATGGGTTCAATGGGTTATCAGCAGAAAAAGATTCTATCAGATGGAAACACTCTAGAGATGGAAGCCTTTCTGTTAACAAGCTATATATTAAGGAGGTGAAGGAGTATCCAGGTTGTAAGCTTGTCCCATGGAAGCAGATTCGGAGGAGCAAGATGCCAACCAAGATTTAGTATTTCTCTTGGTTGGTTGCCAGAAGGGCATGCTCCACACATGAGAGATTGAAAAGGAGGGGTTTCCATATAGCCTCTTGGTGCTCTCCCCGTAATGAGTCTGAGGAAACCAACAACCATCTGTTCCTCCATTGCAGAGTGACAATGGAGTATAATACCATCATGCATTTGGTGGTCTGTCTAGAAAGAGATAAATAGCAAATGCTTTCGAAACCAGGTTAATTCAATTGAGAAAGTCAAATGGAATTGCTTGATTACTTTTTATTTTTGGTGTAAAGAAGAAGGGATAGAAGAAATGCCCAAATTTTAGACTTTATAGGCTCTATGTAATCTATTAGCCTTTTTTGTTTTGTTTTTTCTCTTGTGGAACCAATTTTTGGAGGTCTCCGGCATATCCTCAATGTTGAGAAATACAACATTACCTTTCAAAAAAAAAAAAACTCGATCTAAATGGAGCTCCAGTAGATTTTTTTCCCATCTCAAAGGAGATCAAGGCAAGCATATCAGCTGCTTCCTTTTCTCTTCATTTTGGCTATGGAAGGAGATTAAGCAGAATGATATGCAAAACAATGTCTTTAAACTGGATCAGAGATTTAAGGTGGGGTCAGAGTGCAAGGAAGGGTGGAAAATATCCCCTATTTTATATGACGCTGGTGATACCCTTATTCTTTGTGGGGCTGAAAAAAAGTTGAATAAGATATTTAAGGGGTGATGCTTTTGAACTTATGAGGCTGCTTTTGGGCTAAAAATAAGTTTATTAAAGAGTTAGTGCCTATTTGTACCCAATAAACAAGGTACAAGATGTATAAGATTTGGCTGATAACTTAGGAGTCGGGTAGGTTAACCCACCACTTACCTGGGAATCCTTTGGGGGCTAAATTCAAGAGAAGCTCAATTTGGAAGAAGATTATTGAAAAGTTTGGAAGGAAACTTGCAGTCTGGAAAAGACAATACCTAGTGCAAGAGTAACTCTAGTAAAGCACACACCTATTTGATTTCTCTCTTTCCAATGCCACCAAAGGTGAGACAAACTCTGGACAGAATCAAGAGGGCTTTCTTGTGGGATGGAAACAAAGAAAGAAAAATCATTCCACCTGGTAAAATGGGAAGCCGTGCTGCTGGACAAAGAGGGTGGATTGGATATTAGGAATTTGAAGATGCAATGAAAGCCTATTGGTGAAGTGGTTGTGGAGATGTGGAAGGGAGGATACCATTCCACAAACATGGTTTCAAATGGAATGGTGCACTAATCCGATCAACTCTTCACATGGTTTGGGACTTTGAAATACATCAAAAGTCTATGGCCAAACTTTGAACACGTGTGTAAATCAAAGTCAGATACAGCAGAACAAAATTTTGGCAAGACTCATGGATAGGAACACCCTCTTAAGTCTTAAAGAGTTAAATATGTTAACTTGCATAAATTTTGAGCAGAAGCAGGGATTTCAGTATTTGATTGCAGAAACAATACGTGTTGATGCCTTAACTTCGGAAGGGGCTGTTTTGATTGGGAAGTGCCGGCGATGGTTAGGTTTGCAGGAACTAGAACAATTGTCAACATACCTGAAGAAACAGATTTTCTAATCTGGATAGAGCAGAAAAGTTTGAAGTTCTCAGTAAAGTCATGCTACATGGGGCTGAATAAGAGAAACAAAAGCAATTTTAACTAGCCAGGGAAGAAGATATGGAACACATAAACACCTAATGAAGCTGCTTGCTTTATGTGGGAGGTAGCACATGACGCTTGTTTGACTCAACACAATCCTTAAAAGAAGAGATTGACAATGTGCACCCTTTCTCCCGAAAAAAAAAAAAAGGAATGACGATGTGAACCAGATGTTTCCTATGTAAAGAGAAGGAAGAAAATGGCAGTCACTTGTTTTTGCATTGGTCATGGGCAGCTTTTGGAGTTCATTTCATCTCCATGTTTGATAGGTCTTGGGTGATGTTGCAGTTAGTTCAGGAATTATTGGCATGTTGGGGTACAAAGGACAGAAGCAGACCAATGAATTAGCTTTTCGAACACCATCCCTCCATGCATATGCCGGGTAGTATGGCAGGTTGCAGAATGAAGGGTTTATCGAAAATAGTCTCTCTATCCATTACTCAACAAAGGGTAAGGTCTGTGTACATCATACCCTCTCCAAACCCCACTTGTTGTAGTATGTTGTGTATGTTGCTGTTGTTGTTGTTGTATATAACATGGACAGCATAAAGATTTCATCAGCATTCAGCTCACTAGAGGAGTACCACTATAGGAGTCATTTTTGTTACTGGGGAGCTTTCCTTTCTTTTATCTTTGCAAGAAGACATCTTCCCTCCCATTTTGGTAACACAAATACTAGCTTAGTGCATGGCCATTTTATTTATTAAAACTCTTAACCTTTTTCCAAAAATAATTACATAATTATATTATTTTATTTACTCTAAGCATTAGAGAGCCATTACTTTGTGAAAAAACTCATCATTATAATGAAGACAAACAAAAATCAAGCATTCTCAACACAAGGCAACCTGGCTACCAGAGCTGTGAAGACCATGTCAAGAACAATTGGCATTGTTTATCGCACATTCAACACCTACTGTCCAGTGTTCACATGGCACAATCTCTTCATGGGGATAGGTGTCACCAAAAACCCAGACTCATCTAAACTTTGTTCTGAACAAGTTAATAAGTTTCTCTCTCTAGACCATCTTCAGCAAGTGGTGACATATATAGGCATGAAGAAAAGCAATGGAAGAGAGTTGGGAATGAATTGCACCATAAGCATGTTCAGGTTTATAGTGTTTACGAGTAATCCCAGAAAAGAAAGGCAAGTCAGTCCTGATAATTCTTGTTCCTATTTCCAAGTGCTTAAGACTTCCACAAGTTGGAGCGTACGTATTGTGTGCTCCTAACATCGCACAAACTAAACTCTAGAGCCACAAAGTAATTTTGTAAGAATATGTGCTAAACAATCATTTGAGTTCACGAAACCAGTCACTATGCACCCCGATTCAATTTTTTTTGTTGCATCAAAATACAATCTATTTCTATATGTTCCATTCTATCATGGAATACTGTATTCGAAGCAATTGGATTGCAGCTTGGTTGTCACATATCATAAGGGTCTAAAATGCCACTCAACTATTTGAATTGGTAAAAAACTATCCTCCATCCACCTTTCGGCCCCCAAATACTCCTGACGTCAAACTTTTTGGCTCAAAAATACCCGACGCCAACCTTTCGGATCAAAAATAACCTTATTTCTAACTACCCACAATCATAAGGTGGATGGAGGACAATATTGTACCAAATCTCATAATTTAAGGGTATTTTAGGCCTTCTTCGTTAAACTAATTTAAAATAACTTTATATATGGTCTCATATGACTGGCCTGATTTTGGGTTCTATACAACAACAACAATATCCCCAGTGGAATCCCACAAGTGGGGTTGGGGGAGGGTAGAATGTACGCAGACCTTACCACTACCTCATAGAAGTAGAGAGGTTGTTTCCTGGGAACCCTCGTCTCAAAAACCCATAAGCAGAATAAACTAGATATGATAAAAAGCACATGTCAACATGTTAACACGATAGATATAAAACACGCCTACTCTTGCTACCTAACTATACCTCGACCTAACCTACCAATCAATTAGCCTACTACTCTAATTCACCACCTCCACTCCTTTCTATCTAAGGTCATGTCCTCTGTGAGATCCAGTTTCGCTATATCTTGTCTGATCACCTCCCCCAAATACTTCTTCGGTCTACCTCTATCCCTCCGTGTAACTCTCAAAACCAATTTTGGGTTCTATATAATTGAAAATTAAAAAAAAGGGTTTATCCTCTACTTTCTACCCTCATCCTCCCCCGCCCCCCAAACCCCCCCACCTCCTCTCTCATCCACTTTTTTCTTCTTGGATCTTGTCCATCATTTAAAAAAAAACAATTTAAAAAAAAGACAAAGGGAGGAAAATAATAATGATATTCATATAGAAATAATTAGTTTAACATAAGATAATTTAATTAAGCAACTATATACATAACATTTTTCTTTTGTATGTATTCAAAATTCAAAATAAAAATAATGAAAATAACTTTTTCTCATATTCCCATCCCAACCCCACCATGACAATAATACAGATTAAAAGAATATGACCAAGAAAGTTTATTTCAAGATTTAGTCCTTGATATCCTAATTAAGAATAAAAGAATAAAAAAATAAAAAGAGGGAACAAACAAGACAATTAAATAATTGATAGAAAATTTTATACTAATAAAAAATAATAATCTTTTTTTAGATGAGCAGAGCGAGTATGCATTTTAGTTGGATCCCCAGTTATGAGTCGAATTAATAAATGGAGGGTTGACTTTAAAAAAAAGGCAAGCCCGGTGCACTAAAGCTCCCGCTATGCGCATAGGAAGATATTATGAAATTGATATTTTTGAATAGTATTTTCAAGCGTATCATGTCAAAATATTCATCATATCAGATTAGGCAATATTATTAATAGATATTTAATAATTTTACTTTAAGGGAATCGCTAAAAATAAGGGCAAATATGAACCAAGGTTAATGTCGAGGGTATTTTTTAGCCGAAAGGTTGACCTCAGGGGTATTTGAGAGCCAAAAGGTGGATGAATGGTAGTTTTGTACCAATTCAAATAGTTGAGGAGTATTTTAGGCACTTCTTCACAAACTAAATTCTAAAGCCACAAAGTAATTTTATAAGAATATATGCTAAACGATCATTTGAGTTCATGAAACCAGTCACTATGCACCCCGATTCAATTTTTTGTTGCATCAAAATACAATCTATTTCTATATGTTCCATCTATCATGTAACACTGTATTCGAAGCAATTGGATTGCAGCTTGGTTGTCACATATCAAATGGGCAACAGAATGAGGTGTTCGATCTTTACATACAACGAAGGGAGGATTCCTGTTCTATTGGTCTGCACCACCATTCATTTTTGTTTTTGAAATCAAAAGAAATTGCTTTTGCATGAGATTATGAAGGAAAAGAAGATTTTTTCCGAGAAAGAAAAGTCTTTTCGACAACAACATACCTAGTGAAAACCCACAAGTGGGATCTAGGGAGGGTGAAATGTACGCCGACATAGAGAGGCTGTTTCAAAGTCTTCTCTACTTATAATAAAAAGGAGCAACTTTTGGACAGGAGAGAACCATTATTCTTTAGCAGAAAAAGAATTAGGGGAAGCATTAGAAGAGGGAGACAATTTTCAGAGTAGGAACTCAAACCCAAACTCTTGGCTCTAATATATAGAAATTTCAAAGTAAGAGACTCAAACCTCAGCTCGTATAGAAATTTAATATCAGAGGAGGATGCAGGGTCACGTAAAAAGTAGTAGCACCAGTAACCGAAGAGATAGTGGCACCTAAGTGTTCGCTTAACAGATGAACAGTACGTTAATGCAGAGAGGAAAACCGACTGCTGGACATAGGAGTTGTGCTAGACACCAAAAGTAAAGGAAAAAAAGAAGTGGCCAGGCGGGCAACACATAATGACTGGCATCACCCTCCAGTTACAGAAGCTATTTGAGTATCTACCAAGATCTTAAGAGTCTCCAGTACTATGTTCAGAAAAGACAAGGAAGAGAGTTTGGGGAATGAATTGGTTAATTATTCCTTCAAGGATGCTGAGTGTCATGTAGTGTTTACAAGTAATCGCAAAAGGGAAGAGTAATTAGTAGGGATTCTAAACTTTTCTATATACACAAGGAACGGGTTCTTGCCATGTAAATAATTTTCTAGATCTTAATAGGTAACTATTAGATGAGCTGGTTGCCAAAGGAGGGATGGATTGAACAAGAATATTTTCATTCTCTTCACATAGTTAGTTACCCTTTGTTACAAAATTTAAAATGAACAGCTTGCAAACTTGCTACAAAATCTAAAATGAGTAGCTTGCAAACAACGAGGCAGACATTACGCACCTTTAATGTCAAAAGAGCATCCAGCACCAAATCTGAATTTTCTCCTGCAGTCCCAAGTCAAGTAACATAAATACTGTAGTTGTAAAATCGATTTTCAAGTTGTATAAAGACTTGGTAAATTAAAATACCATTTTGCTCTATTGCTTTTGCAATAGACTCTTCAGGAAATCCCATCACTACAAACTTCTGAATGAACTTGGACTGGCCAGGTGCTGATGATGAGCTTGCCTTCATGCAAGAGTAGACCAAAAGAGACCATAAGTTGAGATGAAATATTATAAACTATTCTCTAAGTTCCTCCTCCTTTTTTTGGTCTCAAAAAAAGATGTCCTTGACAAGAAATAACAGTAAGGTATAAATATAGGCTAAAAGCATTTACCTCACCATCACCACTAATAGCATACTGTCCAGTAGTTCTTAAATCCCTGCATGAGGAAAATGTTGTATCCTGTATTTCTAACTCATCTTCAGTATCCCAGTCAATGTTGTCACTATCTTCTTCAGAAAGATTTTTGTCCTGCACAGGATTGAACGAGAAATTCAAACAAAGTATAAATATTTTTCCTCCATTTATCAAAAATACGAATAAAGAGGGATCATATACTTTTTTTCTGATCTTTACGACCAGAAGGAAGTCGAAAAACTCCACAATATTAGAGAATCAAGAAACGAGATAAATTTACCATTTCACAATGTAAGCCTGAAAAGAACTCTAAATTGTTCAGCACGAAGAATAATTGAGCACCCCTACATAACACAAGAAAGTAAACATGAATTATTGCCATTAAAGCTCCACAGGGCAATCATCACAGCAAAAGTTAGCCCGTCAAATTTTTTTGAAACTGGTAATATTGCATTCCTCAGCATGTCGCAGTAAGGACATGCTGGAATCTTCAAAGAGATGCAAACAGAAATGAAAGGAAATACTTACAGTGATCCTAATAAATCTGAGGTAGTGGTAAGGTCTGCGTACATTATACTCTCCCCAGACCTCACTTGTAGGATTCCACTGGGTATGTTGTTGTTGTTGATCCTAATAAATCAACAAGTTGATCTATATCTTCTAAACCTATCTCTTTACACCTAAATAAAAAGATTCTATACAATTCCATTTGACTTTTTGAATGGAATTGGATCTTATCTTCAAAACAGCTCTCATTTCTCTCTCCAAACATTCCACCAAATGCATTGGGGTTTTATTCTCCACCACTTCTTCTGGCTTTAGTCCTTCCTCAAGAAGTTAACCCATCAAATCTCACACAAAAGCTCAAAAACAAAATTTTCTTCATGTCTGGGCATAAAGGCAAGAGGAGATTGCTCTTGGGTTCTTTCCTTGGGATAGTACATATCCCCCCACCCCCCGGTCCCGTTTTATCCATTGAACACTTAAACTTTGCCTAGGTCCTAAGACCCCCGAATAATCATTTGAAAGGGTGTAAATACCCCTTCTATGGCAAGCACCAGTTTTATAACAATATGTGAACACAAGCACCACTCACGTGATGCCACCTCATTCTCTTTTTTTTTTTAAATCCTATTTCTAATTTCCTCTACATTTTTATTTTAATTGATCTTTCTTTCTTTTTCAGTTTTGCCTTTCCTCTTCTCCATCAGGTTCCCTTCCATGTAGCCACCACACCATGCCATGGCTACCAACTTCAGTGTAGCAACCACTAAACACCACCAAATCAGAATTTAAAAACTAAAAATCACTAATCCAAGACCAATTATTAAAAGGAAATGAATTGATCAAATGACTTTGCTCCTAAATTTAAACATGTACTATTCACTATTATAATTTTTTAGCTCCTTAAACTATTTAGTTAATCATTATTTTAGCTCCTTAGCACGCTGTTAATCATTATTTTAACACTGAAATGAATACATTAATTATTTGTGATGTTAAAATAAGAGGGATAGAATGATAATTATTCCCTTGATAATCATTCATAATTAATTTGAGTCTTACCATGTTACCAGTTTCAAAAAAAAATTGAGTCTTACCCACATAATTTTCGAAATATTTGTGTCTTTTAACTTCATACTCCAATGTCCCAGTTTATGTGACACCATTAGAATTTCTAAATTCAAACTTTTAAAATTTGACTATGAATTCGAACATAGAAGCTTTAAGGTTTTTAAACTAAAATTTGTAAAACAGTGTAAAAAGAACTATAAATCATAATAATTAACAACTTAAAATATTTAAAAGATATATTAAGAAACTTCAGTAAAAAAAATGGTTGACTCTCGAAATTCCAACTATACCACATAAATCAGAGGGAGTATTTGATCGATTAGGTTGCAACTCATCCAAAACTAAAATAAAGCCCTCCTTAAACAGATTTAATTGATGCAACCAATGACAAGAATTACTTTTTTATCAATTTAGGCGTGCACAACTCTCAACTGCCTTCATCGCCCCCTAATAGCCTTCTCTAACCATCCTTTATTGTCCTCCCCTATTTGGTTAAACTCAAAGCCCTTCAATTTAGGCCTCCAACAGCCTCCTCCCTAGACAAACACTTGTAGAAATGGATCACCATATTCACCTCTACCAATTCTATAGAGTTTCTCCTCCAATTTGTCACTGCTACCATATGAAGAAATTGTGTCCGAGACCCCTCCTTTAACCATAAAACCCAGGATTTTTGGCTCCAACTAGCCTCTTAAGCTAATGCCAAAGAAGTTATTTCACTCTTCAACTCCTCTTTCTTCTCCGGGAAAGAGCCTCTCTACCTCTGTGAGGTAGTGGTAAGGTCTGCGTATATTTTACCCTCCCCAGACCCCACTCTACTAGGTATGTGGGGTTTGAATCACATTTGGATTTGAACCACATTTGGATTTAAC
The DNA here is from genome assembly GCA_029948455.1 of Solanum rostratum. Lineage (NCBI taxonomy): Eukaryota > Viridiplantae > Streptophyta > Magnoliopsida > Solanales > Solanaceae > Solanum > Solanum rostratum. Next base: position 24,452,559 of record CM057056.1, read on the forward strand.
CCCACTCTACTAGAAGTTACTTGACAAGGAGTTTGAATCACATTTGGATTTAACCCCCAAAGTGGTGGACACCAAGAACTCACCGAGATGTTGATTCCTCTGATCTAGCTTATGAGAATCTAGCTCCTATTAATGGATGGTCAGTAAGGGAAAGACTAATGAACTCCATAATTTTAGAAAATTCCACACACACCATCTCTTTTGGATACCTAATTGTAAGAGATCCCCTTCTACTACCCATGGAATGTTCCAATCCCCCATAATATTCGCCATCTCCTCCTAGAAAACCACCTTCAACCCCTCCCCCACAAGGCCATAGACCCATTGAACCCCCCACTTCATCCCATTCCCACAGTTTCAAAATGAGCTGCTAATAAGAATTCCCTTTTCTTTCATTCCACAAGCTCTATTTTCCTCTCATACCATAACAAAAATAAACCTCACCCCGTCACGCTCCAGCTAATGATCTTGATATCCTAAACTACATTTTTATTTCCACCCCCTTCACCACTTCCTCCTTTTCCTCCAATTCTTCTCCTCACCCTGTCCCCCTACCCCTCATTTCACTCCCCTTAAACCTCCCTATCATACACCACAAGTTCACCCTTCCCCTTTTGCACTTCCCTTGCCACCTTTATGTCACATTGCCCGGCCAATCCCTCTCAACCCCGATTATTTTTCTTGCCTCAACGTCTCTATCAAAATTATTTAGCAGTTTTAAGAATTTATCCTTTCCCTTAAAAGAAATAGCCACAAATTCTCTAAATCTTAATAATGTCTCCCCTAGTCACTCATTGAGTCCCCCCACCACAAATGTCCAGGACAAAACAACACCTTCAAAACCTAAGAATGAGGCAAGGGGAGTTGCCATATTCCAATACTCAGTCCATGTCATTACTCGTGGTAGTTAGTTCATTCGAGGAATTTTCAGCAGTACCATATGAGATTGAGCACTTTTCCCATATCGAGGAGCGCTCTAGGAACGTCCTGCCAATGTGAGTGGCCTGTTTTAAATATGATTTTCCATTACTAAATTCATAAAAGTGATTCACTACTAACAAAACTAGCTCAAAGATTCAATAACAAGCTCCAAAAAGAAATAAGTGGGCGTTTGAATTGGCTTGTTTTTTTTTTGGCTTTTAAGCATTTTTAGAGTTTTAGAAGTGTTTGGGTAACACAAAAAAGTGCTTAAAGCGCTTTTTTAAAGCTGAAAAAGTAACCCCCCCCCCCCCAAAAAAAAAACCAAAAGCCGAAAGTAGGGGTCCCCAACTTATGGCTTTTGGCTTTTAACTTATAAGCCACTTTAAATAAGCCAATCCAAATACCCCCCAAGTCAGACTTCCTATTCCAAAAAAGAAAATGTCAACAAAGTGACTCATAGTCCTTGAGAGAAGATTTTAAGCCCCCTCCAACAATATTGACCAGTTTTTTGTTGCTGGTGCACGTCCTAGAAGTGGACTTGTAGTTGGAACAGCTTGATAGCATCCATGATGGCATACCTCCATCAAAATTAATAGGTTTCAATGGACAATCAAAAAGGTATTTATCGCGGAATAAAAACCAAAAAATGAGCCCAAGAATTATGGAAAGAGTGTATTTGTAAGCTACATGTATTTCATGATTAAAGGCCAAGGCCAAGTCCAAGAAGAGAAGGATTGGGGCCACATGGAAAATCTACCTAACAAAAATAAGAGAAAAGTGGCCAAATTTCCTCCAATCGACAAGCCTACTTCCAATAGCTTTTGCATGAAATTCCATTCCTGCTTTGGGCGTGAATTTTAGCATCTTTTGGCCTTGAACTTTCAGCACTTTGGGCATGCAACTAAGTCCCTATTTGGGCGCTCCTTTGGGCTTCTCTTGGGGTCCATGTAGGCCACTTCTCTTAGGCTCCATGGGGCCCCAACCTTTTTTTCTCAAGGCCAAAAGATGCTGAAATTCAGCTCAAAGTAGGTTTCATAATTAGTTATAAGTTTGTAAATTGACTCTATTAGTCTCATAATTAGTTTAGTCAGCTAATTTTGAAGACCAAGACCAATTAGAATTCTTAGCACTTATTATGAGATTTGGGGATTTTATTCTCGAATTTCACATATCTTTCAATTCCTATTTCTAATCTTCATATTTTCTCTTCCGTGTTATTTTCTTGTTTATTCAGGTGACCCAATTCTTATCAAGTAATATCAAAAAGGTTCTATCAAGGTTCCATTCTTTGAAGTTTCAAAACTAAAAAACTAGAACAGAAAAAAATCATTTTTTGTAATAGTTGAAAAGGGTAAGCTACATAGCCAAAAAACAAAAATTATATATATAAGAAAATCAAGTGCTTGCAAATTAAGCTACTTTTAGAAACTCTAAGTTTGTTGTGTTTCTTGGTTTCCAACATCAAGAATGGAAATTTGGAGTTTTTCTTATTCCAGAAATTGATCTTTTTCTGGTCACATCAAACCCAACTCGTTTGGGTGTTGGTAAATTCGTTTTTCTTTCTACATCATTCGCTTATTCACATTCTTTCGAAATTAGTTTTTATTGATTGGTTGTATTCAACTTGTGGAAATTGGGGGATTAGGTTTAGTTTTTTCCCTATCAATTTTGGATTAAAACTTCAATTTCACCTCAAAAGTTACATGCAGACAAAAATTAGGTTTGAGACACTCATTACCGATCACAAAACAGGCAAACGAGCAAAAGCTTTTAGAACCCTAAAACTTACCTGAGAATCTTTGGCGGTCAAGGGTGTCAAGCAACTTCGTGCTAAATCAGAAATCTTCTCAACCTCCTGCATTACCCCAAAAAAAATTAAAATTTGTACTGGATTTTTTCAGCAAATTCAAAAACCCAAAGAAAAGAAGAATTAAAGGAGAAAGTATCATCATACATGGAGTTGAGAGTGAAGGAAGAAGAGGAGTTGATTGTGGAGTGAGGAGAGAGATGCGAAATGTGGAGTTCAATAAAAAGTACTGAGACGAGAACACCCCACCCCCCACCCCCTTGCATTCACCAATTGACGGTACAAACTATGAAGGGTACGCGCCACATCGGATAATACACTGCCACTCGCCTACACGTCGGATTCCCTTTTCTTAATCAACTAAACAACAACCTTAATATATTAAAGATTTTTTAAGCACCTCGTAAAAGGTGATACTTAAAATTATGTGTTGTTGTTACTCTATAAATGGTAAAATAAAATATATCACTTCTGAAATATGGAAAAAGGCACTCTAATTTTTCTTTATATTTTACCTTTAGCATTAAATATTATTTTTTCAATATTTAATATTTTTTTCTATTTTATTCTATATATATTCTTTATTTTAATTCATTCCAAAAAAATATTCCCTTAACAATTTAACTTTATTAAAGTTTTATTTTACCCATTAATGCCACAAATTTCAAAAGTTCTTTTTTTAAAAAAAAATATCATGCAAAGTCAAAAAAGTCACATAAAATAGGATTGAGGAAATACTAAATAGATTAAATTTTACAAATGACAAATATATTATATGATAAGTTTAATAATATTTTATAGATATAGTTTTCCTAATTGCACTACGTAACTGTTATTTCGAGAAAATAACTTCGATTTCGAAACTTCGATTCATTACTTAATTAATTTAAGTCAACCAAATTTCAAATTTTCAGAGTCGCCACTTAATCTTTTAAGGAAAAATCAAGAAAACTAATTAAATTATTTTAAAAAGACTTAAACAGAAAAAATCATTTTAAAATCCAAAAAAAAAAAGAGTTCGGGTTCACATTTCCACTTCGAGAAGATTTTACGCACTTGAAATGGCCGCTAACACGCGGTTATCTGGCGATTAGAAAATTTTGACTAACTTTTAAAAGATTCAATTTAGAATAGTGACCTTAGAAAAATCAAAGTAAAATATTAAAAGAGTCAAGAAAAAATTCTAGCACATTTTTAAAATCTGATCGTACTTATTTAATTTAACAATTTTAGCAGATTAGGTTGCATTACTAGAATTTTAGAATCCACTAAAGTGGCTAAATATTAAAAGGAAGGAACTTGAGCATTTTTTTTAATTCTTACTTATTTATTGTTAAAAGAAAGAAAGAAAAAACACTTCAATATATTTTAGAGAAAATTCATAAAGTCTAGTTTCCTAAAAGGGATTTTAACACCAAAATATTCAAAGATATTAAAAAAAATTAACATAAAATGGTTGACTTTTGGGGGAAATTTGATTAGCTTAAAAACAAAACAAGTACTAATTTAATGTTAGAGTTAGAGTTAGAACAATGGTAAATATCACAAATAAATGGAATAAACATAAAGAAAAAGAAGAAAAAATAATAATAATAAAATTAGGCTTGGCAGGCCAATTTCCATCTGCCTTAGTTCTAAAAACTTTTGGCCCTGTCTGGCCCATTCTTCAAGTGTTGCTCTGTTTAATATTGGGCTTTCGGCCCATCCCTCCTTGTATATACATTTAGTGTATATTCAGTGTATATCACTGTATATAGGTGTCTACAGTTCCCTTTTGGCCTTCAAAAACATATGTTACCATCTCTCTTAATATGTCAAGTGACTCCCCAGACCAGCTTGAGCCTTCACGGCTCCAAGAAATGCAAGGTAGAAGTCTTGAAAGACTCAGACAAATGCGAAAAGCAAAAGAAAGCAGATTAGGGATCCGGGAATTATTTAAATCCATAGCTCATAACTTGAAATTGAAAATCAAATATCCACCCATATGCTTTGAAACTGAAAAAAATCAGTACGTAAAGCTCATTAAACTTGAAACTAAAACGAGCATATAAAATCCGTTAATTAAGAATCAACATATAACTCATATTTTGGAAACTACAATCAACACATGGAACCCAATAGCTAAAATCAACATAGGAGACCCATAACTTTGAATCTAAGGTTCAACATATAAAAGAATTCATTAACTTGAAGCTAAGAATCTAGCATATAAACCCATTAATCTTTGAAACTAAAATCAATATAAACCCATTGTCTTTGAAACTAAGAATCAACATATAACCCATATTTTGAAACTTCATTCAACATATAGTATTCAATAGCTGAAATCAACATAAGAAACCCATAATTTTGAATCTAAGATTCAACATATTAAAAAACATTCATTAACTTGAAGCGAAAAATCTAGCATATAAACCCATTAATCTTTAAAACTAAAATCAATATAACCCCATTGTCTTTGAAACTAAGAATTAACATATAACCCATACTTTGAAACTTCATTCAACATATAGAATTTAATAGCTAAAATCAACATAGGAAACCCATAATTTTGAATCTAAGATTCAACATTAAAATAAATCATTAACTTGAAGCTAAAAATCTAGCATATAAACCCATTAGTCTTTGAAACTAAAATCAATATAACCCCATTGTCTTTGAAACTAAGAATCAACATATAACCCATATTTTAAACTCTAAATTAAGTTAACATAGAAAAACATTATAAACTAAGTTAAAATCAAGACCAAAGAGATTCAATCAAGAGGAATCTCAAATGTGCCAAGCTACAGTTTACAGCAAATGGAAAACTCAAACCTTCACGCTTCACTATCAAGCGAAAGCTAGGCCGTATATCTATTAAGCAACTAGTAACAGGTGGACTTATACTAGCATGAAACCAACACATACTTGACACCATAACTTGAAATCTAGAGTCAACTGGAAAATTACATCAAAATAACATTCATATTTAACACAAACGATGCATTTGATTCTTTTAAAAACAGAATAAACAAGAGAAACATGGGAGAAACCAACCAACACTTCAAAGATTTATCAAAAGGCTCACAGGTTTGAACAAGAAAAGACAGCAAAGAGTAACTAATAGAATTTTCATTTGAACAAAATCTATGGATATACATTGAATCTAACGCATAGACCGTAAGCAATCAAAGGCGTGACTATACATTTATGCGGTTTCAAGATGATATTACATAGGAAATCAACAACAGAGAGTCAAAGACCATGAACGGGAAGATCAAACTGATTGAATAAAGAATATAGACTCACATATGTTAAGAACCTAATAATCAACAAAATAAACATACATTACTCATGAAGCTTTAACCTGAAGACACCAAACAGATACCCATTTCAGTTATACATAATGGATTTTCTAAAGCCAGAATCACATTTTGAACAACTAAACTAAGCTCAAAACGACAAAGAAAGAACAAGGCATCATGAATTACCTTTTCCGGCGCATGAACTGAGATGGGACGAACTGAAAACGAAACCTCACCGATGCGAGGAACCTCGATCAAAGAAGTAGAAACAGATAAAGCTTTCATTGTAGACTAGCGAATACAATTTTTTTTTAAAATTTTAGGATATTGAATGGTGAAGAACCGACCCCCATAACTTTGAATCTAACAGGATATTTATAGGGGAAGAATCAGGGTGTGATTCCCGGGGAGAAGAGATGAAATTTGGGGTTTTTGAATTCGAGATTTTCAACGCTTTGTAAGAGAGATTGGATTGTTCAAAGTTGCCGCCACGTTGCTTTTACTAACAACGTTGTTGTTTTCGCTGTTCTTCGAATGGGGAACGTTGAGGAAGAAAGGGCGTGCACTGTTGCGCCATTGCTTTTCTGCTCGTCTAAGCTTTTTGCAGGTTGTCGTGGTTGAGTTTTTGAGGTTTCGAGGGAGAAAACGCAGAGGTTGGGGGTCGTTTGACTTGGATTCGCTGGGTTTATTCACTGGAAGAAGATGAAGAAAGAATAGGGGGAGGGTGTGCGCGTGGGGAGAAGGGAAATAAGAAAAGGGAAAAGAAATGGGGGCACGTAGGTGTATTGGTGTGGGTGTGTATTTGAGAAATTGGGCTGGGTCGGGGAAAAGTGGGTTGGGCTCGGATTAAAATCGGGTTGGGTATAATATTGGGTTGAAATTAAAATTAAAAGAATAGACTAATGGGAAAATTGATTTAAAAATTAGCCACTTCAATTACAATTGTAATAAAATCGAATTCAATTGACTAATTTGATTACAAGATGAATCAATTACAAATTAATCAAAGAGCTTTCAAGAATTAACGACCCAAAATAATTAAATTAATTTGCAAAATAAAAACTCTTGAATAAACTTTATTTGAGAATTTTTTTTTTGCGTTTTCAAAAGCTAATTATTTTAAATTGTTAAAATTAAAAGCTCGATGATTAATTCATATTATGGAGGGTAAAAATTGGATGTCAACAGTAACTATAGTTAAGTTTGTTATAGGAATTTGTGTTTGTATATTAAGCATTTTATTAAAAAATTTATACATATTAATTTTTTAAAATTACTTAACGGTAATAAATTCATTGATTCATGGAATTCATATAGTAATTAAAATGCAATTCTTTGTGATTGTTGATGTGGAGTTTAGATCTATTCTGTAATATGCAAATGTGTACATAAGTGATGTGTGAGTAAAATTTGTATAAGTATATTCATGAAATTATATATTTATATGGTGATTATATATATGCATAATTTAATTGTATAAGTATATAATTTATAATTAAATTATGCACAATGAAACATACTATTATATAATTTATTTATTTTTGTGTTGATTTGTATGTAAACAATAGTTATGGTTGGTTATATGTCTTATTAAAAGTATTTGTATATGTTTATATATATATATATATATATATATATATATATATATATATATATATATATATATATATATATATATATATATATATATATATATATATATATATATATAAAGAGAGAGAGAGAGAGAGTAAAGTTTATACATGTTTTGATGAGTACCTGAAAATAAATTACACGATTATGATGGGGAAGCACGTTTCGGAGGGAGAAGGTGAAGATTCAAAATTCAAAATTGATATGGTTGAGATAATTAAGGAACAAAATTATTGAATGGAGAGAGAAGAGCTAAAAAAATTGTGGCCGAAATTATATTGTTGAGAGATTTTAGGAGCAAAATAAATTAATGGGGAGAAGAGAGATAAAAAAAATTGTATGACCATACATGGCAATTATTTATTTAATGACCTCGAAGGCCATGCTTGACATTTTTGATAAAATCATCGTTTTGCTCTTCTTGAAAGTTACCTTAAGTTATTTTTGATTGAGTCCAAAAGTCAAATTTTGAAAACCTTGTAAAAAGTTAGAATTTTGCTAAAAAAATGAATTTTTGAAGGCTTAAGGTTGGAATATTTGAGTTTTCTTATCATTTGGAGTTTCGAGTGTCGAAATACGATTCTGTCGATTCCATCAGTTTTGGAATGTCTAATTTGGTCCAAGAGAACTTACTTGACTAAATTTGTAGTTGAAACGGAGATTTTAGACCCAAAGTTGCATTTTTAGTTGATTTTTGGATCATAGTTTGACTTTGGTCAACATTTGGAGATCGTAAGCTCAAATCAAAATTCTAACACTTTTAGTGATTCCGGATGGTGAAACTATTGCTAGAAATGGTCTCAATGTAATTTTTAGAGCTTCTGAGGTTATTTTGAGTATTTGAATCCTTAACTAGTTTTAAAGATCATTCTTGAGTTTCGGGTCGAGGAGACCTCAAAATCGAATTCTGATGATTTTATTGAGTCCGTAACATCATTTTTGGTAGGGTTTCATGTCTAGTTTGTGTATATCGGGTTTCGAATAAATTTCGAGGGTCCATTATATGATTTCCCTGTGCTGTAATTTTTCTGCTATCTAGTGCATCTAGGTTGTTCTCCACGTTCGTGCCTCGATCTTCGCATTCTGCATTCAAGGAGTTATGGAGGCATAGACCTTTGCGTTCACGAGAGTGGGTCCCCTGTTCATTGAGGGTTATTCCTTCGTGGCTTTTGCATCCGCGGAGTATTAAATAGACCTGGACAGAATAATTTTTAAAAAATATCGGGATTAGCCATTTTCAAACTTTCAAGCTTCGTTTTTTAGAGAATCTTTAAGGTTTTTCAAGGGAAAATCATTGGGTAACTAATTTCTAACCTATTTCTTTAATTTTCATGGACTAAATTGTGTTTTTAACTTAGAATTTTTTTTTGGGGGGGGGGGGGGGGGGGGAGTTAATTGTAGAAATTGGGGATTTTCCGAGTGTTGATTCCCAAAACTAAATTAATTATTTTGACCTTATTTTAACTCCATTTTTAAAAGTTTTTATTGTTGAAGTCCTTATTACTTGGAAAACATTTTTCATATTTTAATTTTCAGATTCTGACACTTTTTTCAGCATGAGATTTTTGACCATTTTACCCTTTTTACCCAAATTAATCGATTTTAGTGTCATTAGACTCGTTATATGATTGTGATGCTATATTTGAATAGATTGTGGTAATTTGGATTATCGTGGAGGATTTCTTCAAACAACCAAGGGCTCGGTCAACTATTGAATCAAATGATATTGAGCATGTTTCCCATCTCTTCTCAAGAAACAAGTGGGCTATTACTTTGCAAAACTGTGCTCAATTCCATATGTGGCTATTCCGCCAAGATCTCTTTGTTAGTTGGGGATAAAGAGATTCATCGTTTCTGACCCTGCTTAATCTTAATTGTTATTTGAACAAATAAAAGTTTTGTCTTGGTCTGAGTGGGGATAGTATTTCTCTTCTGCATGGCCATGGAGTTTTGAAAAATCCCTTCATAAAAGCTAGACTAAGCGATAGTGTACCTCGTATTTTTCCCTCTGCCTCAGGCTGTCTCGTGATACCCTCTACAGCTTGACCCGCAGCAGTCCCTTAACCAACTCCAGGTCCAATAGAAGCAAGCCCTACGACCAATATAGCAGCAATAACGGAAGCAACAGAAATTAGTGGATTCATGATAAATTCCTTATACCAAAAAAAAGAAATGGTTAATGATACAATCAACCAATGAATTATGATTTAATTATTCCCTCACTAGGACTCATCCAATCGACTTCAAAAAGGACGCTTCTTTTGATGCGTAAATGAAAATTTTACCTTGTTAATTTTTGGCAGTGTCATTTTTCTATTTACTTTCACACAGGAAGGATCCATATAAATGAAGTCTCATTAAATAGCTCTTTCACTTCCAGTCTTCATATAGTTACAAACCCAAATAAACAATAAAAGCTAAATGAAAAAAGAAATAAGGATTTCCCCTTTGTTTTAACAATGGAATTCTTCCCCTGGTCTCTTCAAATAAAGGGAGAGATTTTTTTATATATTTATTGGATCCGTCGGGACTGACAGGGCTCAAACCTGCAGCTTCTGCCTTAACAGGGCGATGCTCTGACCAATTGAACTACAATCCAGGGAAATATAGGATCTAGCAGAAAATTTGATTTGTTTTTATCTCCGAATTGGGTATTTCAGAAGTACAAAGGGGGTTATATCATCTCATGGCGGATTGGCGAATTATTGGGTCAAGTTGGATTTGAAACAATATAGACATATTGCCAACAAATTTACAGTCCATCCTTATTAATCGCTCGGCATCGACCCACGAAAAATTTATTTTCGACTTATTGGTAATCCATGATTAACTTCCTTCCGTAGTACCCTACCCCCAGGGTAATTCAAAAAAAGGCCATATGCAGATAATGAAGAACTATAAGACTGAATTACCTGGGATGCATGTGCCCATAAGAATCGTGGAGCCATCCATTAATAGAGTGAGGCTTTGGTTACCGGCAAACGCTTCTCTAAAGGTGACCCGCTGGAGTTTCCGATTGTTTCCATCATTGAAGTAGCCTTTCGTCGCCCTACCAAACAGAAGAAGTCACTATTAAACTTCTCACCATATTGAGGTACCAAAGGTGTGCTCAGCCCAGTGACTAGGAAATGGGTTTTCCCTTGAATTGAAGTGATGAGGTCAGAAAGAGGGAAGTAGGGTTCCTAGTGACTAAAGGTTAGTTCTTCTCTTTCCTTTAGAATGAAAAAGTTGCTATGAAGCCCCTCTCCTCGCTTCGCCCTTCCTATTAGGATAGCAGCCTTCGGGCTTTGCCTACCCTTTCTAATAATAAATTCCGACTTGGCCTGCGAAAGCGCTGGCAACAACTGAAAGGAAGGGGTCCATGTAGCTGTTGTACCCACCCCCTTCTTAATCAATGGGGCACAACAGGTTCAACATCTATTACGAAAGAGAGAATCCATTTCAGATAACCATGTCTCTGCTAGGCAATGTGTGGAATGGCCGAGAGCGAACCTTTTTGGATATATAATCCAAGTCGAGAGTAGAGTTACAGAAAAGTCGTTTGATGGAAAACGACTTTCACGTTCGGTTCACAGAGCACTTTTTTCATTGAGAATTCCTCGTTCCCTTTCATGTGAATTTCCTAACGGCGAATTTCAAACTTGTGGGACCAGCTTAAGCTGGTTTTCCATCTATTTTTTAGTGTTCGACCATTTCTAGCAAAGTCTAAAAGACATATTCGTTGCCGATTTTGGGTTCTAATGGAAGATACTGCTGAGGTTATATACCAAGTACACACGTAATTCTGCTCTGGCAAACGTGCACGCGCAATTCAGCTCTTGAAAAACCCCCTAATGACCAGCAACAAGAAAAATAAATGCAATAGCTAAATGGTGATGTTTGTGAGACCTCGTGTTTCTCGTCTTCCATTATATAAATAATGTGGCGTTATATAAGGCATATGTGATTTTTGCTGGTCCCTAAGGATAATAAGGCTTCCAATAAGTGGTAATATCAAGGGCCTAAAGTTTTAAGCCAAAGAAATACCCTAAATACACGTTCGGGATTAAAGAAATGACCTGAGTGGCACCTCGCCCTTTTTGGAAGGTTTAAATAGGTTTCACTTTTTGGATGGGACTAAAAGTTTATAATTTGATAAAAATGGATTTTTAAAGGTCATTTTAATAGCACAAAGGTCATAAATTAAGTTTTGGAATCAAGAAAGTTGCAAGATAAAGGTTGGCCAAAGTTATCATAAGTTTCTTTAAGAAATCCTTCTTAAATTTGGGTCAAATTTATCAGGTCATATCTCCCAAATTAAAGAAGTTAGAAGGTCCATGACCTATAAAATTGAAGATCTATGAGTCTAGTTTGCAACACACAAAACCGCGCATCAAACCAACCTCAGAATAAAGAGTTATGACCGTTTTACCGAAACTGCCCAAGCTGGAAACCGGGTCATGGGTCGGGTAGGGTTGACCCAACTTAATGTCGGCTAATTTGAACTTTTTAAAGCTCAAATCAGTGCCATTTCATCCCCAAACAGCTTAGAAACTGAAGGCAAAGTTCCCTCAAGGTGCCAAAAGGATTTGAGTAAATTTTTTGCATTTTTACCATTAAAATTTGTTTGTGTGCCTAGAAATGCATGCATTACACTTTGCATTTGTTTTTCCCTCATATTAGCTGTGTTTGAAACTATTTTTGGGCTGTAATAAAGTGGTGTTCTTGTTAGTATTGTTGATTTGAAGTTGGTGTGTTCAGGTAATAATTTTGGGGCTCTTTTACGGTCATTTTTACGAAGTTTTACGGACATTTCCTAGCGTAAATGCTCCTTGCCGAATTTGGTCGTTAATACTAAATTTTTGAATGTTTATAGGTGTCTTTAAGATGCGTATATATAGTCATTGCAAAGCTTAGGACGTAAGGAACAACTTTCATGAAGAAACTTTTGGCAATTGGACGTTCGTTGGAGAGGTATGTTAAGGCTAAGCTCCATCCCTTCTTTTAGCACGAAATCCGGAAAGTTTCCCAAAACATCAAATGCGATATCTTACTATTCAGTTGCTAGAAAGACCTTCTGTGAAAGGCACTGGGATTGCAGCTGAGTTATTTTCTTGATGGTATTAGGTTGAAATTCTGTTCATTCGCTTAAACTGGGCACTCAATATCTATATATCATTTTGTAGGTTTTCCCTTCTACCTATTCATATGTTCAAGGTGGTTCCCTTCTTGGTGTTGTGCCATTAAAATAAATGTAGAATGCGAAGGGAATGTGGTGTTCATAATCGGCCCTTCTTCCATACAAAATATAATTGAAGCATTTAACAAGTAACACGTTGGTTTCCAATATTCTCCAGTCAAATGCTCCTACTTAAACTACTAAGGCACTTGATCCTATTTAAATATTTTCTTTTACTAATTGACATGGGACCTACTATAAGCATTATGTGAAACACCTTTATAAACATTTTCAAAGTTAAGGCTTCACTCTAAATGTTGGGTTAAGTTCCCAAACTTGTTAAAAAGACATATAAGATCCCACGAGTCTTGTGTATCTGTTATGACAATGATTATGATGTTATGAGAATAAGTGTACCAATGAGCCAAGATTGGCTAAGTGACAATGATTATGATGTTATGAGAATAAGTGTACCAATGAGCCAAGATTGGCTAAGTTCTTGCTATGGCCTACTATGTGCATTCAACATTCATATCATACATTGCACGTTATGCATGGACTTCGAGCTATAATCGAAGGTATGGGGCCTATTTGCCCAAATATATATATGCATATGGTACAAATGGCCACAGGTTGGCAGATATGATGCCGGTTAGCTACCGAAAAGGACCACTATCGCTAGCATTTGGTTGGGTATGTCATGCATTTGCATATATATATATATATATATGTATTCACGACATGCGATACTCGAGCATACCATGCGTATTTGATCACTAGGAAGTTGCTTATTTGCCATTAAGGCTACTTGAGCTTTGGTTACATGTGGTATTTCTATTAATCTTTTTACTACAGTTATCTATGATTTTACTTCCTGCCTTACATACCAGTACATGTTTATTCGTATTGACGTCCTTTTGCCTGGGGACGCTGCATTTCATTTCGTGCATGCACGTTCAGGTAGGGGTTCTGATTTACCCCTCCATTAGGAGCCCCATTCAGCTATAAGTTGGTAAGCTCCACCTCTTCCTGGAGCTTTAACAGGATGTTTTTTTTATTGTACAGTTGTGTATAGTCGGGGCCTTGTCCCTGCAGTGTTAGTGATTCTCATAGAGGCTATTGTGGACTTGTTATTGTGGGTTGGTTCTTGGTTCTTTCGTGCCTTTTAGTCTCCAATCATCAGATTGGCATGTATATATAGTGTGTGCCTATACCTCTATTGTTGCAGCCTTGTCAGCTAACTAGTTCTCTATCGTTTTGATTTACCTATCTTGATGTACATAATTTACTGTGACCAGGTCATAACCTAAAATGTCAAGGCTTAGTCTTTCAGATGTCATGTTGCCCAATTTTCTTCTGGCCCCTAGTTTAGTTAACTAGCATGTTTAGTGGCTTACTCGGCCAATAACGGTATCGGGTGCCAGTCGCGCGTTCCCTCTCTTTAGGGTGTGACAATGTTCACCAAGAAATGACCTAAAATTGGATGTTGGTCTATTTGAGATTGTTCCTTTTAATCGTAATCAAAGATGTTTTCTTCTCTCTCATTTCTTTTCTAGGGAAAAAGCTGTGGATTTGACTTGATTCGAGATTTTTTCTACGGCAAGTGGACTTCAAACCATTCGATAAGTATGATTGAACCTTGTATGCTTCTGTGTGTGAAATTGAGAGTTTTTGGGATAGAATTGTATCATCATAGGTTTTGGGATAAGATTGTATCATCATAGGTTTGATGATGAGATTTAGCTATAAGCTTGGAACAGATTGATCTTTATATTTTGTATATTGAGATGCTTGACTTGAATTGATATACTTGTTGTAATGTGGAATCTTGCATGCATTCCTTATTACTCTATGTGAATATTGTGTTGTTATGCATTCTTGATTGAGTTCCACTGATTTATTGTGGGGATAGGCCACACATTTCTTGGCATGGGGTATTGATTCATTATGGGGATGGGCCACACGCTGTGGCATGAAACATTGATTCATTATGGGGATGAGCCACACCTTCCGTGGCAGGTAACACTAATTATACTGGAGATGAGCCTCACGCTCTATGGTAGGTACATGGACAGATATGTCCCATAGGGGTTCTGTTCCGACATAGATGTGTATCGTAGGACAAACATGCATCTCAATTATTTAACATTGCATCGTATTATTTACATCTCACGACATCTACTTCATCTCACATCATTCTTCCTTGATATTATTATGTGTATTGTGAGAGATTTGTGAATAATCTGAAGCTGGTTATGATAAGGAATACCTAATGTATCTTTTGACTCTGTATATCTGTTGGATATTTTGGGATTGATATTAGGCGATGTGGTATACATATTTATGTGCTTTGTATATTGTATTGTGCTAGAACTTTCCTGAGTACAGACGTGTAGTTCGGTGGTATATGGTTGGGAGGACAGGAGTACTTGTGTTCTTCATTGTTTTACCTTAGGTTAGTTCCATTTGCTGAGTACCGTGTTTTTTGGTGCTCACCCTTGCTACATTTTTGTAGGTTGTGAGTCCGGTCTCTCTTATTAGATTTCCTTGCTTCAGGATCAAGCTTTCGGATCTTTCGAGAGGCAGTTGCTTGTCTCTTTGGCAGACCCTCGAGGAATATTTTCTATGTTATTGTTGGGTTAAATAGAGTTTTGATGATAGACAAAGCACAATGAAACATGTTGACTTATCAGGTCTTTTAGTGCACTATCTCAAAGAGAAGAAGACACGATATCACAATAAGTAGAATGGATAAAACTCCTGGAGATAAGGTTAAAAGCACAAAAGTAGGAAGATGGTTCAGCAATCACAGATGAATGAAGAGTTGGTGTGAAGAAGGAGTTCAAAAAGATGTAGAACTCTAACAAAGCAAGAAGTAGAAAAAGAGGAGTTTGAGCTGAAGAAGCAGTCTTCTGCAAAGTGATATCTGAAGAGTCTAACTGCAAGTAGCACTCTTGAAGACAACGGTAAAAATAGTTCAAAAGATTCAGAAGAAGCAACCCGACGAAACGGGAAAAAAAAAGTTAGGGAAGTCTAGAATCAGGAAACAGTTAGGTGGTTTAGTTCTTTATTGAGTCATCATTTAGGAAATTATTTTTTCTTTTGGTGTTGAGACTAAATGTTGTTCATATCTTAGTAGTCTATAAACTGAGCGGAAGTCTAGTCTTCAAGTTGGGGGCAACTCGAAGACGTGGGGAACATAAGCCCAAGGAGGTTTATGTGTAGTTACGAAGTTCTTGAAGTTTTATTGAGTCTTAGATTACTAGGATTTTGTAATCTTTTGTGGAGACTCATATTGATTTAGTGAAGTTGGGAGAAAATCCTGTAGAGGTACAGGTCATAGTTTTTTACCTTTTGTGAGCCGAGTGTTTCCATGTAAAAACACTGCGTTCTCGTTTATTCTGCTTTACTGAAAAATGTCTGCAAACCTGTATCTTCGATTAGGCAAATCCAAATCTAACAATTGGTATCAGAGCAGGTTTTCTTATTAAAAGCTAGTACCTAAGAATTGATCAAGATGAACACTGTACCACCTCTTGGACATGGAAAAGGACAATCATCTGTGAGGCCACCACTCTTCAATGGAACTCATTTCTATTGGTGGAAGGCTAGGATGGAAGATTTCATTCAAGGAGAAGATTATGAACTTTGGGATAAGATTATTGTGAGACCTACCATTCCTATGAAAACTGTGGAAGGTCAACAAGTGCCAAAAGAGAGAAATGAGTTCAATGCTGATGACCTAGTAGCATTAAGGAAAAATGCTAAAGCCAATTTTGGTTTGTGGTCTGGATCCTGATAATATAACAGGATCTCGAACTGTACTACAACTAAGCAAATCTGGGACGCCTTGACTATTACGCATGAAGGAACTACTCAGTCAGAAAGTTCAGGGTGGCTATGTTGTTCACTGAATATGAAACTTTCAAAATGAGTCTCTGCAAGACATGATAGCAAGACTTACACTTCTTATCAATGAACTTGCATCTCTGGAGAAGGTTCTTACTATTGAGGAAAAAGTGGACAAGCATCTGAGAATTTTACCCAAAGCCAAGTGGGATGTGAAAGTCATTGCCATCAGGGAAGCTAAGGACATTGAAACCATGACATTGAATGAGCTGGTTGGAAATCTCAGAACTTATGAGATGAACATGGAAGATCAAAAGAGAGAAGTAGTTATGGATGAAAAATCACTAGCTCTAAAGTCAACTTCTGATGATGAGGAATTAGATCTAGATGAGGATCAGATAGCCTTTCTAACAAAGAATTTCAAAAAATTCCTCAAAGGAAGGAAAGCAAAAGACAGGAAAGACACAGGTAGTAGGAAGTGGTCTGATGACACAAGAAGCAGGAAATGGTCTGATGACAAGAATCAATCAAGGTGTTATAAGTGTGGAAAAAGGGATCATCACATCAAATAGTGTCCTCTATAGGAAATTTAGTGGAAAAAGGAAAGAGCTGAGAAAGAGATGAAAGAAAAAGCTGCTAAACAAAAGGAGAAGGAAGACTATGCTATGATGGCTGCTTGGGGATCAGGAATAGAGGATTCAAACACTGATAATGTCGACGAAACTACTTTCATGGCAGTTGAGGATTCAGATCTAGAGGATGATGATAAATCTAAGGTAAGTATTCCTAAACTAAAAGAAAAGTTGCATCTCTTTTCAAAAAGAAAGTTAATCTTGTTGATGAATGGGTTGATAGATGATTTTCAAGAGATAGCTAATGAAAAGGATCAACTAATTAAGGACTTTTTGAGATAAAAAATTTGAAACTCTTGAGGTCAAAAATTGCCTGGATGAAGCTAATGAAAAGAATCACAAGTTGAACAACTTGATACACTTGTGTTGAAATTAAAATATGATATTCTTAAACCAACTGTTGCTGAAAAAGGTAAAAGTAAGATGAGTGAAGAACATCACAAGATTGAAACAGAATTGAAGGAATGTAAAAATGGGTTCTTTTGTGAGATAGAAAATGTTAAAAAATTGACTCAGGAAATTTCCACCTTAAAATTGGATTTAGAAAGGGAAAACAGATGGACTCAGTCATCAAGAATAGTGAACCATCTAGGAAGCAGGAGTCACAATGAGAAAGCTGGAATATGGTTCTTTCAGGAGAATGTTGCTACTACTGACTTATGCTACCTCTGTGGAAAAATTGGACATCCAACTACAGAATGTCCAATTGCATAAAATGTTAGGAGTAGAAACATAAATCATGTGTACAAAAAGAGGCATGAAAATAATAAAAGAAATAGGTCAAGGAACATGTTACCTACTTGGGCAAGAAGGGATCTCATTCATCCGTTGTACAGGAAAGGGCCCAAGCTAGTCTGGGTTCCTAAAACTAACCCTTGATTTGTCTAGCAGGCTGTAGTGAAAGGAAACAAAGCATTGGTACATGGATAGTGCTTGCTCAAGGCATATGACTGGAGATAAATACGAGTTCCTTTCACTTGCACCTTTTAAAGGAGGAAAGGTTTCCTTTGGAGATGGAAAAAAGAACCAATTGTGTTGAAGAAAGCATTCATGTTGTTTTTGATGAAAATAGTAGTATTTTTTAGAATGATATGCCAGACGACTATGAGCTGGAGCACAGATCAAAGAAATAAGCCAGGCTACCTATTCCATCTACTGGACAATCAAAGGGCACATAGTCTGGGGGAACTATGGAAACTGAAACTCAACCTGTTGACTTGGGATCTGCTCAATCTGACCCTATACAAGATGAACAACCTCAAGGGTTTGTGGTTAAAAGGTACAAGTATCAAGACTCACACCCCTTAAAAAATGTTCTCACTGATCTGACTTCTGGAATAACTACCAGATCAGGGATGAAGAATTTGTGTGCATTCCAGGCCTTTTTATCCATGATGGAACAAAAAAGGGTAGGAGAAGCACTATAGGATGAGGATTAGATACTAGCTATGCAGGAAGAGCTAAATCAGTTTGAGAGATGCAGAGTATGGCATCTTGTACCCAAGACACAAGGAAGAACCATCATTGGCACGAAGTGGGTGTTAAAAAATAATCTTGATAAGCATGGAATAGTTACAAGAAATAAGGCAAGACTGGTGGTCCAATGGTACAATCACGAAGAAGGAATAGACTATGATGAGACTTTTGCTCCAGTAGCCAGACTTGGAGCGATCAGGCTACTCATAGCATTTGCAGCCTTTAAGGAGTTCACTCTGTATCAAATGGATGTTAAGAGTGCCTTCTTAAATGGTTACTTGAAGGAAGAGGTATATGTGAAACAACAACCTGGATTTGAGAACTCTGAATTCCCAAATCATGTGTACAAGTTGGACAAGGATGTATGGATTAAAACAAGCTCCTCAAGCTTGGTACGAAAGATTGTCGAAATTTCTCTTAGTCCATGGACACACAAGAGGTAAAATTGGCAATACTCTGTTTTTAAAAACAAAAGGAAAGGATTTGTTGATTGTGCAGGTATATGTGGATGATATCATATTTGAATTAGCAAATGTGCTCATGACTTAAGAGTTTGCCAAGTTGATGAATAGAGAGTTTGAAATGAGTATGATGGGGGAACTCAAGTTCTTCTTAGGGTTACAAATCAAGCAGACTCATTCTAAAACTCTGATTTATCAACAAAACTATGTAAAAGAGATTCTCAAAAGATTCAAAATAGAGGATGCCAAAGATATTAATACTCTGATTTATCAACAAAACTATGTAAAAGAGATTCTCAAAAGATTCAAAATAGAGGATGCCAAAGATATTAATACTCTTATTTCCACTACTACTAAACTAGATTTCGATGTGAAAAGGTTATCAGTGGAACAAAAGCTCTATAGAGGTATCTCAAAGGAACTTCAGACTTGGGACTCTGGTACTCTAAAGATAGTAATTTCAATCTTATAGGGTACACTGATGCTGATTATGTTGGTTACTTAGTAGATAGAAAAAGCACTTCAGGTATGGCTCACTTCATTGGAACATGTTTGATTTCCTGGTCCACCAAGAAATAGAATTCTGTAGCCTTGTCAACTGCTCAGGCAGAATATGTAGCAGCAGGGTCATGTTGTGCTCAGTTGCTTTGTATTAAGCAACAACTATTGGACTTTGGTATGAATGTAGGTTATGTCCCTACTTTGCGTGATAATAACAGTGCTATTAATTTTGCAAAGAATCCTGTTCAGCATAAAAAAACTAAACATATTGACATAAGGCACCATTTTCTTCCTGGCAATGTAGAAAAGGGTCTTGTTTCAATAATATTTTGTCCTACTGAAAATCAAATTGCTGATATTTTTACTAAAACACTAAGTAGAGAACACTTTGAAAAAATTAGGCTAGACCTGGGGATGATTAAGATTACATAAGCTTCCCTCAATAATTGACTTGAAAATCTGGTTTTGTACTCACCCCTAAAATAGGTTCTCATTTCAATTCTCACATGTAATGTACCCTAAAATTCAGAACAATGGACTAAGTTTTCATTAATATGTATTATAGTGTGCAGATTACTGGCTCTGGTGCAGAGGCTAATGGAAAGTTAAAAATAAATCAGGTAATAATTGTTTTGTATCTAAAATAGTGATTGATAAATGAATCAGGTACCTTGATTTGTTTTTTTCTTTTACCAAATTCATCATCACCTTTGTCGCCAGAAACCCAAACGTCTCTTCTCACTGACAGATGACGGTGGAAGTCAAATTAGTCACCTCCTCTTCTCCCACTAAAATTCAACCCTTTTAGCCATAAAACCCTTCATCATCCGTCTCCTGCATTCCCATAAGCTATATTTTGATGTCGTGCACAAAGTCCTTATCTCTAGGAAGGAAAGAAGGTTTGAGGCTAGTTTCTTTGATCTTTCTCTGATGGAACTGTTAGATATAGATGTTCCTATAAATCTACCTACCCTGATCCTCAAGCACATGCAACATGTCCTTATTCAGGATAAGAATGGGCATTCCCTCCCTTATGGCTTTTGGTTGTCTCAGATCTTTGAGGCCAATTCTGTTCCTGTTCAAGTCTGGACCATGCAAACCATAAAGGATGTGCTTGGATAGGTGAACCACTCTGCTCTACCTGTTTCTACGCGGCGTGTCCCCTCTTAGTATACTTCAACTTGCTTTGGATGCCAAGACTACAGAATTAGCCGTTACACATCAAGAGTTTGCCCAAGAGAAAAATGCCTTGCTTGCTAGTATATCTGACCTAGAGGATACACTGCACAAGGAGCGTGCTGCCCATACTGAGATTGTTCACAAACTCTCCTTATTAATTCCATCCACTGGACCCTCTACCTAAATTGTTTCCTTGATTTCTTTACCTGCTTATGATGATCAGTCACTTGGTTAAGATGCTTAACTTTCATTGTCTGCTTACTTTTCATTTCTAGAATGCCTTTGTATGCTGATCTCAATGTAATCTTGCTATCTTTAATACATACGAATGTTCCTGTTCTACTCTGTTTTCTTAGTGGTAGCCTTGTGGTCTTGTATCGTGCTTACTTATTTCTAGGCAAGTCTGCTACACCTAATGTTCGATGATGTCAAAGCGGGGAAGTCATATCTGAGTTATGCAATATTTATAACCCTTTTTAACCTGTTTTATTCTTGAGGTTCCTTCTTAATAGTTGCAGAAAAGATGGATAGATCTGATACTCAGAAAGTTTGTCATCATAAAAAAGGGGGAATATGTTGGGTTAAATAGAGTTTTGATGGTGGACAAAGGACAATGAAACATATTGACTTATCGGGTCCTTCAATGCACTATCTCAAAGAGAAGAATACACGATACCACAAGAAGCAGAATGGATAAAACTCCTGGAGATAAGGTCGAAAGCGCAAAAGTAGGAAGATGGTAATCACAGGTGAATGAAGAGTTGATATGAAGAAAGAGTTCAAAAAGGTGTAAAACTCTAATAAAGCAAGAAGTAGAAAAAAAGGAGTTTGAGCTGAAGAAGAAGTCTTCAGCAAAGTGATATCTGAAGAGTCTAACTGAAAGTAGAACTCTTGAAGACAACAATAAAAACAGTTCAAAAGATTCAAAAGAAGCAACCTGACGAAAAGAAAAAAAAAGAAGTTAGTGAAGTCTAGAGTTAGGAAACAGTTAGGTGGTTTGGTTCTTTATTGAGTCATTATTTAGGAAATTATTTTTTCTTTTGGTGTTGAGTCTAAATGTTGTTCATATCTTAGTAGTCTATAAACTGAGAGGAAGCCTAGTCTTCAAGTTGGGGGCAACTCGAAGACATGGGGAACATAAGCCTAGGGAGGTTTATGTGTAGTTACAAAGTTCTTGAAGTTTTATTGAGTCTTAGATTACTAGGATTTTGTAATCTTTTGTGGAGGCTCATATTGATTTAGTGAAGTTGGGAGAAAATTCTGTATAGGTACAGGTCGTGATTTTTCATCTTTTGCGAGCCGGGTGTTTTCACGTAAAAATACTGTGTTCTCGTTTATTTCTACTTTACTGAAAAACGTCTGCAAACCTATTCCTTCGATTAGGCAAATCCATAGGGTGTGCAAATCTAACAGTTATGTACTATTTAAGGACTAAACATTGAGACTTGTATTTTCATTTGAGTATCTAGTATTATTAGAGGCTCGTACATGTGACACCAGTTCTGGGATAGTTGTAGTTTTGGTTTCCTTATGTTTTCCATTATAGTAGACTATTTTGATCTTTCATTTTTATTATTATGTCAGGTTGTTTTGTTTTAGGCTGACTCACCTTGGTGGGTTAGGTGAGTGTCATCACACCCGAATTTCAGGTCATGACAATTTGAATTTTTATATAAATTTAGGGAAAAGGGTCAAAAATACCCCCCAACTATGTTTTATTATTTGACTTTATCCTCGCTGTTAAAATAAATTTATTTATAACTTCGTCGTTACAAAACTTACCATTTACGCCCCTCGATGGATGGAAAGCCCCAAATAACTTTATTTTTACTCATTTTCTATTTTTATC
This sequence comes from Solanum rostratum, assembly GCA_029948455.1. NCBI lineage: Eukaryota > Viridiplantae > Streptophyta > Magnoliopsida > Solanales > Solanaceae > Solanum > Solanum rostratum. Next base: position 24,475,311 of record CM057056.1, read on the forward strand.
CAATTCCACCCTAACCCAAATCCGACCCATCCTAAATAATACCAATCTTAACCTAACCTGCCATGCCTCGAGAGGAAACCCTAGATATGGCCAGCACTCAGAGACTATTGCTAATCCCGAAGCAAACCATTTGGTCTCAAGACAATCATTCAATCATCAAATACAACGGAAAAATATTAGAATAAGGAAAATAAGGCAGTGGGCACCTCATTTACTTTTACATCAATGAATAAGGGACGTACGCCAATAAGAATCAATCTCGACATCTATGACATGACATAATAACAATTTTTAAGAAACTCAATTCAAAGAGGAAAAGGCCTCAACATCAAAACATCATCTTCTAGTCTATGAAACCTCTACTTCTACAGTCTAAGATGGTAACATGATAGGCCATGGCTACCACAAACTCAAAAGACTAGCTCAAAACAAATGAAAGATAATAAATGGTATCCTCCAAAAGCAGGGGAGGACTCACTAATCTCTGGAACTAGGGAACTCTAAACCTCAACGGTGCATCTGCTAAAGTCATCTATCTCTTGTATCTACATCATGACATGATACAGCACTAAGTGGCGTTAGTACGTGGAATATATGATATGTAAAATGGCTGAGTGAAACAATACAGGCATAACTAACATGGGATAACATCAACTCGCAAGATACTCACTCTAAAGGATAAATATCCATCTAAGGTAACGGTAAGGAGTAGTGTCACGACCCAAAAATGGGGTCATGACTAAAAGGCCACTTAATTCCAACCCCAATAATAAATGTACCCTAGAAAGAGAAAAATCCAATAAATAAATAGTCGCCACGTAAAAATAATATCTCAAAACCTGGTGTCACGAGTATAAAGAGCATCTAATACATAACTAGTGAAATAAGTGCATTTAAGTCTTCGAATAGAACTAAAGACTAAACAACTAAGATAGGACCCAATGGAAGCTCGAAGCCCTGAGTCTCACCACTAAATCTGGTATGAACCAAGTGCACGAGCAAATCAACTACCACGTGGATAATCCTGATGGGAATCTGCGGGGGAGAAAGAAGTAGGGGTGAGTACACATAATATGTACCCAGTAGGTTTAACCGACTGGGAATTTGAAATTGAATAAACTATGAAATAATCTATGAATGGTTCCACCTACAACAGAAAAAAAACCCAGTCCGGCATCGGTGCCACCAATTTATATATAACGACGCAAATAAAGTAAACATATAATCTCACATAAACCAATCCAAAACAACCACAAGTAGTATAACGAAATGCAATGCAATGTGGTATCAAGATCGTCGCTAGCCTGTCGTATACACCCCCGTCGAGCTAAGGCTCTCAGAGTAAGGGGACTCATGGGGACCTCGCAAGCCATATACCTCAATCACAATATATCAACTACCTTGCCACCAAAGTGCCCGTGGTCAAGGACTCATGATAAGAATCACCAATCACAACTTCCCAAGATGTCATGACATGTAGTATGAGGATACATGCAATCAAGACACAATTATGTAACAATATTCCTCAAAATAAGCACAATAAATATCAAACTTCTCGAGTTTAGCAATTATAATATTCACCCCATTCTAGTAACTTTATTTTCCCAATGAACCATGATCCTCAATATATATCACAATTATCTCCCTTACGCAACATGTCATATTTACACTATTCTCAATTCAGGATGTCACATGCTCTCGAAGCAACACATAGACCATTAAAGCCCTCCCACTAGCATCACAACAAGAATTATCAATCCCACACATGATACGATCTCATCCCATAGATTATAACATAAGAATGTTCAATAACTCAATCCCAATCTCAAAGAAGGATAGCCAAACCTACCTCAATGTCGTAACCGCACGTGAACACTTCTACCGAATGGATGAATCTTGAATTAAACTCCCGAAAAGAAGATTCTCTATCAAGAACAAAACGTACACGTCACAAGGAGTCCAATGACACCCATATTACTATATGTCTAACCCAGACCCAAAACTCATTTAATTCTATAGTCAATTCCCAAAATTTCAAGCTTAGGATTAAGTCTTAAATCCTCCAAATAATATAATTCTAATGGTTACTCATATAATACAAACCCCCAATATTAGTACAAAATATATACATATATATACACATCCAAAACCCACAACGTAGTTATTATATTTGCCTAAACGAAGAACCAAAAGCACTGAGCAGGAGTGCGCAGATGAAGGACACGCATAACAGCTTAATATGCATATTGTTTGGACCCATTTACTATTGTTATATCAATTATTTATAAATAATTACTATTGCTACAGTGAATCTGTAGAAGGATTACTAAATGTATAATTTCCATTGCATTTTCTACAATCTGCACACCTGCACGCCAACATACTTTCTGCCTCACCTTAGAATTGGTTCTTTCGGACTATTACACATAATGTTTTATAATTATACACCTGCTAATATGTTCAATTCAAAATTAAGGGATAAGTCAGTGACTTACGGTGTTGTTCCTCGGCGTCCGTTGTCTCCCCAAACCCTTACTCTCCTTCTCCTTATTTTAATTATGTGATAAAAGTGATAGAATTTACTAAGTTATTCTTGATAAATAAGGTACAAGGTACTACATAAACTTTCACTTTAGTCCACTACTTACACTAGTTATCTAAAATTACCCCTCCATTAAATAACCCTCTTATGGAATATTCCAAAATACCCACTTAAAATTTACGAGAGAAAATTTTATGAAAGTAAGAGGATTAATTCTTAAAATGACCTAATAGGTCATTACATCATCCACTACTAAGAATCATGTTCATCCTCGAACATAAGGTAAAAGAAAGTACCTGAAGCTTCGAAAAGCTGAGGATATCGAGCACGTATATCTGACTCTGTCTCCCAAGTAGACTCCTTAACAGGTCGGTGCCACCACTGAACCTTAACTGAAGCGATCTCCTTAGTCCTGAGCCTACAAACCTGTCTATCCAGAATGGCTACTAGCTCCTCCTCATAAGTCAAATCCGAACCCATCTCTATGGTATCATAAGAAATAATGTGGGACTTATTCTGGTATGTATTTTCGGAGCATGGAGACATGGAATACTGGATGCACGCCTAACAATCTAGGTGGCAAAGCCAACTCATAAGCCACCTTGCCTACTCTCCTCAGAATCTCGAACGGGCCAATAAACCTCGGGCTAAGCTTGCCCTTCTTCCCGAACCTCATCACACCCTTCATGGGTGATATCCTCAACCATACATAATCTCCTATCATAAACTCCTAGGGACGAACTCTCCTGTCCGCTTAGCTTTTCTGTCGACTCTGGGCTGTCAACAGTCGACTCTAGATCAAGCGCACCCACTCCATAGCATCTCTGAGCAAGTCAATGTCAATGCCTCGATGACGACTGAGTCGAACCACCTAATAGGTGACCGACACCTACGCCTATACAATGCTTCAAATGGTGCCATCCGAATACTGGAGTGATAACTGTTATTATAAGAAAACTCTGCTAAGGGAAAGTGTTGGTCCCACCGGGCACCAAAATCAATCACACAGGCCCTAAGCATGCCGACCAACACTTGAATAGTCCCCTCGGACTGACCGTCTGTCTGGGGATGAAATGTCGAACTCATGTCTAACCGTGTACCTATATCATGCTGCAATGCCTTCCAAAAATGGGAGGTAAACATCGATCCTCGGTCTGACACAATAGAGATAGGCACCCCATGCAATCTAACTATCTCGCGTATATAGATCCTAGCTAGCTGCTCTGCATTGTGGCTAGTCCTCACCGAAATGAAGTGAGCTGATTTGGTCAACCTGTCTACAATCATCCAAATTGAGTCAAACTTACCCAACATCATGGGTAATCCAGACACAAAATCCATAGTGATACGCTCCCACTTCCACTCGGTAATGGGCACCCTCTGCATCGGACCTCCTGGCTTTTGATGCTCATACTTAACCTGCTGGCAATTCAAACACTTAGTCACAAACTCCACAATGTCCCTCTTCATCCCACACCACCAATAATGTTGCTTCAAATCATTAAACATTTTTGCCACACCTGGGTGAATGAAGTACTTAGCACAATGAGCCTCCTCCAAGATCAAGCTAACCTAATTACCTACCCTAGGCACACAAATGCGTCCATTAATCCTCAACACTCCCTCAGAATCAAGAAAAGCCGACTTAGCTTCACCCCTCAGCACTTTGTCCCGAATCACACATAATTTATCATCATCAAACTGGTGACCAGGAATCTGATCCATCAATGTAAATCTAGCCTCGATGAAGGCCAACACACTTTGAGATGGGGAGATGTCAATTCTGATCAACTGTCTGGCCAAAGACTGAACCTCCAAAGCTAAAGGCCTCTCCTCCACTCTAAGATATGCCAAACTACCCATACTAGAAGGATTCCGGCTCAAGGAATCCGCCACCACGTTAGCCTTGCCAGGGTGGAAAAGAATAGAGATATCATAGTCTTTCAGCAGCTCCAACCACCAGCGCTGCCTCATGTTCAAATTAGGCTGAGAGAAAATGTACTTGAGGCTATGATGGTCTGTGAAGATCTCGTAATGCACCCCATAGAGATAATGCCTCCACAACTTCAAAACAAACACCACCGTGGCTAACTCCAAATCATGAGTAGGGTAGTTTCGCTCATGGATCTTCAGCTGTCGCGAAGCATAAGCTATAACTCTTCCCTTCTACATCAACACTCCACCCAAATCGACACCCAAAGCATCACAATAAATGACAAAGGCTATACCTTCCTTGGGCAATGCTAAAATAGGTGCTGAAGTCAATAACTCCTTGAGCCTCTAAAAGCTCACCTCACATTCATCGGTCCATACAAATGCAACTTCCTTCTGAGTTAGTTTAGTCAAAGGAGCTGCAATAGAGGAGAATCCCTACACAAATCGACGATAATAACCTGCCAGCCCAATAAAACTTCGAAACTCAGTCATTGAAGTGGGTCTCACCCAATCACAAACTGCTGCAACCTTGGTCGGATCAACCATAATACCATCCTTAGTCACCACATGACCCAAGAAAGTCTTAGACTCGAGCCAAAACTCGCATTTGGAGAATTTGGCATACAGTTTCTCCTCATGTAATTTTTGGAGCACGGTCTTCAGGTGACGAACATGGTCCGCCTCACTCTTGGAATACACCAATATGTCGTCAATAAATACAATACATAAAGGAATCCAGGTAAGGTCTGAACACTCGGTTCATCAACTCCATAAAAGCGGCAGGGGCATTAGTCAGCCTAAACGACATAACCACAAACTCATAGTGCCATATCGGGTCATGAAGCAGTCTTCGGGATGTCTGACTCTCGGACCTTCAACTGGTGATACCTTGATCTCAAATTAATTTTTGAGAACACTGAGGCACCCTGAAGTTGATCAAATAAATCATCAACACGAGGCAAGGGATACTTGTTCTTGATGGTCACTTTGTTCAACTGACGATAGTCAATGCACATTCTCATAGTACCATCTTTTTTCTTTACGAACAACATTGTTGCACCCCAAGGCGACACACTAGGCCGAATAAACCCCTTCTTCAACAAATCTTCTAATTGCTCCTTCAATTCCTTTAACTCTGTAGGAGCCATTCGATAAGGAGAAATGGATATGGGCTTAGTGCCCGACTCCAAATCAATGGCAAAGTCAATATCACGATCTGGAGGAACACCTGGTAAATCTGTAGGAAACGCATCCATGAACTCTCTCATCACCCTCATGGTCTCTAACGAAGATGACTCCTTAGAAATATCACGTACATGAGCCAAATAAGATAAACACCCATACTCCATCATATGCCGAGCGCAAACATAAAAAATAACCCCCTTAGGGTAAAAGCTGGGAGCACCTGCCATATTAACTGGGGTGAACCCGGATATGCTAAGGTCACAGTCTTAGTATAATAAAGGATCACATAATAAGGGGACAACCAATCCATACCCAAGATAATATCAAAGTCTAGCATGTGTAGAAGGATCAAATCAGCCTGGGTCTCCCTACCTGAGAATACCACAATACAACCCCGATATACCCGATCCACCACTAAGGATTTACCCACGGGTGTAGAAACAGAAATAGGCACATCAAGAGGCTCACAACACCATCAATATCATTAGCAAAATAAGTGGATACATATGAATAGGTGGACCCAGAGTCAAATAATACTGAAGCTGAACGATGGCAAAATGGAATAATACCTGTAATCACAACATCAGATGTCTCTGCCTCTGTATGGCCTAGAATGGCATAACACACCCGGCGCTCTCCACTAACCTACGATTCACCACGAGCACCACCTCGACCTCCACCCCTAGCACCTCTAGTGCTACCCCTCGTACTCTGTGAAGCGCCTCTAGCTGCTGAAGCTGGTGTAGACCAGGCTGTCTATGTCCTTGATGGAAAAGAAACAGGAGCACGCTTAGGACAATCCTTGGCATGGTGGCCGAACTCATCACACACATAACAACCTCTAGGTCCGGACCTACCTGTACTACCTGCACTAGGAATGGCAGCATGAACTGGTCTCCCCTGATAACCCTGAGCGCCCTGCCTCTGAGAATCTCTTTCTCTGGGTGCATAATTGCCAAACTGGCCGTGATAGCGGGACCTCTTACCACTACCCTGTCTGGCCTGTCTGATGCCCTCTATCATCCTAGCATGGTCAACAATGCTCTGAAAGGAACAACCAGATAACACAAGAGAGGTTGTGGCCTCCTGAAGATAACTTGTGAACCCCTTCACAAATCGACGAATTCGCTCAAACTCTGTGGGAATACTAGGCATGGCATAACAGGATAACTCATGGAATCGTGCCTCGTACTCGGTCACAGTCGTGGAACCTTGTGCTCCAATCTATCGAACTCATCACGATGTCTATCACGAAGGTTGTATGGTACAAACCTCCCAAGAAAGATCTCAGTAAACTGCCCCCAATCCATTGCTGGAGCATCAACTGGCCTCCGGGCCATAATCGACCTCCACCATTCTTTGGCCAAGCCTGTGAACTGATAAGAGGTGTAAGCTACTCCGTGAGCCTCCAGAACACCCAAATTGAACAATCGATCAAATTTAGGAGGAGACAATCTCACAAATCTCTCAAAGCTCTTCTGCTTAGACAAGGACATAGCAGCACTGGCAGAAACCGGCGGGGCTGAAAACCTCGGAGGTGCAATAGAAGGCATGGAAAATGGACTCGGGGTCTGAAATCCCATATTAGGTCCCTGAGATGGCTGTGAAGGACCAGCGGGTATAGTAGGAACTGAGGTACCTGGAACATCACTAGTAGCAGGGGTACCCTCCAACCTTGCCAATGATCGAATCAATAGCTCCTGTAATTCTTGTGTACTCTCTAAGGATGCAGGAGGCTGAACTGGGTCCTCAGTCTGCTCCTCGTGCTCATAAACTGGGTCAGCAATAGGCTCAGGCGAAGCCCCTCTAGTTTGACCTCGGGCTGGTGCTACTCCCCTAGCCCGACCTCGACCTTTAGCTCTGCCACGATCTCTACCTCGCCCTCTAGCAGTGCTTGGACAGCAGGTACTGACTCATCTTCAGTATTTCTAGCTCTAGTTCTTTCCATTTGTGCAGGAAGAATATATTAGAAGCGTACAAAACTTAAATATGAACAAATCGCACGAAATGAATCAATGGAAAGAGGATTTCTCCTAACAAGCATCCGGTAGCCTATCGAAGATAGATATGGACGTCTACATACCAATCCGCAAGACTCTACTAGACACCCTGCTCTTTAACTCATGAGAACGGTCAACCTAGAGCTTTGATACCGAACTTGTCATGACCCAAAAATAGGGTCATGACTAAAAGATCACTTAATTCCAACCCCAACAATAAATGTACCCTAGAAAGAGAAAATCCAATAATTAAATAATCGCCACGTAAAAATAATATCCCAAAACCTAGTGTCACGAGTATAAAGAGCATCTAATACATAACTAGTGAAATAAGTGCATCTAAGTCTTCGAGTAGAAATAAATACTGAACAACTAAGATAGGACCCAATGGAAACTCGAAACCCTGAGTCACACCACTAGATCTGGTATGAACCAAGTGCACGAGCAAATCAACTACCATGTGGATAATCCTGACGGAAATCTGCGGGGGAGAAAGGAGTAGTGGTGAGTACACATATGTACCCAGTAGGTTTAACCAATTGGGAATTTTAAATTGAATAAACTACGAAATAATCTAGGAACGTTTCCACCTGCAACAGGAAAAAAAACCCAGTCCGGCATCGGTGCCACCAATTTATATAGAACAGCGCGAATAAAGTAAACATATAATCTCACATAAACCAACCCAAAACAACCACAAGTAGTATAACGAAATGCAATGCAATGTGGTATCAAGACCGTTGCACAGCCTATCGTATACACCCTCTTCGAGCTAAGGCTCTCAGACTAAGGGGACCCATGGGGGCCTCGCAGGCCATATACCTCAATCACAATATATCAACTACCTTGCCACCAAAGTGCTCGTGGTCAAGGACTCATGATGAGAATCACCATTCACAACCTCCCAACATGTCATGACATGTAGTATGAGGATACATGCAATCAAGACACAATTATGGAACAATATTCGTCTCAATAGGCACAATAAATATCAAACTTCTCGAGTTTAGCAATTATAATATTCACCTCATTCTAGTAACGTTATTTTCCCAACAAACCATGATCCTCAATATATATCACAATTATCTCCCTTTCTCAACATGTCATATTCACACTATTCTCAATTTAGAATGTCACATGCTCTCGAAGCAACACATAGACCATTAAAGCCCTCCCACTAGCATCACAATAAAAATTATCAACCCTACACATGATATGATCTTATCCCATAGATTATAACATAAGAATGTTCAATAACTCAATCCCAATCTCAAAGAAAGATAGCCAAACCTACCTCAATGTCGTAACCGTACGTGAATACTTCTACCGAATGGATGAATCTTGAATTCAACTCTCGAAAAGAAGATTCTCTATCAAGAACAAAACGTACATGTCACAAGGAGTCCAATGACACCCATATTACTATATGTCTAACCCAGACCCAAATCTCATTCAATTCTATAGTCAATTCCTAAAATTTCAAGCTTAGGGTTAAGTCTTAAATCCTCCAAATAATATAATTCTAATGGTTACTCATATAATACAAACCCTCAATATTAATACAAAATATATACATATATACACATCCAAAACCCTCAACGTAGTTATTATATTTGCCTAAACGAAGAACCAAAAGCACTGAGCAGGAGTGCGCAGATGAAGGACACGCATAACAGCTTAATATGCATATTGTTTGGACCCATTTACTATTGTCATATCAATTATTTATAAATAATTACTATTGCTACAATGAATCTGTAGAAGGATTACTAAATGTATAATTTCCATTGCATTTTCTACAATCTACACACCTGCACGCCGACATACTTTCTGCCTCACCTTAGAATTGGTTCTTTCGGACTATTACACATAATGTTTTATAATTATAAACCTGCTAATATGTTCAATTCAAAATTGAGGGATAAGTCGGTGACTTACGGTGTTGTTCCTCGGTGTCCGTTGTCTCTCCAAACCCTTACTCTCCTTCTCCTTATTTTAATTATGTGATAAAAGTGATATAATTTACTAAGTTATTCTTGATAAATAAGGTATAAGGTACTACATAAACTTTTACTTTAGTCCAATACTTACACTAGTTATCTAAAATTACCCCTCCATTAAATAACCCTCTTATGGAATAGTCCAAAATACCCACTTAAAATTTACGAGAGGACATTTTATAAAAATAAGAGGATTAATTCTTAAAATGACCTAACGGGTCATTACAAGTACACAACAACTCATCAACATCAATCAAGACCCATACCATCAACTCAACATCAAAGTACTATCAGTGTGGAACCTATCTGGGAGTTTCTCTAACTTAAAACTATCACTTATGTGCCAGGGATGATACAACAAATAGATGTCGTTACCGCATCTATCCAGTACCTTGCCAGGGTAAAGGACATGGCATCAGTGGATTCACAAATAAAGAACATCAAGTCCTCTTTTCAGACTAAGGAAACATCCGATTTCACGGTTCAATCCTCCCCTACATTGTCCATGTAGTTAATGAGTGCGAGCGGGACTTACTATTTCCCATTTTGGTGCTCAATACTCATCGCAAGACTCAACATGCTCATAAGACATCAACATTAGGAATTCTCTTCATTTAGTCTCATTTGAACATAGTACATCAACTTGTCTCATCAACTATCAACTCTTAGATTATGAACAACTCTTTTAGAATTAATTCATACTTTTTAAGACTCTATGAACATCAATTTTACACAATATCATCATCAACATTCTCAGAATCAAGACCACAAGCACATTCATACCATCAAGGCTCTAGATTTATCCCCTAAGTTCATTCTTGCAATCTTTAGTAAAATAACATATAGAGTTGTGTGAAATAATTTATGAAAACCATTTATGCAGTAAATCAAGTTTTTGATGATCATCGACCTAAGAAAATACATAAAATAGGTATAATTTTCAATAGAATACTTAAGGATTTTACATATAGAATTCATTACATTCAACTATCAACTTAATTCAATCAAGGGGGCACATGGAAGAACAATTCCATGCTTTAAGTTAGCCTTACATACCTGGATTGAAGCTTTGAACCATCGACCTCAAGAACTCTCCTCGAATTCCTTAATTTTTACGCTTTTTTTCTCTCCTCTTTAGCCCTACTCCTTTACAAGGACTTAGAATAAGGTTTAAAACCTTTTTTATTCTTAAAATGACCCGTTTTGCATAATATATTAAGTCCAGGAGGGATATGGAAAGGTCTAGGATTCCCCTCATGAAATTTGAAAAAAGTCCATCTAGGACATGGGTCTGCAAAGCGGACTGGGTTTATTTTTGGTATTTTTCACCAAAATTTCTTCGAACGAGGTTTCTAATTTTGTAAAAAAAATTTAAAATAAAACCAAGTGTTGGTCCACGATGGTAGCGCGTCGCCGCCCTGTCACACACCTACATTGGTTCGCATTTTCGCATTGAAAAGTTACCTTTTGATTCGGTTGCTCTAAAAAGACCATTTTTCCACTCAATTTTTCATGCTGATCACAAATCCGACCTCTGATGTTCCATCAGAGCATGGGAATATATGTTATATGCACATCTCTCTCCTATGTGTATTTTGATAATTTTACTAAGTATTACATAACGCGATTGCATTTCTTATAAATAACTTAATTTGTTTGGTTTTCCAGTTATAGAGACGGAGGTGATTAGGGAAAAGGATCACCGACTATGGATTTTTCACCAGCATATTGGAAACGAGGAGAGGAGAGGGAGACAGTGAAGATCTGGTGGTAGAAAAAGGTGTTTGTTGGTTGTCTCTCATCGGAGACGAAGGGCAAAGAAGAGAGGGTTGTCACGGGTGAGGAGGAGAGAAGAGGAAAGAGGTTCGTTAGGATTTTTTGGCTACTGGTGGTCGGATTGAGAAGGAGAAAGGGAGAAGAACGGAGGAAGAAAAGAAGACAAGGGGTCGCCGGTTTGCTGTTGCGTTTCCGGCGAGATTTCGCCGATAGTGATGGTGGTGCGGATGGTTGAAGAAAGGAGAAACGTGAGAATGACATGGGTTTGGGTATTTTGGTTGAAAAGAATTAAGAAATAAAGATAGAGATTTAATTTGGAAATAAAAGAATTGGGTTTGGGTTAAGTTTCGTATTATTTAGGACGAGTTGGGTTTGAGTTGAGGTGGGATTGGGTAAAAATAAAAAGGATAAATTTTATAAATCACATACTATAAAGTAATGATCACCGTCTATCCCTACTCTTTTAGATTTTACTAAAAATCTCTCAATTTATGAGAAGCGCGGATACATTAAATCTCAGATTGTTACAAAAATTACAATTCATTAATTAACAATTTCAGTTGAGCGAAAAGGGAAAGTGAATCGTGATTTATCCCTAAAATCATGCAGATCTAATTTATGTGAAACTTTTCCATTTGTAACATCCTTTCAAAATTCAAAATAAAAAAGGTTAGGTTCGCAGCTTCTTTTCACGATTCAAAAAAAAACTAGCAGATGAATATAGAAAAATTGATATCAATGTCATCTTGCAACTGATGAATAATGAATGTGTCTATATTGCTGTGGTGTTCAAGGATTTGAGAAAGTAATGTTAGTCACCAATAATACAAAAGAATTAAAAATCATATACAAAATCAGACTCCTCTGTTATACTTGATAAAATAATTGCACATAACCTATTTTTGTATTATGAATGATTTCACTTGAAACAAAATAAACATAAACACGTATATTGTATTCAAAAACTATGTATTGGATACAAAAGAAGCATAGTTCATTCAACTTATACAAAAAAAGTGCAAACAACTTAATTTTTGTACCATAAATGATTGTGTTGAGACAAAATAAACAGGAACCTTATAATCATTGTATCACAACAGTGTATTAGATATAAAATAAAAAATATTTCAGATAATTTGTCCCCCTCTCTGTTGTACTTGATAAAAAAAACACATAACCTGATTTTGTATTATTTGCGACATAATAAAAAGACACACAATATTATATCAGGAACCATGTAGATGATACAAAATTTACATATATCAAATACAATATTGTCATTGTTGTATTCGATACAAAAAATACCCCAAAAAAATTGTAAGATTTATTATTTACGTACTAAGTATATACTAATTTTGTTTTTGATATTCATTACCAAGAATTCAACCCCCATTCTGCTTCATTTTTAAAACCCCATGTAGGAACTAATCAAGAACATGTTCATGAGAACCTTGATTCTCTCATAACAGATTCTATAGTTAAGGCTAATGTGGAGCAGACCGAGAATGAGGTCCCAATGGAGATCCTGGTACTCCTAAAGCTACAGAGAAAAAAAGAGTATTGTCCATGAGTATCAAAGTATAAAAATTAAAAAAAAGAATGAAGAAGATGAAATTGATCATCAGGATAAATTTGAAATTCAAACTTTCCAAGTAGTCGTCTTCGTGATTTTAGGCGAGAAATTGGGGGAGTAAAATAGATACGGATTGAAAATTATGTATTCCCCTGGGTGGGTTTTAGGAGAAGAAATATGAACTTTTGAAATATTTTGAATGGTAGGGAAGAATAGTAAATAAGGTTAAAAAAATAAGTATAGTTAGGTAATTTTTCAAATAAAAAATGGGTTAAAATGAAGTTATTTGGGGCTTTCCATCCATTGATGAGCATAATTGGTAAGTTTTGTAACAGCAAGGATATAAATAAATTCATTTTAATGGCGAGAATAAAATCAAACAATAAAACATAGTTAACGGGTATTTATGACCCCTTTTCCTAAATTTAATTAGTGAAGCCCAAATCTTATGGCAAATAACTCTAAATTGTATCCATTAATTGTGATTAAATGAAATTACACTCGTATTAAATAATTACTACTAGATAATTGTGAACTCTCATAATAATTCTCACTAGATATCAACCATGAGAAATAGCGTGGTAAATTATTTATATAAATAATTTTTTTTCCTAATGGTGTACTAAGGCAAACAGTAACAAATAAAAATTAAAAAAGAAAGTAATTATACTAGAAGAGCCAAAATTGTATATTATATATTAAAGCATAATTTTTTTTTCAGATCTATTATTTATTTGTGTTATTTAAATTTAGTGATTTTTTTTTTAAAAAAATTCAAAATCTAATATATATTTTTATAGCATTAGACTCAACTACAAATTAGAAAAAAAAACACTCAATAGTTTTATACACTCAACTAAAAAGTGTGAAATTTAAAACATACTTGCGATAAATTATGTGTTATATCTTTTTAACTGGACTTATTAGAAGAAAGAAAAAATAACTAATTTTTAAAATAATGCTCTTTAGTCTATTTCTAGCTCACGCATTATAATGAAAGTGAAGTTATTTTTCATATCACTTGGTCCAATAAAAAATTTAGATAGATAATGTTATGATTTAGGAAATAACAACAACACTCCGTAATTTAAGTAGTAAAATAATAAGATAATTTTTTTTAAAAAATAACTTTTAATGTTAAAACATAATAAATTTCCAATAATCAAATTACAGTTGTAAAATAAAGAAAATTTAAGAATACTAAACAAGAAATAAAGACAAAAATGATATTGAGGGTAGTATGTAGAGAGTTATTTTTATTCTCTTTTGTGTGTACTTCACAATGGTAGAGAATACCATTTGATAGGATATATGCATCATCCATTTACAACTTTTTACCAATTACATTAGTATAATTTTAAATTAATATAATAAATAGATACATGCATTAGGGAATTAAATGAATAAAATATCTACTAGATTAAATGGATTTGTAAGACTCTCCCTTGAATGTTCATAGATGATGTATCTTGTTAAAACCTTATTAGGAAAAATTCAGGGGGAAAAAACCTAGTGAAAGAAAAAAAGTACACATATCTTGTAATACTTACCTCATTAAAAGCCATAGTTCACATTTTGAGACATTTGCATGCAATTCCATATCCTTAAGAGTCTAAAGAACAATCCTGAGATAATTGGCATGCTTTTCCTTGCTTCTAGGGTAGATCAATATGTCATCGCAAATACAATCACAAACATATCCACGTATAGCTTAAATACTCAGTTCATGAGATCCATAAAAGATGTTGGTGTATTGGTCAACCCAAAAGACATAACAAGAAACTCAAAATGGCCGTAAAGGGTCCAAGAGGCCATCTTCTAGATATCACATTCTTTCACTTTCAACTGATAATAGCCGGATGTGAAGTTTATCTTTGAAAAACAAGTGGAACCATAAAGTTGTTCAAATAGATCATATATTCTGGGAAAGGAATACTTCTTCTCTGTAGTGACCTTATTAAATTGACAATAATCAATGCACATTCCAAAAGACTAGATTTTATTTCGCCAGAACAAGACAAGAGCGTCCCATGGTGAGATACTCGGCCTAATGAGTTCCTTATTTAAGAGATTTTTCAACTATTGTTTCAACTCCTTCAACTTAGTGGGAGCCATTTTATATGGTAGAATAGAAATAGGTTGCATGTCAGAAAGAACATCAATTCCAAAGTCGATCTTCCTACCAGGAGGAACTCTAGGCAAATTATCAAGTTAGACTTCAAGAACCTCATTAACAATGAGAACTGCCTATTGGTACATACATCCTTGTGTGATCAAGTTTTTGGCACTAAGGTAGGAAACAAATTTACCCTTAGGCACTACAAAACTGCCCTTCTATGACAATTTTATTCGATAATTAAAACTTGATAATTCAAGTTCTACAATCAATTGAGGCATATCTATTCTAAAGTCAGTCCATGCCAAGAATCACATCATAATCGATCGTGTCCAACTTGACTTAGTCAACCATAGTATCTCAGTGATAGATGGATACAACACGATAGACTTTCCCGCCTAGAACAAACTCTTTAATAAGAGTAGACACAATGAAGGGCTCTAGAAGACGCTCAAGAAGGATTTTAAGCTTATCGGCCACAGAAGGAGTCATCTAAGATAAAGTGACACCTAAATCAAGTAAAACATACATATTAAAGGAAAAGAGTCAAAGCATACTAATGATAATATTTGGTGAGTTCTCTCAATCCTGATAACTAGCCATAGTATAAAAATGGTTTGTACTCTTGCCTATACCTGAAGTAACACATCTTTGATTACCTCGGACTGGTGGAGTTGCAGTAGAAGAATTAGCTTTATTGCTCCACATCAAATATTTTCTCTGAAAATGGCCGATATGACCACACTTGTAGTAGCCATTGATGCCTTCTCTGCACTCCTCCAATTAAAGCTTACTACATTAACCACATGGTGTCTTCCCCTTTGAACCTTAGGCCACATCTTCCTTGCATCAATAACCTTGAGCTAAAAAATTTTGGTGACTCTGCATCTTCTGGTCATACTTGTTATTCGGCGCTAGTGCACTCACTGATGATGGTGCATAACCCGAAGACCTCTTCAGAATAAAGAACCGATCACCCTTACCTTACTTTTGCTGCTTAGGCTTATGTCCTGCTGACCTGATCTTCTTACTTATATGCTCTTATGTCTTTCTTTTTTATCATTCTCAACCTATTGCACATACACCGTAAGTTGGGAAATATCCATATTTGAAATCAACAATGATGGCTTACACTCTTTTATTGCCTAAACTCGAGAAAAACTTCCTCATCCTAGACCTCATATCAGGAACCTACTCTGGGGTATATTTAAATAATTGAATAAACTTGAGATTATACTTTTTGACAGTTATCTCCTCTTGCTTTAGATTCACACACTCTTTAACCTTTGCTTCCCTCAACTCTTAGTGAAAAAAGTGATCAAGAAATGCATTCTCGAACTCACCCCAAACATCAGGCTCAACATCCTCACCATGACTCTTCTCTTGCTAGTTGCACTAGACATTTGACACATCTTTAAGTTGATATGAAGCTAGATCAACTCCCTCAATCTCATTCACATACATAGACTTTTAAACATTCCATATTTTTTCAATGAAATTCTAGGGGTCTCTTCAACCTTAAACTCTTTGAAGATTCGTGAGTTCATTTCTAGAATATCTCTGATACTTGCTGAAGCAGATAACTCTTGAAAGCTAGAGCTAGGAGTTGGTGAACTCTGATTATTATTATTCTGAGCAGCCACTAATTAAGTGAGCATAACGATAGCTCCTCTGAAATTTGCCTCTAAAGTAGAGATGGGCTGGGGAGTAGGCATTGGAGGAGCCTCAATATACCTTGAAGGTCAGCCTTTTGATCTTGTTCCTGTCTGATGAGGTATCTCTAGCGGGCAAATTTTGGTGTTGGGAATATTCTTTTACCAGTTGTATGCTTAAGAGGCATGACCTCATAATTACAAGTTCGGTGTATGACATATCCATAAGCAAGATTGATGTGTTGTCAAGATACAACACTTTTGATGCTTAAAACTTGAAATTTTGTATGTTCTCAAAGCAATATTAGTGGATTTGATGTGTTTTTATGTTTAATCTTTAGGATTACAGAATTTGGCATGAGTTTGGACAAAGTTCTTCAAAAGTGAAGTTTTTGAGGACTTACGAGGCACTCTATGGGCCGTGCATACTTCCACGAGCCATAGAGGGGTTTCGTGGGTGAGATCCAGTGAATGACCTATTTTTTGAAGTTGCATCGACAAACTGTCAGATGAATGTATGAGTCGTGGATTGGTTTCGTGCCTTGAGGATCAAATTTTGTTAAGTTTCTGAAGAGTTGTCAGACGAAACCCTATACAGGCCATAAGTCTGAATACAACCTGTAGAGAGGTCTCGTAGAAGGGCCGTGGAACTTTGTGTGACCCGTAACCCAGTCTATAGAAATTTGCCGAATCCAATTTTCCTATTCGGTTTTGGATTTGTATTTTAATTATTATAAATATGTTTTTAGGTGTTTTTGACAGAGAGACATACGAGAGAACTAAGAAAAACCTTTGTGACTTCATAACTTGTGATTTTTACATTTACTTTGTGATTTCTAGTGAAGAATTTGGGATTTCTTATTCATAACTTTATCATTGTAAGTTCTTAATTATGTTATTCTATATCATGATTCTTTCCTCTACAATGATTATGCATAGTTAAATTCACAATTCAGGTTGTGGGAACCATGAAGAACTAACAAGGTAAAATTGGATAATACATAATTCTTGGAAAGTGTGTATGCATGTATTAATTAATTCTCTTTATTTTGATTGCTTTTTTACAGTGGCCAACGTTAGAACCTGCCTAATTCTTACTGACTGGATCAAGGTAGTAATGAATAGGAAAAAAAATTAATTAATAGGATTTGATGTGATCCCTCTCGTCTAATCAACCGAACTGTATCAAAGGAGATTGTATTGGAATAATAGGTAAGGGTTAGTAATGCCTTCTGAACTCCGAAAGGTAACAACTATTACACAATGATGCCTTTTGGTTTAAAGAATGTTGGTCCTACTTATCAACGTGCTATGACTGCTATTTTTTATGATATGATGCATGAGGAATTGGAGGATTACATTGATGACATAGTAGTGGAATCCAAGCAAAAGAAAGATCATGTGGAGGTGCTTCGTTGAGTCCTATAGAGATGCAAATAATACAAGCTGAAGATAAGAACCCGATAAAGTGCACCTTCAGAGTAACATATGGGAAATTTCTTGGGTATTTGGTGAATTGACAAGGCATGAATTTAGACCCAGGTAAAGCAAAAGCGGTGCTCGATATGCCAAAGCCATGTTACACTACTGATATGGATCAAATCACGTAGTGAAATTTACCACTCACCTGGATCAAAGGGTTTGGTAAACTTAACTTACCGTTCTGCATGCTACACACTAGAAAAGGTTACTATTATCTGGCGATACTAAGTCAGGAATTTATGGGGAACACAATACCTTAGTTACTTCTCTCACTAGTTTCACAACTCTTGCTTCTAGTTTAGATTTGCTTTCTTGCAACTACAAACCCCTTTTTTCGGGAGATAAGTAGGTTAATTCATTTGACTTGCTTGCAAATACTCGAGCAATTGCCTGGTGATTCAATCAACACTATGTGGGAGAGGTTCACAAAGTGCCTAAGGCGTGTCCCTAACCACAAGATTGTGGATGATGCCTTGGTGGAAATCTTCTATCGAGCTCCAGATGAAAATACCCAAGTTATTATAGACACTATCATGGGAGACTCATTTTTAGATTTTCTATTTCTGATGATAGATGAATGGTTGGAGAGAGTAGTCAAGACGAACCATATATGGGGGACGAGAGACAAGTTAACAACTAAGAGCTCATTCTCAGTTAGTACTAATTCGACACAGGCAAAGATGAATGGGGAGATGATGCAAGAACTTGCTCAGATTAGCACTAATATGGGGTTGATGATGAAGCAGATCCAGAAACATGTGAATATAGTAGCTCATCAGCCTCCATGAGCACCCGTGTATGAGGAGCCCTACTATGACGAGGACACCTACTTTGTCACTTATCAAATGGTGGGTTTTTGGACCAATGCCCAAGAGCCCAATTACGACTATTGGCGCCAAGATTAGGGAAATCAATGTCAAAGCTTTAACAGAGATTGCACCTTTAGAGACAACAATCGAAAAGGCTACTCCGACAGAAATAGGGGCCAGGACCAAGATGCTAATTGGGGATGCAGAAATGGTTACAGAAATGGTCCGTATGTGCCACCCATAATTGAGACTTTAGTGTTGGTAGCTCTTGAATTGAGGAGATATTTGACCGACTGTTAAAGAAGGCTGACGCTCAGGATGACACCTTAAAGGGGATAAAATCTAACATCTCCAACATTAATTTAAAAATCGAGTCTCATTCTTTTTCTATCAAGCAACTAGAGCAACAGTTTGGTCAGATGTCGACTCAATTGAACCAGCATTAGAAAGGTATATTACCTAGCAACACAGTTCAGTACCCAAATAATGAGGGGCAGTGTATGGCAGTGATGACACGTGGCAGCAAAACGACCATCGACCCTTTGATGCCAATTGATTGTCACGCCCCGGGAGGATACCCTTGGCATGGCCGGCACTCAAAGACTATTGCTAGTCCCCAAGCGAACCACTTAGCCTCATCAAATCATTCAATCAAATAAACTCTACTGAACAGCGGAAAATATAAGTAGTAATGGACACATCTCATCTAAAGTCTCAAAAGAATATATAAAATAATGAAGGCTAGTAGAAAGAACTAGCTCACAATCTCACATCAACACTTGGCCATCGTCTATGAAGCCTCTATCATTAATCATGTGGTGCCAATGACAGATCCAAGGCTACCCAAATGAAAATAAAGAAATAATCCAATCTAACTCTAAAGCATGATGACATAAAAGTAGTGGATCCTCTGGAGTCGGGGAGGCTTACCAAATCAGCTTCGAATCTCAGATCTTCAACGGAGCGCCTGTTGATGATCTCTAGTACCTGCCTCTGCATCATAAAATGATGCAGTCCAGAGTGGACATCAGTACTTGGAATGTACTGGTATGTAAAATAGCTGAGTGAAACAGAAACCGATAGAATAATATGGAAACAACATTAACTCAAAATAAACATCAAATCACATCAAATAGTTAAATGTCTATCTATGAAAGAATAAAGAGTAGACAAGTGACACATCAATTACTCAAACTCATCAATAGTCTCAAACTTATCTCAAATGAGCTCACCTCCTCTCATCTCATCTCATCTCAGAGGAACTCACCTCCTCTCATCTTATCTCATCTCATCTAGACATGGAGTACTCAAGGTAGGAAATTTTATGGGAGTTTCTCTTATCCGACAACAATCACTTATGAGCCAGTGAATGTACAACAATCACACTGATGTTGCCACAGCCATTCCAAACTTGACAGGTAGGAAACGCTCAAAAAACATATCAGCTCATCTAATATGGAGTCAAACTCAATAAGTCCGCTATTATTTTCAGGGACTGTTACTCTGGAGGGAACCATAATATATGTGATGGTTCTATGCCTCACTTACGTTTAGCGACGTAGTTTGATGAGTTTGAGTTGGACTAACTCTCCCTCTTTCGATGCTCGATACTCCTCCCATGACTCAATGCTCATAAAACCTCCATCTCAATTCTCAATCAATCTCATAGGGACTCACTCCCCGTCAACGACCAGTATCTCATAGGGACTTTAGCCCTTTCATCATACATCTCATAGGGTCCTTGACCCTCTCATCAATCTTCTAATCAATGACTCAAGATTGTATAACAATCATTAGGAAACAAGTGAATAGACACATCGGTAGAGTTCATTTATAGGGACTCATAAAACAATCAAAATTCCATCAACTCATCAGCACAATCAACAGTCTCAACTCAAGGCTCTAGACTCAATTCTCAAGTGCATTATGCATGCTTCTCAAATTAGTCATGTAGGGTTATGCAAGTTCTCATGAAAATGTTCAATTTAAGAAAACAATTAGTATGATGATCATCAACATAGAAAACATATAATTTCAAATCAATTTTTCAAGAAACACCATAAAAAATTCATGCATGTGGACTCTTCAATCATCAACTCATCTATGACCTCCATGGGGCATATGAGAGAACAATCCCATGTTTTTAGTTTAGCCTTACATACCTGGAAAGTTGATATTATAATCGAAATTTAATGAATTACTAGCCTTCTTGGAGAAAATCCTCGATCTCGATAGCTCTTTTTAGAGTGGAAGAACTTGGAAAGACATTGCTTGAAGGGATTATCTTTGAATCTTGAATTCTTGACTTAGAATCTTTAGAGTTCTTGATGAAGAACCCTAATTCTTGGAAAGAAGAATCAAGGAATCCTCTCTTCGAATTCTTGAATTCGTTTTCTTGAAACCCTAGGTTATGATTTAAGACTCTATTAGAGATTCATGAATAGATGAAAAAATTTGTGTTGGGTAGATTAAAATTCACGAAGAATAGCTTACCTAGATGATGAATTTTGGAAGCTATCCTTAACTTGATGATTCTTGAGCATTTATGTTTATGAGTGAAGGAGAGGGTTTTAATTATGAACTCATGTTTTATGTGTTTTCGGACCTTAAATAGACCCCCAAAGGTTTTAGGATAATATTACCCTCAAATTGAAATAAAAAGACGTCATTTAGCTTATCCAGAAAGGGTTCGCAATAGGTCCGCGACGCAGAGCTGTCGCGAATCTTCAAACAGCTCTGTATGTCTTCAGTAAAATGGTCATAACTTCTACTCCGAACTTTCATTTAGGCGAAATAAGATGCATTGGAAAGCTAATTCAAAGATCTTTAATTTGATATATTATGGGTCACCTAACTCATTATACTTTAGGATATATGGTCATTTGAATATGACCCTTCTAACAACTCATACGAAAACTTAGTCAGTAGAAATTCTTTGGACTTGACTTGATGTAAAATATCCTTTATCATCTCCAATTCTATTCACACTCTAAGAAATTAACTGTAATATCTATGCTCAATTAAGAATTATCAATTAAAATTGTATATCATATGAAGGATGACTCAACCTTAGCTTAGAAAAAAATTGGGGTGCTACATTGATGATGATGATGTTCGTGAGGAGATGGTTGAGAGCCAAGATGTATAGACTGGAGATGCTAGTGCCAAGGATGGGGTGAGTGATGCAACAATGACACCATAGAAGTTGAAATCCATTACTAGAATACCCCCTCTTTTCCATCAGAGACTCAAAAAGAAGGAGGAGGAAGGTAAATTTCAACACTTTATCCCCATGCTGAAGCAACTCTCCATCACTATCTCTCTCATTGAGGTATGAGAGAAGATGCCCGAGTATGCAAAGTTCATGAAGGACTTGGCCACGAAAAAGTGGACTGTGAGCCGAAAGCTCTCTTAAGAACTTCAACATTGCAGTGCGATAGCAACAAGGTCCTTAGTGTAGAAAAGAGAAGATTCCAGAGCACTCACCATACCCTGTACCATTGGAGATGTTGAATTTGCAAAGACATAATGTGATTTAGGCGCCAACATCAATTTAATGCCTCTTACATTGTTTAAGAAGTTAGGCTTGGAGCCCCTACTCCAACAAATACGTGGTTGTTGATGGCTGACAATATGGGGGTATTGTATGACGTCCTTGTCAAAGTGGATAAATGCATATTCCCGGTAGACTTTGTGATCCTGGATCGCAAAGTTGACTTTGAATCCCCATCATCTTGGAAGGCCCTTCTTAGCCACTAGATGAGCACTAGTGGACATGGCATTAGATCAACACAAGTTCAGATTAGGCAATGATGTGGTTGTCTTCAACGTTTGCCAGAGTACAAAGAAGAGTGATAATCTGAACTTGTCATTAAGAGTGTTGATGAGGTGAAACCAGAGGTACCAATTTTCAATTGGGTGTCAAAACTCAGGAAGTAGTGTTGATAAAATTTTGAGAGTGATGGCAACCCAGACTATGAGGAGACTGTAAAAGCCCTGGGAGTATCTAGTTTCACTATACATCAAGCCAAATTTGAATTCGACTTCAAAAATTGAGAGTCAGCACCCACTAGACTATCCATCGAGGAGCCACTTATGTTGGAATTGAAGGCTCTTCCAGCCCATCTGAGGTATGTATTTTTGGGTATTAATAATACTTTGCCTATCATTATTGTTGTAGATCTTAATAATGAACAAGTGAATGCATTGATAATGGTGCTCAAACAGTTTAAAAAGCCTATTGGATGGACAATTGCTGACATCATTGGCATCCCACCTGGGGTGTGCACTCATAAAATTCAACAGGTTAAGGACTATAAACGAAGTATTGAACGCCAAAGGCGTCTCAACCGATCTATGAAAGGGGTCGTGCACAAAGAAATCATCAAGTGGTTGGACACAGGTGTAATATATCTAATCACCGATAGTGAATGGGTAAGCCCGATCCAGTATGTTCCAAAGAAGGAAGGTATCGCCATGGTCCCAAATTCTAGCAATGAGTTGATCCCCATGCGACCAATCATAGGTTGGAGGGTGTGCATGGACTATAGAAAGCTCAATGCATCAACTAAAAAGGACCACTTGCCTATGCCATTCATGGACCAGATGCTAGGCTGCTAGCTAGGAAAATACTGGTATTGCTTTCTTGATGGTTACTCGAGATACAATCAGATCTCTATTGCTCTAGAAGACCAAGAGAAAATGGCGTTCACATGTCCTTATGGCGCCCTCATATTCAAAAAGATGCCACTTGGGTTATGTAATGCGCTAGTAACATTCTAGATATGCATGATGTCCATCTTCTCAGACATGGTGGAAGAAACTATCGAGGTATTCATAGATGACTTTAGTGTGTTTGGCGACTCATTCGAAGATTGCTTGAACTATTTGCATGTGGTACTTCAGAGATGTGAAGAATTTCATCTGGATCTTAATTGGGTGAAGGAAGGCATTATGTTGGGGCACAAAATCTCTATCAAATGCATTGAGGTAGATAGATCCAAAGTGGACATGATTGAGAAGCTTTCTCCGTCCATCTCTGTCAAGGGTGTGAAAAGTTTCCTACGCCATGCAAGTTTTTACTGGTGCTTTATAAAGGATTTCTCAAAGATTGCACACCCTTTGTGCAAACTACTTGAGAAGCATGCTAAGTTTGTGTTTGATGATGCATGCCTAAAAGCTTTTGAAGGGTTGAAGTAAAAGTTGATACCAACACCTATCATAGTTGCTCCAGACTAGTCAAAGCCCTTCGAGATCATGTGTGATGCAAGTGAGGTTGCACTTGGTGTGATATTAGGACAGAATAGAGAGAAGATTCTACATCTCATCTATTATGCTAGCAAAGTCCTAAATGCAGCATAGAAAAACTACACTGTCACGGAGCAGGAGTTACTTATAATGGTCTTTGAATTCGAGAAATTCAGGTCTTATCTTTTGGGAACCAAAATCATTGTACATACTAACCATTCAGCATTACGGTACTTAATAGGAAAGAAGGATGCAAAATCGATATTGAATCGCTGGGTACTTCTTCTTCAAGAGTTTGACTTTGATGTGATTGACAAAAAGGGGATTGAAAATCAGGTTGTAGACCACCTATCTAGATTAGAGGACGAGGCCATGACAAAGTTCGATGACGAGGTTGAAATTAATGACTCGTTCCCGATGAAAAAGTACTAACGACATCTCATAACTTGATACCATAGTTTGTAGATTATGCAAATTATTTGGTTAGCGAGGTTGTGCCATCGGACATGACTACTCACCAGCGCCAGAAGTTTATGTCTAATGTGAGGAAGTTTTTTTGGGATGATCTGTACTTGTTTCGTGTATGTGCACATGGGATTATTCATTGATGTGTTCCTGAAGTCAAAATGATGAGTATCCTAGAGGCGTTCCACTTATCCTTGGTGGCAGGCATCATAGTGGAATTTAAACGACACTCAAGAACTTGTGGTGTAGCTACTATTGGCCAACCATCCACCAAGATGCCTATGAATTTGCTAAGGCATGTGACAGATGCCAGAGAAAATGTGGTATTTCTCGCAAGCACGAGCTCCTTCTAAATCTGTTTATGGTGATTGAATTATTTGATGTTTGGGGGGATAGATTTTATGGGCCTATGTGTTAATTATCATGGGGATATGTATATTCTAGTGGTTGTGGACTATATACCAAAATGGGTGGAGGCGGTGGCACTTCTCAATAATGAAGGCAAGAGTGTCACAACATTCTTGAAAAGGAACATCCTCTCAAGGTTTGGTACCCCTCGGGCAATCATTAGCGATGGATGTTCCCATTTCTGCAATAGGTTGTTCAAAATTCTACTTGAAAAATATGGAGTAAAGCATTGGGTGGCAACACCCTACCATCCATAGACGAGTGGGCAAGTTGAGGTTTCCAATAGGGAGATCAAACAGATTTTGTTGAAGACTGTGAATGCAAACTAGACTGACTAGTCGTGAAAGCTTGATGATGCATTGTGGGCGTACTAGACTGCATTCAAGACTCCCATAGGTATGTTTTCTTACCTTGATGATGCATTGTGGGCGTACTAGACTGCATTCAAGACTCCCATAGGTATGTTTTCTTACCAACTTGTCTTTGGTGAAATGTATCACTTAAGGTAGAGCTTAAGCACAAGGCGATATGGGCTCTCAAAAAGTTGAATCTAAATTGGAATGATGCGGCTAACTCAAGGCAGAACCAACTCAATGAGCTTGATGAGTTCCGTTTGAAAGCATATAAGTGCTCAGCCTTGTATAAGTAAAGAATGAAGCTGCAACATAATCACTGGATTGAGAATCGCCAGCTTACACCAGGGGATTTGGTCTTCCTATACAACTCCAACCTGAAGTTGTTCCTTGGGAAACTCAAGTCTAGATGGTTGGGGCCTTTCAAAGTTTCACATGTTTTCGACCATGGGGCTGTTGAGTTGGAAAAGAGAAATGACACAAAATTCAAAGTAAATGGCGAAAGCCAAACTATATCTTGGCAATGTTGAAGAAGTGCGGACAGCGGAAACATGGATACTTAGCGAAGTCTGAGTACTTAAAGTGTCTAAGTCGTGCCGCGACAATAAATCAGGTGCTGCTTGGGAGGCAACCCAAGGTGAAGACTGGCACTTAGTTGCATAGGTAAGTTCCTTTTGACCCCTATGCTTTGATATTGTTATATTTTATGCATTGAGAATAATGCAAAATTTTTCCAATAGGGTATGGGTAGTTATAGGCCTCGGTGAATTCTAAGTAACCATGGCCTATAACTATCCTAAATTTTGAGTTCGAGGGATTTTCTTACCTATGTTCTTTCCCTAAGGACATTTATTTTCTGTTAAACCGACATGTTTAGGATGTGTAAGTAGTATTAGTAGCAATATAGTACTAAAGTCTATGGCATATATTAGTTTTTGTGAAAACTGATAACCATCAGATTTTTGTGTTAGGTAGTTTTGATGACAACCATGTGAAATTGATGATTGATAGTTCTTGTTCTGATAAGTGAGGTTTAGTTTTGATGAAAAGAATGATCTGAGAGCCTATGCTGATAGTGTAGTTAGTACCATGTGTGTGTAAGCTTCTTTGCTTAAGTCTTATATCGTGTTTTAATTTAGAACTTGACTTGTTACTCTGACTTAGACAATAGGTTAGTTGGTTAGGAAATGATCTTAGGCCGTTGTTCATACTAGTCTACTTAGCTTAAATAACCAACCAAATGCTTGATGTATCCCTTGATCCCAATATTTGAGCTTTGCATGAACCCTTTTCTTGGTAAACACCTCAGTAACCTAGTTTTGTTGAATGTGAAATCCTAAATTTGGCCTTGGTCCTTCCTTGAATATTGTGCAACTTGACTGAGGCAAAAATCTCAAATTGAGGGTAGCTACCAAAAGTGGTCGTGGTTCATAGGGTTGGATATTGTGCACCTCAACTCAGGCTAAAAGTCTAAGTTGTGGGTGACTGATGTAAGAAAAATCACACTAAACAGGATGGAAACTAGTGATACATGAAAAAGGTGGGAAATGTGTTGTGGGTGCAAGAAAAATGAATAGATGCCTAAACAGTAAGCTAAAAAAGAAAAAAATATGAAAATAAAAGGCAATGAGCTAAAAATGTGAGTAAGGCACCTAGGAAAATTTGAAATAGGAGAAGGGGAGAATGAGTAGAAAATAATGGTGTTGGTCGGGAAAAAGTGTAGAATAACGCAGTGTCAAGGAGGGCCATTAGTCACTATGTTACTAAAATATCATACCAAAACCCCTAAACATATGTTATAAGCCAAGAAAGTCTTATAGTGATCCTAGTCCAATTAGTTGAAAGTCATGTTGTGAGTATAGGGGCAAGCATATGATATTGAGCATAGTGTTTGAATGTCTAGTGTGAGTGTGAGTGGTTTTGTTTAGTCCCAAGCATTGAATATGAAAATACTATCATGCGTGGGATATGGGACTTCTTCTTGTGAGGGCACTTGCATTATACCGTTAATTCTAGGCTATTCTAGTGAATGTTTCTTATCTATGGTAACCTTGCTTATCACAGTTGTATTGTTACATGTATTGATCTGCATTGGTTTATTTGATGACTATCTAATTTACATTGATGAGTTAGTGTGGGTATTTGTGCTTGATTTAGAGATGTTATATGTCATTACATTAAGGTCTGTGTGTTGCTATACTGCTTATGTAGATTGAGTCTGTCGCTTGAAGACAAATAATAATTTTAAGTTGAGAATGTTGATGTGCTACCAAAATACAACACTTTTGATGCTAAAAACTTGGAATTTTGTGTGTTCTCACAGCGATGTTAGTGGATTTAATGTGTTTTTATGTTTGTTTTTCAGGATTTAGCATGAGTTTGGCCAAAACTCTGCAAAAGTGAAGTTTTTGAGGACTTACAAGGCACTCTATGAGCCGTAGAGGGAATTGATGGGTGAGATCTAGTGATGGGCCTATTTTCTGAAGTTGCATCCATGAACTGGCAAACGAGCCGTTGAAGATTATATGAGCTGTGGATTGGTTTCATGCCTTGAGGATCAAATTTTGTTGAGTTTCTGAAGAGTTGTCAGGCGAAACCCTATATGGGTTGTAAGTCTGAATACGGCCTGTAGAAAGGTCTCGTAGAAGTGAAGTCAGATTTTGAAGATAGCAGAGTACGAAGCCTAGGTACGAGTCGTGGAACTTTGTACGACTCGTAACCCAATCTATAGAAGCTGCCAAATCCAGTTTTCCTATTCCATTTTGGATTTGTATTTTAATTATTATAAATATATTTTTAGGTCTTTTTTACAGAGAGACACACGAGAGAACTGAGAAACACATTTGTGACTTCATAACTTGTGATTTTTACATTGGAAAACATTACTTTATGATTTCCAGTGAAGAATTTGGGATTTCTTGTTCTTAACTTTATCATAGTAAGTGCTTAATTATGTTATTCTATATCATGATTCTTTAGTTTATAATGATTATGCCTAGCTAAATCCATAACTAGGGTTGTGGGAACCATGAAGAACTAACAAGGTAAAATCGAATAATTCATAATTCTTGGAAAGTGTGCATGCATGTATTCAGTAATTCTCTTTGTTTGATTTCTTTTTAACGGCAGCCAGCATTAGAACCCGCCTACTTCTTAGTGATTGGATCAAGGTAGTAATGACTAGGAAAAGAGATTAATTAACAGGATTCGATGTGATCCCTCTCATCTAATCAACCGAACTAGATCAAAGGGAGGTTGTACTGGAACAATAGGTAAGGGTTAGTAATGTCACACTGCAGGGATGGATCAAATCACGTAGTAAAATTTACCTCTCGCTTGGATCAAGGAGTTTGGTAAACTTAACTTACCGTTCTCCATGCTACACACTAAAAAGGTTACGATTATCTGGTGATACTAAGTTAGGAATTTACGGGGAACACAATACCCTAGTTACTTCTCTCACAGGTTTCACAACACTTGCTTCTAGTGTAGGTTTACTTTCTTGCCATTACAAAACCCCCCTTTCGGGAGAAAAGTAAGTTAATTCATTTGACTTGCTTGCAATTACTCCAAGTCTAGTCCACATTCTACGTGGGTTCGACCCTAAGCTTGGTTATGTTATATATCTTGACAACGGCCGCTTAAACCTTCAAAACGGAGGTGTAGCTTGGGCGACATTAAAGACTCTATTAGACACAGCTTCATAGATACCATAGGACTCTTGAACTCGATTCTATAATATTAAGTTTGTCACACCTCGAGAGGATAACTTATATGTGGCCGAAACTCAAAAATCACTATTGGTCCCTAAGCGAATTGCTTGACCGAATCACTTATTCTATCATTTAGCAAAAGACTCAAATCAATAAATAAGAGACACTCAAGTGGCAACAAAATCAATATCTCAATGGAAGAATAGTTCTAATTTATATTCCCAATTAGCTCTAAATCATAAAAGATAGTTTTCAAAGAAACAAGTCTTAGAATAAAACATCAATTCTATTCTATCACTGTGTATGAAGGTTATATGCCTTTCCAACTATCAAGAGGGTGTCAATGACAAGTTCATGGCTATCTCAAAAGAACAATTCTAGAAGTCATAAATGAAGAAAGAAAATTCCCTCCGAATGCAAGAAAGACTCACCAAAAGATGAAAGTACAATGATCTTCACTGATGCATCGCTTGAGGATCTCTAACACTTATCTGCATCATAAAATTATGTAGTGCCACATGGAATCGGTATGTGAAATGTACAGTATTTAAAATAATTGAAATAAAAAGCAAGCTCAAAGATACTCAACTCAGAGAGATAACTTAACTCAATAAAGCAAAATTATGCTTTAAAATAAACTAAAAATATGTAACTTGGTCAAATTATGTCATGTACTATCAGAGAGTTTCTCTAACTGATAAACTTCACTTATGAGCTAGTGATGATATAACATTTTGCACGATCGTTGCCTGATCCATCCAATACCTTGCCAGGGTAAGGAATGATCAATCTCAATGGCTTAACAATCAATCAAAGTCCTCTTTTGAGACAAGAGAGGCATAACCTCTATCCTACATTTGCTATGCAATAGATTTTGAGTTGTTATTTACTCTTGTCAAAATTGATGCTCCATACTATCACCAAAGACTTAATATGCTCAAATGCTCAATCAAAATCATCTCATATCATCTCAATAGATTCTTGTCAAACTCAACCTCATCTCTATCATGAAATCAACACTCTTTCATTTAAAACATGACTTCAAACTTTTCAATACCCTATCTCTATAATGACCTCGGAGGTCATTTTTGGCATTTTTGATAAAATTATCATTTTGTCCTTTCTAAAATTTGTCTTGGATCATTTTTGATTGAATCTAAAAGTCAAATTTTGAAAACCTTGTATACAGTTGGAGTTTTTCTAAAGAAGGG
The DNA here is from genome assembly GCA_029948455.1 of Solanum rostratum. Lineage (NCBI taxonomy): Eukaryota > Viridiplantae > Streptophyta > Magnoliopsida > Solanales > Solanaceae > Solanum > Solanum rostratum. Next base: position 24,505,778 of record CM057056.1, read on the forward strand.
GTTTTTAAAGGCTTAAAGTTAATAAATTTGAATTTTGTGGTCTTTCTGAGTTTTGAGTGTCGAATTGCAATTTCGTCGATTCCATAAGCTCTGGAATACCGAATCTGGTCTAGGGGAACTTAAAACTAAATTTGAAGTTAAAACAAAGATTTTGGACCCAAACTTGCATTTTTAGTTCATTTTAAATCATAGTTTGACTTTAGTCAACATTTAGAGTTCTAAAGCGCAAATCGGAATTATGACAATTCTAAGGGTTCCAGATGATGAAACTAATGCTAAAAATTATCTCATTGTAATTTTTGAATTTTGTGAGGTTGTTTTGGGTATTTGAGTCCGAAACTAGTTTAAATGATTTTTCTCGGGTTTTGAGCAAAGGAGGTCTCAAATTCAAATTATGACGGTTCCATTGAGTTCGTAACATCGTTTCTAGTAAGGTTCCATATTTGGTTTGTGGTCACGAGGTTCTGAATGAATTTCGAGGGTCCATTTCAGGATTGTCCTGTGTTGTGTGTTGCTGGTTTGAGCTGTATATGGTGCAACTGATTTTTGTCCTCTGGTTCGCGGATGTGGGTCCGTTCGCGGAGTGCACACGCCTAGACCTCTACATTCACGAAGGTGAGGTCCACATTTGTGGAGTAGCACATCCGATTCTCCACATTTGTGGAACTTTGGTTCTGCCTGGATATTGCGTTTGCGGACTAATTGCGGAGCACAAAATGTACCTGAATAGTGTGTCACTTTTATGTAATAGGTTTTGGCCTTTTCCACCATTTTTAATATTCTAAGATTCATTTTTCGAGGTTCTTCGAGGCAAATCTATTGGGCGAGTATTTTCTAACCTATTTTTTCAATTTTCATTGATTAAATTGTGTTTTTAACTTAGAATTTGGGGGTTTTAATCATAGAAAATCGGGGATTTTTGAATATTGATTCCAATGCTAAATTGATGATTTCTACCTCAGTTTAACTCCATTTTCAAAATGATTTTCACTGTTGAAGTCCTTATTACTTGCAAAATATTTTCATGTATTAATTTTCAGATTTTGATTATTTTTTCCAGCATGAAATTTTTTACCATTTTGCCCTTTTCACCCGAATTGATTGATTTTAATGTTATTAGATTCGTTATGTGATTATGATGCTATATTTGAATAGATTGTGGTGATTTGGATTATCGAGGAAGGGAAAAAGCTATGGATTTGACTCGATTCGTGACTTTTTCTAAGGCAAGTGGACTTCTAACCTTTTGTTAAGTATGATTGAACCTTGTATGCTCCTACGTGTGTGAAATTGAGTACCTTGGGGTAGAATTGTATCACCATAGGCTTTGATCATGAGGTTTGGGTAGAATTGTATCACCATAGGCTTTGATCATAAGGTTTCGGAATGAGTAATTGTTCATATGATGATATTTTTACTTGTGAATTCGTAATACATGTGATCTTATAAATTATTTGATATTGATATTGAGATGGTACCTATATTGAGATGAGAATGATAAAATTGAGACGGTGATAACATTGAAACTATTATGATATTGAAAATTGTGATGAAACTGAGATTGTGCAGATTGCATCTACTATTATTTATGCATTGATACTTGTGATGGTTACGGCTGAGAGATGAGTAAGCTAGCATGTGAATTGGTAGCCGAGGTCTTTACCAATCGATGTTTAGCCGAGATTTCTGCCAGCAACCTAGGTAATACGCCAACTGATATTGTAGTCGAGGTTATTTTTGGTTGGATGAGCATTGACTAAGGTCATGCTAGCAATGTTCACAAATACATGGTTCCTGTGTAGCCCCCATGGGTTCCAATCTGACACAGATATGATCAGCGGATGTGTATCATAGGATATATATGCATCACAGTTGTTTGACATTGCATCGTATTATTTACGTCTTATGACATCCATTTCATCTCATATTATTACTTCTTTGATATTGTTATATGTTTTACTTATGATATTGGATATTTATTGTACCATTTGATTCTATATATTTAGTTGGATATTTTGAGATATGATGCTATGTAATGAGTGCATATTCATATGATTGGTATATTCTATTGTGCTGGGACTTTACTGAGTATAGGTGTGTAGTTCGACGGTGTGTGGTTGGGAGGACAGGAGTACTCGTGTTCTTCATTGCTTTACTTTAGGTTAATTTTCATCTGCGAGTACCTGTGTTTGGTGCTCACCCCTTGCTACATTTTTGTAGGTTGTGAGCTTAGTCCTTCTTATTAGATTGTCCAGATTTAGGATCGAGCCTTCGGATCACTTAAGAGGTAGCTCTTGTATTTTCAGCAGGCCTTCAATGATTCTATTTTATGTTTTGTTCTATTTGAAAACTAAACATTAAGACTTGTATTTTTGAGCATTCTTATTGTTAGAGGCTTGTACGCGTGGCACCAGTTCTGGGAGTATTGTAGCTTTTGATTTCCTATGCTTATCTATTTTATTAGACTTTTTTATCTTCTGTTTTTATTATTATGTTGAGGTCTTTAGGTTTTGGGCTGACTCGCCTTGGTGGGTTAGGTGAGTGCATAACATCCGGATTTTGGGTCATGACAATTTGGTATTAGAGCCCCAGGTTCATAGGTCTCACATGTGTACAAGTCATTCTAGTAGAGTCTTGAGGATCAGTGCGGAGACATCTGCTATTTATCTTTGAGAAGCTATGAAGACTGTTAGGAAGTTCTCTTTTGTTTCTTTATAATCAATTTGTGTGTGAGTTTTTGTTTAAATGTTGAGTGGTCATGTGTCCTTTTGACAAATGGCGAGTATTAGAGATACAATGGCTACCGAACGAGAGGAGGCAGCCCCTAAGACTGCTATTGAGACCCTAGCTAGGGGTAGGGGCCGAGCCAAAGGTCGAGGTAGAGGACAGAGTTGGGGAGCAACATCGATGAGAGATAATGATCGAGGTATCTCACCCAAACCAGCTATGGATCCTAGAGAGGAACAAGTTCCTCATGATTATGTTGTAACACCACTACTACAGGATACATTTCTAAGAGTTTTAAGTGTGCTTGAGACCATGGGTCAGGCGGGTGGCCCAGTTGATACATCAGGTACTTCAAAGACACGGGTTAATGTTTAGTCTCAGGATCAACAACAAGCCCCTGTGGCTCAGGTACAGGTGGAGCAGCCAATAACAACTCCTATTGTTGAGATCTCTCCAGTTGCTGCCTTTATTGATGATAAGCAACACTTACACCAAAATATTATCATACCAATCCAATTACTCAGGAAATAATTCAAATTTTACAATTATCACATAAACATATCCAATAACTCAAATCTAGTCCCAAAAAGGTTAGTTGAACCTACCTCGATACTGAAACCGCACTCGAACCAAGCTTCTCGATCAGCTCTACCTCAAAACTAGCTCCAAATAAATCAACCATTATCAAGAATAGATTATACGTGTCAAGAGATAAATTTTGATACCCATATTGGCACGAATTATGCTTAGGGGCAAAATTGTGAAAATTAGGACTAAATTCTAAAGTTCTCAAATTTGGAAATTGACTAAAAATTATGATTCTACGCGAGAAAAGGAATTTGTGGGTGAAAATTCCACTAAAATTGAGTTTAAATTGAAGGAGAAATCAACAATTAAAATTTCCAAATCAAAGTCATGGAAAACCCAAATTTAAACATTCAAAATCATGAAATCCAAAATGAAATCAAGAGAAAAATAATGAAAATTAACCAATTTGATGTTAGAAACACTTACCAAAATGTTTTTCCAAAAAAGTCTCTTCAAAAATCGTCAAAAAGCTTGAAATATTGAAAATGGTGTTTCCTTGAAATAAAATTGTTTAGGAACAGACACTACTCCGCTAACGAGGAGAGGAAAGTCAATTAAACTCCGCGAACGCGGGGAGGGGTCCTACGAATGCAACGGGAAGAGCAGTGGTGCTCCGCGAATACGGTCTCCTCTTCTGCGAACACAGAGTACATAAAGGGGCTGCACCAGATTTTCCAAAAACCAGCAAATCCAGCTATAGTTCAAGACTCGGAACGGACCCCCCCCCCCTCCCAGAGTCCATTTGAAAACCAAACTTCACAAACTAGACATGTATCCACACCAAAAATGGGAATTCAGAATCAACAGAATTTGATTTTGAGGTCTCCTCGACACAATTATTAATAAAACTCAATACAACTAGTTTAAAACTCAATATACCAAAACTGCCCTCGGAAACTCTAAAATTACAACGAGATTATTTACAGTGTTAGTTTCACCATCTGGAACTATCAAAATTTTGATTAGAGTTTCCGAACTCTGAATATTGACTAAGTCAAACTTAGGCTCTAGAATCAACTAAATGCAACTTTGGGTCCAAAATCTTCATTCTAACTCCAAATTCAGATGTGTAACTTCTTCTAGATTAAATTCGACGTTTCGGAGCTAACAGAATTGATGAATCCAATCCGACAGACAAAACTCCAAATGATACAAATACTCACTTTTTCAATAACTTAACCTTCCAAATATGCCAAAACTCATTTTTTTCACTTTTAAATACCAGTACTCAATTTCAACAACACATATAGTTAAAATAGTAATTTTTATAGATAAATTTAAAAATGACCTACAAGATCATTACAGAAAAATCAAATTGTATGTGTTAACTAAATTTTTTTATATAATAATATAAATAATGTATAAGCTATTAAGTCCAATCTGCCAAGTTCAACCCAATTTTGGGTTTCCCAAATATATTTCTCAAGGCCCGAATCAATACGACCCAAACATATTTTTTAATAGGGAAAAATACACAAATAGACCTAATTTGAAATTATTTATCCTTAATAAACCCAATCTAAATTATATACCCTTAATAGACCCATGCCCAAACTATTTACCTTCTTACCCTACTTACCCTTTTTTATTTCACCCTAATGTCATGCTGATGTCGACATAAATACTATGAAATATACTCCAGCGGTATATACATACCATACCAAAATCATATAGAATGAACTCAATCCTCTGTGATACTCTGGCGGTATATTGATACCCAATTGGTATCATATAAGATTACGTTTGTTTTAAGAAATAAATAAAAAATTTATTACTCTCTACATTAGTAGAAAATATATTCATTCTGATACTCTGTTGGTATATTTATATCATATCGGTATAGTACATGACTAGAAAATTATTAAAGTTACAATTTTTTATTAAATCTACATTAATAGAAAATGTATCTTTGTAATACTCCATCGGTATATTGATATCCTATCGGTATCATATAATTTTGAGCTTTCTTTTAATAAATAAAATAATTAAGAGAAAATCATTAAAGTTACAAACTTATTTATTAAATTATAAATTAGTAGAAAATATATTCTTTGTAATACTCTATCGGTATAATATAGGAATGAACTTAATCTTCTGTGATACCTTGTTGATATATGTATACCCTATTGGTATATCATATAAGGTGCGTGCTGACATCAGCATGACGTCAGCGCGTGAGTTTTAATATTAAAGGGGCAAATTTTAATAGTATGGGGGGTATAAAATGCAAAAGGGTATATGGATGTAAATAATTTGCTTTAAAGGGACACAAGTTTAGTTTTCCATTTTTAATACTATACATTACTTTATTGAGACTAATTCCTAAAGAACACCAGTAACGAAGGTCGAAGGTTGAAGAACAGAAGGAGTGTGAAGTGCGACGTTGTCAGTACCGACACCCGACATCATCATTGTTCTCACTTTTTCTCTAATCTTTCTACTATTGTGTTCCACCGAACATCGGTTTTCCATTTTCAAGTTGTTCGTTTCATCGCATTTGTCTATCACAATCGAGTAAGTTTTTTATTTTTTACTTAATTTTGGTATGAATAATAAAAGAATCAGAAGGATATGAGGATGGAGAATTGGAGATTACCTTTTCTAATTTTTTAAAAATTTATTTTCAATTTTCATAGATAGCATAATTTGAAAGTAGGGTAAGTGAAGATGGGGCTTCGAATGAAAGCATACCTAATATTTCTTCTCCAAATGAGGTTGAAACTCCAAAGAAAAGAAAAGTCATGAAACCTAGGGCTTCTTGTTGGAAGCAATTTAAGAAGTTCATTGATGAAAATGGAACTCCTAAAGCAAGGTGTAACTACTGTGGAAAAACTTATGCAGTTGCTACGAAAGGTAATGGTACTTCATCTATGAATAACCATTTAAATAACACGTGTCCTAAGTTTCTCCATACCTCAAACGATGGAAAAAAAACTAATAAATTTTCTACCATCTTCAATGGGAGGAAAGGAAGTAGTGATTAGTACTTGAAAATTTGAACGAGAACAAAGTAGAAGAGCTTTATCCCTAATGGTAATTGTTAACGAGTTGCAATTTAGTTTTGTTGAGAAGGAAGGTTTTAAAAATTTCATGAAAATCTCAGTGCCACAATTCCAGATTCATTCTTGTAGAACTTTGACAAGAGATTGTTATGAATTTTATAGTGAACAAAGACAACTCTTGAAGAAGACTTTCAGAGTAGCACGTTCAAAAATTTGTCTTACGACAGATAATTGGGCATCTATTCAAAGAATCAACTGTATGTGTCTAACAACCCACTTTATAGATAGAAATTGGACTCTGCAAAAAAGAATCATAAATTTTTGTTCTATTTCTAGTCATAGAGGTGATGATATGGAAGCTCTATAACTAGTTGCTTGCTTGATTAGGGCTTGGGTAATGTACTTTCTATCATAGTTGATAATGCTAGTTCCAACAGTGTTATCGTGAAAGAAATGTTTAAACAATTTAGTAATTGGGAAACTAACATATCAGAGGATCAATACCTTCATGTGAGGTCTATGACATATATTTTCAATCTTATTGTACAAGATGAATTAAAAGAAATTGGCCAGTCAGTCAAACAAGTGAGACAAGGTGTGAAATACATCAAACAATCTCCCGCAAGAATTAAAAAGTTTTAAAAATGTTGTAAATCTTAATTGATAACTTGTAAGAAATTATTATGTTTAGATGTTCCTACTTGATGAAACTCTACATACTTGATGCTTGATATTGCACAATACTTTGAACTTGTATTTGAAAGATATAGTTTTTATGATATTGGATTCCTTGATTATCTCCGCGTTCTTTGTGAACATGGAACTAATGTAGGTGTCCTCACTAGTGATGATTGGGAAAAAGCGAGGACAATAGTTAAGCTTGATTATGTTCTTTTTACAATTGTGGATATGTTTGAATGTCTCTAGTCAAAGTATGTCACAAATAATGTGCACTTTGTGGAAATTGCTGAGCTTGATCTTATTTTGAAAGAGATGATAAAAAAAGAAGATTCTTATTTGAAAAAAATAGCAGAAAGTATGAGAGAGAAGTTCAAAAAATATTGGGGTGTGCCAGATAAAAAATGAACAAGATAATCTTTATATCATTTGTATTGAATCCCCGTAACAAGCTTGATTATGTTCTTTTTGCAATTGTGGATATGTTTGAAAAAAAAACTGGGAACTCTCTAATTGTTACCGTGGATAAATATATGAAAGCTTTATTTCATCATTATGTTAAAAGATCACCAAAAGTCTCTTCATCATCTTTGCGTGCTTTATCTGGGAACTCATCGAGTGCATCTATTGTGAGTAGTGATTGCAACTTTCAAAAATGAGGATCAATGAGAATGAAACAACAATTTGTGAGGCATAAAGAAGAAAGTGAAAGTCCATGCACTAAATCAAAGTTGGGCAGATATCATGCTGAAGATGTTGAGCCAGAATCAAATGATTTTGGTATATTAATGGAAATTTAATGAGTCAAGATTTCTTATTCTTGCGGAGATGGCTCGTGATGTGTTAGTCATTCCCATTTCAAGCATCATATCTGAATGCGCATTTAGCATAGAAGGTCGTATTCTTGATCACTTTAGGAGCTCATTCACTCCTAAATTAGTGCAATCTCTTATTTGTCTTCAATATTGGCTTAGAAGTGAATATTCCAATTAATATCGAAGAAGATTTAAAGTATCTTGAGCAACTTGAACTTGGTAAGAATTTTACATTTTGTAATCATTACATCAAAAATAATTTCTTATTTATGTTTCTTATAAGTTATATCTAACAACTTCTTTTAAATTCTTTAAGATATTCCTCATAGTGGAAATGAATCTAGAATTGTGGATGTATAGTTGCGTGATACATAAATGTGGTAATTGGTAAGTAAAACTTTCTATCTTTTCGCAATAAGTTGAGTTTACTTTATATTATATGTATTGAAGTTTCATTTCTCTTGGGCATATTTATAGGTTGGTTAATGTTAATTGTTATGGTGAAAATTAGAAATTGGAAGCTGAAAACTATAAGTTGGATACTGAAAACTGAACGCATCAAGTCTAAATGCTAGCTTTCTTGTGAAAACTGGAAGCCAGAAGTGTTAATTCTTAGTATTATTGCTTTTTCTTTTGACTGCTAAGGCTTGTTCTTATTTTATATTGCTGGATGTTGGTTCTTGTTTTGTACTATTCTTATTTAGTTGTTTTCATAGCTTTTAGTTGATAATTACAGAGCTAGGAAAATTAAAGTGATCTTATATGTGGAGTTCTTGATACATTTTTGGCAACTGAAAGAGTCATCTTCTCTTTTCTTTGCATTCTTTTAACAGACTGGCTTCGTCATATGCTTGTATATATCATTTACAAAAAGAACAATGTAAAATATAAATAGTAGGATACTACTTCAACTAGGCAAAAGTATCCTGCAATTTCTTAGTTCACATATATAAATTTTGTATACAATGAAAGTTAAATGTTGTTTTTCCCTCTTGGAACATCTTTTGTTTCCTTAAAGCCAAAAAATTCACATGATGCACAAAGGAATTATCCTCCAAATCTTCTAGAGCCTGCTATATGTCTTTAGATGGTGCAATTAATAAGGAATGCAAAATTGGTGTTGGCGTGTTGCTATTTTTTCACCGAATCAAAATCGAAGACGAGAAGTTTATAGAATCTGGAGAAATATTTAACAGCATCGTTTACTAAATGTAGAGTAACTTATCTTTATAGAGTTGTAGTAATGTTTACTTGTATGCAATCAATTACTTTTCATCGAAAAAAAGAGTCAGAAATAATATTCAAATCGGAAAATTAAACCAAAATAAACCCAATCAAAATTACAAAAATCGAACTAAACCGAATTTATTTCAGTTCATTTTATATTTTTCTCAAATTGAAAATCAACAAATCAAATCGAATTTCACAAATCGAACTGGACCAAACGAATGCCCAGTCCTAGAACGATCAAAAGACCCACCTTGTGTGATTCTGTTGTTACCTTGATATTTTCTTCTCATTTTAGCTTCAACTATTGTTTAAATAATTTTATTATTTTCCCTATTTTTTCATAGTAGCTTTACCACATAATCTATAATTTCATGTAGGTTTATTATTCAAATTATGAATGTATGCCATTATGTAATGACAGAGAACGATACAAGCTATTCAAATATTGTATTCATTAAAATAACACAGTACATTACAACACAATACGATATACTATGAAATAATATATAACAACCATCCCAACAAAGTGTAAATGTCAGGAGATAGGCATGTTAAATTATGCAGATATTTGTTATACTAAAAACTTTCAACAAAAATATAAGTTTGTTCCGCGCTTCATGCGTTATATATGTTATTTTTATTATTTTAAAAAGAAGGAAGGCTAAAGTCAACAAAACAACCAAAATATAATCATTCTTAATTGTCAAGCTTATAAAATAGCTTACTTGATTTATGTTGAATAACTCGAGTTTGGGAGTCAATTATATTATTAAATTGGATAGGACATGCGTGTATTTTTTTAATAAAAAATTCAAATTATCAACATAAACAAATTTAGATCGATTTGGTTATTTATGAATTAGTCTAATATATATGTAGATTAATAAGTTAGTCCTAACTATTTAGCTGGAGCTTTATATAACATTTTATAATTTTGTTAAAAAAGAGAAAATATTTTAGTAAATGAAAAGACAGATGATTTTATTTTATTCCAAAGAAGTAAAAGAAAAGAAAAATTTAAAGCATTTGCAATAGTGTCGTCTTCAGCTACTCGTCGGACGACAATCGGGCTCTTCAGGTGTTCCAGACCGCCGCCGTCAATCGCCACCTGGAACTTCCAATTGTTCATCCTACACAACCGCCGGAAAATATTAGCCAATCTCTTTTGGCCGTTTTTAGCACTCATGGGTGAACAGACCCAAGTACAAACAAAAACCGAAACCCAAACTCCACCCCAACCCCAATCTTTACCCAATTCTGATTCCAATCTTGTATCGAACTCTCCAGTTGATCTTTCCCCAAACCCCTCTAACCCTTCCAAAATCCCAATTCGGCCACAGAAAATCCGAAAACTCTCTTCCACCCCATCCTCCAATGGGCAAACCCAGGAAACCACCGCACTATCAGCCTCTACTGTGACCAGCGGGGCGATTTCCACAACAACAACGACAACCTCCAAGAATCGCCGGAAGAGTGCACCGAAAGCATCAAGGGTCTTGCCCCAAATCATCAAACCCTTATCGGCTGATGGAGAGATTGACAATGCACTCAGGCATCTCCGTTCTGCTGACCCTCTTCTTGTTTCTTTAATAGATACACTTCCTTCCCCACAGTTTGAGTTGCACCATTCTGCGTTTTTAGCCCTTAGCAAGAGCATTCTCTATCAGCAACTAGCCTATAAAGCAGGCACTTCAATCTACACTCGCTTTGTGTCCCTTTGTGGAGGAGAGGACGCTGTTTGCCCTGACGTTGTCCTCGCCCTTTCTGCTCAACAGCTCAAGCAAGTAGGAATCTCAGGGCGAAAGGCTAGTTATCTCCATGACTTAGCAAACAAGTATAAAAGTGGGATTTTGTCTGATGAAACTCTTGTAAAGATGGATGATAGGTCATTGTTTACCATGCTTTCAATGGTGAAGGGTATTGGTTCTTGGTCAGTGCACATGTTCATGATCTTTTCACTTCATAGACCAGATGTTTTGCCTGTTAGTGACTTGGGTGTCAGGAAAGGTGTGCAATTGCTGCATGGATTGGAGGAACTGCCTAGACCATCGCAGATGGAGCAATTATGTGACAAATGGAAGCCATATAGATCCGCAGGGGCTTGGTATATGTGGCGGTTAGTGGAAGGGAAAGGGACTCCAACGACTGTAGCAGCACCAATTGATGGTGGTAATGTGCACACATTGCAGCAAATTCAGACAGAAGAGGAGACACAGCAACATCAACTACAACTTCTTGATCCAATTAATGGCATTGAAAATCTTGGGTACCTGACCTTTCTATATGAACTAATAGTTGCTTCTATATTATATTCTGCAGTAGCATGGTTGTTAATCCTGTCATCATCTTGGTTGTTGAACTTTAGTTGCCTTCCTATGCTCTTTAAATTTGAATGCTTTTGCACTTCATCTATTGTTCATTAGATATTTGTCTGATTCATTAAGGCACTCTCTGCTTCTATAAGGTAGCGGTAAGGTCTGTGTACATTCTATCCTCCCCAGACCCCACTTGTGGGATTCCACTGGGTATGTTGTTGTTGTTGTTGTTGTTGTAATAAAGGCACTCTCATTTTCACAACACATAAGAATAAAATTAATTCCTTTCCTACCAGAATTAAAAAGTTGAACTAAAGGTGAGCATTGGAGTAACTGGTAAAGTTGCTGCCGTGTGACCAGGAGGTCACGGGTTCAAGCCTTGGAAACAGCCTCTGGCAGAAATGCAAGATAAGGCTGCGTACAATAGACCCTTGTGGTCGGGCCCTTTCCCGGACCCTGCGCATAGCGGGAGCTTTAGTGCACCGGGCTTGCTCTTTTTTTAAATATGCTCCACCTTAAACGGAATAGAGCAAGAACCTATCCATACTGGAGGTTGTTCGGTTTGTTGAACAATTTATACTTGAATTATAATGTGGGTATTATAATACATGATTGAATAATAACAGACAATCTCCTTCAAGTATAACTTGGCATACTGCGACACCTAGTCAGTCGTCTTTTCTGGTAAGAAATGTGCCGACTTGATAAGTCAGTCTACAATCCCAAATTGAGTTGTGCTTTAGATGGGTGTGGGGTAATCCAACCACAACTGCTGATGTTTTGCATGGATATTGTACATTCACTGCCTCTTTAGTTAACTACACCTGTGCACATTTGAAGTGATACCTTATCTCTGTTTTATGATAATTTTGTTGTGGGCGGAAGTTCCTAGCCGTTGCTTCCTTAAATATATTCACCATTTTCTGCTCGTGGTGTCATAAAGAAACAGTTAAAATTTGTTATGCTTGCTTGCAGGATAGGTTTATATAATTAGTCTTCAAGACTATCAAAATGTTATAACTGTAATCAAACAGCTTGTCATATGACCAAAGATGTAAAGCATTTCTTAGACTTCTTAAATGGTTGTAATTAGGAAACTGTGTATCTATGTCAAACTATCTGAAGTTCTTGAGGTGTGGATGTTGAGTATGTTTCAGAAGTCATAGGGGAGGTAATGATTGTCAACATTGAAAGAAAAATTTCATCCAAGAAAAAGAAAAACAAGTTGAAAGAAGAATAAACTTTTGGTTTTACTGGTAGGCATAGGCATATACCTTGAGGAATGAGGCTGATGCCTATTTGGTTGTGAAAAAATTATGTATTTTAATGTAAAATCAGATGACTGGAGAGAGGAAAAGGTAAGAGTATGTAACCATAAAGGATTATGAATTGGGCTGCATTAGGTACGGGGTGGGGTTGGGGGGTGGGGGGGGGGCCGCGAACAAAGTAGGATACCATGTTATACAAACACAAGGTGTGAGCGTCAGATAATGGTGAATGCGTAAGTGTTTGACTCAGATAAGCCCTTAAAAGTTTATGATGCATTGAGATTTATGAAATGTCCGCCTATGGGTTGTTGAGACGAGGGTTCCCAGGAAACAACCTCTCTACTTCTATGAGGTAGTGGTAAGGTCTGCGTACATTCTGCCCTCCCCAGACCCCACTTGTAGGATTCCACTGGGTATGTTGTTGTTGTTGTTGTTGTTGAGATTTATGAAATGTTTGATGGTGGTGAGAGAGAGAGAGAGAGAGGAAATGTAAGTGTACGTTTTACTTCCATGTATTATGGATGATTGCTTGAACACTTCTTAGATCATGGCCCTGTAAAAAATTGTATTTGTATTATTGGTAGTTGTCATTACTTTTTTTGTTGGTAAGGTTGTCTATTCATTAAGTGCACATTGTTATTAAAAATGTTCAACTTTGTCTTTCCCTAATCTGTTGGTCATAAACAAAACAAACTTTTTCTATCTGTTTTTTGTTTTAATGAGAAACTGGACTGTTGTTTTACTCAGCACTGATAATGCTGGAGATCTCCAAAAAGAGTAAGAAAGGAAAAAAAGAAAAAACTAGTTACAGGGCTCCTAGTCATTCTACAAGTTGGTCTATTTCTTTTATGCATTTCTCTTTACACCAAAAATAGAAAGATACAATACAATTCAATTTCATTTCGCTTTCTAAACAGAACCAGACCTATCTTCAGAACACCTTCCATTTCTTTCCCTCCACAGACCACCAAATACAGGAAGCGTTAATTCTCCACCTGTTCTTCTCGCTCGTACTTCCTCCCCTTCTAATCCAGCAGCTCAGTAGATCTGAGTAATGCTCTGGCATGGTCCAGTCTGAGACTAAAGCAAATTGTCCAAATCTGAGCTGTTAATCTGGAATGGAGAAACAATTGTTTGTTTGTTTCCCCTGTTTCTTTGCATAGATGACATCTGGAGACTTCCAGTAACCTCCTTTTCTGGAGAACTTGTATTAAGCAAGATTTCCTTGCCACCAGACAAGTAAAGCACTTTACATTGGTTGTTGTTATGCTTTTCCAAACTTTTCAGCATAGATATGGATTGCTCCTTATCCGGCCTTTAATATCCCTTGTATAAACTCTATTGGCTGAAAAGGCTCCATTACTGCTGTGTTTCCATCTCAACTTCTCAGGGTCAGTGGAGGTGCCTATGAATCCCCCAATATCCTTCAATAATTTTGCCACTCGTTCCACCTCCCAGTCTTTTAAATACCTTCTAAAACAGGTTCCATCCCTGGGAATTCCTGCATTCATTCACAGTTGCATCAGGGTTGTTGTATAATGAAAATAAATCAGGATATGAGTCCTTTAGATGGATCTGACCATTCCAGACTGACAAGCGCAAACACACTATAAATTAAGCGCTTAGCTAGTCAAAGATAGTATAGTATAAAGCTCTTCTCCACATGGATTGATACAAGTAATAATTCTAATAAAATTTGCTAACTATTATTCAGGTGATTAAAACGTGAGTTGGTTGTGGTTATGAATCACGATTATAAACTAAAAATGTAAACAAGAAAATTGACAACGAGCAAAGGTTATCAATACGAGAAGTTAGGATTATAGACAAAGGGTTATAGACAAGACAGGTACAAGATGATAATCAGGATATGATCCTGTTCAGTGTCTAAAGTCTAATTGATTCTCACGAATTCAATAGTTATAGAGTATTCCAAAATTTAGATTCCTGTTTTGGTTAAATCTGAACTTTAAAGAATACACTAATTACATCCCAGTGGACATAAATATACAAGAACGTAGTTAGGGTTTAGTCTTAAAGAAAAAAGTTTTATGAATATTTTCCTTTTTGTTTGTTTGATAATTCAACAAGCTCTTTTGTTTCTTAAAAGAAATATTAATTCAAACCAAAAAGATTATGCAGATGATATTTGCTAAATTATTTTTCTTTCGATTAAATAAAATAGTGAACAAATCCACAATTTAATTTAAATTCCATAAGCGAATACGACCGTAAAAACACGATTCAACATCCAAAATTCTTCATCAATACACCATGTCCATAATAGAAAAAGAAAAGAAAGAAGAATAAAGATTAGAACCCATTACAACTGAAGATTGATTCAAACTTTCATATTGTATCAAATCGTGATGGAAAGTAGTGAATTTCGCCATTCTACGCTCTTCTACCTCTTCCAATCTTTCTAGGTCAAAAGTCCTCTCTAAAATATGTTTAGGATCTATTTATACATGTCCCAAAAGCCTTGGACAAAAACACTCTTAATTGAATGAAGTATAAAAACTCAGCCCCGTAAACACATTGCGCGCTTGCGCAGCTGATACTCCAAACACGCAGCCGACCTGCAGGCAAGCAGTGGCTGATTTTGCTGCTCTTCGTCCTTGCCTTCAATTCACACAATATTTGGCTGCAATCTTTGTGCATTACTTGCAACCTTTGCTGTAGTAATTGCAATATTTTCCATTTTCTTGGAGACATATCAAGTGCTCATCAGCATTTTATTTCCTTTTCTCGCTTCTTCCAATTTAACTTCATTTTTGCTTTGAATCTCTTTTTCTTTGCACCGCTTTATTCACGTCCAATCGTTCCTTGAATCCCAAACTCGGTCTTGATTGATTTTCTTGTACTTCTATTCAAACTTCAAAGTCCCAAATCACTTGTTTTAACTTCAAACTGATTTCTTATCTCAGTGACACGTCCTACACAATAAATTACGCATAATGAGTATAAATTGATCATATATTAGCTCAAACTCTATTAAAGTGTAGTAAATTATAGTCAGATAATAGCTAAAAATCATGTTTATAGCCTACCATCACAAATCTCCCTCCAAAACCTAGTCCTTCTACCATTGCCTACTTTAACACATGCAATCAAGTCTAACTTTGGCCATAAAAGCTCTGATTGATTTCCACACTTCAACACCATAGGTGTTGGATACCATACTTGTATACAGGGGCTTTCATACCCATACATACATGGAATGACTTCCCTCCACAAATCTTGATCTTCATCATTGTACCTCCACAGCCACTTCATCAGCCCATCAAATTTTTACTTTGTTGGTTGCTAGTCACTTAGGAAGCAGAAAATCCAATTTAAATTGACTTAGTCTGACACATAACCTATTAACACACATTTGTCACACGTATATAGTAGGTTCACTAGACAAATTGAAGGATCTCTTTGACCAGGAAGTTCGTTATATTCAGTAACCCCCTTGTAGTTCCTTGGATAAAAGTTAACAAGTCCAATTGATCGAAACCCGCAAGATACAACAGTATGTTTGCTGAAGCTTGAGGGACAATTTGTTGAATCATTTTGCTGGTGGAGCTTGCGATGAAGTCTACCTATGTGAGTTTCTTGGTGTTAACCCAAATAAAAGAGAAAGGTTTAGTAAAGGTGGCTGGTTTAGTGGTTGAATGAAGGTATTGCATCATATTATATAACATAAGGTAAGATTTTCAGGTAGTGTTAAGTGTCGAAGTGTTTGACTCACACAAGCCCTTAATTTTATGATGCATTTAGTTTTATGAAATGTTGTGTGGAGGTGTTATATGGTTGCTTATTGTCATTACTCTTGAGTTGTCATTCAGTAACTGCACTATATTGACATAAAAAATGTCCAACTCTGTCTTTTCCATATTCTTTTAGGTCTAAACCAAATCAAACTTTTTCGTTCTCCCATTGAAGTTTCTAGTTGTTTGGTAAGTGGAGAACCCAATTTAGGCTGTCTTAAATTGGCGTAGAACCTAATAACACACATTTGTCACATATGTTCTGTAATAGCTTTGCTAGCCAAATCAAAGTTATTATAACTCCAATTAACCTAATCCCTCAAGATACAACAGTATATACGTTAACAAACAATTCGTTGAATCTTTTTGCTGGTGGAGTTGGCGATGAGTTCTATTAATTCCGGATAAAGGAGGAAGGTTTAGTAGGTTGGCCAACATAAACTAGCCCAACTGAACTTTGAGTTTTGTGAGAAATATTGGAGAAGAATATTATTGAATCGTTGTCTACATTATTACATTAAGACCCTATGTATAGATACTATATTAGACTCCTTTTCCAACTAGGATACTATAATATAATCCTTTTCCAAGTAGGATTCTATATACTATTGTTATTCCTATTCCTATTCTAAGTAGGATTGTATTTACCTATTCCTATTTTAACATCCCTCCTGAAGCAAGTGCATACACGTCATGTACCTAACTTGTTACAAATGTCATATGTACCTAGCTTGTTACTAATGTAATTAATACGATGATCGATAACGGGCGTGTTGAGATATCAACAAGTTGATCGTCCGGCTTCACAAAATTAACAGTCAACCTCAATGTCTTAGTCTTCTCATGAAATTCCGGGGTTGCATTGATAAACTTCCCAGACCAAGCTTGAGAAGATTGTTTTAGACCATAGAGTGATTTACGCAATCGACATACAAGGTTACCAGACTCCTCCTGAGCAACAAAATTAAGTGGTTGCGCCATATAGATTTCTTCCTCGAGATCATCATGGAGAAAAGTATTCTTAATGTTCAACAGATTAAAAGGTCAATAGAGAATGACAATATGGATCATCTCGAAATTACTCCAAGAAAGTCACTTTAAAACTGGTCGAAACTTTCTTATGCATCAAATTATTAGATTTGATGGTTGAAAGTGGTCACAAATTGAGAAATAAAATTATATGGGTAGGGTTGGAATGATGACACAACCCTACCGAGAAAGAGAATTATATGGGTAGGCTTGACCGCTCAACTTTACTACAACATAACAACAACATACCTAGTGGAATCCCACAAGTGGGGTCTGGGGGACAACTCAACTTTACTAATGTAAAAGTATATGGGTAGGGTCAAAATGATGGCACGACCCTACACAAATTAGATTTGATGAGTCACCCAAAGACGCATGGAACTATGCAAATCAAATTTGAGTCACCAAAAAGACAGTACTATGCAACTCATATATGAGAAAGTAGTTCGAAAAATTCACGGTACTACACAAATTGAATATGAGAAGTAGTCCGGAGAGATGCAAGGTGCTACACAAATCGAAAATGAAAAAGTAGTCGCTGGAAAGATGGCACGGTGCTGCACATGATAAATATGAAAAAGTAGTCACCGAAAAGATGGCATGGTGCTATACAAATTAGATATAAAAAAGTAGTCACCGGAGTGATGGCACGGTGCTACACAAACACTGACAGATGTGGGGTTGACACAAAACAATGCTAGAAAGTCACTGAAAATTTATGCATAGTGACCTGTTTGACTGAGTTTTCTTTCCTTGAATATGAGAATCATACATATATCATTGATCCTACTTTTGTTAACATAACCATTGGCCAGACGGTAGCGTATATGGGTTATAGCCTCCCGCCGGCAACGGAAGCTCTTTGATTTTCTACCAGAATGGTAGAAGCTCTGACACCATGTGAGAAATATTGAAGAAGAATATTCTTGAATTGTTGTCTACATTATTAAATTAAGACCCTATTTGTAGATACTATATTAGACTCCTTTTCCAACTAGGATACTATAATGCAATCCTTTTCCAAGTAGGATTCTATATATTATTGTTATTCCTATTCCTATTCTAAGTAAGATTGTATTTACCTATTCCTATTCTAACAAGTTTATTTTTGGATCCGCCTATCAGGCAAGTGCCTAAATTGAGCAGAATGGATATAAGCTGATGCATATAGTCGACCTCGACTAATTTAGATTTGAGGAATAATTAATTGATGTATAGCTAATGTGCAGCGGATTTGTCAGGTTAGTTGATGTGGGACGTGACTAATAATGGTTTGATGTTACTCCTACACAAATACCTGTGGGGGCAGCGTATTACTGGACCCTGACATTCTTGCTGTTCTTGTTGGTGAGAGGAGGGGGAAAACATAGATTTCAGTTGGCCAAACTGTAGAGAACATCGTGCAAGAATTAGAGTGGATCAGTGATGAAGGGATTTAGTCAATGTTCGTGAGGCAAAAACCTTGGGGTCTAGGATTCTAAATGGTGTAACCGTCAAGAGGTAAAAATCCTAGGCCGATGATCCTAAATGCTTTTCTGGTGCCTTGTGAGGGGATAAGTTACTACAAATCATAAATTTTATGAGAGACCATGCTCATAGCCCTATGTATCTATGGTTTCACTGTTGGTTATTTACAACAAGTTCATGTCCACTAGAAATTGCCTAATTTATATAACACCATCATCTAAAGGAAAAGGATTTAGAAAAGGATTTCTGAAAGGACTTAAAGCTTCTAATAGGGCCAGTGACAATATGGAGATCACTCATTTCCTCGGTGCGTACGATTCATTGGTCCTTTGTGATGCTAAAGCAAATCAACTCAAACACCTAAGGCTTATTCGAATGATCTTTGAAGCAGTCTCTGAGTCTCATGTTAAGTGGAGAAAGAGTATGCTATTCCCAGTTAAAAGAGATTGTTGCGCTGGAAGGTGGAGTCACTACCAACTACTTACCCCGGTTTGTCCTTGGGCTCCCAAGATAAAGCTCATGAAATCTAGAATAGGGTACTTGAAAGATGCGAAAAGAGATTAGCAATCTGGAAGAGCCAGTATTTATCTATGGGATGAAGAGTGATATTAGTGAACAGTGTACTTGATGCACTTCCTACCTATGTCATGTCTTTGGTCCTTTTACCTTGCAAACTGAGGAAATAATTGTTGAACTTCATATGGCAAGAAACAAAGACAATAAAGCTATCCATTTGGTTACTTGGAACACACTTATCACAAGTTAAAAGAAAGGAGGTTTGTTCATCAAGAATCTCAAGGTACACAACTAAAGCTTTATGAAATAGCTATGGAGGTATAACCTGGAGAATAATGCCTTGTGGAGAAGGTTCATTTGTGACAAGCATGATCTGGATGGACATTGGTGCTCAAGAATTGCCAACAGTCCTTGTTGGTTTGGGGAGTGGATTATAGCAGACTACTGGAATTCCTTGTCTGCTTATACCACTATAAAGGGGTGAGGTTGGGTGGGTGGAAGGGAGAACTTTCTTGGAGTGATAACTGCTTAAGACATGGTTCTCTTGATCTGTTTCCAGATTATTTTAGCATTGCATCACTACCTGAAGCAAAACCAAAAGCAGTTTGGGGATATCAAGGATGGATATCAAGAATGGGATGTTACTTTCGGAAGATTCTTGAAAGATTAGGAATTCGAGAGAGCTCTTGATTTCGTCAAGACTTAGGAGAAGACTTTTCAAGGTCTCAAAGAGGCTGAGGAGACTTCCAATGTTAAATCTTCTTACCTCTTGATACATCTCTGCGTAGCACTCACAATTTGGAGCCCTTACAAGATGATATCAAGGTAAAAGGGCTGTAACAGGTAAAGGATGAAGATCAGTTTTACAATTAACAATCAAAGCCCATTTGGCCATCTCTGTAATAAGCATTACTAGCTACTATAACTATGTGCATAGTTTTTGTTAATGACTTAATTCTCCATAGTCTTGTTCTTAATGAATGAGTATGTTACTCCTTTCCTTTTATACTATCTTGTTCATAATTGTCTTGTTCTATTTTGCTTTCACATTTGAGTTTGTATCATCTTTGTATCAAAGTCTGGATTGGTGTTTGTTCTGACACACGCTGTGTAAGCATTAGATTTTTATCAAAAAATCAGGATTGTTCCAAAAAGTAGAAACTGTGTTTATTCTTTTCAGTTCATATTACACTTCACTGTTTGAGTTTAAAACAAATAAGAATATCAAATTTCATCTTGTTCTTCACTATATCTGTTTGTGCTTCACCACTGGTACCTGAGATTTGCTAATCTGAGAAAGTTTGGGTGATTCAAAGACCCAAATCTGGACTTAGTAACTGTGTTTGAAATCTGCAATTCACCATTGACGATGGGTTCAGAGCTTTTCAAATTGAAAATTCTTTGAAGATATTGGTCCAATTCGAATGGGTGTCGTCTAAGGCGGTTGGAAGTTGATTTTTGATTTTGAAATTGAGGTTGGGAGTCGATTGAAGCTTGTTTGAACTGGCTTCAATCGAAAATATCTACCACTGACTTGGCAAAGAAGATTAACTAGGTTCAAGATTTTGTTAAGGTTCTATCAAATTGCTTGCCTGGACTTAGTTCCTATGCTTTGTAAGGAGCTCCTGATTCGCTTATGAGTTCATTTGGATTAGGCTTGGGTGAAAATTGAATCTGCAATTGTTGGCTGAGAGAGCTTTGAATGGAAGCTTTTGAGTTTGAAATTTTGTGCGCTGATTGAGTTGGAAAACTGATTGTATTGTGTTTGCAAGCTTGAAATTCGAGCTGAAATTAGGAAGAAATTGTGGCAAAATACATGGAACTCCATTGAAACTTTGATGAAGCTTAAAGGTGAAATTTCAAATTGCTTTATCCAAGATTTGTTGTTGTTTTCGCAGGATTGAATATTGGAATGTGTTTCTAATAATATTGTGGACTGATTCCTTGAACATGGCAATTAAGAATAAAATAGGATAAACGCTCGAAATAAGATTTGGGAGAAACAAAAATTAGCAGAAAAAAGGATAATCAATCCAAGGGAAGAGAGATTGAATTACTAATTGGTTCCATGACAAGGGAAATTTAAAGTAGGTTCATTGAAGAGATGAAAGGGATATTCCGAATCAGTATTATTGAAAGTGAGGGTAGTGAGGCACAGGTTTTGTTGCTTTTCAAGGCTGAAGCGACATTAAGTGCAAAAACAAGTGTTCCTCAGTTGAAAGCGAGAAGTGCTGGCAGTGTACGCTTTGTTTATAAATTTAAAAAGCTGTACTCTTTTTAGAAGAAAAAGTCGCCAATCTGTAGTCCAGAATTTGTGAGTTTTTGCTGAGTAATCAGAGGAGTATTATCCTCTCGAGACATGAATCCTTTGGCACCCAGATTCTCTGTCCAAATGTTAAACCTGTTTGCTTAGCTCTTGGCTGTCCCTGTCCTACATGAATGAGCATGTAGTCGATTAGATCCCTGTCGGGTTAATATAGTTCTTTTGATTTGTGCCACCCTTTTCTTTTTTCAAAAAAACTTTTTATAATTTTCCTAGTTTTGTGCTGCTACTTCTGGTATTTGGTATATCAGCAATTTTTTTGAGCTGTTTTTCCTCTTTTTCCAATGTTATACACTGATGCAATGTTTTTTTCTATAAGATCCTTTTTGGTTGAAGAAAAGGTGGCCCGAATTGAGGGAAAGGAATATAGTCTTACTAATACAGCATCTGCAATTAGGTGTGAGAATGAGACACAGTTAATTGATAGAAGTTTCCTCATTGCGCTTTTTCTACTTGTTTATGTCCATTTTAGTTTATGTTTTTAGGTTTTAGGATGACAAACCTGTATATTGATCTTTGCATGGTTCAACATTTTTGTTTCAGGGGTTGCATTTGGAGCCAATGATTGCACTGTTGAGTGAGATATTGATCAAACTATTTTCTGAGGCTGGAAAAGAATTCAAACAGAGAAGAGGTTCCTAAGATCCTGTGCACCAATATCCTCTAGCATGTTTCAGTATCAAACTTGTGTTGCAGAAATTGTAAGTTGTAATAGCTAGCAATTATGCTTCTTGGGTTAGATGGCAAGACCCCCATTTGTTTGATTGATGTGGGATCTGCACTTTTAAATCCCCTGCAAGTTTGCATGCCCCCTTTTAAGTGTAAAAAAGCTAAACAGCTTCCAACTGTGTGTGTGATTTTTAGCAATCGCGATGTACCATAAATAAATGTTGGTACTATAATAGAGAGTTAAAGACAGCATATTTGTTTCTCCCCTTTTTACTCTTGCTTTTGCGGTATTTGAGATGTATGTCGTTTGATTATATGCAGGTTTTAGACTCCTGGGTTTACCATGTAACAAAAAGCCTGATCTTAGTCCATCTCCGAAGGTAAATACAAGATACAAGTGGGACTTAGATCAATCGCTTGATTCCCTCATATTTAATATGAAAAATAAATTGTTCCAACTTAAACTAGTTTTGGATATGGAGGATCTTACTAGAAGTGCCACCCCCAGAATAGGCTTTGTGGAGCAAGATCTAGATTTAGTCAGAGCTCTATTGTTGGAAAATAAATAAATTAATAAATTGAGTGACATAATATGACATTCATATTGCCTGAATATCAAAAAACCTCCACACATTTCTCGGCTATTGGTGATGGCAATAAAAAGTTCTACGATGCATATGATGTTATAACGAAACAACTCTAAAAATTCCAAAGTTTGCATGGTAAACAAAGGAAGGAATATTACTGAGAATGTTCTTTTGGCATTGGAGATTACAAGGGATATCAATATGAGAAAGAAGAATTATAATGTGGTGGTCAAACTAGACATGACAAAGGCATATGATAGGGTATCACGATTCTATTAGATCAAAGTGTTGAGGAAGTTTGATTTTTCTGAAGTCATTGTTGATATGGTGTGAAGATTAATTTCCAATAACTGGTGTTCAGTGTTAGTGAATGGTAAATCCTATGATTTTTTCAGTCTTCTAGGAGGAGTTAAACTAGGAGATTCATTATCTTCAACTTTATTCATCATTGCAGCTGAGGTGTTAGCAAGAGGGTTAGATAGTCTACTAGAAGACAAGGTATCCAAAGGACACGGAGTGCCTAAATGGAGTTCCCCTATTAACCACCTATCATATGCTAATGACACCATCCTATTCAGTTCAGGAGAGAAAAATTCAATACAAATGATGATTGGAGTTTTGAAAGTGTATGAGAAAATTTCAGGACATATGATTAATCTTAAAAAGAGTTTTTATTATCGTCATGACAATACACCCTTAATTGTGGGAATCAAGTTGAAGAAGATTACAAATATTAGGCAGGGGTCATGAAGATTACAGATATTAGGCAAGGGTCATTTCCTTTTAATTATTTGGGATGTCCAATATTTTATGGAAGAAAAAGTGTAGCTTATTTTAAGGAGTTAGTAAGGAAAGTTCAGAAGAGTCTTGATGTGACAAAATAAATGGTTATCTCATGAAAGAAAATTTATATTGATAACAACAACATACTCAGTTGAATCCCACATGTGGGGTCTGGGGAAGATAGAAATATACGCAGACCTTCCCACTACCTCGTATTTACATCGAAGTAGAGAGGCTGTTTCCTGGAAGGGACACCTCGACTCAACAACCCATAAGCAAATGTTCTTTAATCTATACCTATATATTTGCTATCAACTGTGAATCTCCCAAAGAAGATTTTGGAACAGCTTCATCAACTCTTTGCTAATTTTTTCTGGAACAAAACCAGTGGAGAGAAGGGGAAACATAGGGTGAACTAGAAAGACATGTGCTATCCAAAAACTGAGGGTGATACATGTTCCAAATCTCTTTATAATATATCAAGGGCTCTGTTTGGCAAACTATAATGAAATTTCAGAAGCTTTTCTTATTTATAGAGTAAGTTCATGTGGGTTAAGTATTGCAAAAAGTCTCATCCAATAATTGCTAAAGGGTCAGGGGCATCTCAAACTTGGAGGTAAATGCTGAAAATAAGAGAAGAGATTGAACATAGGATTTAATGACAATTAAAATCAAGGAACGCAAGTTTTTGATTTGACAACTGGACCAAACAAGGGGCTCTATATTTCAGAAGATCATGCTATTGAAAATGAAGGGGTAGATGGTAAATAGTTTATCAAAGATGGAATATGAGATAGAAAAAAATTGAAAGAGATTTTGTCACAAGATATGACCGACTTCATTATATATGCGGGTAATTCTAAGCTTGTTGAAGATGTGATGGACAAGCCTTAGTGGATGGAAAATCCTAATGGAGCGTTCAAGATGAGTTCTGCATTTCAAATTCTGAGAGAGAGAGAAAAAGGAAGAAATTTGGTAAAAAAAGGGTTGAACCCGGCTCACAAACCAGGAGATCTGGGGGCTTTTGCTCGCCCATCATCAATCCCATTCTACTACTCTGTTAGTACAAATTCTTGTCAGTTTCCGAGGGACATCGAAGACTTGGAACTACATCGATAGACAAAGCATTTTCCTTCCTCACGTCTATCTCGAGAGAAGCAATCAGCTTGGGATGATGTCATTGGTTTTTTTCTTCTCTTTCCCTCTCGGGAGCTTCCTTTTGGAGTCGACGTGCTTCCTTATTCGCAAGAATTTCCTCTCTCTGGGCCGTCTCCTCACTAAGCACTCTTGTCGTTTCAACCTTTCCTCATATCTAATTTGGCCTGAAGTCTTTCTTTAGCCTGATCAGATAATGGTGCTCGACTTTTGGACATAGGATTTGATATCACCCAATTCTTCGTTTACTAACGTAGAACTCATACATTTGGTGTACAGGGGTCGCTTTGAAGATTAACTTTCTACTCTAGAGATGTTGGAAAGACATAATCCCTATTGAAGATAATCTTAAAAGGATGAGGGTCAACATTGCTTCCAGACGTTATTGCTGTGAAGAATATGATTAGGAGACCATGTCCCATTTATTTTTAAAACTCCCATCGCCCAAAAGCTATGGAAGTAGTTTATGCAGGTATTCCACCTCAAGATGGATTACAATAAACAATCACAGCATGGTGAATATTGTTTTGGGCCCTTAGGCCTTTTTTTATACTGAACTTTGAAGATGAATAAAATGGAGCACTCTGCTCCAGAAAGTTAATTGAAAAAAAAAAGGATGAAAATTCTACTTGTCATAATTTATGACACTAGTTTTGCGTTGGGTAGTAAATAAATTTATATAATAATATTAATATTCCTAAAATAAAGTTTTAAGTAAATAATTATATAAAAAAGCATAAATTTTTTATTATTGTGAATGATTAATTTGGATTCATATACTAACTTATTTGTCAATATCAAGATGATTATGGATAATTTGAACCTACGAAGATGAACAATTAAGATTTTATTTGGTAATGCTCTTTTTTTTTTACTTTTTAATTTTATACATTAAAAAAGTATAACACATCATATCACACTCAATACAGTACTTTAGATGATATTCTTGGTGTATGTTTTTCCTTTGTGTCGATTAGTCTTTAAGACTTTGATGACTATTTTAATCGAGAGTATTATTATTTTTGAATGTGCAAATGTGAAATTGAGGTCAAAATATCATTTTGATACATCTTACATATCTTAAGTTTAGGACCACAAGGTACAAAAGTCTTTTTTACTTTCTTAAATATTATACAATGTATAAACTAGACAAAAAAATTGAAACGGGAGGAGTATATCACATATATTAGTAAAATAATGTTCTTATGTTTGAATACATTACATAGATAAAATTATAGTTCGAATACTATCAATTTTCTTTTTTGTTCTTAATTTTATAACCTAGTTCTTAAAGGTTAAAACAATACGTAAAATCATGCCCCGGGAGGGTACCCTAGACGTGGCCGGCACTCAGAGACTATTGCTAGTCCCTAAGGTAACCACTTGGCATCATCACATTCGTTCATACAATAAACTCTATCAATCAGCGGAAGACTAAAGATAATAATGAGCAAATTTGATGTCTCAAATAGTACATCAAATAAATAGGCTAGTAGAAAGGAAATTAACTCAACAAGTTTTAACATTAATAACTCAACTCTAGTCTATGAAGCCTCTATCACTATCAAATGGTGTCAATGACAGACCCATGACTACATCAACTCAAAATAAAAGCTAACTCAAGTCTAACTCTATAAAGCTAGATGAAAATAAAACAGGATCCTCAGAAGTAAGGAGACTCACCAACTCAGCTGAATGCAAAGATCCCCAATGGTGCGCACGTTGATGATCTCTAGTACTTACCACTACATCATAAAATGATGCAGTCCAAAGGGGACATCAGTACGTGGAATGTATGAGTATGTAAATGGTTGAATGAAACATATACAGGTAGAATAATATAGAAATAACATCAACTTAGAAGATACTCAATCAGAATGTCAAATGTCTATCTAAAGCAAGAATAAAGAGTAAACAAATAACCCATCAATACCAATCGAATCTCATCAATCAACTTAAGTCAACTCAACTCAATTGGACTCAGAGTACTATCAGTGTTAGATCTATCTGGGAGTTTCTCTTATCCGATAACAATCACTAATGAGCTAATGATTGTACAATAATTCCGCTGATGTTGTCACAACCGTTCCGTACTTTCCAGGTAAGGAACAACTAAGATCCACAAGAGATATGGTCTCTAAAGTCCTCTATTGCTTTAAGGGACTTTAAAAGGGGGACATGTCCGACTCAAACGGATTTAGTCCTCCAAAATAAGAACTTGTCCGACCTTAACGGACTTAGTCCACTGTTGCGCTTGGCGACGTAGTTATTGAGTTCGAGTGAAACTTACTCTCACTCAATTCGGTGCTCGATACTCCTCCCAAGATTCATTGGTCATAAAACAATCAATCTCAATTAGTCTCATAGAGATTCTCATCATCTTATAAACTCAAACTCAATTAGGCCTTTCGGCCTAACATCTCAATCATCTCATTAGCTCAATTCTCATTTAATAGCTCAAGGACTCAGATCAATCATCAAGAGGAAGTTATTTAGACAAAATCCCTAAGGTTCAATTATGAATACTCATGGGACTATCAAGCTCTATTAACTCATTATCATGCTCACCTCACAATCACAATCAACACACTCAAGTCAAGGCTCTAGACTCCATCCCTAGGTTCATTCATGCATTCTTTTACAAAGTAAAAAATAACTCATATAAAAATATTAAATCAATAAAACAAGTTTATGATGATCATCAACACATAAAAACATATGTAATATGTATGTAATTTACAAGAAAATATTCAAGAAACATGTATGTAGACTCATTGGACTCTCAACTCCTCTATTACCTCAATGGGGGCACATGGAAGGACATTCCCATGTTTTAAGTTAGCCTTACATACTTGGAATGAAGGTAGACAATTAATCTTGGCATGAATCCGGCTTGAACTCCTTGAATCATCTTACTTCTCTCTTCTTTTTAGCCCTAGTCTTCGTTAGGAGTTAAGAAAGACTTAGGAATGCGTTTTTTAAAATCCTTTTTATACTCAAAATGACCTATTTATATCGTGTTTTAAGTTCCAGAGGGATTGGAAAAGGTTTGGAACGCCCCTCGCGAAAAACTGAAAAATTTGCACTTTGGGGAACCAAGTCTGCGACGTGGACTTGGTCATTTTTGGGTTTTTTCGTCGAAAATTCTCTGATCGAGTTTTCTAATCCCGTAGAAAATATTGGGATCACATCTAAGTGTAACTCCACGGCAGGTGTGCGTCGCACACCTGTCGCGCACTTATTCTGAAAATTATTTTCATATCGAAAAATTATCTTTTGATCCGGTTGCTCTAAAAATTAACCAAGACCATTTTCCTACTCAATTTTTCATGTTGATCAAATTTCCGGCCTTGAATTTGCCATCAATGTTTGAGAAGACGCGTTATGCGCACATCTCTCCACTACGGGTATTTTGGTAATTTTACTGGGTGTTACATATTAACAAATATATAAAAATAATTTCATACTCCAGAAATTATTTATTGTTTATGGCTTCTTCGGACAAAATAAGTCTGTCCTTCCATTTTTGGAAGTAAAAATATCCCCACACATCACTTTAAAGATAATTATTACACATTTTAAATATGGTATTTTATAATTATGACTTTTAACATTTAAATTTCAAGTTATAACAAATCAACATTTAATTAAAAAATTTACTTTTATTTTTAAATAAACAATTAAAAATATATAAAATCAAATATATATATGTATAATTAAAAAATTTACAAAAAATGGATTTAATACTACAATTAAGGAGTTTTATTATTGTTGGAATATTCAACTTCCTTTCATTGTGTTAATCAACCATATTTTTCTCACTCATCATAATTATCTCTCTTTTTCATGCAAGACTTCCAACAGAAGTTAGTCTTTCCATCTCCCCCTTTGTCCTATTGTGCAGTGTGCCAGTAACAAAAAACATTATTACCAATAGTGTATTTGAAATTTTGACTAAAGATTTTGATGTAAACTACCATCATTGAAGGTTTGGAACACTTCTATAACAATATGGCAAACACAAGCACAACGATGGTGCGATCAGTGAGAGTAAAGTGACTGACAGTGTCGCTAGCAAACTTGGTGGACCGCGTAGATTAAGAGAACCTGCACCAGACACTTCTAGATATGCTGCTTCAAGGCCAACCAGGAAATAGTTGCAACATTAAATGAAGGCATTTTTTTTGAGTTGTTTTTTATTATTGCATTTTATGGACACACTGAACCGATCTATTGTCATAGGGTTTTTTTTTTTTGGCTAAGTCCCTTGGACAAAAAGCAGTACAGGGAACTACTAGTTTGTTTGGATAATTTTGGTCATATAAGTCCAACCTTTTTTAATTACAGCTTTTTAATACCTATGATTTCAGCATTTGTCAATTCACATGATATCATTCTATACCATAGGCACACCAAAAGTATATAGCAACTTCATACCAATTGTATATGCATAAGTTACATTATAATTATATATCGCATATATGTTGTAGGTCATTAAAATTTTAATGACAAAATTATACAATGTATATATATCTTGAATACCATTTATATGCATAATACTTATCCCTATTTTATAGCTTATGCATACATGAAAAACAATATACGAAAATGGTTATTCAAATATACAGTGACCAATCAATAAATCCAAATCAATCCAATCCAATCCAATCGGGTTAGATACTATCAGTATGGAACTTATCTGGGAGTTTTTCTTATTCGACAACAATCACTTATAAGCTAGTGATTGTACAACAATCTCATTGAATGTTGCAACAACCGTTTAGTACTTGCTAGGGTAAAGAACGAATTGATCCATGATGGATCTAATCGATCAAGTCCTCTATTATTTTAGGGACTTACCAATCAAGAGGAAATATCTGACTCAACGGTTCAATCCTCACCTACGTTTGGTGACATAGTTAATGAGTTCGAGTTAGATTTACTCTTGCTTATTTCGATGCTCGATACTCCTCCCATGACTCAATGCTCATAATGCAACCCATCTCGATCAATCAGATAAATTAGTCTCATAAGGACTTTCATCAATCCATCAGTTCTACCAAATCGGGCTTTTCGGCCTATCAATCATTTAATCAATTCTCAATCATATCCTTTAGAGAGCTTAGATCAATCATTAAAAGGGAAATCAATTAGACCAATCTTTAGAGTTTAATTGTGAATACTCACGGGACCATCAAGTTTTGTCAACTTATCATCATGCTCACATCACAATCAAATCAACATTCTCAAGTCAAGGCTCTAGACTCAATCCATAGGTTAATTCATGCAATATTATATGAAGTAATATATAGGGTTTATGAAACAACTCATGTAAAAGTATTTGTATAGCAAATCAAGTTTGTGATGATCATCAACATATGAAAATACATAAAATATATAAAATTTATAAGAAAATATTCAAGAAAAACACACGTAGAGGCTAATACATTCACAATCTCTCTATTACCATCATTAGAGGCACATGGAAGAACAATTCCATGTTTTGGGTTAGCCTTACATACCTGGAAATTTTGAAGAACAGTCAACTCTCAGAAAATCTTTACTCACATGTTTGGAACCCTAGCTTTCTCCCCTTTTTCAATGCTCTCTAGAGTTTCTAAGTGTTTTTTAGGAGTAATATCCTTAGGGTAATGATAAGGGGTCTAAAACAAGTCCAAAACGTCATGTGTTTTAATTAAAAAGGGTGAAAAAGGACAAAATTACCCTTAAGGAAAAACTACCGAAGTGGACCGCGAACCCTTTTTACGACTCGTGAAATCGGTTACGGGTCGTGGTCCTCTCTCGTGAAAAATAGATCAAAATTATAAATTTCTGAATCTCATTCTACGATGTTAGACGACTCGTGGAACATGTTATGGGTCGTATTCCCTTTCGTAGAATCTAGGCCAAAATTATGAATTTCTGGATCTTATTCTAGGGAATTGACAAGCGGGTCGTGGAACAGGTTACGGGTCATGTTTCCTTTCACAGAACCTCTTCTATACTTAGCCAAAAAAAATTCATTTCTGGACCACCTTTTACGATCTGGTCCACGAGCCGTACTCCAGACTACGGCTCATAAACCCTCTCATAGAACCAGGTTTGAGGACCTGTTTAACTTTCAAAATTTCTAGGGTGTTACAGGATTAAATTTAATTAAAGGCATTTAACGGATTAATATTTAATTAAAGGCATAAAATTCTATTAATATTTTATGGGAATTTATATCTATACTAATAATGACTTGGGAGTTGTGGATTCTATATTTGCAATGTTTTTTAAAATAATAATCATATGATAGTATTTATTGGAATGAATGAGACATCTTTATATTTTTTGTCCATAAATATATAATAATATTATTGAATATAGTTTTATAATTAATGTGTATTTATATTTTTGTTCATAATTTTTTCTTTTATACAGACATTTTTGTAATTCAACTTTTACCTTGGATCCTTTCCATTTTTAATAATATATGATGATACGATAAGATGATATAGATAAGTATTCTCTTCATTTTTATTTACATGTCGTCTTTATTAAAAATAGATATTCATTAATACTGTCATTTTATAAAATCAATACATAAACGATGTTATTTTTTCTATTTTGCTCTTGAGAGTTATTAGCCTTTAAAGTATGTGTTTGATCAATATAGGAATACGAAGTAATTAATCATGTTCGTTGGTCAAATTAATTAATCAAAACAAACAAGTGATTATGGTCAAATTAATTAATTAAAATAAACTAATTCATTTTCATTTACTGAAAAAATTATTTCAAATAAACACTAAATAAAAATACAATGATAAACTTACCTAATTTTTTAAGGAGTATGAAATTTAAAATGGTGACAATTAAATTGGAACTAAGTGAGTATATGTAGCCACTTGACCTCATCGTTATTGGTAGTGTAATTGGGAAGAAAATTGAGTAAAAAAACTTTCGAGTAGTAACTTGAAAATTTTGAGCCTAGGCTAGATTTTGACGAAATCTAAGTAAAGTGAGGTCCGAGGTAATCTGGTAATGAATTATAGATTGATTTATAAGTTTGATCTTTTAAGTTGATAGTCAAGATAATAAGGAACCTGTACAATTTTACAGAATTGAATTCAGGCAAGTAGAACTCCCGATATTGATTTTTGCACAAAGAATATAACGTCACAGTATAAAGGTGTGTTGTGAAATGGGGACTTGGGACACGAGTTACCAATTTCTGACTCCGTGCAACTCACCACAGCGGAAGGATCTTGCTATGGTGGTGCCGCCATTGTGTGACAGTCATGAGTTTACGTCAGAAAAAGTCCCAAGTCATTTTTGTTTCTCGGCCTAAGGAAGATTTTCTTCGATTTTCCGCTTGTTTCATTGATAAAGGTAAGTTAATCATTCCTCTAACTTGTAATTTGGTTTTTGAACCTTAGACTCTAGGAAAATTCTCATAGGGAAAGATTGTGATATGCAATTAATGGTAGGAGAAAAGTTCTAGTTGGGGGAGATATCATAAAAGTAGTCAAAAGTTGTGATTTGACATAATCCAAATATTGTAGGTCATGATTTATTGATTATTCATAATTCTCGTTTGTTTTAGATCAAGAACGAATAATGCATTGGAAAAAGGGAAGCTCCAATCTTGTAAAGACTTTCAATGTTTGTTTCGAGGTGGATGATTATTCTTAATTAGCATGTGTTACATGTATTTGTCAACTACATTAATAGTGTTATCTGCATATATGTGAACAAAGGATGAATGGATAATCCTAATAAATGACTAGTCATAATCAATCTGCATACAATAAACTATAGGTAACAGGTGACCAACTTTTATCATTTGAAAAACGCACCACAAAAACATGACAAGGATCATTCACATCAATGACAATAATACCCACTATAATCTCACAAATAAAATCTAAAGAAGATACGATATATATAGATATTATCCTACCTTTGTTAGTTAGAGGTTATTTCTAATAAGACCCTCGACAGGATTCACATCCTCTTTACTATTACCCAAACATATGACAAGCTCGAAAGATATGTTATTCTAGCAATAAACTTATTTTGATGGAGCCTGTGGTGCATTATAAACTCGATACAATTACAGCCCAAGGGAGCTACCCACCCATCAATGTTTGTGCCATTCAAAGGCGAAACATGTCCCTCCGGCTTCCAATCACCAGCCAGGGAAGGTGGACCCTAAACTACAAAATCTTAACTCTGAAAAAAAATTAATTTTGCGTGTATTAACACCAGAAAGTCGGGATAAACAAAATTTCAACTGTTTACGTCAATGAAAAATACTTGTTATCTTTGGTGGGGCTATTTAATTCCCCTGGTAAGATGGCTCGACTCCTTCAGCAGCTAGTTTTATTCGTTGGTGATGCTCCGCAACCTTGTAATCTACAATTTCCTTGAACAATTGAGAATCAAGAACGCAATCTGGGCTCCCATATACAGTTGCTTGAACACTTGCCACAAGTTTTGCAATCTCACGCCCAGAGAATCCTTCTGTCTTCTTAGCAGCCTCTCTAATCACGTCATCAGACAAATCTTTTATAGTTATCCTTTGCGGGCTCTTCTTGAAGAGGTGCCCCCACTTAGAATTGCTGTCAATATCACCTTCACCAGCAAGGTACTTGTTCAAATAGAGCTTCAGCAATTGGAAACGCTCATCCTCTTGAGGCAGAGGGAATTCAATAACTTCATCTATACGATCAGTTACAGCACTGTCAAGATCTCCTGGCCTGTTGGTAGCGAGGACAAGAACTACATCTCGCGACTGGTCCCCTGTTCGAAAGAGCAGAGCATTCAAAGCGCTTCGCTGAGCTTCACTCATGTATGTACTATTCCGCCTGCAATCAAAGAAGAGCACTGCCCTTGAAATATTGTATTTCTAGTAGTAGGTGCTACATTTAGAAAAGTAACTCCAAAATGGCCACATATCATTTACCAGTTAATAAGAGTAGCATTCTAATAGGAAGCAGCTGCATTTAAATTTAACTTACTCGCACAAAAATGCATCAGCCTCGTCAATGAAAAGAAGTAAGCCTTTCTTAGATTTTTTGGCCCAATCGAATATCTCGTGAATTTTGGTGACGGCCTGTGCACCCAGAGGTGCAACATCTCCTCCAGTCATCATGGCGTAGTCCAGACCCTGCGACAAAATTTTTAGCTATGGACTTATTTTTGGAATCAAAAAAGGAAAACTGAAACTAACAAAGGTTATTTTCTTCCTTGTGTTCATTAACTTCAAAAATGCATGAATTGGGGAAGCTGGATTTTCTTCCCTTTTAAAAAATTTGGTGGGCAGAGTATAAGGGGTAGGAATAGCAGTTAATTCTGGATATAGTTCAGAAGTGTAAAAAGTTAGTCCCTTAATTGCCACAGGCAGTTATTCATCCTGCTCAGTAGATGAAAGGGGTATTTAAGTTAAAAAAAATAGACGGAGCAATTAATGATGATTGCATTTAAATCCGGTATTAACAGCATGGAAACATCCACATCTATTTATAATTGTACAATTAACTAATGGAGTAACTATTATAGCTTAAAAAACAAGGAAAGACACGAGAAAAGTGTACCGATTTTCTAGCTATTTCCCTTGCAACCATTGTTTTCCCAGTGCCAGGAGGACCATAAAAGAGCATATTGCGGAATGGTGCCTGGTGAGACTTGGTGTTTGCGGTGGCCCTAGCAAGGTGTTCTATCCTCCTCTGAAGAGAAGGATGCAGAATAATGTTTCCAAAAGTAGATTTACTTTGTCCAGTTGCTGGCGAACCAGCAGCTGTACCAAATTTGAGTCCTTTGTTTGCTACTTGAGAAATCATCCCTGACCAAGGAAATCTTGACATGGATGATTCACGAATTAATGATGGTTGACCAAGAATTCTGTTGATATATCCCCAGGTAACTCTTGCACCTTCCCTGTATTAACAGAAAAAATAAGAACAAATATGTATACTTGCTACTCCAAAAACTAAATACCAATGCGCCAGCGGATATAATTAAACAGGACATTAAGTACAAATTGATCAACAGAAAAGACCCACAGCCATATCCTCTCAAGACTAGCAAATTGATGATCGTCTAATTACTTGTGCAAGTCTTTCCTTACACCTAATTGTTATGCATAAACAAGAGACAAACTTAGTTGTAAGGTGCATTCAATGCTTAAATTAATGACCATATTACAAGTAATCAAAAAATGAAAGACTTACTTAAGTCAGAAACAAGGCCAAATACACCAGCAGACAATATTTTTCATTTTGGCACCTCATCTCTACAGGCACCTATTGAATGCCTCATGTTGCCAAAATATGCCGATTAAGCATTTCGCGGACATGCAAAACAGCATGTTTGGCACTTTTTCCCAATGTAAGAGCCTAAATTACTTATACACCTCACTGGAGATGGTAAAAGGTTTGAACTATTTCTTTTAGCCATTTCTTTCTCCATTATTTTCACCATGGTTTCTTCACTAAAATATTCCCTTTTCCTACCTGCTTTGAAATGCTTTACTTCAATGAGGGTCAAAAGGAAACTCTGCCTTCACAAGGTACGGTACAGGTCTACATTCAAGCCACCCTCCCCAAACCCCACTTATGGGATTACACTGGGTATTGTTGTTGTCTTTCTCCAGCCACCTTCACCTCAACCATTACCCTAGTTTTCTTCTTCATCTGCTGTGTCCATGAATGCGCCACCTCTTCCTCCTCCATCAAATCCAACAACCACATGTGGAAATTCCAAAAGAGTTCCTCCACCACCTTCATTACTCAAACCATCACAATAAATCTAGTTAGATATCAAATGATCCATGCCATCTTTTTCTAGAGGCTAACATTCTCCTCATCAAAACAAAAAATTGGCTCAACCTTCTTCAGGCAAAATTTCAACAAGTTAAAATCATAATTCTCTCCCTCGTGATCGCCCAAGACCTCCTTCACAAGATGCAACCACAATTCACCACGTACAGGACACCTTTCGCCACTACAATACCATCCCAAAATTAATTGGCCCCAAAACTCCAAGGATTAGCACGACTTCAAGAATTGGTTTATCTCTGACTATTTAAAGAACTATAAATTGTTATTTGATTAACATTCTTGAAGTTCGGCTCTTCCCCCATTGATCTCACAGTAAATAGATACAAGAAAACCTGCTTCAAAATGGATCTTTAGGATTCTAGTATTTATATAGATTTTTTAAGATTCTAGTACAAACCTATTCATAATTAACTTTAAATATTTTATGTTTTCCTTTTAAAGAAGTTCCGAAAGAGCAAAATGAAGGAGGATGAAGAGAGAAGGAAAAAACATAAAAGGAAAATATAAGAAAATGGGAGAAAATAGTTTCATAAGTGAAAGGAATTTCTCTCTTGGGGTAGAAAATGTAGTGGGTTCAGGGAAGAAGATGAAGGGAATGGAGGTTTCTGAAAAATGAGTGTTTCTTGACCTAAAATTTGCATGTCATCGTTCCGTCCATAACGCAGGTCATTCACACGTAGAGAGCATGCTTTGCATTCTGTTTACCAGTTGTCAGTGACGGGTTTAACAGATACTGTTACATGAAGTATTCAATAGGTACCATGCAGAGATAAGGTAACAAAATAGAAAATCGTGGAAAATCTGAGGGTCTAACAATGCATCGGGCCTAGAAATTATGTAGGTCAACTACAAATATTCTCACATAAAGACCAACTCAAAGCAATTACCAAATCTCTGTAAGCAATTTAAATTTTCT
This sequence comes from Solanum rostratum, assembly GCA_029948455.1. NCBI lineage: Eukaryota > Viridiplantae > Streptophyta > Magnoliopsida > Solanales > Solanaceae > Solanum > Solanum rostratum. The sequence continues at coordinate 24,542,430 of CM057056.1, forward strand.
CCTAAGAAAACCAAACAAAAAATAATGCTACATTAATATATAGTCTTCAAGTCAAAATCCATTTATTTGCTTATATGTTTGAGTAAACAGAATGTGAATGATCCTTCAGAGTGGCCCAGTGGTTTGCGCTTGGGACTTCCACATTGGACGTCTCAAGTTCGAAACCCTTTGCCAGCGAAAGCAAGGGTATGCCTTCTGTGTCGAGCGCGTCGCACCAGGCTTGCCTTGTGTGGATTACCTCTCCGGTGTGGTTTGCAAGCTATGGCGTAGGAGCGGGAATTTTACCCTATGTGCTCTCAAAAAAAAAAAAAGGGAAGCGGCTGCAAGTTTCCCTCATCCCCCCTCCCCCCCAAAAGCATAATCAGAACAAACTCCAGTCCAACTTAGCTCAAAGAACCCAGCCTTCAGGGCAGAATAAAGTCAAAAATTATTGATCAATGCAAGAAACAAGCCTTTCTCGTTTAGATGGGTAACAAAAGTTGACACTGTTTATCAAATGGAATACAAATCCCACATGTGAAGGTCTTTTATCCACCACTATCCTCTTCCTAAAATAGCAAGACAAAAAGAAAATACAACTAACATGAATGAGCAAAAGAAAAAAAATCAAAGAAGTACCCTACCAAGATCTCTGTCTTAGAGAAATCTAAACTATTGAAAATTGGGTTGAGAGAGGTTCAATATAGCAATGTAGATAGTGAGGATTCAAATAACAGTCCTAAACTAGCTTAAGCTTGACACATTTTTTATAGGTAGTATGGACATGCTCACAGAAAATACTCTAGTATGGACAGGCTTCAATTGTCAAAACTTAGTAACCCTTCCCTGTACCAAACTTAATATGGTAAGAACTGCTCAAGGAAGAATTTACGTTGAGAAACAGACAATATAATATAGAGTTCACATATTGCATCACTCCACCACAATTAACCATTGTACTACATCTATTATAGAAATCTTGTGGTTGTCGTACGTCTATTGACACCACAAAAAAATTATAGATCTTGGATCTAGGAATAGTGGAAGTACACACTTCGAGTATCACTGCCATAAGTTTGACTTTTATGAAAGGTCAAGGAACTGAAAGAGTAGAATATAGACCTGGTGGTATAAACTCCAGCAGCCAATGCAGTGACTCCGCCAACAGTCATTACCAATTTACTCCTATCAGTCAATAGAATCCGGAAGCCCTCTGCAAATTGGATTGAAAAACAGTTCCATCGACTCTTGCTCTAATATGTAGAGAATCAGTAAAAAGATGCATTAAAACTGTAAATAGCAAAAAAATTTAATAGCCCTCTGCAAATTGGATTGAGAAACACTATCATTGACTTATTCTCTAATATGTAAAGAATATCATTAAAAAAGATTCACTAATACTTTATTCTATGTGGTTCATCATCCAACACCTTCCTAAAAACCAAAATACTATTTTCCTTTTTAGGTGCTCTCATCCTGGTCTATCACAGGAAACAACTTCGCGCACATGATGATACAACTTCGCACCCAAGAGTGTGGTCTAGTGGTTGAAAGCCATGAGGTCTCAAGTTTAAGTCCTAGCGGAAACAAAAATACTAGGTGAATCTTCACATCTAGCCTAGCCTTGGTGGACAGAGTGACCTGGTACCTATCATTGGTGGAAGGTGTGGCAGGTATTCTGTAAAATAAGTCGAGATGCGTACCTGGACACCACGGTCATAAAAAAACTAAAAAGTGATGCAACTTCAAGAAGTAACAGAGAAAAGATAAAATCTATAAGTAATCAACTACTGGAGAACTGATATAAGTTTGCTTCCCCTTTTATTGTGGGTCCTTTGAGATAACTACAAAGTGCCAAAAGAAGCACTGGATATGCCAATTGTATTATCATGCACAAGATGTCAGTGAAATTTTTGTACAAATAGAGTAACAACATTAGCATACCTTCAACATGACTGAAAGTTGTATTAATGGCTGCAAGCCACTTCTCTTTTTCACCATTTATTCTTTCCATTAGCATCCTCCTTTTATGATCTTCAGTCAGTTTAGCTTCATGTGCCCTACCTTCTGCCTCAGCCATAGCCTTCACTCGTATTGTTTCTCGTTCTATTTCAGCTCTCTCTTTTTCAGTTTGTCTTTGTTGTGCTTGAATTTGATCTTCTGTCGCTCGTCTAGCTTGTTCTTTTCGTAGTGATGACTCCTCTTGCATTTTAACCAGTTCAGCGTTGTGCCTCCTTTGAGCTTCATGATCTGTCTAAAATCATGATATAAAGAACAGTCAACTAGATCACTGTGTAAGATCATTTCAGCACTCAAGAGCAATATACCCATTCTATACTATCTGAAATACATAAAAATGCAGATTTATGATGCGCACAACTTTCAGGAAAAATAATGAGGCACAATATCATTTTTATACAAAAATAGTATCATATATAAAGTGGGAGTACTCAATTCCTCTTCTACTACCCCGTTTTCATACAATGTTTTAGCTGTCAAACACTGGAAGAAATTGTGGCATGATTAGTTGAGTTCTGTGAAGAGAAGGATGGAGCATCAGTGGTGCTACTGAGTGTTAAAGCATAAACTTTTGAACACTTTAAAGTTGGTTTGTTTCAGGAATCAACTAATGAGACACTAGAGATGGTGCTAGGATTACCCTTTGTTAAATGATTATTGTTGAACTGATTCCCATTAACTTTGAAAACTCTAGTTCTCAGATGAACATTGTTTTAGGCCAACTTGTTCTCTTCTCTAATAATTGATAAAGTCCACTTCTTTAAAAAAGAAAAACAGGTATAAAACGTGGTAAATGTAAGCACGGGTATACAACTTGAGTTATATATTACAAATTCTAATGAACTATAATTTCTCCCAAGTACTTTGATACTCAAGATACCATGTCATGCTGAACCAAGCCTAACTAAGCAAGAAAATCACTCTACACACCTGCATTCTTTTCCTAGCCAATTCATCTTCGTATCTTAGCATTTGTGCCTTGGCTTGTGATTGTTGCTGATAAAGATTCCGCTGGTCTTCTCCCCATTGTCGCTGTTTATCCTGCACATAGACAAGTGCATTAAATATAGTGTAAGAAAAAACTGAGGAAAAAAATAACAATGTTCTGCTTTAAGCATGTACACCAGATTTAAAGCAATCACATCATCTTAAGAGGCAGTAAATGCACATTAAGTCTCATTTTGTTAAAGTAATTACTTGTTTGAACTAGATTTTTTTCCTTGTATCTGGACTAGATAGTTACTCAACATAGTTGGTTGGTTGATGTATATTACAAAAAATAGTTAGACTGCATTGTTTCCTGAAGTCGATACGATTTGATTTTGCAAAACTTAGTTTCAGTTGGTTGCCTATTTTATATAAGTAACAAAATTTGGCTTTGCTGAAATCATTCTGTTTGAAACCAAAACAAAAGGTGGTTTATGTTTTAAAGATTGCTTTAGTTAAGGATTTTCTTTTTACTTATATCAACATAGAAAACAAAAATTCCTAGTATGTTACCTACTTTTATCTACAGAATTCTTTGAGAATTACATCTATCATCTATTAATCCATCTCCATTTGACATGGTTTACGTGTTATGCATAGTCAAAAGGACTTACAATATCTGCTTGAGCTTGGATTGCCTCAAAATGAACTTTCTCAGCAGCAATATCCGCAAGCCGGGTTTTTTCCTGCTGTCTCATCACATCAAACACCTTTAACAAAAAGCAAAGAAACAAAATTAGATTATTCCGGTCACTAAAAAAGACCACAAGAACACGGAAATTTTACAGAGAAAGCACTCACCTGTTTGTGATAAGGAGAGCTGTTGATTTCCCTAAGAGCTTTTGCACCCCTTTCTAACGATTCCGGGTTGAACCCACCTCTTGAATCTTCAGAAGAATCCTTTGCATCTGACTCGGAAGAGTCCGTCTGAGGAGTCTCCGAAGAAGGAGATGGAGATGAGAACGGGTTGAAGCGAAATGGAGAGTCAGCGTAGGCGCGGTTAGGGATAGTGGAAGATGTAGCAGCAATGGCAGCTGCAGCTGCCATTGCTGCCATTGAAGATAACCTCGAAGCAGCCATTATTAACAAAGCAATTTCTTGCTTGAATGCAACATTGACGTGAAGCTAAACAGAGTTCTTCAATGTCTGGTACGAGCTAGCTTAAACCCTGCGACTATGGCGTGGTTAAAACTAGGGTTTAAGAGGATCGATTAGTTGACCAGTTAGATTGGGGATATTCTTGTAATTTCAGTACCGCCTTTTGTCGAACATTTCTTGTGCGGGGAGTAACCGGGATGAGGGATCCTTTGGCCCAATTGGTAAATGTTTGAATGCAGCCCAACATTTTTTTCTCATAACTAATATAAATTATATAAATATCATACTAGTTAAAGATAATTTTCAGAAATTTTCACATTTTCTTAAATTACTAAAAAATTTTACTTTTTTAAGCTACATGAATAGGTAGAATTTGTGTGTGATACTTAGAAGAATCCTATTGTGCATATAAGTTTGTTGTGATAAATATGGAAAAAAATTTGATTGTTTAATTGCAACTCCATAAATTGCGGTATAACATTAAAGTAGGTATAATCAATCCCAATAACAGTGTAACAAATTATTAATTTCAAAATTTCAAAAATTCTGAAGCATCTTTTCAAATTGGGCATGTCGAATTTCGGAGGAAAAAAAGCTTGGTATTGAAATGCATCAACTATGCGTTGATAATTTCAATTTAGAGGTAGATGATATTTGTTTATTCGACGCAACTGATCGAGTCTGAAGGTATTGTTTCTTCTTATTCACCTGATTGGACAGAATTGTAAGATAGAAAAGGGTTTCAATTCCAAAGTGAAATGATCTAACAGAAAAAGGTATGATTTCATATGAATCATCTGTTGATTTTGCTTCTTGATGCATTTGTATTGCAAAAGAAAAAAAAAATTACGTATTCACATTTGATTTGATTCCAATAGATATAAATATTGCAATTATTTGTTATTGTAAGTATGCGTATATGCAAAGACAGATGTGATGCATGATTAAGGCATATGAGTTTTTATGATACGTAAATGTAACACATGTATGTGATTGATACTTTGACTTTATTTGACATCTCGTTATGCATTACGAGTGAAGTATCGACAAAGTGAAAATTAAATTGTCCAGCCAATTATTATACATAGATGTTATGTTAACAAACATATGCTTTTTGATACTTAATAAAATAATATTTATATTATCTAGTTAAGGTAAGAACTGCATTGATACGTAAATTTTAAATGTCATTCAAAACAATCAGATTCCATTTTAAATTTTATGGTCATTATGATATATAATATATTGTGACACAAAACATAAATTGTGCATATAATAATCAATTTCATGGTATTTATATTTAAAATTTAATTCTATATTGATGTATTCGTTTTGCTTTGATGAATGTTGCAGCTATATATTAAAATGCTTCACTAAGGATTGTGCTTGAAGTATGAAGTCATCATGCAGGAAAATACTGATGTCTTCAAAATAAGATACTTCAGTGATACACCATACATGTTCAATGAGGGAAAGGATATTCAACAAAGTTGAAGTTTCAATGTTTCTAGTGTCAGATAAAGAAGAGTTGGTTGTTCCAAAAGAAGTTCTAAATGAAGTTGTGTAGCTATCAAAGTATAAAAGGATTCCTAGAAGACCAAGGAAGGGAAAAAAGAATAGTGTAGGTGAAAAGATAAACACGAGCACAATTCATTGTAGTTGTTGGGGACATGAATGTGATAATGACGTATAGATGAAGATTTAGTATATAATGAAAATAAACAATTCTCAAATATATTTATTGACGTCATTGTATTAAGTTATTTGTTTCTTTCATTTTTAAAAATAAGTATTTCAATATAACTGTTAGATGTATTATGCGTTTGTAAATTGTTTGCTGCATTTTGTGGATAAAATTATGATTGATATTTATAATGTTGGAGTTTAAAAGTATATTGAAACTGGAAGGATATGTGTAGAAGTTGGACATGAAGTATCTACTTATAAAAGACACTTTCATATTTGGTATAAAAAGTAATTGAAAAGTGAGAAAAAAAGTATCATTAAACTAGTCAAATGATAAGTGTTAAATTTGTTGATAATTTAGATCTTAATTTCTCGTAAAAAAATATTTGGGTAGCAGAAAATAAGAAGAGGTGATGATTTTAATTGTTATGGTGAAAGTACAATAAAAGTTGATACTATAAATGAGTGGATCTCAATATCTACAGTGTTTAATTCGATTAATTTTCAGTATTGATAAGTAAGTTAAGCATTAAGAGGTATCAATGGATACTTTGCGTTGATACGCGCATGCAGTGCAATGCAATATATGATACGAATTGGATAAAACATAACAAAAATATTCATACATCATGTCATAAAAGGTCACAGTAATTGTAATATAAAGACTAATAATTGTTGTGCGCAAAAGTTATTTGATAGTGTTGGTGGGATTTTCAGACTTTTATATTTTGGAGGAGTAACTGAAGCACAACAAGAGGACATTTTGAAGTACACAGGCTTCAAAAAGGGCATGCTCCCCTTCAAATACTTGGGAGTACCCTTGAGTCCAAAAAAGTTGACAGTTCATCAATGCCAACCTTTGATTGATAGGATGATGCAGAACATCCAGACTTGGAGTGAGAAGTTTTTGTCCTATGCAGGTAGATTACAACTAATACAAAGTGTTTTGCTATCAACCCAAAGCTTCTGGTCCCAATTATTCCTCATGCCAAAGAAAATGATGCAATAAGTAGAAACCATCTGCAAGAGATTCTTGTGGAATGGAGAGGTACAAAACAGAGGGAAAGCTTTACTAGTATGGGAAGTCTTGTGTCAACTCAAGGTCTAAACATTGTAGATATTCAGACATGGAACAAAGCAACAGTAATCAAGCATCTATGGAGTCTGGCACAAAAAAAAAAGGATAAGTTGTGAGTAATTTGAGTGCATACTTTTTATATAAAAGGACAAAAGCCATGGGAAATACAAACCAAACAAGCTTCATGGATAGTCAGGAAAATATTGCTAGGTGGGAAATGGCAGGAAGAGGTTGGTGTAAGCAAAGAAGAAGCATTGGAAGCTGAGACATGCTCCATAAGTGCAACATACAGAAAACTAAGAGGAGAGTATAGTAAAGTACCATGGAAGAAGACAATATGCAACAATGTTGGTAAACTAAAATGGATATTTATCTTATACCTGGCAATTCATGGGAAATTGTATACAAAAGATAGGATGGAGAGATGGGGAGTAATCGCAAATACAACCTGCACCCTATGCAACAATGCTCCTGAAAGCCATTAACACCTATTATTTGAGTGCACTGAATCGAGCAAAATTTGGACCAAACTGCTACAATGGATGGCAATTACAAGAGGTAACACAAGATGGGATGAAGAGCTAGAATGGGTAAGAAAGCAGGCACCAGGAAGAACACCTAAGACAGAGATTTACATAATGGTATTAGCAGCAACAATATACTATGTGTGGCAAGAAAGAAATAACAACATCTTCAAGAAGAAAAGGCAACGTGAAGAGGCTATTATTAGACAGTGTATACACGAAGTCCATAGTAGGAGTAGCATGTATCGTAGACTGACATACCACATGCATAGTTTAGACTACTATCCTTAGTGTAGGAAGAAAATCCTAAGAGATGCATAGAATCGAGCTATGAGATTGAGAATGTCCAAATGCAGAGTTTCAAATTGTACAAATTGACATATCAGGTAATGGAAACTAATTACCTAAAAAAAATTGCAAAAGAGAAAAATCAAATCTCTAACCTAACATCAAAACATGGAAAACATGTATTTTCTAAAGTTTTTTTTCCCATCATGCTAAACACTTTTATATGTATTTTGGAGAGATGGATGTATTTATTAGGTTTAAATTTCAACCACCTCACTTGAATTGAGTACATCAATATGCAGAAAGAAAACTAATAAGAGGCCTTAATAACTACATCCTACAAATTGATTAAACCAAATTGAGTGGGATGCCAACAAACAATCACATGGATAAAATTTATCACATGGCATGCCGTCACATGGATAAAATATTTTACCTTGATAAAAACTAAATAAACTATTAACATTAACTAAAAGTTAAATATTAAAATATTAATATTCACCCAAAAATATTATTTTAAAAAAATAAAATTCAAAATATTTTTTCACCTGTTCTACCCAACCCCCCCTCCTCGTACCCACTCCACCCCACCCCTAACAATCCCCACCGTTTTATTTTTAAAAATCTCTTTTATAAAATATTCTTTTAAAAAAATCAAACTTCACTGCCTCCTTCGCCTCTCCTTAAAAATTGATATTATTTTTAAAAATAAATAAATTTTTATCCCATCCATTCTTACCCTCGGCTCCTAATTTATTTTTATCTTCTTTTTTTATATAGATATGTACACATATTTTTAGAAAAATATTTTTTCTACTTATGCGCCGAATAACAAAAAAAAATTAAAAAACTTGCGGCAAGTAAAAAATAATTTTCTAAAAATGAAAAAAATAAAAGCGGAGGATAAGGTGGGTAGGCTAGAATTATTTTTCCTAAAAAAATAAAATAATATCTAAATTATTATTTTAAAGTGGAGGGAGGGGGGAGCGATGAAGTAAGATTCTTTTTAAAAAAATTACAAAGATTTTTTTTAAAAAAAATATATTCAAATATCGGTTGGTTATTTTTGGGGGTGGGGGTGGGGCGACAGGAGAAGTAGTGGTGGAGTGGGGTAAGAAAATATTTTATATTTTATTTTATAATTTTTTTGAAATAATAATACTTTAATATTTAACTTTAATAATATTATAATTTATTTATTTTTGGTCAAGGTGGAACATTTGTGCATGTGGAGTGTTATATGACATTTTTTGTTAAATAAAAGAGAGAGTGTAATACACACACCATGGTGAGAGTGGAATAAAAGAGAGAGGTATGTTTCTCAAACTAATAAGTAATAGTTTAAGTATGAAACTCACACTTTCAATAGTTTAGGTATAAAACTCAAAAAAAGAGGATAGTTCATGTAACGCCCGGTAAAATTACCAAAATACCCCTAGAGGAGGGGTATGCGTGTAACGCATCTTCCAATGCTCGTATGAAAAATTCGAGACCGGATTTGTGATCAACACAAAAAATTAAGGGGGAAAATGGTCTCAGTCAATTTTTAGAGCGGCCGGATCAAAAGATAATTTCCGATCCAAAATCGAAATAGTGTCAGTGCGCGACGGAGGCACGTCGCTCCCCTGTAGCGGACCCACACTTATATTTCTTCAAAAAATTTCGACGGGATTGGAAGAACTCATTCAGAAACTTTCCGGAGAAAAATACATTGTACGTGATCAGTCCGCAACGCGAACTGGGTTATTCCGAAGTTGAAATTTTTAAAATTTTGTGAGGGACATTCCGTTCAATTTTCAACCCCTCCTAAACTCAATACACGATCTAATTAGGTCGTTTTGACGTAAAAAGGATCTAAAACCTCATTCTTAGTCCTTTTCTAACAAGCTAACAAGACTAGGGCTTGAGGAAAGAGGAGAAGAACTTGAGATTGAGGAATTCAAGAGGAAAACCCTTGAAGTGATTGTTGAGAGCTTCATCCCAGGTATGTAAGGCTAACTAAAAGCATGAAATTGTCCTCTCATATGCCCCATAGATGGTCATAGAGGAGTTGAGTATTCATGAGTCCCCATGCATGTTCTTAAATTGATTCTTGAATATCTTCTTATAATTATGTCTATTTTCATGTACTTCCATATATTGATGATCATCATAAACTTATTTTCTTGAATTAGATATTTTCATGAGAAATTGCATAACCCTATATGTTAACTTTTGAAAGCATGCATAAATGATTCTAAGGGTTGAGTCTAGAGCCTTGATGTGAGATCATTGATTGTGAATGTGATTGCGGTGAGAGAATGATGATGAGTTGATAGAGCTTGATAGTCCTATGAGTCTCCATAAATGAATTCTAATGATGGTCTATTTGATTATTCCCTAATGATTGTTCCAAGCCTTGAGGTATTGATTGATAAAAGGGTTAAAGTCCCCATGAGTTTGATTGATGATAGGGTTAGAGTCCCTATGAGATACTGATCGATGACGGGGTTAAAGTCCCGATGAGATTGGTTGAGATGTAGGTCTTATGAGCATTGAGTCTTGAGAGGAGTATCGAGCACCGAAAGAGTGAGGGTTAGTCCAACTCGAACTCGTCAAACTACGTCGCCGTAGGTGAGGATTAGAACCATCACATTACATTATGGTTCCCTCTTGAGTTGAGTTTATGTCCCTGAAACAATAGAGGACTTGTTGAGGTTGTTTCCCTTAGGGGATTCTATTCGTTCCCTACCTGGCAAGTATGGAACGACTGTAGCAACACCAGCAGGATTGTTGTACAATCACTGGCTCATAAGTGATTGTTGTCGGGTAAGAGAAACTCCCAAAAGTTCCCACCTTGAGTACTTCGAGTTGAGTTTCCTCGAGATGAGTCTAATTTGATTGATGAAGTTGAGATGTTGATGGGTCACTTGTCTACTCTTTATTCTTGCTTTAGAATAAACACTTGACATGTTGATTGTTTACAATTCTGATTCGATGTTGTATCATATTATTTTACCTGTTTTTGTTTCATTCGGTTATTTTATATACCATACATTTCTCGTATTGACGTCACTCGGTGATACGTCATTTTATGATGTAGATATAGGAATTAGAGATCATCAACAGGCGCACCGTTGAGGATCCGAGATATTCAACTGATTGGTGAGCCTCCCCTACTCCGGAGGGTTCACTACCTTTATTTCATCATGCTTTTAAGTTAGATTAGACTAGTCTTACATTTTGATTTCGGTAGCCATGGGTCTGTCATTGACACCACTGGATTAGTGATAGAGGCTTCATAGATGATAGTCGGACGTTGATGTTGAGATTGTGAGCTAGTTCTTCATACTAGCCTTTATTATTAATATATTATTATCTGAGACATTAGATTAGATGAGTCCATTTATCTTTATTTACTTCCGCTGATCTGTAGAGTTGTTGGATTGAATGGATGTAATGAGGCCAAGTGGTTCGCTTGGGGACTAGCAATAGTCTCTGGGTGCCGGCCACGTCTTGGGTACCATCTTGGGACGTGACAGTTCAAATGTGTTTCTGACACTTGTCTCTATAATCAAAAATGGAGAAAATGCATAATATATAAATGTGTCTTCTGAATTCAGTCTTAATGAACAATTATATCTCTCCTTTAATTTTGGATGTGAATAAGTAAGCGCATATATTTTATGTGGCATAATACATGAAGGACAGTAGATGTAATTGCCGCATAAGACGCTCCTTAGCCACATATATTTAAATACTCAAGTTGAAGGACATAATTATTAACTGAAATTAAATTAAAGAACATATTTATATATTATACCTCGAGAAAATGAGTTACACATTATAAATACTTTCCATGCACAAAATTTTGAAGAAGAAGAAAGAAAATGAAACTAGGAAGGCCCATTGTTTAGTTACTGACAAAGATAAGACTTGAAAGAAACGAACTGGAAAGTGGAAATATCAAAATCTCTTTGGAGAAGTGAATTGCACTTATTTCTTGGCTTACAGCTATTCAACTTACTTTACTTGACTAATGTTCCTTCCAATCTTTAAGAAAAAGAAAGTAGAGAAGAAAAATGATTTTCCTTATGATCTCTAGCAAATGAGGGGACACTTCATTATTTATTTATTTATTGTTGGCTTCTTGACATAATTTATATTCTTTTGATGGTATATCTTCATATATTTTTTTTATTAAAAAAAATTAAAAAACGCTCAATTTTTTTCACTCTTGCTAGTTGCTACGGATTCTTTTCAGATAATTGGACCACATCGCTATTACCAATAAAATCATACCCTTCAAATTAATTCAGCCAGTAAAAGAAAAAGAATTAGTCGTGGAGAATTGCACAAATTTTTTTTACGATCTTGTATAATCAATTCGATAATCCAATCTTATACTCAAGTCATTTTAAGTTTTATTTACGATATACATGATCAAATTACTTAAAAGCCTACAAGTAAATATCTACACTAATTAAATATAGCGAAAACTCATCGAATTATTTTATACTTATTTTTTTTTCTCGTTAACTGGATGATTACTTCATTACTGCAAAGTAGAGGTAGCCCCACCAGGTGTTGGTAGCTGTGTGTTTAGAATAGTTTGAGTCATACCCAGCGCTAGTTTGAAATATTGAATTATTTTATACTTATGAAAATATATAATTTTAGTTTTTACCCCATCCCACACACACAAAAAAGGAAGAAATATCGTTCTAAGAAGATAAAATAGAAAAAAATATATAATCCAAGTAGATTTCCACAATTAATTAATTAGTTGAAGAAAGAATATGTTTGCATTGTTTGGGTTGGTGTGCAAATGGAGTGGTGTGGGGTTGCAACAAAAGTGTTAGGTACACAATTAGTTGATGAGCCACTGGGGGGCACACCCATATGAAACAGATGGGATCCATTTTTTTTTAATCATTATTGCTTTAGGGTGGGTTTGATATCAAAAAATAATAGTAATATTTGGTTTTGATAAGAGAATATATTGACTAGCTTAGGATTGTTCTGCTTATTTTAGCGGCTAGAAGCAGTAGCTGATTATTCATCGTATATGTTTTTTACTCATTTTCTATATTTTTAAATTTTTTTTTTTTCAAAAATTGTTTAGCAGTTTAAAGTTATCTTGATTGCTTCAGCTGCTAGACAATTTTTGAAAAAAAAATAAAATTTAAAGAAATATAAATGTGTCTGCTTTTTATTCATTTTAATTTATTTTTTACTCTTTATTTCTTTGAAATTTGCTATATATTAAAAAAATTCCGTAAAAAGCTCTATGAATCATGACAATTAGCAATTGAAGTACTATAAATCACAATAACTAACAACTTAAATTGAGAGAGAGGAATTAACATATATGTGGTACTGTAAATTACAAAAAATACCAATTTAAAAGATAAAAAAATTAAATGGTTCTTGAAATTTTTCCAGTAACACATATAGATAAAATTTTGATTGGTTTTCATATATGTATGACATGAATAGAAACAAAGTAAATAAATATATTATTTTAAAACATCATAAAATGCACTATGAATTACAATAATTAACAATTAAAATTTTAAAAACACATAAATTTCTACCAATATCATATAAATCAAAATAAAAAATAACATATATTGAGCTCGTGATTAGTTAATTTGGTGAAACACTATGGAGTGTGTGGGTGAAGCATAGAAATGTGTCTATGCTGTTGGGGTGTGTTGCAACTTGCAAGGTGGAGAGGTGATAACTAATATGAATATCATTTATAATTTTTTTTCTTATTCTTTTATTTATCAGAGAAGTTAATTTTCTCATTTACAAAGAAATTATTTTTCTAAAAAAAATATTTTTCAAAAGTTTTGATCAATCAAATATTAAAAAATTTCACTATATGAAATACAACCTTAAAGATATGATATATTTCAAGCTAATACATTTATCTGATTAATTAGAATTCGTATTGAATAAATCTCAATAAAATGTTATTCGTATTAAGAAAACCTCTTTATTTTGCATGCTTGAAATCAAAATTTTTCAATAAAAAAAATTTCATGGTAGTGAAGATTCAATGAACAAGACTACTAGCCATGGCCATGCTCTATCACAATCATTCTAAAGCTTCTTTATCTTTGTTAATGTTGTATTATATTCTTTACAAATATTGGGTCCCTTAAATCTTCAAACTTTATCATTCTAATGTGATCTTGTCTCTCTTCCTCTTCAATTCATATAATGTGTGTGTCTATGTCTCTATTATTTGACTAATGAAAATTATTTTATAATGTCGAACACATACACAAACAAAGGGATAAGGAAACAACATTTGGAAATAGTAATCCAAAAATGTTTCGTGATTTTGCCTAATTTATTTTTGGAGATAATGTTTTACATTATTTTAAAATTAGTGTTTGATTATAAAGAATTTAAATCCAAGTTGAAATTGTATTTTAAATTTTGGAAATAACTAATAACCTGTTTTCCAATTCATGTTTCACTTTTGAAGTTGAAATTAAATAAATTAAAGATTTAGCAACAAACCTTATTCAGTACTAGGCTAAATAGAGGCTTTCGTTAATTTTGATAATAATCATCTATCTTGTAATAATACTACTTTTGCCCATTAGGATTTTCCCCTTTTTACGTTTCTTCGAAAGGACTGTCCTATCTATTTTTATTTATCCATTATATTAATATTCAATAATATTTGTCGATTTTATGAAATTAAGAAATAAATTAAGTTATAGTTAGTTCATAATTTACCCTTATCATCAATTATAGTCATTTTCCTATTATATTTTTCAATATATTGTATTTATTATATTCAAAGGATGATTTGATAAAATTACCCTTATCATTCACTGATGCTTAATCATTGTGCCAGGTCAATAGTGGATAACTATTGTTGGACATAAAGAACTTTTATTTATTAGCACCTTCCGAGATCTCTAGATGTGATTTTTTTTATCATTTGTTCGATTTAGAGGTTATGATTTTTCTATTCCTAATTTTTATTTCGAAAATATTATGCGCTAAATAGCAAACAATCACACAAAATAAATAGATAGGAAAGATAACGTAATAATTTAACGAAGCTCAGCTCCAAGTAGAATCAGAGAGAAATTTTCACCACAAAAAAAAAAAGAAAAAAATAAATGTACAATGATTTATGAATTTCCAACTATAATTTCAAGTAGTCTAAAATTTATGGAAAAAAAAAAAAAGATTTTCTCATTTTTACAAAAATAACTTATTACACTTTCCAAATCTATTAAGACAATCGATTTTCTAAATTAATAGGAATTATGAATTTTTAAAATATATAAGAAAAAAATTCAAGAATAATCAACAAATCTTCAACTTGGTTTGAATTTTCTTCATCAATGAAACGACTTTCTGTTTTGTTGTCATTCATCAAAATAACTCAACTAAATACTAACTTATCAATCAAGTTTAGGCAATGCCTAAACTCCCTGCCTTGCTCTCAACCCTCAAAAGGGCTCAACTAAATACTGATATATCAATCAACTCTAGATAATACCTAAATTTATTGGTCGAGAATATCTTAATCACATGTGTTGGATTATCATATGTAAATACTTTCTTCATATCAATAATCCTTTTTGATATGGACAAAATGATATCTGACTTCAATATACTTCATGCTCTCGTGAAATATCTGATTATTAATAAGATGAATGATACTCTTTTTGTTATAGAACTTAAAGTCTTCTTTTGAGCAGGGCCAAGATCATTATCAAGGCTTATAGCTATATGGCCTCTTTCATAGTTTTCGTAATTGTCATATACTCTGCCTTTGTGGTAGCCAAAGCAATTACAATTTGTAAAATTACCTTTCAAATGATGATACTAACAGAAAAAGTAAAAACATAATCTATCAAAAATATTCTCTTATCTAAGTCTCTTGCATAATTCAAAATTAACTTAGTCTACTGCTAATTCACTTAGTTTGTCTTTGGTAAAAACAATTCCACATCTGTAGTATCTTTATTCATATTGAGATTGTATAATTTTCTTTTATAATGATTCTGAAGGTAAATTTTTAGAAAATTTTTATTTTATCTCTCCCGAGTTGCTCTAAGTCATATTTGATCCATTTATGAACTTAATTTTGAAATTTTATTGAAAAATTGTGAAATGTTGAGATTTTGAATTTTTGAAGGTTTAAGTTGTTAAAAAATATTTTTTTTGGTGCCAACTAGAGCTATGGGTCTTAAAATGGGATTCCATTAGTTTCATCAGCTTCGGAATGTGAAAATTGGTTTAGGTAAGTTGTCAAAATCAATTTTGAGGTTGTTTTGTGGAATTGAGGTTTTAAGTTTGAAATTTAAGTTAAAGTTGATAAATGTTTGATCGTTGGTCAACATTTTGAATTCGAATACCCGAATTGAATTTTTGATGATTCTTTGAATTCAGAAGTGATTTTAGGACTAGAAAGAGTTTCAGCGTACTTTTGGAGAGTTTTGAGGACATTTTGGTCTTTGAGCCTTAAGTTGATTTAAATGCGACCAAAATAAATTTCAAGTCAAAGAGACTTTGAATTCGTATTGTGATAATTTCATTGAGTCTGAAATGACATTTTCAAGCTAGTAGTATATTTAGTTTGTGTTCGAAAAGTGCCAAATGAGTTTTGGGTGAGTTCTTAAGCTTCTTGGATGCTTTGGCATTGTTTCAGCATATTATGGCAACTAAAGGGTTCATTATTGGTTTTAAGGCTCTAAAATAATTCTGAAACTTATGAAATCCTAAGCATGAATTATAAGACTAATTTGCAAAGTTTGGTGCATTTTCGTTAAGCAGAGATTGAACTTTTATCGCAAAAACATAAAATAATTATTTGTCGAGCAGAAATGATTTGACTGGGAAAATGAGCTCAAAATTGAGTTTCGGTTGAAGAAATAGGTCCATGTCATATTATTAAAAATATTTAGGAAAAAGAACGAGGTCATTTCACTATTGTATTTACCAAAGAAATAATTGTTGATTTCTCGTGCAAAACAATAATGCACTGATATTTAAAATTTTAAACTGTGTTCGTTTGGTATTTTGAGTATATTGGGAGTTCTAGATCTTGGAATTGAGTGATTCTTGTTGAATTCTTCTCGATTTAATATTGGGGTTAGTTTTCAACTCTCACTTCAGCATCCTCGATTGATTTCTTCATCTGATTTTTTCTCTCTATCCGTAAATTTCTTGGGAAAAATTAGGGGGTTATTCATTTGGATTTTATTTTCGATGAAAAAGATATAATATTATGGGTAAAATAATTTTGTTATAAACATATTGATTCATCAATTATTTTCATTATATTGATCGCGTATAATTTGGAGTTTTCCCGCTAACGTTAAAATTTGATAAATTGAGGATTTCAAGGTCGATTTTAGCTTCTTTTTTTTTAAAAAAAAAAATTAATTTTCATATTTCAACTTTTCTAAGCATGCATAAGGTATTTATCAAGAAATATTATAGATTTGAGATCGGAGTTTCGGACCTGTATCTGGGGTCTTTGTTTAAGAACTCAAGATTTACTAACGATGATTTTGAGCTTATTTTTAACTTTTTTTGAAATGATTTTCACTATTGGATTCCTAATAATTTGAGAAATATTTTTTCGTAAAAAAATTTCATATTTCATCTCCGTTTTTCGATATTGAATTTTTGGGTCGTGTTGCACTTTTTCTCAAATTTCATGATTTTGGTGTCTTTAGCTTCAAATTTGATTGTGAATCATTATTTGAATAATTTATGGTGTCTCAGATTCGAATCGGAAGGGAACACACTCTTATTGGATTGTTTTCTTGACTTTATCAAGGAAAGTGGATTCCTAAACTTTGTTGAGTTTAATTGAACCTTGTATCTTCCTTCTTCTTGTGTTGGAGAGTAATGGTGATTTAAAAGTGTGTGAATAATCCATGAAATGACTTAATGAATATGACCGAATAATAAAATGGTTATATGATAATGTGTGAAAACTTGACATATGACTTGATATATGATTTTTGGCGTTACTTGAGTATTGGAGTAATGATAGTTGATGATGCTGGCTCTTGTAATTGAGATAGTTGATTGAATTTTGTGATTTTTGTAATTGAGAGTTGTATAATCCCTAGATTGACTCAAGTGTTGATTAATAAATTATGCTATTGATTAAGTGATTAATATGACATTATAAGTGTTGGAATGAATGTTGTATGAGCTTGATATTGCGTTAAAATTTATTGAGGAACACTTGTGGGATAGTGACTCCTTGACGATTAGACTCGAATGATGATGATAAATGGGCTATTGATAACTTGAGAAATGTTGTGGTAATATTTATGAATAACTCAATCGATGTTGATTCTATATTTGGAGTAATGATGATTTGACGTGATTATTGAATGTAAATTGTGTAAAATCTTTGCATACTCTCATGCTCATTTGAAATGTGCTTAATGTGTTGCATTGAAACATTGATGAGTTTCACTATGATATAAAAGCTGAAGGAAAATTATTTCAACTGGACTTTTTGAAAATGTCGAAGGGAAACGGTTCCAACAAGATTTGATAAAAAGCCAAAGAAAAATGGTTTCGGCTAATTTTGATGAAAATGTCGAAGAAAAATAGTTTTGACGGATACATGGTCCACGTGAAGCCCCCATGGGTTCTGGTATGAGGTGATCAACGGATATGCATCATAGGACAGACATGCATCATGATTGCTTGACATTGCATTGTATTGATTGCACTTCATTACATCCCATTATATTTCACTTATTGCATTAATGTGGATGGATATCTGTATGAAATGTGATATGATGGTTCATTATGTACTTGTAATGTGGATATCTGTATGAAGTGTGATATGATGGTTCATTATGTACTTGTAAATAGTTGAAGACTATATATTGTTATGCGGTATACTTGTGCTGTGGATATGTATAATGGTGGTATTGTGAAGAGATTGTTGGAAGAATATTAGTAAAAACCTTGACTCCTTGTTGAGTAGCCTTGTACAAAGATAATAAGATGGTTATTGAGGACTTGAGAGCTGAAATGGTACTACCGACGAATAACTAAACTAATGAAGATTCTATTATTGAATGAATAATGAAAGTGATTGACGGGTTCATTTAAATTTATGAATTGGGAATATGATTGTCGAATGCACCCTGTTATTTGATTTTTTTTTTGTGTGTGTGTATTGTGTGTGCTGATTTTCCTGAGTGCAAGTTGTAGTTGTGAAGGTCCAGTTGGTATTAAAGGAGTATTTGTATTCATTATTCTCTATCTGTGTTTAGATTTTTTTGTTGGGTACCCTGTAGGTTGGTACTCACCCTTGCTTTTACACTTTTGTATGGGTTGTGAGCCCATTTTTGGTTGACGTTTATTTTCATTTTAGATTGAGCTTTGAGATAGTCCGAGAGGCAACACCTAGTCCTTTTCAGTTCTAGTAGAGGTTCGTACATGTGACACCAGTCTTAGATTGACTTTTAGATTGTGGATTCTGTAGCTTATGTATTTAGATTGCTACCTCTAGTGTGTCTTCTGCATTATCGTGTTTGTATCCTAATTAGGCTGACTTGTCCAATGGGTTAAAGACAAGTGCCATTATACTTGTTGAGGAATGACAAAAGTCCCACATTGGTGGATAATGAGATGGGTGGACTCTTTATAAGGATTGGGCAATCCTCCTTCCTTTGAGCTAGCTTTTGGGGTGTGAGTTAGGCCCAAGACCTAATTTTACAATACTCAATTTCGATCGTGATAGTTTTCATGTAGAGATAGTTTGTTAATGATTTCTTAGAATACAAAATTTTCAACTTTTTTCATGTTATCACTGAAGACTTTTCTTCGGAAATTTTTTATAGAATGATATCTATAATGCTTATAAAGATCGCACTCAAAACTCCTCCTTACAGGTTCATTCGAAATACTAAATAATCTGAATTAAAATAATAGAAATAAATTCAATTGAATTATAATTCAAAGAAATTGAAAGTACCAGACAATCCTAAAAGCATACCATAACAAAACTTCCCCCCTTTGACTCTTTCTTCTCCTTAGAAAAAACTCTTCAATTTTATAATTTTCGATCTCATGCCAATATGACATATATAGAATGAATCTAGATCCTTTAATGAATTTCTTTGCTCTACACTTCAATATATCTTAATGTTTGATTATATACAGAAAATCTTAGCCTCGCTATGATATCAATAATTGCGGTTAATTAGCTTGCAATCACCCACAAAATAAATAGACAAGAAAAAAACAATATAAAAATTTAACAAGGTTTAACTAGGCTTAATCCTCCAAACAGAAAAGAAGTGTATAATGCACTCTAAATTCGCCAACTACAACCTTATACATAGATCTCATATAGTCTTAATTAAACCTATAAGAAAAAAAACTCTACTCAATTCTGGAAGGACGATATTTTTTTTTTCAAATCTATTAGGATAATGAATTTTCTAAACCGATAGAAATATTTTTTCCCTCTATTTACACAATATATATAATTTTTTATTGAAGCAGAAATATAATTTAATATTAAAATAATACTTGCATAAGTTAGCGGTAATAAAAGTGTGCATTATTTTATTTTTTTAACTACTATGATATAATTTCACTATTAATTAGCCTAAAACATAAATTGTAATCACTTTCACATGTTCTACTTAACTAAATATCTCAATACTCTTTAATTCATTCTATCACAAAATTCATTTACGTACATACTGAGGTGTTTCTTCCATGAGTTGTGATATGAAAAATAATATATAATGAATATGACGTCTGAAAAAATATTGTAGTGTCCATCAGAAAATTGTGAAGTGGGTGTGTAAAAAAGAGAGCGTAGGGAGAAAAAAATATATTCTTTTATCTCCAATATATTTATTATATATATAAAAAATTATTTTAAAAGTACATATTTTTATGGTGAAACTTTAAATTCGTCAAGTAGGCATTTATTCAAGTCACACCACATTGTATTTTAGGGGAATATAAATTAAGAATATTATTGATAGATCAATAAAGGTTATACTACAATAAATTTGAATTTTAAAAGAAGATGAGATATTTGTGCCTCTAAATATTTATTTATTTCATTTTTCATTGCATCTTATGATATTTTATCAATATTTTTGAATAAAAAAATTAAATTTTATTGCGTGTATCTAACTCTGCCCTCACCCGTTTTTACACTACTTAAAATTAAATATAAAAGGAACACGTATAAATGTTAATAGCACACTTTTCATATCATAGCACGTTTATAGGTGTGACCACATGAACTCATCTTTTAAAATGATTAAAATTGTGGGGATATAATGAAAGTTGAAAAAATTCAGTTGGAGAATTAAAAGAGAAGTTGAGTGTTACTCATTTGAAGTCTTGTTTTGAGTGGCCAAAAGAAGATAAATGCCATGATTTTGCAGAATTTGTCTCTACCTGCCCTTTTATTTTGCCTCTCTCTTGTTTTTAACCTACTGTCAGGGAATCTCCTCTTATCTGCGCAAAAATGGATGGCTGAGGGAGGAGGGAACATTCAATTAAAAGCGGGGTATTGAACAATTCTCTAATCAACTATTATAATTCTCATGCGAATCGATTTAACTTTTATTTACATGCATTGAAATCACACATTAGTAATGTAATTTAAATAGGAGAAATCTTTAAAATATGCTGTTTAACATAAAATATTACGTCACATAGCTTCAGAGACAGATCGATGTGACTGGTCTCAGATCCAAAGATGATTTAATATAAGTTGCTTGGGAGCTAAGACTTGTTAAAAAATATTGAAATAGTAGAATATCAATGTATTGTTTTAGCGAATCTACCATTTATAAGTATGAAAGGACTACTATTTATAGGCAACATAGGAGGTACCCTAGCTAGCTAGTAGGAAAGCTCCATTGAAATTCTAAAATACTATGTCCAACAGAAATGTTCCATCTAGCTAGGAATTCTGTTACGCGTACCAATTAATATTTTTCTAGGATCTTGTACGGACATATTTAGCATATCTGTCCTTTGATTCTGTCTCCGGGATACAAATCCTTTATTGACTTTGGATCATGAATTCTCGCCTTATCTCTGATAATGACCATCCGGTAATGAGCCAAAGTCAAGTTAATCAGCTAGTCTCTATGCTAATTGTTCGATCAATGAAATGTTTTATGAATATTTCTCCCTTATATTAAATATCATGTGCCATATCGCGTATAGCCAGATGTATAAGTCATTTTTCCTAATATAACATCTATGTAACCTAGTATATTTAAG
The DNA here is from genome assembly GCA_029948455.1 of Solanum rostratum. Taxonomy (NCBI): domain Eukaryota; kingdom Viridiplantae; phylum Streptophyta; class Magnoliopsida; order Solanales; family Solanaceae; genus Solanum; species Solanum rostratum. Next base: position 24,564,357 of record CM057056.1, read on the forward strand.
TGTATCATAGTGAATGAAAGGTATTTATATATAAATATGGCTAAATTGGACAACTAATTCAAAATATGAGTTATATAACACTAATATTTTCTTCCCCTAAAAGCCTAGTAGGGGATCATTTTTCTTATTTTCAAAATTATTAATTCAATTTACTATGAATAATTATTTGTACCTTTTAAATAATTGATAGCATTAAATCTTTTAATTTATAGTGTTAGTTAGTATCAACGTGTCAAGACTATAGAAGAAGGCCATAAATATAAGCAACTAATACTTAGATCATTTTATTGATTCATAATTGTTATTCTGCGCTTATTATCATGCCGACAAAAATAAAAAATATCGATGACTTTTAGATTTGAATTAATGACTCTCGTCGTAGATAAAAAGTACACTCTCCACAAATTTCCTAGTGATGATAAAGATGAGTTTTCTTTTTTCTCACCTTATCATCAAACCTTAATGCTACTGTTTTGGATAGATTATGGTAGGATCTTTTTAATTATGTAATCTCATTTTATTTTATTGCTTTAAATGTATGTATATGAATTTCCTCTATTTCACATACACGACATATCATGTGAGATTTTAGAGTCCTTTCAATTTATGTTTATTTTGTGATGGTGAGGACCTCCACCACCAATAATGATGCTTAGTGTTTCTGTCTCCTTTTCTATACAGAGACAAAACTTGTTTCATTTCTGAATTATGCTGCTCAAATATAATATCCCCCCTAACACTCATCATTTCATTTATGTCTTGCATTAAACTCTATTTATAAAAGAAATTATTGGGATATAATGGGCAATTGAGGTCTAATAGGTGGAAGTTTGAGCATATTTAATTCTACATTTTAAGTTAACGGTGCAATTATAATCTGTGAAAAAAATATTTTAATTGTTGTCGATACATTAGGAACATTTTAATTCTTTTTCTGTCGGGAGATTCACTATCTAACTTTTATTTACACATCCAAATTATAGTTTGTTTCAATTGAACACTTGAACGTACGATAACACATTGCTATTAGCTTAGAAGTAGGTTTGATGTGAAATAGAAGGTATATACATTATTATTATATCTAACAAGTATAAGGTAATTTTTGCTTTATTTATCTAAATTTTATACTTTAGTGATAGGATAAGCTGTTCCATATACATGGTGGAATAACTTATTTTGGGATAATTAATCTTAGGATAAATTGTTCCGAACCAAACAACCTCTAAACAGTTTAAATTGAGGGGAAAAAGTTACGCGTCTTCTTAATTGTTCATTACGTAGATAATTAATAATTGAAAATATGTCACTCCTTTTTATTATACATATCGCCTCATTCCTCAATATTAGATGTTAAATCTGAAGCATGTTTCAATTGAGACTGATGTGTATTATTGTAGCTATCTAATAGACGTTTGAGAACACTTTGCAAAATTTAAATTGCATGTCTAACAGTAATAGTTTATGATGTATTCAACTGATGGATAGACAAATCTTAAACTTGTTTAGTAAGAGATCTAAACAATTAGACCTTTTGAAAGAGTGGAGTGTAGGGGGCCATGATGAAAGTGACTGGCAGAATTGATTAGTACTTTAAGATGTTAAACATGTTTATGAGTGGCATAAACGCCGTAACATCTGTTGCAATGGCTTTTGATTCCTCTGTAAAGAGAAGTACTATAGAGAACCCCACCACTGTTTCTTCTTATCTCCACATTCTTGATTTGACATTTGCCCATTTCCCTCCCTCTTCTCTTTATATCCACTAGTACCAATCCTTTTCTCATCTCTATAAATCCTCCCTCACTATCCTTTTTCAGTTTCACAAACCAAACAACATCTGCAAACATGTTGCAAATGAGCGTTCTTGAAAGGCAGAGAGCAGTATTGGAACGTCTTTATAGCCATTCTAAACAACAGCTTTCTTCTCTGCCTCAACAACAACTTGCTAACTTGATAACTGGATGCGTTGAGGGCAATTTTAACAACTTGGATATGTTTGCTAATAACAATTGTCAACAAGTGGCTCGTTCATCTTTTTCGACAGTATCCAATTCATCGATTACAACAGTATCTCCACCTCCTGAGAAAGAAAATGATTTATGTACTATTGTAGCTCCAAGGGAAAATGTTGTGTCAACCAAGAAGAGAAAAGCAGAGGTTTGTAATAGTAACATGTACCTTAGCCTATCAATTCATCACTCCATTAATCCAAATGATGATGTCTTATTCCGTTTTTTGCAGTTTTCTGAGGAAGAGGATTGTGAAAAAAGCCAAAGAGGGACGACAGGGAATGATTCCAAGGAGAATTCTAAGACCTCTGAGGTTCAAAAACCTGATTACATTCATGTCAGGGCACGCCGTGGCCAAGCCACTGATAGCCACAGCTTAGCAGAAAGGGTAAGTGCACAGCTTGTTGAATTGTGTGAACGGATTTTGTTAATTTAGTGTCTGGTGTTACTTCTCTCATTAAAAGCTCAAATGGTTAGAGAGAGACCTACGTTACTGTGATTTCTAATAGCAATTTTGGCCTTAATGAATGATGCAGGCTAGAAGGGAAAAAATCAGTAAAAAGATGAAATATTTACAAGATCTAGTCCCAGGTTGCAACAAAGTGACTGGCAAAGCTGGAATGCTTGACGAGATCATAAATTACGTTCAATCGCTTCAGAAACAAGTCGAATTCCTTTCTATGAAACTTGCTACTCTGAATCCTAGGCTTGAGTTGAACACAGATAATTTTTTCACCAAAGACTTCCCCTCTTACACTTTTCCACCAGCAGTAGCTCTGCCAACACTTTCGGAATATAACATGATCCAACATCAGCAAGGAAGTACCGGTACCGGTACCGGTGATGTTGCTCAAATGTTACCCCAAAGAAGAGATTTAATGGCATTTCCAGACGCTTATCTTGGTTCTTCACCTCTTACGGTAATTTATTCATCCATTCAACTAATAATTATTATTTCAGAAAGTCATTTTATCGTTATCTTAAGTGGATCTGATACTGTTCTACTGCAGGTAGTACAACAACAACCAGCTTTTGAGCCTGATTTGCAGAGCCTTTTCAGTATTGGATTTAACTAGCTAAAAAGGATTTTGATGTACGAAGTTTGAAGTACAAGAGGGTCTATCAGTATTCATCTTTGGAAAGCAGAGAATTCATTCCAATGGCTCCTGTCCTGTACACAAAATTCACATCTTTCATATGGGAGTCCAAAATTTTTGAAGTTAGCAACTGTGTTAGAAGGAAACCCTCCCCCACAAATCACCTTTAAGAGAAATTCTTACATCTTTACACATTTATAAGGCATCTTGTAATTTGTTCATATGTATAGCCAAAGTTGCATCCAGCCATCCACTATTTGACTGATATGTAATAAAAGATTGAATTTCTACTCTTTTCTTCTTCCCTCTTCTTATGTTTGAATACACCTAGTAAGAAAGGAAATTGTTGAGTGATCTAACTTGTATGGTTTAGACAACCCTTTGAATCATAGGATAAACAACAAATATATTAGTCAAGAATGGAAGATTTTACAACAACGATCTTGTTGATTTCTTAAATGGTTACTCAACTAATATATTGATTGGGTGCCATTTGAAAAATCAACTCAAGAAGTACCATTATGAAGTGAGAAGTTGGGAAAGGCACTACACTAGTTTAAGCATTGTGAGGACAAGCAAAGAGAGGAGGTGAAATGACAGGGGGTGGGGGAAAGACTATTCCTGGAGATGTGGTGTGATGATTGGGATATTCTACTCTTAACCACCCGAAAATAAAGAACTTTTTAGTAAAAAGCATTTTATTTGCTAAGTGAATATACCCACATGATTTGAATTATTGAGACTAATATACATAAGATATCGAATATATGAAGGCTGGTTCGGCCCATGAAATATCTTGCATTTAGGGATGGCAATGCAACGGTTCAAGGGGAATTGAGCTCAACTCGCAGATTTCTTAAATCGACCTTCCTCGCATTGCATGACAAATTCCTTTTCATTTTCAACCCACTCGCCCTGCATAAATCAGCCTCACATAGATTTTTTTTGCTAATTAACATCTCAACAACTAATTAACTGTTTCCGGTTAATATTTTAACAATTATTTCTTAATCGTTAATTAACTTTTTTTAATCAATATTTTAACAACTAATAATTTACTGGTCAAATCTAATTTAAATTTTAGAAAAGAAGTTAAAACTAAAATGAAAGTTTAATATAAAAAGTTTATAAATTTGGTTTTTACAAATTACAAAGATTTAATTTTCTTCGACTTCCTATTTAGTACCTTAAACCTGCAACTCGCCCCCTCCCCTGTAATAATTTTAAAAATAATTATTTCAACTCATTTTGCACTGGACCAACCCCGCATAACTTTAAACTCGCCTCATACCCGCTCACTCTATCCCGTCGCCATCCCTACTTGCGTTCACATAGAATTTAGAGAAGGACAACACACACGGGGATGCTTATATACATGGGTGTATTTCGGGCATTCTCCGGCAGGTTCATGTGAGCCCATGCTCCCCCCCCCAAGATTATATGTAATAGTATTATATTTTTTAAAAAGTACTTTAATATAGATTTGTAATCTATGCTCAAAGTATCATATAATACTATGATAATTGAGTGCACCTTTATAAATATGGTTAGAAATTAAATCTTATATCTGTCTTTTTTTCTTTCTTTCTAAAATTAGGCAGCACCTTCCTATGTGGTTATTGCTGGCACTTTTAGCATATTAATTGATATATTTTTACTTTTTCTTACTTTAATCTTTCGAGATTTTTCAAGTTTGTCACACTAGAAATTTCTAATTTTTTTAGCATTATAAATTTTTTGTATAACTAAACCAAATATGCATATTATAACTAATGGTACTAGATGATATGGCATACAATGGTTTCAACCAATCTCACTACCTTAGATTGATAAGAAGATAGAAAACCTTCGTTAAGAAGCATTTTATCCCCTGATCATTCTAATGTGTCTCATACTTGTTTAAGCACGACTTGAAGAAGGCCACACAGGGGATATGATGCATACAGACTATTCAAATACAAAACATCAGTGGTTGATTTTGCGGCCTAAATTGATGTCCTATAAGTGATAGTTTTTTTTAAAAATAAATTAGGAAAAAGGAAATTAAAAGGAGAAGTACTGGAAATGGATGGGCAGTGGTTGAGTGGTCCATATTTTTTTGTTGCCTTTGCTTCTGAATTATGCTTTCTTTAGAATGGGGACAAACAGGGGCCTAGTTCAAATGGGACAATCACCTAATCAACAACTGGTGTTTCTTCTGAATAGACTTCTACTCTCTTACAGCACATGACAAACCAACAATGTGTTTCAAAGTCCACACTGCAAATAAATTACTAGTCCTCCCGTTTCAATTCAAGTGTCTTAATTTGAACATATACATATTTTAAGAAATAAAGAAATTCTTTTGATTCTTGTAGTCTTAAACTTATCACGGTTGGATTTGGAAAACTTATTAAAACACTTAGTACTGCAACATGATTGGTAGATTTCAACCAATTTAAGCATCACAGAGAATCTGTTCCATTGTCCAATGAATGTTTCCAGAGCATCATATATCATTAGCTAAACAAAATAATGAAATAAATGGTAAGTTTTCTGTGAGAATAATTTCTCATTTGTACATGATTTGGAATTAGTTATTTTAGTTTAAATTAATTTGAAGTTGAAAAGTTTTTATTTGAACATGTAATTTGAATTTTTTTTTAAAGTTGTATTTCTCTCTCATAAATATGAAAATTTCATAAGTTGCGAAAACTAGCAAAATTTCATTATTAAATTATACAATCTTACTAAATGAGAAAATCATGATTCTTAAACAATTGCATCGATAAATCACATACTCTTTTTTCGAAATTGGGAACCAGGGAAGAGGAAATAGGTGAAGAGATTACAAGGTGAGAATCGACACCTCATCAAAAGTTGAAAGTTCAAATAATCAACCAATTAAGCTACTAAAATTCTCAAATCACACATTTGCATGCTCCTTTTTATAAATAAATATTTGTGATTACAAACTTTCAAATATGCATAATTTTATAAGGATCCGTTAGTTAACAGTAGAAGTATAGTAACTAACTGGTAGGAACAATTTCTTACACCGAGAATGAGTTATTTTTTGCAAAATTTAAAATGATAATTTTTTAATATATAAAATATAAATTTATGGTTTAAATTTTACATTTAAAAAGTTTTGAAATCACAATTTCGCATCTCAAATCTTGAATTCTGGAGAATTTGAAATTAGAAATCATGATCCAAAATCATATGTCCAAATCCTAAATGAAATCATAGTTATCAATCGCATATCCAAACGCCTATTAAGACAATTACAAAATAGTTGAAAGATTGTTTAAATATCCTTTGTTTGCACTAAAAAAAATTAATTTTAATTATCAAGTTTATTTATTGTTAAACTTTAAATCTTAATTATTTAAATTTTAATTATTAGGTGCGTCTTTTAAATCAATGGTTTGGCATGTATAATGATCCTTCAATTGTAGAAGATGATGAAGTTGAAAAAAATAGGTGTCGAAAACACGTCTGAACTATTATTTTTTGAGTTTCATCTCTAAACTATTGAAAGGGTGAGTTTCATATCTAAATTATCATTTATTAGTCTGAGAAACACACCACAACATGTGTAATACACTCTCTCTTGTATTTAAAGGAAAACTTGCGACATGACATGCTATATGGATAAGATATTCACCCAGACAATAAATAAATAAACTATTAATATTAGTTAAAAGTTAAAGATTATAATATTAATATCCTCCCCTAAAAAAATATTTTCGAAAAAATTAAAATTTCAAATATTTTTCTCATATCCATCGTCACTTATTGAAACTAGTGACATGGCAGTTATTTAAAGAAAGTGTAACTAACTTATGTAGAGTCAGTTAGGTGAATGACTGTAAATATGATTAGTAGTGTATTACAACCCATCTTAAAATGAGAAGTCCTGTTTCGGCAAAACACAGTAGAGATGTTGGGTATATAAGTAAACAAGTCTTACCTACTAGTAACGTATTTTAAAGCCGTGTCGGTCTAGGCCCAAAATGGACAATATCACTAGCGGGTTGTGTCGTTATATTTAATGAATTTTTTCTCCTTCATTAAAAGACTCATTTGCTTTGGATAAAATCGTCTTTTCACTAATTTTTTAAAAATTATTATTTAATTATATTTATAATATTGACTTTTAAAATATGTGGATTGAAGTGACAAAATAAGAACTTCTTGTCGTGGAAAGACTCCTAAATCTTTCTTATTTGATAGACTTCTATTTTTTCTTTATTTAAATCAAGAAAATACCCTGCAGTCATTAAGGAAAATTCTAATTTACCATGAGTTCTAATTAGTGATAGAATCTCTCTCTATATATATATGACCTTTATAAGTAAATAATTTATTAAAATTACTTTTGTAGTGAATTATTTATCTTTTTATAAGTTCATAATTAAATTTAATTTGTCTCGCTTTGATCAGGCGCAAAGTGCGTACAACAAAACTAGTAAATATAAAATATAGTAGTTTATTAAGTTATTTTTGTTTATCTAATATCTTTTGGATATTAAATAATGTTTTTTTAAACTACTTTTTTGATATTTAATTGTCAATTTTGATCTATCTTTTAAATAAAATTTCTTTTTAAGATAAATCTACTATTAAAATTGAATTTAATTTAGAATATAATTCAGAAAATTCGAAGTTATGAAAAAGAAAATGGTGTTACTTTGGGAAAGGGAAAATCTTTTTGGACACAAATTTTTCCAAAATAGTAAAAAGATTTATTCACATTATAAACTAGTTTCTTTTTTGACATTTTTATCCGTCCCTCTCAATTCTAAAATTTTCTTATTAATTATTGATGGAATGACCTAACATGCTCTTATACTTGGTTCCGTTTGTCACCTAAGCCCTTATACTCAAGATTTTGCCAAGCAAACCCTCGTACCCACTCAAAAGCTACATTTTCAACACCTTTTTTTGACCTAGAACTGGTAAGTGAGTTTCAAACGACTACACATAATTTCTACGTCATATAATGATTCCACGTATAAAATGATATGCTAAAACATATTTTTCACATACCAAGAATAACATTTCTCTGAAAAATCCTAGTTCTCTCTTCCATAAGTTAAGTGCAAAGCAACAATTGCGGTACCTCTCCTGAACAAGAAGATAGTGAAGAAGAGGGTTAAGCAGTTCAAACGGTCTCAATCTAACCGTAGAATCATTGTGTTTGAACTTGCTCCCGGTGTTTTGACTGCAAATCAGTTCTCAATTTTTCTTAGATGTGGGTTTTGAACAATCCAATTGCTTTCAATTGTTTAAATCATCAGATTTTGCTTTTCCTAAAAAAAACATTTCTCTCTTCCAAAACTTTCTTCCCCTATTTTTTTTTACAGACAAACACTTGTACTCATATGTGAAAATCTTGTGTCTGATTTTGTGAAAAGCTTTGAGTTCGCGTTGGAATCAGTATGTGTATGTTTGTGAACTTGGATTCTTGAAAAAAAAATTTGTATGCAGTATTCTTGGTCAGATTTTAGGGGTTTTTTTTTTCCATAAAATCATCTTACAAATAAGTATAAATTTGTCAACTGCCTTGAATTTTGTTATTGTTAGTGGTCCAATTGAATTATTATTATATAGCTTTTTGTTGTGAAGAAGAAACTTTAATGAATAAAAAAAAATCAGGTAATAGAAAAAATTCAAGTACAAAATCAAGGGGGCTTGAATGGAACAAGAAGAAATTTCAAAAGAAGAAATTTGGAGAGACAAAAACGAGAAGAAAATTGAAGAATTTTGAGAAGAAGAAATGGGGAGTAATAATATATGGGAATTTGGGGAAGAAGATGATCATTAAAGGGCTTTTTAGAAACCCGTCACGCTCCTAAAGGGAGTGAATCACACGCACTTAACCTGGTTTGCTACTTAGGATGTCAGGTCAAAAAAAGGTGTTTAAAATGTAGCTTTTGAGTGGGTACGAGGGTTTGCTTGACAAAGTCTCGAGTATAAGGGTTTAAGTGACAAACAGAACCAAGTATAAAGACCTATTAGATCATTCCATCAATAAATTAATAAGAAAATTTTAGAATTGAGAGGGAAGGATAAAAATGTCCAAAAAAAAACTAGTTTATAATGTGAATAGGTCTTTTTACTATTGTGGAAAAATTTATGTCAAAAAAAAATTTCCTTTTCCCAAAGTAACATGGAAAGGACATGAGCAATGGACATATTTATTGCAATATTTAAGTAGTGATATTAAATACACACAAAAGATATTTAATGCCTTTTCCAATTATTTTTGTTGCAATAGCTGAAGTTTTTGCAATATATCACTTTGTTTTAAGAAAAAAATGTTATGAATATGACTTTAGTTTTAGCTAAGTAATTCTAGTGACTATTATATTTAATAAATTTTAATTGTTATTTAACTAATTTTTAAAGATATAATTTTGAAGACTTCAATAACGCTGGACAAAACTCAAAAACACTTTGGACATAACAAATATTAGTATATTATAGAAATTATATAATTCATAAGTATTGGTCGTAGTTAATGGCAATCCAAAAAACTTCATGTAATGATCCGACCTAGGGGCCTAGTAGACACACGACAAATGAGATATCCGAAGGCACCTCACCCAAGTCATCTCTAGCATCTTACACATTGATAGGCAATAAGTAAAATTTTTGCCAAAGAAAATAGGGGAAAAGGGTCTAAGGGTCTAAGAGTCTAAGGGTCAATTTTTAACAATGAAGCGACATAAAAAAAGCAGTGGAATGACTACAATCACCTTGTTTGTCCATATGCATACCAACCACATCACATATGGATGAGACCGATATCGCGTCGATCTCAATCAAATAGAAAATAATTAAAGAATCCAAAATAAGGGAACATAGAGAATAAAAGCCTTAGAAGGGCTACAAATACATTATTTTAAACAAAGCAAAGATACAAGATAGATAAAAAGGTGGAGGAGTCACGAACTAAGGGATCACCACAATAAGCTACTAGTCTTGGACACCGAAAACTAGCCTCGAGCCAGTGGAGGAGTGCCTGTCCCTACATGGTTAAATCATGCAGGCAAAATATGTGTTAGTACATTTGAATGTATTATGAATGTGAGATGCAATGCATGGATGAAATTGTAATGCCATCATTATTCAACTTAACATATAAGGATATGATACAATAAAGGATACATAGGTAAGCTTAAACATGCACAAGAGATATGGCTCAACGTCAATATGAGACAATGTACAAGAAAACACATATAATGAAAACATAACATGAGAATCATAAGCTTGCGTTAGACCATAACCGACAGTAAGACCATGTAAGCTACTACATGGAATCTAATGAACTCCTTCCATTGGAAAAAGGGGAATCTACTTGTCAAGGTAGATATCCAAATTTAGTAACTTTACAATTACATCTTTCATAACATTTTAGCCTAGTTGGATCCACTAGACTAACCTACAAGGCTCCTATGATGGCACATAGTTAGGGACATTGAGATTTAGCTTCAAAGGAATATGCCTCAACTAACGGAATGAGTTCCAATATGTAACACCTTGAGAGTTCCTAAACTAAGATTCAAACTTTTCTCTGATGTGTATGGGATCATACCGAGTGATTACAAGCTTGAATATAAGTATTAACGTCTATTCTATAGTGGGTTGATAGAGTTGAAATGAATAAAGGTCATAAAGATCCTTTAAAACAAAGTTGAGATGAAACTTTCCTTACTGATTGAGTTTCGATTTGAAATCTAATGAAAATAGGCGTTCCAATGACTTTAAAGTTGTGAATGTATGTTAATGTTCTTCCCGAAGTATTTTAAGTGTGTTGAATGTGGTTTGAGGTCGTAAAAAACACCCAAGGTAAGAACAAGTTCAAAACATTTCAATCAGCTAAGTTTCGGTATAAGTTCTTGTAATGGTCAACTTCAAATGGTCATATCTCTCAGCACATAATGAGTTAGGAGACCCATAATATATCAAATTGTATATAATTGAATTATCTTTTCAACACATATGATTTCGTCTTAATCGGAGTTCGGAGTAAAAAGTAATGAACGTTTTATTGAAGTCTGCCAAATCTGTAAATTTCAGCCATCCACCGAATAATTCAGTGAACCGCCGATTTAGACTGCCGAACGCTCCAAGAAAGCTTAGAATCTGTCAAAAAAGGCGATCTAAGGTCTCCATTTGGCATACTGTCGAACGGTTCGGTGACGAGACCGCTAGACTACCGTTTTGATCGTCGAAACTCATCAAAAAGTCATCTTTTTTCAATATCGATGATTATTTGACATTCCCAAAAGGTTATTTTTGACCTTTCACCAATCATATAGCCTTTTAACCTCCCATTGACATAAAAATCGAAAACACTAGAATTTGGCATTCAAAATTCTCCCAAAAAAGAGACTAGGGTTCTTCATCTTCAAGAGCAAACTAATGATTTCTTGAAGAGATTTTTCTCTTTCATGTTGTAAGGCTATCTAAAATATAAAAAAAGCTCTTCCACGTGCCCCATAACTTGGATTAATTGAATTGTGAAGGTTTAGCTTACATGAAAGTTTTCTTGAGTTTTTTCCTAAAATCCTTGAATATTCTCACATGCTATTATATAATTGATAATTCTCATGAGTTAATTTCTTGAACACATGAATTGCATTATTTACTATATAAACCCCGGCTATATTATCTTTTAATTTGAACGCCTAAATGCATTGATTAGGAATAAAAGCATGAAGTATGGAATCTATGAATGTGAATAGTATTGAATACGAATGTAACCTTTATTGTGAAGGGATCACATCTTGATGAAGGTTTTCTTGAGAATTTTCTTAAAATATATAATTTACATGATAGTGCATAATAAATATTTCTATGAACTTATTTCTTGACAAATGAATTTAACTCCTATTTTAAGTATAAATCCTAGACATTATTTTATTTTAATTTGCATGAATGAACCTAGGGATTGAGTATAGAGCCTTGACAATATGATTGTGATTGTGATTGGTGATGTTGAAGTTGATAGATCTTGATGGTTCTGAGAGTCTTGATAATTAAACTAAATGATTGGTCTAAATTGATAGTCCCCTTAACAATTGTCTAAAATTATCTTGAAAGGCGTGCTTGAAAACTGATTGGATGGTTGATAGGCCAAAAGGCTTCCTTATGAGACTCATTGATTGGATGGATTGTTTTATGAGCATTGAGTCTTAGGAGGAGTATTGAGCACCAAAATTGAGTGAGAGTAAGTCCAATTCAAATTCAATAACTATGATGCCAACACCGAATGATTGATTGGGGTCATACCTCTGGAGTCCTTAAAGAAGTTTTGATGGATTGTGAGCACCATTACCTCCGCAAGGTATTGGATGGGTGGGCAATGACACTGCTTCATTGTATCATCACCAATTCATAGGTGATGGTTGTCGGTTAGAGAAACTCCTAAATAGGTCTAGATAGTACTCTGATTGGATTGAATTGTATATGATTTGTCTTTGTCTAAACCTTATTCTTGATTTAGACTTATGTCATCTTATTTGAGTTCCTTATTTCTTGATTTGGGTTATCTAAGTTGATAGTATTTTACCTTGATGCATGTTTCTTTCTGCCATTTTACATACTCGTATATTTCACGTACTGACGTCCATTTTGGCCTGCATCATTTTACGATGCAGAGACAGGTATTAGAGATCATCAATAGGCACCCCATTGAAGATCTATTCTAGATACTCGCTGATTGGTGAGTCCTCCCTACTTTTGGAGGATGCTCATTATTTATTTCATCTAGCTTCTGAAGTCAGGTATTAGATTTGTTTTTATTCTATTTTAAGGCAGCCATGGACCTGTGATTAGCACTATTTAGTCAGATTATTAGAGGCTTCATAGACTAGATTGTTAAGTTATGATTGGATATTGTATTTGGCTAACTTCTTTTTGGCTAGTCTTATTGATGGATTTGATACATCGGTTGGCCTTCGACCTTGATTATTGATTACATTATTATTCCATTTGAGTTAGTCTTGATTGTTGATGTTTTCTGCTGTTAGATTGTGATTGAATGAATGTGACGAGGCCAAGTGATTCTCTTGAGGAACAGAAAATGGTTTTCGAGTGCCGACCACGCCAAGGGTACCTGATGAGTCATGAAAATACGACTTTTACGACGCTTAAGACATAGAATTATTGGGCGTTCTTGAGCGGTGTTATTGGTTTAATGGGTATGTTTTGATATTGTGCAGGAAAATGGCTAAGGCATGGGAAATGGCCGAAAGTACAAGGAACGGGTGAAAAACGAAGCCAAGTGTCGGACCACGGAAGGCCCACACGGGCCGTCTTACGCCAGACGGTCCGTGTGACCGACCGTGGCACGACACTTGACGTGTGACGTGCTACGTCAGTCACACGATCAGGCCACACGACCCGTCTGACGCCAGACGGACCGTGTGACGGACCGTGTAACTGACGTAGCTCGGAAGGCAACCTGTCGAAAATTAAAAAAATCGTGCAAGGAGATTCACACGGACCACCACACGGATCATCTCACGTCAGACGGACCGTATCACGGGCCGTGTAACTGACGTAGCTCGGAGGGCCTTCGTCGAAAATATCAGAATTCGTGCAAGTGGATCCACACGGAAGAGCCACACGGCCCGTCGCACGCCACACGGACCGTGTTGGCGCAGAAAGTCCCCAGACGGTCCGTTCGCACGGACCATCTCACTCCAGACGGTCCGTGTAACGGACCGTGTCCCGTGCCGAAGTTATTTTTCCTAAATTATATCGACTTAGTTTTACTTTGTATAAATAGGATATTATTTTATTTTATGAGGGGACTTTGGTTTTTACGGCAGAAACTAGAGAGAACAAGGAGAAAAACATAAGTTTGGCTTTTGTAATTCGTGAGAATCGCGTTTGTGATTATTGTTCGAAGCTTGTAACACGGATTCTTGTTCTTCAATTGTAAGTCAATCTTTATGTTTTCTTCTGATTGTTGTGGGCAAATTATCAATAGTATGCTAGGCTAAACCCACAACTAGGGTTGTTGGGAACCATGACGACCCAATTAAGATAACGCAAACTGGGGGTAATTCGTTCAAATAAACAGCGCATGTATTGTTAAATTCTTCGTTTTAACTTCTCCTTAATGAGTCGACGCATTAGGGTAAGCCTGTATTCGTTACATGCCCGAGAGGGATGTAGTGATTGGGAAAAGAGTCTAACAACAGAGATTCGGGGTCATGAACCTAGTCTAAGTGCCTGAGACCGAAAGGTGAGGGTATTCTGAGATCAGAAACAACGGTTAGAATCACATACACTCGGAGACCGAAAGGAGAGGAGTGAGATATACCTAGGAAGGACCGAAAGGTGACCTAGATATTAGTTAAGTTGTAGATTTTGCATGCATCATTAAGAACGAATTTACAAATTCAGTTTAGTTGTCGTAATTGTATGTCATGGGGAACACAACCCTAGCCTCTTTCTATCTGTCTAAAAAATCGGAACATCTTTATTAATTACTTTACGAAATTAGTTAAATTAAATAACGCAACCCCCATTTACTTTATGTACGTTTATCTTGGGAATAGCATTTACAACTGAAAGACGATACTAATAGAATAATTCTTACGTGTTCCCTGTGGGATCGACCTCAACTCTGGTTGAGTTCTATATTTGACCAACGACCGCTTTACTCTTCTATTTGGAGTGTAATTTGGGCGTATCAAATTTTGGCGCCGTTGCCGGGGAACGCGGCAAAGAACTAGTCTATTAGTTGCTACTTTCAGCTTGTAAGTCTAGTCCCTGATTTTACTTTGTTTCTTGTTTTTGTCCTCGTAGGGGTTCAGCATTGTATGCCAAGTACCCGAAGCAAGGGTGCAACACTTATTCCCTACGATCCAGAGCTTACTAAGTCAATTCGCAGAATGAATGCCCAGGACCATGAAGCAGCAAGGCAGAGGGAGCTGGTAGTGAATCCTGCGAATAGAGGTCAGATGGGTTGGGAATGGATGATCTCGCTGGTAATGTGGTACCACCAGCGGCACCACTTCGCCAGGTACCACTCGTACCACCACAGCAACACCAACCCCCGGTGAGACCTCAAGGCCCTCAGTACCCACCAGCAGTGCAAGATGATGATGATGGTGCTGGGACTACTGGGGCAATAGTACTACCACCTCTGCCTGCTGGGATCAAATTCACGATCACCAGCACCATGCTGCAAATGTTGCAGTTGAAATGGTTGTTCACTGGAGCGGCCATAGAGGATGCAAATCAACACTTGCTGAATTTCTTAGCTACATGCCAGTCGT
The DNA here is from genome assembly GCA_029948455.1 of Solanum rostratum. Taxonomy (NCBI): domain Eukaryota; kingdom Viridiplantae; phylum Streptophyta; class Magnoliopsida; order Solanales; family Solanaceae; genus Solanum; species Solanum rostratum. The sequence continues at coordinate 24,579,750 of CM057056.1, forward strand.
CCGAAATTCCAGGAGTTAGCCAGCAAGCATTGAGGTTGAGGTTATTTCCATTGTTTCTGTCTGGGGAGGCAATAAGGTGGCTGAACGAGCTCCCCCATGATTCCATCCGCACATAGGGAGAACTAAAGGAGGCCTTTCTGGAACGATTCTTCCCTGCTTCACGGCAACTGAAACTCAAAGACGAGATCAGAGCCCATAAACAAATGCCGAATGAAGCTCTGTATCAGTCTTGGGAGAGATTCAGGCAAAAGCTCAAACAGTGCCCAAATCATCATCTCACTGATGAACACTTGAAGGCAGTCTTCTACAGGTCCTGCAACTTCGTTACCAAGCCTATCATTGATGCAACTTATGGAGGGTCATATATGTCCAGGACTTTCCCGGACATAGTGGTCATCTTAGACCAAGTGGCAAAGAACAACAGGGCATGGTATACTAGAGAGGCAGACTGCTCAGGGATGGTATTTGAGATGAGTGAGGAGCAGCGCAAGAAAGAGGAAGAACGGGACCAGGACATGGCCCATATGCGGACACAAATTGATTTGCTGTCGAAGAGGTTCCTTGGTGGGGGCACTGAAAAAGTCAAAGCAATGGAAGCACTACCCAGGTATGATGATCAAGGCAACGACTATGATGAGGAAGCATAGTTTCTTGGTAGTCAGGGGGGTTACCGAGGTTTCAACTCCGGTAACCAAGGTCGGAACTTCAATCGGGAGAATTACCAAGGGAACTGGCAGAATAGGGATGGCTACAGAAACCGTGATCGCCAGAACGAGGGTGGCAGCAACTCCAAGCTAGAGGATATGATGACAAAAGTCCTTAGCAAAGTGGAGGCCACTGAGGCAGGGGTGCTAGATGTCAAGAGCGAAATCTCTAATGTCAGGCAGCTGGTAGATTCGCACTTCACCTCAATCAAGCAGTTAGAGCAGCAAATGGGGCAGCTTTCGGTGGCATTTAATCAGAGGAAAGCTGGGTCACTCCCGAGTGACACAGTGCAAAACCCAAAGAACGATGGCCACTGCATGGCGATCACCACGAGAAGTGGTCAGGTACTTGCTAACCCAGTTGTTGTTCCTAATGCAGGTCAGGTGAAAGTCGATGACAACATGCCTAGCCCTATGGAGGGTCAGGTTGACATTGGGAGTGATGAACCTGAGGCGGTGGCAGCAGAGCCCGAGTCGACCAAGAAGGCAGTAGTGACAGACACCCCCAGTGGCCCAAATCTGCCAGCCATCCCAAAACCGAGGCCACCATTTCCCCAAAGGCTACAAAAGAAGGCGGAGGATGGCAAATTCCAGAAGTTCCTGTCCATGTTGAAGGAGCTGTCTGTGAACATACCTCTGGTGGAAGCACTTGAACAAATGCCTGGCTATGCTAAGTTCATGAAGGACTTAGTTACTAAGAAGAGGACATCCACGATTGAGCCAGTCGATAATTTACACCAATGTAGCGCCATCGCTACGAGATCTTTGGTAGAAAAGAAGGGAGATCCGGGGGCTTTCACCATCCCATGCACCATTGGTGCATATGACTTTGCACGGGCTCTTTGTGACCTTGGTGCCAGCATTAATTTGATGCCGTTGGCAGTTTACCAGCAGTTGGGCTTAGGAGCCCCCACACCCACGACCATGCGGCTGTTGATGGCAGATAGATCAGTAAAGAGGCCCGTGGGAATCCTATATGATGTTCTTGTTCGAGTTGGAAGGTTCATCTTCCCTGCCGACTTTGTCATCCTTGACTGTAAAGTGGACTTCGAGGTACCAATCATCCTTGGAAGGCCATTTTTGGCAACCGGCAGGGCACTGGTGGACATCGAGCGAGGTGAACTCACATTCCGGTTAAACACTGAAGAGGCGAAATTCAGTGTGTGTGCTGCCATGAAAAGGCCTAAGGAGTTAGCTGTGATGTCCATCCTGGATATTGATGACGACAACGTTTCTGAGGCCTCGTTGGAGGAAAAGATGACTGTCGACCCACTGGCAGCAGTGCTGGTGAACTTTCCAAAAGATGGTGTTGAGGGGTACAACGACACCATCTATGCCTTGCAGGGCATGGGGACCAGACCGTTCGTGCCAAGGAAGTTGGACTTGGATTTGCAAAATAGGCCAACACCTCCGGCGAAACCCTCTATCGAGGAACCGCCCGTTCTGGAGCTCAAGGAGTTGCCGCAACACCTCAGGTATGCATTTTTAGGTACTAACAACACTCTTCCTGTGATTGTGGCTGCAGATCTTCAGGAACATCAGGTGGAGGCATTATTGGGGGTCCTACAAAAGTTCAAACGAGCCATTGGATGGACCATTGCTGACATAATTGGCATCCCTCCAGGCATCTGCACTCATAAAATCAAGCTTGAGGATGACTGCGTGCCCAGCATTGAGCATCAGCGAAGGCTTAACCCACCCATGCAGGAGGTGGTGAAGAAGGAGATCATTAAGTGGCTGGATGCTGGGGTGGTGTATCCAATCTCGAACAGCAAGTGGGTGAGCCCAGTGCAGTGCGTCCCCAAAAAGGGGGGCATGACGGTGGTCGCCAATGATAAGAACGAGCTTGTCCCACTGAGACCTGTCACCGGATGGTGAGTGTGCGTGGACTACCGGAAGTTGAATAAATGGACTCTAAAGGACCACTTCCCCATGCCGTTCATGGATCAGATGCTAGACAGGCTAGCAGGGCGAGGATGGTATTGCTTCCTCGACGGATACTCGGGATACAACCAGATCTCAATAGCCCCAGAAGATCAGGAGAAGACCACCTTCACGTGTCCGTATGGGACATTTGCTTTCAGAAGGATGCCGTTTGAGCTTTGCAATGCCCCAGCCACTTTTCAGCGCTGCATGATGTCTATCTTTTCAGACATGGTCGAAGACACCCTTGAGGTATTTATGGACGATTTTTCAGTAGTGGGTGATTCTTTTGATGATTGTTTGCAGAATCTAAGCAAGGCACTGCAGCGCTGTGAAGAGGCCCAGTTGGTCCTAAATTGGGAGAAGTGTCATTTCATGGTCAAGGAGGGCATAGTCCTTGGTCATAAGGTGTCAGAAAAGGGGATAGAGGTGGACAGGGCAAAGATCGAGGTCATTGAGAGATTGCCGCCTCCTATCTCGGTCAAAGGGGTCCGGAGTTTCCATGGACATGCTGGATTCTATCGCCGATTTATCAAAGACTTCTCCAAGATTGCACACCCATTGTGCAAACTGTTGGAGAAGGATGTCAAGTTCCACTTTGACGATGCGTGTCGGCAAACGTTTGAGACCTTAAAACTAAAGCTCATCTCAGCGCTTGTCGTGGTTGCACCTGATTGGGACGCTCCGTTTGAGGTTATGTGTGACGCAAGCGGAGTTGCTGTGGGTGTTGTGCTGGGGCAGAAGCGTAACAAAATCTTCCATCCTATCTACTACGCCAGCAAGACGCTGAATGAGGCTCAAAGGAATTACACTGTCACAGAGCAGGAGTTGCTAGCCGTGGTGTATGCCTTTGACAAGTTTCGAGCATATTTACTGGGCACGAGGGTGATCGTACACACTGACCATGCCGCACTCCGGTACCACATGTCCAAGAAGGACGCTAAGCCTCGCTTAATCAGATGGGTGCTCTTGCTACAGGAGTTCGACTTCGAGGTCCAGGATCGTAAAGGCGCGGAGAACCAAGTGGCCGACCATCTATCCAAGTTAGAGGACGCAGCCCGGGCCAATGAATGGTTGGACATCGATGACTCGTTTCCCGATGAGCAGTTTTTTCATGATGTGCGCAGGTACTTTTGGGATGATCCACATCTATTCAGAACATGCGCAGATGGGGTCATCCGACGATGTGTCCCAGAGGCAGAAATGTTGAGCATCCTGGAAGCCTGCCACTCCTCTCCAGTGGGGGGGCATCATGGTAGTGCTAGAACTGCCAAGAAGATCCTGCAATGTGGGTACTACTAGCCCACCATCTATAAAGATGCCCATGACTTGGTGCAGGGGTGCGACCAGTGCCGGCGCCAAGGGAACATTTCAAGGTGTCAAGAGTTACCTATGACCCTCATTTTGGAGGTGGAGCTGTTTGATGTGTGGGGCATTGACTTCATGGGCCCGTTCGTGAGCTCTTATGGGATGAAGTATATCTTGGTGGCTGTGGACTACGTCTCCAAATGGGTGGAGGCAACAGTGCTACCTAACAACGAGAGTAAGAGTGTGGTACAGTTCCTGAGGCGGAACATCTTTGCTAGATTTGGGACACCCCAATCTATCATTAGTGATGGGGGCTCCCACTTCTGCAACAAGTCCTTTCGGGCTGTACTGGCGAAATATGGGGTACGCCAACACAAGGTGGCCACGCCCTATCATCCGCAAACAAGTGGGCAGGTCGAGGTATCCAACAGGGAAATCAAGGAGATCCTGACCAAGTCTGTGAATGCCACAAGAACAGACTGGGCTAGGAAATTAGATGATGCATTGTAGGCCTATAGGACAGCTTATAAGACACCCATTGGTATGTCTCCATATCAGTTGGTATTTGGTAAGGCCTGCCATCTGCCAATTGAGTTGGAGCACAAGGCGCTATGGGCTCTCAAGGCCCTGAATATGAATTGGAAGGAGGCAGCCAACATGAGGATGGACCAGTTGAATGAGCTGGATGAGTTTCGTCTACAAGCTTACGAGAGTGCTGCTCTGTACAAGAATAAGATGAAGGCTTATCATGATAAGCTCATTGCCCCACGAAGCTTTGAGATTGGTGACAGAGTGCTGCTCTACAACTCCAGATTGAGGCTATTTCCAGGGAAGCTGAAATCAAGGTGGTCTGGCCCGTACAAGATCACACAAGTGTTGACTAATGGAGCAGTTGAGTTAGAGACGGATGACGGGCACCGCTTCAAGGTTAATGGGCAGCGCGTGAAAAAGTACGTGGGAACTGCAGAGGAAACCTCGGTGATAGAGGTTCTTCATCTTGACGAAGTCTGAGTAGTCAAGACCTCCACGTCGAGCCGTGACGTTAAACCAAGCGCTAAATGGGAGGCAACCTATCAATCAATCAAAAAAAAAAAAGGGAAGTACACTGACTTATGCTTTTTCTTGGTTTATATTTTGTCTCAGAGAAGGATGCACATGGTGACAAGGAAGGCCAATTAGACGTACGGGCAAAAGGAAGGACAAAATTCCACAAAGGGGTATCGCACGGACCGTTTACACGGACCGTCTGACGCCAGACAGACCGTGTATCGGCCCGTTGAGGCGTCCCCCTCCAGGTAAGCGTGAAATTCCGCCAAGGCAACTCACACGGCCCGCTCACACGGTCCGTGTGAGTTTGAACGGACCGTGCGGCAAACCGTGTGAGAGCATGCTCGTTAAACGCCACGCGTGCCGCCACACGGCCCACAACACGGGCCGTCTCACGTGAAATGGTCCGTCTAACGGACCGTTTGGGCGTGCGCCTCGGGACCATGCATCCGCCGCCTACGGCACGCGATACGGAACGTGCCACGTGGCACGGCCCGTTTTCCCACACGTCGTGGGTCACGAATTTGTGGGTATTTTATACCCTCTTTCCACATTTTATTTTCCCACATCTTCATTCTCTCTCTCTCAAAATTTCCTCACACCACCAAATCTCCATCTCTTCTCACACGGCTTGTGCACTTTATTCACGATCCGTCACACTTTCCTTAGGCAAATTTTTCGAGTCTCAAGTCTACTTCTCTCATTCTAGTAAGTTTCTTTTATTTAGTTTTATTTTTATTCTAGGTTAGTTGTTCTTTAATTTGTTCTTGCAAAATTTGCTTTTAGTTTTGTTCTTGTGAGTGATTTCATGAATATACTTAGTGATTGTGAAGTCCATGACTCCCTAGGGCACGATTTCGTAGTGATTTGGTAATGGGTTAGTCTTAGCCACCATTGTTGCTTTCTTGAACCCTTGAAACATAGGGTATTTGTGGTTTTAGGTTGGTTATAATAGAATTTGTGTTGAAGAAAGTGGGTTCGCATAGTCAAACTGCCCGATTTGATGACTTGGTGTGCGTGTAAGCTCCGATTTTAAGATTATTGAGCTTATTGGGGACGAAGACCGTGTCACGGTACGTTACACGGTTCGTGTGGCATCACACGGGCCGTGACGTGGACCGTCCGGCCCGCGTCCCCCAAATTTTGCACCAAGGCACGCCACACGGACCGTCTGCCCTTACACGGGCCGTGTGGCTGCCCGTCCCACGACACTTGGCAGCCTGTTTCCGTCTCGACCTTCACACGGGCCTCTACACGATCCGTGTACCTTTACACGGCCCGTGTGAGGCCACCGTGCCATGTTTCTTCATTTTCTAGGGACTTCACTGTATTTATTTGCGTTGATTCCTATATGCATTCTAGTGCGAAACTCCCTATGATAGACCGGGTGACGCCATTCTTAAGGGTTGTTGTCACTACATTCCCGCAGGGGAAGTCTGAGTACCCGTTAGTGTGTCGTCCCAAGCGTCCTGGCATAACTAATGTTTTCTTTATTCGTTGTGCTGTTTGTAGGATTACTATGGCTCCACGTCTGAGACCTCGCCCACGCCAAGACGAGCATGAATCACGTCTCCGGGATTCGATCACCGAATCCTCCAATCAAAATCCGGGGGGTGACTCCGGCAATGACTCCGACGGCGGGTCAGCTGTGCCTTCCCCACCCCCTCGCACTGCCCGTTCCCGTCCAGTGAGACGCTACATCGCTTCAGATTCTGAGGAGGAAGCTCCTGTGGCGGGGGTGGATGGGGAAGCTGCAGCCCCAGAGCAAGAGGATGAGGCTGGCACTCCAGTCACTGCCGAGCACGATGTTGGAGGTGAGGAGGATATTTTGCTCCTCCGCGACAGTGATGATGAGGCCACTCAGCAGGCGGTTGCCCGGACTTCTGACCCGGAAACCGCCAAGTGGCTTCTGATCTTCTTACGGAGGAGATGGTCAGTCCCCGGGGCTAAGGAGATATATGTGAATGGCATCACCAAAGGTACCGGAGGCTATCAGGGGAGGCCAATTATCCCGGAGATGCGGGTCCTAGTAGACAAGTTGGACTCCATTCCGGAGATCTGAAACACCTTTGAAGCATATCAGTTTGGATGGATGGCCGACCCTCCTGGACATTATGGCCCAGACATGATCGCAGAGTTTTATTCTAGCTATGCCGCCAGCCTACTTGCCTCCATAGAAGGCAACCTGCCCAGACGTGCGAAGAAGCGGCTTGCTGCCAGACTATCCCACAGGGACTATGTCACCATCCGGGAGACTCAGGTTGACATCTCGGCAGAGACGATCAACCGATTTTTGTTTGGCCCAGACTACCGTGCCCCACCGGACGGGATCTTCATTGCCCACTATGTGAATGTCACTGATGAGGTTCGTATCTCGGACCCGTCTACCCGGGCCACGGAGTTACAGTGGATGGCGGAGCAGATTGCACTCCAGGGGGCGGAGGCACCTTGGGTGACTAACCCCAAGATTCCTATTACAAAGGCCTCCCTTACATTTGTCGCCAAGTTTTGGTGGTCGGTGGTGCGGGCCCGACTTCGACCCACAGTAAACGACAACACGCTCCAACTTTTTCATGCTGCGTTGGTAGCGAGTTTGGTGGCCTGCCTTGGTATTAATGTGGGTCGCGTGATTGCTATGGAGATAAAGGACCGTACCCTCTCAGAACGCGCAGGTATGTCCTTCCCATGCCTGATTCGGGCACTTTGCAGGCAGGCCCGTGTCCCCACCACACACTTCTTGGACAGGAAGATAGCTCCGAAGGGTGTCGTCAACATTGCAATGATCAAGGATATCGACAACCCATTGTATCACAGTAGATCCCGGCGGCTTGGGATTCCGACACAGCTTCCTCGGGCTCCCCCACAGCAGCCCTTGTCATTTGAGGAGCCCCCGACGACTCCCCAGATGGGTACAGATACTGAGCAGCCCGGGGGCAGTGGCGCAGCCCCTCAGGTGCATCAGGGGTACACTTATGTCCCCTACGACCTTCTCGCCCGCATGGTTACAGAGCAGAGGCAGACGCGGGCGATTGTTGACCAGATGGTGGTCAGGGTGCCTCAGGTGGTGCAGACGCATATGCAGTTGGCTGAGGATCGTTTTCGCGTTGACCTACTTGGCCAGATCCAGAGTTTACAGGAGCAGTTTAACTCGTGGGAGGGCTACCTCCGACGCATGTTTGGCAGCATGTCCGGTGATGAATTGACCCAGATGGTACAGGCGATGCAGGACATGAAGGAAAAAATTGCAGACTTGTATGCACGGTACAACAGCACAGTGCCTGCTCCGGCTCCACCACCTGATTCGTTGATATCATTGTTTAGTGCCCCGGTGGAGCCGAGCCTAACTGAGGGTTGGGGAGTACCGATCATACCTCCTGCTGCCCAGGCACCTGTTCCAGCGGCGTCGGGTCGTACGGATAAAGGTAAGCGCCGCAGTCAGCGCACTAGCCCACTGGAGGACCCGCAGCGTGAGGAGGCAAGGAGGCTGCGAAAAGCTTTGAGGGCCCAGAGGCGTGAGGCTGCTGCACGGGAAGAGCAGGCACGCCTCGCATATAAGGCTGCCCGGATAGGAGCATCCGGAAGTACTATGGGGCCAGCTGATGATGTTGCCTGCCCGGACCCACCAGTTGGTTCGGGCCATGATGACCCGCCTGACGCCTAAGGCGTCCCAGGTATGTCCCGCTCCCATTTTTGCTTTGATGTTTATTCTGGTGCAATGGGGACATTGCACTGTATTTTGTTGGGGGTGGGGCATCTTATCTTTACCCTGACGAGTTTTTCTTGCGATGTTTCTTTTCTCTGAAGGTGTATTATCTAGTAGAACTGGCATGTTTAGGTTTATTATGTTTGTTTTGTATGGTAAAGACAAGTGGTTATAAGAGTTTATAGTAACCCCACCAATTTGAAAAATGAAAATCCACGAAACTTGTGGGTGTGTACCCCATACGGACTGATTCTGTGATCCTCTGAAAGCACAATGTACATTGTTTAGTTGGCATCTTAACGATTGAAGTTTGACTGTGTTGTGTAGTGCTGAATAGTGGGGGATATGTGCCATGTGTGTGGGAGTGTATTTGCTTGAATTTAATTGACACACTTGTAAGCTAGAACTTGCCTGGTTGGTCCCCCTAAAACGATTGAATGAGTGGATTAGGAAAGGATCTTAGGCCATTGTTGTTGAGAAGTCACTAAGCCTAAAATGAATTAACCAAATGAAGTTTATCCCTTTGAACCAAATAATTGAGCCTTAATAGACCTTTTCGTTCTTATTACCCAATCCATGTTTCCAATCTATCTGTAGACCATACTCAGGCCCTGGTCCCTTTAAGGACATTGTGAACCTCAACCCAGGCCAAAGGCCTAAGTTGAGGGTGGCTTATATTGGCCCTGGTCCTTGAAAAGACATTGTGCACCTCAACTCGGGCTAAAATCCTAAGTTGAGGGTGGCTATTGTAAGAGAAGCAGAAGAATAGGGATGGAAAGGATCCGAGTGGTGAGAAGAAAAGTTGGACTAAAAAAATTTGGGGCGTGAATAAAATAAAATTAAAAAAAAAAGAGAGAGAAAACGAGGAACGTAACCACGCCCCTCTGCAGAGCAAAGTGGTAAAATAGGGAAAACAAAGATTTTGGGAGGCCGAAAGTAGTGGCTGAGTCAAAGCAGGGTCTTGGAACAAAATGCTAGTCACTTTGATCCTAAATATATCTCACCCAAGCCCGAGCCTACGTTACAAGCCTTAAAAGTCCTAAAGTGATCCTGAAAAGGTCATTCGAGAGTCGAGGTGGTGAAAATAAAGGCAAGCATATGGTCTATACTCGTGTGTCGGTTGAAAATTCTTTCTGAGCGTGAGTGTCTACATTCCAGTCTCTGTGTGCTACATTATTACATGGTGTGTGAGACTTCTTTGTAGTAAGGGGCACTATCACCGCACTATTTGGGTGCTATACATAACTGGTTTATCTTTATTCGCGAACTTAATAGGAGCCAACGGGATATAGTATCGTGTTTAGGTCGATCTAATCAGAGTCTGTTGGGATATGAACACATTACAGGTATACGTGTTGAGTATGAGTTTAATGATCAAAGGGGTTGCTATTTACTTCTTTTTAAGGACTTGTCTTTTGTGTGTCGTAATGTGTTTTTGGTCATCGCTTGAGGACAAGCAATGGTTCTAAGTTGAGGGTGTTGATGAGTCATGAAAATACGACTTTTACGACGCTTAAGACAGAGAATTATTGGGCGTTCTTGAGCGGTGTTATTGGTTTAATGGGTATGTTTTGATATTGTGCAGGAAAATGGCTAAGGCATGGGAAATGGCCGAAAGTACAAGGAACGGGTGAAAAATGAAGCCAAGTGTCGGACCACGGAAGGCCCACACGGGCCGTCTCACGCCAGACGGTCCGTGTGACCGACCGTGGCACGACACTTGACGTGTGACGTGCTACGTCAGTCACACGATCAGGCCACATGGCCCGTCTGACGCCAGACGGACCGTGTGACGGACCGTGTAACTGACGTAGCTCGGAAGGCAACCCGTCGAAAATTAAAGAAATCATGCAAGGAGATTCACACGGACCACCACACGGATCATCTCACGTCAGACGGACCGTGTCACGGGCCGTGTAACTGACGTAGCTCGGAGGGCCTTCGTCGAAAATATCAGAATTCGTGCAAGTGGATCCACACGGAAGAGCCACACGGCCCATCGCACGCCACACGGGCCGTGTCACGGACCGTGTTGGCGCAGACAGTCCCAGACGGTCTGTTCGCACGGACCATCTCACTCCAGACGGTCCGTGTAACGGACCGTGTCCCGTGCCGAAGTTATTTTTCCTAAATTATATCGACTTAGTTTTACTTTGTATAAATAGGATATTATTTTATTTTATGAGGGGACTTCGGTTTTTACGGCAGAAACTAGAGAGAACAAGGAGAAAAACATTAGTTTGGATTTTGTAATTCGTGAGAATCGCGTTTGTGATTATTGTTCGAAGCTTGTAACACGAATTCTTGTTCTTCAATTGTAAGTCAATCTTTATGTTTTCTTCTAATTGTTGTGGGCAAATTATCAATAGTATGCTAGGCTAAACCCACAACTAGGGTTGTGGGAACCATGACGACCCAATTAAGATAACGCAAACTGGGGGTAATTCGTTCAAATAAACAGCGCATGTATTGTTAAATTCTTCGTTTTAACTTCTCCTTAATGAGTCGACGCATTAGGGTAAGCCTGTATTCGTTACATGCCCGAGAGGGATGTAGTGATTGGGAAAAGAGTCTAACAACAGAGATTCGGGGTCATGAACCTAGTCTAAGTGCCTGAGACCGAAAGGTGACGGTATTTTGAGATCAGAAACAACGGTTAGAATCGCATACACTCGGAGACCGAAAGGAGAGGAGTGAGATATACCTAGGAAGGACCGAAAGGTGACCTAGATATTAGTTAAGTTGTAGATTTTACATGCATAATTAAGAACGAATTTACAAATTCAGTTTAGTTGTCGTAATTGTATGTCATGGGGAACACAACCCTAGCCTCTTTCTATCTGTCTAAAAAATCGGAACGTCTTTATTAATTACTTTACGAAATTAGTTAAATTAAATAACGCAACCCCCATTTACTTTATGTACGTTTATCTTGGGAATAGCATTTACAACTGAAAGCCGATACTAATAGAATAATTCTTACGTGTTCCCTGTGGGATCGACCTCAACTCTGGTTGAGTTCTATATTTGACCAACGACCGCTTTACTCTTCTATTTGGAGTGTAATTTGGGCGTATCAGTACCCTCCCGGGGCGTGACGCAATCTCTATTCCTCTCGGTGCTAAGTCATCCCACAAAATTTGTAAAATATACTCTTAGAATCATAAGTAGCAATCATAGGAGTAACTCGAAACTTAAGAATCTTTCTTAAACATCTTTAGGGCATTAACATCATACATATATCTTTGGTAAACTTTACTTTGAAGCTCTTCATTAATGCCCTAATCATAATCATAAATCATAAGAAACTTTCATCGGAAACAAGGTGGGCTTAGCTTTTAGCACGAACAATCATAAAACTCATGAGTCGTAAGGAAATTTCTCTTAAAAGGGAACATCAAAAACACCCAACCTTGTTCATATGGAAAATCATCATGGAATCAACATCATACTTCAAATATGCTTATATTTACTTAGCAAAATAGTTGCTCAACTTCATAAGTATTATATAATAACATAACGATCAAGAAATCATCATAAGCATGCACATTAACTTGAGGAACTTAAAGAAAAGGTAAAATACTTGATAGGGAACTTTACAGGTAAAAAGATACCCATAAATCAACTCACATACCTGGAGAACTAAGGAGAAACAGAATTGGAGCCTTTGGGAAGGAAACCTTGGAACCCTAGCCTTGTTATTGAGAGTCTTTGCCTTAGGACTTTTGCAATTAGAAGAATGAGAGAATTAGGGGTGATTCTAGGACTTGAAGAGTAATATAGGTCCCCTTTCCAGTCCCAAAAATGACGTAGTATAGGAATAGAAAGGATGGAAACGACAAAACTGCCCCTCATTAGAACTGCAGAAATTGACCTACGAGACCCCGTCTACGGATCGTAAGTCAATCTATGGGTTGTAAGTCCCCTTGTCTGACGACACATCTGAAATTCCTGAAAATTGACTTTGCTGAATTGAAAACCAAGAAGCATTAGTACAGGTCATGGTTGGACTCATAGAGTTTTTCCACACTTAACCATTTTTCCTCACTTCTGTAAAGACCCAGATTTTTCTGTCACTAGCATTACCTTGAGGTCCTAATATTTTCCCCAGGAAAACTGCCAGGCATCACTTCACGGAGGAGCCTACACAGCCCGTGTGGAGCCACACGGTCCGTATGGCCTCCCGTGGAGTGACACTTGATCAGTTCCCCGTAAGGGCAAACTTGGGATGTGGGAAAATTTCCAAGTGAAGGTACACGGACCTTCACATGGTCCGTGTGGCCTTCCGTTTGGCCTTTGTGTGGAGAGTTACCTTTACACGGACTAGGTCACGGTCCGTGTGACACCAGATGGTCCGTGAACTTGTCTGTGTGGTGCCACTTAGTTCGATGAAATTTTTCTTCTGTGAGTTCCAAGTCCTGGGCCACGGCACTATTCACGATCTGTGCGATGCTACACGGACCGTGTGATTTTGGTCCGTTTCATTAATGGAACTTTTGAAATTTCAGTTGTTTTAAACATGAATTTCGACTTTTCCACCCCTCTTAAGTCCCTACATTAACCAAACATCCTCATTTTTCAGCCATTTCTCCATTTCCTCTCCCTTTCTCTAAAAATTTCTCCTACAAGATTTCTTCAACTTCTCTCTAAAACCTCAAGTCAAGACCTTCAATTTGGAGTCCATTTTTCTCCTCAAGTTCATCCTCTACAGGCATGTGAGATTGATTCTTGGTCTCTTTCAACCAAGAAGACCCAAAATTCTTTCAATTGTTTTCATAAAGTTTTAGTCACCTTAAATGTGAATTTTTACTATTTTGATCTTGTTAACTTCGATCAATGCATGGGTTGTACATTATTCTGGATTTTTAGTTATGTTAAGCTCTATTATGATGAATCACCTTGAGTTATGTAATTATGAACATGCATATCCCCTTAAAGATGGTATTATGCATGGTGAGCTATACTACGATTTTCATATGGATTTTATTGTGGATTTTCCAGATTTTATCTTACAATGCTGATTTTAGACTTACTCTACATTACCTATACCATCCCTACATCATGCATTGCATTGCATTCATGAACATGGATTTTATGAAAATTACGAAATGGGTTAAGCCCAATTACGTTTTGTGATATGATTTTGATAAAATATGGGTTATGACAAAAACATGATCACATATATGTCTTATGTTTTGGCTCTTTGAGCATCTTGGGTGCTTGCACCATCTTGTACATGTAGATAAGCTATTCCTTGCATGAGCATTATGATTATGATCTTGTGATTTGGCATTGAGCCTAAATGTGCACTTAACGTTTTGAAATAGGTACTTGACTCTTTTGAAAGCACGGATATACATATACACACACACATACATATATAAGTATTCTTGTGGGATGTGGTTGACTTAGCACCGATGGATTAGGGGTCCTCCCCCTTTTCCTTGAACTATGTGCCAACATAGGGATGGATGATATTCGTCTATCTTGCTTATGCCATGACATGTTTGATATGATTCTTGTAAATTCTTTCGAAAAGCGTGGGCGTAAGGAAGGTGATCATCCATCGAAAAGCGTGGTCGTAAGGTGTGATGTAGATTACCTTTGGCAAGTAATCTTCTTCCTACCGGTGGGAGGTCCAAATCAGTCTAATTCATGTAATAGCACGCATGGATTTGGTTTGTCGGTTATAGTCCATCCCCGTTATATAGGAGCATTATCGCATTGCACGCATCATGAATTCTATGGCATCTTGTATACTGAATTCCATTGCTTATATGATCTTTGTATATTATGTGCCCTTGTCATCTAACATTGGTATGCAGGTTCGGTAAGTCATATGCATTGCATGCCCGCATACTTAGTACATTCAAACGTACTAACTCATACTCTATGACTACATAATTTTACCATGTAGGGACCGAGCAGTTTGGGTACCAGCCACTGGATGAATAGTCCATTCTTGAAGATTTTTTTGCGGTGAGCCCCGTCTTCCGAGGGCGAGCTAGTTATTTCTTATGTTTATTATGTATGTTCTTTTGTTGAGGGTGAGCCCGGAACTTGTCTTGATCCTCGTTCCTTGACTAAAGGCAAATGTTGGGCACTCTTTAAATCTTTCTTAGACAAGGCTATTCTGACTGTCGTATTGCTTATCTATAAATGAATGGATTTCTGAGATTTTGATTTATGCTATTTAGTTATATGTGTTTAGATTCTATTTGAACCGATGATGTTGATACTGGCAACTGAGGCTTGTTTGGAGACTCTCGAGTCCCCATTCGCCGTGTCACATCTAGGCCCTAACCCCGGATCGTGACAACTTCCTTAGCCCTACCCACGAAAGGGTTCTATGGGTTGTAAACCATTCGACGAGCCATTTGATAACTCGTCTACCACTTTCCTGAAAACTTCAAATTTTCTTCATGTCTGGGGTCCTACTCACGAAACCATCTAGGGGTCGTACGGTATCCTACGCGTCGTCGCTTAGTCCATGAGTTATCCCACACTTGGAAACTTTTCTCCTTTAAGAACCGAACCTATGGGTCGTATGTCAACTTATGCGCCGTAAGTGGTCCAGTAAACCAGACTCCAAGTTATTTTTCAGGCCAACTTTTCTGTACTTAGGGCTCCTAAACTTGGGGTTGTTACACTTCAAAATGTTGTAGTCTACCCCAATTTGATAACTTGTGAATCATTACTTATATTTGTTATTAATATGACCTTTAATTAAGTATTTTATTAATTATTATATTTAAAATATATTTTAGTTATATATTTAATAATTTTTTACATATACTTTTAAATATTTCAAAAATAATGATCCAAATTCAAAACGTTTTAGATATGATAGATGTTGACACATAATAGAGTATAATAGTTACAAAATTATATAGTTAGTAACTGTCGACCTAGTTAACAACAAACCAAGAGTCACACATTAATGTTGTAGTCTTGTGTTCTGTATAAAGTCGATTTAACAAGTTGTGAATCAAAACTTATATTTGATATTGATATGATATCTAATCAAGTAAATTTGTTAATTATTATGTAAAAATAAATTTATAATTTATATTTAAATTCTTTTAAATATAATTTGAGAATCTTTCAATAAGAATAGTCAAAACTCAAAACACTTTAGACATGATAGATATCACGCATTATAGAAATCATAAAAATTATATATTGTGTAAGTGGAAATCCTAGTTAACAACAACTCAATAGAGTTACATATTAATATTATAGTCTTGTGTCCCTATAGTATGCCAATTTGATAACCTACAAATCATTACTCATATTTCTCTAATTAAGTAATTTTATTAATTATTATATTTAAAATAAATTTAAAAACACATTTAAATAATTATTAAATGAAATATAAAAATATTTCAGTAGTGATTGTACTTTGGCATGGTAGACGTCAGCGTATTATAAAAATCATATATTAATGTTGTAGTCACACTTTAGTCCTGAGTTATAAATCTTAATTAAAAAAACTACCCCCTTTGTAAGTGATAAACATACAAACATTAAAGCCAATTATTAAAATTTAAAATTTTCTTGGTGTACCAATAAAAGACTTAATATTATTATCAATTATTTTTCATATAAACTGTAGCTATCATTGATAATTTTACTGCTCTATTTTATTAGCTAAACTAACAAATCTAAGAAATAAAATTATTTATTTAATTACTAGTGGCCAGAATCGTGCGTTGCATGAGCCCAATAGATGTTATTTTTCTTTTTTAATTTTTGTAATCTAGATAAAATTTGGAGGGTCAATAATTTTAGGAAATTTTTTAGTAATCCCATAGTGTAATTAACAAATTTCAATATATCCAACCCTTTGCAAATTTATAAAAATCACTTAAAATAATAGTTATGCGGATATACTGTCATAACCTAGATTCATATGTGTTGATTCGTTGTATTCAATTTCGGTTACACTTTAAATGGAAGGTAGATTCCAATCCCTAAAAATTAGCTAAACAGATCATTAAAAAAGGGCAATAATACATTTCAAAAATTTCCAGTTCTTCAAGTTGTAACGAATAAGAATTCATACTGTAAACACGAATCATGAGCCAAAATATGTCCTGCAAAGTCATGTGTGTGCATACAACACCAAATCACAATGGATGAGATGAAATTTGTTTGATCTTGTATTTCAGACCCTGCAAAACAAGAATGACATATGAAAAAATATTATACATTAACTAAAAGATAAACTGTTAGTGTGACAAAAAATTTAAACAACAATCAATTGACATGATTCATTGCATGGTGTATCATTTTATTTGATGTAACCAATGAATCATCAACATATAAGAGTCAGAAAACAATCCCAAATAATCACTTTATTCAACCCACCCCATGACTAAATTTTATGTCCCAATGAATTACCATGTTTAGTGAATCACCATAAAAATTTATAAACAACTCACAAATATAAAAGAATACATGATACATACTACACACGATGAATCAATATATTTTTCTAAATGAAATAACCCAATGAATCACCAAGTCAACCAAATACATACCCAATGAATCACCAAGTCAGTCTTATGTCCCAAAAGAATGAAACGATTAACATGACTCATTGCATGGTGTATCATCTTTGTTTGATACACCCAATAAATCATCACCCTATAACAAACAAAAATAGTCCTAATGAATCACTTTATTCATCCAATATGGTGCTAATGAATCACCATAAACAACTCATATTTTTCTAAATGAAACAACCCAATGAACCACCAAGTCAACCAATACATACCCAATGAATCACCAAGTCAGTTTTATGTCCCAAAAGAATGAACCAATTAACATGACTCATTGCATAATGTATCATCTTTGTTTGATACATCCAATAAATCACCCGGCTATAACAAATAACAACCGTCCTAATGAATCACCATATTCACCTAATGTGGTGCTAATGAATCACCATAAACAACTCATATTTTTCTAAATGAAACAACCCAGTGAATCACCAAGTCAACCAATACATACCCAATGAATCACCAAGTCAGTTTTAGATCCCAAAAGAATGAACAAATTAAC